>CM076686.1:91425468-92907968 GCA_038501925.1 Xenopus petersii
ATAAAAAAAACGTACATTCAGACTAAATGTTATGTCTCAAATGAGTGTGCATTGCTATCTATTGCAAACATAAGCTACAGGGAAATGGTTATATTATGATACAGTAGTTACTCATTTGCTATGATGTAGAACACTGTGCATAAAATCTAGGTTTTAGGAACTAACAATACGCAGTTTGGCCACAACACCCCCACTTTCTATCCAATCATGCATCCGTGTCACAAAAGACATATACTTCCACAGACCATAGATGCATGATTGAATATGTCCCTATCTGAGAGGACAGCAGATTGATGCAGCCTGTCTATATATCATAAATGAAAGATGTACTGGTGTTTATAGCTAGCACTGTATATAACAGTTGCTTAATCTGCCATAAATCAGGGAATTTCATTTTAATAAATAAAGAGATGAGATTGTTGGAGTTTTAGAAACAAAACAAAACACATTTCTAATAAGTTCCAGCAATATGGTTGCTGAGGTCCAAATTACCCTAACAACCATGCACGGATTTGAATGAAAGACTGAAATATGAATAGGAGAGGGCCTGAAGAGAAAGACGAGTAATAAAAAGTAACAACAACAATACATTTGTAGAATTACAGAGCATTCGTTATTTAGATGGGGCCAGTGATCACCCATTTCAAAGCTGAAAATAGTCAGAAGAAGAAGGCATATCATTTACAAACTATTATAAATAAATAATGAAGACCATTTTGTGTGGAATTGGTTGTTATCAAGTTATGAACTTGACATATATTGTAAATCACCATGTTTAATCATGTTTAATAAAAATATGTAATTATATTTCAACATAATGTAATGTTTACACGATTGCTAATTGATCATTCCATCACACATTTTTGTGGTGTCAGGTTGTATTTTTTTAGGTTTATAAATAGTGTATGTTTGTGTCCATTTCTAATACTATTCTAGTCTGCAATTACAAACCCGGGCTGCTTGTTAGGGTCACATGCTGTAACAACTACATAGGCGTTGTAAGGAAAAACAGCAGTAGCTATGATGCAAAACAAAAATTTGGTCAAGTATCAAAAAATTAAGCTAAGCATTATTACCATTATATGTTTGTCTTGAAAGATTTAATTACATTGAATTTTCTCTGTGTAGCCAATGTCATCATTTGATGTTAATGTCACTGTGTCTATAAGTGTGTCTCAAAGGCCTAAACATGTTTTTTTCTTCCCCTGTTGTCTTGATAATTTTTTAGTAAAAGGGACCCTAACACAGTCTACTATGGCCTGATGAGACAGACTCACATGGTGATGTGGCTAAAGAACCAAGTGAAAGCAGGTCAACTACCACCTTCAGACATGGCTCACATAGTTCTAGTAGATTAACAATGAGTTCTTCAAGCCAAGTCAATCCACCAAGGTCAGAAGACAAAATTCATTCAGACCACATTAAGTGGATGATGAGGATAAGCAACAAGGTCAGAAGAAAATTTTGCACTAATCACAGCTACCACTGAAAGATATGATGCTCTGTTTGTAACTGGCAAGGTCCATACATCCTATTCCCAAAAAAACAGCCTGCTGTAATGAAATCACAGCATCTGTCAACAGCATGAGCAGTGTACGCAGAACCACTAATGTCATAAAAAAAGTTTAACAACTGCAAAAGAATATTGAAACGTAAAAAATGTTGGAAGAAGCCCTTCAGGCAAAAAAACTGGAGGGTTCAGCCTGTTCAGTTCTCTGCTTAGGAATCATTGCTATGTGGGAAAAAAAATTCTCATTCACCCATGTCTGGGGTCCTGGTGGCATGGATACAGAAGTTCCATCTACTGAGTATGTATCTGATTGCGAGGGTCAAATGGAGCCTAGCAACCAGCCAGTGTTTGGAAACAGAAACACAAATATGGCTAGATGACATACACATATAAAAGGCAAGTGTGAAAAAGACATAACAACATTGAAACATGAACTACATCCACAAATGTTGGTGTTGTAGTTATTCCATTTAAAAATTATGGGGAAGAGTGAGAAATTAAATGAATATTCCCACATAAAAAATGAGTCAGACTTTAATATTATTAACCCCCCACCCAAAAAAAAACCATGGTGTAACAATACAAAATGTAAGGTCAATCAACTATATATATATATATATATATATATATATATATATATATATATATACATACATATATATATATATATATATATATATATGACAGTTTCAACTAATACAGAAGGGCAAAGGCTACAGTTTCACTCATCACTCCAAATTTTCTCCTCACCATGAGGGGGCAATTAAGCCACCTGATTGCAATCAATCGGACCCATGACGTTAGGCAGACCACCTTAGACATAAAAGTCGCTTTTCACTTTCAACAACTTCTGTCTGGTGTAGGGAAATTTGATATATAGATGACATAATTTTTTAAGAGCTTGTAGCACTTGAGAAAGTGGATTGAGACATGCCACTGACAAGACCTTCTGAATTCTGAAAAGATTAAAAATGATTTGTAATGACAATTGTTGAAAGGATTTGTATGGATATGTTTGAGTTAACATATAAGATATTTAAATATTTTAATAACATCAATATATTTTTGACCCACTTATTTAAAAAAAAAAAGACTTGAATGAAACTGTAATAAATAATAATGACAAATAGGTCATATATTTTGAATCTATTTATTTTTTAAAACAATAGAGTACTTTTGTTAATAAAATGCACATAGGCGTAGCTGTAAGTGCCTTTAAAACATTTGTGTGATAAGGAGCATGTGTGAAAATAGAAGACGGAAAATGGGCAAAAAGGCTTTAGAGATTGGAGTAAGAGCATTTCCACCAGTTCAAGGTGGCATAAGGGTGGAGTTTAGTGCGTAGTTAACAATTTGAATAACCATGAATAAATGTTCTTGCAAAAATATTTTTTACATTTAACAAATGCATATGATACATTGTTAAAATTATATCAATAAGATATTGTCTATATATATCATATACCTAGAGGCAGATTTATCAAGGGTCGAAGTGAAAATTTGAATTTTCAAATTCAAAATTTTTTTTTTTTAGTGGTATTCGACTAGGGGATAGTTAAAATTCAATTCAAGTTTTTGAAAAAATTCTAATTAGATTTTCAAAATGTATCATGTACTGGCCCTTTAAAAATTTGAATTCAACTATTCGCCACCTTAAACCTGCTGAATTGCTGTTTTAGCCTACGGGGGACGTCCTGGGATCAATTTGGAGTTGTTTGCAGCCTTCCTAAAAATCGACCCTTGATAAATCTGCCCCCTAAAGTTTTTCCCCAGGCTGATGTGTAAGAATAGAGTGCTGTGCTGCCATGTAAATTAATGTGCAGTGTAGTACAATTTGAAATTTGTATATATTAAGCATGTGGTGGCCCAAAC
This sequence comes from Xenopus petersii, assembly GCA_038501925.1. Classification (NCBI taxonomy): domain Eukaryota; kingdom Metazoa; phylum Chordata; class Amphibia; order Anura; family Pipidae; genus Xenopus; species Xenopus petersii. The sequence goes on from CM076686.1 coordinate 91,428,851, forward strand.
CAAAGTAATGTCTGCACTGTGTGTTCTTATGATCTGCCCTGGGTCAGTGAATTTTTTTTTAACCAGTGAATTTGTTTTGACAAACCAATGCATAGTTTCCTTTTCCTTTAATGAATGTACAGTACTCCATTAAATATTTATTTACTTGTTTAGGCAGATATATTATCTGTGCTTTTTTATTCTCCTGTGCTGTCTTTTGACTGACAACAGATATCACATTGTTAAAAATGTAATCTATATAGTTTAACACACATTCCATTATTGCACAGCAAGTAATATTTGTATCAATACACAATATTTTAAAGGGCTTACTTACAAACTGAACTGCAAGTGTGGCACTCTAAAGTGGCCTCAAAATTGCTTGCACATTAATGCCATACATAAAAAGTACTTGATACAGATGCAACTCAGTGCATGCCATAATAACACTGAAATTCTGGGGAAAATACTGCATTGTGCGAAAATCTGTTGACTTGCATTCCTAAATGTGCTGCAATCCTAAATGTGTATGGGATAAGCTCTTTATTTTACACTACATTATGTAGAATATAAATAATACATACTGCTTGACACCTTTATTATGGTTATTTATTATGGTTGTTCTTCTGAAGACTGCATTTCATGTAAATATTTTTAATGAAGCAACTGCTACATCACAGTGATTACTGTATATAACAAAACATATCTTTGCAAAAGGATGGCTCCTCACTATATCGGGATATACTTCTCGGTCAATATTCCCCAGTATGTATCTCACAAGCCTGTATTTGAAAAGTTGTACATCTTATTCGTGAAGGCTGCCATGATTCTAGAAAGTAGTGATGGGCGAATACATTTGCAGACACAAATTCACAGTGAATTTCTGCGTTTTGCTGCAAACGACAATTTATCTGTGAAATTTCCGTTGTGTCAAATAAAAAATTTACGCTTGTCAAAATAGTTGCATGCATAAAAGTTGTCGCGCATCAAAATTATTCGGACGCCCCTTGACTTTAATGCATTAGGACCAAATAGTTACTCCTATATAAATTGTCGCACGTGTCAAAATAATTGACGCCCATTGACTTCAATGTGTATCGCGAATTTTGCGTAGAGAAACACCACAGATTCGCCCATCACTACTAGGTAGTGCTGTACCAATCAATAAGTAAAAGCAAGTGCAGCCTAAAGCTGAGATCTGAGATTTTGAAGTGCAATTTTCACGAACTAGCTGGGATATGTGTATTAATTCAGTTGCTTTTGTTACATGATCTTTTTTGTTGGTAAAGTGTCAGTATGACTACAATTCTATATTTAGTGGTGTTAGTAGGCCAGAGGAAAGCCATCAGGCTCTTACAGACACTTAAAGCATTCAATAAAATAACCCATGTGTAACAAACTGTACATTGATTTATCTTCTTGTTCCTTCTAATAAGGTCTGGAGGGGTTACAATGCCATTCGATCTCACAGGAGATTGAAGTTTTGTGGCCATCATTGATTGAAGATTCTTGAACAAATCAAACTGATTTTACTGTTTTGCCAAAAATAATTGGTTTCCCGTGCTTATCACACACTTCTTTTAACACTAACCTTTCACCTAGCTATTATTGAGAAACCCTAGGAAACCCCTATGGGATTGGAGAAAGCTGTGATCTAAGGAAGGGTAAGATTTGTCAAACGTAGCTACAGGATTAATTCATACATTTATCTGCTATGAATCTGCAAGATGACGTGTGTGAATCATCTGCGAGAGATTTAAAGTCTCAAAGAGAGGCAACTAAATATCTATCTCTTATTTCCCATATTGCACATAAATGGTCATTTATTTGTCATTTTTTTTTATGAGACAGGTGATTAGGTCACTTTTTTGACAAAGCACAGTTAGGTTTGTCCCTCTGGATGAAGCATCAATTGACCATGGGAAGCTAAAATATTAGAAAGGATTGCAGCACTCCCATGGCATGTAATTAAACTACCTTTTTTCACATTTGCCATGGTAAAAATAAGAACTATGTAATTTCAGTATAATGCTTTGCCAGCAACCTTTTCGACTTCCTACGTTTTTTCATAAGCTGGTAAAACATCATACTGACATAGATTCTTTCTTTCACTCCCATCTCAGCAAATCCATTTTTATAGACCTTACTTTGTACATGAGGTTATTATCCTGCTGAAAAAAAGGAATTGACCTTCCCCAAATTGTTACCACAAAGTAGGAAGCATGGAAGTGTAAGATTGGTGGCAGCATCATCAATGCTAGGTGGTCATTTCCAATAATAAGAACGGATGTCCACATTATTTTGCCCATATAGTGTATAACCATATTCATTTTTTACTTTGGAAATGTTCTCCTTCATCTACAGGACACAATGTGAGAGGTCCTTAAAGGAGAACCAAACCCTTTATTTTAAAATTCCCTACCTCCCTACCCTACATAGACCTCCCTCGCTTCTCCCCCAAGCCTAGGTGTTACACTCGTAAATGCCCCTAACTCTTTACTTACCCCTTGTTGCAGATTCAGCACATCTGAGTTCATGGGTGCCATCTTCTTCTCTTCAGTAATCTTTGGGTCTTCTTCTGGCATTTTGGCAATTTCCATGACTTTGTTAAAAAGCCAGCAGAATGCTCTAACTGTGCATGCGCCGATATGGCGATTACTTTGCGAAGATTACCGAAGAGAAGAAGATGGCGCCCATGAAATCTGGTGCGCTGAATCTGCTACGAGGGGTAAGTAAATAGTTAGGGGCATTTACCGAGGGTAACACCTAGGTAGTATAGTTGGGTAGGGGATTTTAATACAAAGGATTATAGAATATCCAAATGCACTGCTATTCAGTCTCTGTGTAGGAGTGCAACATTCCCCAATCGCATCACCGATATCCTGAACTGTATACTTTAAATATTGGAAATTGAGGAGAAACGACAGGTCTGATAGTAGTTGAAATAAATATCATCAATATCATTGGCTCCAGAATACAATCATTGGAAGGACATTTAAATAACATCGATTAAATGTATCCAAATATAATTAGTTACAATAGGATTCTGAATATGACGTCATGGCACAAAATGTGTTCATATACTGTAGCTTGATATGGTTCTTAAAAAAATGAAATCTATTAAAATCAAATTTTACTTCCACAGAGAAGTAACAGAGTAAAGACATATTAAATGGTATATTTGTATGCAAACTGAATATGCAACAAAGTCATGATTGTATAAAGCAAAGTTAAAACACAATTGCTTATTGTCTAGTGATTTACTGTAGACATACAAGATTGAGCATTCCCACCATCATGGCTCATGTGCATTCCAGCATTCCATAAAACTAAAACAGGTGTAAAAATGTGTTAGCTTCAGGTATCTATAGACTGAATGAAAAAAAAATATCCTTGTTTTGTTTTACAAGCAAATAGGAAAGGTGATTGAAAAAAAAAATCTCATTAATGACATCTTGAAGAGGCTACAATTATAGGTAAGGTAGACACTGAAAGAGAACCTAAATTCCTAACAACAATCTGTGCCACCAATATATAGACAATAAATAAACATGTCAAAACATTCTGTCTTACTGTATAAAGATATACAGTACTATATATATTTCCTGCCTGGGCACAGGCCTCCAGAGGATGATTTTACCTATAAGACAGTTACCTTGTTTTCAGCTTGAATCTTTCTGAAAAATTCGTAAAAACCATTCTACTGATACTCTGACATATATTTCTATTTTAAACTTTGCCATAGCAGCAATTATCTAAAAAATATAAAGAACAGTGTGGCTGTTTTACAAAATAAATGAACGGTATGCAAGAAGCAGATAAATAACAGAATATATAGGAAAATAACCTCATAGAAGTGCAGCAATCAATGCTGTGGAGATTCAAATGTTTTTAGGCATTAGCTATACAGAAACAGCAGAAAAACCTTTAAATACCCTTGGTAGTAGAATAAGACTTACAAGTATTGTTACCTGTGTTAGGTAAGATGGACCCATACAAATGTAATGAAGGCATATCCTCTAATATAATCTGTGTATAGGTTACTGTAGCTGTTCCTTTTAGTTTGTTTTTCGGGCCCACTGCAGCACATATAAATTGAAGCACCCCATTTGTTATGAAATAGGTATACAGTATCCTGATATTAGTAGCTGTAATTCACATAAGCTCACAAACTGCAAAATAACTTACAAATTTGCAGTCCCACTATTGCATAACTTTGTTCTTGCCATATGCTCCATTATTAAGGTATTTTCTTGCACCCTTTCTATGCTCATTATTATTGTACAGGTATGGGACCTGTTATCCAGAATGCTCGGGACATGAGGATTTTCTTAATAATGAATCATTTCATAATTTTGATCTTCATAACTATTTATTATAAATAGATATAGGCGAATTTATTCGCCAGGCGCAAATTTGCGGCGAATTTGAGCGATTCGGTGCCAGCGAATAAATTCGAAACACCCGCGAAAATTCGCCCGAAAAATTTGCAGGCGTCAAAATAAAATTTCCGCCGCGTCGAAAAAAAAACGGTCGCCGACGTCAAAAACGGCCACCGGTGTAAAAAAAAACAGGCTCCGGCGTCAAAAATGGGCGCCGGCGTCAAAAACGAGATGCCGGCGCCGTTTCGTGAATTTTTCGCTGTTTAGCAAAATTCGCAAATTTTCCGGCAAAGCGAAACTGCGCAAATTCGCCCATCACTAATTATAAAATCATGTTAACATTAAATAAACCCAATAGGTTGGTTTTGCTTCCAAAAAGGATTAGTACTATTTTAGTTTGGATCAAGTACAACGAACTGTTTTATTATCACAGAGAAAAAGGAAATATTTTTTTAAAACTTTGATTATTTGGATAAAATTTAGTCTATATGGTAGAAGGCCTTCTGTTAATTCAGAGCTTTCTGGATCATGGGTTTCCCGATAACAGATCCTATACCTGTAGCTACATTTAATTGGAGATGTAAGGGCTCCTTTACAAATGCAATGCACAAATGAATAAAATGGTGCACGTCAATGCTATTTAAGTACCTATACATGATCTATACATCTCGATCCTACTCAGGCCCAGATTGGCAATCTGTGGGTTCTGGCAAATGCCAGAGGGGCTGCTATAAGGTGCTATAGAAAGTCAGTATTTAGAGGGCTGGTGGGGGCTGTTTGCGCCTCTATGTGGGCTAATTGGGCCTCTGTGTACTTGAAATGCCAGGGCCTATTTTAATTCTCAGTCCGGACCTGATCCTACTGCCAGTTCAACCTGCTTTCATCAGTTTCTTGCAACTGTGTACAAGATTGCAAGTACTGGGTGCACAAATACAAGAGAGCCCTGGAATTTTCAAATGATAATCCAGGTGTTAATTCTGAGTATCATTCCTACATATCCATGTAATTTACACCTAGTGAATCACATATCGTTACTGACAGTGTATTGTAAGAGACACTATTAGCACATACAATGGGGACATTTTTAAACACTGAGCAAATTTGTATTTGGTCAGTAACCCATGACTACAAAACAGAGGTTTGCTTTTATAGTTCTAATTTAAGATGGCTGAAAAAAAGCTAATCACTGAATAGTTGTTGTGGGTGCTTTTCGGCTTGTTGTTGACAGTTGATTTAGTCTGAAAGAGCATAAGGTATTTTGATTGCTGTTTTTTCATTGTAAAAGAAACAGACTTAACGTGCTAGTTGTTAGCCTCTCATTGTCAGAACTGTCAATATTTTCCAGAGATAATGTCAGGACCAGCCAAGATTCAAAATCTGGTGTTCATGTTTCTGGGACTATGCATTTAGGGCTGACCCTGATCAGTTCTCTATGTACACCACTAATTCTGCCTGCTCTTTCCTCCACTTATCTTATAAAGTCCATGTGTACATCATCATGTATTTAAGATCCTTTATAAGCATGTCCCTTACCATAACTCCTTGCTTGGATATTAAGCTTTACAGCCAAGATTTAGCCTCCGACGATTCCTGGTTCCTAGTTCTTGATCCCTTCCTTGTTCCGTGACCCCAGCCTTGTTTCTGCACTCCTGTCCCATCCTTTACCTGTCTCTGTGGATTTCCAGTTTTGACCCGTTGCCTGTTCTTGGATATCATTGCCTGCTGCCTGACCCAACCTTTTCGCCTGATTACCGGACTCCGTTTGCCTGCAGCCTGACCTGACCCTTTGGCCTGATTACCAGACTACTGTATGTTTTTGCCTGTCAATTCTTATCACTGTCCTGTATATTTTATGTATATTTTTACCTTGTACTAATTCCTGTTTTGTTTTTTGTCTCCATTAAACTCTGCATTTATTTCATGGCTTTATGACTTGGTTCTGCCATTTACGGGTATACCCAGTATACAGACTCTCATCTGATTTCTCTGCGGTGTGAGATCATAACAGATAATCTTTGGCCATGAACTACTTGTGGTGCTTTTCATCTTGAGTTTTCTGGAGAATACTAAATACTCTGTAAAGGCCATACAAGCATTATATATCTTAAGCATTAGGCTACATTCCTGTGATCCTTTGTTTGTTGGCTGAAAATACTATTATTGTTTCCAATGGTATCCTGATTATTGTAACCCATATGTAGGGTAATACTAATGCCTCCGCTATACATGGGACCTCAGCCCTGTTTGGCATCATCCTCTTTTATTGCTTTTAGTTATAAGGCAAACTCTTTAGAGTGAGATGTACACTGGACGTCCTTGAATCACAATAACCTCACAGTATAGCAAGAATCATCCGCATGCAGAGATTGCATTCTCTACATTTATTATTGTACACAGGGAAGATAAACCTGAATAACAAATGGATCTGCTTTTCCCCATGAACACTACAAACACTATATAAAAAGCAGATCTCTTTTTTTTTTCAATAACAAGAAAACATGTTAGCAGTGTAAGTAATGTACGATTTATATCATACCAAATCTTATAATGAAAATCACTTCGGGTAATACGTTTGAAGGCGAGAGTCACTGATAAACAGCTGCACTTGTGAAGTGTTGTAATACATGCCAGGCAGTTGACTAATCACTTTTAAATGAGGCTGTAGCTGAATCCAGCAGGGAATGAAATGATACTTTTGGTAGTTGCCATGTTGAGCAATTGATATTCTCAATGGGTACATATATTTATATATATAAAAAAAGCACTGAGAATAATACCTGCCAGTACATAATTAGCAAGTGATGGTGCTTACACATCATTTTTAACACCATTATTTTCATGCTTCCCATAACTCAATTGCCTGCTTGTTGGTAACAGAGCAACGAATATTGGAATGTTTCCAGCCTCTCCTAATATTTTTTACCCTTTCCACTACATGCCCACCTTCAACTTTTGTACCTTGATAAATTACCTACAGTAGATACCCTCCTAACAAAACACCTTTAAATTATCATCATCCCTCTATACTTTCTAACACTCGCCTCTGTGAAATATATCAGAATGTGAATATATCCTTTATTGCTGAAACATTGCTATAGAGTCATCTCCTTTCAGAATACAGAATTGTGTTGAAATATTCAAGTATATAAGCCTTGTTAAAAGTGAGAATAATTTTAATCCGCCTATACATTTAATAATTAGACTCTCTGTGATCTTGCCCATCTTGGATACTCTATTATTTAAAGAATTGTCTGTATTTGTGATGGCTCATAGGAGTTTCCCTTTAGGCTAATGTCAAAAATGGTGTTTTATTCCCTGTCATATAAACATCGGTGGAAAAAATACAAATACAACCTCCTACAGCCCAGTGTGTGGAGGAAGTGACAATAATGACATATGTTTTTCATTGTGCCCACAGTGCAGATCTCAGCCATAAAAAACACACTTGAATACAAAAATGTACCACATTTTAATTGACTGTATTTAGAAAGTTAGATAAAGCTTATATTAAATTTTATTTTTTCCCATTAAATATTTACCTTCAGGACAGAACAATGTCAGGATCTGCCAGATAATCAAACTTTGGCTTCCCTGCCCGCTCCTGCAATACCTCAGTGAGTGAGTGAAGGGTTTTAGCACTAAGGCTGGCTATTTTCTGTAACTGGTTTCTAATATTACCTTCCACACTGTTCCCTTCTCCAGACACATTGACAGTATCCGTCACTGATCAAGGAATCAAGGGGCTTTATAAGCCTGCAGGCCCGGATTTGTGGCCACAAAGGCCTGGGACTAGGGCGGCAAGACGGTAGGGGCGGCTTGTTGTCCAGCCGCATTCAAAGAGGCGCTAATCGCGAGTGTTTCAATGCAAACATGTATGCTTCTGCAGGGGCTTGTGTGGGCAAAATATAATGCTGCTTAAGAAATGAAACTCTCCATAACAGGAAACAGCCTATTCTTTGTTGTACAAAGCAGCATTCCCCTAGAAATGAGCCTAATTGTGATGGAAAGCATTCATTGCTTTACTCAGTAACACAATGTATATATTTATCAAGACAGAAACAAGCTAATTTGTAATCTATTTTAAATAATGTAACACATCCATAAATACTATTTGCATTATGGTCCAACATTCTGTCTAGCATTTTTATGGGGTGTTTATAGTTTCATGTTTTGCTAATGGAGATTGTAAATATACAGGTTGTTTGGACATTATTTTTTCTGCAGGCTGCAATCATTTCACATTTCTTTGTAATTTCAGTTTGAAATAAGGAGACTAAAATATCACAAACACCACAACTAATAAACAACTGCAGAAAAGATTAGGCAGCAACTATAATAATAATTATAAAGCAAGAATGACTGGGTAGATGAACAAAACACAAGTATTTGTGACTAGTTGTACAGGCATTGTAGTATTGACTTCTAAAGTAAGAAAGCATTTACGAGCTATAATTTAAGAGCTATAATATATTTTTTGCAACAAATACCACAATCAGGTTCCAGTCAGTCAAATATCTTCATCATCATCATTCATTTCTATAGTGCAACTAAGTTAGAGAGCACTTTACAATAATAGTGAATAGTGAATAGGCACAAAATTGCGACGAATTTCCAAGTTTTGCTGTCAGCAAATAAATTTGCAAAACTACTGGAGAAAAATGCACCGCAACAAAAAAAAATTGTCTCCAGAACAGTTGCGGCATATAATTGTTGTGTGCGTCAAAATAATTTGGACAACCATTGACTTTAATGCATTTGGACAAAATAGTCCCGCATATAAAAATTGACGCAAGCATCAAAATTATTGGGACCCCCATTAACTTCAATGCATTTTGCAATTTTTTTTGCCATATCGCAAATTTTTTGGTAAATTCACCAAAATTAATAGTGATCATAATTCCAAACTAGTTCAATATATTAGCACAGAATTATGGGGCACATGTGTATCTGCATGTGCAGTGAGCAAAGTGCAATTTAAAGAAGAAGGACAAGTTATCAAGCGTAACTATACAGTGCAAAGAGCACATTTTGATGCAAGTACCTTTAATGAAAATGGTGTTATTTGCACCTGACTTTGGGGAAAGTGCAGGGACTGCATTTGCAGACGGACATGTGACCTATTATGTTCTGGGCTAGAGCAGCCTGTAAATACAAACCAAACTGCTTAAGACCTGCTTTAGATGGTTGGTTTGCTGCATGCTCATACAGGTAATAACTAGCTAAAACCTGATTTTTGGTGCACTGCGGGTTTACTTTTGTCTACAAGTTCATTTTTCTATAGCCTCCAAATATAGAACTTTAAAAAAAAATTTCACCCCCAGGATATCAGGTTCTGGAAATGGCATTGCTGATATTTTAAACTGGCTAGAAATATTACCAATGTCCTTTTAACAAACACAGGCTATAGAATGAAACTAGAGCAGTAGAAGGCTCTTGATTGGTAGGAATATAACGTGCACCAAGGAACTGTCTGAAAATTCAGTTTTAACAGTATGTACTGGAATAATCATTAATTAAAGGTCAATCATCATTTTAAAAGTTAGGCCGTACTAGGTTATACATTTTTCGTGATTTTTGCATTCGGAGTTTGGTAAATAACCCCCTTGGACTAAAGGCAGAGAAGTACAAAGGCAGATGCCCTTTGAGTAGTAGTCCTGGTCCAGCTTGCTGGATGCTGGCCAGTGACTGAAAAAAGTGAGCAAGCAGAAGTTTGCATTTTTACAATCTGTGTATGATAGACATGACACACTGAAACTTCCAGTAAGCAGTCTGTAGAGGTATTGTGTGTGGGGAAACTTGTTCTGTATGGGGTGCCGTTTGTCCCAAATACATTCTGTATACAAAACTATCCCTAATACACAGAATGAATGTCTCTCATGTTATATAAGTATTTGTGACCATACACAGATAAAAAATATACAAAAGACTTATTTCTATTAAAGGATGAAAACAAAATCTGGTTAGTGCACAAAAGGATGTCATTATATCACAAACTCCATTCTGTACAGTTTAACAAGCAATCTGTCTCACAAATGTATAATCTCCATGTAACAGACACACTTATGTGCAGAGTTACTTACAGAATGAATTATGTAAAAACAAAGTTGGACATAATATATAATAGTATAACTAACTAGTGCTTGTCAAGCTAGATTTGACTGACAAAATAGATATCTGTGACAGAAAGCAAGATTTTATAGTACAGGATTCATTCTTTCCACAAAATGACAGTTTTGTTTCACAAAACAGATAAAATAACCATTCTGTGAAGCAATACTGTCAGTCACATTCCTGAACCAATAAGAACAAAGCTTATTGCCATATAACAAACAAGATGAGAAGTGGCCAGCTCTGCTCCACATGGCTAAGACAAAGTATCTGACCTGCTATAGAGGGCGCCCTCTAATGTCCCCTGTGCTGCATAGTAATAAACATGAACAAACCTTTCCTAAAAGAGCTGCTGTTAAACACTACAGGTTCATAAATGGAAGTTTTTACAAATGGCTGAGAAATATAATGCTGCACTTCTAATGATTGTAGAAAAAGAAAAGTATGCAAAACATAAATATGATCATTTTAGGTGATATGGCTATTCTTATTGTAGTAACCTGCTTGTGTGGCCATTTTGGTTAAGGGCATTCCTGCTGTTTTGCCATTATCTTATGACTCACTCCTATTCCACTTCCTGTCTAAGCTGAGAGCAATCATGGGACAGGCCACACCCACCTACCATTAAATGTACCAGAAGTTACTGTGCTTGTCTGGCTGCTTTGCCTGACTCTCAGAGTCAGTTATAAATTTTGTATATGATAGTTAGACTCCAATGTCTCCTCCTAGCTGTAATCTTGCACCAATTAGCTTGTAGTAGTCTCTTAATAAACCGTACAGAACGGAGTTAAACTGTACAGAACTGAGTTTGTGATATAATGACATCCTTTTGTGCACTAACCAGATTTTGTTTTCATTCTTTAATAGAAATAAGTCTTTTGTATATTTTTTTATCTGTGTATGGTCACAAATACTTATATAACATGAGAGGCATTCATTCTGTGTATTAGGGATAGTTTTGTATACAGAATGTGGGGTGACAAACGGCACCCCATAGTTCTGCAGCAGTGTGTTCAATGATATGGGCAAGACCCTTCTTTTTCCTCCAAATACTGTAAAATGTTCTTATAAATCATATGCCAGACAGTTGTGTATTTTTTGTTACATTTTCAGTAATGTTGTTATAAATTTGGGAAGACGTAAATCCGCTACTTAAAAATATATCCTAATTAATGTATTTGAAAATCCAAAGTTCAGCTAAGAAATATAATGTTTCTGTTTCTGTTTCTGTTGCTTTTTCTTAAAAGGGTTTACTACTTAGTTAATCCAGGATTGGGTTTAGGATTTGGCCAAATTTTTTTTAAGCAACCCAAATCTTAATGTGCACATGCAAACTAGTTTTTAAATTTGGTTCAGGCTTTGCCTGAACCCTTCCTGAAAGACTGTGACTATGTAATCCAATTATTTTATTCAAAATGAACACAAAAATGTTTCTTATGCTCCATGTATCAGTAAGTTCTTTTCTACCTTAATATTGATGTACACAGAAAATCTATGCCCTTGATATAAATGTATGCTCTGTAGATGGGCCCCTTGTTCTGCTCCATTCAGAACATAAAGCAGTTGTTTCTGTAAAATAATATTAAAAAAGGGTTACTTTTAAAATATTTTCATCCAAGTAGAAAACTGCACACTCACACAACTGCACACTCTTGCGCTGATCTGAGACTCATTGCTTGCAATGAGAATTCAAAGTCACTCCTGTACAGCACTTTAATCACAACACATTTTTAAGTTACATCAGGGACTTCTTTTTATTATTGACTTGTTTATCCTTTTGCCACTTGTCACAGAGGACATTTTTAGTGTGCCAGTGTTTATGATTATGAATGACATTCACTGGAGGTATAGCAATAAACATAGTCTGTTCCCAATCAGAATCTTACTTTGCAGAGCGATATATCTTGTATAATGAGGAGACAAGAAAACTACACCCATAACGTCAGCGATTGATAGCTTATTAAAGTTGCAGTGGGGAAATTCTCTTGCCTCATTTTCTTTTAGTTTCAGGAAGAGAATGCATGATGAACAGGCTGACTCCAAATTTAATATTTTTTCCCTGCATCTTGAGGGAATCTACAGTAAATAATGACACATTTCTTTGTCTGAATTTCAGAAACTGAGCAGTCTTCTTAATTAGCAGCATAATAATCATTTTGATAAATGCCAAATCATGATGAAGAGTACTTCACTCATTTCCCTGAAAAGGCTGACTTTATAATAAGAGTTTTTGATGAGGGGATGAAAATCAAAACATTTTGTTTCAAGATATAAGAACATAGCGATGAACGAAATTACTCGCCAAGTTTCACTGAGAAAATGACGCCCATAGACTCCAATGTGTGAAAAAAATGTTGAGTGTCACGGGCAAAACGAAACGGGTCCGATTCGCCCATCATTAATTGTGACGAAAAATAAGATTGTCTTCTCAGCAAAGAAGAAATGTAGTTGATTAGGTACATTATATAATTAACAGTATGTCCCTAACAGCCCCAAAACACAGACTCTTTTACCTGCTTTTTCACTATTTGCCCAGATGCTTTGACAGAGAATGAAGACATTGGAATCCATTGTATCAGTGAATTTATCTCACTAAAATTTGGAAAACGTAGCAGGAATATGATTTCTTTGGACAAGAAAACATTTCAGTCAGAGCCATTCCTGGCACTAAATGGATCACTGCAAAGCAAAATAAATTGTAGGACTACAACCTGCGCTACAGCGAACAAGCAAGCATTAAAGAAGAAATGATACATTTTTATCAAAGAGGACAGATGAACACACAGTCATTAAAGTGTCATTATTTCTTTAAACATTAAAACATTAGATGCCAATTCATTGTATTTAAGTGTTGTACACTGTAAACATTCATGTTTGAACATGGCTCATCACATCACAGCAGTGTGCTCGTCAACTAATCAGCAGGTGTATTGTCCTTGGCCATTTGGTGTCAGCTGGTACCATTTAAATAAGGCAAATTTGTTCACAGTTTGTTTTCAACAGTATGAACACAGTTCATATCTTTATAAATGCTGGCCTTCATTACCTAGCTGTGTTTATAGAGCATTAGAGCAAGTACAGTAAATACCCCATATCTTAACTGCTGTACTTCAAAAAAAAAATATGAAAGAACTGAAAACAATTATCCTGCAACCCTTTATCTGGAAAGTTCCAAATACTGTAACCACATCTCTCATGGGGGCCAATGTATTAAAGGTCGACATTTTAGTTGTATTAGAGCTTATTGAAATCAAGATTAAACTTTATTTCTCTAAAACCACGATTGCCATGCATGTTATTAAAACATTGTAATATAAAAAATACAAATGGAAAAAGAGCTGAATGAGGCACGAAAAAAATAGGAATTTCTCGAAAAACTCTAAAAAGTTGAGTTTTTCAGACAATTAGTAGCAAAAGAAATCTAAAAACCTCTAATAGTCTGAATGGTTAAAAAAAAAGTTCCAACGGGATCAGTGTAGCTCCCATTGACTTCTATAGGACCTTGGCTGCTTTTAATTGGAGAAGCTTTGTATTAGAGTTTTTTGTGGTTTTTAAACTTAATAAATCTTACATTTTTGGAGTTTTAGAGGCATAAAAAAACACAAATTTTTAAAGAAAAATATGATTTGTGGATTTTTTTTTAGAATGTTAGTAAATCGATCCAATAGTGATGTATTGCAATTTTGACATTTACATTTGACAGCAGAACAATTGGAAATGTTTTTGGCAGCCTTAGGATTTGCATGACATTTTCATATATCATACATCTGGAAAAATCTCAGGTCCAAACCATACTATATTACAAACCCTGTACTACTAAAAAGTATTCTTTCAAAAACAGAACTTATATTTCCTCCTAGATCTTCCCCTGTCCTTCAGATTTCACTTAGAGTAAACAACACCACCTTTCATTCCACCACACAGGCACGCTGCCTAGGAGTTATCTTAGACTCACATCTGTCTTTTTCACCACACATTCAAACACTTCCAAAATCTTGTTGTATTCAACTGCGCAACATTGCTCGAATATGACCATATTTCAGTTCATTATCAACTAAAACACTGATTCAGTCTCTCATCATCTCCCGTCTTGATTACTGCAGGTATTCCAACATACTGCAGGTATTCCAACAAGTCACCTTTCACAACTCCAATCTGTTCTAAATGTGGCTGCTAGACTCATTCGTCTACCTATCTCAATATCAGCTGTTCCCATATGTACGTATGTCCCTTCACTGGCTCCCAATTTCCTCTAGAATCAAATTCAAATTACGAACACTCACTTTCAAGGCCTTTAATAATGAAACCCTTACCTATATTTCATCTCTGATCTCCAAATACACTACTTCATGCATCCTTCGCTCTGCTTCTGATCTTTGCCTCCCTTCTCCTCTCATCACTTCTGCCCATTCTCGCCTACAAGACTTCTCTCGGGCTTCTGCTTTTCTCTAGAACTCTCTGCCTCGAGCTGTCAAGACTTTCTCATTCTTTCCAAACCTTCAAGCACTCCTTAAAGACCCTCCTGTTTAAAGAAGCGTATTCAATGTACCTTAATTAATCAATCATTGCTGTATAAAAATCACCAAATTGTTTCTAAAATCCTAATGTCTCAATTGTACCCTAACCTTTACTTTGTAAACTCTAATTTGTAGGACCCTCTAATCCTATTGTACTCTGTATCCCTTGTTTGTTATCATCCATGTATTCCCTGTTTGTTATAACTAAGGTAAAGCACTGCTTATGATGATGATGATAATATTCACATTTTTATTCAGAAAGTCTGTTATGTACACCCAGTTTATTGGGTCCTTGTCCTATATTATTGTCAGGGCCTGAAGGCTCCAATTGGAGTTACAGACCAAGGAGGAAGCAGTAGGTTCCAAGCACTGTTCACGTTATAGAGGGGTTAAAAAGTAGAGAAGTCAAATCCAGGCAAAGGTCAGTTCAGGCAGCAAGGTTCTTAGTCAGTAATACAGGCCGAGGTCAAGAACAGGAATCAAAGATCAAAAGCAGAATAACACACCCAGGAACACAATAAAGTTGAACCTATAATCGAGCAATGACTGTAGGCCTCTGGAGAGCGGCATGTGCTGCTGCTAGTGGTTCATAATTCAACAGTATGTGTATAGAAAATGGATCCGCACACACACTGGTTAATGCACTTGGGGAGTATCCCCTTTTATTTAGCCACCAAACATCCAACAATGTTTGGAGGGGAACACCCACCCTTCATTAGGGTGTTCCCCCCCCGTTGAATGTTTGGTGGCTAAATAAAAGGGGATACTCCCCAACTGCATTAACCAGTGTGTGTGCGGATCCGTTTTCTATACACATACGTTGCTAAAGGACCCGGCCGGGTTGGCGGAGGAAACGCACCACCGGTTGCAGGTTTGGTGAACTACAGGTGTGCGGTAGGAGAAATTACATTGTATTCCTAATTCAACAGGGAATTATTTTTATTTTTGCTTTAGTTCCTAAAGGATTCATGTTTTCTCAATTTTTGCGTAATGTTTGCCAGAGAAAGAAAGTTAAGCTAATTGACAAAAGGTTTAGCTATTTCTACAAAGAATGTTAAGAAATGTAGTTAAATGGCTATGGTTATACATTTTGGCAAATTAGGGGGCAAAAAAGGGCCCTACGTTATGCGATAACGATGCGTTCAGATTGACACACTGATGTCCGACTTCCCACATGGTTCCCCTTGGTGCCACAATCTTGGGGAAGATGCAGATGGAGTAAGGAGCACCGGTGAGCGATCCTTACAATTATACACTGGGGGTTGATTTATTAATGTTGAAATTCGAATTATTATTGTGATTTTAATTCTTGCAAATTCTCAAAAATTCAAATATGAATTTTGAGATTTATTAAGCACAAAAACATTGAAAAACTCAAATGTAAAAATTCTGCATCTTAAAGCTGGTGAATGCATACAGAAGTCAGAGTTGTCCTAGGCAAAGCTTAAAGGGATCCTGCCATCAGAAAACATGTTTTTTTCAAAATAGTTAATAGTGCTGCTCCAGCAGAATTCTGCACTGAAATCCATTTCTCAAAAGAGCAAACAGATTTTTTTTATATTTAATTTTGAAATCTGACATGGAGCTAGATATTTTGTCAATTTCCCAGCTGCACCTGGTCATGTGACTTGTGCCTGCACTTTAGGAGAGAAATGCTTTCTGGCAGGCTGCTGTTTTTCCTTCTCAATGTAACTGAATGTGTCTCAGTGGGACATGGGTTTTTACTATTGAGTGTTGTTCTTAGATCTACCAGACAGCTGTTATCTTGTGTTAGGGAGCTGTTATCTGGTTACCTTCACATTGCTCTTTTGTTTGGCTGCTGGGGGGGGGGAAAGGGAGGGGGTGATATCACGCCAACTTGCAGTACAGCAGTAAAGATTGAAGTTTATCAGAGCACAAGTCACATGACTTGGGGCAGCTGGGAAATTCACAATATGTCTAGCCCCATGTCAGATTTCAAAATTGAATATAAAAAAAATTGTTTGCTCTTTTGAGAAATGGATTTCAGTGCAGAATTCTGCTGGAGCAGCACTATTAACTGATTCATTTTGAAAAAAAATATTTTTCCCATGACAGTATCACTTTAAGCAATTTTTTTAATTAGATTTTTGAAATGTATTAAGAGTTGATAGACACATTGTAAATGATGACTAAAATATCAATTTGTTGAATTCGAGTTTTCTATTTAATCAAGGTTTTTTACAAGTAAGCACACATCCAAGTTTGGTACATTTCTATGTTTATTTAAATAAAAAAAGCTCACAAATTTGAGTTGTCTTAAAAAATATGGCTCTTCCCCTCATATATAATAAAAGGTGCTATGTTTGCCCAGGAGCAGTAATCCATAAGATGTTTGCTTTTAAGCAAGTGACCAGTTAATGCTATCTTCTAGTGAAAAATTACCTTATTGGGCAGAATTGATTCATTCCAGTTTTCATATTTGGATGCAGTATATTTTGAATGAAATGGAATAAATAGTCTTGAATATAGTAATTAGTGGATAGAGTAGATGTGTTAGATCAGCAGTTAACTAGCCTGGGTAGAAAATCCATATGCAATCATTTCAGACATTTATTTCTATACCCCACGGCATGTCAAAAATATTATGCTAATCATGTTACCCCTGCATGTTAACATATGTAAAAATGCTTCTTACATCGTCTGCTACAAGAAATTAAATAATATTGTCAGGCGCACTATAATTTTCTAGATTTAATTTTTTTGTTGAACATCTCCCTCGCTAGGTTTTCTGCCATCTGTCTTTACATTGAGGCTTAGCAACAACTGTCCCAGATTTGTCCTTTATGATAAAGGGCAGGGAATTCATTACATCAGATCTTTGTTAAATTAGACTATGACTTTACTATGTAAAGCAATGAATGAATACAATTTTATGCATACAACTTAATAATGTCTCAGTAGCCTTTTCCCTTGAGGGAAATTGAAATGTAAGTTCCCAGTCCAGAGAGAAAGCAAAAAAAACCTTTACCCTAACATTATTAAATGAGTTAGTAGAGCTTGGATCTTCTGTTACATAGATTTTTTTGGGTTTAAAAAAGACAAAAGTCAATCAACTGCATACAGCAACACCTATACTAAATGAACTGTAGATCCTAAAACTACTATAGCCTTGAATATTTTGCTTGTTTAATAATTCAAGCCTTCCTTAAAGGAGAATGAACACTCGATGGAGGGTGTCAAATGTTAGGTCACCTCTCAAGGATTGTAATGACTTACTCGATACCCAGGGCCAGTGCTTCTGTTAGCAGAAAACTGCACCGGCCTTGGGCAATAGCCTTCCTCCCTTCTTCTTTCTTCAAAATCCAGCATTCGACACAAGTGCAGTAGAGCAAAAAGCTGACTTTTGTGTTAAAGTCTGACTTTTAACTCCACAGCACATGCGCACTCATGCGAAGAAAGAAGGAAGGGATAGTTTGCTCGCTAGTGCCCCGGAAATTGCAGTTTTCTGCTAACAGGAGCACCAGCCTAGGGTATCAGGTAACTCATTACAATCTTTGGGGGGTGCCCTAAGATTTGACATCCCCATCAATTATAGCTTTCATTCTACTTTAAAGCCATTAATAGAATGTGCATAACAACATCACCCAAAAGGGCTTATCTTCACTACCCTCACCATGAAGAACTGCCTATGCTGCTTTAAATTAAAATTGTGTTTCTCAAGTCTAAAGTGTGGCTTCCTATTCTTTAATCTTTTGTAAGGGAGAAAAGATCCCCACTATCGGTCTAAAATATCCTCTAACATTTCAGTGGAACTACTAAGTTTAAGAACACAAGGTGGACAGACATGTCATGAGATAGTCCATGAGACTCTGCTTGTACCTAATGAAACTGGTCTACAGGGCCAACTTTGAACCAAGTGAAGCTACCTCCACTGTATCTAAAAAGTGTATTATTCTAGAATTGTATTCAATGGACTGTCAGATAGATTGGTTTGCGGTTTCGTGCAAAGCCAGTAAGAATGACCCCTGGTTTATCATCATATTTACTTCTTGGCTACAACCTTTTAAATAAAGCATCATTGCTTTACTTTTACTCACTATGTAATAATTTTCTTTCCTAGTGGCACTATGAAAATACACTGTCATTGTATCACTGGCTTTCACTAAACTGAGGAATTGCATCATAGTCTAGTAAGCACACCATATCTCCCAGAGCTATTATGTAGACCTCGGTCTTTACCCTACATAAGAAAATAAGAAACATATTGAATGAAACTGCAAGTGTACCCAGATCCAATGTATTAAAAGGTATCAATTAATGCCGTAGCAGTTTGGATTTAAGAATATTTAAAAAATGTGTCTGTGTTTATAAATGTGTTTAGCAAATGCTACCAATTGAGGACAGAACAAATGGCAGTATTGGGAATCTAGAAGAACGGCTTTGCAGTGACAACAAAAAATGTTGATACTGTGGGGCACATTTACTAAGGGTCAAATATCGAGGGTTAATAAACTCTCGAATTCGACCCTTGAGGTAAAATCTTACGCTATACAAATTCGAAATATCAAATTCGTAGGATTTACCGCAAATCCTACAACCGAACGATCGAAGGAAAAATCGTTCGAATGAACGAGAAATCCTTTGAATCAAAAGATTCGAGGGATTTTAATCCATCAAAGGATTTTCCTATAATCAAAAAAACCTTAGAAAAGTAATGGGGAAGGTCCCCATAGGCTAACATTGTACCTCGGTAGGTTTTAAGTTAAGTATGTAGTCGAAGTTTTTTTTAAAGAGACAGTCATTCGACTATCGAATGGTCGAATAGTGGAACGATTTTTACTTCGAATCGAAGTCGAAGGTTGTAGTAGCCTATTCGATGGTCGAAGTACCCAATAAAATACTTCGAAATTCGAGTTTTTTTTACTTTGAATCCTTCACTGGAGCTTAGTAAATGTGCCCCTGTATGTCAATATGAAAATGATTGACATACATTGACATCTTAAATTAATGGATAAGTCTGTAAATCAGATATTCACCCTGTTATAACAGTGAAAAGACTTAACAATATTTGCAGAACCAATTATTCAGGCGGAGAAAAAAAAGTTACAGATCTCTGAAGCTCATTAATATTTTGCATGTATTTCCAACTTGTTTTTTAAAAAAGGTTCTACATGAGTAGTAGAAGAGCTGCCTAAATCCTGCTCATAATGATTCAAATACAATTTCATATTCTCTGTGGGTATATATTTCATCATGATAGTCACCTGGGTGGGGATTAATTTTATCCTATTAGTATGGTCTTTATATTTAAAAAAGAAACAAAATTTAAGTTGACCATATGGTTGACTATGATAAATCCAGTTTTCATAGAGCTGAAATTACATTAGCCTGCAGGATTTTATCCGGTAATTGCTAAAATTTGTAAGCAGTGTTTGATGTACTAAATACAGTAGTGACCCAAATATATGTTTTCCAGGTTATCAGAAAAAAATTCTGGAAAATCTGGAAAAAAATAAAATAGGGTCAAGGGCCCTACTAACAGTCAAATTTCAATTTTTGCCAAGTATAATTTTTGTAAATGCTCTAATAATTCAAGCTTTGTTAAGTGTAAAAAACACGAAAACCTCTTATACAAAACTTTGCCAGGTAAAAGTTATCAAGGTCCTATAGAAGTCAATAGGAGTGGCACTGATCCTATTGGACCACGTTAAAAAATGAGGTACACTTTACTTTATTTTCCGTTCGTACTTTTTTTATTTGGAACTTTTAATAAATGTCATGACATTCATAGTTCTATAGAAAGTGGTTTTAGTTGTGGTTTTAAAAACCTCTAAAACCACTAAAATTCAACCTTTGATAAATAGGTCTCCATGTTTTAAATTAAAGCAACTTAAATGTCAAGTATGCAAAGGAAATGAGCACAGGTGCCAAGTCTTTCTTTGAAATACAGAGCAACCCTTTTGAAATAAAAAAAACAACAAAAGTTGTATAAAGGTGATATCTTTTGAAACCAAAAGGGTTGCTCTGTAGCATTTTTACTGGCTTACACGGTACAGCAGCTTTATTTGAAATACAGTTAACTGTGTTAATGAAAAGATTTTAGCAGTAAAGCATAACTGTGTTCTCTGTGACACAGCATTTATAAGGCCACTCTGCATGCCACATGTACAGCCTACTTCAATGAAAAACTTTGTCTTTCAGACTCCCTGTCTAAAAATGGAGTATAATAAAATGTGGTTTGGGATGTACAGGTGTCTGTGTGTGTGTCTGAAATGAGGAATATTTTTTATCAACTATTAAACTGCACACATTGTGGTGGATCCCTGCCAGTTAAGTGACTTGATAATAGGAATTAGTGTGCTTTAATGGCCTTTGCAAAATATTTCCCTATACCTTCTACAAGTTATCAAAATTAACTAGTTTGTAGAGATTTATGACATGTGGCATTTGCCATTATAGAAAAGTAGATGAGTACGTTTCTGGGGGACATTATTTAAGAGGTGATTACGGTAAAAGACAGGGTGTGTTTTCTACTGAATAGGTACAAAACACTAGCCATAGCAGTAAATCATGCTTACTAGTGACAAGACATAAAACTGTCCTATTGCTGTCCCACGTTGTCTAAATATGATGAACAAACAGATATTATTATGAACTGTAGGAATAATTACATAATAAAGGTGATGCTTAATTTTTTTCTGTTCAGAAAAGCATCAATTAGTGATGAGTGACGTTTCTTTTGGCCATAAAAACCTGTGAAATGGTAAAATTTTTCAGGAATGCATTGACATCAATAGGAAGTAGGGTTGCCACCTGTCTGGAATTCACCCGGATAGCCCGGTTTTTGGAAGGGTTGTGCAGGGGATTTCCAAATGAGGAAATTTGGACAGGACATTGAAGTTAATGACATGGCGATCAGCCAATCATTGATCACCATGTCATCAGTCCTGCCCCTGATGTCAACAGCCCCACCCCCAACATCACTGGCCCGCCCTTCAATGTCACTGGCCGCCCCCCGGCATCATCCTCCCAGCTCCCTGTCCGTTTTTCCCCACTAGAAAATATGGCAACCCTAATTGGAAGGCTAAATTAAATTGTTGTTAAGGCATTTTTTTGCTCTACAATAGCATATACATTGCCCTACCTTCTCACTATGCTACAACCGATCTTCCTAGAAAAGAAAAGTCTCCCATGCTGTCAATTTCTTCAAAGCATGGCACTCCGAATAGTTCCTTATAAAGACAGGGGGCAGGCTGGAAAGAGCTCGGATCCCACTGGACAACGTGGAAGGCAAGGGACACTTAATAATGATGTCTGCATTTTTTAGCTTTGTTTTTGTATTTTTCCATTGGAATGGAGCGCATGGAGAAATTCTAGCGAGAGTAAAACTATTAGCTCATACCTAGCAACAATTATAAATATTGATATAATAAAAGTATTTCTGTTAAAATTATAGTTACAAAATACAGCAATAGTGAAACAGACCTTGTGAAAGGTTCCATTACTTTAAAATGTAAGTGAAATTCAACACATGCTGTAATTCCAGAACCATTTTTTTAACAAACCACAGAGAGGTTTACTAGTGTGTGTTAGTGTTTATGTTTGATTATACACTACAAGTACAGGAACGGGATGATGTATGGGTATGAGATCCCTTTTGATTATACACAACAAATACATATATACATATGCACCTTATCAGGAAACCCATTATCCAGAATGTTCTTAATTATGAGAAGAAAATTTTAAGGAAATAATTCTATTTTTTTTAAAAATGATTAATTATTATCTATAGTGGTAAAACAATAGCTTGTAGTTGATGGTAACTAAGCTGCATGAATCCATATAGATGGCAAAATGATTTTCATGGGTTTCTTTAATGTTTAATTAACGGAAAATTATGGAAAACGTAACTATGGAAAGATCCATTATCCAGGTCCCATACATTTTGGATAATAGACCCTATAACTGCACAAACTCATTCAAACTAAAACACAATTTTTACAAACATTTTTTAATTCACCTCATCTTCATGAGGACAAATAGGAACACTTACCTTACAAACACAATATGGTATAATGAAAATGAAATGAAAAGAACACAACTAAAATTTGTTTGCTGCATTCTAACATATTAATGCAAACTATTTCTATATTAGTGAAGGCTTATAATGGTATTTTTCAGTCAATGAATTAGAGGACAAGAAGTGAAAATTTGCATTGAAAAAGAATGTTCAATCCTCTGAGCAGTTTTGGTTCACCTTAAATGGTAATCAACCAACCCTATGCCATTTTGTTCATGTACAGATCATAAAAATGAACAACCATCCTTCTTTCAACCAAAGAATATGCTTACAATGGATAAAGGTTTAGGAACTTTATCTGAGTTATTACTCACACAAAAGAACAAATCACCTGCAGCCCATTTACAATATATAAAAAAATCCTTATTATGGATTCAAGCTGAACTGCTTAAGCAAAACAACATTGCACATTCTAAACTAGAATGAGTATGAGTTTATCAGGTCAAAATGAAGGTGAATCGCAAACATTTTTCTGTTTTTTTTTTTGCTTTCATTGTCGGGTTATAGAATGCTATTAATGACACAACACAGAGGGACAAATTTCCTAACCGGCGAAAATTCGCTAGGTGAAAATTTGTTCAGACAATTCTAACTTACTAAAATGTGAAGTTTTGTCCTGGGCTTCGGACGCTGGCAAATTTCCGCTAGCATTACTTCGGCAATGCGAGCAAATCAAAGTGAAGAAGCATTCAATTCTGCCTAGTGCAACTTTGCTAGAGGTCTTGCACTCGGGCTTATTTGCATATGGCGGAAAATTTAAAGTTGAATGGACCTCTTTATGTTACATGCTGCATCTAATCAGATGATACTAAATTGTGCAGAACTATATGCAGGATGCTGCCACTTTGCAGAGTGATTTCTCTAAGTTGGGAAACTGGGCAGCAAACTGGAAAATGAGGTTCAATGTTGATAAATGCAAAGTTATGCAATTTGGCAAAAATAATATAAATGCAAGTTATACACTAAATGGCAGTGTTGGGAGTTTCCTTAAATGAGAAGGATCTAGGAGTTTTGTAGATAACAAGTTGTCTAATTCTGGGCAGTGTCATTCTGTGGCTACTAAAGCAAATAACGTTCTGTCTTGCATAAAAAAGGGCATTAACTCAAGGGATGAAAACACAATTATGCCGCTTTATAGGTCACTAGTGAGGCCTCATTTGGAGTATGCAGTGCAGTTTTGTACTCCAGTCCTTAAGAGGGATATAAATGAGCTGGAGAGAGTGCAGCGACGTGCAACTAAGTTGTTTAGAGGGATGGAAGACAAATTATGAGGGTAGACTGTCAAGGTTGGGGTTGTTTTCTCTGGAAAAAAGGCGCTTGCGAGGGGACATGATTACACTTTACAAGTACATTAGAGAACATTATAGACAAATAGCAGGGGACCTTTTTACCCATAAAGTGGATCACCGTACCAGAGGCCACCCCTATAGACTAGAAGAAAAGAACTTTCATTTGAAGCAACGTAGGGGGTTCTTCACAGTCAGGACAGTGAGGTTGTGGAATGCACTGCCGGATGATGTTGTGATGGCTGATTCAGTTAATGCCTTTAAGAATGGCTTGGAGGATTTTTTGGACAGACATAATATCAAAGGCTATTGTGATACTAAGCTCTATAGTTAGTATGGGTATGGGTATATAGAATGTGTGTGGAAGTAGGGAGGGGTGTGTGTATGGATGCTGGGTTTTCATTTGGATGGGATGGACTTTTCATTTTTCAACCCGATTTAACTATGTAACTATGTAATACATTACATTTATATTGATAACTACACATGCCAAGGAAACTCTAATAAAGTCAACTGAGTTGTTATGCCATTCACAAAAACCCAGTGTAAAATATTGTTCCCATATGTTATATAATGTACGGAAGAAACCGTTTACACAAAAAAAATAATCAAACACTTTTGCAAGCCTATCACCCTGAAAAAGGGAAAAGATGCCATCGTATTTTTGGATTTTAGGTTTTTACACTCAAAATATATGATGTAAGTAACAGAATATCTATGCACTCCATTGCACTTCACCTGGTCTGAGCTGGCAAAGGCAAGTCTTGCGAAAGAGGTTATGTTCAGTAAAATCCGTATTTTAGTTAATTTGCAGAGTAACGTCCATTTGACAAAGCAAAAATTTTCCTGACAGAGTGTGAATCACCGCTAGCGTCTATCTCCTTCGCCCATAAATCGGTGAAGTCCCTGAAAGATGTAACACTGGAGAACCATCGCCAGCATTAGTCACTTCGCCCTTTAGTAATAGTCAATATTTTCATGAATCAGTTCACCCTCTCTCATCTTTTTATATTAAATCACACATGCATTTGTGAATAAAGGCAGATATATAAATGCATATGCTGTATGTTCGAATGAATTTGAAACACAGCTGTCATCATAGGGCTAATAATATCACTGTCAGGGGCCTGAAATGAAAAATGATAACATGCTGTTTCAGTCTGGTGACTTCATATGTTGCTAAATTATGGCCAAAATAATTAGCAATATGGTATAAATTATAGAGGAACTCTAGTTAAAAAATAAGCAAATATAAATGGAGGTGACAGAAATAAATTAGTATGTTTCAGTGGCATAACTACTGTTGCCCAGGCCCTGGTGCAGGATGTGCATCAGTCACCCCGTTGTCCTCGCACACTTGAAAAATTCTCCTCCTCTCCCGTTAGTGATATTGCTCTGTCGGTGCTCTGGGCTCCCAAGGGGATGCAGGCCTGGGTGCAATAGTACTCCTTGCACCCCCATTAGTTACTCCACTGGTATGTTTTGAGCTGATACTTGTTTAATTGGCTTACTACCACTAATAGAAAACCTGCAAATGCTCCAAAGAAACCTTCAAAATGGATTTCATTCCATTGTCTAAAGTTTACAGGTTTATCTTGTTGAGGGTGTGCGACTGTTCTATTTCCTTTCATGAGACTCAAGTTTCAGTACCTCTCTGTACCTTTGCCTTGATGTTTTAGAGGTAGACAGGGCTTTGGGAAACAAAAGGCTTTACAGGCATACGGTGCAACTTCCCTACCCTTGTTATAGGTACAAAGAACATGGAGTCACATTTAAACAGAGCAGATACAGTATGATCTCATTGCGGCAATGCGTTTTCAATAGTCGCCCAAAATTGCCTCAGTGAGGCAACTTTGGGCGACTATTGAAAACGCATCGCCGCATGTGCATTAGCGCAGGCGATTTTGCGCTGTAGCCTATGGGGAAAAAACGCTGAGGTAGTTCGGGGAAATAGTCGCGCAAAATCTCCTCGTCTGGCCTTACCCTAAAGGTCAATCTAGGCACGAATAAAAAATTTGCACATTAAAGGAGAAGGAAAGTTTAAAACTAAGTAAGCCTTATCAGAAAGGTCCATCTAAATATACCAGTAAACCCCCAAAGTAATGTTGCTCTGAGTCCCCTGTCAAAAGAAACACACCATTTCTTTCCTTCTATTGTGTACACTTGGGCTTCAGTTTCAGACTTCCTGCCTTCAGCTTAAACCTCATTGCCCTGGGCAAGAGCATGCTCAGTTTGCTCCTCTCCCCCCACCCCTCCCTTCTCTACTGTAATCTGAGCCAAGAGCAGGGACAGACTCAGGCAGGAAGTGATGTCACACCACATTAATACTGCAGCTCCTAGTCTAAACAAACAGAGAGTTTCTAGAGCTTTTTACTCAGGTATGGTGAAACATTCTACAGAATAAATATAGCATTCTAGCTTGCACTATTGCAGCTAATCTATTGGCAATAAAATGCCTCCTTAGCTTTCCTTCTCCTTTAAATACACCAATCTTGTCTTCATGTGTTTATATTATAAATATAAACACATGAAGGGCAAATACAGTTTGTTCACTGTGCAAATCATTCTGTGCTGCACAAAGTTTATAATTGAGCCCCACTGTCTGTAGTACAATTGTTTGTAAGGTAAAAAGTTACAGTATATTAGCTGCTATATCATCTGTCTCGAGTTTCCATCCAAGCCACTGCCATTATTATATCTAATAGGACTCACCCTTAGTTTTATATGATCTTGCATGAAGACTGCTTTGTGCAAAGTTCAAGCCATTGTGAATTATGTGTGTCTGCAAAAGCAAGTGTATATTTTAGTCACATTTCTGTATGTATTTCATGAATAGTACACAAAGCTTATGACTCTGAAGAGGATCCCATAACAATAACACTGTCACTTATGTCTTTTTGTATATTGATGGCATGACCATTAACCCGGGTAACTCAGCACGCTGCTTGGGGGTCATCTTTGACCAGTCCCTCTCCTTAGCCAAAACTAATCCATGCCCTTATCTTATCCCGTTTAGACTATTGCAATCTCCTCCTAACCGGTCTTCCTTACTCCCATCTCTCTCCCCTCCAATCAATCTTAAACTCTGCTACCAGGATCTTTCTTCTTTCTCCTAAAAGGGAACCTGCTCAACCCCAACTAAGGGGCAAATTCACTAACCTCCGTAAATTCCCAGCGACGGCTTCGTACACTTTGTCAGGCGTAGATTCACCAGGACAACACTAATTCACTAAAATCTGAAGTTGTGTCCATGGCACCAAATTCTGGTGAAGTTGCGCTAGATTTACTGCGCCAAGCAAAAGCGAAGTTACGCTAGCGTTGGCTCATTTGCATATGGTGGGAAGTTAAAGTTGAATGGACGTATATGTTGCAGCAAATACATTACACTACACGAGCCCAGGGAACCTTAATAAAATGAAATAGAGTTATTATAATGGCCTACACATGTGCCCAGTGTATAGTTTATGTGCCATATATGAAATGTATGGGGGAGCCCTGTACCCAAAAATTTTTTTACAGACTTTTGCAGCCTGTCACCCTGAAAAAACTAAAAGACGTTTTTTGGGACTTATTAAAGTTTTCAACTAAAAATTGAAGAAGCCCTAATCATTCCATTGCACTTCGCCTGGTCTGAGCTGGCAAAGGCAAGTCTCTTTCACCAGAGCCAAACTTTGGCTGGCCTATGAGTGCAAAGTAGCGCTACAGTCTATCACCTTCACTAGCGAAGTTACGCCATTAGTATATCGGCAAAGTACTGAAATGACGTCATGCTGGCAAATTTTCGCTAACGTTAGTCACTTTGCCTTTTAGTAAATTTGCCCCTAAAATCCTTAGTATGGCTGCAAAGGATGGCATATAAAACCCTTCTACTAACATTCAAAGCCCTTCACTCCTCTGCTCCTCACTACATTTCTTCTCTTGTCTCGCTATATGTTCCTGGTCGTCTTCTCCACTATTCTCAGAGTCACCTTCTCTTCACACCATCCACATCCACTGCCACCTCTCTTCTCAACCCCTTCTCTCTTGCTGCTCCTTACCTCTGGAATTCCATCACTGAATTCCTCCGTAAGGAATCCTCTCTCAATCAAAAAAACTTCCACTTTTTGGAGCACTAGAACATTAGCCTAGTCATGTGCCTACTGACTATGCCTTACCTTGTGCTTTTTCATCTCCAATTTGTGCCTGCATGTTAGCAACCCATCCACTTAGACTGTAAGCTCTACAGGACAGGGACCTCCTTCCCACTATCTCTATTACCACATAACACTTTGTCCTAATATGAGTCTGTATATATTTATTATGTGATTTGTCTTCTCTGTGTATACTTGTATATATATATTGTAGGGATTAGCCCAGCAATGGGATAATGGTGACTCCCTGATAGGGATGTAGCGAACTGTTCGCCGGCGAACTTCGACTGTTCGCGTCCGCCGCAAGTTCGCGAACGTTCGCCAATAGGCGTTCGCGTCAAAATCGTTCGACCATTCGATCGCTAAAATCGAACGATTTTCGTTCGAATCGAACGATCGAAGCCATTGGATTGAATGAAATCATTCGATCCAATGGCTTCGATCGTTCGATTCGAACGGAAATCGTTCGATCGAACGATTAAAATCCTTCGATCGTTCGAATCGAACGATTTTCGGATGTTCGAAGTTCGCAAACTGTTCGCGAACTGTTCGCATTTTTTGCCGGTGTTCGCGAACGGCGTTCGCGAACACATTGTCGGCGGTTCGCTACATCCCTACTCCCTGAATGAGTATACCGATTAAACCAGGCACAGAAGAACAATGGGTTTGAGTGAAACACACGTGGGTTTTTATTTAAACAGCCCTATTTACACCATTTAGAGCTGGACAAAACGAAAATGGTTAAAATAAAACAAAACAGCAAAATAAACCCCTGCCAGCTTGGCAACTAACTATACATTCAGGCTTCCCTGACTTTTAGACCAGAAACAACCTTGCGTTGCTCTGGTCTCTATGTTAGCAACAGCAGTCTTTACCACACACAAAAGAAAGGTTTGTATTTCACCCAAAAAAGTTTGCTTACCAAAAAAACCAAGTCTTTTCCAGAATTCCCAAGCCTGATATCTCATGTCAGAACTGGTTCCAGGGTGTAACCAAACCCTATGCAGGCTGGGAATTCTCATAGCAACCTGGATCAGCAGATTACATTCTGCTGAGCTCGTTAACTGGTCTGTGAGCTGAATGCATTATGAGAAACTGAGAGCAAACTGCTCAAAATTGGGACAGACATACACACCATCCTGCACAAATCCACAAACTTTTACTGACCTGCTATAATAATATATATAGCACCAGCACTTCCAGTTTTGTGATTAATGCGTCTTTTTTATTTCACGTCATGCTGCATCCATCATTTCGGCCCCTTTTGGGACCTTTATCCTTGATAGTGCGGACCCTTTTGCAATATATTTATATATTGCCAACTGAGGAAGGTTCTTGTATTTGAACCGAAACGTCGAATACATTTTTCACCATTTTTTGCATCAATAAGTCCTGTGTTGTGCGGTTTATTGGGATCTGTTTGTATGCATGTAATTTTGTATACATGTAATTTAACCAGCACCCAGGCAGCTGCTCTATATGAATAGTATATATATATCGTACTTTTATGCACTGTACAGCGATGCGGCTCCTTAACATCGCTTTACAAATAAAGTTATACATACATAACACTATGCTGATTGTATCATAATATTTATAAGTAAGCCTGATGTCAATAAGAGGAAAGTGCAGAAAGCAGCATTTTAAATGTATTTTCTGTAATTGTTTTATTGAACATTTCGGATAGTATATACTGAGTAGGGATGGGCGAATAAATTCGCCATGGTTAAATTCGCGGCGAATTTCTGCGTTTCGCCGCGGGCGAATTTTTCGCGAAATTGCGGCAAAAATTCGCCTCGCGACTCGTTTCGCCGCGCGTCGAAATTTTCGTCGCGCGACGAGCCGCGACGCCGCTAATGCGCGTCAAAACAAAAAGACGCGCGACAAACTAAACATCACCCACAGCAGCCAATAAGATGTGAGCCATCCCTGAGCCAACCCACTGGCTATATAAGGAGCTGCAGAGGCGGCCATTACTCGTGGCGTTTCTGGTAGAGGTAGAGAGAGCAGGATAGTGAGAGATTTGTGTGTGATTTAGCTAGTGGAGTTTGTGTAGAGAGCTTTTTTTTTTTCTGAGTCAGTGCAAGTGGAGGTTGTGGATTTCAGTTTACTGTTTTCCCTCTTCTGCTTGCCTGCTCACCACCCAATAGCCCTTTTTAGGGCTAACTGTCTTTGTCTTTGTCTGTGCTGGTGTGTGTACTCCTTGTGGGTGCACACTTCTGCTGAGGGGATTTAGTTGAGGGTTTTATTTTTTTCTCCTTTCCTTCCCCGAAATATCCAAACCCCCCCTTATATATATTTTTTTTTTTTTAAGTTTAGTTGCCCAATATGACGGGCCGTGGGAGAGGGGGGATGGGTGGTGGTGGTGGGAAGAAGGGTGGGTTAGGGATGGGTGGTGGTGGTGGTGGGAAGAAGGGTGGGATAGGGAGGGGTGGCCGAGGAAGAGGCCGTGGTGCTGGCCGTGGGCATCCAACCCCACAACAGCCATGTGCCATGCCCAGTCTGGGCACTGTAAATCAGTCGCAGCACAAGCTGCCATCAAAGCAGCTGCCATCACAGCAGCAGCTGCAACAACAACAGCAGCAGCTGCAACAACAACAGCAGCAGCTGCAACAACAACAGCAGCAGCAGCTGCAACAACAGCAGCAGCAGCCGCAACAACAGCAGCAGCAAATGCCACAGCAGCAGGTGGCTGTGGGTCGCAGCAGCGGGGCAACTGGTCCACGTAGGACTGTGCCCGATTTTTTTGCCACTGCTTCGCGACCCATACGGTCGCAGCAGGCAGAGGCAGTGGTAGACTGGCTGACCCAGGCTACCTCATCTGCAGCAGGCACCAGTGAGCGGCAGGAGGTGGCATCACCTGCTAGCTCAGTGTGGGATGACACCCCATCCCTCTTATTTGATCCTGAGGTGGACTTGGGCCCAGACACCCAGGATCTTTTTGATGATCAGGCAGGAATGGGGGGGGCATTCATGTCTGATGAAGAGGAGGAGGTGGTCATATCACAGCCCACATCAATAGGGGATATTGGGCAGGGTCCCCTTATGGCAGGGCAGCAAGTTGCTGGTGTGGGGTCAGACACCAGCATGCTGGATGTGGGTATTGATGCCATGTATGAGGCAGGGTCTGGTCTGGGGGAGGACGATGACAGGGACAGACCCTGGGAGCCGGCTCCAGAGGATAACAGCAGCAGTTCAGGGGGGGAACTGTTTGTTGTTGATGAGGATGAAGAGCCGGCTCCACCGACCACTGCTAGGGGGGGCAGGCAACAGGGCAGCACTGCGCCTAGGTCCAAAGCCTATGTGCGTACGGGTGGGGACCATCCTCAACCCTCCACAGCAGGCAAGGCAGTGGCCCGCACTTCAGCAGTGTGGGCTTTTTTCACGTGCCAGGCAGAGGACCAGGCAATAGCAGTGTGCCAGCTCTGCCGGCAGAAGGTTCGAAGGGGGCAGGCAGGGTCACATATGGGAACATCAGCTTTAAGTTCCCATATGAAACGTCATCACAGGATGACGTGGGAGCAGCACCAAAGTGGCAGGGCACCGGGTGGCAGTGGTGCTTCCTGTCCACCTCCTCCCATTCCTCAGGGAAGAGGTGCTAGCTCCCCAGACCCTGCAGCAGGTGAAGAGGATTCTGGGGCTCACAGTCGGAGGCAGCCACTGTGTAGCTCAGCCTCTTCTGCAGCCTCCTCCTCCTCAATGCGGCCCCTGTCCCGCCAGGTTTCCCTCCCCCAGTTCCTCAGCCGCAAGACGCCTCTCTCCCCCAGCCACCCCCAAGTGCAGAGGCTTAATGGCTGCCTGGCAAAGCTTCTGGCAGTGCAGCTGCTGCCCTATCAGCTAGTCGAAGCAGCCCCCTTCCGACAGCTGATGGCTTGCGCTGCCCCTAACTGGCGGATCCCCAGCCGCCATTATTTTGCCAGGAAGGCTGTCCCTGCCATCCACCAGCATGTGGTTGAGAATGTGTCCCTGTCGCTGGATCATGCTGTTGGCGGCAGGGTGCACTGCACCACTGACACGTGGACCAGCAGGCATGGGCAGGGGAGGTACATAACCTACACTGCGCACTGGGTCACCCTCATGAGTGCTGGGGAGGGTGCAAGCCGGGGCGCTCCCCTCAGGCTACAGGTGCCTCCCCGTGGGGTACAGGGCAAACCCCACATGTCCACTTCCTCCTCCTCCTCCACTATGGATGAGCCACCCCTGAAGCGTCCCCGCAGCTACGCTTCAGTGCAGCACAGGCGATGTCAGGCTGTGCTGCAACTCCTCTCCCTGGGCGAGAGGAGTCATACTGCACCTGAGCTCATGGCTGCCTTCCAGACTCAGGTGCAGCGGTGGTTCACTCCCCGCCAGCTCCAAGCAGGTAATATTGTTTGCGACAACGGTCGCAACCTGCTGGCCGCCATCCGCCTAGGGCACCTGACCCACATGCCTTGCTTTGCACATGTCCTCAACCTTGTGGTGCAGCGCTTCCTCAAGAGCTACCAAGGGTTGGGTGACATGCTGGAGAAGGTACGTAGGGTATGTGCCCATTTTCGCAGGTCCCCCACCGCCAGCGCGTCTTTGGCACGGATGCAGCGGCAGCATAGTCTGCCACCCCACCGGCTCATCTGTGACCTGCCGACGCGCTGGAATTCCACCCTGCACATGGTGGAGCGCCTCGTAGAGCAGCGCTGGGCGGTCAGCAATTACCTGCTGGAGCACAGTGCCAGGGGTACTCAGGGGGCGGATTTGGGGTACTTTAGTGCAGAGCAGTGGCAGCAAATGAGGCAGCTCTGCCAAGTACTTGCCCCCTTTGAGCAGGCGACACGCTTTGTTAGCAGGGACAATGCGTGTCTTAGCGATGTCATACCCCTGGTGTTCCTCCTCAAGCGCACGTTGGATGGGCTGCTAGAGGAGGGTGACGTGCCTGAGGAGGAGGAGGAGGAGAGTAGGCCCCGTAGGCAGGCAGAGGGGGCTGAGGAGGAGATGGTGCCTGATGAGGAGGATGAGGGAGAGGAGGACTGGGTGCCTGTGCAGCATGGGGAGCAGGGCACATGCCACCCAACCACCCCAGCTATTGTCCGCGGCTGGGAGGGTACAGAGCAGGGGCAGGTCGAGCCAGATGACCTGCTGCATCTGGAGGGCAGTCAAGAAGAGGTTGGTCGGGGGCACCTCTTTTACATGGCTGCCCATATGCAGACTTGCCTCCGAAGCGATCCCCGGGTCTGTTCTATCAAAGACCGGGAGGATTATTGGGTGGCTACTTTGCTTGACCCACGGTACAAGGGAAAGGTGGGGGAGTTCCTTGTACCCAGCCAGAGAGAGAGGAGGATGGGTCAATTGAGGAAGGCTCTGTGCTCAAAATTAGTGGAGGCCTTCCCCCAGTCTGACACTTCTCAGGCCTCCACTACTCCACACACCCAGCAGAGACAGGGGCCTAGCAGCAGCAGCAGCAGCAGCAAGGGCGGAGATCTCATGGGTGTGTGGAAGAGCTTTTTCGAGCCTCAACGGCCAGCAGCAGGCCCAGTCAGCACCCAAAGCCACCACCAGCAGCGGGTGGAGCATATGGTGGCTGACTACATGGGGTCAGTCAGCGTGCAGGATGCCATTCGCCCTGACGATGACCCCATGCATTATTGGGTCTCGAGGCTCGACCAGTGGCCAGAACTGGCACAGTACGCTCTGGAGGTGCTGGCTTGCCCCCCTGCCAGTGTCCTGTCAGAGCGTGTCTTCAGTGCCGCAGGTGGGGTGGTCACTGAGAAGCGGACACGGCTATCCACTGGCAGCGTGGATAAGCTGACATTCATTAAAATGAATGAGGCATGGATAAGCGGGGATATCCAAGTGCCCATTGCAGACAGCAGAGACTAGCCTCCTCTCCTCCTTCTCCTCCACAGATTTATCCTCCTCTCTCCATTGCTGCCCATACTCTCCTCCTCAGTAGTATTGCCCATTCCCCATCTGTCTGCACCTGCTGCCCTTGCTGCTGCTGCTGCTGCTGCTGTTGTAGCCTGCTACTAGCCCTAGTAGTACTGCTGCTGTGCTGCATTGTCGGCAATTTTTTTATGGTGGGGGCCTATCAAAGCTCCTACTGCTATCGTAGATACTACTGCTGCATTGTCGGCAAATTTTTTTAGTAGTTGAGGCCTAACATGGCCTCTAAATATGTTTCTTCGAATACTGCCACATTGTTGGCTAATTTCTTCTGGTTGAGGCCTAACATGGCTTCTAAATATGTTGCTTATAATTTTGCCGCTAAGTTGGCTAATTTCTTCTGGTTGAGGCCTAACATGGCTTCTAAAAATGTTTTCTCAAATACTGCCACAATGTTGGCTAATTTCTTCTCGTTGAGGCCTAACATGGCTTCTAAATATGTTGCTTATAATTTTGCCGCTAAGTTGGCTAATTTCTTCTGGTTGAGGCCTAACATGGCTTCTAAAAATGTTTTCTCAAATACTGCCACAATGTTGGCTAATTTCTTCTGGTTGAGGCCTAACATGGCTTCTAAATATGTTGCTTATAATTTTGCCGCTAAGTTGGCTAATTTCTTCTGGTTGAGGCCTAACATGGCTTCTAAAAATGTTTCTTCGAATACTGCCACATTGTTGGCTAATTTCTTCTGGTTGAGGCCTAACATGGCTTCTAAAAATGTTTTCTCAAATACTGCCACAATGTTGGCTAATTTCTTCTGGTTGAGGCCTAACATGGCTTCTAAATATGTTGCTTATAATTTTGCCGCTAAGTTGGCTAATTTCTTCTGGTTGAGGCCTAACATGGCTTCTAAAAATGTTTCTTCGAATACTGCCACATTGTTGGCTAATTTCTTCTGGTTGAGGCCTAACATGGCTTCTAAATATGTTGCTTATAATTTTGCCGCTAAGTTGGCTAATTTCTTCTGGGGGTTGAGGCCTAACATGGCTTCTAAATATTTTTCTTACAATTTTGCGGCTAATGTCTTCTGTTTGGGGCCTGCCTCATTTAATTCTTCTGGCTCTAATATTGAGTTGATTAAAAGTTACAAGTTACAAAATGACTGTTGCTGCCACTGCTGTTGCTATTAATGCCTCGTTATTTGGCAAAAGTCTTCTCTGTTTGGGGCCTGCCTCATTTAATTCTTCTGGCTCTAATATAGAGTTGATTAAAAGTCGCAACATGACTGTTGCTGACTCTGCTGTTGCTGCTAATGCCTCGTTATTTGGCAAAAGTCTTCTCTGTTTGAGGCCTGCCTCATTTAATTCTTCTGGCTCTAATATAGAGTTGATTAAAAGTTACAACATGACTGTTGTTGCCGCTGCTGTTGCTACTACTGCCTCATTATTTGGCAAACGTCTTCTGTTTGGGGCCTGCCTCATTTAATTCTTCTGGCTCTAATATAGAGTTTATTAAAAGTTACAGCATGACTGTTGTTGCTGCTGCTGTTGCTACTAATGCCTCATTATTTGGCAAACGTCTTCTGTTTGGGGCCTGCCTCATTTAATTCTTCTGGCTCTAATATAGCGTTGATTGAAAGTTACAAGTTACAAAATGACTGTTGCTGCCACTGCTGTTGCTATTAATGCCTCGTTATTTGGCAAAAGTCTTCTCTGTTTGGGGCCTGCCTCATTTAATTCTTTTGGCTCTAATATAGAGTTGATTAAAAGTCGCAACATGACTGTTGCTGACTCTGCTGTTGCTGCTAATGCCTCGTTATTTGGCAAAAGTCTTCTCTGTTTGAGGCCTGCCTCATTTAATTCTTCTGGCTCTAATATAGAGTTGATTAAAAGTTACAACATGACTGTTGTTGCCGCTGCTGTTGCTACTACTGCCTCATTATTTGGCAAACGTCTTCTGTTTGGGGCCTGCCTCATTTAATTCTTCTGGCTCTAATATAGAGTTTATTAAAAGTTACAGCATGACTGTTGTTGCCGCTGCTGTTGCTACTAATGCCTCATTATTTGGCAAACGTCTTCTGTTTGGGGCCTGCCTCATTTAATTCTTCTGGCTCTAATATAGCGTTGATTGAAAGTTACAACATGACTGCTGTTGCCGCTGCTGTTGCTACTACTGCCTCATTATTTGGCAAACGTCTTCTGTTTGGGGCCTGCCTCATTTAATTCTTCTGGCTCTAATATAGAGTTGATTGAAAGTTACAACATGACTGTTGTTGCTGCTGCTGTTGCTACTAATGCCTCATTATTTGGCAAACGTCTTCTGTTTGGGGCCTGCATCATTTAATTCTTCTGGCTCTAATATAGAGTTGATTAAAAGTTACAACATGACTGCCGCTGCTGTTGCTACTAATGCCTCATTATTTGGCAAACGTCTTCTGTTTGGGGCCTGCCTCATTTAATTCTTCTGGCTCTAATATAGAGTTTATTAAAAGTTACAGCATGACTGTTGTTGCTGCTGCTGTTGCTACTAATGCCTCATTATTTGGCAAACGTCTTCTGTTTGGGGCCTGCCTCATTTAATTCTTCTGGCTCTAATATAGCGTTGATTGAAAGTTACAACATGACTGCTGTTGCCGCTGCTGTTGCTACTACTGCCTCATTATTTGGCAAACGTCTTCTGTTTGGGGCCTGCCTCATTTAATTCTTCTGGCTCTAATATAGAGTTGATTGAAAGTTACAACATGACTGTTGTTGCTGCTGCTGTTGCTACTAATGCCTCATTATTTGGCAAACGTCTTCTGTTTGGGGCCTGCATCATTTAATTCTTCTGGCTCTAATATAGAGTTGATTAAAAGTTACAACATGACTGCCGCTGCTGTTGCTACTAATGCCTCATTATTTGGCAAACGTCTTCTGTTTGGGGCCTGCCTCATTTAATTCTTCTGGCTCTAATATAGAGTTGATTGAAAGTTACAACATGACTGCCGCTGCTGATGCTACTAATGCCTCATTATTTGGCAAAACTCTGGTGGGTGTCTATCAAGGCTCCTACTGCTGTGGCTGACACTACTGCTGCATTGTCGGCAATTTTTTTTGTAGTTGAGGCCTATCATGGCCTCTAAAAATGTTTCTTCGAATACTGCCACATTGTTGGCTAATTTTTTCTGGGGGTTGAGGCCTATCATGGCTTCTAAAAATGTTTCTTCGAATGCTGCCACATTGTTTGGCTAATTTCTTCTGGGGGTTGAGGCCTATCATGGCTTCTAAAAATGTTTCTTCGAATACTGCCATATTGTTGGCTAAATTTTTTCTGGGGGTTGAGGCCTATCATGGCTTCTAAAAATGTTTCTTCGAATACTGCCACATTGTTTGGCTAATTTCTTCTGGGGGTTGAGGCCTAACATGGTTTCTAAATAGGTTGCTTGTAATTTTGCCGC
Organism: Xenopus petersii; assembly: GCA_038501925.1. NCBI lineage: Eukaryota > Metazoa > Chordata > Amphibia > Anura > Pipidae > Xenopus > Xenopus petersii. The sequence continues at coordinate 91,466,583 of CM076686.1, forward strand.
TAAGTTGGCTAATGTCTTCTGGTGGTTGAGGCCTATCATGGCTTCTAAAAATGTTTCTTCGAATACTGCCATATTGTTGGCTAATTTTTTCTGGGGGTTGAGGCCTATCATGGCTTCTAAAAATGTTTCTTCGAATACTGCCACATTGTTTGGCTAATTTCTTCTGGGGGTTGAGGCCTATCATGGCTTCTAAAAATGTTTCTTCGAATACTGCCACATTGTTTGGCTAATTTCTTCTGGGGGTTGAGGCCTATCATGGCTTCTAAAAATGTTTCTTCGAATACTGCCACATTGTTTGGCTAATTTCTTCTGGGGGTTGAGGCCTATCATGGCTTCTAAAAATGTTTCTTCGAATACTGCCACATTGTTTGGCTAATTTCTTCTGGGGGTTGAGGCCTAACATGGTTTCTAAATAGGTTGCTTGTAATTTTGCCGCTAAGTTGGCTAATTTCTTCTGGGGGTTGAGGCCTATCATGGCTTCTAAAAATGTTTCTTCGAATACTGCCATATTGTTGGCTAAATTTTTTCTGGTGGTTGAGGCCTATCATGGCTTCTAAAAATGTTTCTTCGAATACTGCCACATTGTTTGGCTAATTTCTTCTGGGGGTTGAGGCCTAACATGGTTTCTAAATAGGTTGCTTGTAATTTTGCCGCTAAGTTGGCTAATGTCTTCTGGTGGTTGAGGCCTATCATGGCTTCTAAAAATGTTTCTTCGAATGCTGCCACATTGTTTGGCTAATTTCTTCTGGGGGTTGAGGCCTATCATGACTTCTAAAAATGTTTCTTCGAATACTGCCATATTGTTGGCTAAATTTTTTCTGGGGGTTGAGGCCTATCATGGCTTCTAAAAATGTTTCTTCGAATACTGCCACATTGTTTGGCTAATTTCTTCTGGGGGTTGAGGCCTAACATGGTTTCTAAATAGGTTGCTTGTAATTTTGCCGCTAAGTTGGCTAATGTCTTCTGGTGGTTGAGGCCTATCATGGCTTCTAAAAATGTTTCTTCGAATACTGCCATATTGTTGGCTAATTTCTTCTGGGGGTTGAGGCCTATCATGGCTTCTAAAAATGTTTCTTCGAATACTGCCACATTGTTTGGCTAATTTCTTCTGGGGGTTGAGGCCTAAAATGGTTTCTAAATAGGTTGCTTGTAATTTTGCCGCTAAGTTGGCTACTGTCTTCTGGGGGTTGAGGCCTATCATGGCTTCTAAAAATGTTTCTTCGAATACTGCCATATTGTTGGCTAATTTCTTCTGGGGGTTGAGGCCTATCATGGCTTCTAAAAATGTTTCTTCGAATACTGCCACATTGTTGGCTAATTTCTTCTGGTGGTTGAGGCCTAACATGGCTTCTAAAAATGTTTTTTCGAATACTGCCATATTGTTGGCTAATTTTTTCTGGGGGTTGAGGCCTATCATGGCTTCTAAATAGGTTGCTTGTAATTTTGCCGCTAAGTTGGCTACTTTCTTCTGGTGGTTGAGGCCTATCATGGCTTATAAAAATGTTTCTTCGAATACAGCCCCATTGTTTGGCTAATTTCTTCTGGGGGTTGAGGCCTGCCTCATTTAATTCTTCTGGCTCTAATACAATTGATTACAACAATGCTTGCTGCTTGGTTGTCAAATGTATTCACACTATTATTACCCCTGAAACGACTGCGGCCAAAAGTCCTTTGCCTCAGTCATTATTCTTTCTTTTGAAATGATAGTGCTCTAAAAAATGTATACAGGGAGGGCATGTGTGTGTAGCAGTAACTGAGTGGAACATAGGTGTGAATTGCTCTTCCCATTGATTCCAAAGCAAAACATGACATATATACATTCATCACTGTGTACAAAAGTAAGGGAAATGTTTTAATGGTAGTCCCAAAGCCATGTCTGGTCTGGGAGTCAAAATAGGCCCTTGCATTCAAATTACACAGAGGCCCAAACAGGCCCCAAACAGGCCCCAAACATCAGCCCAGTAAATTTGACTGGAAACCAACCAACCTGGCAACCCTGGGTGACACAAACATAGCCATAAACTCTACTTAAATTCATGCTGTAAGTAATAATTTAGATTGAATTTGTCCTCTATGAATGCTTTTGTCCTTGAGTTAAATAAACGAGACAACACAGTTTGCTTAATGGAAAAAGGAATTTCATTCCTAGATGATGTCCATCTTACATCCCACTTTCAGCTGCATCTGCTATTTTGCAACTTTCAACTTCACAAGCAGTCTTGTCCCAGTTTGCTGTCCATAACCTTCAAAGAGAACACACGCCATCCTTTGTTTCCAAACACTTTACACAACGTATTCATAGATCCAGTGCAAAGCCCTTAAAGGGGTGGTTCACCTTTAAGGTAACTTTTAGTATGCAATAGTATGGCAAATTCTAAGCAACTTTTAATTTGGTTTTACTTATTTGCCTTTTTCTTCTAAGTTCAGACTCTTTGCAGCTTTTAAATGTGGGTCAATGAGTTTACCCCAACTAAAAAGCAAATACTATGTCAGGCTACAAATGTATTGTTAGTCATTGCTACTTTTTTACATTTAGGCCTCTCCTATTCATATTCCAGTCTCTTATTTAAATCAATGTATGATTGCTAGGGGAATAATGTTACTTCTAATAGTGCCTAATTGCAAAATATAGTGTGACTTAATATCATAATTTATTTTAAAAAATCAATGTATTTGAGTGTTATAGTAGTCAATTTATCAATTTCGTCGCCGTCGCGACGAGGTTCGTCGCCGTCGCGACGAGGTTCGTCGCCGGGCGACGAGGTTCGTCGCCGCGCGACGAGGTTCGTCGCCGCGCGACGAGGTTCGTCGCGCGCCATATCAAAACTGTGTTTGCGCATGCGCGCGCGTACGTCATGTGACGCGCGTCGTGTGCGCGCACGCGTCATGTGACGCGCGTCATGCGCGCGTCAAAAATGGGCGTCGCCACTATAAATAGCCCCGCCCGTGCTTACATTTTTAGGAGTGCAGTTTGAAAATGGCAGGACCTGGCATGATGAACCGAGACCAGCTGCGGTACTTCGTCAGGTACCTGCACCAGGAGGGATACGACAATATCCCTCCTGGAGTGAGAGGAATCCAGGCGCTCCGGAGGAGCATAATGGAACGGCTGAGGCGCAGGCTGCGGAGGGAGTACCGCCTGCGCTTAAGTCTGAGGGAGCTCCAGAGGATCTGGAGCGATCTCAAAAGACGCCACAGCGCATTTGTTGATGAGCTGCGCGTGGAAGTGGAAGGTAGAGTTATTTAAAAAGAAAACATCTTAAAATGATTTGCTATTTTACAGCAAAAATGTATTTAAGTGAATACTGTAATTAGGATTGGAACAGTTGACTTTGACTGACTGACATAATTGCAGACAAGTTAAATAACAAGTAAATGAGCTGTCAAATGGAGATTATTTAAACAGATTATAATAGATTTATTTAAATGCAATACATGAGTTTCCCTTCTTAACTACAATAAAGCCACTTGATTCCCATTTATTTTGGTATTTTGGAGCAAATGTGTAATTGTTTAGGCCTGTGACAAGGCTAATAAGAATTTTACTTCACTTAAAGGTAGATTTATTTAAACGTAATAAATAGGTTTCCCTTCTTAACTACAATAAAGCCACTTGATCAGGCTCGGATCTGTGAAAAAGGCCACCAAGGCCCGGGCCTAGGGCTGGAAGATTTTAGGGTGGCGGCATGCTGTCCAACCACACCCATATTGGTTCAGAAACACTGGGGATGCACAGGAGATACAATAGTTTCCCACGCAGCAATCCCCATTGCTCCTGTCCAGATGATAAAAATTTTCCCGAATAAAGGGGAGGGGACAGGGGCGACGAATGGCAGTGGGCCTAGGGATGCCTACTATGTAAATCTTGCCCTGCACTTGATTCCTATTTATTTTGGTATTTTGGAGCAAATGTGTATTTGTTTAGGCCTGTGACAAGGCTAATAAGAATTTTACTTCACATAAAGGTAGATTTATTTAAACGTAATAAATAGGTTTCCCTTCTTAACTACAATAAAGTTAATTTTCCTGTAGTTACAACATGACACCTTATCCTGTATAATGTATACTGTACAAATGCAATTGGTGTGTTACTCAAACTGAAATTTATTCATTGCCAGCTGAGTGGATCCAAGATGATCCTGATGATGATGATGATGGGGAAGTACCAGCACCACCACCACCTGACCAGGCAGCACCGCCTGTACCTGATGAGGCAGCACCGCCTCCACCACCTCAGCAGGCGGCACCACCACCTCACCAGGTGGCACCACCTCACCAGGCGGCACCACCACCTCACCAGGCGGCACCACCACCTCACCAGGCGGCACCACCACCTCACCAGGCGGCACCACCAGTGGACGACCAGGGGCTCAGTGTAGGCACTCAGACAGAGCATGCCTACTACGACCAGACTGAGCTCCTGGTCACCCTAGTTCATCAAGTAAATGCCATGCGGCAGGAGCTGGGTGAGGTTAGGGACATTGTTGACAACCTCCAGAGGGTTGTTGCTCCTCCTCCTCCTCCTCCACTTTAATTTATTTATTATTTGTTACAGCACCAGTTGTGCTATATGTTGTGAATTAAAAAAAATTTTTATATCTCTATATTTTGAGTTCATTTTTCATTTGACTAAACTAATACTCACATGGTACTTGGAATTGTTTGGATTCTAATAACACAACGATGACTATTCTTAATCGGAGTCATTAAAATTACATTACATAGTATTTCAGAATCATTACAATTACATGATGTAAATATAAGGTTCATTCACATAAACATATGGTTTATTCATTTTTATCTGAGATACAAAGCATCCAGATACTATCTGTTCAGATTTATTAGTTGTACTTGTGTTAGTAATCTACTATTAGATATTTGAAGTACAGATGATACTTTTTGGTTAAACAGAGATATAGAGTAGTAGTAGATACCATTACCAGTTGACCAGAGGTAATGTGAAAAAATCCACAAACGTTAAAAGTTTAAGAAACTTGCAAAATGGGAGCCATTTTTTCAAGATAGGAGTCCTCTAACAATGCAGGGCATGTGTGTAGCAGTATACTAAGTGAAACACGCATGTGTATTGGTCTTCCCATGGAGTCCAATCCAATTCAGCACATTCAGACACAAAGCAAAAGATACCATGTTCATTTATCATCACAGACTACAAAGCTTGAAACTAAGGGGAAAATTTTTATTTGTAGGCCCAAAGATGAAAAAAGGTTATACAAACAAAACACCCATAGAAGATGGGCTTCATCAAATTGCACTGCGCGTCAAAAATAACGTCGCGCGTTAAAACACATACTCGCGTCCGCGACAAAATATTTTGACGCGCGACAAAATCGGGCCGCGCGACTCGTTTCGCGAATTTTTCGCCGTTTCGCGAATTTCGCTGGAAATTCGCGAATTATTCGGCGAAGCGAAACGCGACAGATTCGCCCATCACTAATACTGAGCATTTGTAGCTTGCAGTTTTCATTGATAGCGATTTCTTTCTCTCCTTGTTGGTCCAGACCCTATTGAGTCAACACATTCTTGACAAGTAAGAGACACTGTGTGCACAATCTCATGCTGAAATATTACAAGACAACTTGTTGCCAAATTTTGATGCATATCAAATATACGGAATCTCTTGAAAAATAATACCACGTGTATTCTTCCTCCAAAATATGTGGATACACTATAGAATGATTAATAAGCAATTGTGTGCCAGCAATGACTGAGCCACATTAAAACAGGATTATAGATGTTCTACAAGTAAAACTGTATCTTAAATAAAAGTGCTTTTCATGTACTCAAGTATTTTCTATCTTCCCAGAGACTTGAAAACATGTTTTCACACCTTGAAAGAGTTTGATATTTGGACAAGTATTGTTATTGTTGATAAGGGATATATTCCCTTTGCCTGGTAAGTTTATATGCTTTCACAATGTCCTGCTGTGTTCCACAATAGCCTTATAATAATAAGGTTGGGGCAGTATGTGCTTGCTGCAAACGGGAAGGGGAGTCAAAAGAAAAATGAGTACAGAACACTTCTTAACAAAACACAGAGCATGATTTGAGCACAGTTTGATACAGAAACTGGAAACGATAACATTTTATTATGCATATACAACAAGGATTCACCTTTTTAATTCACTATAAAAGTTAAAGGGAAAACTGTAGGTTTAAGTGCCTATTTTAAATCCCATCCATCTATCAATGGAGCCCAAGAGCCACACAGCAAACTCTATTAAGGCCCTGAAAACCTTCAAGAAGATTATATTTTTCACAAATATATTAATTTTACACCTTCTGAACCCATTCGTCTGTAACACTTCTGGGCCCCTAGAAACCACTCCGTAATGTTTCTATTATTAGACAACTTTGTACATGACTAATTCAAAACTACTACTCCCAGCATTCTCCTCTATACAAAACCATACTTTGGAGAAAAGGCAGTCTTTATTGCAAATTCTTTAGCCATACAAAATTCCACATTTGTGATGGCTGAATTTATTCACCAAGCATGGATTCGCAGCAAATGTCTGCAATTCGCTGTCCACTTATGTTTTTTCGCAAAACAGCAAAAAATTTGCAGCAACAAAAAAAAATAGTTTGTGTCAAAATTGTTGTGCGCCAAAATTATTCGGACACCAATTGATTTTAATGCGTTTGGATAAAAGAGTCGCGCATATAAAAATGGTTGCTCACGTCATGTGTCAAATTATTTTGATGCCTATGGACTTCAGTGCTTTTGTGAATTTTTCAACGTTTCACTACACCAAAAAAATTTGTGAAACGGCAAAAAAAAAAAAAAAAACCAGGACGGATTTGGCCGTCACTATTCCACATATAAACAATGTACAATTGTATCTACTGTATATAAAGTAAGTATATATGGCACATTAGATATAATATACTATTACCAAAGTGCAGAAATAACTGACCAGCATATCCCTTCATCAAACATGGCTACTGCAGCATACTATGTACTAATAGTTATGAGGTAGGTAGTAGGCATATTAACATAAAGACTGAATATAGTAAACAGGAGTTACACATATAACATATAAACACTTCCGCATACAGTATATTCAAATGGCAATTTGATCACCTGAGTTAAAATTTTTAAATAGCTGCCAAAGTTTCAAAAGGTGATACTCGACTCAGCCCGGCCAATGATCCGTTCAAGAAATGTTCCATGCTCGCCAGTTTGGAAGGGTTATGCTGGCTAAATGGTGCTTGAACACAACCTGAAGCACGTTTCGCGCCAATACATCGCTTCAACCGGGGTTGAGGAGAGTAATAGGATATTATATCTAATGCACACTACTTTGTTAGCTAATTTGAAGGTACGGGTGTGGTATAATTTGGGTGACTGCTCCAAGATTGTATTTAGTTCAGTTTTGTACATGACACTACGGTTCCTGTTTTCCTTTCTAGAATGACTAAGAAAAGTTATTTCTTTCCAGAAGTAGATGTTTAGATTAATATACTTGAAATAAGTAATACTGAACCTTTTATTGAATTGGAGCAGAAGAAATATTCTGCTGCAATTCAGCTGTCATTCTTTTGTTAGCCTTTAAAGTTATGCTCAGGAATGATACTGTGTAGATTTATATGTAAAAATATCTTCATGGCTGCATCCATGAATTTATAGTCCAGATAAAATACTAAGCTTGACTATATTTCTACATCATTCAGCACTGACCATAAGGCAAGGCATTCATTATGCTATCTATGTCTTAGTGCACAGTGGGGTGTTCTTCTGCGCTGTGCATTGCATATAATCTTCTTTGACAAATCTCAGCCGATGTTTATAACATGCTAAATGTGAATAAACTGAGCTTCATTTGTACAGCTGAACCAGACAATTTCTTCTACTCCTAGAGCACATTTCTTCCATTAAAATGAATCCTGTTCAGACTTAACAAATCACAGCATGAAACACCCTATATTTTTCTTCCATTGTAGTGTACAATGTTTGTTTTTAACATGTAACAGTGTATAAAACATATTGTAGTATTAAAGCCTAACAAGCTTAAAAGGCTTTCTGAAAGGCGACTCCACTTCAAGATTTTAAAGTCAAAAAGAAGCTGTTTTTGAATACAGGTAATAGCTCAGCTTAAGAACTGTTTAAATAAATATACAGGCAAGTAGGTTCATTGTACCATCACAGTGGTTCTTGGTTTACTTTTGTTTGGAAAATAACTAATGTCAACCTGACCCGTACATCTGCTCCATTTGTGAGTGTGTACAGGGTCAAAAAAATCCTTACCCTCATGTTCTGAGACCCTTTGGCTGTCTTCCTTGGCCAAGTTCAAATCAACTATGACCCCACCGCAGGTAAGTGATCTGACTAAACAGGAGTGGGATAAAAGCCTGTAGCATACTGGGAACCATGGATGATACCTAGGGAGGTTGCCAGATCTTGGAACATAAAATGGAGAAAGGGATTCCAAAAGGAAATAAAGGACCACCTGCACCTTGTTTTATTCTTAGTTTATCAATTTTGTCCTAGTTACCAATAACTTGTGTATCTTCCCGTCCCACTTACGTATGCATGTGGTTTTACTGCAAAAAACAGGCATCCATTTTTTTCAGTCTTCTAATTCAAGTGCATCTGCAGCACGTCAGAAGTTTAAGGTCATAGAAAAGTACTTGACATTTAAATGTCTGCAGTGCATCACTTTTCATGAACCACCATCCATGAGACCATTTTCTCGTCCATAATTTGAAATTAAATTAAACTGTATGCTTATTTAAATTTAGATGCATCCCTGGTGCTGTGATTACGGAACGCAAGGAAGTTGTCTCTTGGGAAGATGAGATAAGTGTGTCAGCACAAGCAGCTGGGGAATGTTAATTTAGCACAAGTTTGATAACCTTGAATGATATTTAGAATTTTAACGTAGTGAGGAATCAATTCAAGTCATCCACTCGCTGAATTTATGTCCAGAATTCTGCATTAATCCTTCAGCAATCAAGCATAGGTCTCCATATTGTTTCATATCTTAATTTTGATCAATTGAGATAGGAGGTTTGATTTACTAAGGGGGTCAAAGTGTAAACTACATATTTTTGCCCCCAATAAACTTTCACCTCTCCTTTGGTGTTTCTGATGGCCAACTTTTATGCCCCCTTAATAAAATTGTCACAACAAATTGTACGTGACATTTAATGGATGACGTGTGGATGCCGTTATGAATGCCACCCACTTATATGTTGTTCATAATGAATATCTGCAGACAATTTGACCATATGGAGCCACTACATAATGCTTACTCAAGGCAGTAAAGAAATTAGTGCTTTGTGCCAGATGATTCAGTCCTTATATTGTGCTAAGAGAATGGTGCTTTTGTTGTTTTAATGGGCATCATTTTACCCTTCATTGTCCTTTGTCCTTATGGTAAATTATCCCAAGTATTAAGGATTTTTATATACATTCAGTTCATTGTCTGTTTCATACATCAATACTTCTGCTTGGAACAACTTTTCTAAATAAACGATGAAAGGCACAGACCGTGAAACAATGAACCAAAGTTACAATGACACTTTGCAACAACAAATCAATATTGTACAATATTTTGTCCGTAGACTATAGCATTTGCAAGATAGTTGGCTGTTTTTAATAGCTATCGTGCACTATTACTAGGTGCATTTACATCTAAGTATATCATGTATAATTTGTACATGTCACATAGTAGAATACTTGCAGTATTATATTTATCAAAGAGTGAAGTTAATAGTGAAGTTCCGCCACTAGAGTGAAATTCCACCACTCTCCATTCATTTCTATGGGATTTTTATAGGCGTATTTATCAAAGGGTGAACTTTCACTTTCACCCATTGATAAATACGCCTTTCAAAATCCCGTAGAAATGAATTGAGTGCTGCGGAATTTCACTCTAGTGGCGGAACTTCACTCTTTGATAAATTTACCCCCTTGTATTTATGATGTTTTGGTATAGATCATATAGTGAACGTGTGTCTGTGGGATTAGATGCTAAACTTCTTATTTTTCACACTCATTATCAGTGCGTATTCTGATCTTTCTACCTTATCCAACGGTAAAGCTGTCCTTAAGTGGTTTGTTTTATAGTACAATCTATCCACACAACTCCAAAACATTATTTCTACTTGCTATTCACAACTACTTGATTAAAAAGGAGAGCTATACTATATAGTAACCCTTTTTATTTTATATTGTCCTGTGGAAAAATGTTAAAAAGTATGGCAGGAAGTTTCATAAGTATCCGTTTCAATATACTGAGCATGTATTAATATGGCAATGATTGGTGCATAAAGGACATAATAAACATCTACTGTGTATTTATTTTCAGTTTTAGAGGGTTTTTTTTATTTGTTGGTCTGACATCTATACTTTAAAATATTGGGCCTTATCTTCTTTTTTCATTAGCTTCATGTTTACTAATCAAAAATCCTATTATATGTACAGGTATATGACCTGTTATCCAGAATGCTCAGGACCTGGGGGGGGGTGTCTAGATAATTGATCTTTCTGTAATTTAAATCTTCCTAGCTTAAGTCAACTAGAAAATGATGTAAACATTGAATAAACCCAACAGGCAATCCAATAAGGATTTATTATATCTTAGTTTGGATCAAGTACAAGGTACTGTTTTATTATTACAGAGAAAAAGGAAATCATTTTTAAAAATGTAGATTATTTAGATAAAATTGAGTTTATGAGAGACAGCCTTTCTGTAATTTGGAGGCCTCTGAATATTTTTGTTTCCAGAAAACCTATTCCATACCTGTACTAGAAGTAGTCCGCAAATGGTGTCCATATTTACCTTTTAATGTATTTTATTAAAGGGGACCTGTTACCTTAAGAAAAAATTCCAAATGCTATTTTATGTTGTTGGTGAAGCAAAAAAAAAAAAAATTCATAATCACAGCAAACCGACAGCAGCCGTTTACTGAACATTGTTATTAAGGCAAGCTTTGCATAATGTCAAAATCTTGTTTAAGAGCCACAGTGGGGGGGGGGGGGTGATACCCTAGTCCATTTTGGTGCATTCATTATTATTATTATTATTATTTTTTTTTTAATATTGGAGAAAAAACTCCATCATACCTGACAGAACAAATTAATGTATTTTAAATCTATTAATACTGCCTGACATCAGCAAACAGGGAAGTTTGTTTAGTTGTTTGATTCTGCATATAAACTTTACCCTTTGTTATTAGTTAATAGAAAGATGTGCAGAGCTATTATAAAGTCTGCATCTTTATATTAATAGTCACATTAAACATTTTACATCTTTAGTAACTTAACAAGTGAAACCTATTAATAGACGATCTTTAAACACATAGAAAACACTATGTAATTGTATTTTATGAGTATAATGCAAGAATTGTCAAAACCATAACTTTTGGATGATAAAGCGATACCCCATTATCATGCTTTTTAGTTTTCCATCTCACTAATAAAGTCTCAAATACAAAAGAAGTTACTGCTAACATTGGGAAATGCCAGCAATGAATGTATCAAATTGCAATAGCTTGGGAAGTCAAAAACCAGGCTTTCTGGACTGCTTCTAGAAACCATGAGATGGCGTCAATAAAACAAATACCTACATTTAGAGAAAAAATTGAAAAATAATATATAGAAAGCCTTTAAAAATACTTATTTGAAGTATGACTTTTTTGAAGATTGCCTTCAACACAATTCTGCATGGTTTTATATCCAATGTTTAGCTGGATTTCTGTCTAAAATTTTTGACCTCAAATTATAAATAAATGAGAATTGGTTAAAGTGATTCTGTGTAAATTTTATTTAATTAATCTTTATATACAGTATTTAAATGGCTCACAACGCAAAACTATCATTATGGTGCTCTTCATTAGTAGTGATGAGCGAAAGAGCCCAATTTTGCTGAAAAGTTTGGGAAAAATTTGTAAAATGTATTGGGGTCAATGGACTTTTATTCTTTATGTTTTATCCTCTTATTCATCTTTCTGTGTTTTTGCACGGAGAAAAAAAATGGAGAAATAAGCAATAATAACAAATAAATAAAAAAGGCAAAAAACCTTTTTCTGCGCAAAAAAAACCCCTTTATTTAAAGACAACACAAAATGCATGATGAAATTGTAGCACAGATTCATGAAATGTTGTGCCACTGGCAGTAATGCTAATTTTGCCGCAAAACTGTATCAGGTGAAAAAATGTGCTCATCTATATTCATTAGCAAGAACTAGAGCAAATAAATCAATATATGAATACGTTCAGTGTACAAGCCAAGCCACACAAAGATTTTTTTTTCATCTACTGTGCAAATATTTTGATTAAATCTGCTTAAATCAGTGAGTGAACGGACTACATATGTCTAGATTATTGTAATTCATGGTTTAAATATCACCCTGATTTGCAGCAAAGCTTGATTTATGCATATTGATTTACTCATGTCTAGACTTGTCCACAACCCACATGTTTATCCAGCTCCTAATCACAACAGTAATTGTTTTACTACTCTGCGTGTCCCTGGTGGAGTAAACTAGGTACAGTTATGAAGAAACTCTTTGTGATGTTTGTTATTTTACCAAACTATATATGTAAATAAACATTTGTTCACTTGCCTCATAATCCAATGTGCAGCTGTTAACATTTCAAATTCAACAAAGCTCCACAAAAATGATGGACTACAATTTATCCAATGCAGATTTTCCCTTTCATCTATAGATACATCCAGACTTACAGTAGTTCTAGAAATAATTAATAGACAATTGGCTTTCCCCAACAGTATGTTGCATGTGTAAAGTAGGCATGAATCTGAGGTTACAGCCAATTAGATGAAAGGGCATTGGCACTACCATTTGTTTATTTTTAGTGTGACTTTTATTAAAAAGGTGTTGCAGTAACACGTAATTGCCTCAGCAATGCTGCTTTCCGTCAATATTTCACTGAGAAATTTTAATTTTAATTAACAACCCGGGATGTATTAATACTGAACCTAAATGATAGCTGTATAAAATCAGCCACATAACTGTACTGTAGTTCTGTTTCTGTTCCATGCTAAAAGGATTCAAAAACATTTTATTCTCATCATCATAGAAAACTCCATTCACATATGTCTTTAGAACACATTTTACATTTAGCTTTGCAACTTCATCTCCTGCTTAGATGGGAAAAAAAATCACAAAAGCAACGGAAGTCACCATAGTTAAGGTCATTTTGTTTAAGTCACAGAAATACAAAAAATGGTTTTTATAAGGGTTCTATGAATTAATATCAGATACAGTATACATTACCATACTGAATGACACAGTGACTCCTGGTATATTGCTTTTGTTAGATGTGTTAATCATCAGCCAAATGTTGCAGAAAACAAACAATTACTTCTCTGTGGGTTTTTGAAAATGGAAATACTCTCTCATAATTTGTAAACATTTTATGCCTAACAATATTCCCTAACCAGGTTTAACACAAGATCTCAATTATATATATTATATAAGTCAAAAACAAATATACAGGGTCACCATCAAAAGTTCACCACTGGGTCCCTGGTAACATACTGGACTATTGATTACTTTGCAGCCATAACTGTCATGTTACCTTGAACAAACCTAACTGATGGATTGTAAGAAGTAAAATAAGGACAGTTTTTAGTCTGGAATGTGAGAAGGTAAAGGACAGCTGGCAGTCTGGGATGTAAGGAATAAAATCAGGACAGCTTGTTGTCCAGAATTTGAGGAAGAAAAGTAAGACTGCTTGTAATCCAGAATGGGAGGAAGAAAAGCAGTACAACATGTAGTCCAAAATGTGAGGAAGAAAAGAAGGCCAGCTTGTAGTTATGATGCAAGAAGGAAAACAAAGAAAACTTGTAGTTTGAAATTTGAGAAGGTAAAGGAAAGCTTGTAGTTTGGAATGTGATAAGGAAAAGAAGGACATCTTGTAATCTGGAATGTGCAGAAGAAAAGAAGCATAGTTTGTAGTCTAGAATGTGAGGAAGAAAAGCATGGCAGCTTCTAGTCTGAAATGTGAGGAAGAAAAGAACAGCATGTAGTATAGAATGTGAGGAAGAAAAGCAGGACATCTTGTAGTCTGGAATGTGCAGAAGAAAAGAACAGCATGTAGTATAGAATGTGACTGTCACGGTCGGCACCCTAAACCAGAACTAGTGCCAAGCTCCCTGGTCTCGGCTCAGCTTCACCAGTTGTGTGACCGCCTTTGGCATTCGGGAGGAGCCCTCAGCGTACTCGGATGCCACCTGGACTTTTCGAGAGGGGCAAGGCGAGGAGTTCTGGCAAGCAAAGGGGCACGACAATTGTTAAAGTCAGTTAGGCCGAAGGTCGTGGTACAACAGGATAAGACAGATCCGTGATCAAACTGGCCGGGTTGAGGCAGGCAGATAGCTAGAATTGTATAAATACCCTCCAGAACCCACAGCAGGTTGGCAAGTGGCAATTCCATGCATAAATACCCCCCAGGACCCACAGCAGGATGGCAAGGGGCAATTCAATGTATAAATACCCCCAGAACCCACAGCAGGATGGCAAGGGGCAATTCCATGTATAAATACCCCCAGAACCCACAGCAGGAAGGCAAGGGGCAATTCAATGTGTAAATACCCCTAGGACCAACAGCAGGATGGCAAGGGCAATTCCATGTATAAATACCCCCCAGGACCCACAGCAGGGTGGCAAGGGGCAATACAATGTATAAATACCCCCCAGGACCCACAGCAGGATGGCAAGGGGCAATTCCACGTATAAATACCTCCCCCAGAACCCACAACAGGATGGCAAGCGGCAATTGCATGTATAAATTTACCCCCAGGACCCACAGCAGGATGGCAAGGGGCAATTCCATGTATAAATACCCCCCCAGAACCCACAACATGAAGGCAAGGGGCAATTGCATGTATAAATATCCCCCAAGGCCAGAACCCACAGCAGGAAAAGAGTAGATGAGTACATTGACTCACCCTCGCCAAGATTCAGTGAAGGTGCCTGGTGTCAGCTGGGCGGCGTCACAGTCTGAGAGTGTCGGCAAGTCAAGTGCAGCAGCAGGCACACCTGTCAGCAGTGGGCCCCGAAATAAGTGGGCCCTGGGCAGACGCCCCTTCATTTGCATTATTAAAGTGGCCCTGACTAGTAGCAGGGTTCTAACTGGAGAATATTCTTGCACCTGAGATTGAGATTTAGGGGTTTATTAATCAAATGTGATTTTTTTGAAACGCAAACTAATTCATAGTTACATAGTTACATAGTTAAATTGGGTTGAAAAAAGACAAAGTCCATCAAGTTCAACCCCTCCAAATGAAAACCCAGCATCCATACATACACCCCTCTACTTTTAATTAAATTCTATATACCCATACTAACTATAGAGCTTAGTATCACAATAGCCTTTGATATTATGTCTGTCCAAAAAATCATCCAAGCCATTCTTAAAGGCATTAACTGAATCAGCCATCACAACATCACCCGGCAGTGCATTCCACAACCTCACTGTCCTGACTGTGAAGAACCCCCTACGTTGCTTCAAATGAAAGTTCTTTTCTTCTAGTCTAAACGGGTGGCCTCTGGTACGGTGATCCACTTTATGGGTAAAAAGGTCCCCTGCCATTTGTCTATAATGTCCTCTAATGTACTTGTAAAGTGTAATCATGTCCCCTCGCAAGCGCCTTTTTTCCAGAGAAAACAACCCCAACCTTGACAGTCTACCCTCATAATTTAAGTCTTCCGTCCCTGTAACCAATTTAGTTGCACGTCTCTGCACTCTCTCCAGCTCATTTATATCCCTCTTAAGGACTGGATTCCAAAACTGCACTGCATACTCCAGATGAGGCCTTACCAGGGACCTATAAAGAGGCATAATTATGTTTTCATCCCTTGAGTTAATGCCCTTTTTTATGCAAGACAGAACTTTATTTGCTTTAGTAGCCACAGAATGACACTGCCCAGAATTAGACAACGTGTTATCTACAAAGACCCCTAGATCCTTCTCATTTAAGGAAACTCCCAATACACTGCCATTTAGTGTATAACTTGCATTTATATTATTTTTGCCAAAGTGCATAACCTTGCATTTATCAACATTGAACCTCATTTTCCAGTTTTCTGCCCAGTTTTCCAGTTTAGACAAATCACTCTGCAAAGTGGCAGCATCCTGCATGGAACCTATAGTTCTGCACAATTTAGTATCATCTGCAAAAATAGAAACAGTACTTTCAATGCCCACCTCCAGGTCATTAATAAACAAGTTGAAAAGCAAGGGACCTAGTACAGAGCCCTGCGGTACTCCACTAACAACATTGGTCCAATTAGAAAATGTTCCATTTACCACCACTCTTTGTAGTCTATCTTTTAGCCAGTTCTCTATCCAAGTACAAATACTATGTTCCAGGCCAACATTCCTTAATTTAACCAGTAACCTTTTGTGTGGCACTGTATCAAATGCTTTAGCAAAATCTAAGTAAATCACATCCACTGCCATCCCAGAATCGAGGTGTCTACTTACATTCTCATAAAAAGAAATTAAGTTAGTCTGGCAAGATCTATTACGCATAAAACCATGCTGGCACAAACTCATAGTATTATGATTTGCTATGAAGTCCAGTATCTTATCCTTTATTAACCCTTCGAAAAGCTTTCCTACCACTGACGTCAGACTAACTGGCCTATAGTTTTGAGGCTGAGAACGGGATCCTTTTTTGAATAGAGGCACCACATTAGCAATTCGCCAGTCTCTCGGCACTATGCCAGATCTCAATGAATCCTGAAAAATTAAGTAAAGAGGTTTGGCAATCACAGAGCTAAGCTCGCTAATTACCCTGGGATGAATACCATCTGGCCCTGGACCTTTGTTAATCTTAACATGTTCTAGTCTCTTTTGAATTTCATCATGTGTGAACCATGCATCATTAGTTGTATTACTAGAATTGGGACTGTTAAGAAGGAAACCTTCACTTACTGATTCCTCATTTGTGTAGACAGATGAAAAATATGAATTCAGAATTCGATTTTATTCACAATTTGAATGGTATGTTATTTATAAAAAAAAGTTTGAACATCTAAAATTAAATCGAATAGTCCCGACCCAAAAACTTGAAACTAATTCGAATGGAGTTTACCTCAAAAAAAAAAAAAACCCGACTTTTGCACGTTGAAATTTTTTTTTTGCACGTTGAAATTTTTTTTTTTGACGTGCAACATATTTTTCTCCCATTGGAGTCTTTGGGCGTCATTTACGAATCGAAAACTTGACAAAAATTTGGCTCATCACTACTATTAACATCCCTTACCATTGACTTCTACATGAACTCGGCAGGTTTTAGGTGGAGAATAGTCAATAGTCCAGGGTCGAGGTGGGATGAATCTCACATTAGCATTCAAATTCGAGCTGGTGTATTTAAATTCGAATTTGTGAGTTTTGACCAAAAAAACAAAAAATTAAATTTACCATTTGAATCTTAGTCAATCTGCCCCTTAGCCACCTACTCAGGATTGCTAGATGGAGCAATGGGACTGTTTTTCAGAGGGTTGAGATTTCTTTTAAAATAATATGCATGGTTTCAATAGTTCCTTTATATGATCATACAAATCATTAAAGTTGCAGTCATTGTCAAAAAATATTTGTATTTATTTAAGCAATGGGCACCCATTTAGTGAAAACAGCAGACCTACTAAGTTGATTTATTTTCTGGGTAACATATTTGACAGTCAGAAACTGTATTTCATAAGAATGGATTAACATCACCTATATATGCGTAAAACAAAATACTTTGTTGCATAAACTGAAAGATCAAAACATAAGGAAAATTAAATTAACTTCATTATAGTTGGCTAATATGATTTAACAAAAAAATTAATATACTGCCCTTGGCATAATAATGATAATGTACCAGATAACAGATTTAAATGTGTGTGCATTAATTTGTATTACATTTAGGTTGCATTTTATAATTGATTTGGTTGATTGTAATGTTGATTATTATCAAAAATAATTGCACAATGACAGTATTCAATTGCCCTGGGCTTTATCATTAAAATGTATGATCCAAGGAATGGTAGTCAAGTTAAAACTCTGTTAAAAAAATGCTTTGTTTGATTCAGGGTTGTGAATCACAAACTGATGCAGAAAATCCGATGCCACAGAGCAAATAACTGGGTTTAAGGCATAATATTGTAATTATTGCTTACAACAATTTCTCAACAAAGGGTAGTTGATTTGTCCATAAAAAGCAAAAACATCTGGTAAAGAACTTTTACAAGCAAATTTATGGCACATGTGCCTCACTATAGGAATTAGTTTCAACCAGTTTTATTTTTGAGCCACTTTCTGTACAATAAATAAAGCGTTAACTGGATACCATAGGTTACTATAACAATGTAAATTTGCCCAGTTTTTAGTAAATGGGCTCACCGTTTTGTTCCAAAACATATTTATAGTCAATTATTTATACTGCAGTGACAAATCCCACAGAGCTTTCACAGAAAATATATCAAAGCATTCACTTCAGTTCCTGACACATAGCTGTTTACAATCTATTTCTCCTAACATAGGCCACATAGGACACAAGGGCTATTTTTATCAAAGCAATTTAATCTACCAGTAGGTATATCCTTGGATTGTGGGAGGAAATACCAGTAAATACAAGTCTCATTAAATTATCTTCATTCATCCAACAACATGTGAAGGCCTATTTATCAAAAGTCGAATAATTTTAGAGGCTCTTTCTATTCAAATAAACTCACAATTTAAAAATCAACAGTAATATTTGAGTAATTATTAAAGAATCTGAATATTTAAAAAGTTATAGAATAAACAGTGAAAAAAACCCTTACATCTATATTTTATTCATCATTTTTAAAGGTTCGACAAGCTCAATTAAAAAAACCCTAACAACTAAAATGGTTAGCATTTTGCCTAGGACAGCTCCAACTGACCTTGCAAGCTTTTCGAGTTTTTCAATTTTTATGCTTAATAAATATCAAACAATAGTTTTTGAAGGTGTTATTCAAAATTATGATTTTTAGTGCAAAAAAAATGATTCACAGAAAAATAAATATAAACATTATTATTATTATTATTAATATTATTATTATTAATAATAATAATAATAATAATAATAATAATAATAATAATATGAACAGTATTTGTAGAGTGCCAACATATTGTGCAAAATTAAATAAATATAAACGATAAATAACCCAGTTGGTTTCAACGCTTTGGAAGGTTTAATTCCTCTTTACAAATGATTGTGAAAACATTCTCCAGGGAGATTTGTTTAACTATTGTTAAAACAAACTGTTTAGCTCCAATCTATAATTTTCAATCTTTTACTTTTAAATTACCTTTCTATAAATCATTTCTAAAACACATATTTAGTTTAATTGCCTCATTTGATGGACTTCCCTGTGTGTATAAGCATAATCCATCAGTTTTAACTCTAGGAGCTTTGACAAGACCTGTCAAAATCCTACAGCGCGTAAGCACTGCAATCATCACGCTGAAGCATATTTTTGTATATCGAGAAGATATTTATATGTTTTCCAAGGTTATGAAAATCACCGATCTTAAAATAGTCTTATGGAAAAAAAAGATCAAAATGAGTAGTTGTATTTTTATGCTTTGTATATACAGTACTATAGGTTTATTGCATAAAGAATATATAATAAATATATAATAAAAAAAATACAATTCAAGGTAAAAAAAAATATGCATTTGATACCAGTAAATGGTTAATATTACTCATTACATCAGATAACATGGCTGCATACAGCATACAATACAGCATGCAACAAATTTTGTGTTAAAGGAAATTGGCATTGGGTAACAGTCCCAAGTAGTAGCCAAGCTTTGTACTTCAGCGCTGTCCCCACGTCTTTTTGTAAAAGGAACCCATTCTGGTACATGTTATGCCTCATATGTTCAGCAGTCGGGTGTCTAGTCATTTTGAGTGTAGTATAACACATGAAATTTACCAGATTAGAAACGACATAAACTGTAACACAAAGGGGCAGATTTACATATGGTCGAATATCGAGGGTTAATTAACCCTCGATATTCGACTGCCAAATGTAAATCCTTCAACTTCAAATATCGAAGTCGAAGGATTTACCGCAAATAGTTTGATCGAACGAAAAATCGTTTGATCACACGATTAAATCCTTCGAATCGTTCGTTTCAAAGTATTTTAATCCATCGATCGAACGATTTTTCTTCGACCAAAAAAACATTAGAAAACATTAGACCTTCCCCATAGGCTAACATTGCACCTCGGTAGGTTTTAGGTGGCGAAGTAGGGGGTCGAAGTTTTTTTTAAAGAGACAGTACTTAGACTATTGAATGGTCGAATATTTGAACGATTTTAAGTTTGAATCATTCGATTCAAAATCGAAGTCGTAGTCGAAGGTCGAAGTAGTCAATTCGATGGTCGAAGCAGCCAAAAAAAACATTGGAAATTCAAAGTATTTTTTCTTTTATTCATTCACTCGAGCTAAGTAAATGTGCACCTAAATGTATATTTAAGCTTTACATTTAAAAACATATATATTGGATGTGATCCACAGAGGCACAGTTTTGTATTATGCCATTTCATACAGTGTTCTTTATTCTTCAAAAAAAAAAAAGAGAAGGAATAAAAAAAAATAATCTGTCAATTTGTGCTAGGAGAATTATGATTTGATTTAAAGGGCCCAAGATTCATAATATAGATACCAGCTGCTTATTTTCTGCTCCAAAAGATAAAACAAGATGCCATGTGATTTGTGGGGCTATCATAAAAGCATCTTACTCAAGTAGAAAAGATCCATTAACTCTGTTCAATAGGTTTTGCTAGAGTTGAATGTCAAAAATGAACTGAGCTAGAACATTCAGTAGCAATATGATAGAACATTGCCAAATATCTTCTTAAACAAAAAAATATATATATTTGAAACATATGAAAAGACAAGCAGCCAATGAGCCAACCACCTTTTTTTAGCATATAACAACAAAAGAAAACTTTAAAGCATATGCTCACTATAATGTTTATGTAGATACGTGGACTGCTTCAAAAAGTGCCTTTTCTGTTACATACAGATAAGTCTTATTCTCTAGGCTCTACCATCCTAGATGTCATCCCCTCTAGAGATTAACACTCTATCTTTTAAAAAGTCTTACTTTTACAATAAAGCACTTGATGGCAAATCCCTTTGAGAGGTGAGCCAGTCATCACTTCATTGCATATTAATCACTGCTGAGTGCTTGGATGCCCATTGCTAGATCTTCCCCATGCAACAAATGTCAAAAGAAAATCACATCTTCTATTATGTCAGACTGTAGGTTTCTAACTTCTTTTTTTTTTACAAGATTCTAAATTAGAAACTTAACGCAGAGAACAAACATTTAAAATAGTTTAAAACACGTGTCTTGTCACTATACAGGATCCATTATCCAGAAACCCGTTATCCAGAAAGTTCTGAATTACAGAAAGGCTGTCTCCTATAGACTCTAAATAATCCAAATTTTTTTAAAAATAATTTCCTTTTTTTTCTGTAGTAAGTAATATATAATGAATCCTTATTGGAAGCAAAACTATTGAGTTTATTTAATGTTTACATGATTTTCTAGTAGACTTAAGCTATAAAGATCCAAATTACAGAAAGATCTATTATCCAGAAAACCCCAGGTCCCAAGCATTCTGGTCAACAGGTCCCATACCTGTATATATAATATATAAAGTACATATGCAAAAAGACATATATTGATTAGAAAAGGATTCGAAGGGTTGAGTACATTTCATCAGTGCATCGATCTCACCAATATAAATTTACAAAAAAAATGTATTTGCATAAAATATATCAAAAAAACTTAAATTAGCAATAGGACACAAGCCTTAAGTTCAGAATCCTATAGTGGTAATAATTCAAGCATTTATAGTTGTGCACATTAGCTCCCCATCTTGGATTTTGTTCGAAGTATTAGTGACACTGCTCAGTGTGAGATTTGCCATATAAGCAGATACAACAGGGCTGATTATTCCATTCCGATGCAAATAGCCCTGGTTTCTGAGCGGCCATGTAACTAGAACCTGTATTAAATACTTGTATTGTGACTTTTACATTCTATATACAGTATATGCAGTATATTGCATGTCAGTTTGGACTGGCTGATACTTCCACAGAAACTGGATCCCCACTGTCATTCTTTTGCTCATTGCTCACTGATCTGTTCTGTTTATTGAATCAACAAGTAATCCGGCGTCTTTCTGATTCTGAACTGAAATTGCTGTATATATATACACAGGTATAGGTATTTTATAAAGTAGTTCCCTAAGAAGAAAAAAAGCAGTCGAAAGAAAAATATTTCAATACCTTTTTGTGTTGTAGCGGTGCTCAGGGGCTGCAGCGAAAGATTGAAGTGTAAAGGACACATACACCTTTCCAAAAAGGGACTATTTTAATGCCCTGTTTATTATCTTTGTTAATGGTAACATGCACACAAAATAGAAGTGAAGTGAAAGCAAAGCAGGCAAGATTCTCATTGGTGGACTCAACAATATTATTGCTGGCATTGGAGAACATGGGAAAAAATATTTAAGAATCCATCGCTATGGTTGCTGCACTATAGCTCAGATTATGCTGTTACACAGATTACTAAAACACACTGTTGAATAATAAAACAATACCTTGTACTTGATCCCAAATAAGATATAATTAATCCTTATTGGATGCAAATACAACATATTTGGATTTATTTAATGTTTACATGCTTCAAGGTAGACTTAAGGTATGAAGATCCAAATGACAGAAAGATTCATTTTCTGGAAAACCCCAGCATTCTGGATAACAGGTCCCATTCCTGTACTGCAAAATGCTGGCAGTTGTAGTCCAAAAGCATATGGGTAGATTAACTGTAGCATCACTTAAGGACATGTGTTGAATAACCATGTGTATAGATGCCCAACTGGGGGAAAATTTACTGTAGTTCAGAAACATTGCACCTTAAATAGGATTCCAGGAGACCCATATACTGTACATATTTAAGCAAAATGAATAACCAAGCTACTACTGAAAAGGCAGTGGAAGCATCTTGGAAATGAAGGCATAGCTGGCAATTTTGATAAATAACATACAGGATTACCAGACTAAAATAGGTTGTCCAAACTGAATTATAAATGCAAAAGTATTTAATAGTGAGACATTTGCTTTGTGACAAAGTATAGCAAAAAATGTACACACCACTGAGGGGCCTATTTACTAAAAATTTGTTGTTTTTTAATTTCTCTAAAAATTCAAGATTTGAGTGTAAAAACCACAAAATTCAAAACTTCTCCAAGTAAAAGCAGTCGAGGTCCCATAGAACACAATGGAAGCTGCGCTGATCCCATTAGACTTTTTTTCAACCATTCAAACTGAGGTTTTTGGAATTTGTTTCCCTTGTAATTGTCCTAAAAACTCGATTTTTTTAGAGGTTTTAGAGATATTTGTATTCATTATCGAATGGGTGGAGTGACATTAGCTCATATAAATGATAAAACCTCCGGGTGAATATTTAGTAACACGAAAAAGGTTATTAAAGAGTGTCAGAGACATTTGACATTTGTAGTTTAACAAATGTGAGAGGCTTGACAGCAAATATGGTGTACTTTGATCAAATACTATTTAATTAAAAATGTAATATGACTTTTGCTCCTAAAACATACTTTTATGATGCACATGACTGGGTATATTATTGATGGCTATACCACATGTATTTTTTGATTAAATATAATGTGATTGCTGTTGCTGAAATGTGGTTTTATGATTCACATGATTGAGCATAATATTGATTATCATAGAGAGAGAGAGAGAGAGAGGGAGAGAGAGAGAGAGAGAGAGAGAGAGAGACCAAAAGTGTGCAGTATATGTGTATGGTAATCTTGATTCAGTGCTGAATATATACAGTACAAGGAATTGAAGGGACTCCTGAAAAGACCAAGATATACAAGATGTAAGAGCATTGCAAGTTTATTATTACAAGTATCATATGCAATATATGACCAACGAAAAAGAAAAGATGAATATGGCTATAGGGTAGTTACAGGTTCATGTTCTATAGGCAAATTAGCACTTCTATAATTTTAGGCCAAATGCCACTTACAGTAATAACGTTGTAATAAGTGCAAATATTTAAAAGTGCTTCACGCTAATTTCTATGTGAGTGTAGCAGTATACACAGAGTTTGTAATAAAAGTACCCTTATTCCATGGAGTTAGATTTAGATTAGGTGGTAACAGGTCCGAATTTTTAGTGAGGCCACAAAGGCCCAGACCTAGGGCGGCAGAATTTGAGGGGCGGCATGCACCCCAGCTGCATCAAAATTAGATATTAGCACTGGAGATGCACGTCAGTCTCCAGTGCTGTGCCTAACTAAGACTTGCGTGTGCACGCCAGAGAGTGCACGCACACCATGGACGTCACCTGGCAGGTAGAAGGGGCTGGAGTGGGACAATGCCTGGCAGTCGGAAGGGGACAGAGCCTGGAAAGGGGAGGGGACAGCTGATGGGGGGGCAAAGAGCAGCGCTCCAGAATGGCCTTTTCAGCATCCATGTTCAGTGTGAGACTGGCCTACCAGGATACCAGGAAATCTCCCGGTGGGCCAAGGTGTAAGTGGGCCATCATGCTGCTAAACTTTTGGCATATTTCATGGCCATTCCCTATTTCTATAAAAACAAAGAGGCTAAATAGGTGGAATAATAGATTATAGTATGTAAAGAAAAGAGACTAGGAGAAAAGAGGTTGAGTGAGGAGAGGAAGAAAATAGTACTGAGGGTGGGTCCCTGGTCTAAGGTTTTTTGGTGGGCCCTTGGTGTTCCAGTCTGACACTGCCCATGTTCCACTAAATCATAATTTACTTAAGACCCTTGGTCAGGTCTTTCAATAGAGTGGCTATAGTGGCAAAATCGGGGACAAACCTACGATAGTGCCCAACCACTCTGAGGAAGGATTGTACCTGTTTTTTTTGTTTGTTTTAGGGCGGGACTAGTTCTGGGCAGCATCTCTCTTATTTAACTGGGGTTTTACAATACTCTTCTAACAATGTACCCAAGGAACCTTGTCTCTTCCATACCTAGGGCACATTTTCTGGATTCACTATGAATCCTCCCTCTCTTAAGGAGTCAAGAACTGCCTGGACTTTAGGCAAATGGGGCTCTCTTCGCTGACACTCCAATTCCCTGATGAACTGGGGAGGATACTATTGAAATGCATTAGGAGCAGTCAGTACCTTCTCCTTTGATATTTCTGCTGCTTGTACTTGTATCCACTTTGTAAGTAGATATTTGTTTTTACTATTATAAAGCATTTTAAACAACATTAAAAGCTTTAATGCATGATTGTATCTTCTATTGTTTTCTCACACATTGACTTAATGGGTTGCCATTGCTGAAACACTCAAATCAGATCAAATTGTATTTTGAAAAGCGACTCTCGACACTGTGCCTGTGAGTATATAGGTGGGAGGGGGAGCACTGTGGTGAACCCTTACCTGATACATATTACTCCCATTCCCTGTAAATGGTAACAGGATTTTGAAACCTTGCAACTATACCATTGGTAATACACAATGGAATTTTTTCTTTATGTGCTCTCTTTTTCTTTTTAAGCATTTTCTGCTTGTGTGTTTGAATGATTCTACAATACTGAGAGCTTCCTTTACTTGGATTTGAGTTAAGTGTGAAACCTTTCTTCTTTTATTAGTATTATACTTAGAACTCTATTCTAACCACAAGCCTGAATACTCATCTTTCCACATTGACTTACTCTGTATCCCATTAACTCCGACTACAGTTGCGACAACTAGTATAAAGGGTTAACCCAAGGGAGGGCAGATGGAACTCTATTTGCTCTATCCAAAATGGATGCCCTCCCTATCTGCTATTGATTCAAATTAAATAAATTCCACCTCCCAACACTACATGATTAAGCCCAACTACTAACCCTTGCCTGGCAGTTTTGTCCTGCCCCATTAATGATTCCTCAGTCGGCAGATTGCTGTTCCAGGCTTCCCTTTATAGGGGGTATTTACTAAAACTAGAATGTATTTATTTTTTTATTATTACAAAGTTAACCTCATTCCCATCCATGAATTTAACTCTTTTATAAAAAAAAATTCAGCTCAAAACAATCGGTGTGGGAAAAGTCTTGACACCCTGATTTTTACGGATTAATGTATGAAAACCAGCAAAGATCACAATGTCAAGAGGTACATCTGCCAATGACTTCTACATGATCTCAACAGATTTTAGATGAATTATTTTCAGCTTTGGGGTATAATAAATCTCTAAAAAGTAGAGTTTTTTTCCCTCTAAATATTCAAGTTTCTCCCGTTTAAAAACTGGACCAGAAAAAATCGAGGTTTAATAAATAAGCCCTCTATATGTAGCATAGGTTACATGATTTTTAAGGTCTATTAGTGAACCATGTGTAGGATAATATTTACCTTTGAGAAAAGAAGTGCAGTCATTTGAAAACACAAATATACAAATTGTTTAGCCCCCAAAACCTCTGGATCCCTTTTTTAAGTGAATCAGCCTGATGGGCGCAAGGTATTGCCTACGTTAATCCCTGTCTTGTAGTGGAGGAATCAGATACCAGTTTGTATGGTAATTTGTCTTGTCGTACAACTGGCCAGTTTCAATGCAATATGTTCTTACTAGAAATATAATGCTTAAGGCTCTTAATCTGAACACAATAGAAATGAGATCATCTTGCAGAGATAAAAAGGCATTCTATAAAATGACATCCATGTAGTGGGAATAACCCCTTATGCCCTATTCAGAGCTACTAATATGTGTAAAACAGCCTTTTTTTCTAGGTAGGGAACACATAGATTGGCAAAAGTTCTGTTGCACTGATTACTGTGTCTTGCATTTGCCCAAAGTATTCTGTGGCAAACCTAAAGTAGTTCTTTGAAAGTATCAGTCTAGGAGAAAAAATATTTATGGGTGAGGTACATTAGCTAACTTTGCGCCCTCTACCAGTTTTAGCCTAGTGATAGAGGATAGAGGTGTATAGACTTTGTACATCTATACTACACAAGGATGTCCCTAGTTCTAAATTATCTAATCAATTCAGTCTGCATAATACATTTGTGGTAGGCAGGCATCTAAAAACTTGTATATAATGTTCAGCCTATTGTGTATGATGAATTTTCCACAGATTTATGTATGGGTAGTAGGTACAACACGGGGATATGATGTGATATGGATGTTCTACAATTATAAAGGTAAAACAATGCAAGTTCTCTATATCGCTGGCATTTTTGTTTTTATGTAAATAATACAAAACTTCCCATATTTTAGCTGTTGAGTTTCTTATTATTTATATATTTATTTTTTTAACAAAACCACGATTTTCTTAAAGGAGAAGGAAAGGCTAAAATTAAGTAATTAATTAAGCTTTATCAGAAAGGTCTTATAAATACACCAGTAAACCCTCAAAGTAATGCTGCTCTGAGTCCTCTGTCAAAAGAAACACAGCATTTCTTTCCTTTTATTGTGTACACATGGGCTTCTGTATCAGACTTCCTGTTTTCAGCATAAACCTCCAGGGTAGGGCTTGAGCATGCTCAGTTTGCGCCTCTCCCCCTCCCTCCTCCCATCCCTACTGTAATCTGAGCTCAGAGCTGTAAGTGAGCAGGGAGAGACTCAGGCAGGAAGTGATGTCACACCAAGCTTACATGGCAGCTTCTATCCTAAACAAACAGAGACAGCATTTAGAGCTGTTTACTCAGGTATGGTAAAGCATTTTCCAGAATAAATATAGTGTTTTAGCTCACACTTTTGTGGCTAATCTGTTGGCAATAAACTGTCTTGAAGCTTTCCTTCTCCTTTAAAAAAAAAAAAACCTTGAAATCATGAAAAAAAATCTTGATTGTATAGAAACATGTACTTAATGTTCCTAATAAGTAGCGATGAGCAATTTTTTTCTCGAGCAAAATTCTGAATTTCGTCATTTGCAATTTTTTTTGCAAAACTGCGGCTCAAATTAGCTGCGACAAAAAAGTTGCCAAGACAAAAATGTTGTAAAGACAAAAAAGTCACCATTAGAAAAAATGCCCATTGACTGTAATACATTTGGACAAAAAAGTTGCCACAAGAACAACTCCCATTGACATTGTAGAGAGAAAAAATGTTGTGCAAACGAAATTAACACACATAAAAAAAAAAGACAATGCGTTTTGCAAATTTTTCACCATTTCGCAATTTTTTTTGCAGTTTCGTTAAATTTTCTGCAAAGCGAAACGA
Organism: Xenopus petersii; assembly: GCA_038501925.1. Lineage (NCBI taxonomy): Eukaryota > Metazoa > Chordata > Amphibia > Anura > Pipidae > Xenopus > Xenopus petersii. The sequence goes on from CM076686.1 coordinate 91,494,815, forward strand.
GATAGATTGCTCATCATCACTACTTAGAAGCTTTTGGAAGAAAATTTCCCATTAAAGTTACAATTATACTGTATAAGACATTTAACCCCCATACGTAATAAAAGGCACCAAGTTTGCCCTGGAGCAGTAGCCTAACAGGTGACCAGTAAAGCTGATTTGCTGCAATGGGATACTGTTCCTTATTGTCCCTTAGAACACATAGGGGGAAATTCACTAAAGGGCGAAGTGGCTAACGATAGCGAAAATTGACAAGCGTGACGTCATTTTGACACTTCGCCGATTTACTAATCGGTGCTGGTGTAAATTCGCTTTCGAAGTAGACATACTTTAGTGTTACTTCGCACCCTAATGCCAGGCGAAGTTGCGCTCTGGCGAAGGGACGTAACTATGCTAATTAACTAACTTGTAGATTTTATTGAACGTTACCTCTTGCGTCAGACTTGACTTTGCCAGCTAAGACCAGGCGAAGTGCAATAGAGTAGATAGCAAGATCTTCAAAATTTGTTGAAATTTTTTCTAAGTCCCAAAAAACATTGCCATCTTTTACATTTTTTAGGGTGATATGCTGAAAAAGATCAAAATTTTCTTTTGGGGGGTACCCTCCTTCCCCCCTATATTTCCTAACATGGCACCTACACTATACAGTGGGCAAATGTGTAGGGCAATATAAGACCTCTATTTTATTTAATGAATCTTTCTTAGGCTTGTGTAGTGTAATGTAGTTTATGCTGCATATACGTCCATTGTACTTTATCTTGGCACCGTATGTAAATTAGGCATCGCTAGCATAACTTTGCTTTGCTTGATGAATTAACGCTAGCACAACTTTTTTACCTTTCGCCTCCCTGGACGCAACTTTGGATTATAGTGAATTTGAGCAGCCCTGGCGAAACTAAGATAGGGAAGTGTGGCGAAGTGTGGCGAAGCCATTGCAAGCGCACTTTTGTCGCTTAGTGACTTTGCCCTAAAAACTGTTTGGAGCTACTTCTATGTTTTTAGAGCCTTTTCTATAGTGTAGAAAAGTATAGCAATTAATTTATAATTTATTTTGACTCTCATTTTAACAGGTAAAATGTTACTTTTTAATATTTGTATTTTTTTTTTAAATTAATAATGGACCTGTTAGTATTTGTTGAGATGCCCTTTTAGATTCTATTTGTGTGTTTTCCTATAAACATCAGGTTTGATTAATTGTCTTACATTTACCTGCATTACTGTATATCGACTTATCATGGCTGGAAAAAAACAAGACTCAAATGGTAAGTAAGCTTGCACTTTGCACCTGCTAAATATCAATAAAGTTATTGGCATTTCTCCACTTATTTCCAAGAATACTTACCAAGGAGCACTTTAAACATGTTTTTTTTTCTTTATCCCAATTGTGGTTCTTTTTAAATTGAGTTTGAGTTGTTCCTGTGTAATTTTATTTCTGGAAGTCTATTTCAGATAACATTAAATTATAGGCTATGGTTCCCAGTGCTCACTTGCTGGGAAATTGGATGCCATTATTTTATTTGATGATACTTCATAGATACAAGAATGCATTTAACATACATAATATCCACCTTTAGATGCATCTCACATTTTATTTTACAGAAACATATTCCTATATAAAAAAAAGTATACATATTCAATTGACAGTTTCTAGTCTTTAAAGCAGCAGATTTCTTTTAACCAAATGTTGATACTATTTTCCCTTAAATCCCAAATCATAATTATAAAAAAAAGTCATGGATTAACTGATTTTAATCACTCTATAATGATTTTGCGACTTATCATCCAATTAATTAATGAGCATTTGAAACGACCCAGCAGTCTGAATCAGTCTAACAGTGATCTATGTGTATATTCCCAGAAAACAGATTTCAATAAATGTCATCAGCCCAGAGCCCTCTATGAGATAGACATCCCAAATCAGTCATCATTTTGGATGGCTTGGGTTAACGTATCCTGAACAATAACTGATATTTATTAAATCGATTAAACTAAAGTATTTAGCAATCTTCATTTTGCTCCATTGTCATTTTTGAATAACTGAACACAATCTACATCATTTTTTAAATAATTTACAATGCACAAATACAAAAAACATAAAGTCTTAAATAGTGATGGGCGGATATGTGGCGTTTTGCTTCACTGAAAAATTCATAAAACGGCTAAAAATTCACGAAACGCATTGAAGTCAATAGGTGTCAAATAATTTTGACGCGCAACAATATTGACAAAAGCATCGATTTTTATACGTGTGACTATTTTATCCAAATACGTTAAAGTCAATGGGCATCCAAATAATTTTGACGCAAGACACTTTTATGCAAGTGATCATTCTGATGTGCGACAAATTTTTTTTTGTTGCTGTGGATTTTTTGCCAGCAAATTTTCATTTTCATTTAGTCGCTGGCAGCAAAATGCAGAAGTCCTCCTGGTATTCGTGATTTTTCACCCACCACTAGTCTTAAATGAATAAGTACTCACTTCCTTTACATCCTTAAATAAGGTCCGGTGCAACCATATAAATTCACAAGTCATAAAATTTGTTGAATTAAATCTAGCTGTGTATAATGAAAGTATCAAATGATCTCATATCTAATACTGTACAAGTTATGTCCACAAACATTTACAAAGGAGCTCCAATCAATATTGCATTGTTTATAAAAAAAAAACAACATTAAAATTTAAACTTTTATATAAATTATTAAATTGTATTTATAGTAGCATTATTAATAGTAAGAATATGACTTTGCCTTTAGAAGACCAAGGGTAACACTGAAGGAGCTGGATAAATCCTCAGCTGAGATGTAAAACTGCATGGGAGAAGTAGAGTAAAACCAAGTTATTAGGCTGTATGATACAATGAACATGATTAAATAGGCAGTTACTAGTACATGGAGGGAGGAGGAAAAGGGAGCAAAATTAAGAAGTTGATAAACCCTAAACACACAGCCTATGCTAAACTGGAGTGACTTAGAACCAAGAAACTAAGGGGCAAATTCACTATGCGCCCGAAGCGCGTACCGCTAGCGTCAATTCGATAGCGTTGGGCATTTTCATTACTTCGCAAATTCACTGACGGACGCTGGCGTAACTTCGCTAGTGTAACTTCGCACCCTTATGCCTGGTGAATTTGCGCAACGGACATAACTACACAAATTCATTCATTGTTCTGAACGCTACCTTTAACGCTAGACTTCCTTCGCCACCTCAGACCAGGTGAAGTGCAATAGAGTAGATAGGGATTTCTTCCAAAAAAGTTGGCGTTTTTTCTATATTATGGGTGATAGGCTGAAAAAGATCGAAAAATTTTTTGGGGCTCCCCTCCTTCCCCCCTACATTTCCTAACTCAAGGCAACTTAACTATACAGTGGGCACATGTGTAGGGCAAAATAAAAATTTTATTTGATGTTTTGAAGGTTTCCCAGGCATTTGTAGTGCTGCTACATATTCCTCCATTGAAATTTGAATTTGGCGCCGTATGCAAATTAACCATCGCTAGAGTAACTTTGCTTCGCTTAGCGAATCAACACTAGCGCAACTTCACAACCTTACGCTACCCCTGAGCGCAACTTCGGATTTTAGTGAATTTGCGGAGCGCTGGCGAAACTACGCCTGGCGAAACTTCGAATCTTAGTGAATGTCCACTAAATGTCTTCAGTCAAAGTCAAAACCTCAATCAAGCTGATCAAACTGTTGCTCACCCTCAGTCCCTATACAACCCGACAGAGCCTGAGCTATATTGGAAGAGGAAGAATGGGCAGATTGCAGCACCCAGATGTACAAAACGCATAGGGACTTACTTTAACAGACTTGCAGCTGTAATTGCTAACAGAATGGTTCTATCAAGTATCGACTGAGGGTGGTGAATAATTATGCAATTGCAAATGTCTGCTAGTTGTTTGGTTAAATTTTATGTCAGACAGTATGCTGTGGTAATCAAGTAAACTAAATTTCAATTAAATCCATTTTAATTCCATGTTATAACATAGCAAAAAAATGGAAAAGAACAAGGGGCTGAATACAGTTGCAATGTACTATGTGTTCTGCTACATGAAAGGGTCAGATTTCATGGTTCTACTTAATATAGCTATACTCCCTATGATAGAGAAATGGCTGGAGGATAGATTACAAAAAGTGGTCACATTAGAAATTGTTCCATTTACCACCAGTTTTGTCAGTGGAGTACCACACGGGTCTGTTTAACGTGTTTATGAATGACCTGGAGGTGAAAGTTCTAATTCTGTTTTTGCTGATGAAATGCAATTGTGCAGAACTACAAGTTCCATGCAGTACTTTAGAGGATATTATAGACAGATAGCGTTGGATATCTGATCAACGCACCAGAGGCTGCCTGTTATGGACTGTAATTTTGGAAGCTGCAGGAAACAAATTTCTAAAATATTGAAGGTGAGCCCTGCCGACACCCGCTCTTAGCCAATGCCCTTATGGGGTCACCAGAACTCTGCTGTGGGATTGACAGGGATCCTACATATGACAGAGGATGATCCAAAAATGTTAGTGAATTAGCATAGTGGCAGCGATTTTGCACCTGGTGAAGTGGTGCAAACCCTTTGCATGTGAAAATTTGCCCTTTAGTGAATTTGCCCCAAAGGCTTTAGCAAGGTCTGAGTACACAAAGCTAGCTTGAGCAATGAAAACAAAAACATTCTAGTATTGTATCAGAGTGTCAAAATGTGTCCACGAGTGGAAAACCCTAGGGACTGGTGCAACAAAAGGTAGGAAGGTGCACTGGTCTCCTGGGGTGCCTAATACTGTGGAATGCACTGCAGGGTGATGTTGTGTTGGCTGGTTCTGTTAATGCCTTTAGGAGTGCCTTTGTTTATTTCTTGAACAAGCATACTAATTAATAATTATTGTGATAATAAAATCTACAATTAGTATAGATATTGGTATCTCTAGTTTATATATGTGAATAGGTAGGTTGGTATGAGTGTATTTACATATGTGCACTGTGGTTCATTTGGAGGGGTTAAACTTAATGGACCAACTTAACTATGTAACTATATGCAACTATAACGCAAGACAGATTCCACTGTTGGCTAGAAAATAAAATCTTCTTGGGAAAAAATATATTGTTTCAAGACTCAGGCTTGATGGTTACAGCTCCCACCATGTTTTAACCCATTATCAAATGCAGGAGAATACTGGGTTCAGCAGTAGTCTAGTAGTGTAGTCCAGGAACATTGGGTGGAAGTGATTTGTCCCCTTTAAAGGAACCTTCCAGGTTTCATAAACTCTGCCCATCTTCTGCTTTATATCTGACAAAGATGTTTGGCAGAGCAATCGCTGTATCCTGCAAACATAGTGACTCTAGAATTGGAAAAGCATCTCTGGTGCATTTAGTCGTAACACAATTTGTTTAAGAAATAAATTGTGTTAGTTGAACTTACAGAAAAACTATATATGTTACCTCCTGTACCCAAGCCTAATGAATAGCTGTATATATCTATTAATAATGCTACTATATATAATGATGGCTGAGTTCCACACAAGTGTTTGTTCAGTTATGACAGTAAAATCAGCTTTAAATGCTGTACAATATATTTAGTGAATGGCAGGTGATAGAATGATCCTGATAGCAAGTCCTTTGTCTGGAATAAGAGCCAAGGCTTCAGTTGCAAAGATTGCAATAAGATGTTCAAATAATTTGCAAACATTTACACCAATGAACAATGTTTTTTTCCAATACCACTATTTTTACACAACTTACCGCATTTGTCATGACCTTCAAGTACAGAAGTGTGTGTTCATATTACTCTTCAGCATATTACCATAAGTTAGATAACAGTAAGATGACTTGATGTAAGATGATTCTTGCATATTCTTAAACCAGACTACTAAACTCTTGTGTCTTGCCCAGTGTCAATGTGCCTCTTCTATAAAAAATGAATTGGCATTGGGTCACTTTGCTGGAATGTTAGACCTAACCACGTTTCTTTGGCTTCCAGGTGTATCTTGCGACAATTTGGGTGGGTTTGTTGTGTATATTCCAGCTTACAAGAACATGCATCCAGTCTGACCCCATGCATCCAAAACCAGAGCATTCTGGATAACAGACCCATACCTGTGCATGAAAATCAGGAGATACTGCTGTTCAACCATTAATGCTAGAAAAATTGTGCTTAATGCTTCCCGTTCCAGGAGCTGGGAAAAAGAATATGGAGCCAGATTTACACAAACCAGCTGCAATGGAGGATTTTCTTGCATCCATTGGGTCACTGACCCTTGAGACCAGAAGAAATGTTTTATTGAGTAATGCTGCATTAAGAATACAACCCTGGTGTTGCAGGGCTACAACACCTGTATCAGGGAGAGAATCTCAAATCCCACACATGTACTGAATCATTTGAAGTATGCTTGTCCAATGAACATTAGTAGTGCTTTTAATATGGTCGCAATAATGTATATTTTTTTAAGGTTAGTATTTTAAAATTCCTCACTGCTTTCCATTTTGTTTCCATTTCAAACCACAACACAGGTATTTCACACTGAACAAGTTTTGTGCTTAAGTACAGTGGAGGATTGAATGGGGCTTATCTTCCATGCTGAACCGAAATCCATGCAGGGATTACAGGTATCACCAGGCTTGTTAAATGGAAAAGAAGAATGAAAATCAAAAAAAAAAGACCGGCACATTTCAGGAGTAAAGTTGTTTTTTCTGTTTGGAAAACATATTTATATCCACACAAGATACATAAATAAGTAAACCTCAAACCGCTGGAAAAGCAGATAAACTACCTAAAGTGATTCTTCTGCAAAGTTGGCTTTTACCATGGCTGTGAATGCATTCTTCTCTAGAAAGTTGCACCTGTGTTTATTTATGCATCTTTTGTGATGGCTGGCAATAAAAACTGGGAATTTACAATGTCTCATTGCTAAGTTTCCTCTGTATGAACTTCTGTGCCTGGATATATCACTACTGGAAATAACATTCTCTTAAATCAGGCTGAAGTTTGGCTCTGTCTGCTGCATCGTGGGGTTCTTTAAACAGCCCCACATTGGATATTTTAAGCTATATTCTATTCCCCAGGTTGTTTCATCCTTCTTAAATTCAAAAATATTGATTTTTTTTTTCAATTCCCTTTTGTGGCACAAATCCTTATGGAGTGTTGTATTTATTCCTTGAAAGGCTGGCAGCATTTTATTTCTAGAACTTTTTTTGTGATTGTTGTAAATAACACAATGCAGCTTATTGATTTAGCAGTAGCTGAAGACAATCCAGGTAGAGCAAGGCAAAGTATTATCATAGGCTCATATTTCAACATTTTTAAATTCAGGTTATACAGAAACCCAATATACAGAATTTGTTTGCATTTATGTAGCATTATTAAAAAAAACAATTGTTCATTGTTGCCATATGCTTTATTGCATTATACATTTATACTGTGAATATATTGCAACTGATGTCAACTAACCCAGAATGAATCTGTATTGATGGCTGAACGATTAGACAACATTTTTAATTTATATTGTTTAAAAGGGGTCCAAGTTGAATTTGGTATTTTCACCAAAAATGTACATCTCCAATTTACTAAAAGGAAAGTTCTGCTGAATAATCTTCCCTTTGTTGTGTATCCCTTTCACATTTGCAAACATTCACATCTATTCGCCAGATGTAATATTTATTAATTTACTAGGGATGCACAAAATACAAGATTCGGTTCGAGATTCAGCCAGTATTTTGCCACATCTAAGCCAAACCGAATTCTCAAAATCTTGTGACTTTTTGACACATAAACAAGGAAGTGAAATTGGTTTTCACTTTAACCCGTCTTGGCACTAATTTGCATATTCAAATTAGGATTTTGTTCAGGATTTGGTGCATTCATACAATTAAAGAAAAACTATACTCCCACAATGAACATTTAAGCAACAGATAGTTTACACCATATTAAGTGGCATATTAAAGAATCTTACCAAACTGGTCTATATATTTAAGTAAATATTGCCCTTTTACATCTCTTGCCTTGAGCCACAATTCCATGATGGTCTCTGTGCTGCCTCAGAGATCACCTGACCAGAAATACTACAACTTCAAAATTCTAACTTTTTGTACTTCGAAAATTCACTCCAACCTTAGTAAATCTGCCCCTAACTGTAACAGGAAGAAGTCTTGAAGCAAGAAGACAGAACTCAGGGGTCAGTTTATTAAAGTGCGGTAAATCTGACCGGTAAATCTAAGTTTCTGCATGTTATCGCAGAGAATATTTTTACGTCAGAATGTTCGCAGCAACTAAACAGCGATGCACTCAGAAGTCATTGCGATCACTTGCGGTAACTACGTTAATGAACCAATCACATTTGTCACACTGTACTTTCCTGGCTGTCTTCCTTTCTCCTATCAGTGCATCATTCACACCCACTGCCATCTATCATCTTACAACTTTCTATTTTTCTGTTCCTTACCTCTGGAAATCTATCCCTGAACACTCTTTCAATCTCTTAAAGAAAAAAACTTCTATCTTCTGGACCACTACAATATAATACAGGTATGGGATCCGTTATCCGGAAATCCGTTATCCAGAAAGCTTGAATTACGGAAAGGCTGTCTCCCATAGACTCCATTATATAGTGGATAATGTACCCCCTACTGTAATTTATAAAGATATTATTAGTCACCGAGGAGTTATGTGACCGTATAAAAGCACGAGGCCGCAGGCCGAGTGCTTTTATACAGGTCACATAACTCGAAAGTGACTTCTAATATCTTTATAAATCAATGACATGGAGGAAGAATTTCTGATTCGAGTCACCCAAGGGTTCCAGTACTGTACTTATTACCGAAGGTACATAAGGACACTTATTAATCCTCCAGGACGACCTATCGTCTCAGGCATTGGGTCAGTACTGGAACCGTTATTAACTTTTGAAGACTCATTCTTACAAGAAGAAATGCTTAAAATAAATGTATGTCTAAAGGATACAACTGATTTATGATGCAGATTAAAAAATATGTGGACTCTACCACCAGAAACTGTTTAATGTGCAATTTTCAAAGTCTATACACATCCATTCCCCATAATGAAGGAATGGATTGTATAGAAGAAGTATTATTGGATACAAATTTACCAAATCCAAAAGTATACTTCATTATGGACTGTTTAAATATGGTATTAACAAAGAACTATTTTACCTTTAAGAACATATTTTATTGGCAAACTCAAGGGACGTCAATGGGGGTGATGGTAGCCCCTTCCTATGCAAATTTATTTGTACATCATTTCGAGAATTTTTTTTTTCTAAAAAAAGAGCCCTTTTGTGAGCATATTCTGGTGTTTGATGATGTTTGATGACGTTTTGCTATTTTGGACTGGCCCCCTTGATTTAGTCAATGAGAGCCATAGAACAGTTAAGTTCACATATGAACATTCGTGCTCTGAAATTAATTTTTTAGATGTAAAAATAAGTGTAACTAATGGCTTACTAAATAATGATATATATAGGAAAAATGTTAATAAAAATAACATGCTGCACATACGTAGCTTTCACAGGCCAAAGGTTAAGAGAGCAATCCCCAAGGGGCAATTCATTCAAGCTAAACAAATCACCTCACTTACAGAGAAATATGATGAGGCTAAGGTTGTTTTAACTGAATGCTTTAAAGAAAGAGGGTATGATTCGGAAATTATAAATACTGCCATAAAAGAAGTTGACATCATTCCTCGTAGTCAACTATTATGCCAAAAAAGAAAGAGTAGACTGATCAGAAACTTACCTTTGTCTTCACCTTTAATTCCAATAGTAATAAAGTGGAGAAAATTGTTAAAATATATTGGCCACTATTGGGTATTTATTTAATGATTCACCCTGGTTTTGTTATAAAAGGGGTCGCACCCTCAAAGAAACTCTTTGGCCATCAGATACATGCCAAAAGAGATCCCTATTTCACGGTAAGAAAAATAAAGGCACTTATCCTTGTATGGGCTGTAATTGCTGCTCTTCCATAATAAAAGGATCAAAATAAATCACCCTAAAAAAGGATATGAGATCAATCTAAACGTATATGCCACATGTAAATTGACTCACCTAGTTTATCTGCTTAAATGCCCTTGTGGCTTAGGCTACGTGGGTTAAACTTCTAGGGTAGTAAAATTAAGAATCCAAGAGCACAAAGGCAATATCAGGAATTTTAAAGAGAATACACACTTCAGTCTCTAAACATTTCTTTAATCATAAACATAATCCGATGCAATTACGTTGGTGTGTCCTTGAGGAAGCCTCTCTTAGACCAGGAGACGATAGACTTAATAGACTCTTATGGATTGAAGGGAGATGGATCAAAAAGTTAGGTACACTTTATCCGGATGGATTAAATGATTTTTGGAGTTTGAAACCATACTTGTAAACATAATTAACCTAATGTTTTACCTTACTTTACTTTGCAGGCCTTGAAATTAGAAAAAATAATGAAAACAATACATTAACGGCAGAATTAGGGTAACAATTTACAGCTCTAACAAGCCTCAAGTGTTTTTCTTTACTTAATTTTAAAAGTTAAACTATAGTAGATTAAAGCTGATAGTATCAAGTCTTGATTGTTTGTATCTGTATTTTTTAACAGGTTGTTGCGTTTCTGCTGAAATTGTTACTTTGTATATATTAAATAATCGTCCACGGTGGATATTTTTTGTATATTCCTGCACAATGATTCTATGTTCGACATATTATATATAATGAATAATCTTTCACAGTGGACATTTTGTATCTAAACATTTTGGCACAAATGTTACTATTTGCTCTTTTGCACTGAATAGTACCGTCAAAGGTAATTGGACTGTTTTTTTTAATAATATCCAATTTGACTATGCTTTTTACTTTTTTTTATCTTTTTACTATCCAGGATTGGATGCTGAAAATCACCTGGGTGGGTGGGGTGTGTTTAGATGTTTTCACTTTGTATCTGTTTTTTACACTTGAGAAAGGGCACCACTAGCCCGAAACATGTTGTGTTAAGCAGTGTGAATAATAAATAATTATCAGCAGTTAATCTACTCTCCTTTTGTTCATCAATAAAGTCCATTATAATCAAATAATCCAAATTTTTTAAAATGATTTCCTTTTTCTCTGTAATAATAAAACAGTAGTTTGTACTTGATCCAAACTAAGATATAATTAATCCTTATTGGAAGCAAAACCAGCCTATTGGGTGTATTTAATGTTTACATGATTTTATAGTAGACTTAAGGTATGAAGATCCAAATTATGGAAAGATCCATTATCCGGAATAACCCAGGTCCCGAGCATTCTGAATAACAGGCCCATACCTATAAAGTCTAACTTATTGCTGCACTTAAAGGGACAATTCCCAAACCTTGTGCACTTTGCCATCCAATTTTTGCCTGTACAGATGCAGCCACTTTGGTTTGTCTGTTTGACACAGAATAACTAAACACAGATATCCCATTTATCTCATTTAACACAGAAAACTGCGTCACAACATCCCATCTAATTAAAGCATTCACCATTGTGAACAATGGAGCTTTGGTATGCTAATGAAAAGGTTAAATGCATTAAATGAGTTAAGATGACTTTAGATAACACAGTTTCTTCAATTACCCCTGAGTCATGACGCATTTAACTCACAAATCCAAGTGGCTTCATCTGTATGTTATCCACCCTTTAGACTGTAAGCTCTACGAGGCAGGGACCTCCTTCCTATTGTCTCATATCACATGGCATTTAATCTCTGTGTATTTATACTTGATACCTGTATTATATGATCTGTATATAGAAACCCATCGCATTTCACCTCTATACAGTGTATCCCCTCCTATCCAACTGCAGCCATGATGTGAGTAGCCAGGCAGTTTCTCATTATTTCCATCACAATAGGGGTAAGTAGACAGACAGACTAATATAGATAGAACATTTAATAAACAAAGATTTATAGATATTATATAACTGGTTTTAGCTTTTAAATTAAAGAAAAATACTGCATTTGTCATAAACAACTCATGATATCAATCCTGGAACATCTAAGGAAAAACTAAGTTTAATTTATTTGAACTTGGGCTTATTAATTTTAAACACATTTTTTTAAGACATGTTGCTGATTTTTACAGTGTTTTTGAAAGTACAGTATTTCACATACTGCACAGGGCACATTTCTTGCTTACAAATGATACATTAACTTTTATGTATAAATACAAAAGGAGAGCGAATAATAATTGTACAGTAAGAGCTTGGCAGATGGTGCAAAATTACCAAAAAAAAATTTAGAGTAAAAACCAATGATGATTGTATTCATTTGAAGAAAAGCTAATAGAATTTTCACAGTTTGACCGCATTGCAGCAATTTTCCATTTCCACTTAGAATATATTCTAGTTAATGATCTTTTCCACTGTTCTGGGGGACCTTTAAAATATCATCCAGGCATAACTGATGAATTTCTTGGATAACAACAATATTAATGTTGCATCCATGTAAGTAAGTAATGCTAAATATATTTAAAAGAATAATACTTTATCACAGATCTGGAGTCATAAATCATGCTTACTTGAGGGTGAATTAGAGGAGCGGCAATTTTAAACTTCATTAAAGATGGATAAAGATATTAGGTGCACTTCCATCAACCCTCTAGTATATCCCACCATCACTGAACCACATAAGGAAAAAAAACTGTATTGCCAATATTAATATTTTTTAATATTTTTTTTTACTTGCTGTTCCTTACTGCTGGAATTCCTTCCTTCCTTCCAATTTATCAATTCCGCCGTGGAGAGTCATCTTTTGATCACGCCAAATCTGAAATGTTGTAAACTCAGACCACCTCTTGCAAGCACTGTCATAGCTTAACATGTATAATGCAGTGCCAACCACTGTAAATTGCAGCACCCACCCACCCACAAATGCACTGTAAAGCTACACATTTAGGGGCCGATTCACTATGGGTCAAATATCGAGGGTTAATTAACCCTCGATATTCGACTAGGAATTAAAATCCTTCGACTTCGAATATCGAAGTCGAAGGATTTAGTGCAGATAGTTCGATCGAACGATCGAAGGATAATTCCTTCGATCGAACGATTAAATCCTTCTAATCAAACGATTCTAAGGATTTTAATCCAACGATCGAAGGAATATCCTTCGATCAAAAAAAGTTAGCCAAGCCTATGGGGACCTTCCCTATAGGCTAACATTGACTTCGGTAGCTTTTAGATGGCGAACTAGGGGGTCGAAGTTTTTTTTAAAGACACAGTACTTCGACTATCGAATGGTCGAGTAGTCGAACGATTTTTACTTCGAATCCTTCGATTCAAAGTCATAGTCGTAGTCGAAGGTCGAAGTAGCTCATTCGATGGTCGAAGTAGCCCAAGAAAAACTTCGAAATTCAAAGTTTTTTACCTTCGAATCCTTCACTCGAAGTTAGTGAATCGGCCCCTTACTGTTATTGATACTTTGTATTTCTCATCTTTCTATTCAGGACCTTTCCTATTCATATTCCAGTCTCTTATTAATATCAATGCATGATTGCTAGAGAAATTTGGCCCCTAGCAAACAGATTTCGGAAAACGCAAACTGGAGAGCTGCGGAATAAAAAGCGAAATAACTCGAAAAACACAAACGATAAAAAATAAAAGTCAATTGCAAATTGTCTTAGGGTATTACTCTCTACATCATACTGAAAGTTCATATAAAGGTGAACAACCCCATTAATGTGGAATTATGTTTAGCAGTTGTGACATATGTTATTTATACTTTTTATTGTAAACAGGCAGTCAGCACAACGATTCTCACTCTTCCTTTATGGGAGGTGCACGTCCAGCAGTGTCCACTTTTCACTGCCACCACATGTACAAAAGACCTTCAGGACAGCACCATCAATATTTTGTGTATATTAAAACGCCTTTATTTTGCTTCACAGGGGCATCACAGCAACGTTTCAGGCCACATGGCCTTTTCTCAAGCTTACTGGCCCATCTTTAAAATTGGCCTTTTATACTCTATCACACCACCCAGTGGATTAGAAGTGTAATTATATATACAACGAAAACAATCCAAGAAGAATAAAGTACATATTACCAAGTAACAAATGTCCATCATATCATCATGTGCAAGTCCGTCAAACAGTGCAATCTGGACAAAACATTATACAATATTAAAATCTGTAGAGGAAATAAAAGTAAATACAGTCAATATCCTCAAAAAGAGAAAGAAATATTTATCATATTGACGTTATTATCCCAATCAACAGTGGTCATTCCCCAAGAAAAACTTTTTTTGTGTTTTTTATGTTAACAAAGACAGAAGTTAAAATTTCTAAAAACCATATCTATATATAAAAGTTTTTTTTTAAAAATTATCTAAAAATGGGGCCCAGATCATATTCCTTATTTAAACCAAATGGTTCCATCGTTTCCAATTTTCTGATCCAATATGCCTCCCTATACAAAAGTTCCTTCTGTTTGTTGCCCCCTCTTTTTTTATTTTCAATAGTTTCTATTATTTGGTATTTTAACTGGTTCACACTATGTGAATGACCAATAAAGTGTCCCGCCACTGCTTGTTCTTTTTTGCCTGTCTTTATCGCCGACTTGTGTTCCCTCATACGTTCACGGACCGTTCTTTTTGTTTGTCCCACATACGCTAGTCCACATGGACATTTAATCACATATATGGCGTGTGTCGAGTAACAAGAGTATCGGTCTTTAATCCTAATTGGATAACCCTTTCTTGGGTGGAACACATTTTCTCCATGTTGGACATTCGAACAACAGTTACAACTATAGCAGGGAAAAGTCCCCACTTTTTCATTGGTTCTATCACCAATTTTTTTGTTTGTTCTTATGTCCGAATGTACCAACATGGAGCCCAATGATCTTCCCTTTTTATATGCTATCACAGGCGGTCTAGCAAAGGCGGAGACTTGTGGCAAATTTTCTTTCACCATTGGCCAATTTCGCCGTAAAATGTTTGCAATATGCTTGCTAAGAGTGTTATATTGGGTTACAAACGTTACTTTATTTTCTTTGCTCGTTGGTTTTTTCTTAAGCATCTCTGTCCGATTCAGTTTTTGTATCTCCTCCAATTGTGTCTTCAAGAGTTTATCAGGATATTCTCTCTCTCGAAACTTGTCACACATTTCCACCAGTCTTTTTTCTCCCACTTCACTCGAGGTCACTATTCGTTTCACCCTGCTCAATTGTGATTTGGGCAAAGCCTTTTTTAATTGCGGTGGGTGAAAGGACCTGTAGTGAAGTAGGAGATTACGGTCCGTGGGTTTTGTGTACAAATCCGTGAGCAACTGCCCTTTTTGTTTGTATACTCTTGTATCCAAAAATGCAATTTCTTCAAAATGTAAATTTAGAGTAAATTTTATATAAGGTGAGGTTGTATTAATTTCCTGAACAAACTTTTCCAATGTCCAACGTGGCCCCACCCACAACGCAAATACATCATCGATATAACGCATCCATGTCTTACAGTGAGATTTGAATAATTCATGTACATATATAAATTTCAGTTCAAATTGATTCATGAATATATTTGCGTATGCGGGGGCCACGTTGGACCCCATTGCTGTACCACGTATCTGCATATAAAAATCTTCCCCGAATTGAAAATAATTATTATTCAAGAGTAATTCAAGACATTGGGCCACAAATTTTTTCTGTCCTCCATCTAAACTTTCATCTCTTATCAACTCCATTGTGACTGCCTCTATACCCCCATCATGTGGGATGGAGGTATAGAGGGACTCCACATCCAAGGTAACCAACCATGTATCTTCCATATCGACAGACATCTCTTTTAATTTGTTTAAAAAATCACTAGTATCTCTAATATACGAATGGTGGAATTCCACATAGGGACGAATAACCTTATCCACAAAAATTGCGATAGGTGACAGCACTGAGTCTATGCCCGACATAGTTGGTCTCAAATTAGAACGTAAGCCACGTGGGATGCGTTTGATTTTAACATATTCCCCCAATGTCTGTGCATGTAGCTCATATGCAATTTGTTTCCGTTTTATCTTTTCAAGCTCTTTGAAGTCGGTAGCAATGTCTGGCTGGCTCAGGAAATTATCGGATTGTCCGATTAAGCCAGTAATCCGTGTGATGTCCGCATCTGTATATGCGAAAGTCATTGTGGAATCAGTTTTTTGTGCTCGACTTACGTGGATAGACAATATTGTAAACAGGCAGTCAGCACAACGATTCTCACTCTTCCTTTATGGGAGGTGCACGTCCAGCAGTGTCCACTTTTCACTGCCACCACATGTACAAAAGACCTTCAGGACAGCACCATCAATATTTTGTGTATATTAAAACGCCTTTATTTTGCTTCACAGGGGCATCACAGCAACGTTTCAGGCCACATGGCCTTTTCTCAAGCTTACTGGCCCATCTTTAAAATTGGCCTTTTAAAACTTTTTAAAGTTAAACATTGGAAGCTCATGCCACATTTGTTTAATGATGGTTTATGGCTCATGGTCTAGACTAGGACAGTGCTGTCCAACTGGCTGCCCTTGGGCCACATCCGGCCGCAACACCCCTTGTGTGGTCCCTATATGAAAGTCTGCCTGCTGGGACTGCTTACCTTGTGTAAGATTTAGCAGTACTGAGATTACATCTCAAATTCAGACAGTGAGCTCCTGCACACCTTAAATCCCCCCCTGCATTGTTCAGACTTGGAAAACCTTTATTGTTCACACTCCTAAAGCCCTTTACCTCAGACCCAGACTGAAAGTGTCCACATTTCTCACCTCTTCACACTTATACAAACTGTTTTATAACCTTAAAAAGAAAAGTGGTGGATAGCACCATTCTGGGAACAGCAGGGGAAAATAAAAGTACATATTTCTAAAGTGCCAACATGTTCTGCAGCACTGTACAATAAATAGGTTTATACACTGAACATACAGATGAAATATTATAGCTATATTATGCAGTTGCTAAAGCAGAAAATCTCCCAAATGGGTTGACCAAAACCCCCTTTTAATTTTTCATTAATTAAGCACTGTAGTATATGCAGCTGTCTCTCCAGAGTGCATAGAAATAGCAGATGTGGAAGGCAAGGGGCAGATTAATGACATCTGCTTAGAGTGTTTTCTTTTCTGGGGAAACAGATTGCATGGAGAAATTCTAGCATGGATCCAAAAGTGTTTGCAGCTGGCAAAACGTGAATTTTGCTGCAAAACTGTACAGGGCAAAAAAGTTCACTCATCCTTATTGGAAAAACAAAATTATAGCGTTTTCTCTGTAATAAGTGCATGTTTAAAAATAAATTGCTATATGGGCAAAGTTTAGGAAAGATATATGTGTTCTTTAATTTAGTGAAGATAGATATGTAGCTTTTAAAGAGTATGTATTTGAAGACTGATTAGAAGGTACAGTAACTTATATGTATTTGTCCTTTAAAATACCATAAATAGAGTGTACAATATAATGCTAAAAGATTATACTTGGATTTCCTGACCAAAAAAAAAAACTTTCGGTAACCAAAAGTGTTAAAAAAAAAGGAGAGAAATAAAAAATCATACTGACATAACCTCCACTTGCTCCTGCTAATGCATTAAGTAAATGGCATACATCTGGATTTTTAATACTGAAACTACTTTGCAGTGTCCATATTTGACTTGCATGGCTGTGTTTTTCAGTCTGAATTCAAAATAACTAAATGTTGTTATGGAAACTTGCTGAATGCTTTTGGAGACAAAACTTAGGCTGCACACCGGTGTTAAAGCGTGCTTCTGTGCTGCTAACAATTCTCTTCAGATATAATTACTATGACCTCCTGCGGAGAGCTTTAAATCTACCTGCTCTGAGCCGCACGAGAACTGGATATACTGACAGGAAGGTCAATGTTCAATCTCTCTTCCTCCATAATTCCAATTCTCATGTGGCTAAGTGCAGGAAGATTTAAAGCGCTCTGGAGGAGGTCATAGTATTATCAGCAGTAGGCAAGCACATTTCACTGGTTTGCAGAGTAATAGCTTACTTCTGAAGCAGCATGCAGCACATAAAGGGTAAGACTGCTACAGAATGGGCTGCAGCAAGACCCTCTCTAAATAAGAGGTTTACCCCCCTTTCTGCACTGCTCCCCACAGTTTAGGAAATATTGCAATATTGTGTAAAACTTGCAAGCCAAAGAGTACACAGAAATATATGTATGTTACATAACAGCAAGATGACCTACATAGTGCTGCTTTCTCATTCTTTTCACATCTGTAATTTGCAGGGGCAATCCTGGTAATTTTGCTGCCTGAGGCGACCTTCCTTTTGCTGCCCCCACCCCTCTCCACGGCACTCACCTCTTCCGTGCCCGAGGGGGTCGGGGGTGGTCCACGTTGCACCGGAGGGGTCGGGGTGGTCCACGTCGCTAGTGCAGAGAACGCGATTGTGCTCTCTGCACTAGAAGAGCAGAATTTCTGGGTTGAAAAGCGGAAATTTGGCTCTTAGTTACCAGGAGAGACATTTTTGCTGCCCCTGGCAAACAGGGGGGCGCTGCTGCCTGAGGCGAGTGCCTCAACTTGCCTCATTGGTGGAGTGCCCCTGGTAATTTGTAACCTATTTTGGAATGCTAGGTGGGCACAGAGTTTTTTTTTGTGGCTTTACTTTGCTCTTATGAGGGCTGTCAGGTGAAATTTGGGAAATTTTTTATTGATAATTATTGATTTAGAAATCTGTCTTTAATTATGCTGGACTATAGCCCATAGTATGATTTTACCCTTAAAAGGTGAACTTGAACATTTGCATAATCTTTCATAGTCCATCATTGCAGACATACAGAAAGAAGGTGTTCAGAGAACTGTTCAGGAACCTGCAGAAGTTCTGTATCTAAATGTACCAACAACTAAACTGCTCAGCAGATGCAGAACCAGGCCATGCACCCTATGCAACCTGGCAGGCCTCCTTGCCCCCCCCACCATGCATGTGCAGATATGCAGGAATGAGCATCAATGCTAATAACACTGTGTAATCACTTTTTATTTTATTGAGTTTTTTACATATTTTATTTCACTTTGTTGATGTATTGTTTTTGCCCATAAACACATGTATTGCACAGTCACACTAGTGAAACTGGTATCAGTTTGACTGCTGCTTTTATTATTCATTTTATTGCACCTAGCAATAGTCTCAATTATTTGGGTTTGCTCATGACAATGTTACTTGCAATATTTTCATTTTGAGGTCTTAGACATCAAACTTCAAATTCATTTTCAGGATGTTTTATCTTTGTACCATAAAAAACCTGGCACATCACATGCACTAAAACACACGTTTTTACAATTTCCAAAAACTTAACAGTATAGGAATACAACAATATTTTTTGCCTATTTTGAATTTGTCCATTTTGGTTTCTGGTGGCAACTTACTTTTAGCTGCTCTTAGTACACGTGCTGGCAGTGTTCACAGTAGCTAAAGTGTATATAGTGAATAAAGTACCCCCTCTTGTAAAATACAAGGAAATTATGGGGGTTATTTATTAAAACTCAAATTTTTCTCATTATTTTAAAAATAAAAATTTGACCTAACTCCCAACCATGATTTGGCTTAATTTACTATCCAATCCAAACAAAAACTGTATGTGCAGGAAAAGTCTCGACAAAATCATGCGACAATTTGAATCGTACAACTTTTTCCCCAAACCACAAATAGTCCAAAACCCTTGAACATCATGAAGGCATAAACATCTTCCAATTGTAAAAGGGACATCTGCCATTGACTTTTACATGACAGGTTTTAGCTGGAGTATTTTTGTATTCAGATTTTTAGCAGTTTTGAAGTATAAGAAATTTAAAAAAAATTAAGTTCTTTTTCACTCTAAAAATTTGAATACTTCCCCTTAAACTGTATATTCATTTAGATGATTATTATTGACATTGCTATAAATTTTGTTAAAATGTTACTGAAAAATATATGTTTCAGGAGAGCTCCGTTGTGGAGCGCTCGGATTTGTAGTAAAGATGGCGGCACCCAGCGCCGCCAGATGGCGCCATCATAGCGCTCCGTGTACGTGACGTCATTGCAGCGCGAACTGAGTGAAATTGTAAATAAATAGACGCAGAGGTCTTGGGTTAAATGCCCAATAAAAGGAATTGCTACCTTCATTCCTGCATGTTCCTAAATTGTTCCTGATTGTATTTCTGTATTTGACTCTTGCCTGAACCTGTTTCCACAATCCTTTGCTGCCTGCCAATTGAACTACTGCCTGGAATTGACTAGGATTACTCCTGATCCCTTTTGATTACCGCAAACTTGAACTTTGTCCTGAAGCTTCCTCTTTGGTCTGGCCTTCTCCGCTAGGAGCTGATAGGCCCCTGACAATATGAATACATTTGGAAATGAATGTAAAATGTCCTAATACATATATATATATACTGTATATATATATATATATATATATATATATATATATATATATATATATATATATATATATATATATATATATATATTTTTTTTTTTTGTGTTTGTTTTTTTTTTTATTAGTTTGATGTTACTATTTTACTAACATTTCTGAGTGAAACTGTGCAATCACGAGAATGCTGTATCAACTTAAATGGTTTCAGATGCTGCCTATTGTGTATGCCTTCAGGAAATTTTACCCAAAATCCGGTTATGAACAGAAATGCCTATTTTTGCAAATTCTGCTTTTTCTAATTAGTTATTTCTCCTTTCTTCTCAGTAAATGTATGTGCTTCTCAAGCAGATATATGATCATTGCTTTCATCCAGCTGCTCACTATTTACTAGACTTTACTTTGCTTAGTAAATAGTCTGGGATATACTGTAAGCTTCTGGCACCTAAATAACATTGCCACCCATGCTGAAGCCATGTAGCCAAACCCTTGGATCGTTTG
The DNA here is from genome assembly GCA_038501925.1 of Xenopus petersii. Classification (NCBI taxonomy): domain Eukaryota; kingdom Metazoa; phylum Chordata; class Amphibia; order Anura; family Pipidae; genus Xenopus; species Xenopus petersii. Next base: position 91,515,639 of record CM076686.1, read on the forward strand.
GGGGAACATATATCCAAAATGACCTTTTGCCTTGAATCTAACTGTATTTAAAAAAGATATCAACTGGGATTTCAGTTGAGTTTGATCTAAAAATGTAAGTTTTAACCATGTAGCATTTATAGATTTTAAGAAAAAAAAGTAAAATGTCCAGTTTCCTATATATCCTTTTTAGATCTGAAACAATTAAACTTCTGATTGATTGGGATTTAATATATTATAAAGCTTAGAAATTTTGGAGTAAGGGTTACAAATCAAATTATGTGCCAATGGCCAACAAATCATTCATAAATCAATGTAAAATGAATTAGTTAGCATAAGCCTAAAACATTAAACTTGAATACCCAATTTGATCTCTGATAAATCTGCTCCTAGACCTGGGAAAAGACTGAAAATTATATATGATGAGAGAAAGCTGAAGCCATTAGCACGCTTAGTACTGCTGAACTCTTTGAAACAGGGAAGTTGTAGCACATTCCATTATACAATGTCAATCCATCTTGCCCCCCCCCGACATCTTTGTTCCCAAAGAGGTCACATAATTAACAGCACATGATAACACAACTGTCTTTTTATGTAAGCTTAAATGAGTCAATTGACCTGCATAGAAAAATTTCTCTGGATAGAATAACAACTGAGATTTAAAAAAAAAAATCAATATTTTTTAAAATAGTGTTAATGTAATACACAAGAGCCATGAATATCCTGCAAATGATATCCTGGTGCGTAGTGATGTCATTGGTTATAATCGGAGCTTAGTGATGTCATTTCTGTCACATGACTCACTGAAATTTGTGTATTATAATAAAATTATAAAGTGCCCCCTGTTGCAAAATATGAGGATATTGGATGTCACCTCAGAGTTCCATGACCTCCCCATATGGTCATGGCACTCCTCGGTAATTTATAGCGGCCTATTTATTAAAATTCAAATGTATGTTGTTTAAGGGGCCTATTTATAAGCCAATAAACTTTCTGGTAGAGTTTTTAAGGGGAGAAATCTGAATTTTTAGAGAAAAAAAGAACTCAAATTTTTAGAGATTTATTATCCTCCAAAGCTGCTAAAAATCTGAATCCAAAAGTACTCCAGCTAAAACCTGTCAAACTCATATAAAATTCAATGGCAGGTGTCCCTTTTACAATTAGAAGATTTTTTTTTGCCTTCATGATGTTTGAGGATATTGGGCTGTTTGATGCTGGTCTTCATTCAAAAACCCGAAAAATTTCTGTTTTCGAACGTCAATTCGAAAAAGTCTTGTGATTTGAATTGTAGCACAATTTTGTCTAAACTTTTCCTGCACATACAATTTTGGTCAGATTTTTAAGTAAATTAAGCCAAATCTTGGTTGGGAGTTAGGTTGAATTTTTATTTTTAAAATAATGAGAAAAAAAATTGAGTTTTAATAGATACCCCCAAAGAGTGTACTGTTTACTTGTTTATTAAAAGATCTGAATATAAAAAGCATGAGCAAAATAATTTTTGTTGTGATTATAAGCCCAAAACCCCTAAAAACCCCTAAAAGCTGAAATCAAAGAAAGATTTTAAAAATGGAAAAGGACAGCTCCCATTTACTTCTACATAACATGACAGCTGTTTGATGGAGAAGTTTTGAATTAGAGTTTTTCGTGGTTTTTACATTTAATAATGCGGTTTTAGACTGACAATTCTAATACATGATTTTTAATGCTAAAAAGTTTGATTTGGGAAAAAAAAATATGAATATTAATTAATTGGCCCTTTACTGTTTCACATAGTTGCTCTGATTATTTATGTGTCCTGCACCTTAAGAAGACTCATCCTCTTGTGTATGATTGTGCACTAAAGAGATAATAACTTGGTTAGGAACTCCACTGTGCTTTCTCTTCTCAGAGCAATAGGGTGTTCTAGAGCTCAACCTGTCAAATTCATTCTATCAAAGTGACACAGATATCCGTTTGATACATATATTGATTATTTAAAAAATGTCCTGAGTGCCAGGAAAATGTTCCTAAAAGTTTTCATAAATGTATCACAACTTTTCAAACCAGTGGGACTCTTTTTTGATTCCCCAGTTCAACCCTTCATAAATCAGCCCCCTTTATTTTGTAGTGTTAAAAATATCAATGTAAAATTGTAAATTATAATTCCTGCACAAAGAGTAACTAATTTAACATATACATTGTTTGATTTCCAATACAAAGACCCATGAACATGATGGAAGCTCCAAGGTTCTCCATGAATGTGATGGTAACTTTGGTGCTTTTTTTTGCATTCTTTATGCAGTGTTGAGTTACTGTAGAGCTAGAATTGCCCCTAAATGGCTAATGACATTTTAACACCACATGTTAGAAGTGACTCCATAAGCACTTTGAAATATTTAGTCACAACTTGCACCCAGTTCACCAACAATTGTTTTAACATATTGGATGCAATGGTGTCAGGTGCATCGTCATCTCATGGTCACAGTTTCATTGGTATTGTGAGAAAATACACTGCATTGATGGTAAAAAACATGGCAACTTCTGCCCAAAGTTTGCACTTTGCAGAATGCACTTAAGGTCCTTATATTACAACACACATTTTAGAAGTTTGAGTTTTTTCATAAATAAGCTACCATTTGAGTTGTTAAAAGCATACATTTAGAAAACAAATTGCTCTGCTTATTTTAAAGAAATAAAATCTGTTAATACACATTCACAGTTGCTGTCTTTTTAGCGTTATCTATTGTGAAACATTGAGCACTCATGGGACTGGATGAATTGCATGCCTGAAGTTAGATATTGACTTTAGATTTTGCTTCATCATTGGTCTTCAGTGTGAGTTCAATAAATCATGAAATCTAGTGTTGAAAAGTCAATATATTTTTACTATAATTAATGTTAAATGCATGAAGCGTTTTACAACTCATAAGTTAATTACTAGCAAAATCTCAAATTAATTACCGTTGTTAAACATAACATTAAAAAAGAAAAATAGTTCTTATCTCTTCATGACATTACAGTTTATGATTTTTTTTGTTGACTAATTGTACAGTATTTAAATATAGCACTACTACCTGCGTACAAATAAAGACCAACCCCCCCCCCCCAACTCTCTGACGCCTTAATAAAATTCAGGTTTAAGGGCATAATAAAAGTTATGTTTATTCTGCACCTTAATGGTAGAACTAGACGAGCGTTTTCCACACGATTCTGCCACATCCGACATGCTGCGCCAAAACGCAAAAATATTGCAGCGTGCATCGTCTGCATCCGACAGTCATGTCACGTCAGATCAATGCTGCGTCATTTCTATTTCTTACCTTATTTTCCGTCGCCTCCGACTTGACACCTGCGTTTGGCGTAGCATGACGGATACGGCAGAATTGCACGGAAAACTTTGTCGGATACGGCAGACTCACGTAGAAAACGCTTGTTTAGTTCTACCCTAATTGGTCAAGGAGCATAAAACTCACCTATATTTTAAAGGTAAATCTAAGAGGTATTTGCAGCTATACCTATCAATTTTTTTATTATTGGGGGTTGGAGGAAATTATGTAGTATGTGAGCATGGAGTAGAACTTTTGGGGCAATTAATGGATGAGAGCCCTGATCTACTTAAGTAGTCACTATTTATTATCTGCCAATATGCTATATTGAACTGTAGTTTCATCATTATAAAGGACATTAAGCTACGGGAGTGTCATTAATGTTCTAGTTAAAACTGCCATGGCATGGACTACATGAGAAGTATTGATAAGATGAGAATGAGAGAAAGCCCTTGTCCTGATTTTTGGCTGTATTTCAGCTTCAGTACATTAGCTATTACTGATGGTGAAACTGACCTGTTTTGCCAAAATGCACTGAAGTCTATAGGCGTCAATTTTTTTGATGCACAAAAGATGGGGTTGAACCCATTGGGATTTGCTATGACTATGGACAGTGTCACTCAGTTTCTGCCAGGAGTAATGACAGTGCCCCTCAGTTTCTGGCAAGTCTAATGACATGTGTCACTCAGTTTTTGCCAGGACAATGGACAGCTCCATTCAGTTTCTGCCAGGACGAATGATAGTGCCACTCAGATTCTGCCAGGACTATACACAGCGCAGTTCAGTTAATGCCAGGAGTAATGACAGGGCTACTCAGTTTCTGCCAAGACTATGGACAGTTTCTGCCAGGGTTATGGACAGTGCCACTCAGTGTTTGCCGGGACTATAGACAGTGCCATTCAGTTTCCTCTATTAGTAATAACAGTGCCTCTAAGTTTTTGCCAGGACTATAGACAGGACCACTGAGTTTCTGCCATGTCTAATGATAGTGTTGCTCAGTTTCTGCCAGTAGTAATGACAGTGCCACTTAGTTTTTGACAGGACTGATGAGAGGGATACTCAGTTCTGCCAGGACGTATGAGAGGACCACTCAGTCTCTGCCAGGCCTATGGACCGCTCCAAAAACACAAATCAATGGAGGGCACTCCAAGTAGCCAAAAAATCTTTGTAGAGTAACAAAAATTCAAATGTAGGAGCTGCTGATAACCCAGGGATACCATCAACAAGTAACCCAAAACTCAACGTCACATATAATGGGTTTGCACACTCTGAATAATATCCAGACAGGTGGTATAAAGTAAATTTCTTTTTATATAGATAAGAAATGTACATCAGGTAGACCAATATCTTATACCAGATAATTTATACATAATAGTGCTGACAAAAATATGCATACCACCAGTTTCAAAGCAAAAGGAAAAAAACAATTTGACAATGACAGGGCCACTTTCTGCAAGGAAACTGTTAGCATATGGTACATAGAGCCATTTCCCCGCCAGAAAGGACTGATAAGTGTGAATTATTTTCTATTTAATTCCATTAATATATGCAGTATGAGGACATGATGTATTGTCTGTACATATACAGTGAAGAAATATTCTGTTCACACATTAAATAAGCAAAATAAGCACCAATACAAATGACACCCTTCTGATGGCCTACAAAATATGCAAATTGAATGCAAATGGCATATACTTTTAGCACTGGCACAGTATGAAACAGTTTTCTAGCTGTACTGTATGTACGCATGCATTTATTTGTTCTTCTCTCTTTGTTTTTTCCTAATCTGCTTAGTGACCATTATGGAAGTAGAGTCACCATTAGCCTTGGGTTAGGCTGTAAGTTAGAATATCCACAGTAGTTTGAGATCTACTATTTGCAAACCCTTTATCAGTTAAATTACAAAATATGGCAATAACATTTCCCATAGAAAATTGCATAGATTTCAACAATTAAAACATAATTGTTGACTGCTGTTTTCTATAATAATAACACAGTACCTTGATGATAACATATTAGCATATATCCATGCTGATGACAAAACACGCTTGTAAGGTGTCTTTTATGTTTTTAGTAGCATTAAGGAATGGCCATACTTATTAAAGAAAGATGCAGGGGGTTATTTATTAAGCTCCAAATACCCAGGCACGCTTCAGGGGCTGCTGCCGCCTGAGGCAGCAGCCCCAATGCCGCCCCTCCTCCTGTTCTGCTCTTCTAACTTCCAGCATCGGAGCGGGTGGAGGAGGGGCCGCATCGCTAGTGCAGTGAGCGATATTGCGCTCGCTGCACTAGAAGAGACAAATTTCTGTTTTAAAAAACTAAAATGTGTCTCTTAAAGTTATCAAAGGCGGCTTTTTGCCGCGCCCTTGGTAACTGTCCGCTCTGTGCCGCCTGAGGCAAGATTCTCACTGTTGCCTCATGGCCAGAGTGGCCCTGCGAATACCTGAAATCCAAAAATTCGGATTTTTCAGACCTTAAAAAATGATCCGAATTTTTCGGGATTTATTAAAGTCCGATGGTATGAAAACCCTGAATCAAATAACCCACCATCTCAAAGCTCTTGGGGTCCTGTATTAGTCAATGGGGAAGGTCCCAGTGTCTGTGCTGCTGTCAGTACCGATATCCGATGATTTTGGGGATTTTGGGCCAGAAAGTCTGAAAACTGTGAAAAATTCAATTTTTTTGTGGAAAAGTCTGAAAACTTCGGACTTTTCGAGCAAAGGTCCGAAGTTTGCCCGAACCTATTCTTTTGAATGATAAATAAGGTCCATTTGGGAATTCGGAGTTGCTCTGATTTTTATCTTAGAAATACTGAGATAAATTCAAAGCTTGATAAATAACCCCTCAGTGTATGTTAGGCCCCATGTACTCAGAATTCCTGATAATGGATTCCATATTTGTATTAAAAGCATATCTTGGCTTTGTGAGAATGCCTGTAGTAATTGCTTGCTTAATTCCATCACAAAATACTATACCTACTCATGGGAGTTGGTGCTATTCTGAACAAGTGGGAGGCTTCCCAATGCAATTAAAATTCTCATCTTGTTGTTATCTTAAATATAGGGACTGGCTTGCAAATATTACACTATAATCAAACCCCAGAATGGTGGAATAGTGCCTATAAGTATTTGGAATATGAAGAATCATATCATGAAGAACATGAATCGTAGCATAAATATGTTTTTTTTATATGAAAGATAAAATTATTTCAATTGGAGTAAACTGTTACATAATACATTTTACAAAGACATATTCTGCTGGAAGGTATAGTAAAAAAAATCCAGCATAAAGTCTCATGGAGTGATATGTTCTAAGGCCTGCATTGAACTATTTATTAATTATTTTACTAAAGGTCAAGTATTTTGCTGTAGGCAAGAAACCAGAACGAAAGTAAAAAAACAAAACAGTTTGTGCTCTCTCACATCAGGGTCATTATGCTGTAGTTAAAAAAGCACTTTGAAACAACAGTAAACTTATGGTGAAGTTTTAATGGGGCTCTGCTTGGATTCAAGCCAAGGACCTTTGGGTTTTTGGCTTTATGCTTTTCCATTAGGCCAGGTGAGTAGCTAGCAGGTGTGCTCCTTATCTATCACCTTGCCTTTGCAGTGTATTTCCAACAGCAGCCTAATTGGTGAGTTGGGGTCATCCAATCAGAACTGACCCTGCCCTATATAAGGCCATCCCTCCTCGCCACCAGTGCCTGAGCATTGGTCTTTCTGAGCACTGTGGCATTGCCCCTAGCTCTAGTTCCTAGCTCTGGTCTGCGCCTTGCCATGTCTGAACCTTCTAACTTGCTCCAACTCTGCTCTGCTTTCCAGTCCTGTCTGCCTTGTCCTCCTGCTTCATCCGGCTCCTGTCTAGTCTCTGATCTTTCATCAGTTCTGCTTTCTTCACCCGCACCATCTTGTTCCAGTCCTGGCCCTCATGTCCCTGATCTTGTCATTTGCTCTCTGTGTCCCATGTGCATGTGTCCCATGTTTTGAGGGACTCACCCTTCCCACCTCTGCCTCTGCAGTGCCCCGTACCTATTCCTGACAGAATGTTCAGGCTGTATTAAGGGCTTTTATTGTGCCCTCCTGCTCTGTCCCAAAGAAAACAGAGTTCTCCTTTGCCTCACTGAGTTACTTTGATAATTACTCTCCCACAGAAGCAATCCTGGCAAGTGTCTCCCAGCATCTTGGGGCATGGGAGACAAAGCTAGACCAGATGCCTGCAATTCCTAACTACATGTCTGTTTGCCTTTCAACCACTCTCCCCAGTATCAGCTCCAGGGCCGGCTTCCCAGCAGCCTTCGCTGTCCTCAGCTCCACAGTCGACTTCCCAGCAGCCTTTGCTGTCTTCAGCTCCAGGGCCAGGTTCCCAGTAGCCTTTGCTGTCCTCAGCTCCAAGGACATCATCAAGGGCAGAACAATAGCTTATTGGCTTGCAGTGCTGGAGTCCTGAGTTCCATTCTGGATTGGACTTTGTCTACAAAGGTGTTTGTATGTTCTAGCTGTATCTGTATAGATTTCTAACAATTTCCTCACACACTTATGCAGGCAGGTTAATTGGCTCCTAATAATACTGATCCTTGTCTGAATGTGAAAGGGAACTTAGACTGTAAGCTCCACTGCGCTGTACCCTTTGTAAAGTGCTATGCAAATGTGTCCCTACTGTATAATAGTAGTAAAGGGACAGTAAACCCATTAACATTAAGGGGGTTATTTACTAAACCTCATTTTCTTTGTGGTCAAAGTTTTTTGGGCAAAATCTCTAATTTTTATAGGAAAGCTGCTAAAAGTCCAAATCTGAAAATCCACCATCTCAAACCTGCGGAGGTCATGTATAAGTCAATGGGAGATGTGGCTTTCCTTCTTACAATTGTAGTTATCGTAATCTGAGCTTGGTTTCATCCGATAGTCCAAAAAATGAGGGGGTTTTGGGCAATAACCCGAAAAAAAATAGAACGATTTGGTAGTCAAATCCAAAGAATTCATAGAATTCAAGTTTTCTCTCGATTTTATTGTGTCTTTCCCAACCTAATTTTTTTTTAGTTATTTTATTAATTAATTAGATAAAATCATTGATGGGAGTTTGGTCGAGCTTGATTTAATAAAAGGATGAGATAAATTTGAGTATTAGTAAAGAAGGATTTGGTTAGTGGCAGGTTGGGAGAAGGCACCGAACGATCATTCATCCGATGTGAAGGTAAATCTACACTTCTATGGCCAGCTTAATACCTTAAAATGATTTTATCTAGATAAATGACATAATCTCCCAGAATACTATACATGAAGGTACCGTATATACTCGAGTATAAGCCAAAATGTGCTGAAAAAGTCTACTTCGGCTTATACTCGGGTCAGCGGGCAGTAGCTGAGATTGCAGTCACTTTTAATCATTCCTATACCAACAGTTCACTTGGGGAGAGACTGCAATATCACACAGCACCCTTTGTTGGTTATATGAAAGAATAACAGTGCGCCATCTGTTGGTTATATGAAAGAATAACAGTGACTGCAAAATCACACAGAGCCATCTGTTGGTTATATGAAATAATAACAGTGACTGCAATAGCACACAGCACCCTCTGTTGGTTATATGAAAGAATAACAGTGCACCCTCTGTTGGTTATATGAAAGAATAACAGTGACTGCAAAATCACACAGCGCCAACTGTTGGTTATATGAAAGAATAACAGTGACTGCAATAACACACAGCACCCTCTGTTGGTTATATCAAAGAATAACAGTGACTGCAATATCACACAGTGCCCTCTGTTGGTTATACAAAAGATTAACAGTGATGGCAATATCACACAGCACCCTCTGCATATGGTAAAGGGACAGTCGGACAATGCACACAGTAATCCGTTTGGCAATTCTCTGTCACCATCAACTTTGCAAAGAAGTCCGGTTGATCACTGGGGGAGTCACTTTGGCGGAATGTGCGCTGCTGGGAGACAGGGCTGTAGTTGTGTCTAGGCTTATACTAGAGTCAATAAGTTTTCCCAGTTTTCCCAGTTTTCGTAGGTAAAATTAGGTACCTCGGCTTATACTCGGGTCGGCTTATACTCGAGTATATACGGTAAGTGCATTATGTGGCTCTCAGATTATGCAACTGAACAGAGTATAATGGCCACATGCAGATGATTAGATTCCATTGATTAATTATACACCCTTACAGTATGTTCAATTTGAGGAACTGCCAAAGAAGGCGTGCCTTCGCATTTTAGTAGTAATTTCCTATAAGCAACTACATAAAAAGCTTCTAATATAACTAATAAGGAGTATGTTTATATTTATAGGTGTTGTTTTTAAATATACTTTCTTTCCATGTTTTGTTGTTATTGTTTGTTTTTATTTTGTTTCTTATATAGTGCCAATATGCTTCCACGGTTTCATTATTCACATCAGTCCCTGCCTTAATAGTGGTTGTAGTCTATGGTCACTATTACATTTACACAACACATTTTTTCGTTTTGTTCGGAATCAGTTAACCTGGACCTCATTTAATAGTGCCCTAGATGTAAGTGCTAGAACACTACAGGTTGTAAAATTGTGTCCTTTAGTGCTTAATCAGGAAATATTTGTGTCTTGGTCATATATGAACTCTGTACAGCTTGCTGGATAGAAAATGATGCCTGATGTACAGAACCCAGAGGCTGCATGGCAGCTGTGTCCTTACTACCTAAGACTTTAGCATTCAAATGATGTTCAGTTAGGGGAAGGATGGGGGTACATCTACGAGCCACCTCCAGGATGCATTTTTAGAATACAGCATTAACAATAACAGGCAGCGTTGTATCCTTGTGGGGAGTGCAGGTAGTGTGCTACTTTTGGAGATGACAATATTCCATTATATAGATGAGAATATGTATGTTTCTCAGTAAGGGCAGACATATTCCGTTACCATAGCATAGTGCAATTGGCACCAAGGTCTAAATTGAAATCCCCAAAAAACTGGGACACTCTTTCACTGTTTAGGGAAATTGTAGTTATACTGTACAACAAAGGCCAAGGACACTACTCCATCTCATATTTTCCAAATCGTTATTTCTTCTGCACTGGTGTGCCCTTTCTCAATTTGTGTTCTACAACTGGATTTAAGTAAATAGACAAGCACATGGTTCAGCATTTGTAATCATTATAATGTGAAGATGAAAGTCTCACATTTGACTTTAGCAGTGGGTCAATGTAAGGGACAATACCGGACGCCACGTCCAGAAGGGCCGCCAACCCCAAAATGGCGGCGCCCAGAGGGGACCACGCGGTCGTCGGACGCCAGCGCGTCGATCCGCGCGCAGTGTTGACGCGAATGCGTCAAACTTGACGCGGATGCGTCAAACTTGACGCTGCGTATTGATGCTTGCGTCAAAAACGTGCAGCGTCAGCACGCAATTGACGCATGGCGCATGACGTCATGATTCACGTTTTGGCGCCAAACTCTGCCTATTTAAGGACGTCTGATGCTACACTCTGCGCCCGATTATAGGTCTTACTCCTGTTAAGTTCCTGGGTGTTTTCTGCATTGATTGATTCCTGTTTACGACTCCTTGCCTGAATTCTGATTACGTCTGTCTTGCCGCCTGTACTGACTCCAGCCTGTTTCTTGACCACGTCTGATTGCCGCCTACACCGACCTTGCCTGAACTGACAACTCTTTTGCTCACCCCCTTGTACCTCGAACTTTGGCTTCCACCACTTCCTCCTTGGTCCACACTGCAACTACGCCTTCGGGCCTGACAGTATAATCGGGCATGGACCCCACTGAGGAAGTGACTCCTCCTCCGGATTTCGGAAGAGCTTTCCGTGGCTTAGCCTCCCGTATGGAGTCTTACGAGAGTCAACAGGTCCATTTTGGGCAAGCCCTGGAGGCAATCTTGGACAAGCTGTCTGTGAATCCCCCTGCTGCCGCTGCTGCTTCCTCTCCTGTGGTCGTTGCTGCTTCTGCTCAGGGTACTGGACCCAAGGTGCCGGCTCCTCCTCTCTACCATGGTGATCCGCAGGCATGCCGAGGATTTGTAAACCAGTGCCAGATCCAGTTCGAGCTCCAGCAGCCTACTCAGTATCCATCCGAGAGGGCAAAAGTGGGGTACGTTATCACCCGCCTGCAAGGAAAAGCTCTGGAGTGGGCATCTCTCTTATGGGAAAAGAATTCGCCGCTCACTTACGATATAGACCTTTTCCTGCACTCCTTCCGCAAAGTCTTTGACGCTCCTGGGCGGGTCACTACTGCCGCCTCTCGTCTCTTGCAGATCCGTCAAGGCAACCGCCCAGTTAGTGAGTATGCTATTGACTTTCGTACTCTAGCGGCCGAGACCACATGGAATAACGATGCATACCATGCGGTCTTTTACCAAGGACTTTCCACACGTCTGAAGGACGATTTAGTGTCCCGTGATATTCCTGACAATTTGGAAGATCTTATTACCTTGGCCACCAAGGTGGACACTCGAATGCGGGAGCATCTGTCCGATAGAGATAGGAGCAAGAGATTCCAGCCTCTCCTAGCTCCAAATTTTCAGAAACCCTTCATTCCTACTTCCTCTTCTTCCGCTTCGCCCCCTGTTGAACCCATGCAGATCGGGGGGGCACGCCTGACCGAGGAAGAGAAGCTCCGCAGACGCTCTGCCGGCCTATGCCTATATTGTGGAGGCAAGGCACACTTCGCCTTTAACTGCCCTGTGAAGCAAGAGAATCTTTCTCGCCTTGGTAAGTGTGGGGAGACACACTGGGGTGGAATTGTCTCTTATCCTGAACAGACCCCTCAACGTCTTTTGCTTCCTGTACAGCTTCAGGTAAACACTAAGCAGATTTCTTCGCAAGCATTTCTGGATTCTGGGGCTGCTGGGAACTTCCTGGACCAGTCATTTGCCATTCTGCACAAGATTCCTTTGAAGTCATTGTCTACACCTCTCCGAGTATTGGCCATCGACGACAGACCTCTATCCAATGCCTATATCTCACATGCCACTACAGAACTTTCCGTTACAGTTGGGGCACTGCATGTGGAGAGACTTTCTTTTCTTATTATAAGTTGCCCTTCCACACCTGTTGTTTTGGGACTACCCTGGCTTCAACTCCATAATCCTGTCATAGACTGGTCGGAAGGCCAGATTTCTCAGTGGCGTTCGTCTTGCCAAAAGAGTTGTTTGCCTTCCAATGCTGTTATGAAGTTGTCCTGCTCTTCAATAAATCTTCCTTCACTTCCCCAGGCATATCTGGACTTTTGTGATGTTTTTTGTAAAAAATCCGCAGAAACCCTTCCTTCCCACCGTCCCTATGATTGCCCCATTGATCTCCTTCCTGGCACCATGCCCCCTCGTGGCCGGACCTATCCGCTGTCTCCGTCCGAGACTAAGGCCATGAGAGAATATATACAAGAGAATCTCCAGCGTGGCTTCATTCGTCCTTCTTCATCGCCTGCTGGAGCTGGGTTTTTCTTCGTTGAGAAGAAGGATGGCACTCTACGACCTTGTATTGACTACCGGGGCCTTAACAAGATTACAGCCAAGAACCGTTACCCTTTACCCCTTATTTCGGAACTCTTTGACCGTCTTAAAGGGGCTAATATCTTCACCAAGCTAGATCTCAGAGGGGCATACAATCTGATCCGAATTCGGAAGGGCGACGAATGGAAGACGGCATTTAATACTCGGGATGGACATTACGAGTATCTCGTCATGCCGTTCGGACTTTGCAACGCCCCTGCAGTTTTCCAAGAGTTCGTCAATGATATTTTTAGAGATCTTTTGGGACTGTGTGTGGTTGTTTATCTTGACGACATCCTCATTTTTTCCAAGCATCTTGACGAGCATAGAGGTCATGTCCGAGAAGTCCTTTCACGTTTGAGAGAAAATTCCCTCTACGCCAAGCTGGAAAAATGTTCTTTCGAGATCCCGAAGATTCCCTTCCTGGGTTACATTATTTCGTCTGAAGGTTTTGAGATGGATCCAACCAAGGTTTCTGCTATTCTAGAATGGCCTTTGCCTACCAGTACTAAGGCCATCCAGAGATTTATTGGCTTTGCCAATTATTACAGGCAGTTCATCCAAGGATGCTCTTCTAGAATTTCTCCTATCTTGGCCCTTATTCGCAAGGGGGGGAAGGCCTGATATTTGGACTGCTCCAGCCAAAGCAGCTTTTGAATCCCTGAAGGAATCCTTTTCTTCCGCCCCAGTCCTAAGACATCCTGATCCTCTTCTTCCATTTTTCATAGAAGTTGACGCCTCTGATGTTGGGGCAGGTGCAATTCTCTCCCAGAGACAACTCAATGATGGGAAGCTTCATCCTTGCGCCTTTTTCTCCAAGAAATTTTCCCCGCCTGAACGGAATTATGATGTTGGCAATCGGGAACTTCTGGCAGTTAAATTGGCTCTGGAAGAATGGAGACATCTTTTGGAAGGTTCCACTGTTCCTGTGACTATTTTTACGGATCATAAGAACTTAGAATATATCCAAACCCTTAAGCGGCTGAATCCCAGACAGGCACGGTGGTCCTTGTTCTTTTCCCGCTTTAATTTTATCATCACCTTCCGACCTGGCTCCAGGAACAAAAAGGCGGATGCTTTATCCAGAAGTTTTTCTTCCGTGAATTCCACGTTTGAAGATGAAGAACCAATTGTTCCATCCGCCAAAATTATCGCTGCCTTATTTCCTCCTATGGCTTCCCAAATTCTGTCTGCTCAAGTCTCAGCACCTGCCAATACTCCTTTTGGGGTAGCCTTTGTACCCCCAGATCTTCGTCAGACTATTTTGCTTCAATCCCACAGCTCCAAGCAGGCCGGTCATCCTGGGGTTAAGAAGACGATTGATCTGCTGTCTCGGTTGGTCTGGTGGCCCTCCTTACGAAAGGATGTTAAGGACTTTGTTGCTTCCTGTTCCATTTGTGCTGCCTCCAAATCTTGTCATACCTCTCCCAAGGGATTATTGTTACCTCTTCCCATTCCCTCCCGCCCTTGGACACACTTGGCCATGGACTTCATCGTGGAACTTCCCTCCTCCCAAGGTTTTACAGTCATCTGGGTAGTGATCGACAGATTCAGTAAGATGGCTCACTTCATTCCGCTCCGTAAACTACCCTCTGCATTGGAACTGTCTAAACTGTTTATTTTACACATTTTTCGTCTGCATGGTTTTCCTCTAGAGATTGTGTCTGACAGAGGTCCACAGTTTATTTCCAAGTTCTGGAGGTCTCTTTGCAAATCCCTCAATATTTCCCTTAATTTTTCTTCTGCCTACCATCCTCAATCCAATGGAGCTTCTGAGCGGGTTAACCAAGCTCTTGAACAGTTTCTAAGATGTCATGTCTCATTGTGTCAAGATGATTGGGCTGAATTGCTTCCCTGGGCCGAATTTGCTCACAATAACTCTCTGCATGCTTCGTCAGACCAATCGCCTTTCTTTTGTGTCTATGGACTTCACCCCTTGGCCTTTTCTCAAGATTTTCTTCTCTCCGATGTGCCGGCTGCTAACGATCAAGTTTCTCATATGTCCGCCATTTGGCAAACCACTAAGAAGAACTTGGAGAAGAGTTCCTCCAGCCAGAAGTTTCATGCTGATAAGAAGCGTTCTCCAACCCCTCAGTATGCTCTCGGTGATAAAGTCTGGCTCTCGTCTAAGAACATTCACCTCAAGATCCCGTCTGCTAAATTAGGCCCTAAGTTCATTGGCCCTTTTCCCATAATTGAACTAGTAAATCCTGTGGCTGTCCGTCTTCAGTTACCTCCGGAGATGAAGATTCCAAACGTTTTTCATGTGTCTCTTTTGAAGCCAGCCGTGGCGGGTCACTCTTCTCCCTTTCCTGCTCCTGTATCCGTCGACGGGTACCAAGAATTTGAGGTTGAGACTGTTTTGGATTCTCGGATTTCTAGAGGTTCTCTCCAGTATCTGGTGAAATGGAAGGGGTTCGGGCCTGAAGAGTGTTCCTGGGTCAAGCATTCGGACATTCATGCTCCTCTTCTGGTTCAAAGATTTCACAGAAGATTCCCTTCTAAACCCAATCGTGGTGGTCCTGAGGCCCCCGTAGAGGAGGGGGTACTGTAAGGGACAATACCGGACGCCACGTCCAGAAGGGCCGCCAACCCCAAAATGGCGGCGCCCAGAGGGGACCACGCGGTCGTCGGACGCCAGCGCGTCGATCCGCGCGCAGTGTTGACGCGATCGCGTCAAACTTGACGCGGATGCGTCAAACTTGACGCTGCGTATTGATGCTTGCGTCAAAAACGTGCAGCGTCAGCACGCAATTGGCGCATGGCGCACGACGTCATGATTCACGTTTTGGCGCCAAACTCTGCCTATTTAAGGACGTCTGATGCTACACTCTGCGCCCGATTATAGGTCTTACTCCTGTTAAGTTCCTGGGTGTTTTCTGCATTGATTGATTCCTGTTTACGACTTCTTGCCTGAATTCTGATTACGTCTGTCTTGCCGCCTGTACTGACTCCAGCCTGTTTCTTGACCACGTCTGATTGCCACCTGCACCGACCTTGCCTGAACTGACAACTCTTTTGCTCACCCCCTTGTACCTCGAACTTTGGCTTCCACCACTTCCTTCTTGGTCCACACTGCAACTACGCCTTCGGGCCTGACAGTCAAAGTGCAAGAGCAAGGCTGTAGGTTCTTTAGTCTTGTGATTGGTTAGCTTGTATGCATGTGTAATAGTGAATAAGCATTGAATTTAGATTGAGCTAAAATGTATGTTTGCCTTTGAGTTTTAGCAGTTGTTTATAGGCTTTCACTGGCAATGGAACTATTTAGTGCAAAATTAGACATCTTTTCCTTTTAGCCTTTCACTTAGAGCCAACCTCCACCTCAAACCTCCCTATATTCCTACAATTAAAGATTGTGAATCTTTTATTTTTAATTCCAGGTGCTTAATTTTAATGATTTTTTTTTTTTACTTTTCAAGTACTAATGGGCAATTAACACTTTTCTGAAAGGGAACATTTCCTTGAATTAATAAGTATGAATAAGCACAAATGACTAGCATAACCTGCAATACAAGATGCCTACTTTACTTTACTAAAACCTTTAAAATATTAATAAATTTTATTAATACTTGACTAAAACTGGCAAATATGCTTATAGGAGTAATCATGAAATATACACCAATGGCTACAATCAGTGTTCTTACTCAGCACCTTCATTATTATTCACTTATTTCTGATTATTTTTCTCAATCACGATAATTTCATTTGGCTACAGTTTAAATTCTGTAATCAACATTAATTGAATCAGCCAAAACTAAAATCACTTATGAACAAAAATTTATGAGAAAAAGGTGATTCGGTATGATGGGTCTCTTAAGAGACGAAATGATTGCAATTACATTTTAAAAAGGAAGTTTGGCTTTCCTAGAAGTCATGATGCTAAAAAGTGGACAGGATATAATACTAAGGAGAGATAAAAGTATTTTGCTGGTGATAGGTGTGTATAAGAGTTTTGCCATATGTTTTTACAATTATTTATGTATTCAGGTATAGGATCCCTTATCCAGAAACCCGATATCCAGAAAGCTCAGAATTACGGAATGTCTCCCATAGACTCCATTTTATCCAAATAATCAAAATTTTTAAAATTGATTTCCTTTTTCTCTGTAATAATAAAACAGTAACTTGTACTTGATCCCAACTAAGATATAATTAATCCTTATTGGAAGCAAAACCAGACTGTTGGGTTTATTTAATGTTTACATGAAATTCTAGTAGACTTAAGGCATGAAGACCCAAATTACGGAAAGATCCATTATCCGGAAAACCCCAGGTCCCGAGCATTCTTGATAACAGGTCCCATACCTGTATATCATAAACAGCTAACTTTACACGTAAGGAACCCCTTACCCAGAAACCTGTTATCCTGACAGCTCCAGATTATGGAAGCCCATCTCCCATAGAGTCCATTAAAAGTAAATCATTCTAATTTATAAAAATTATATCCTTTTTCTGTAATGATAAAACAGTGCCTTGCACTTGATAGTAACTAAGCTGCATGAATCTCTATTGGTGGCAAAAAAAATTCTATTGGAATGTTTATTTAGTAGACTGAAGGTATAGTAATCCAATTATGGAACAATCCCTTATCCAGAAACCTCCTAGGTCCCAAGTATTCTGGAAAACAGATCCTATTGGTGCACTAATTAGGCACAGAGAATTACACTTTTGGCCAATTGACCAGACTCAACCACCATACAACTAATCTGAGGCCAAGGAGAGTTAAGTCCTTGCTAGCATAGCGTTAAATAGAACCATTATTGAGAATAGCCCTTACTAAATGAGAATAGCATAAATGGTCATTTACAAATAACTTCCAAAAAAATTTAAACACTTAAAAAAAACTAATACAATCAAATCTAAATGTATACATTGTCCTATACTGTGCTTTTTATGTATTACACTGTAACCAAAAGTAAGCAAAAAGAGATAATTAAATAGCACTATTTATGCTTACTTCTGCTTACTGTAGTATATTGGTACATTATATACATTATGTATATAAGCAAACATTTTTTTTTTAAAAGGGGTCGCACACTCACTTCTTAGAAAATATATATCTATATTACACTGTAACCAGCCGTCACAAGGGGAAGAAAACTAGCTATTAAGTACTGTACTTCCATGCTGAATCTAATGCTCTCAGATCCAATCACAGGAGCAAAGAATCACAAGTTCAGTTACAGATTCAAAAAAATTATGTCAGTCATTGACAGTTTTTGTTAATATGTTGGAATAACTTTAACATTTCATAAGGGCAAAAAGAGTGATGATTAGGTGTCAAGAGGTAGAAAAAAAATAGTATGATATCTTTGGCAGTGACTGCATGGAGACAAGAGCAGAAAGTGAAGTGTAACCAGAGCAGGATTCTTATTGGTGGACACTATTGCATCAATTAGGTCATTGAAGCCAACCTGTGCACCTATGGGAAGATTATCCAGGTAAGCCCAACCATGGGTTACTTTTTTTTAACTTCCCAGGAACAGTGCTGCTGTATGAATCCCTGAAGAAGCCTCCCCCAAATCACTGGCATTTAGTTACCCATATGTAATACACATTGATAAAATAATTATGCACCAATGCCAAACTGTCAATTTTACTGGATGGATACGCTAAGGGGCCCAAACAGTCTTTAATGATAAACCCACGTGAGTTTACTAATCACGCAGGGTTTTGTGCCAAAAAAGTCTGGCAATTTTTGTAATTTTACCCAATTTGGCTTGTCATGATACATGCCTGTAAGAGTTAATAAAACAGGCCAAGGTATCATGAAAAAAAAAACATTTCAGCCAGTACCAAAATTAGATACAGAACAGGCCTCTCTTCACTAAGGTCTGGAATCAGCCATGTGGAAAGGGGTCACAGCCTGGGATGCCCTGCTCCAAGCCCTGGCTGATGAAAGCCATTCCAGGTGGGAGAGTGAAAACCGATGGAGGGAGGACATAGAGTTTATATTAAGGCCCCCCATGGGTGATGTAGAGGTCACACTATGACATATACTCAAACATAGTTATCATCCCAGAACCCATACCTGTTACACCAACAGTATATGGTGATGGGTTTAATGTAATATTAGCTTTCAAATGAGTCCAAACATGATTAGGTTGGAAATGCTAGTCTGTGCGCATGCTAGTTAACCCTTTAGCTGTGAAATCAAGTGCTTTTGGTATATAACAAATGAAGGTACCTCAAATCCTGAGATGGGTGGCAACAAGTTCTTTATATGCATTTTTTGAGTGTTAGTTAGGGTGCTGTTGTGCTAGTCTAATCGGTGTGCAAGGTGTATGAGAGACTGAGTTTGTGACAACTGGAAGAATAATGAAGAAAAACTTTGGCACCGGAAAGCTGTCAGCATTTTGCTTAATTTAAAACGCTTCTTCATGTAAAATGTAAATTTCAGAAGATTGACAAGCTTTTTTTCGGCACAAACCCTGCGTGAATAGTAAATACTATGTGGTTAGTGCAGAATATCAGCTGACAAAAGGAAAGTGCTTTATTAGAACATACATAATAAACACATAGAAATGTAATTTAATAACCACTGTTAGCTAAATATTTAACTATTGCTAAGCCATTACTATTTTTAAAAACAATTAGATAAATAATTTTAACTCTTATTTGCAAAAAGGATCATGATTAACTAGTCGGTGACCTAGGACACAATGGGGCATTTTCACAGCCTCTGTACTTCAGCTGATCACCAACTCCCATAAAAGCCCTGTCTGCTTAATTAGCAAACAAATGATAACAAATGTACTGGCCCTTTTCAGCTTGAAGGTTCTCACTGGAACACTGGTGGTGGAAACATTCTGTGTATATTCTTTGTTCTAAAGTAAGAAAAATTCTAAAGGGATGCAAAAAGTTTGGACAAGCTGTACTTAAATTTCTAAACGATAAGGTAACCAGTGTCTTTCAAAACACAATGAATCAAGCTCTATGTCAAGCATCATGTTTATTCAGTAAGTGTTCTCAAAGAAAACAACTGGGATGAAGGTCAGGATGAAGAAGTTCCACCAACAAAGCTGTGTCTAATGCGTATCATTTTTCTCCTTTTGATAGAGGAGTGAAGCAAAAACACTACTGAGAAAACTGTAGACTAGACAAAGCTATGTATCTTCACATAAATCTTTTCAGGACAGCTGGTCATTTTTTACAAAGAGATGAAAATATTAAAACGCTTTCCTCTGAAGCATTTGTACTAGGGATTGTCACAGCCTAAAGATGGAGTAAGCCTTTCTAAATGCATTACATAGAATGGTCATAAATCATGGTTAGGGATTAACAAGAACACCATGCTTTTATAAGAAACTGAGGGAGAAGAATGGGAAGCGATATCTGGATTAAAATTTTACTTGTATTCAGGGCCAGATTTACATAGTGGGCCAACTGACGTTCATCACCCCTTCCCTTTATTTGTGCAAATTTTCATCATTGGGACTGGAGCAATGGGGATCAGCGCATGGGAAATTAAGAAAAAATTGTGCATCCCCAGTGTTTTTGAACCAATGTGGGTGGGGTTGGGCAGCATGTTGCCCCCTAAAATCCTGTTGCTGGGCCTTGGTGGCCTTTCCACAAATCCGGGCCTGCTTGTATTTTCATAGCCAGAAATGTTAATGGCCAGAAGAGAATACTTTCCATGACACATATTTCACAGTTCATCACTTTCTCCTAAAGAAATTATAAATACCAAAAAAAATGAAATGGCTGCATTACTTTCTCCATTCCTGCCAATACAAACCATTTTCAGCCAATAGTTCCTACGAACAGTAGTGTTATAGGAAAGAAATATTAACATTCATTATGACTGTACTGCATCTACAATATTCAACTTATTATATTTATGTTTATTTTTAGTAAATGTGCTCTTATAGTCCAGCATCATAAAAGTTGTATGGTTAGTACAAGGTCTAATTAACAGCCAAGTACTTAATGCTACCTGCTGATTGGTTTCTGTAAGTTACTAGACTTTATGGAAATGTTGACTTTTATTACATTACCACCTTGTACTAAATTTTTTATCAGAGGAGATTTAACATCTAAATTTAGTAATAACTATATTGAAAGTTAGTGTTGCCTTATTTCTTCCTACTGTACTGTATGGCTATTGATCAGCCTCTAAGAAGAATGTACAGTATGTAAGTGTATGGAATAGTGTACTTTTTCCTTAAATAAAAAGCATTGATTCTAGTTAAGTTTTATATGACTGCCATAATGGAAAGTGATTTTGACTCCTAAATAGTGATGGGCAAGTCTGTGCTAAAAACTTGTGAAAAGCGTTGAAGTCAATGGGCGTCAAAATAATTTTGATGCACATCAATTTTGACACGAGCGACAATTTTTATATGCACGACTATATGGTCCAAATGCAATGGGGGTGATTTGTAAAGTTTGAGCAGCGCTTATTTATTCACAAATGGTTGTATTGGCCATGCTATTTCCGGAATGCTAAAATATTGTACTGCTGTGCCCATCTTTCCAGTTTTTATGAATTTGCACTGTGAATAGATTTTCGCAAATGACTCGCAAATGAGACGGGAGTTTGCACGGATACACCAAATTGCAAGGTTGTTGTGCACACATATATTCACTTTTCAAATCAATCTGCCTTGCACAAATAAATGAGCCCTTGCAGTGAAAAGCCCAAAATGGTCGGATTTTTTGGCTAATTTCAACACAGAAACTTCAAAATAGGATAGGGACCTCTGCCATTGACTTATACACAACCGAGGCAGGTCTGAGATGGAGGATTTTTGAATTTGGGATTTTTGCTGCATTGGGCTTTAATGAATCTCAAAAAAATTGAGTTCTAATTAGCAGTGCATATGCTTATTCATAAAAATTTGAAGTTACGTCTCCGGCGATGAAAGCTGGAGAAGTTTTGTCAGTGAAAATCAGTCAGTGCAAGCATTTCAAAGCGTACTTTCCCTAGTGTTACTTTCTTCCTAGCGAAACTTGGTTAACATACTTACACTTAGGTCAATTTAAATAAGTCATTTATGTGTCTTTATTAGAGATGTTGGTGCAATTACTTGAAGTGCCCACTTAATATTAAAAATGTCTACGGAAGCAAAATAAAGGCAAGAGAGATCATCTATTGTCTGTCACGGTCGGCACCCTAAACCAGAACTAGTGCCAAGCTCCCTGGTCTCGGCTCGGCTTCACCAGTAGTGTTACCACCTTTGGCTTCGGGAGGAGCCCTCAGCGTACTCAGATGCCACCTGGACTTTTCGAGAGGAGCAAGGCGAGGAGTTCTGGCTAGGGATGCGTCTTTTTTTTGACGCACCATACAAGTCTATGGGCGTCATTTTTTCGGCGAAACGAGGCGAAAAAATTCGCCCATCCCTAGTTCTGGCAGGCAAAGGGGCACAACTGTTGTTAAAGTCAGTTAGGCCGAAGGTCACGGTACAAAAGGATTAGGCAGAAGGATGGTCAGACAGGCTGGGTCGAGGCAGGCGGATATCAGAATCGTCTAAAAGGCAAAGGGTCAAACCAGGTGATCAATCAAAGGGTAAAGCAGAAGAGTTGTCGTAGGCAGGCGAAGGTCAGGATACAGATTGTCGGATAGTCAGGAAGCAGGTTGGGTCAAACACGGATAATCAGATCAGAATTCAAAAACAGACGCACAAGGCTCAGGAAACCACAAGAACTGAGTTCTATCACGGCAAAGGGCTGTACAATGAATGGCCCTTAAATAGCATTCAAAATTCGCGCCAAAACGTGCGTCAAAACGTGCCTGTGCCTTCAAGAGGCATGCAGGCGCGCCGCGCGTGCCCTAGAACAACAGGGCATCGGTGGCGCTTAAGGACCATGTGGAGGGCGTCCCTGCCGATGGGGCGGCAGGCGACCCCGCCGCACAGGTACTTTCCTTACATTGTCCTAGACATGAGCCCATCCTAAAACACAATCTCACTTTAAAATATGATAAACCGCCAGCATTTTGTCTTTTTGTATAACACTGGCCTACAGTATATGATGTCACTAACATCAGATTGAGGAATATGTAGCATAATCCTATCAGTTAGCCAGGTATAACCTGGCAAAGCAGACTCTGGCAAAAGGGGTAACATAGTGGAAAATTTGTGAAATTGCGGAGTAACAATCTAACTCGCTGCATATTTATTTTTTATTGAAGTTTGGGTAACATAAAATAAAACAAGGATATGATTTATTGTCTTATTTAAATTATTTTAATGTGCATCATAAGGATTATATATATATATATATATATATATATATATATATATATATATATATATATATATATATATATATATTTATTAACTTTCTTACTGAATGACGTGTATGAAGAGTGCTTTCCTGTGAGCTTAATACACCTATGGAGACACTTCTGCAGAATTGCGTGAGATTCTAATTAAAGTAGGGAAATCTGCAAATTCATTCATTGTTTATTTAGAACAATAAGGACAGTGCTACTTGAGACATGTACAACATGCTTTGGATTTTCATTTCTATAACAGGCGGCAGAATTGTTTCTTCTTAAGTCAAACTATTGGTTTCACAGTTTAGAGCCACACATTAGCATCAGCAATCATCCATATTACAAATCATGCTTTTATAGCCCAAAGCAATTGAGAAATGATGGCTTCAGTTGATACAAATGGAACTGTAATTGGTATTCAATGGATTTATTAAGTATCAAAGCTACTGTACCTCTATGTCCATTTATTTAAGTGTTTTTTGACAGTTAGAGAAACAAAAATGTTAATAACAATCTTGTATCAGAAATCTTACGTGGTGGTGGTCCATGGACCTTGCAATTCAATATGGACGGCTTCAAGAAAAAACTATTCTACCAGATCAATGATTTGATCTCTGAAGTCAACAGACTAAAATGACTTTATCTGATATCCTCAGAAAAAAACAATGAACATGGAATCCCTGTAAGCTGTTAAAGGCCCCCATACACCGGCCGATAAAAGCTGCAGACAGACCGAGTCGGCAGCTTATTGGTCCATGTGTGGAGCCATCCGACGGGCTTCCCTGATTGATATCTGGCCGAAAGTTGGACAGATCTCGAATGGGCAGGTTAGAAAATCCTGTCGGATTGCGGCGGCATCTATGCGTGTATGTGATCTGCAATCCGAAAGCAGTATCGGATCCATTATGATCCGATGGTTGGGGCCTGATATCACCAAAAGAGTGGATCTCTATGGGGCAGATTTACTTAGCTCGAGTGAAGAATTTGAATTTTTTTGGGTACTTTGACCATCGAATTGGTCAAATTCGATTGAATTCGATCAAATCAAATGATTCAAATGATTTGAAGTAAAAATCGTTCTACTATTCGACCATTCCATAATCGAAGTACTGTCTCTTTAAAAAATACTTCAACTTCATACTTTGCCACTTTAAACCTACCGAGGTGCAATGTTAGCCTATGGGGACCTTCCCCAGCACTTTTCTACGTTTTTTTTTGATCGAATAAAAATCCTTCGAACGATTGCTACAATCCTTTGAATTCGATATTCGAATTTGAAGGATTTTTACTTTGAGGGTCGAATTTGAGGGTTTTTTAACCCTCAAAATTCGACCCTTGATAAATCTGCCCCTATGTCTATGGCCATTTTTAGATTTAGACAATTACAAGGCAGTAACCTAATTTTTATCACACTTTGGAAAAGGGAAAATCATAGTACAGCACCAGATATCTCATCTTCTCTGCTCATAAAATGTTGATTGTATATTTTAAGTTAGAAGACAAATCTTTGGCACACGTAGTAGTAAATTCAATAAATACATTTTAAGGTTGGACCTATGAAAATCAGAACTAAGGGGCCGATTCACTAAGGGTCGAATATCGAGGGTTAATTAACCTTCGATATTCGACTAGGAATTAAAATCCTTCGACTTCGAATATCGAAGCCGAAGGATTTAGTGCAGATAGTTTGATCGAACGATTGAAGGATAATTCCTTCGATTGAACGATTAAATCCTTCGAAATGTTCGATTCGAAGGATTTAAATCCAACGATCGAAGGAATATCCTTCAATCAAAAAAAGTTAGCCAAGCTTATGGGGACCTTCCCCATAGGCTAACATTGACTTCGGTAGCTTTTAGATGGCGAAGT
Source organism: Xenopus petersii (assembly GCA_038501925.1). Lineage (NCBI taxonomy): Eukaryota > Metazoa > Chordata > Amphibia > Anura > Pipidae > Xenopus > Xenopus petersii. The sequence continues at coordinate 91,540,483 of CM076686.1, forward strand.
AGTTGGTGGAAGTTTTTTTTAAAGAGACAGTACTTCGACTATCGAATGGTCGAAGAGTCGAACGATTTTTAGTTTGAATCCTTCGATTCGAACTCGTAGTCGTAGTCGAAGGTCGAAGTAGCCCATTCGATGGTCGAAGTAGCCCAAAAAAACCTTCGAAATTCGAAGTTTTTTAACTTCGAATCCTTCACTCGAAGTTAGTGAATCGGCCCCTCAATATCCCTTCTTCAAACTCATTATAGTCATATAATCAGAGGGTATTAAGTTGAAGTAAATTAAGAAACAGTAGTGATGTTAAATATAATTGTAACTCATTTGTGAAAAAGTCACAGCTCAATTGTACAGGGGTTATTTATTAAAGGTTGAGTTGTGATTTTCCCAAACATCTTGAATTTTCACTAAAAACTTGAATTTTTTCGAGATTTATTATGCCTTGAAGCTGTAAAAAGCTTGAATCTGAAAATACTCCAATAATAAAACCTGTCGAGGTCATGTAGAAGTCAATGGCAGAGGTTCCTTGAACCATTTGAAGATGTTTTAAGCCTTCATGATTGTTTTGGGGGGGTTGGTTGTTTGCACTCAATAAAAAAGTTTTTTTCACTGATAACTTCAACTTTTTTTACATTCAGGTTTTTTCATAAATAAACAAACATTCAAGTTGTGAGTTTATTCAAGGTAGAAAAAAACCTTACACACTTAACAAACTCGACCTTTAATAAATATTCTCCTACATGTCTCAAGATGTAACTCTTGGCATTTTAATGCAAACAATGAGGCAGAGCTACTAAAATACGGATTTCTGTTTTTTTTTCACCTGTTTTTCCCATTAACACTGAGGGGGTTATTAACTCAGAATTTTTCTGGTCAGGCTTGTTGGGGCAAAACTCAGATTTTTCTTTTTTTTTCAAAAAGTCAAATGTTTTGAAATTTATTAAAGCTCGATGCAGCAAAAAGCCTGAATCCTAAAATCCGTCATCTCAGACCTGCTGAGGTTGTATATAAGTTAATGACAGAGGTCCCTATCATAATTAAAGGTTATTGTGGTCTGCGCTGGGTTTAGCCCAAAAATTTGATAATTTCAGGCTTTTCAGGCAGAAACCCAAAAAATCTTACAATTCGGGAAACAAGCAGGAAAAAATATATGATATGATTTTTCATACAATTTTTTTTAGCTTTCCCCCGAACCTATTAATTTGAGCTTTTTCTATAATAAGGTCAAATCAGTTATGGAAGTTTGGTTGTGTTTTTTTTATTTAAAATAATAAGATAAATTTGGATTTTAGTAAATAACCCCCTGAGTGTGCAATAATGTTAAATTGGGGTCTCTACATGCCATGGGGTTGTTAATCTTTTACATACATACATATTTTCATATTCATATAATAATGTATCACTCTACATTTTCACTGTATTTTACTGTTTATTATTATTATTATTAATAGTATACTTGTATCTGCATTTATAATGTATTTATCAGGCCAGTTTTGAGTTTTCATTTGCTGAATACAAAAGGATGTGCCTGTGCAAGAACTATAATCCTTATTTTATTATAGCAATTTTATACGGTTACATAAATGTCAAGCAGCAAGACAGAGATTGTCTATGATCCTGCATGAGAAGATGAGATTGCTCATTTCAAACCATACACTCTTGATATTGATGATATTAAGGACACTGGAATCACTGATAATTTCTGCTAACCTTTTAGCACTAAGCATAGTGATATTTCATATGGTTATAAAGAATGCAATAAAATCTTATTTAAAGCAAGTCCACATTTCTGCTTAATCAGGCTAGAACAGCATATACATAAGAGCACATTTTGATGTATTACCCTTTGTGGAGTATGGATGCTTGGTTATGTAACATATTTTTTTTTTTTTAGCAGGCAGAGATAGAAAGAAGCTTACACTGTAAAATATTATTTGTAAATGTGCAGGATTTCTCGCTCTCTTTTTAAATCTAGAAGATTTAAACCCTCAGACAGCTTATTATTAAGAATTATTATACTAAAACATAATGTTTCATCAAGATCTAATGGAAACCTAGGGTGAATACAAAAGATGCTTATATAATACTGGAAAACTATATTTTGCAGAAAGAATATCTATGGGACATGTTTGTATTCTCTATTATATATGAGACTTAGGGGCAGATTCACTAAGGGTCGAATTTCGAAGTTAAAAATACTTCGAAATTCCACCCTCGAATTGAAATCCTTCGACTTCGAATATCGAAGTCGAAGGATTTAGCGCTAAACATTCGATCGAACGATCGAAGGATTTTTTGTTCGATCGAACGATTAAATCCTTTGAATCGAACGATTCGAAGGATTTTAATCAAACGATCGAAGGAAAATCCTTCGATCAAAAAAAGCTGAGCAAGCCTATGGGGACCTTCCCCATAGGCTAACATTGACTTCGGTAGGTTTTATCTGCCGAAGTAGGGGGTCGAAGTTTTTTTTAAAGGGTATGTACTTCGACTATCGAATGGTCGAACGATTTTTACTTCGAATCGTTCGATTTCGTTCGACTTCGATCAAATTCGATCGAATTTAACCAATTCGATGGTCGAAGTACCCAAAAAAAACTTCGAGATTCGAAGTTTTTTTTATTCTAACCCTTCACCAGAATTTAGTGAATCGGCCCCTTAAAGATGGGAACATTTTAGTTCATTATACAGTCTATGCCACAACTAGTTAAACCCAACAACACCTTATTTTGCCTTCTAAACCTGTCCTCTTTAAGTCCTACCCTTGTTTTCTTAGGAAAAAAGTATAGCTAGAAGGTATGGATTTTCCATCCCCTCACAAACTGAAAATATATACTGCTAAAGGTGGCAACATTTTAAAATGCAGTTGGTCCAGCAGGGTCAGATTGGGCCACCTGTGGTGCACTAGGACTGCAATGGGGGCCCTCTCCCAGGCACCCTGGGGCCCACCAGTGTGCAGCTTCCTTTGCCATCTTTGAATCTAGGTGGAAAGATTACATTCCAGGTGGGGGAGCTGGCTAGTTTGCAAGGGCATATCAAATTTTTCCAGTTGTCCCAGTGGCCCAGTCCAACACTGTAGTCAATCTCCACCTCTCCCTTGCTTCATCTCTTAGTCTACCCTAAAATGCTGAAGCTAAAGACGGCCTTGGTCAGACATAACTGTAACCTAGCAAGTTGCAGCATCAAGCCCAACATTTAGCCAGTAGAGGAGTATGGCAACTTTAGTGCAACTGCAAAGTTCTTTACTAAGGTTTTCTTTGAATCAGACTGTTTGCCACAAGAGTGGCACAACCCTATCTTTTATGGAAATATTTACCTGAAATACAGAAGGCCAATGAGGAAATTAACCTTCTCAAATGTAATGGCTATACCAGGAAACTACAAACCTCCTTCCAACCCTACCTTTTATCTACTAGTAAAAAATTCACCTGAAATATGAAGGCCAATGAGGAATTTAACCCTAGAAAATCATCTCCCACCCATACCACTTCAAAACCAACCCCAGCCTTATTATCTAGCATGATAAGGCAACAATAAATCCCTAATCCACCCATATCTTTAAAATAAAATATGGAACTATACTTTCATTTTATATTAGATATATATATATATTTTAACATTACATTAAGTTAATATCAATTATGTTTATGCAACATCTTAAAACTATAAATCTTACATTCTTTCCTTTTACCTTATATTAAATCAATATTTTTATATTCAAGCATATATCTACTTTTCCTGGAGTTCAAGAAAAGATTATTTTTGCACTAAGCCTAAGCCAATGTCTATGTATTGCCTGGAGTATCTTTCCAGAATATTTTGCAGCTGAATGTATCAGATTATGGAATGCAAGAAGTATGTATAGCTGAATTTAATCAGTTCTAAGAAATTGTCCAGTCAAACAAAAATAGCAAGTGTCAATTTCACTCAAAAAAATTAACAGATCTGAAGTTAATTGGAATTGGGTATTTAAAAGAATGTATTAACCAAAATGGAGATGCAATATATTTTGTTTTTATGCCTTTTCAAAATAAAGAATACTGTTCTGCTAGATAATAATTTTGTCTGTGGTTTCCTAGCAATAGTAGTCTATGGTAACCAAAAGGGGAAGAAAATGTCTGTTATATAAAACATTTAAGACATTTCTCAACTTGAAACTCTGAAACAATTTACTTTACATCATTACAAACATTTTTTATTTATATATAAATGTCTTTTGTAAAGCATATTGGCATTACTTAAGCCTATTAGGATACCAATTCAAGCAAAAAGATGTTATGCATTAATACTGTTCCACCATTATTGACTTTTGCTCTGCATTAACAGTTCTGAAAGAGTTCTGGCTTTGACATAGATATCAAGGTCTTATCACACTTGTCTGAACATTGTTTAATGGATCAAAAAGAATGCATATTTTCCACAATGTAATTTTGATGTGCTGAAATCTGCCTCCCAATGCAAGTCACCCTTGTGAATTGGATCTGCTGTAGGGATAGTTCTCTTTATTGACCTACACGTCAAAAATACACAGGTTGGAAGTCTACTGTGATTTAGCATCATATTTATTTCATCACAAACATGAAGCTGCAAAGACAGAAGAAAAGGGAAAAAGCTGCAAAGGACAAAGTACATAACAGCATCATATTTTTTTCATGTTGTTTTCTAGCAGAGCAACTTGTTTCAGCATCAGCAAGTAAAAAAATGTGGCTTTTGCATATTTACATAAACAAGATATCATGCTAAGGCAGATGTAGAAGACAAAGGCTGAGGGAGGATGTAAACAATTGTGGAGCTATCAGAAAAACTGTATGGGCTTAGCAGGATATCAGTACATTGGAAAAGAGTTTCTGCCCTCTGTAACATTTAAAATATGAAACATTTCTTTCCACTTTGATAGTACCAGATCATAACATTCCATTTTAAAAATGTGATTAAAAGGGAATATTATATTTTAGGAAATGTTTTTATGTAACTCTAAGGGGCTGATTTATCAATGGTCGAATTTTTCTGAACTCCGATAACTTCAAAATTTGAACAAAAAAAAGACCAACACGAAATTTATAAAAAAAAAGTCAACGTTATTTTCTTTTGGTGAATAGTCCGTATTCAATAGAATTCGAATTGTACGAATCAGCGTTTTTTACGAGTCCACCAATTGACTCCTAATAGGTTTTAGGAGGTCCCCCATAGGCTAAAACAGCAATTTGTCAGGTTTTAGATGGCGAATGGTCAAAGTCAAATTTTTAAAGAGACAGTACATGATATTCGAATTTTCAAATTCAAATTGAATTTGAACTATTCCCTAGTCGTACACAAAAATTAGTTTGAAATTAGATTTTTTTTTAATTTGAATTTTCACTTTGAACTTGATAAATCTGCCTCTAAGGGTCCCATTTACTAACAAATTACATTTTCCCACAAATCCCTAAAAAATGTGTGTTTTTCCTATTTTTTTAAAGGAGAAGTAAACCCTAAAAATGAATATGGTTAAAAATGCCATATTTTATATAGTGTACTTATTGCACCAGCCTAAAGTTTCAGCTTCTCAATAGCAGCAATGATCCAAGACTTCAAACTTGTTACAGATGGTCACCATCTTGGAAAGTGTCTGTGACACTCACATGCTCAGTGGACTCTGAGCAGCTGTTGAGAATCTAATCTTAGGGGGATGTTGTAAATTATCAAGTATAAAATTAGGTTGGTTTGTAATATAAACTGAAGTTACAAGACAGATTATTAGATTCTGATGCTAGTTGCACTGGTTTCTGTGCTGCCATGTAGTAATTATTTATATTAACTACTAACCAACCTTAAATTGTGACATTTCTATTCTATGTGTACTGTATATTGTGAGTGTGTCCCTAAGCTCAGTAAGTGACAGCAGCACAGAGCATGTGCAGTGAATCAGCAGAAAAGAATATAGGGAGCTACTGATGCATCTTTGGAGGCACAGATCTTCCCTGCTAAAGGGCTATGGTTGCCTTGGGGTGGTACAAAAGCCCAAAACATAATGTACAACATTTCTAGCCTACTTCTTTAGTTAGGCTTTAGTTCTCCTTTAAAAGTTCTTAAAATTAGAGCTTTAGTACAGGGCATATTTATCAAGGGTCGAATTTTAAATTTGAAAAACTTCGGAATTCGAATTCAAAAAGACCAACTGAAATTAAGTTGAAGTTTTTTTTGGCCGATTAGGTCCATTTTAGATCGAATAGGTCTGTATTCAGCTGAATTCAAATTGTACAAATGGAATTTATAACACATTCGATCAAATTAGATTCAAAGTTTTTCCCCAAAAAAACTTTGATTTTTCAAAGTCCCCCAATTGACTCCAAATAGGTTCTAGGAGGTCCCCCATAGGCTAAAACAGCAATTCGGCAGGTTTTAGATGAAAAATGGTCGGTCAAATATTTAAAGAGACAGTACATAATAAATTTTGATATTGTGGCTAACATTTGCAACAAAACTAACTAAACATATTACATTCCCATTAGACTGTTTGGGTATATAATTTATATTATATTATATCAGTCACAATATCACAATATATGCAAGTGCAGATGTGGTCGCATTTAGGGATGGTCAAATTTAACCCGTTTCGTTTTGCCAGAAATTCAGCGCCAGTGAAAAAAAGCAAAACATTTTTTTCTCCCATTGAAGTCTATGGGCATAATTTCTGTGGCGAAACATGGCAAAAAATTTGCTCATCCCTAGTCACATTAAGTTTGCCAGAGTAGTAGCAAAAACTCCCATTCTTTAAAGGTACTTGTGTCAATGTGAGTTTCTTGCACTTCTGTATAGTTGTGCCTGCCTGGCCCCACTACTACTGGGTTAAGAGGCAGCAGTAGTTTCAACAGTTCTGCACTGCAATTACACTGTAAGAAAAGGACCCACATGTCCTAAATGCTAAATGTCGGGAATAAAACCAGCACAATTGCATTGGTGACATGCCGAAATGCACGTTCAAGTGGATCAATTTAACCACATCAGCCTGCCCCCCCCCCAGAAACTGCAATGATGCTGGAATTATGATGGGAAAAAACCTTTGCATTTTGGTAAAAAAACATGCCAATTGCTTCCAAATTTGACTCAATTTGGCACACTCAGTACACTCAGTAAATTACCCGTACCGTTTATTGCTGAGAAAAGGAAATCATTATAAAGCATTTTAATTATTTTCCTAAAACAGATTCAATTGTAGTTGGTCTTCATGTAATTTGGAGCTCTCTGAATATTGGGTCTCCAGATAAGAAATTCCATGGAAATGAGAAAACTTTCTATATATAATCAAATAAAAATTCTATGCCTCGTCTGAATTAATCAAGTTACACAATACTGTTCCCCTTTTAGCAGTGTCCACCTACAGTCCTTCTACAGTCTATCCAGACTTTGTATCAGTTTTTCTGAAAGACTGCTCACATTCTTTATCATGATATCTCCTTTCTTCCAATATCAAGGGATGCACATATATCCTCTAGGAAGATTAACTGGTGAACAAGATATCATACACATTATTATATGTCCCCTTATATATTTATAGATAATGATCATACTTCCCTTAAGATTTCAGTGACTGACAAATCCAGGTGCCAGGAGAAGTTGTGCCAATGTGGAATTTATTTGACCCAAGGCCATTCCACACTCTCAGACATCATATTAAATTCTTAAACTGAACTATTATACTATTTTGCTATCAGTTCTTTGTGGCAAGAAAATAAGAAAAAAACTTACATAAAGTTCACAAGGCAATAGCTTGCTCAAATAGAAGGATACATTCCTTCGAGAGGTAATACAAAGACATTGCAACCCAGAAGAAATGTATTTTTCCAAGTAACAACAAAACCTTTTTTTACCCCTAACTTGAGCTGTACCAAACAAAAGGCTACAACACATATTATTGTGAATGATTGTATCTAAGTTGACAATCTGTAATAATTTATATACTACTTTAAACACTAAACTACTACTACTACAAATTTAAACATGAAAAAAACTATAATATAAATTTAATAAGCAATTAAAATAATAATTGATTTACTATCCATCTCAAAAAGTCTTGAAAAAGCAATTTGCTAAATGCGCGTCGGCTTGCTATTTCTCAACGGTTTATACCATTTTAGATAAAAACTTAGGGGGTTCTTTTTAAGAAACTAAAACTTTTTATAGTGATCTGGGCGCTTCTTTCAGCCCAGATTAAGGAGATTCCTATCTGTATTCTTGTTAACTGTTTTCACTATAAGTGCTCTGGAATTTGTGGTTTTTTAGAAAAGATAGCTCTTCAATTCAGTTAGTTAAATAGAATTGAGACCACAGTTCCAGAAGCACTGACTTCTCTCTCTTTGTGGGGTCCCGCAGTTAGTCAAATGATCAGCTAGACAATACGGGACTTCTCCACCCATCTATCAATTTCCTTTTCCTACCTTTTCTTGGAATCAGAGATATTAATAATTGCACTTTAATTGATTTATAAGTGAATTGATCACAATCTGTTGGCACTTTATTGGTGTTTTAGTTGAATTGTAGTAATTCAATAATCGATTAATATTAAATGAATTGTTTATGAATTAGAAATTATAAAGCATACACAATATTTAAATGAAAATTTAATTGAGTTCTAGTTTCATTCCATTTAAGCTATCTATTTAAGCACTAGCACTTTGTGGGATTACTTGTCAAGTGGGGAACCAATATATATAGAATCACGGGATTAAATGGTTGAACTGAATATCGAAAGATATAGTGATAATTTTTTTATTTGTGTGTTTTTCCTGATCAAAAAGATGGGGATACTTTCTTTCTTTTCTCCTAAATACTATCCATCTCAAAAAGTATCATTATCAGATGTAAGTCTAAAGTTTGGATGCACTACCCATATCACAAACATGACTACAATGAATGTTGCTACTTGGATGACTGAAATATGTCATATCTGGCTATATTTGATAAAACTGACTGCAAGCGACTGTCATTTAATTCAACCGCTTGCAAATCATGCAAGTCAAAAATGATTCACTAATGTATGTTTTCTTCCTGTCTCCAGTCTCTCCTTTGTAATTTAATTTTGATTGTTTCATCTGTCGAAAACATTGTTAATGTCCTTGTCTATTCAAGGTTAAAAACATTCATAAAGAACAAAGTACTAAAGTTAAATGAAAGATGTAGAAATGTATGAGCTTGGTGCAACACAGTCTTCTCTAGCAGCGTTTACAGTAGATGTACAATATGAATACATTATTTGGTGATGTTTTCTGCATTACTGTAAGTTCAAAATCTGCAAAGCGATTAAAAATGTGCCCTGTCATAAAGTAGTATACTCTTGCAGTATAACTAGGCTGGTTGTAGGTATATTAGGTTATTGCAAGCTTTTGTTTGTGACTTGAAATATTTGCAAATAATTAAAGGGATTCTGTCATGAGAAAAGTTTTTTTTTTTTCCAAAACGTATCAGTTAATAGTGTTGCTCCAGTAGAATTTTGCTGTTCGACTATGTTTTTGTATTTAATTTTGAAATTTGAAATGAGGATAGACATGTTGTTAGTTTCCCAGGTGCTCTCAGACATGTGACTTGTGCTTTTATAAACTTCAATATTTTTTTACTGCTGCACTGCAAGTTTGAGAGATATACTGTAATCTCCCTCCCTCCCCTAAGCAGTCTTTAACAGAACAATGGGATAAAAACAGGATAGCAGCTGCCTGAAACCTCAGCTGAAAGATTCAACTGCCTGAACTGTTACAAGCTTCATGGACTAATAGCACTGCTGGTACTGTTCTGAATTTTAGCAAGTGGGTGAACAGACAAAACTGCCCATACTGCCTCCCAACAATTTAGGGTAGCTTCAAGCATTTCTCTGCCAGCTAACGTTTGAAAGCAAGCAACTCATAGGCTGTTATGGGCTACTAGACCTGATGCAAAGTTAACTCCGGAGTCTTTAAATATATTATTGTCCCAAGCTATCCTCTAAACTGGTCTGTATTTTACAGATACATAACCATCTGCCATCATTTCCCAATTTCCAACAAATACAGTACCTTAAAGGAGAAGGAAAGGTAAAAACTAAGTAAGCCTTATCAGAAAGGTCCATCTAAATATACCAGTAAACCCCCAAAGTAGTGCTGCTCTGAGTCCCCTGTCAAAAGAAACACCACATTTCTTTCCTTCTATTGTGTACACATGGGCTTCTGTATCAGACTTCCTGTTTTCATCTTAAACCTCATTGCCCTGGGCAAGAGCATGCTCAGTTTGTTCCTCTCCCCCCTCCCTTCTCTAGTGTAATCTGAGCCCAGAGCAGGGAGAGACTCAGGCAGGAAGTGATGTCACACCACATTAATACTGCAGCTCCTATCCTAAACAAACAGAGAGCTTCTAGAGCTTTTTACTCAGGTATGGTAAAACATTCTACAGAATAAATATAGCATTCTAGCTTGCACTATTGCATCTAATCTATTGACAATAAAATGCCTCTGTAGCTTTCCTTCTCCTTTAACACTAGTATTTATTGCGCATTTTCTCATTAATCTAATATGCATTAATAATTTTTGCCATAGATGAACATGAATTTTCCTAAATTGTCTATATACTATTATTCCTATACCTTTTCACATCTTGAAGTCTGTTCATATGTTAAAGCTAATTTATTAATAGGCGCACACTGTATCTCTGAATATGTCAGCAATGAACTTCATCCCTCATTATCCTGTCCATTCTAACCTGAGCAAAAGGTCAATCTGATTTACAACCTAATATCATTTAGTGTCACCTGCAAGAATTTACACCGTACTCTCTAGCCATGTACTGTACAGAGCTATTTATAAAAAGGACTATCCCTATGGTATTCCACTTCTAAATGTAGTCCAGTCATAAAATCTTATATTTCTAATAAGACTACATAACATACACAACTCTTTTGTTTCCCAGAAACATTCATCAACCCCCTTTTTCCACGACCAATGAATTAATTAATGCAAAAGTATCATCCAATGAGAATCCCACCTGCTCTCTTTACATTCGACTTTCTCTTCTTGGTTTCATCCAATCATCATTGAAGGCAGTAACCCAATTTTTCTTTAGCCCTGAACACCTAAACAGTAGTATACTCACCTTTCTGAAATGACTTGATTTATCAGTATAACATTATACATTATTCCCAATATGTTTGAAAATAATGAAATGACTGACGTATTGCTGGTATTCTCATTGAATCATTCTCTTGCACTTAAGTTTGGTATCCCTACTTTTGAGACTTCATGGAGCAATAGAGTCAGTTATAAAGAAGGTATACATCATCATTACTATTCAGTTATATGAAATGTTTATACTTAACAATAAACATATATTGTTCATTTAACTGCATTTTTTCTGCAGTCAGTGCATTCACTCTAAATAGCCATCCACAATTCTTCGTATTACTGCTATTGGACTTAATTGATCTTTCAATTTCTAATTATCATTATTCCTTTTAAAATATTGCTACAATATCAGCAGAAGGGCAACTCCATGCTACTATACTGACCAAAAACAATAAATACATAAGTCAAAAAGTATTCCATATTTAACCCATTACTAATGCAATCCTGGGCACAGGTTGTTTTCTAAATACCTGAATTTCCTGTTTCACAAGGTCCAAGTCTTAAGCCATTAAACTACTGGACCCTGGTTAAATGTGCTAGGAAAGCCTTGGTGGAGCAGTACTATCTTTAAAATGACCCCCTTTTACTGCTTTTTTTTATTTAAGTCAATTCACTAAATATTCTACATGTCTTCTGTAACACTGAGGTATAGTTGGTTAGGTTAGAAGTTTTCCTACTAGTTTAAATACCATCCTGGATCTATGCTATATAGTACGCACACATCTTGTAAGATTGAATGTGTAAAAAAGTGTGGAACTGGGTCACATAACTTATGAAATTGACGATATAGGTCTGAAACTATCAAATATAACAAGTAACCCTTTGAATTACAGGGTTTAATATACGTTCTTTTTCTGTGATGGCTTCAAACGTTAAGGGTTGTCATCTGTGGCTGGAGCCTATCTGAAACCTATCTGGGAGAAAAATAACTCTTAAATTTATATTTGACTTCTAATTCCTGATTCACTCTGTTATTTAAGAGAGAAGTCCAACAGTAGCTGGGAAACTTTCATTCAGTTAGAAGGATTAGCTGCACATGCACATGAATCAGTTGTTTGTATATATATATATATATATATATATATATATATATATATATATATATATATATATATATATAGTTAAGGGGGACTTTTTACATTTGGTTAGATTAGCCCCTTGGACTTTTAATGGCCATATAATGCTTGGTAATAAAATAGCTCATTGTTAGATATAAAGAGTAAAGGATTTGCTTTACTAGCTCTTAGTAAACCACTAATGAAGAGAATGAGAGAGTGTATACAGTTATTAAGCAAGAAAGCAAGATACCTTACTTACCTAAGTCGATGGAAAGACAATGTAAGCCCATAGGTTTGTCATGTATGTTTTGCATTTTGCATATGTAATACATGCAAACACTTATTTAACTGGACTCTGGTTGCTTATGTAAAGCATATATATATATATATATATATATATATATATATATATATATATATATATATATATATATATATATATATATATATATATATATATATATGCTTTCATAAAGGCTGTTATTACAGCCGAAACGTCAGCTAATTTTGTGTAATAAATTATAATATTTTTTAAGTCGTGTGAGTGCGGTATTTATACAAAATGGACTATGTCAGTTTTTATTTTTTCTATGATATTGGCTACTTTGGCAGTGCCTTTTTGACTACTTGCACCCAAAAATTAAGAGGGTTGTGCAGCAATTTCTTCTTTTTTATAGTATATATATATATATATATATATATATATATATATATATATATATATATAAATATATATATATATATATATATATATATATATATTTATATATATTTATGCTCTACTTTTGTGTGTGCATATATATATATATATATATATATATATATATATATATATATATATATATATAGTACCAACATGTTTTAGACATATAGAATACTAGGGGACGAATTAAAAGCATCCTCTTTCAAAATAATGCATACAATTAAGGCAAAAATAGCTTTAATTACACATTCACTGATTGGAAATGTGATTGGGTGTGGGTGTAAGTAAAGTGAATGGTCTATTAGAGAAGGTATTCTTTTACTATTGAGGAAAGTCATTAGTTATGAGCATAAAGATCTAAAGATGCACAGAGGCATACAAATGAAAAGAGAAAATTAAACGTACTGTAACACCAGGAGAAACATCTGTGCAGCTCTTAGCATTTGAGACAAAGCTTTCACAGACCTAATCTTCTGCTCTGTGTCTAAATGTCATCTTTCCATTTTGAGTTCCATTTCCATTTGAGTTCAACATTTATAATAGGGAGTGTATTTAATTTTATTAAGATGTTACAGATATTGTCAGAGGCAAACAAAACTTCTGAAAATATATGAAATCTAAGCGGTCAGTTTACTAACAATCGGATTTTTTTTTTTCCAACGATTCATACTTTTCCAATTTTTTTTAAAAATAATTAAGGGGCAGATTTATCAAGAGTCAAATTTTGAGTTCATGGGAGTTATTTTAACTCCCATGAACTCCCATGAATTCAAAATTCAACCAACTGCAATTTATTAAAAAAAATAGAATTTTTGGTACTCGGGTGAATAGGATAGACCTGCAAATTCTAATCAAATTTGAATATAATTCAATTCTAGGTTTTTTTCCAAAAAAAAACTTGAATGTCAAAAAGGCTGGAAACAACTCCAAATTGATCCCAGGACATTCTCCATAGGTTAAAACAGCAATTTGGCAGGTTTAAAGTGGCTAATAGTCAAATTTGAGTTCTTAAAGGGCCAGTGTATGATACATTTCAAAATTGAATTTGAATTTTAAAAAAACTCTACTCAAATTTTAACAATTCCCTAGTCAAATTTGACAGTTTTTGCCATAAACAAATTCGAAAATTTGAATTTAAAATTCAAATTAGAAAACTCAAATTTTCCCTTCGACCCTTGATAAATCTGCCCCTTAGTGTAAAATCCAATAAAACCACTAATCTAAAACTTTGCCAGGTAAAAGTTGTCAAGGTTCTATAGAAGTCAATGGGAGCTACGCAGATCCTATTGGACTGTTCAATAAATTTCATGACATTCATAGTAATGAGTTTGTGAGTTTAGTCATGGTTTCAAAAACCTGTAAAACCACTAAAATCCAGAATACTTGGACCTGGGGTTTTCTAGATAATGGATCTTTCTGTAAAATGGATTTTCATACTTTAAATCTACTAGAAAACCATGTAAACATTAAATAAACTGGATAGGTTTTAATTCCAATTAGAATGACTTATATCTTTGTTTTGATCAAGTACAAGGTACTGTTTTACTATTACAGATAAAAGGGAAATCAATAATTTGAATTATTTGGATAAAATAGAGTCTACCTGAGACAGCCTTTCTATAACTCAGAGCTTTCTGGATTATAGGTTTCCAGATAACGGATCCCATACCTGTATACGCTTGTATATATGAAATAGTCTTTTTTAACAGCTCTCACTTCCACAAATAGCAACTGCACATATCATCATACAGATGTGAATGAAAGTTCTAGGATGTGAAAGTTGCAGATGTTCATCCTGCCCAGTGTTGCTGTGTTTGCATAGAAATAACTATATCGTTTTTGCACTGCCGATATATTTGCAGGAGCCTCACAATGCCAATAAATATATGGATTCATATTAAATGTAGGTAAAAACCTAAAACATTTCATGCCTTGTAGAGCACCTGATCATGGGGACTGCAAGAAATGCCAATATTCATCAAGATCATTGCATTCTGATGTAAAGCCTTCCTCAGCTGAATGTTAGCCCTGGTATAACACAAATTTTGACCTTGTCTCTAAGCTGGCATTAATAAGAGGAAGTGGTGTAATTAATTTCCACTGATGTTGTCTTTTCCCATTGTGTAAATGTAGAATAAGTTCCAGCACATTTTCAAATTAATAAAACCAAAATTCTACCTTGTTATATGAAACTACTTATAAAGGAACATTTATAGCAAGATTAATGAGCAGATTAAATTAAGATGCACAGAATTCTGCTTACATGTATCTTCACCCATTTCAGAAGTAGAACTTGAATTAATTGAGCTGTCTGATCAACCTGTGATTAAAGCATTTGCTGCATTTGTCAAAATAATCAGCTGAAAGTACTTAATTTATTAGCTTCCACCTAGTTTAACTCTCAGGATTCACAGACTGTAAGTGCGAAACTTGCAGATAAAAGGCAATTTGATTTTCTTAAGGGCTCTTACACATGGCCGTTCCGACCTGCGCTCCCCTGCGTTCCGTTTTTTGGCGTTCAGCCGCAGGGGAGCGCAGGAATAGATGCAAGTAATTATTTGAAATGGGGCTGTACTCACTCAGGCGCGTGTAGGCGCCGAACGCAGGTTCAGACGCAACATGCTGCATTTTTCCTGCGTTCGGCGCCTACACGCGCCTGAGTGAGTACAGCCCCATTTCAAATAATTACTTGCGTCTATTCCTGCGTTCCCCTGCGGCTGAACGCCAAAAAACAGAATGCAGTGGAGCGCAAGTCGGAACGGCCATGTGTAAGAGCCCTAATAATAAATTCCTGCAGTGAATGGATAATGCTGGTTAACCCTTATGCTACTCCTTTAATACCTCTACCTCTAATGTCAAGTGCCACCTGAAATGTGGTACTTACTGCTTTACTTAATACATATAGTATATTTTAAGGGATTGTGATAATCTGGGACTGGGACATCTCTCTGCAAGAGCCTGGACATAAGAGAAGTCTGGCAATGCATCCAAACATCTGTGCACTAACAGTAGGGTTACCAGATCATTTAAAAATTAGCCAAAACAACATATTACATATTAGATGAGTTTTGTATGACTCTGTCGCAAATGTATACGTGGTTTATGAATTAGTTCACTACTTGAGTTACCCTATATTGCAGTGTTTCTTTATGTTCTATCCTTCTTCTCTCTCAGATGCATATCCAACGTTTCAGACACATTAGGGCCTTTCTCAAGGCCCTAATGTGGGCGGAAACATTGGATATGTATTAAATAAAAATATTTATTGCACAAATGGAGTGCTGGTCCTTCTATTAAATTGTATGACAAATCTTGAACATTGCACCCGAACAGTATCCCTAATCTGGTAAGAGTGCAAACAATGTACATGAAGTATATATATCATTCATCAGTCCCTGCCCCAGTGCTGCTTACTGTCTGAGGGGCTTAGATAGTTTACCTTGCTGTATAAACTATGAACAAAGTTTGTCTCGCTATTACATGTATTACAGCATTGATCCTACGTGACACGACTGTCGGATGCAGACGCTTCACGTTGCGTCTGCATTCGACAGTTGTGTTGTGTCAGAGCAACGTTGCGCCTCCATGCGGCATTTCTATTTCTTACCTTATTTTCCGTTGCATCCAACTTGATGCCTGCATTTTGGTGCAGCGTGTCGGTTGTGCCAGAATCGCATGGAAAACGCTTGTCTAGTTCTACCCTAAGGGGCCGATTCACGAAGGGTCGAATATCGAGGGTTAATTAACCCTCGACATTCGACTGGGAACTAAAATCGTACGACTTCAAATATCGAAGTCGAAAGATTTTGCGCAAATCCTGCGATCGATCGACCGAAGGATTTTTTGTTCGATCGAACGATTAAATCCTTCGAATCGAACGATTCGAAGGATTTTAATCCAACGATCGAAGGAAAATCCTTCGATCAAGAAATCACAGGCAAGCCTATGGGGACCTTCCCCATAGGCTAACATTGACTTTGGTAGCTTTTAGCTGCCGAAGTAGGGGGTCGAAGTTTTTTTTAAAGGGACAGTACTTCGACTATCAAATGGTCGAATAGTCGAACGATTTTTACTTCTAATCGTTCGAATCGTTCGAATTCGATCGAATTTAACCATTTCGATGGTCGAAGTACCCAAAAAATACTTCGAAATTCGATTTTTTTTTTATTCGAATCCTTCACCCGAAATTCGTGAATCGGCCCCTAAGAGTCTGCACCTCCATTCCTGCATCACTCCTTTCAACTAGTCATAAAGAGAGGAAATGAGTAGGTGCTGGTTGTGCTATGACCCCAGAGGCTGCAGACAGTACAATGTTTCAGCTTCTGTCTGTACTTTCTGAGGCTCCCTCTGCACTGCCCTCTGCAATCTTGGACTATATTGTGGTCCTCCTTCCATGTTGCATGTTTCTGGAAACATTTGTCCTGTTTTCCCTTCTGTCTTGAGAGCCATTCAAGATAATGTTCTGTCACTGGCTGGGTTGCTTTGGAGGAAATGTCTGCTCTTGCTCTACTACCTGACAGTACAAAACTGCTTTTATTTAGCCTCACAACAGACAGCAGCAGTTTTAATAATTTTGAACAGTGGAACAAGGAGCTAAAAATTCCTTCTCAGCAGTACTGCCAATGGCCATCAGAACACCATTATGAATGGCTGTCAGGGCAGAGGACAGGGTTGTCTCGGGGCCCAATGTCGGGTTTTGTTTTTTGACTTTAGATTACCTTTAACCAAATGTTACAAATTGGTGGTTTTGAAGTAGAACGACAATTACCCAATTAGAATTTGTCAGAAAGCAAACTTTCCAAAAATGTATGGTTAGAGGCTTTCGTAACACATATAAAATGCATGCAGGTTGTTTATTTTGAAGCAGCCAAATTTTGCCATGAAAATGTATCTTTGTTGTTTTTATTTTTGGTATTAGATACTTTAGTAACCCTATGTATACTGAGTATCACAACATCCCCATGTTCATATTAAGCATGTTTTATCTTTTTGTTTTTATGAATGTGTGATGTATAGTGATGGGCGAATCTCGCGAAACGGCGAAAAATTCACGAAACAGCGCCGGCGTCTCATTTTTTCGACGCCGGCGCCCGTTTTTAACGCCGGCGATTTTTTTCCGCGAATTTTCGCAGGCGTTTCGCAAATTTATTCGCTGGCGGCGAATCGCGCTAATTCGCCGCGAATTCGCGCCTGGCGAATAAATTTGCCCATCACTAGTGATGGATAAGGTGCTGTAAAATGCAATATTTGAAGTAGAGAACAGGTAAACTGCTGGTGTTGGGAAAAAAGAGGTTGAAATATAAGAGAGAATCATAGATTGGGACTTAAAAATGAGGGGCAAGGCTCCAACATTGTGACTTTACTTGACTGAGTTTTTTATTCACCTTAGGATTTGGTGACTCCGTATGGAGAACTGGGCAAGATGCTGCAATATTCTAAATGTGTATGATTAAATTATCATTGCACAGCATTGGGAGTGACCCTTTAATGCCAGGGTCCCCAACCTTTTTTACCCATGAGCCACATTTAAAGATAAAAAGTTGGGGAGCAACACAAACATGAACAAATTTACTAAGGGGTGCTCAATATGGGCTGTAATTGGTTATTTGGTATCTCCTATGTGTACTGGCAGACTACAGGTGAATCTGTTTGGCAGTGCATATGTTTTTTTTTGCCTCCAAGTCCGAAAATTCAAAAATGAGCACCTGATTTGAGGCCTTTGGGAGCACATCAAAGGACTTGGTGAGTAGCATGTTGCTCACAAGCCACTGGTTGAGGATCATTGTTTTAATGCATATTCCAGCAGAATTAAGCAAATACAAGACCTTTATATTGGGTTTGGCTGCACAGGAATCAAGTGATACTATGTGGGATTAAAAATATTCCACTATGAAATACCCCTAAAGTGATATGACCACAATATATTCATTATGATAAATACTAATGAAGTAAAACAATTCTGATGGCAGTAAAAAGAAATTTGCTTATTCCTGCTCATGGATTGTGACTGCCAAATACCCTATAAAGGCAGTTTAGACTTGAGTTACCTCTTAGTTTGGCAATTACTTGTATGTGGTATCAAGTCTGTGCAAAAAGCTCAGCAATATTAACAGTTCAAAAGTGTCATTGCCATAGGCAAATGGCCTTGCAATGTGTACGCAGAATTTAAGCCTGTAATATCATAATAATTTCCATTTTTCTAATTCTAAGATTTTATTTTGAGCAAGTTAATCATCATGGTAGAAAAATGTGACTGTTGTTCACAATCTGGCTTGCAGAGACATTATAAAGCACAACTCATCAAATGAACTCAACACAAGTCCATTTCGGCTGAAGACAGATTATCAAGAGTAAATTTGAATTTCAACAGATTGCCCTAAAAATAATAAAGGTAAGGCTTGGCTTGCTATTTCCTGCATTAACAAGCAGCTGGCGCATAAGGAAGTATAATACGGAAAAAGTTTAAAATAAAAATGAAATGTACAAATCTTCATACCCTAATAACTGTCTAAATCAGTAGCAGAACAGACTATAAATACACTTCATGCTCTGCACAGATGTATTTAACTGTCCTGTTAAGAGATTACCATTAGATTTATGCTGCTCGGGATTTTGACAGTATAGTACTTTGCTGAATGCTGTTTTTAATTATGGATCGGATTCTCAGAGGCTTAAAATGTACTTTTTTCCCAACTTGCTTTCGGAATGTGCAATTTCTACTTTTTAAATGACACTATTAATGGTGACATAAAAAGGTAAGCGTTGATTGCAAAAGAAACTTCCAGAGAGTTTCTGTTACAGATCACTTGTAATTTCAGATACTAGCTAATAATTGAGGTTGGTACATTTTCAGGTTGCCATTGGATATAGAGTCAATTACGGTGCTTGTTAAAATGTGATGATGCTATTAAATCTTTCCTGTTAATTGTTGTTTAGGGAGAAAAGTTAGAATTTGTGAATTCGCTCAGTTCTTTAAAGGGGTTGTAAAACCAACTGTAACACTGTCCCACAGTGCCCCCTAGTTTTCTACAGAACAATGTAATTATTTATGCAAGAGAATTCACCAAAGATCAAAAACGTCACTATAAATGCAAATGAATTGACCAGTAAGAAAGCCAATTCCTAGCACTATGTTAGGCATCTTGCTCTTATCTTAAATATAGAGATAGTTTGGCATTTTTCCTCATTATATTATACTGCAATCAGACATGGGGATAAAGGACAAATTGGTTTAGTGCAAGGAATCTGTGCTTTATGCTTCCAACTCCAGATGCACTAACAAATATCATGGAGCCAGATTTACACAGATGCGATTCTCATTGGAGAATGTTTTGCATTTTGAAGCAGTCCCTGGCTGTAGAGATTTGGGAAATGATGATGAAAAGTTTTTTTTGTGCAATATTGCTTTAAGAATGCAACCCTGATGTTGCTGAACTACAACTCCCAAAATGCCTCAATCTTCATTATATGTTATATTATTCTGGGATTTGTAATCCAGCAACAACTGTTTTACATAAAAAAGGACAGAAACTCACGAGATGAAAACATAATTTTGCCTCTATAGATCTCTGTTCAGGCCTCATCTGGAGTATGCAGTGCAGTTTTGGGCTCCAGTCCTAAAGAGGGATATAAATGAGCTGGAGAGAGTGCAGAGACTAAGTGCAACTAAACTGGTTAGAGGGACGGAAGACTTAAATTATGAGGGTAGACGGTCAAGGTTGACGAGGGAACATGATTATTCTTTATAAATATATAATACACAAAAGCCATGAATATCTTGTAAATTATATCCTTATAAACGGTGAGTTCTGATGTCATCCGTTATAAACGGTGAGTTCTGATGTCATTTCTGTCACATGACCCATTAAAATGTGTGTATTATAATAAACCTTCAGCCGCGTGTTTTATATGGTAATGGAACTCCTCTGTGACTTTTAATATCCTTATATTTTACAAGAGGGAGTACTTTATTCATTATATTAAAGCACATTATAGACAAATAGCAGGGGATCTTTTTATCCATAAAGTGGATCACCGTACCAGAGGCCACCCCTTTAGACTAGAAGAAAAGAACTTTAATTTGAAGCAACGTAGGGGGTTCTTCACAGTGAGAACAGTAAAGTTGTGGAATGCACTGCTGGGTGATGTTGTGATGGCTGAATCTGTTAATGCTTTTACGGGCAGAACTCCACAGGTCAATGTTATCCAATTTGTCTTGGTGAGAGGAAACGTAGAATATAATGTAAGTTATAGAAACACGGCAGCTACAAACTACATGCATCCGATACGACTGTCAGATGCGAAGCTGCACTCTGGGGCTAATTTACTAAAGGGCAAAGTGACTAAAGAGGGTGGAAATTCTCCAGCGTGACGTCATTTCAGTACTTCGCTGATTTACTAATAGTCACTGGAGTAACTTCACTAGCGAAGGAGATAGACTCTAGCAGTACTTTGCTCCCTAACACCTGGCGAAGTTGCGCTCTGGCAAATGGACGTAACTACGCAAATTCACTAAGATGAGGATTTTACTGACCGTTACCTCTTGCGCCAGACTTGCCTTCGCCACCTCAGACCAGGCGAAGTGTAATAGAGTAGATAGGACTTCCTAAAAATTTTTTTTACATTTTTCTAAGTCCCAAAAAACGCTGGCATCTTTTTCTATTTTTCAGAGTGAGAGGCTGAAAAAGAGCCTACTTTTTTTTTTGGTGTAACTGGCTTCCCCCTACATTTCCTAACATATGGCACATAAACTATACACTGGGCTCATGTGTAGGGCAATACAACAATTTTATTTTATTTAAGGTTCCCTGGGCTTGTGTAGTGTAATGTATTTGCTGCAACATATACGTCCATTCAACTTTAACTTCCCGCCGTATTCAAATTAGGCAACGCTATCGCAACTATGATTCGCTTGACGCAGTAACACTAGCGCAACTTTGCCAGCGTTTGCTGCCCTGGATGCAACTTTGGATTTTAGTGAATTATCGTTGTCCTGGTGAATCTATGCCTGGCGAAGTGTTGCGATGTGAGAGAAGCCGTCGCTGGCGAATTTTCAGAGGTTAGTGAATTTGCCACTCTGTATCTTCATCTAAAAGTCGGATGCATGTAGTTCGTAGCTAAGATGTTTCTATAACTTACATTATATTCTGCGCCTCTGACTGGTTGCCTACGTTCTCTCTCAGCGAGAAGAATTGGATAACATTGCCCCATGGAGTTCTGCCCTTAGAGTGGCTTGGATGATTTCTTGGACAAGCATAATCCAAGGATATTGTGATACTAAATCTAAAGTTAGTGTATGAGTATATTTAGTTTATGTGAGTGTTTGGAGGGGTTAATGCCAGTATGTGTGCATGTATGGATGCTGGGTTTCAGTTGGAGGGGTTGAACTTGATGGACTTTGGTCTTTTTTCAACCAGATTTAACTTTGCTACCACACGTATGTAACTGAGTAAATTTTAGTTGAGTAGTACAGTGAAGCAGGGTTTTTTTTTGTATGTAGCACTTTGAAGACTCAATGTGATCCTTGTTTTATTCCGCCCAAAGTTAGAATTAGTGTAGGAGGCACTACACCTACTGTTACACAAACTTACATGGTGATTCATTCTCATGGGAAAAAAAGACTGCATGTGTGGATAAGAAGGGTGTCGGCAAACTGCAAATTAGATGTGAATATAATGCCATTTAACCTCCCACGCTACATTTTTAAAATTATCTTCTGAAACAAAGGCACAGGTATTGGAAGTGTTATCTTTTTTCATTAGTTTGGAACCTTAATACATTAAAAATGCCAAATAGGAAAGTTCTGCCAAGACCATGGGTATTTGCTAGAAACGAGGAACATCAATTTTCTGGATAACAGGTTCTAGATATTACATTCCATACCTATATGAGGAAACATCAGTTTCATTTCTGAACTTGGATTTGTCATTCCGGGAAGATGTGGGCTTTGTAATAAACATATATTGAAGTGTTATCTAAGTCAGGTAAGCGTCTGTGCAAAAACTCATTGGGTAAATTGCAAGCACTTGTAATAATCTGCACCCTATCCTCATGTAATACGTTGCAAGCTGAAATTATCAGGATATGTCATACAGCAGATTTAAAATATGCTGCTAAACCCAGAAGCGAGACTTGGAGCAATTCATTCCTTTCATTTGTGGCTCTTCAAACCGAAGTTCTGCTTGACTTAGATTTTACTTTCAGCTACAGTAGCTCTGTAGAATTCTGATTTCTCCACAGACATGCAAATAAAACATTTTCCTCCAGCTTGGCTGAGTACATTGCAGGTGTTTGTAGATTTATCCATCCTGGCTGTTATAGGCAAAGCTATCTGTTCTATACAGTATTTTATAAGACAAGCAAATATATAATGTCCTCTAGTTAAAGGACAACAAGTCAAATTCGCTGTGGGGAGTGAGATGGTTAGGCACCCCCTAGTGAATCTAATTATATAATCTTGGACACTGTGCTGACACTCCTCTTTGCTGAAAAAAAAAATACACTGCCCCTTGTGTAGTCCTGGGCAGTGACAGTCACAGTCAGCAATCATACATCATATGGGGGGGGGGGTTGCATCCAACAATGCTGGTAAGAAATGCATTAATGAGACAATTTGGTTCTAACCTGAAAGGATTTCCCAGCCAATTTTATTGATATGTAAATTAACCCTATCAGATATTGGTCATCATGTTGGTGCCATAGCCAACCAAAATGTTGCTGACCAGAGTGGCCAAATTGGCTAGATATGGATACTTAGGGACCGATTCACGAAATTCGAGTGAAGGGTTCGAATGAAAAAAAATTTGAATTTCGAAGTTTTTTTGGGCTACTTCGACCATCGAATGGACTACTTCGACCTTCGACTACGAAAATCGAACGATTCAAACTAAAAATCGTTCGACTATTCGATAGTCGAAGTACTGTCCCTTTAAGAAAAACTTCGACCCCCTACTTGGGCAGCTAAAAGCTACCGAAGTCAATGTTAGCCTATGGGGAAGGTCCCCATAGGCTTGTCTGGGATTTTTTGATCGAAGGATTTTCCTTCGATCGTTGGATTAAAATCCTTCGAATCGTTTGATTCGAAGGATTTAATCGTTCGATCGAATGAAAAATCCTTTGATCGATCGCAGGATTTGCGCAAAATCGTTCGACTTCGATATTCGAAGTCGAACGATTTTAGTTCCTAGTCGAATATCGAGGGTTAATTAACCCTCGATATTCGACCCTTCGTGAATCGGCCCCTTAGTACTTAGTAATTTGAAGTGCAAAAAAAAAAATATCCCTTTAAACAGGACATGGCAGAAATGAAAGCTCCAACTACAAACTGAATCAAAAAAGTATCCCTTTAATGAATGTATCAGAAATGGCTTAAATACATTGTGCTTTTGTTTATGAGATGATAAACCAATTTTTTCATGAAATGATGTTGTGTTGAGCTACATAAACCTTTCAGGGCATCCAATCTGCTTACTGGAGTAATGTGTAAAGGAAATAATAGCCACGCTTCAGTGTTAGGCAATCATAGCAGTAGTTAAATTCTTCAAGGACGATTCAGCTGTATCATCCTTGTAAATCTGTTTTTCTTTTAATCTCAGGATTATATTCACCCCATGTTTATAGATTTTTATTTTATATTAAACTTTTAAAATCAAGTTTAGTTTGATGAAAACAAGTGATTTATCCTACATTTTCTTCAGCTGGTTGTTTCATCCCAAAACGTAACACTTCAATGACTAATGCAATTTCTGCTCTGTGTGCCATACCATACCTTACCTTTCTCTTTGGTTGTAATACAGAATGGTAAAATAAACAAGGCCCAATACAAGCAAATAGAAAGAGCACAAACTGAATGTATAGACTGTATGTGTTCCACCAACCTGAGAAGAAACTACAGTCTTTGCAGCATTACTATAAAAGGGGTATTTTAGATACCAAAACGGATGCATCCTTAGACATGTTGTGAATATTACCTGAAGCTAATAAAGTGTAGAAAAGCATGTATTGCCCACATAAAATACAACCACAACATGAGCTTATCTTATACTGTATAGAGCAAGGAAAATAAGTATTGAACACGTCCACGGTTTTCTCAGTAAATATATTTCTAATGGGGTTATTGACATTAAGGGGCAGATTTATCAGGGGTCGAAGTGAATTCGAGGGAATTTTCAAAATAAAAAAATTCAAAATTCAAAGTAATTTTTTGGATACTTCAACCATCGAATAGGATACTACGACTTCGACTTCAAATGAGATTCAAAGTAAAATAGTTTGAATATACAGTATGACCATTCCATAATCGAAGTACTGTCTCTTTAAAAAAATTTCGACTTCAATACTTAGCCAAATTAAACATGCTGAAGTGCTATGTTAGCCTATGGGGAACTTCTACAGCATTTTTCTATGTTTTTTGAAGTTGAAGTAAAATCGTTCGATTGTACGATAAAATCGTTCGAATCGTTTGTTTCAAAGGATTTATTCATTCGATCTAACGATTTTACTTTGACCGCAGAATACACAAATTCGATGAAAAAAAGTTCGAATTCGAAGTATTTCAATTTGATGGTCAAATTTCGAAGTATATTTTACTTCGTAATTCGACCCTTGATAAATTTTCCCCTTGGTGTCCAAAACATTAGAGTAATTTCCCACACACCAACTTGTCTGCCTTAGAAGCCTGAATGCTGTTGTTTTTTTGGACACTGTGTTTGGTATGTACTAAATTATATATTTTAATGACTTTGTAATTAAACATTGTTGTAATTACGTATATGTTTTATTAAAAACGTATTTGCATACCTTAAGTGTCTGTACTAACGATGTGGTGTGCAGAGTAACTTTTGTAGCTTAGCGCATCAATACTTATACTGTGCTATACTTATGCTGTACATATTTTGGGGTATAGAGCAATTATCCCTTCTCTCTTCACGTTTTGCTTGCTGGTGCCTGAGAGTCTCACCTTTGTAATCATATGGGGTTTGACTTTAACTTTCTGGCCAACATAGAGCAGCTGTCTCTAAAATTGTTCTTGCTCTCCCAGATCTCGGCATGACTTCCACAGTTCTCCTTGAAGGAAAACTTTACCCAAAATGAATAATTGATCAACAGCTTATATCATATTAAGTGGCATATTAAATAATCTTACCAAACTGGAAAATATATTTAAGTAAATATTGTCCTTTTACATCTCTTATCTTGACACCACCAATTTGTGATGGTCTGTGTGCTGCCTGAGAGATCACCTGACCAGAAATACTGCAGCTCTAACTGTAACAGGAAGAAGTGTGGAAGCAAAAGGCAGACCTTTGTTTGTTAATTGGCTAATTTTCTATTTAGGATTACTCAATGGAACATACTGCTAAAAAAAGTATATTATTATGAAAATGGTGAAACAGGGTTTTATATATGAGCAGTTTATTCAATATATTTTTATAGAGACCTACATTGTTTGGGGTATAGTTTTCCTTTAACTGACATTTCTCGATGACATTACAAACAGTGGAAATTGTGAACATTTTGTATTCTCTTAATAGCTTTCCCCTGCTTTGAAGGGATCATTTAGCTTCATTTTCAGATCCTCACCTTAAAGAAGCCTGTGGTTGTTTAGTGACAGTCTAGT
The DNA here is from genome assembly GCA_038501925.1 of Xenopus petersii. Taxonomy (NCBI): domain Eukaryota; kingdom Metazoa; phylum Chordata; class Amphibia; order Anura; family Pipidae; genus Xenopus; species Xenopus petersii. The sequence continues at coordinate 91,566,976 of CM076686.1, forward strand.
TCGGGGTGTTTTGTTTGGTTATTAAGATCTGCAATAGTCAGCAGGTTACAACTCCTATTGTCTATTAGTTCCTAATGAGGAAATTAGAGTGAGGGACCTTACAAAATCAGTGTTTATCATTTGTCAAGTGGAGTGAGGGTGTCAAAACATTTGCACATGTCACAGTTACTATTTTCTTGCTCTGATGTCAAACGATAACAATGCACATATATATACTATTAAAATTCTATAATAAAATGGCCTGTATGGAACAGTTACTGTGAACTCTATGTAATACCTATGCAACTAAATAAAACATTCCCCAATAAAAAATGTAGATTGCAAAATTTTCTGATTTTTTATTTGTTTCTTGTACACTTTCCAATAAGACTCGCATTGACATATTTTATGCAATAATACACATACTGGTGATATCTTCCAGTGTCCCAAAATAACCTTACATTACGTTTGAGCATCATTCATGATGGGCAGTTTAATTATAAGGAACAAGGATTCTCAGATACTCCCATTCTATAACTTTAGATTTACACATTTCAGTGTCTGTTTATAACTATAAACATAAAACATAAGCCCTGCCTCTCTCATTACAGATGCAAATCACTCAGTGTGAGACATGCAACTGTGAGAAAATCCTCTAGGACGTAAAAACACTTCCTTTGTAATTCTATAGAACCTATTTATCAGACTGTCTCAAAACACTCTCAGCTTGATAAAAAGGCTCTTTAAGACAACATTGAATGCCAATGTCTTTGTGACCAGCAAGCTTCAATTTTAAGCACCAGTTATACATTTATAGATATGTAGACTAGTAACTATGTCACCAGGATTTTATAGTCCATTTTCCTGTAGCAATCCGGTGTTCCTTATCATAAAGAGAGATGTCAGCATGATAAATTGACATCATTTTCTTTGAGATTTCATGTAAGAATGAAGCTGTGGACGACACGAAAGAAGATACAAATGTGGAAAATTCATTCTGTCTGTGTAAATGCAGACCAAATAGATAAGCATTATGATTGCACTAATCTATAATTCATCCAATTGCTGTTTATCAGGAAAGTTCCAAAAATGCTCACCCTTGCGAGTTTCAAATCTTCTCTGAGAATTTAAGCAAAATGGTTTTATCCAAGACCTGTTTTCATCCTCTCCAGAAACACATTTACTGTCTTATAAATAAAACAAAAGTACTTTTTGTAGGTTAAGCAGAGTAAGTTTACAAGTATAGCCCCATAGTCAAATGACAGTGTTGTATTTCAGTTGTTGTATCAGTTTAACACCCAAAAACGCATGGACTCTCTGGAATTATCCCTTCCAAACTCAGCGAAGGAAGGGTGTCGAAGAACTTCAGTCCTCAAGTTAGGTAAATCAGTTGATCATCAGTGATAACTCACAACAACAAATGATAACTCTTTATTTACAGGAATATAGACAACTTCCAGGAGGATAGTCACAGCACAAATATTCAACATATGTAGAACACAGCCAGTGCTTTACCCATCAAATGGCAATAATTAAACAGCGGATTTAGTCAACTTGGTGTCCAATCCCAAGTATCAGGCCCTTCAAATTGAACCTAGGTTACACCTAAGTCTGTACACTAGAATCCCTGCTCTATGGGTGGTACATCCAGGACTTCTAATTTGACTCTGCAGAGTCTCAGGTTGCTCACAAGCTAATCTGAGCCTATCTCTCATTCCTGGAGTGAGCTATTACAGAACTAACCTCAGACTACACCTACTGGGCCTACCCCTGATCAGGCCCTAAACTGCTTCCACTTTCCAAGAAGGTATAATCCCAAGAGTCCGAGCACTCTGCCTTCCCATTATTTAGAACACAACCATGACATCTACTGGCCAGTTAATAAACTTCCAGAAAATGCTTTAACCCTGGATAGGGAAACAACTTCTCCTCCCAACTCTAAATTAAGTGGAATATGATAACTATGTATAAATATATGAGGGGACCACATAATAATCTCATTTTATACTATATTCACTAATATATTATTCCAGAAGATTTGAGGGAATTCACTGTGATAAGAAGAAAGGAGATTTAATCTGTTCTTTTACTGGCAGATACAAATAGGGTTGGATATATCTTTTTAGCAAGGGTTACTGAAATTAGATCAGGGTTGATCCAAGGACTGGACAGCTATCAAAAAGGTGGAACCCAATGAACGTCTTTCTTTGATCTAAATGTCTATGTTATAATTTGAGGAAACAATTGCATAAATAAGAACAAAAATTTGTTTTTTGCAATTGATTATGCTTCATTAAACCATTGCAAAATGTTATTACACATACAGTAGGTGCATATTTATTAAAACTCATTTTTTTTCTTTTAAAAGGGAAAAAAACTAATTTTTTTTAAAGATTTATTAAAAAATCTGAATCCAAAAGTACTTCAGCTAAAACCTGTCAAGGTCATGTAGAAGTCAATGGCAGATATGTCAATTTGAAGATGTTTCTTCATGATTTGTGCTGCTTTGCGTACGATAAAGTCGAGGTTTTTGGATGATACAAGGCTTGCCTTAATAACATTGTCCACAAAATTGCTCCTGCCTGCTTGTTATAATTGAATTCCCAGACTGAAGGAAACAAGATTCAAATAATATATAGTGTAATTAAAGTTCATTTTGCTTGACTAATGTGATAAAATAGGATTTTAAATAATTTTTTGGGTGGCTGGTCCCCTTTAGTAGACATTTTTTTTTGTGAAAATTCGCCAAAATGACAATTCACAGGGACATCAGCAATTTACTAAAGGGCAAGGAAGACAAATTTCTAGTGAAAAAGCTAAGTACTAGAGAAGTTTCACATTTCAACAGACATTTTCGCTTAGGCGAATGATCGTTAATCCACAAATTTAAGTGTGAACTTTCCAATATGTTACCCTTTTCACCAAAGTATATTTCACCAGATTTTACCTGGTGAATTGATAAAATGAAGCTACATCCTCATAATTATTATATCAGTGACATCATATCCTATAATTGTCTGGCTGGCATTTTTAAAATTTTAATGTGGGATTATGTTTACAAGTTGTTAAATATATGTTATTTAAACTTTTTTTGTAATTATTTATTTATAGTTTTCATAAGGAGTGTGGGTATGGGGTAGAGAAAGAAGAAAAATGGGGGTAGTAGGGGGGTCAATAGCTTTTGTAACATACACGTGATCTGCAAAAGTGATCAAGCAAGTTCTGACAAGTCATAACTCAAAAACAATTTTTATAATTATTCCAGCACTCAAACAATACAACAATGTGAATGGAATCTGTGTTAAAATTTAAGTTACTCGTAAGTCTCGGTTAGAGTAGGCTAATGAGTGTGTGAATTATCTTATAGATTTGAAGAAGTTTATCCAGGGAGACCATATTTTCCAGTACCTTGTGCTTTGGTTGTGAATGATATATGTAATTTCTTCCATTTGCCTAATTTCTTCAGTTTTAACTACCCATTCTTTGAATACAGTTGCCTTCCAGTTTTTTGGAATGAATGCTTTTGCTGACTGGAGGAGATGGAGACAATTGTTTGCAAAATTAGATTATGCTTATTTATCTTTATTTTATTTTTTATTTTATTTTGTATATTTATACTTTTTAACCATTTGAAGCTCATGCCACATTTAATTTAGTGTAGGCTAATGTCTAGGACAATAGAGGATCTGTTTTGTCTTTATTTTGCTTCCTTGGACATTTTTAATAATAAGTGGCCACTTCAAGCAATTTCACCAACATCACTAACAAAGACATGAATGTGACCTGTTTGTACCCGCCATATTTAAATTGACGTACGCATTAGGACAGTATGTTAACAAAGTTTCACTAGTAAGATAGAGAAAATTCACTAGGAAATTTTCACACTGAATTTTCGCTGGCGAATGTACGCCAGTCCTCATTTGCCGAGACAATATTTAGTATTTTGCTACAAATTGCATATTCGCTACAAATTAATATCTGAATTACTGTAGTTGCACAAAGTATGGCGGAGCCTTCTGAATCGGAAATTCACATGTAAGTAAATTTGCCCCAATGTATGAAGATCCAGAAAACCCTGGGTCCCAACCATTCTGGATAATAGGTCCCATACCTGTATTCATTTATTTGAATCAAGTGAAGAATCCAAACAGCTGCAATTTGCTGATATCTATGTAATAGCTGTGTGTGCAGATATAAATACCTTCATTTATCCTAGTATTAGCCATACATTACAACAGTGAATTAAACAGTCTATTTTATGCATGGAACATTGTCCAAAACCTCATTTATCAAGGACAGTGAAGTACATGTAGCACTGCTTTAGTGCAAAGCCCTATTTAATCCTGTAAAATCTAATGTGCACTTCAGGTAGCCTCCATTTGTCATTTTGTGTACATTTATAACCTGACATATGCAAATAAAATCATGCTATTTAGCAGATGATGAGCTATAAATAGTATGTGATTAAGAAGATATTAGGAACACTTCTGACAGTCTGTAAAGCTAGAAGATAAGTGTTGGGTATATAATAATTTCAAAGAAATTTCAAGAAATGATGGTCATATAATATCCCATTTTAGGCACCTCTGTGGTTTATCCATTTATGCATACACAGCTGCTGCAAATATCAGACGTCTTTCTGCTAAACATGCTTCAGCCATACAATTATGCACATAGAATTATTTCATGAAACTAGCTTACTTATCTCAACTGAAGGACCAGCCAATCAGTGTGCCGACTGCTGATCATTACAATAAGGTAACATCAGTAATGAAGCCCCTTTTACGAATGAAATGTTTCTGTATCAGAAGCAATAACCAGTATTGAGTCACTAATTAGCCTTTGTGGATTTCAAACATTAAATTTTTCTTACACAACTGGATCCAACTGGAACAGCCCATGATTATTTTTCAGATTAAGATGCCTTTATTACACACAGAGCATTTCACTCCACTCTGCTATCTTCTAGGACCACTAGTCAGAGAGGTGCTGAACTGAACCATATTAAAACCAAGGAATACAAGCCCCTTCCCACCTAGCAAGCATTTCCTCCCATTTTGATACCACAGCTGTGATGAAAACAATTAACCCCCCATACCTAATTAGGGGCGGGAGGGCATGATAGTTCACCCTGTGCTGCCAAAACAGAGGTGGAAGTGCAACTCCCAGTAATTTCTAATAATTTCTAACTTGGTCAAGATTTCTTAACCCTTTGGATTCTGTGGAGCTCCTCTCTAACAAACATCAATAACACTTTCACTTATATATATATATATATATAGAACATATTTTACAGATGCATCAGGTGCACGCAGTTTACACAACAAACAATTTACTGAAATAGAAAAAAATTATTGAGACTATAAGACTCATTTAAAAAAGCAGTAAAATATGCAAAGTACAAAAATGTATTTATTTTATTTAGTTATTTTTACCCACAATGCTGCATTGTTTGCTAGAATTCCACAGTAATTGCAGAAATTTGCAAAACTTACGCATTTCATGGTACTTGTTGCCTCCTTCTCCAATTGTTGGAACAACGAACACAGAACTAAAGTAGGTGAGATTCTCATTGGCGGACTAGTTTATATTTTAATATCGCTACTGATTCTGGAGAGTTTGGACAAGCTTTGCTTTAATGCATCAACATCAGTGTTTACATGCTCGTTTGTTATTATAATCTGTAACACTTTGATGAAGTCTACAAATATGTATATACTACCAATATATAGCCAGTAAGTTGTTGCTCAATATACTGTATGTATTACTTGCAGTATATTTTAAATGTTAGCTGACCACACGTCCAGAGTTGCATTTATTCAGTTCACTTCTTTTAGAATAAATGAGAATACCTGTTTGTTTTGTGACGGATTCCAATTGATTTAAGATTATTTTGTTTCATTGCTTGGAGACTTCTTCGTCCCTGAATATGTCCAAATGAATCAAGTCAGAAACAGCTCACTGCAAACCAGAGTTTATTATGCAGCATTATTACCAAAGTTTATTATCTAATGGTTTATGGGAAAGTGTCCTGCTTTCTCTATACAATATCTTGACATCCTTATAGTGATTTGTTTGGCTTTCTATACAGTTCACCTTGAGATACAGGGACTGAACATTTATTTTAATTCATTCAAATAACCCATAAAAATATAGTTCAAAAACAAATTACATGTATAAATTATAGTTTAATTAGTTTTGAGCATTGGCTTCATACTGATCCAAAGTCCCTTCTCGGTGCTTTAGTTCTGTGAAAAAAAGTGGTCAGGATGCAAACAAGAAGCACCATTATAATTATATTAATTCTACCAGTTTTCTGTAATAAGTATTTATGGTGGCTCACTTCCACCTTGCACTGCTGAAGTCTTGAGGCAGATTAATTGACTGCTGTTGACATCAGCCCTGGTGTGATTGTGATAGGGACCCTAGATTGTAAACTCCACTGAGACAGGGATTGATGCATGTGAAGGAGAATCAATGGAGAATTATTTTGCATTTTAATGGTGTCACTAACCCAGGAACTCTGGGGATAAATGATATCAAGCAATATTGCTTTAATAATTCAACTGTTTTAACCCTTAATAATACATTAAAGTATGTTGGGATTAATAGCGGGCAACACTTTAGCTGTAATGTATGTAATGTAATGTAAGTAACAGTGTTTTTGTCCTGTTGATGGCCTTCTCTGCAACAGAAGATTAAGCAATTATAAATCTGAATGATCTGATGACAGCATTTTTGAGTTTGTCACAAAGCTAATGCTAATAGATTGTCAACCATTTGAGTTCCTAACATGATTAAAATACAATAAGAATTATTATGTAAGATTGATTTAATATTGTTGAATTGTTCTTTACAAGGATTGAGGATGAAATCGGCAATGTTTAGAGTAAGGTGTGACTGTAACCCCCTTGAAGTTTTAACTTCATGTAGTACATATGGCTGACTCTCATAAATTATCCAGATTGTAGTCCTCTTTGCTAAAAAAAAAACAAACAAAAAAAACAAACCTACGGTATATACTCTAGGGTATATATCTAGATATTACACTGGTGCTCATGTGCTCCATCCAGGAAAGCCAAGGGAAGAAACAGAAAATGGGGTGCATCACCCACATGTATAAATATATACCCCTGACTAGTATGTTTTTAGCAAAGCATACCCAATTATTGTCCAAAGATAGCAACTGTATTCATTGACCCTTCCAGTGAATTTCATTATTAATGAAACAGGGAATTGTGTTATTTTTCAGTAGAACCAATATTTTTGCCACAACTCTATGGGGCAGATTTATCAAGGGTGGAAGTGAGTTTTCAAAGTTAAAAACTTCAAATTTCAAGCTATTTTTTGTGTACTTTGACTGGGGAATAGTCCAACTTCGATCTGAATTTGAAAAAAACTTAGAAATTGGAATATCGAAATTTATCATGTACTGTCTCTTTAAAACTTTGAATTCAACCATTCGCCATCTAAAACCTGCCAAAGTGTTGTTGTTAGCCTATGGGGGACCTCCTAGAACCCATATGGAGTCAACTGGCGCACTGAGAAATCTATGTTTTTTTGGGGGAAAACTTTGAATAGAATTCGATCGAATGCGCTATTCCTTCGATCGTACAATTAGAATTCGGCTAAATACGTACCTCTTCGACCCAAAAAAAACTTTAACTTCACTTCGGTTGGTCTTTTTGAAATCGAATTTCAAAGTTTTTTTAATTCGAAACTCGACCCTTGATAAATATGTAAAAGAGCCTTGCACCCTGCACTTTCAAAAGAATCAGATGCGCAACAAAAACACAGGGTTCCAACCCCTTAAAAGACAAAAAGCTAAATAGGATCCTGTGCGTTTCCTGCAATAAAGTTATACCAAAGTGTTTTTGAGTCTCTTCCACTCCACCGAGTTATAAGTCTCTTATCCAATCGGGTGTATCTTTTGTTTTGAAGTTTTTCAGTATTGGTCGGAAGATTCCACCGTCGAGTATGAGTTTTGTTATAGCTGATGTTTCCCGCCAATGAGTGAATATAAGGCATGACTGTGAATCATTTGGCACTTTGAGAAAGGCCTTGGGTAGGCCGAAACGTCAGCCCTTTGTAACTAATAAATTATTTTTCTCTATAAGACCTGTGAGTGGGGATATATACATACTCACACACACATGATAAAAGGGGATCCATTGTGGTGATGGACTACTTTTTCTATTGGTCTTGTCACAATTACAGGAAATACAGGTATATAAAAAGTTGCCAAAGTTTTTCTTCATTCCAAAATTCTGTTCAATTAAAATTACAGAAACCTGAAAAGGTTTTTCAGCTCGAAAAATCAGGAGACTGGGGTCTCCTTAAAGATTGAAAAAAGAAAGAAAGATTGAGCTGAAAAGATGAAACAATCTTAAATAGGTCCCTTAGAGTGATATACAATAAGTGGAATAAAAATTAAAAAAAAATTACAATTCACATAATCTTAATCAGTGATGACTTTGATTTGTAAGCTCCAATAAGGTATAGACCGAGATGGATGATATATAATCTCTGTAAAGCACTGCAGAATAACTTGGCATTATATAACTATTACATAATAATGTTTATCAGATTTATGTCATTGCAAATCAAATTTTAATTGCACAATAGGGATTTTAATTACACAGCTATGGTTTTGCAAACGTATGTTAAATGTGTTCAAAGTTTAACATTTTCCAAAGACAAAAATTGTTTACATTTCCCTTGTTTTCATGCTAATGCTAATTATTTCTTACTTGGGTTAGATTGTAGGGGTTAAGGGACTCTTCTTTATTATATTTCTGAAGGCCAGAAACATACATTTTAGTTCAAAGTATACACAGCTTTATATTTATTTAAAGGTTTATTTAAAGAGGTTGATTAAGCTGCCTTTGTACATTCTTTGATTTGAGGTGGTGCCATACTATAAAGTCCTGTAATATTGTTCCCATATGATGCCATATATATGTGACTGCTTCACTAGGCAATCACAATGAGGTCTTTGCTTCTAAGTTTATAGTAGTTTATCTTTTAATCACTTTATACTTATCAGTACTTGATTCTCTGTGTTAAATATATATCATATTCATTTTTAGCACTATTTTTAATAATACTATTGATCATAAATTAAATATGAAAGACGTTACATTTATAAATGTGCACCTCCAACCCATAATGGCGCATCTTTAGTAAAACAAAATGACTTTGCACTGCCACTAAGCTAGAAAGTGCTACATGTGGTTGTCATGCAGCAGTTATTGTCTTTTATCAATAACATAATAGCCTGTTTGTGACAGCCACATATAGATAGAATTTTTTACATTTTCCTTTTGCTTCATTTTCTGTTTTTGTGTAAGCTATTCATCTCTGGTGTATAAGCAACTCATTAATTCATTGAATAAAGCTTCTCATTATTGCTTTACAGAAATGAATTGGATTTTCATTGGATTTAATCTAATTGCTTCATTATTTCAATTCTTCTTGGCTGACGTGCCTAGATATCAGTATTTAGCTAATTGCTCTTTTCACAGTAAAATCCATAATTGTCTTTTTTTGTGCAGTAAAAATCCATTTTCAGATCTTTGAAGAGATATTTGCTCTCTATCAGACATTGGTCAATCGTACAAGTCTGTATATTGAAAGTGAAAATACACATCATACAATGAGAATTTACTGTATTTAAACTTAAATTTACAGTAAACCATGGTAAACAATTTATGAGTAGTGATGGGCGAATTTATTCGCCAGGCATGGATTTGTGGCGAATTTTCACGTCTGAAAATGTTTTCGTGAAACTGAGGCAAAAATTTGCAGGCGAAAGGTTTGCAGTGAGAAAAGAAAAATTGTTGTGCGCATAAAAATTGATGCTCGTCAAAATTATTTGGACGCCCATTGACTTTAATGCATTTGGACATAGTAGTCGCGCGTATAAAAATTTTGCACGTCAAAATTATTTTGATGCCCATTGACTTTAGTGCATTTTGCAAATTTTTCGATGTTTCGCTAATTTTTCAGACAGATTCGCCCATCACTGCCTATCAGCAGATAAGATGAGGAATTTGTGTATAGATACTATCCATAGATGAGCAGAGTAACAATAAATACATGTTATTATCAATTGATCATAAGTGAGGAGCAGATTTTTGTGCCAGGCATAGATTCACAGTGAAATTATGCATTTCATCTGCAAATCTTTTCGTGAAGCTGCAGAGAAAATTTGCTGTGAAAAATTTCACAGCAACAAAAATGTTGCGTGTAAAGAAAATTGTCTCCTATTGACTTCAATGCGTTTCGCGACACGAAGGCTTTAAAATTACAAGCAATTCTATAGGTCTCACCCCCAATTATATTTTTTATGTAAGAAGAAATTATTTCTATTGTGTTAATTAAAGTGGACCCGTCACCCAGACATAAAAATCTGTATAATAAATGTCCTTCTTAAATATGAAATCCAATTTCTTTATTTTATTAAAGCATTCATAGCCATTGTAAACTCGTTTAAAAATATCAGCTGTCAATCGAATATTGCCAACCCTGCCTCTATGCCTTGGCATAGAGGTGGGGCAAGAAATTACTTTCACTTTCCATTCAGTACTTCCTAGATGTCACCGCTCACCCCACATTCCCCCAGCTCTCTTAACGATTTCATTGTGTAACCAGTGCATAGAGATGGACATTGGGTCCATGTCCCCTGGTGCACAAACAAGATTCTGAGATGATACAAGGCTTGCCTTAATAACAGTGTCCACAAAATGGCTCCCTCCTGGTTGCTATAATTATGAGTTACCAGACTGATGGAAACAATATTCAAATAATTTATACAGTGTAATTAAAGTTCATTTTGCTTGAGTAACATGATAAAATAGGAGTTGGATAATTTTGTTTGGGTGACGGGTCCCCTTTAAACAAAAAAAAAAACTTTACTTACACTATAAAAATTATTTAAATCTCTTTCCTTCATTCTTTTGGAATCCACAATTAAAGCACATAGGAGAGCTCCATTTTGTGAACATAGTTTTTATAGGTAGCTTTTCCTTATCCCAAAATCTTGCTTATGTGCCATAATGGGGGATCTGTCACCCATGCCCATGCACTGGCTACACAGTTATAGTCAGGGAGATGGAAGGGGGAATGTGGGCAGTGCAGTGACATCTAGGAAGTGCAGAATAGAAAGTGAAAGTAATTGCCTGCCCCACCTCTATGCCTGAGGCATAGAAACAGGACAGGTAATATATAAATAATTGAGAGCTGAGACTTTAAAATACCTTTATAAAAGGTATGAATGTGTTTATTAAAGAAAGAATTTGGGTTTCATGTTCTTTTTCAAAGGACTTTTATTAAACAACTTTGATCCATAATGAAACTGAAGATTCATAGTATTTGGGCTGGAAGATGTTATAGGGGATGACTTTGGTTACAAGAGTTTCTGAGTATACTCAAAACACTTCAACCTCATTAGTTCCAACTATTACACTATCTACTGTATAACTATGTATATTATAGATATACCTTTATCTTTAGATTCTCTCTATGCAGCACATTCTTCTTATAAGGCGATTTGATGTTACCCAGTAATGGTCTGCAAATGATAGTCCAATATCTTCTGATGGAATTAGTGCTTATCACTAATTATAATAGCTATTCTTTTGTATTGGTACTCATTGTACAGTATGCACTGCTCTACACAATATATCTCACAGTTACTTGGGAAATTAATATTATATAATAGTTCAGCTTCATCTGTATGTTCCTGTACTACAAGGCCAAGCATATTAGGGATGAATCTACACCCCGTTCAAAATCCCCCCCATTAAACCCCTTAATTTTCTAAAATGAATTACCAAAAATTACAGATGTAAGAGAATTCACCAGTTAGAATGCTGCTTTTCAGCACTATGCCAGTCATTGTGCTGCTATCTTACATACAGAGACTATTTTGTTACTTTGGCTTTCTAAGATTATACTAAAAACAAACAGAAAGGTAGGCATACTGCTGTTTAGTTGTTCTGTGATGAGAAAAAAATCTGTGTTTAATGGAATACTTTATGCAAGGTTGTTTTATTCCCTTTAACACCATAACAAAGTAAAGAGGTTGGTGCCTGCATTGAATGGATGTTGAGAAAATTCCATTTGAAAATAAAAGGTATTGATATGTCTATACAACATAGCACTGCCTTAAACCGAAAATAATAGTCAACCTCACATAAGGAATTAAGGGTAGAGTCATGCAAAGACAACCTGTTCTGACTATTAGATCTCATCATTGCAAGCAGTGATGGGTGATTTTGTCCAGTTTCGCATAAAAATGTGCGAATTTCCTGCAAAATGGTGAAAAATCAGCGGAATGTCACTCGTTTTGGACGCCGGCGTCCGTTTTTGCTAATTTATTTGCTGGCGTCAAAATGCGGGAATTCGCCGCAAATTTGCGTCTGGCGAATAAATTCACCCATTGCTAATTGCAAGGTATAAGTATTCGGACATGGCTTTTGAAAGGAGATTCTCTGTTAGTTTTGGCCCTCACCCTGACTATAATGTTTTCGATTTTTATGTGCAAATTAAACTGGAATTAGAGCTTTTAGGTTATTTGCTGCCAAATGTTGCAAGTTGCCGCAGAAATAAACACGTAAACATAAGGAAGTAAACCCACAACTCAGAGTCAGAGATATGGGTGCAGTGGGAGAGTTTTATATAGTGTTCAGGCGCCCTTTAACTTTTCTGCCAGGAGCTGAAAAGAAGTGATTACATAAATTAACTAGTATGACAGCAGGTTTGCATTACCAATATCAAAACTATAAAAATTAAACAGAAAATCCAATAGAGACAAAGGCAAAATGCAAATATTGAAATCTACGGGGGAAATTTGCCAGATGGAAAGCTAAAATAAACATAACTGCACTGGACTAAAACACATTACAATGTGATCTGCCTCACTGGCTTGCTTGCTATTATTTACAAGATTATTAAAAATGGAATCATTTAGTTTTTGAAATATAATGTCACTTAAGGAATTCATTTACTATGCCATTTACATTGCCCTTGGCTGAAGTTCATTAAACTAAATAGTCTTCAAAGTTCACCTTTAACCTGAAATATGTATCCTCTTTTTACAATTGGGGATAAAATGAATTACTTTGTGTCTTTGCTCTGATCTTAAATAAATTGGACAAATCCCAATCCCAAGACAAGCTAAAAACCAGACTTAGCAGTACTGCTTCAAGAGAAGCTACAAAGTAGCCAAAAATTAAAAAATAAAAAGTACAAAATCTAGTAGGTGATTTGGCTTTTATCAAGGAGGCTGGGTCAAAAAGTTTTTGCCCAAATTTATGTGACAGTAAGGGGCAAATTTATTAAGGGTCAAATTGAAAATTCGATTTTCAAATTTTGTTTATGGTCAAAACACTCAAATTTGAATTGTGAATTATCTAAACTTGATTTGAGTTTTAATTCAAATTTGAATTATGAGATTTATTATACTCTGGCCCTATAAGAGCTCAAATTCGACTATTCTCCACCTAAAACTTGCTGAGTTCATGTATAAGTCAATCGGAGGGGTCCAGGGACCAATTTGGACATGTTAGTAGCCTTCCTGACATTCAAGTTTTTTTTCGGAGAACAAACTCAAATCGAGTTTAGTCAAATTCTTTTTGAGTTATCGAGTCGGTAAAATTTGTGCGAGTTTTAGATTTTTTTTAATAAATAACCCAAGTATCAAGTATATTTAAAGTTGAAATTCGACCTTTTGATAAATGTGCCTACCCAAGTATATTTGCATTTTAAAGTCTTTCTTCAGTTAAGATATTATTATATTAAAGTTTCCACCGAGCTCCTTGTAATCATTGATTTTACTGTAATTAAGAATTATAGAGAATTCTGCCACTCTCTTTACTCCCTGCGAATGACAGTGATCCCTCCCTGACATTTAGGGGCAAATTTACTTAAGGTTGAATATTGAGGGTTAATTAACCCTCGATATTCGACTGTCAAAGTTAAATCCTTCAACTTTGAATATCGAAGTCGAAGGATTTAGCGCTATTCGTTCGATCGAACAATTAAATCCTTCGAATTGAAGGATTTTAATTCATCGATCGAACGATTTTTCTTCGACCAAAAAAAGCTAGCTAAGCCTATGGGGACCTTCCGCATAGGCTAACATTGACTTCGGTAACTTTAGGTGGCACACTAGGGGGGTCGAAGTTTTTCCTTAAAGAGACAGTACTTAGACTATCGAATGGTCGAACAGTCGAACGATTTTTAGTTTGAATCATTCGTTTCGAAGTCGTAGTCATGGTCAAAGTAGCCCATTCGATGGTCGAAGTAGCCAAAAAAAATTAGAAATTTGAAGGTTTTTTTATTCATTCCTTCACTCGAGCTAAGTAAATGGGCCCCTTAATGTGAATCATCCAGCTATGACTTTGTATGTTTGATGTACAATGCTTGTTACCTTATGCTTGTACTAAAAAACTGATTGTATAATGTAATATTTAAAGGGGACAAAAACCTTTCATAGCAGTGTTGTTTTACGTAAATGTTGCTGACTAGTGATGGGTGAATAAATTAGTCAGGCGCAAACTGTTAAAAAACGTGGGCGCACATCAAAATAGTTTTAATTTAGCTCTGAACATCTGAACATCCCTATAGTTGCTGTTCTATGCTTTGATCATATCAGCAAGCATGCCAACAAAATAATACAATTATTCCTAGTATTCTAGTGACCCAAGTGATGCCATAAGATACTCCAGTGTTCTGTTTACACATTTTTAGCTCTAAACTCCCAAATATCACTGCCTACGGCAGGTGCTATGCCCAATGGCATGATGAAGCTAATAACACTGCACAAGATACCTGGCATCAGATTGCCCATGGCACAAGGGTACTAAGAAGAAGAAAAAAGCACCCTTTAATTTTCTTGCATTTGCATCTGGCCCATAATAAACCTGATCTTTACTGTTAAGGCTAAGGCCACACTAGGCGATAGCGCCGCGATTTGACTCGCAGCGACTTTTCGCCGCGACTTTTAAGCCGCAATCGCTGGGGAAACTTTTGCGCTGGCGTCTATGGGGAATCGTGGAAAATCGCCAGCGTAAAAACACACGCGGCGATCTTTTTTCTATTGTCGCTCGAAATCGCCTCGCTAGTCAAATCGCGGCGCTATCGCCTAGTGTGGCCTTAGCCTTAGACTATTGATGATTTAATGATTTAACAATTTATCACACTGATACAGAGAGTGTATTGACATTTAGATACATTCACTATTTAACTGTATTCTCTGAATTTAAATGTAAATCTGTATGGAAGCAGTTTGGTATATAGCTAGAATACTAGAGCTTGTTATCAAAATGCCCATTGGTGTAATGCCTTTAAAAATTCTAATTGCATGAAGAAGTAATTTTTAAAAATTTCTTTAAAAAAAATTCTTTAAAAAATGCAGTTTGCAACTTATTTATGGGAGTTTTTTTCAGAATTAACTTTCCCAGCTGTACTGATGCTCTCTGTTGGATTATTTCGTTTCTTTTTAGCTGTTCAAATGTTTTACTTTCTTTCCTATATACTCTTAAAGATCGCTATGACAGGAATGCCACTCTATTATTTGGATGATGACTTTGCAAATAAACAGATAGAGATGAGTTTTATAAATAGAGTTGTCATACATCTTTTATGGTGACATTGCTATGACTGACATGTTCTTCACTGGTAAGCTTTAGAAATTATAGCTGTTCCTCCATTACTAAGATAAATACCATCTTTCATCCAGTGCTCTTCCAGACAAGAGTTGAGTGTAGGTGGACAGTGTGTGGACATAATAACTAATGCTAATATACAGGATGTGGAATATCTACTGCACTGAAAGTTATAAACAAGAACTAAAAGCTATACACCTTGAAAAGATGTGACTTTCACATCATTACAGTGCATACATTGAGATATCAAGGAAATACTATGAAACTTAGATTAGAGGGATATATATATAATTGTAATCTAGAGATGGCTATGTGAAAAGTGAAATAAAGCAAATATATTGCTGAACAGTCAAATACAAAACTGAAACAGGCTCAAAATGAACTCTATTTTCCATAATCGCAGTGCAATTGTAGTTACCTCTGTTTAGTTTGTTGACGTATTCCCTCCTGTAAATGAAAAGTGCACAAGCAAACAAAAATTACACTCACCATATAAGTTGAGGCATGTCCAGGGCCTTACATTCACAACCTTTGATAATCACAAAGATGGTGCACAAGTCGGCACCCATGCACAACACTTTGTGCCTTGTGCTCATCTAAGCACATGGTAACCGAGTGTTTTTTTGTGATAATGCAGTATAAATTGCTCTTCTAACTTCACAGCTTATTTTAATTTTCTATAATTATTTTCATTATTTTAATTTTCTATAACCAGTTCTAAAAAGAAGAGGCTTAAAAAAATATATTTTTCCTCTCAAACTTCTTGCAAACTTGAGCTAATTTGCATAGGATTCCCCTACCCTGTGATTGGTTTTGTCACTAGTGATGGGCGAATTTGTGCAGTTTCGCTTCGCTGAAAAATTCGCGAATTTCGCGCGAAATTCGCGAAACGGCGAAGAATTCGCAAAACGGCGCCGGCGTCTCGTTTTTGACGCCGGCGCCCGTTTTTGACGCCGGCGCCCGTTTTTTCGACGCCGGCGCACGTTTTTGGCGCCGGCGTCCATTTTTTCGGAAAAAAATTTTTGACGCCGGCGAATTTTTTGCGCGAATTTTCGCGGCCGTTTCGCGAATTTATTCGCCGATGCGAATCGCGCAAATTCGCCGCGAATTCGCGCATGGCGAATAAATTCGCCCATCACTATTTGTCACTATTCCTTTCTCAAGTCCAGACCGGGGCTCATTGATCTTGTGGGACAGGAGTTGATTCCCTTTGCAGGAAACTTGCTTATAGAACCTTAATAGTAAATCCACCTGTTTATGCTGCATTGTGTACAGGTATGGAATCAATTATCCAAAATACTTGGAACATGTGGTTTTCCTGAGGTTTACATCTACTAAGTAAACATTAAGGGGCAAATTTACCTATGGTCGAATATCGAGGGTTAATTAACCCTCGATATTCGACTGCCGAATTGAAATCCTTCCACTTCAAAAATTGAAGTCGAAGGATTTAGCGCAATTCGTTCGATCGAACGAAAAATCGTTCGATCAAACAATTAGATCCTTCAGGATTTTAATCCATTGATCGAACGATTTTTCTTCGACCAAAAAATACTTAGAAAGACTATGGGGACCTTCATAGGCTAACATTGACTTCGGTAGGTTTTAGATGGCGAACTAGGGGGTCGAAGTTTTTTTCTAAAGAGACAGTACTTTGACTTTCGAATGGTCGAATAGTCGAACGATTTTCAGTTGTAGTCGAAGGTCGAAGTAGCCAAATCGATGGTCAAAGTAGCCAAAAAAACCATTCGAAATTCGAAGTTTTTTTTCTTCTATTCCTTCACTCAAACTAAGTAAATGGGCCCCCTAATAAATCCAATATAATTGTTTTGCAGTCAATATGGATTCAGGCTATAATTAGTGATGGATACATTTGTCCCGTTTCGCTTCACCAAAAAATTAATGCATTATTATGCTGCTTTTTATTTGTTTATGAAAACCCTATGAGCATGGTGTTTTTGCTATAGCTCATTTCTCCCAAAATCTGACTTTTTCAGGGTTTTCGGGCAAAAACTCCAAAAAATTTAACTTTTCTCCCGAAAAAAGTATGATTCAGGTTTTTTCTCGTTTTTTTTCATGTTTTTAATGATCAAAATAAATGGAGATAATTTATTAATAAATGAGGCAAAATTGGACACAGGATTCTGGGGCACAGTAGAACAGTTTAGATTCCCATGAATGCGATGATAAGTGATACTAATGCAATCAACTTAAGGTGGTGATCAAGGTTAATAGGGATATACAGTATGGCAAGATCAAGGTTCAATCCCTTTTTCCACTTTTAGAATAGAATATAACATTTCTCCCAGCAATGTTTTATGTACAGTTTTTAGTAACTCACATAAAGGTCAGTAATTTGTACTGTGACATGCATAACTCCTTTAAACACCAATATACAATATCATATTATATTTTACTAAGTGTAATATACAGAAATACTTTCTGAAGAACTCACCCCTCCAAGTGTAACACATAGATGACTTAAAGGGATTCTATCATGGGAAAACATGTTTTTTTTTTCAGTTGATATTGCGGCTCCGGCAGATTTCTGCACCTAAATCCATTTTTCAAGATCAAGCTATTTTTTTTATATTTAATTAAATATGACATAATAGTAGACATGTTGTTAGTTACCCAGGAGCCCCCAGGCATGTGACTTGTGCTCCGATAAACTTCAGTCACTCTTTACTGTTGTATTGCAAGTTGGAGTGATATCACCCCCTCCCTTTTCCCCCCAGCAACTCATCAGCAGAACAATGGGAATGTTACAAGATAACACTCCCTGGTAGATATGAAAATAGCACTAATGAAGTGCTGGCTCTTTCGATGGGCAGAGACACATGTTGCTATTTCGGGAGATTAGTCACATAGCAACAAATTTCTTCTTCGGGCGACTAATCTCCCCGAACTGCCTCCCCGCCGGCGATTTACATGCTATGGCACTCAGATCGATTCCTTCACCGAAGTTGCCTCACGAGGAAACTTCGGGCAACTATGGAAAGCCAAGGCGATCCCGAATGCAAATCTCCAGTGGGAAGGCAGTTCAGGGAGATTAGTCTCCCGAAGAAGTGATTTGTTGCTGGGCGACTAATCTCCCGAAATAGCAGCATGTGTCTCTGCCCTTAAAGCACAGGGTCAGGCAAAATAACCTGAGATGGCTGCCTACATACCAATATTAAAACAATTTTGAATTATTTGCAGTGTAATTTTGAAATAAAAACTACACCATAAAAATAATGACAGAAACCCTTTAACAGATCATCATTGGGCCCTAGAATTGTGTTCAGCATCTCTGTTTGTACTTCCCTACAGACATAAAATTATTCAACTACAGTACATATATTATCCACTAATGATGATATAGAAGGATGCATCAGTTAATAGGGCTGCTAACCAGTACATCCTGGTCCTGCGCAAAAAATCAAACTGTCAAGCTCAGTTAAATATTTACAGTAATATTGGAAGCCAGGGACAGAGACATGGGGAATATATTACAAAGATTTATTTCATCCACAGGAAGAAAACCTTCAAAGGTTGCTTTCTCATTTCACCTGGTTCTGTTGGGCATCATTAAGTGCATATATCATTACAGGAGAGGCATAATCAAGGTAGTTCACTAAAATTGCCTTGCCATTTTGTGCATCTTTTCGGCATCTCTTGCCGATGGGAGAACAGTTATTTTACTCAGCAGGAAGAGATGTACAAAGCCGGTATCATTGTCTAAAGCCGGTTGTTCAATACATTAGTTTAATAAGTCTTAATTCTAGTGCAAAGTTTACAACTAGTTGTGCAACAATAAAAAGAAAAGTTTACTACTAGGTTTTGAGTGCTTCCTGGCATAAGTTCCCTGTCTACAAATAAAATGTATATATTTTAGTCCCAGAATCTGTCTCTTATAGTAAGAATATATGGAAGCTCTCTGAGTTTGTTATGTAGCCCTGCAGAAAATGTTTAAACACGAAACAATTTACAGTAATAATGTCCATCATATTTATTTTTGCTCTTTGTGAGCAGTTCTTTTAACGTCTTCCCCTCCCAATAACGGTTTGCATTCATCAGCTATGAACAAAAATGAACAATTTAATAGCACCATCCAATGACAGATAATTTAGCAGTAGGTATTATATGAATGATGCAGTCATTTGTGCAATGTGCTAACAACTGATAAACAAAATCCATTCTATACATATGCATTATTCAGACGTACATTTATGAGTTGCTTATGTAAGAATTTTTTCTATTATGAGGTAAAAACACAAAAAAATGCAACAACTTGCCAAGTATGTCATCTATGTAACTTGAAAAAAAAATATTTGTCATATAATCAAATATTCTATTAACCTTTTTGCTTTGAGGGCAAAATATGGCAACCAACACTGTAAAATACAAAACTATTGATCTGATCTTTAATTAAAAACTTGGGCAAATATTGGGTGTTAAAACCAGGTAAAAGTAACAAATGCTCATCCAACCCCTGATCCCTCTGAAATGAAATATTTCTCAATTCATTTCAAGATGATTAAAGATCATTGACTTCTCAAAATTTCACAAATTGCTTACTCACTGTGGTGGAAGCAGATACACACACATATATACATTTAGGGGAAGGAATTTTTATTAGTGTAAGGCACAAAATGTGTCCTTAATATATTCATAATGGGTTGAGTGCAGAGGACTCTTGTATTGTCTATGCAAAGTTTGTGGTCACAACCTCATTAGTGGTGAGCACAACTTTCCCTTGTTTGTATTAGTTCATATAGGAGCAGTGACCAGCTCCATGTTGTAGCTCCCACCCCTCCCAGCTTTAGTCAGGTGATCCCACTGGTGTCTAATAAAAGAGCAGCCAATTTTGGAAGTTTTACTTTGAAAGCAGCGAGTAAGTTGCAGGTAAAACTTAGTCCCTTTGTAAAATGTATAATGAAGCAATAGAATTCTTAATGAATCAGATGAAAATTGAGCATAGGACTGGCCAGATATGGGATGACTTTGACATAGTTGGCCAGCTTAAATCTATTGCAATATATGGACAAACAATCCCTGTTTTGTTTAAAGGGGAAGACATTTTTAGTAGCGTAAAGCACAACAAGTTTCAATGTCCTTAATATATCGATAATGGGTTGAGTGCAGAGGATCTCTTGTATTTGTTATATATATATAGTATACATGGCTTTTTAAACAAAAGCCATGGATATCTTGTAAAGTATATCCTATAAACAGTGAGTTCTGATGTCACCAGTTAAAAACGCTGAGTTTTGAGGTCATTTCTGTCACATGACTCACTAAAATTTGTGTATTATAATAAATAAAGTACCCCCAGATGCAAAATATGAGGATATTAGAAGTTACCTCGGAGTTCCATGACCTGTATAAAAGCACTCGACCTTCAGCCGCGTGTTTTATATGGTAATGGAACTCCTCGGTAACTTATAATATCCTTATATTTTACAAGAGGGGGTACTTTATTCATATATATATATATATATATATATATATATATATATATAGAAGTTTAGAGAGTGTCTCTCAGCAGGGCACAGCAGGTAGGAGACCTGGCTGTGGTAAGAACTCCCAGTGGAGCTGGGGGTGCCACCTGCTACTGCAAGAAGCAGAGGGAGCCCGTCGCTGTGACTAAGAGCCAGATTTTGTTGTCTATGTGGGACATTGAGGAAAAGCCAGGAGGCTGAGAAATTCCCTCAAAGACTGTGAGTACATGGGTGACCCCAACCTATGTTTTGACTGGTAGTCCACAAGGGGCCCAGTATAGTGAGGGAACACTTCATATGAAGGTACCGCCCAGTTGGCAAGGATTTATTTTTATGGTTTGTTAGAAATACTGAAATGGTCACCCCTGTTTGTGAAGGACTGTTTCAGAAAATAAACCAATGTTTCTTTGAAGAGCCTGTGTGTCTCTGTCTAACTGCTCCTTTTCCGATGCTGCCTGCCCTACCATTTGCTAAATTCCCCCCACATATATATAAAACAAAAAAAACTTCCGCACACATAGGTCTTGATAAGTGAAAAAAAAGCTGGTAGATTTATTTCAACGTTTTGGCTTACAAACTCAAGCCGTCATCAGTTAAAGCAGGATATTTCAGAAGCAGAGGGAGAGCTGCTCAAAATGAAGGAATAGATGTAGCCTGTTTTCAGTCGTGTCAAAAATTGTCATAGGTCAGCAGACCGGGTCATTCATGCTCAAGTTCAAAGAATTTGAGCATCTTGCAAAAGTCTGAGAGCTTTTGACAAAATCTTTAACAACAAATCTCAGACCAGGCTACCAAAACTTCTTGTGTTTTAGGTTAAAGGTTTTAGAAATTCTTTTGTGGCCTGCAACAGTAGAAGCAAATTCTGATTAGCAAAGTGACATGGCAAAGATTTTTGAGAGTTAAGGGCAGATTTCTCAAAATGTGAGATTAGAGCTAACCATGAAAAAAATCACTTACATTTTATTCATTACTATGGGATTTTTAGAATTGTATTTATTGAATTGTGAAGTCTAACTTTCAGTCATTTCAGTCATTCGCGAAATGCATTACAGTCTATGGACGGCTTTGAGACAGATTGAGCCTGAGTGGACAGGATCTATATAAAGCTTCCTCTTATTAAAGGTTGACAAAGAATCATAAACCCCTTCTCTTGCTGGACCAAATTCCTGACACATCCTTTTTACGTAGTGTTCATTTCAGTGTTGCCACACAATGTAATTCACACAACATTTTATCCATATGATGGCACAGAAGTATTATAAAATGCCATTGTTTACAGTCGTAGGACATTACACAGAACCAATGTTTTGAGCCCATTCTGTGTCATGTCCAAAGGCTATCTCTAGTAATTTGGACCTATCTTCCTTCCTGGACACTCATCTTTGTTTGCAAACATGATAGGTTTGTTGGCTCATCACCTCCTCCACCAACTACTGTAACTCCTTAGCACCAAATAGACAACTACATAAACTAGATCACATTAGTCTCAGTATACCATTCAATGGTAACGTTAACCTAACTTTCCATAGTTACATCATTTTTCATCTGCATACAAACAATTACTCCCATTATATTATACCCTTCCCATGATCCCAGCTCTCTGTTGTTTAATCTCCCTTTTTCTTTTTGCCTCCACATTGTTGGAAACACTTTTTTACAGCCTAGCATCTTAGTCACAAATCCATTCTTGATCCCTTGCTATGTGGCTTCCACTTAACAGATATTGCACTCAGCAAAATAACCAATGATCTTTTCCTGGGAAAGTTGACAACCAATTCCTCCTTGACATTATACTGTATACTCGGCAGCTAGCATTCATGACATTGCTCTTTCATGGTTTAAATAATATATGTCCTTTAAAGTAGCTTTCGCTAGTTACACCTCCACCTCAATTTTTCTTTCTCTCTGTTTGAGTTCCTCAGGTCTCTAATCTAGGCTCACATTTATGCTGATAATACCCAAATCTGCCTGTCTACTTCCAGAACTCTTCTTCTTTACTTTCCCAAGTTAAAGGAACAGTAACTCAAAAAGTAAAAAGTGTTTTTTATGCATTTAAATATAGTGTACTGTTACCCTGCATGGGCAAAACATTGTGTTTAAACAGCAAATAACAGGTAAGCTGTGTAGTACACACAGCTTCAATAATTTATTGAAACAAATTACATCTGGAATGCTGGCATATGCAACAAATATATGAAACATATTTTAGGATGTTTTGCTTTCTGCATACTGTACTTATGCAAGGTTATTACATTGTGTTATCACAAGATGCCTGCCATACAACTATTAATTTACCTGTATACCCAAGCCATTACCAATATAAACATACAGTGCTCAATTATACATTGCTACAGAATTGTTATGTGATTTTGATTGATCATAAAACTTATTATAAAGAATCATCATCCTTATGTTTCAAATGTAAGCCCCCTGATCCTATTTTTATTATATAACCATTATCTGTTATATCAGTATTGTAAGACCCCTGTTCATAAATGAATTATAAAGCACTTCATTCCTTGCTGGCGCAATATAAATAAATGACGATAATGATGAATTTCCTTAACTTTAAAGATAGGATAAGATGCTTTGTGGAACTTTGTCTTTGTTTCGATTGGCTTAATCTTTAACTTTCCCCTATAGATATCCTGGTAAAGAGATATGACTGTATCTCATGATAAATGAGATTTTGTGAGTATCATTAATCAGGAGGAACTTTGAGAGACTTTGCTGAAGTGCAATTAGAGCTGTTTGGACGTTGTATTTTATATAAGGGTTGTTGGATTTGTGGATAGAATTCACCTCTGTACACACTGGGAAGGAAAGTATTGAACCTGCTCAGTTAACTTCATTGCATAATGGTTTTACTTTTTGTTTTTAAATTACTATGGCAATTCCTGAATATTTTGCACTTTACTTTAACATTTCTCACTGATAAAAAGGGACTATTTATATAATTTAGACATATTCATGTGTAATAATATTCTAAAATGGATAACTGCTTTACAGTCAGACTCAGCAGGGTCTATATTTTCATTACACGTTTATTTTAAAATGCATTTACATAAAATGACATGGTTAAAATAGGCAATGGCACACTTTAGTCTTCTAATAATAATACAGCAGTAAGAAGTAACAGAATTAAGCCTGAATAAATAGTTATATGTTTGTTACTACATCTTTAGAGATTTTGCATATTATTTATGTTACTGTTTTTTTTTTTTTATAATCAGTTAATTTTAAATAATTATATCAGCTAATTCCACACCCCATTAACAGCAGTATGGCCATTTATAAACAGGCTAATGTAATAAAACATGCACATTTTTCACAGTTCCTTTAACCCATGGCAACCAATGAGATGCTTCGTATCTGATGGGCGATAGAACATTTATTACATTACCCCCTATGAGACTTATTCTGATATTATGAGACAAGCTGGATTTTGTTTGGGTGTAGAAATTAGGATCTATGGAAGAAAGCAGCAGGCATTTGCTGCTGAGCACTATCACCCAACAGTACAGCATGGCATTCAACTGCTCAGAGTAGCTGAACACATTCTTATGAACTGACACATAAAAAATAAAATTTGTTTGTGAGATTCTCTAACTGTTGCATGAGTGAAGCCTATAGACAGGAGTGGACACAGTTCTTCAGAAACCAATTCTAAATGCAAACCATGTATTTGGTTTAATCTATGAAACTAGCCTATAGTTTAGGTAGGTAATGTTATTTCTTGCATGTAATTTTCTAGCAATCGGCCTTTGATAAGGCTAGGTATGCCCGAGTGAAAGACGCATTAGTTGGTAGCATTTTAGTTTCAGTTAGGCAGGGTGCCAAGAACGGGTGGGTGACAGGGGTTGGCCTGGGGGCTATTGTTGCTTTTAGCTTTGACTAGGCAGGGAGTCGGAACGCCTGTTTAAATGATAACATAGCACTACAGTTCTGTATATGGTGGGGACTCATAATGGCAGAGGACTTATGTGGATGTAATCTGGGATATACAGTAAGCACATGGTACAAGCTTTTTGCCATTGCTTGTCCAATTAATCTGCGTGAGTGCATCCACGCCATTTTTATTTCTGCCTGATACTTTTGTACTTTTGAATTTGATTTTGGCTTCCAATTGTTATTTTGTTTGGCTGCTGGGGGGGGGGGTGATATCACTCCAACTTGCAGTACAGCAGTAAAAAGTCATTGAAGTTTATCAGAGCACAAGTCACATGACCAGGGGCAGCTGGGAAATTGACAATATGTCTAGCCCCATGTCAGATTTCAAAATTGAATATATAAAAATCTGTTTGCTCTTTTGAGAAATGGATTTCAGTGCAGAATTCTGCTGGAGTAGCACTATTAACTGATGCGTTTTGAAAAAAACATGTTTTCCGATGACAGGATCCCTTTAAGGATCAGTCTGCATCTATCTATATTTAATCTATGCTAAATATTATTTTGACTCAGCACAACAGTTTTCCAGTTCAGTGGGAGGTTCTTCCCTTCATTCTTTTGTTTTCTGTAAGCAAAACACCAGGAAACATACTTTGTATAAAGATAGCATGTCTCTTTTGCAGATAACATATCATAATATCTGCATCTCTGAAGGGGAAACTATTTTCCTGCCCAGGTTAAAGTTTCCATGGCAGTTCTTTAATTGGTCAGGGTTGTCTGGTGTCCTTAGTGTTTAAAAGGGGAGTCCCCTTGTGGTTCCAATGTGTTGAATGCCTCTTGCTGGAGGAAGAGGTGTTTGCAGGAGAGCCTTGGTTGGAGTAGCTAGTGTCAGGGAAATAACCAACTCTAGGGGGTATATTTATCAAAGAGTGAAGTTAGAGATCACCACAGTCCTCAAGTGAAATTCCACCACTCCCCATCTATTTCTAGGGGATTTTTAAAAGAGTATTTATCAATGGGTGGAAGTGAAAAATCCCATAGAAATAAATGGAGAGTGGTGAAATTTCAATCTAGCAAACTGTAGCAATCTTTAACTTCACTCTTTGGTAAATATACCCCAATGAGTGAAAGTTATGCTAGTAGAGGCTTCTAGGTGTCACCCAACTGTATAGGGCATAATACCTTCAGGTTTAGGGATAGCATGTTTTCTGGAGTTAATCACAACTGCGAGCATCCCTCTAGCACTAGTGCTACTTCACCTACAGTATAAGTGAGTCTTGTCTTGAAGCTAAAACCTTGCTTGGGCCCAATTCCATCTGAGGAGGTAACTATCTGAAGTATCTGTGAAGTGATTGTATATTATCCCAAGTAACACCAAACAGACTGTATGAAATGCAGAAAATAAATATTAATAAAATCTTATTTTAAGAACACCTGATACCCAAGATATTGGACAATCTGTTCTGTGTCTGAAGTCACTGCAGCTCATTTATAAACACTGGGCAAATTTGTACCTGGGCAATAACTAATGGCAACCAATCAAAGGGTTTCATTCACTGTTCAACCTAAAGGCGGCTAAAAAGAGCCAGCCACTGATTGGTTGCTATGGGTTACTGCCCAGGTGCAATTGCCCCCTGCTTCAGCAAAAGTGCACCTGTGAACTGAGTATTGCATGCTCTACTGAAAATTGCAGGAAGTTTTGACTTTAAGTTCAAAATAACATTACACCTGCATAGTACTCAGTTGATTTATTCACATTTTCCAGTTGCCCAGGGAACATGATGACTGAATCCTGAACTAAATTCTGGATTTGGTGCATCAATAAGGGGTTATTTACTAAAACTCAAATGTATCATATTTTTATTAAACCATGCTCGACCAAACTCCAATCCATGATTTTATCTTATTTATCAGTAAAATAACTTGAAAAAGTCAAATAGGGGAAAAAAAACTTGATAAAATAGAGAAAAACCCCAATCATACAAATTTTTCAGATATGAGGCCCGAATTGCTCACTTTTTTTGGTTTATCATCTGACAACCCTGAATTTTTTAGAGCAGATCATGATATCTTTAAACTGTAAAAGAGACATCTCCCATTGAGTTATACATGACCTCAACAGGTTTGAGATGGTGGATTTTTTAAGCTTCTTCCAGTTTTGGGGTATGATAAATCTTGTAAAATTCTAGTATTTTTTTCCTATAAAAATATGTTTATGCCCAAAAAAACCTTGACTAGAAATAAAACAAGTTTAGTAAATAATCCCTAAGAGTACAGGGATGCAGAAATTTCTCATCTGACTGAGAGGTAAAGGAAAAACCTACGGATCATTTCATCCCCTCCTTGCAATTTTGCAACCATTTGCTCAAACAACATGTACATGACTTTGCTATATGAATCTTCTGCATAGTAAAGTACGAGCCAAAATTATGCCATTTAGCGATGAAGGAAAATGTAAGCATTTTTTCACTGTTACTTTTTCTCATGCAAAATACATTGCAGTCAATGAATGTTTTGTCACCCATATAATATAACATTTCAGACACCCTAAAAATAAAATGGCACTATGACACAAGTCAAATGGTTTGCAGTCAGCAAGTGTTAATTTTTTTTATATTTGGTTAAAATAGTCATGTGAGGATTATGCACTGCAAAGACTTTGGCTTGATAATTTATTCTGTTCAGACACTCAGCACCTAGCTTGCATTATCTTTATATATCACCATCTCCAAGCACAGACACCAGTTATAGGTGTTTAAAATTCATGTGATGCTTAGCAATAACATGTAAGAGATATAAATCTACAGACTGAAGTTTATGGACTTTCTCTTATGTAATATTGTTCCAAGATGTCATATATTATTGCCATCCTGACTTTTTTTATTGCCTCCGAGAGGAAGTCATTCTTGAATTAGATAGATAAAATAACTTGATTAGCAGATTAGTTTGCATCCAAAAGTCTTGCTGCCTTTTTTACTTAAATAAGAAAGGAAAAAAAATCAATCTATGTGTCACATTTTTCTTGTGTTCTATCTTCTGAAGGTGACCATTATAGTCTAAAGCGTAAAATTAAGTCTGCAGATGCTCCTGTAGATAGATCTTTTTTTTGTCTCTTATATTAAAGAAACCTAAGGTTCCTTTCTCAGTAGCCCTCAATTTTTATCAATTTTAGTTATGAAAACATGATCATGGAGCTATTAATTGCAACTCATTGCTCTCTGAGTCCTTGTTGAAACAGTGAGAATGCCTTTTCCCTCTCAAAGACAGGGAGAGATACAGAAAACATGAAAAATTGTAGAGATACATCAGATAAATCCAAATCAATTCAGAAAAGACAAATAGAAAAGTCTTTGTCCTTTGAAGATCAACATGAAGTTTTTTAATGCTTTCCCACAGGTCATAAGATTTTGTTAACTTGTGCATATGAAATGCTTTAAAATGTAGCTCAAGAAAAAGTAAAAGTGGAATACTGTTTGTACAGGCGAATTTAAGGGATTGATATTAACCGTATTAATTTGGTTTATTAGCAATTGATGTTTGGGATGTTGGTCTATCAATGTTAAAATATCCTGGAAACATAGGATATACTATGATATACTGTGCTTGCTAGTAGGGTGCTTGAAGGGATTCTGTCATGGGAAAACATGTTGTACCCAAAACACATCAATTAATCATACTTCTCCAGCAGAATTATGCAACTGAAATCCATTTTTCAAAAGAGCAAACAGATTTTTTTTATATTTTTAAATCTGACATGGGGGTTGCCCTCGGTCACGTGACTTGTGCTCGGATAAACTTTAGTCACTCTAACTGCTGCAATCCAAGTTGGAGAATGCCACCGACCTCCCTTTCCCAGCAGTCCATTAAAAATGGGATGATAACAGGATAACCCCTGGTACATAGTTACATAGTTATAGTTAAATTGAGTTGAAAAAAAAAGACAAAGTCCATCAAGTTCAACCCCTCCTATAAGAACAGCACTCAATCGTAGAAATCTACATCCCACTGTGACTTCTTCAGTTACATTGAGTAGGAGAAACAATACTTATCTGGAAACAGTTCAATCATAAAGTGCTGGCTCTTTCTAAAAGCACAGGCGACGGCTGCCTACACACTAATATTAGAACTAAAAAAAAAATACACTTGTTGGTTTAGGAATAAAATTTTATAAAAAATTTTATATGGTAGAGTGAACTATTTGTAATGTAAACTGAAAGTTAGAAATAAAAACTACACCTTTATCATTACCGAATCCCTTTAATGATAACTGCTGTAGATCAGGTATAGATCTGCAAAATAGAAGTCAAAGCTCACATTAGTACAGGTATAATATTTATTATCCAGAATGCTTGGGACCTGGGATTTTCCAGATAAGGAATAATTCTGAAATATGGATAGCCATACCTTAAAGGGATTCTGTCATAATTTTTATTATATAGTTTTTATTTATAAATTACACTGTTTACACAACACATAACTCACTCTACAATACAAAATTTCAGTCCTGAATCAGCAAGTGCATTTTTGTTTAGTTGTAATATTCGTGTGCAGGCAGCCATCTCAGGTCATTTTGCCTGGTCATGTGCTTTCAGAAGGAGCCAGCACTTTATGTGTCGCAGAAGGACCTGGATTTTACTATTGAGTGCTGTTCTTAGATCTACCAGGGAGCTGTTATATTGTATTAGGGAGCCGACTACCTTCTCATTGTTCTGCTGATGGGCTGCTGGGGGAAAAGGGAGGGGTTGATATCACTCCAACTTGCAGTACATCAGTAAAGAGTGACATGACTGGGGCAGCTGGGAAACTGACAATATGTCTAGCTCCATGTCAGATTTCAAAATTAAATTAAAAAATCTGTTTGCTCTTTTGAGAAATTGATTTCAGTGTAGAATTATGCTGCATTATTAACTGATGTGTTTTGAAAAAAAATTGTTTTCCCATCACAGTATACCTTTTAGTCTAAAACTGAAAAACATTTAAAGATTAAATATGGCCAATAGGATTGTTTTACCACCGACAAATCCATGTGTTCATGTATGTTTTAATTGACTGATTGACTGATTACAAAGTCATACATCAGGTCTTGTGAAACTTGCATGCATTTGGCAGAAAAGACAGCAACAACTTCCAAAGTCTGAGGTGGCAGACTTTCTCCATATGACTTCACAATGCCCCCCAATTCAACATTTTTGGAACAATATCACATTATATTGTTAGCAGAGAGCTGATCTGAACTCCATGTGCAGATTCTCTGTAACTGAGGACAGACACACCAACTTCTGTGTGAACAGTAACTTGGTTGCTTTATAGAACTCAACACTTCAGCATTACATGTCTGCAACAGGAACTTTTCATAGAGAGCATACACAGGAAGAGGAAGAAGAAAAACACACAGGGTTACAGGTCAAATATGACATCATATTGCTAAGCAACAATAGACCCTCCCTGCATTAAGTAACATCCACTTGAACAATCTCTGTTGTTTTCCAACACATACCTCTTCACACATCTTGACTCTCCCTCTCCTGTTGTCCCCCAAATGTTGTATACTTGGTGTCTTTGATGGAGTCATGATGAGTGAGTTTCAGATATTTCCTAGCAGAGCCTTACTTTATTATGTGAAAAAATACTATTTTGAGATGGATGGGCCTTATTACACCCATACAAAGTTGTGACAAATTTAGTGACTGTGACTCTCCCAATGATTAAACTAACCTACTTAGCCAGGGTCTGTACCAACAAGTTTGACAGAATCTGGCAGCTCTGCATTGATCCTCTCCAATGAATACACTGCAATACCCATGTAAAATATGAAATATGTATAATGTAATGTGTCTTAAATGTGATCCAAACAGCAGTATCCATATGGAACATCCAGATGGGTCAATCTTTCCTCTCCACCCTCCTTATTTCACTTCCTTACTACTTAAAAATCAATCAAATATTTTTGATGGGGTTTGCCTTGACATGGTATGGTGGCTTACCAATGTAAAGGATTATAACTTTGTAACTAAAATCCCCTGTTTCTGAAATGCATGCACTTGCACCGACACTTTTTTACTAATGCAATAGGGGACCATGAAATGTGCATTGATCAATCCCCTCTCTTTTGTATGCTTGTGACATAGTCATACAATCAAAATTGAATTTAAACAAAAACATTTACAAATATAAATGGTTGAACCCAGATACATATTTCATTTAAATAGCTTCCTCATGGAGTTCCTCTCATGGGGCTACGCTACAAAATTATTGGTATAGCATTGTGGAGTGATGGGGCACAGCTAACAAGTTAAATGTCCTTGATTTCATACAAAAAATCCATTAACATTACTTTTAGAGCTCTGATGGTAGATATTGTCATCTTTGGAACCATTGTTTTAAAGAATCTCTAAAATTGGATCGATTTAAGAAACTATCTTATAGAGCAGCCTATTAATACCTTTTCATTCATTTCTGACAATAAATAATAGCGCTGAGGTCAATGATGAAATATAAATAGCAATCCAATAAGATAGTATAAGACAAGAAATTAAAGTTAATTTTGTTTCTATAGTGACACTACTAGTTTTAAATAGTAAAAAATATACTATGTATTGAATACAATTATAATTAAAATTTGCATTAACTTATATGCTCAAATAGCTAATAGAACTAACAAATACTATAGTCTTGTCCTCAGTTTTGTATGCATGGGCATAAGTTGATGGTCCTTAGCCCCAGTAGCAATTATTTTGTATATATTTGCATCTATTTTTTGTCCCAACACAGTAAAGGAGAAATATAATATGCATCCAGTAAAAGAGAAGACTGGTATAGTTCATATTTCCATTACTGCACTAATTACAATCATTGAGGTTTTTCACCTGTTTATTTTGGATCTTTCAGTCCATTTGACTTTTTCTTAGTGCCGCATTTGATTTTTCCCCAATGATTGCAATCAGAGAAGGCAATTTACTTGATGATATTAAAGTAGGTATCACTAATTTGCTATTTATTCTCAAATTTGGATCTGCATTTGAACTACTTGCTTGTTCAAATGTTAGAATTATCTGTTGAGAGTTGTCCATCATGTTTAGTTTCAATGTTATACCAAACTCAATCTAAACACATGTATAGTGATGGGCGAATAAATTAGCCAGGCACAAATCTGAGGCAAATGTCTGACTTTTGCTGCCGGCAAATAAATTCACGAAATTGCTACAAAACTTCGTCATCGTCAAATTTTTTTTGAAGAAGCGTCGGAATAGTCACTCGAGTCAAAACTGTCATGCATCAACATTATTCTGATGCCCATTTACTTGAATGCCGGTGTCAAAATTAACATTGGTGCAAAAATTCGCGTTTTGTGAATTTTTTGCCATTTCACAAATTTTTCAACAAATTAGTTAATTTTTCACAAAGCGAAAAGGGACAATTTCATCCATCACTGCACATGTACGGTAATGCAACTTAAAAGAAAATCCTTGGTGCTGACATATTTTGGATTTATTGACTCACCAAGTCTACCGGGAAGTGTGCCGATATCGTGGTGTGGATGGGATAGTCAATGATGCCTTCAGTCTGTAGTGGTACCCATTTACCCAGAATAAAAGCAGAACGATAATTAAATTAATATACAAAAAGCAATAAAAAAAAAACACATTCACTACTCAAAACAACTTTTGTTGGGTTATATCAGGCAACTGATCACTAATAAATTAAATTGGACTCTATCTGAATAATTTGGGGCTTTAAATGGTGGCTGACAAACCCAAATGCCACTGTTATATAATTTCTTTCACAGACAGGAAATCTATTATGTTTTTAATTGCATAATAATACATTTATTAAGCTAAATAAGTTATTTTTTCCTACTGACATGTATGCATTGTTCATAAAAATTAAAGGGACTTCTCTATATAGCCTAAATCCACTGCTATCTTTATTATCATCTTCAGCATTTTAAAAAGGATTTCAAATAAATGTTAATAATACAATTAATTATGCAGAAACCAAGGATGGAAACCCACTTAGTGCTGTATCTTAAGCCAGAGGCAAAATGGGTGGGAGTTCTTTACTTAAATCCCAAAAGGAATATTTTCTTTCTTTACTTAATTTCATACACAGTGCAATATCTGCTTTCTCTCAAATATAATTTACTCATTGAGAATGATAGCACTAACATATCTGAATCTCTTCAGCGAGATCCTTAAATGCTCTTTCTTATTATGCCAATGTTAGATTTGTTATATGCACTAATGAGAAAATCAAGTATGCTTGACTATCCTATGCCTAGAACATGGGGTTATTGTGGCATGTTTCCATATAATGAATAACCATCAGGTTTTTTTTCCATCAAGAACACATGTAGACTAATAATGAGCAAATTGTTGCACCAGGCATGGATTCATGGCAATGCACTTTACCATCTGCAAATTTTTCATAAAACTGCTGCAAAAATTTGCCCCAAAAAATTTTGGCATGACAAAAAAGTCGCCAAGACAAAATTGTCACTGAGACAAAAAAAGTCGACCATAAGGAAAAACACCAATTGACTTTAATGCATTTGGACAAAAAAGTTGCTGAGACAAAAAAGTTGCTACAAGAAAAAACACCCATTGACTTTTATGCATTGGCAGTTAAAAAAAATGTTGCTTGCGTGAAATATTGTTACGTGTAATCAAATTTTGACACCTAATGACATCAATGTGTTTCGCAAATTTTTTGCTATTTCGTGAATTTTTTGGCGAAATGTACAGAATTGCTCATTGCTAATGTAGGTTAAAAATTTATTGTCATGTATGAGGATTTATATTTAGGCAAAATGCAATTGAATTATTGAATCAAACCAAGAACGAATGCTTATGGTGTATTAGATAGATTTTATTTTCAAAATATAATGGTCATAACACAATACATAATTTCTATGCAGAAAAGCACTTTTTGAACCCCAAAGGGAATGCGAAAGGAAATTCCAGAAAATCAGTTGGCTTTTTTTTAACCCAAATTAATTGTTTAATTATTTGTGTGCTTCTATATGCAAATAGCCAAGAAAACATCTGAAACCATGTATCTGTTAGAGCAGGGGCAAAAACTATATTTCATATTCATTTTCACACAGATACCACATTGTGATGTAGGTAGTATGGGTAATTTCCTTCCAGAGCAATAGGCGGATCTCTATTTCCCCTATGCCTAGATTCATTTTTTTAAACATCTTGGATGCTTGTTAAAGAATAATTTTGTGAAGTATCTGTATTATTCTGTGTTGGAACTCAAGGATAAAAAAGTAGTTTCCAGTATTTATAATCAAAGAAGAAGCATTATCATATGGATTAGACTTATTAATGTTAGTCTTTCAACGTTATACTTGGAGACTCAGTTTGAGCAGGCCAAATAGATATTTTGTTCCAGGCCCAGTCTTAAGGCTATGAAGACTTTAGGTAAAAACAAGAGTCCTCTACACTCAACCAATTTTCAATATATTTAAGACAACATTTTGTGCATACAGCTACTAAAAATGCCTTACCCCTATGAAGACTTTTTTCATAGGATTGTTAGAGAACTGTAGAGAACTGTATTTTGGCAAAGGATATGCATGCCTACATGTATTTCTGCCACAATGTCCATTGCAGAGGACATGCAGATCCTTCGGTGCTATCCAGACTGGTTTGGCTGGGTCATAGGAAATTGGACTAGGCTGCTAGAGACTTCTGGGTACCTCATAGGATAGTCATAGTATGCTCGCAGTGGCAACAGTCAGTCCCAACAAGCATTTATTGATAGGGTATGGTGTGTATCCAAATGGGGACAGTGCAGGATCTCAAATTCAGCACATGTTTAGGAATCATTGGATGTACTGTATATACTGCTGAGATAGTGTACTTTTGTCTGTCTAGTTTATCCATTCTTATACTGTATACCAGGTAATATCCAGGAGGTCCAGTCATCCTGATTCCAAACTAGGTATTTACTGTGCAACAGGAGTTTCTCCTTAGTTTTACCATGTGATATTCTTATCTAGGACCCTACATAGGGGAATTGTAGACAAGTGTTGCCTTTCTAAGCTAGTGGGTTGTTCCTCATGATTTCTTGCAGTACAGAATTCTCCCTAGGTTCTACACTAGGCACTGCATAGGTATCTACTAGTGATGGGAGAATAAATTCGCCTGGCATGAATTTGCAGTGAATTCCCACATTTCACCGCTGGCAAATACATCTCCCGCGGAAATTCGCCAGTGAAAATTCGTTTTTTTTTCATGATTGCTTGATTTTTTTGTGAAACGGTTCAAATTGCTAGATTTTTTTCAGTGAAAACATTCTAACTGCTCTATTTTTTAGTGTATCTACCAAATTTAATATAGGTCTTGTGCAGGTAGTATGTTAATGTTATGTTTCTGTCATCTACTAAGCCATTTTTTACATGTGCCCCACTTCTTGAGCTATTTCCAAGAGTGCTCATGTGGTCTGCAAACAGTTGGTACAGCTGTGCTGGTAAGTAGTAGAAGTGGATACTCATTGTTACTGTCCACGTCTCTTTCTAAGGAGTATAGTTCTCTCACTCCAGTGGGGGAGTGTCATGCTGGTTTCAAACTCGGTCTCATTAGTTTGGTATGAGCTTTGCCACCTATTTCCTTTTCTTTCTCTGGCTATTCACACTTTTCTTCTAGTGCAGTCCATGTTTCCTTTGCAAAGGTTGCCCACAGTTTTGAGACCAGGTGTTCTCTCAACGGTGTGTCCGAAAAAGGAAAATCACGGTAAGTATGATACAATTTTCTCTTTTCACACTTGATCTAAGCCCTCCATAAAACTGTCTGACTATACCCCTTAGCTCTCTAAAGCAGGTAACCAAAAATTTTAGAAAAATAAAATTGTTTCATTCTCAAATATGTTGACTATATCACTAAATGTATTTTTAAAAGCTTTATATTATGTGTCATATAAATGTAACACTGGCCAGGCTAATTTTACATGCTTTTACTATTTTAACAGTTATTACTGAACTGCTCCAATAACAGTGCGGTTAACTTGCCATCTGAACCACTAATTGACATCTCTGCTGAGAGAAAAATCTTGTGTCATGTGTAATTGCCCTTTGCACTCAGTAACCTTTTGACTCTCCTTTATAATATGCCAAACTTTTATTTCAGTTTATAATTTATAGACAAGAATAGCTTCATTTTTCCTAGTTCATAACCTAAGACACGATTAAGATGAATAAAATAGCCTTATTAATATACCTGATTCATATACTACTGCACATATCACTACTTCTTCCAACAGACTTTCACAGCTTTTGGAAACTTAAACTTTCTTAGAAGAAGTAACACACACACACACACTGTAGCACTTCATAAAGAAAGTAATTCAGCTAATAATTTAAAAAGAATCTTAGGGCGTTATTTAATAAACTCTGGATGCAAAAATCATGAAAAATTGGTGATTTTTTTTTATAAAATCTGACTTTTAAAAAAATCACTAATATTTCTGAATTTACTAAACACTGAGGATGGAAAAGTCTGAATCTGAAAATCTGGCATCTCAGACCTGTTGAGGTTGCATATAAGTCAATGGGAGAAGTCCCAATGATTTTATGTTGTGCACTGGGTTTCGGCCATTCCCCCAAAGTTTTCGGGTGAAAATTAAAATGTAATAATGAATAAGCATAAAAAACCTGAGCGGATTTGATTGCAGTTTGTAAACCCCTTAATGTGTAAGGTACAGTGTGTGTTCAGGATTACTTTGAACAAGCATGGGTACATGAAAATGTGGTATAATGCATCGATCTACTGTATAAGCAAAACCTAGGATTTTCATTTTGTCCTTTAGCAGTATCTTGCTAAAATGAATATAGTATGATTATGAGTATGATAGACAGTAATATTCTGAGATAATTTGTCAGTCTTTATTTTTATTAGTTAACTTTTTGTTCAATTTAGGGTAAATTATACAATGGCGACCAGTCAGTGCAAATAAAAGAAAACTCTATGATTTAAAATGCCATATTCTATAAAATGAACTTCTTGCACCAGCCTAAAGTTTCAGCATCTCAATAGCAGCAATGATCCAGGACTTCAAACTTGTCACAGGGGGTCACCATCTTGGAAAGGGTCTGCGACACTCACAGGCTCAGTGGGCTCTGAGCAGCTGTTGAAAAGCGAAGCTTACAGATTGTAGCAAATGTACAAGCAGAAAATTGGGTTTGTCTGTAATATAAACGGATGCTACAAGGCTGATTATTAAATTCTGGTGCTATTTGCACTGGTTTCTGAGCTGAAATGTATTAATTATCTGTATTAAGTACTTATATTGTGACATTTCTATTCTATGTGTACTGTATATTGTGAGTGGGTCCCTCATAAAAGAAGATGGGGAGCTACTGGGGCATCTCCATATTTTTAGTGTAAGTCTATGAAAGAAAATATAAAAGTGTTCTTTTTTGCCGCCACTCTAATTACAGTATCTAACCTTTCCTTGCCCTTCTTTTATCGGTTAGTGAATATTAAAATAAATACTCCTCAAACAATACATTTAGGGGTTTACTTTAAACTTTCTCTTATATTTTTATTAAATCACACTCAACCAAATTCCCACCCACAATTTTATCTTATTTATCAATAAAATAACTCAAAAAAGTCAGGTCACAAAAAAAAAATCGAGCAAAAAATAAGAATCGTACAAATGTTTTGGATTTGACACCTGAATCCCTTGATTTTTTCAGGTTATCAGCCAAAATGTTTCAAAGAATTGAATGAAATCCAGCACAGATCATGATATCTTAAAATTGTTAAAGGATATCTGCCATTGACTTCTACATGACCTCTGTAGGTTTGAAATTGTGGATTATTGGTTTTGGTTTTTGGGTATGAAAATCTTGAAAGATTCAAGTTTTTTCCCTCTAAAAATTTGATTTTTTTTGCCCAAAAAAACCTCAACCAGAAAAATCTCTAGAAAAACTATATGGATGTTTCACAAGGTTTTATAACAGGGTGAAAATTCTAAACACTATTGAATCTGATTATACAACTTTAGTTACTTTTTGGTTATTATAAGTGCTTTGATACACCATTTATGTTTTTTCTTTATTTATAGTTTCATTAACATTTTTGGCAGGTGTTGACCATGTTATAATGTAATTTAGCATCCGACAAAACAATCAAAGGCATTTCACTAGCTTGTGGCATACAAGAATGATTCTTATTTTAAGTACAATGCAAAGGGAATGCTAAATGTGAATTTCCTGTATCACAAATAAGGAACACAATACATTTGTAGTGACTTAAAATGCCCCTCTATGTTTCAATGAATTATCCATAATCTCTCCTTTTATTATCTGTGTATGCTTTTGCACAATACTGAATCATCGGAAGAATGTTTCACTCAGTTTAATAGCATTCCATTATTCTTAGCCACTAAGGCATTTTGATGGGTTATTTAAAATGCACTATGGGTAAACGATTTCTCAGTACTGGGAAGAATGTTCATCTATTTTAGAACAGCTATATCATCTTGAAAATGAACGAACAATTCTAAGTCTAAGAACAACAAAAAGTTGTTCTTGTTGTTCTAAAAGTCATCAAGTTCATTGCTTTAATATTTTTAGTAATACTACAATGATCATTTGTACATGAGATTCTTAACATTTGTATTACATTTCTTTACTGATAAATGGGGTCAATAAAAAGGGAGATAGATCTAGGTCCTTTCAATATTTGGCCATGGGGTGTTGGGATTACCCTAGTTTATAAAAAGGCAAGGCAACATATGTCAGGATTCCCCAAGTTTATAAAAAGGGAAGCCCACTTGCTGGAGGTGGTGGTTTGTTTGCTGAAGGGCCTGGAACAGAGGAAGGTTCCACTAGGTGTACTGTAAGTGCTAGAAAAGCAGCCAATTGGCTAAGACAAGGAAACTAATAATTGTTAGTACCCTGCGGTTTTGTTTCAATGCTGCCAGTAGCAAGCAGATAGGCTCAGGGACAGAGATTCTTGGAGTATGAGACCACTGTGATATATATGATAAAATATATATCAGTACTTACAGGCATGTTTTCTATTACAACATTAGAGAAGATAATTAAAGATAATTCATAACAAGGGTACCCCTCAATTGACCCTTTGCTTCCCACTTGACCCCATTGTTGCACTCCGTAATGAAACACCAGGAGCTAGAAATGGGGTAAAATGGCGACAGCATTTATTCACATTTTATCCCCTTTATATTCATTATTATTCCTCATTGAAGACTTGAGATCAGCATCATGCCATTATATCCACCTCTGAGTATAAGGCTGCCTCTACCTACAGAGAGGATGGCCCCAAACTCTGCTACCAGTAGGAGCTGCATCTCCCACCACTAGAGAAGTTCAGCAGCCCTGCTGGTCGGCCCTGAATCGGCAATGTCTCCATGATAGGAAATCAAAGAAGGCTGTCACCTAGATAAAGCACTAATAGTGTCTGTATCAATCAACCCACTGTGCAGTCACAGGAGAGAACCTCCTTTCTCCCTCTTTTAAAATTTCCTGTTTAGAACTCTGACAAGGTCATACCGCTGCTGTGACAAATAAAACTTAAAATACTTTCTGTATTATATAGCCACTGTTTTGATCCAGAGGAAGGAAAAAACCCAGCCTGAAGCCAGTGCCAGTTATGCCTCAAGAGGGAAAAAAATCCTTTCTGACCCCAATGGTGATCTGAAACATTCCCTGGATCAAGCATTCATTAGTAACTCGAATTAATACAATGCTGACTCTCGTGTTTATACTGTATTAAGATACAGAAACCACAATGCATTCAGCAAAACATCCACAATCCGTTATTAATAGATAATATGAGAACACAATGAGGAGAAACTCCTGACATTTCACAAAATATGCAAAAAAGGGTGGTGGGATGTTTCTACCTGCTCAGAAACTGCTTCTTCCCTTGACATCATATACATCTCTTTCTCAAGCCCCAGCCCAGCGTTTTCCTGCTTTAACTCATTCCTTCTCACCCAATCACAACTACATCTGTATATATACACACACATATATATATATATATATATATATATATATATATATATATATATATATATATATATATATATATATATGTATACACATACATACATATAGAGTTCAGAGCTGGTGCACTGGACAACCAAATAATTACCTGGGTGCTGGTTATATACAGCATACAAACGGAAGAATGAAACCGCACTCCTAGGATTTTGATGAAAAAACGTGGTAAGTTTTATTTCAACGTTTCGGCTGCTGCACTCGAGCCATCTTCAGGAAGTGACGGCTCGAGTGCAGCAGCCGAAACGTTGAAATAAAACTTACCCCGTTTTTTCATCAAAATCCTAGGAGTGCGGTTTCATTCTTCAGTTTATATATACATATATATATATATATATATATATATATATATATATATATATATATATATATATATATATATATATATATATACATATACACATATATATATATATATATATATATATATACATATACACATATATATATATATACACACACATATATATATATATATATATATATATATATATATATATATATATATATATATATATATATATATATATATATATATATATATATATAGTCAACTACAAGAGTCCTCTGCACTCAACCCATTATCAATATATTTAAGACAGCGACATTTTGTGCATACTGCTACTAAAAAATGCCTTACCCTTTAAACAACACAGGGATTTGTTTGTTTTGCAATATATTTAAGCTGGCCAACTACATCAAAGTCATCCCATATCTGGCCAGTCCTACGCTTAATTTTCATCTGATTCATTAAAAATTCAATTGCTTAATTATACATTTTACAAAGGGATTAAGTATTAGACACCAGTGGGATCACCTGACTATAGCTGGGAAGGGTGGGAGCTACAACATGGAGCTGGTCACTGCTCCTGTATAACTATAACAAACAAGGGAAACTTATACATATACATATATATATATATATATATATATATATATATATATATATATATATATATATATATATATATATATACAGATGCAGCCACTTTGGTTTGTCTGTTTGACACAGAATAACTAAACAAAGATATCCCATTTATCTCATTTGACACAGAAAACTGTGTCACAACATCCCATCTAATTAAAGCATTCACCATTGTGAACAATGGAGCTTTGGTATGCTAATGAAAAGGTTAAATGCATTAAATGAGTTAAGATGACTTAAGATAACACAGTTTCTTCAATTACCCCTGAGTCATGACGCATTTAACTCACAAATCCAAGTGGCTTCATCTGTATACACACATACATACATATATATACATATATACACCATTAAGGCTTTGCTCATAAATGAAGTGCCATGAGTGCTCCGTGCACTCTTCCCTAGAAAAAGGCAAAAAAGCCCAGGTGCTGCCACAAAAAGTAGGATCAGCATAAAGAACACGGAGCACTCATGGGACTTCATTTATGTGCAAAGCCTTAATAGTGTGAGTCTACATTTTGGTTCTGCACAGAGGACGAAGTGTATGTCCTGATAAGGTACTCTATGCAGGACCGAAACATTGACTTACACCATTTAAGCGTTGCACATAAATTAAGAATTCCCAGTTAATTAATTGAGGCATTGTAACGACCACGTTATCAGGAACCTTGTTAAGCGGTGGCACCTTCAGACGCACAGGTGGACCCTGTGGGTTCTGGTGTTCACCGACACCCTTTTGGGGCCCCGGGCTTTCTGCTGCGGAAACCGTCAAGAAGTGCATAAAAGTCCGTACGAACGAAGTTACGGCAAGGATTTAGAGAAGACGTAGTCAGAGTCAGGCAATGAGTTCAAGGCAGGCGGCAGGAATCGTAGTCACAGGTCGGGCAGAAGTCAAAACCAGGAATTCAAAATCAGAATTAAATGCTTCGGCGGGAACAAATAAACTGGAACCAGCTTGGGCAATTTCCAAAATGGAGACTGGCCTTTTAAGGAGTCTTTTGGCACCAACGTTTGAATTTCGGTGCCATCCAGTGACATCATACGCTCGGCATCACAACGCAAGTGTCAAGACGCAGAGCATCAAAGGAGCCAAGAACCCAGAAGTGCGCGCGCACGGATTTGGAAGGAGAAACACGCTGGGAGGTAAGAGATCTCACGGCGCATCTTATAAGTATGTCTTTATG
Source organism: Xenopus petersii (assembly GCA_038501925.1). Taxonomy (NCBI): domain Eukaryota; kingdom Metazoa; phylum Chordata; class Amphibia; order Anura; family Pipidae; genus Xenopus; species Xenopus petersii. Next base: position 91,609,146 of record CM076686.1, read on the forward strand.
CACAGATCACCTTGTTTCACAGAGACATATACATCTGTATAAGAAGGTTTTCTTTTGAGATATTGTGAGGTTTAGTATATATATATATATGTATGTATATATATATATATATATATATATACACACACACACACACACACACAGACTTCTCTGCAAATCTAGCTAAATGTAGACAGACAGAAGTAAATAGAGAGGTTAGACACTGAATACATTTTTTTTATATCCAGTTAATCATGATTTACATGATGTAGTTAAATTTGCTTCTTATACCGAATTACTTACAGGTATGGGATTCGTTATCCAGAAACCAGTTATCCAAAAAGCGCCAAACTACAGAATAACAATTTCCCATAGACTCCATTTTATCCAAATAAACCGTTTTTTTGTAAAAACGATTACCCTTTTATCTGTTATAATAAAAATGTACCTTGTACTTGATTCAAACCAAAACATCTCAAAACCAGCCTATTTGGTTAAAAAAAAAAAAAATTATATATGTGAGATCAAACGGCACTCACCACTCATTGGGTTTCTTGTGGGGTTCTAATTAGCAGGAGACAGGGGCGTAACTATAGAGGAAGCAGACCCAGGGGGGCCCAGGAGGTATAGGGGCCCCATGAGGCCCTAATTCATATACAATTTCAATAAATATTGGAGAAACAAGTCAACCTCTAAACATTTTGGGGGCCTGAAAAATAATTTGCTGTGGGGCCCAGTAATATCTAGTTACGCCACTGGCAGGAGAGTCCTCTCTGTATAGTTATTATGTATATAGTCTGTGTGCCAAGCAAAAGCATACAGTAAGTTTCTGTATTTCTGCAGTATGCCCTAATCATTTTGTGTTACATTTTGCAACAAACAATGCTGATTTTAGTATACAGCAGATCAGCCAGCGATGAGTGTCTGCATTCAATACAGCTTGAGGACCTCTGATTCAGTTTTGTGCTGCACAGGTAATCAAGCATTATACCTTTATCTGTGTGTTTTGCTGAGATAAGCTCACATTAGCTCTTGATGTGAGCATTTTCACTGGAGAAGCATAAATATATTTCCAAAGAACAAAATACTGGCTATGATATAGATCCAAAAAATCATATTGAGCTATACCCTTGTGGATTCAAGCCTTTGTGTCCGGCATTGAAATAAAGTGGAAATGTGAAGGGTGCAGTAGTGCTACCATTAGCAGCACTTAAAAAGTAAAATTAAAAAAGAATGTGCTCACAAACACCTTTTGGTGCAATTCAAAATACTTTTTTTATAACCCTGGTAAATGCAGTCTTTTATTTCCTCTTCAGCTAGAGATTTTTTTAGACTTCCAGCATGAGAGAAATAATAATAAGCATTAGAAATTATGCAATGTGAAAAATGCTACTTTATGAATACTTCAGCTCCAAAACCTGAATATCCTTGATTAAAAATGTAATTAAAATATCTTTTTTAGATTTGGAGGGTGCTTAATAGATGCTGTGATGGATAGAGCAGTTTTGCTTGGATTTTGCTAAAATGCAGGAGCACAACAATGCCTACACTATATTTTTAGCCTTAAGGGCAATACAGATGTACAGGGAATGATGAATAATTATCTGTATCACAAGGCCAGTATTACATAAGGTGATGTTGGTGATTAAATGACACAACATATTTGATTACTTGATCAGTAGAGCAGCCAGAGGCTCTAACAAGGAAACCAAGAAGGGTTAGTACCCTTCAGTGTCACCCATCAGTATAGGGACACAAACAATTAGGCTCAGGAATTAGACATTCCTGTAGTAAAACACAACTATGAGCATCACCTAGTTCTGGGTTCTAGAGAACTACCTCTCGGGGTGTTCTGAACACTACGGGGTATATTTATCAAAGTGTGAAGTTAATAGTGAAGTTCTGCCACTAGAGTGAAATTCCGCCACTCTCCATTCATTTCTATGGGATTTTTATAGGCGTTTTATAAAAGGGTGAACTTTCACTTTCACCCATTGATAAATACGCCTTTCAAAATCCCATAGAAATGAATTGAGAGCTGTGGAATTTCACTCTAGTGGCGGAACTTCACTCTTTAAATTTACCCCTACAACTGAATGTCACGACCAGTGGCCCAAACCCCACATATGAATGATCAGAAGGGCCACTGGGTTAATATTTAAGGTAACTAGGAGGGAGTAGATGCTTGCAGACAGAGAGTTTATTAGCAAACATAAAGCAGAAGAATAACTTACTGGCACAGGAGTTCAAAGTAAAACAAAAACAAGAATCTGTAACATCAACATGGGGCAGAATCCTGGAACAGGGTCAGTTTGGAACGTAGGAATATAGGCACGCAGGAACAGAGAATGGGTGTCAACAGGTTTGGAGACCTATGAACTGGGGGGGGGGGTCAGCTCATGCTTTAAAAAAGGGCCCTCTACTGGGAGATAATTAAGAAATAGGCTGCACCTGCCAACTAATGCAGAGCAGCTGAAATCATCAGCAGTGCCAGGGCTGACCATAGGGACTTCAATACAGGTTAAGCCTATACCTCTAATCTCCCTGAATAGTAGCGAGGTAAGGCAACAGGCTGCAATGTGTAAGGTCCCTGGTTCAAATCCAGCAGAGGGATGATTCCTTACACTGAAGCTGTAAGCATACCAGGTGAAGGATGACAGTGTTCGAGGATTTATGGAATGATTGATGTGTGTACCATCTAATCAGACCAGCAAAGAGACCATGCACCATTCAGTGTGTCATAAATGCTTACATTTTATATTAAGAACAAATCCAAACATCACAAGCTTCTCTAATGCCAAACAAATTAGACAAACCTACAAGCATCCCATACCCTTGCCTCTAACCCTTTGGAAAAAAACTGTGGTCATTTATTACACAGAACACAGTATGCAAATTGAAAAAAAATAGCCTGCAATCGACAAGTGAACAATAAAGTGTGCACTCTTGTGTCCCTTAGCGCTCTAGCACTTGTGTCCCAGGGAAATCTATAATCTTCAAGCATACCACAGTGTTCAGTACTTTAGAAATAAAGCAGGTTTGCATGGGCACTTTGGTTATTTGCACATTTCTCCTGAAACCTTCTTTGATGCTTCTGTAGCAGGCTCTCACATACTCTTATTTAGGCATTTGAGTCTGGTTCTGCTGCCCTTTAGACAATTTATGATTTGTAAATTGCTGATTGAATCATATTAACTATGATATACTATTTATTTTATAATGGCTTTGTTTTATAGACCTACCACCACTTTTCTCATCTACCATGGATTCTTGTCAGCCAAACAACATTTTATTCAAAATATTTTATGGGCAGGAGCTCATACTGTAGAAAGGAAAATATCAAAGGTCAAAATGACAGGTGTCTTTCTCAACTCCAGGTACTGTAATAAATGGGGAATCTCTCTTCCCCTAACTGTTAGCCTTTCTAACCACTTTCTTCTTAAGATCCTCTTTATACAGTAAATGCAAAAATAAGATTTTGGCTAACTAGTAGGCGAGTCCTTTTCTGACCTTTTTAGTGGGGGAAAAAATTATTTTTTGAGATTTATTATACCCCTGCAAAAAGCTTGAATTAAAAAATCTGCCATTTCAGTCCAGTTGAGGTTCTGTATAATTTGATGGGAGAGGCACCTACCACAATTTAATCTTTTTGTGGTCTATGCTGGGTTTAGCCTGAAAATCCAACTTTTTTTAAAAAAAATTAAATGATCCAGGAACAATGGCCAAAAAATTTGAGTGATTCGGATTTTCGCTCAATTTTGTCGAGTTTTTCAGAAATCCAATTAATTTGCGTTATTTTATCAGTAAATAAGGTTCACTCAGGCATGGGAGTTTGGTTGTGTTTTTTTTTTTTTTTAATAAAATATGTCATAAATCTGGATTTTAGTAAATAGCCCCCTGAATTGCTAAATTCCTATGAGTTAAATACCAATATATCAACTGAAAAAGTGAATGAAACTGTGTGATCTATGGCCAAAAAAGATACCAAAGGTATCACACTTCGCAAATATAGTTTTGTTTGAGAATAAACACATCATTTTTGCGAAGCAAAAATATTTTTGATTGTTTTTTAAGGTTCTCAACCTCCGCACACCATTCAGATTTGAGTGTCCCCATCTTGAAAAAAAAAACAAGTTTTATATTCTAGAACTATTTAATAAAACAAACTGTAACCATAAACAAGCCTTTCTGTGTTGCCTCAATTAATAGAATTATATCAGTTTGTTAGATCTTTGTCTGCTTTGGATCTGGAATGCAAATAAATGAGCTTAAAATGATTTCAGAGGCTATCCATACTTGGATCGCTTTGATTAAGATACAGCTTGCTAGGGGCTTTGCTGAATTGAGGACATTTTCTTCTTAACATCTCATCATCACAATTGCAAAGATTCTGTAAATGGGATTTTAAAGCATTGCAGCTGTAATATTAGTTATGTACTGAACAAAATTCATTATATATAATTCTAGGTGGCAAATCCTCTTTATGCCACATATATTTTTTCACATGTAACCAAGTTGAACCTAAATTGCAATGCACATTATTTAAATTACACCCATTCCTCCCATGGTTTCAGTTCATATTAAAATAATGTAATATAATAATAATGTAATAATAATGTAAAGTTCTGTGTTAAGAAAAGTGTAGCGTAGGTATCTAACAATGGAACTCTATCCCAATAAATAAAGAAAAAAGCATTTTCTTATTTAGGAGCACATTAAAAATTCTCTCTGAAGCCTGGTGCAGTAGATATTACAATCTGACCTGTGTTTTATAGGAACCTAAAACAGGTATGGGACCTGAAAAACCTCTAAAAGCCCAAATTACAGAAAAATGGTACCACTGAATAAGGGCAGCTCCCATTGATTTTGATATGACCTTGACAGCTTTTTAACTTCTAGCTCTAAAAAATCAGTTTGATTAAATAAAAAAAATATGCACAATAGTAAATGGGCCCCTAAGTCTACTAGATAATCACATACAAATTAAGTTAACCCAATAGGATTGTTTTGCCTCCTATTAGGATTAATTATATCTTAATAAGACTCAAGTACAAGATGCTGTTTTTTTTATTACAGAGAAAAGGGAAATCATTTTTTACAACTTTCATTTTTAAATGGAAATAGTGGCCTTCCCCTAATTTGGAGCTCTCTGAATAATGGCTTTCAAGATATTGGATCAAATACCTGTAGTTGCTAGTGATAGGTGAATTAGTCCCATTTCCCTTTGCCACAAAAAAAGGGTGAAAATTTAGCAAATTGAATTAAAGTCAATGGACAACAGGAAACCGTCACCAGCGTAAAAAGAAAAAAACTTTTGACGCCTGCAAATTTTCCCGGCAAAAAATATTTTTTTGCCTGGTGCAGTTTTTTACAGCAAAAATTTCCTGAATCTGCTATAGAATTTTGCCATGTGTTTTTTGTCAGTGAAATAACAAAAACAAAGGATTTTATGCAGGGACAAAAACACAGATGGCTAATTTTTAGGCATCCAGGCAAACAGGTGGGAGCGGACGCACACCCACAACAACCCTTAATCGAAGAAGCCTGGTGCTCTGTAATGGAGGCTTGGCAACCTCCCATGTACCAAATTTACTGGCACACGGGCGTGTGTAAGCAGGAAAACCTCGCTTTATTGCAGTGCAGAAGTGTAACGTTTTCTGGGCCACGCCCCTTTATCAATCATTTTTAGGCATACTGTACCTTGCCATCTAAGATCAACCACTCAGATCCAGGCTTCATGTTTGGCAGACACTGGCAACAAGGGAGATTTTTATATGAAAAGCCTTTGTAGCATATTTGAAAAGATAGTCTTTGACAAGGATGGGCAATGTTTATAGGTCATAGGTTTTTTTTTAAAATTATACAGTATTTCCTATTTAACTTTAGAGGTAAGCCAAATCCAAGGTAAAACAATTCCACTATTACTTCTAGCACTCTAAAATAAGTGGTATAAAAAGATTAAAAAATTTTTACTTACCATCCCTGCATCAGTCAATTTGCTGTAATCTAATATTCTGGAAAATGGTGACTTCCCAACTACATAGTAATCAACCACAAACATGAGGAGGGAGGACATGCTGCTGTTTCATTGTTAATGCCAGTGCTTCCGGTTATAGGAGCAAAGAACATGGAGTCCGATTTCACAAATCAGGTACATCTCTCATTGGATATTTCACTTGCATTGACTGGATCACAATTTCTCGAGGGATGTTATTTTATGAATGAAGCTCTGATGTTATTGGACTACACCTAGAATATACTTGATAAATATGTTGGAGTATGGTGAGACTTCTAGTAGAGAAAACTGTGGTTCATTTACAAAAGCTCATCTTCAAATCACCTCAATTGACCCAAATGTGTATATAAATTACAAGCTCCTCAGCATCTTGCAGCAATTGCCAATGCAATAGGTACTCAAGTTTCCTAAAACACTGGTTGCTTCTTGTTAAAATCGACCCTCATGTGTATAAATGATATTGGGACTTAAAATGCTATATCCACTGGACCTGGGACCGATGTGAACAAGATTAATCTTTGTAAAAAAAATTTGATTTGCATTTGAAAATTTACTTGACACACAGTGATCCTTTCGTAAATGAGGTCTGTGCACTTTTTAAAATAAACACAAAATAATATTGCTATATATTACCTTAAAGACATATAAAATCTCCATTGTCACTTTGCGGCATGCATATGTCTTTTTTGTTAGCTTTATTTAATAATATGTTCTAGCAATTGATACTGCCTTAAGCAACACCACCAAGTTGTATCTAAATAATGTCATATTATAAAGCAACATGCAAGTAAAACATTCTGACAGCATTCTTGGGGCCACTTTATAGTATCTAACGTCACCCTGACAGAACTGCTTAAAGAATGCAATTTGCCATTGGGTATAGTCTTAAAAGAAAATAAAATGACTGCGCTTAACTATTGGGATTTGAGTGTGAATATATATTATTCAAAAGTTTGGGGAAAAAAGACACTAGCAGGTAAAAACAGCAAATAAAATTTATGAAAATATTTTTAGGTCTAAAGTGACTACCTACTGTATCTTCATGTCAAGAATAACCTGGAAACATGTTTCATACTGTTATGCTCATGAAAATGCTACACCTTGGATATCTACTGAACTGCGTAATGATTCTGTTTATTTGATTTTGATGGAAATTCCTGTTAAAACGATTAATTAGTGCTGCAGTACACAAGCTGCTATATTGTTCTCAACAGTAGAAATCTGGTTTTCAAGGCAGCCAACATCCCCTGACATTGAAATAAAAACAGAATTATTGTAAAAACGGTTATGTGTGATCCTTTCCTGGGTAAATAATTGGAGACAAACTTAAATTAAGCAACTGTTCTAATAATGTATTGAATTTTCTGCTTTGGCAGCTCTGATAATCTCTTGCTTTCCTGACCTTTTAAAAATGCATAATGCATAAAATGGCTTATATTTTACATATATTCTAAAAAACAATATTTACCTATGGAGCTAAAACTTGAAAACTAAAAATAGACCATAAAGCACAATAAGAATGAAGAACTGGACACAATGGAGTGCTCATTTCCTTGTCTCTAGAGCTGAATGATATTAAGTGAAATTTCTACTCTACAGCAGTCATCTTGCTGTCATACAGAGATTACATTGCCAATGCTGGCTTCCTGATATTACATTGCCGCAAAACATGAGGCGGTAGGACATACTGCTGTTTCGTTTTTCTGTGATAGAAAATTGTGTTCAATGCTTCCACAAAAAACATGGAGCCAGATTTACACAGATCAGGTACAATTCTCGTTGTGAATTTTTTTTTCATTGATTGGGTCACTGATCCTGAAGTGTTGGAGAAAAGTTTTGTTTTTTAGCAATGCTATTTAAAGAATACAACCCTGATTTTGCTGGACTACAGCTTCTAGCATAGGTTAACCATTTAGAATATGTTAGTGTATGACAAGAGAAGGATGCACTTCTATAACAGAACCATATCTGCATGGAAAGCAACATTAAAATCAATGTTGGAAGCATTGAAAACAGTTTCCTTCCTACTCATTTTGTATTGTAGTGTAATATTCTCCATGTTTGATAATAGTAGTATTGTCAATTGTGAATATTTTTGCATCTGTACTTGACAGGATTCTAAACCCTCCATAAGTTGTCCTACTGTGCCAAAAATGTCAGATTCAAGAAAATTCTCCATTGAGCATAATTTTGGTCAAAACTTAGTAGATGCAAGAGAAATTTCCAAAGAGAAATTTTCTTACCAGAATAAGTAATCATATACTGTAATCTCACCTATGGAAATTATTGTGTTAGTTGTTTGTGACCCTACAATAAATAATAATATATAATTATATATTGTATTATAAAACACTGTTGCTTTAAGAAGCAATCCTGAGGTTGCTAGGTTACAGCTCCCAGAATACTTTAACTCCTGAAAATATGTTGGGTTATGCAGGGACTTCTAGTCCATAAAATTCTGGTTGAGTGCTAAACACAGTGTGGATTAGCAATTCCTATTACATTTGAACTGTCTACTTTAGATAGATAAATAGATAAATCACTATAAAAACTACACAATGTCATTTTATTGAGATTTGTTTTAGGGTCTACATTGTATCCTTAGCCGATATGCAGTGTGAATCTATAGTAACTACTAAATTATTATTCAGAATGGGAATTTTGTTTGAACAGCTTTAAACCAAGGTGCTGCCAGACATTCCCATGTGGTAAATCCATAAGGCCTACACTATAAACATCAGTGGGCTGCTAATCTGGCTCAGTTTGTGTCTGATTAGTCCGATCACAGCACCTCTATGACATTTATATGCTTTATACACAATCTGCTTGTGGTTTATTTTAGCTTTTAATTTCTTTTGTTTGTATGTTTATTTACAAATTTCTTTGAAATGTGACCTGTATGCATTTGTTAATAATAAATTCTGCAACTCTACTCTACTAAAGCAAATAAAGCTCTGTCTTACATAAAAAGGTCATTGACTGGAGGGATGAAAATTAAAATTTGCCTCTTTATAGCCCACTGGTAAGGTCTCACCTTGGGTATCCATTGTGGTTAAGAAGAAAATTAATTAGCTGGAGATAGTGCAGAGACGTGCAACTAGACAGGTAAGAGAGATGGAAGATTTTAACTATGAGGAAAAACTGTCAAGTTTGGGGTTGTTTTCTCTGAAAGTGGACATGATAACTCTTTATCAGTACATTAAAGGACAGATAGATATAGACAGATAGTTGGGGATCATTTCTCATATAGAAAAGACCGAAGAACCAGAAACCAGAACGTAAAGGGATGGAACATTTGAAGCAGTGTCTGTGGTTCGTCATAGTGAGGGCAATGAGTTTGTGAAATGCTCTGCTGGGTTAATTTTGTAGTATCAGTATGTATATATATATATATATATATATATATATATATATATATATATATATATATATATATATATATTTTAACATATGTGAGTACATGGATGTGATGACATGTCACATGGAAAAGGTCATACTTCCGGACTAAGAATTACATATTAAAGGCAAAGTGTGATAAATATTCACTTGCCATTAAAACTGGACCCGTGCAAGGCAGGTTAGTAACATAGTAACATAGTAACATAGTAAGTAAGGTTGAAAAAAGACACGTATCCATCAAGTTCAACCTTTTTTTTTTTTTTTTATATCTGCCTAACTGCCAGTTGATCCAGAGGAAGGTAAAAAAAACCCATCAGAAGTCTCTCCAATTTGCCTCAGTGGGGGAAAAAAATTCAACTTGTACTATGAGCTATCTCCCGTAACCCTGTATTCCCTCACTTGCTAAAAAGCCAACCAACCCCTTCTTAAAGCTATCTAATGTATCAGCCTGCACAACTGATTCAGGTAGAGAATTCCACATCTTCACAGCTCTCACTGTAAAAACCCCTTGTGAATATTTAGGCGGAACCTCTTTTCTTCTAATCGGAATGGGTGACCTTGTGTCAGCTGGAAAGACCTACTGGTAAATAAATCATTAGAGAGATTATTATATGATCCCCTTATTAGAGATGGCGCGAACTGTTCGCCGGCGAACTTGTTCGCGCGAACATCGGGTGTTCGCGCTCGCCGGAAGTTCGCGAACGTTGCGCGACGTTCGCCATTTTGGGTTCGCCATTGTTGGCGCTTTTTTTTTGCCCTCTCACCCCAGACCAGCAGGTACATGGCAGCCAATCAGGAAGCTCTCCCCTGGACCACTCCCCTTCCCTATAAAAACCGAAGCCCTGCAGCGTTTTTTCACTCTGCCTGTGTGTGCTGAAGAGATAGTGTAGGGAGAGAGCTGCTGCCTGTTAGTGATTTCAGGGACAGTTGAAAGTTTGCTGGCTAGTAATCGTTTTGATACTGCTCTGTTATTGGAGGGACAGAAGTCTGCAGGGGTTTGAGGGACATTTAAGCTTAGGTAGCTTTGCTGGCTAGTAATCTACCTTCTACTGCAGTGCTCTGTATGTAGCTGCAGTGGGCAGCTGTCCTGCTTCTGATCTCATCTGCTGACTGCTGCAATAACAGTAGTCCTTGTAAGGACTGCTTTTATTTATTTTTTTGTTCCAATACAGAGCAGTATCAAGCAGATTACTAGCCAGCAAACTTACTATCATCTGTCCCTGAAATCACTAACAGCTCTCCCCCTACACTATCTCTTCCAAGCACACACAGGCAGATTTTTCAGATACATTTTTGCCCTTGATCCCCCTCTGGCATGCCACTGTCCAGGTCGTTGCACCCTTTAAACAACTTTAAAATCATTTTTCTGGCCAGAAATGTCTTTTTTAGATGTTAAAGTTCGCCTTCCCATTGAAGTCTATGGGGTTCGCGAACCGTTCGCGAACCGCTCGCATTTTTGCGCAAGTTCGCGAATATGTTCGCGAACTTTTTTTCCGACGTTCGCTACATCCCTACCCCTTATATATTTATACATAGTTATCACCCCTTAAGCGCTTCTTCTCCAGTGTGAACATCCTCAATTTGGCCAGTCTTTCCTCATAGCTAAGATTTTCCATACTTTTCACCAGCTTAGTTGCCTTTCTCTGTACCCTTTCTAATACAATAATGTCCTTTTAGAGTGATGGAGACCATCCCGTGACTCTATGTCCCTTTTAATTCAGCTCAAGACCTTATTTGCCCTTGATGCTGCTGACTGGCATTGCTTGCTACAGCCAAGTTTATCATCTACAAGAACTCCAAGGTCCTTTTCCATAATGGATTTGCCTAGTGCAGTCCCATTAAGGGTATAAGTGGCTTTGATATTTTTACATCCCAGGTGCATGGCTTTACATTTATCAACATTGAATCTCATTTGCCACTTAGCTGCCCAGATTGCCAGTTTGTCAAGATCCTGTTGCAAGGATGCCACATCCTGGATGGAATTAATTGGGCTGGATAGTGTTGTGTCACCTGCAAACACTGATACATTACTTACAACACCTCCCCCATAGTCATTAATGAACAAGTTAAATAAAATTGGACCTAACAACGAGCCCTGGGGGACCCCACTAAGAACCTTACTCCAAGTAGAGAATGTACCATTAACAACCACCCTCTGTACCCGATCCTGTAGCCAGTTTCCTATCCATGTGCAAACGACTTCATTAAGCCCAACAGACCATAGTTTAGAAAGCAGTCGTTTGTGGGGCACAGTATCAAACGCTTTGGCAAAATCCAAATAGATCACATCTACTGTCCCCCCACTGTCCAGCATCTTACTTACCCCATCATAAAAAGCAATCAAATTTGTCTGACCTGACCTATCCTTCATAAACCATACTGATTGCTGCTCATAATGCCATTCACTAGGACACAATTTAGAATGTGATCCCTTAACAAGCCTTCAAATAATTTGCCCACCACAGCTGTCAAGCTTACTGGCCTATAATTGCCAGTCTGAGATCGTAATCCTGTTTAAATATTGAAATAACATCATCTTTTCTCCAATCCATAGGCACCATATCAGATGAAAGTGAATCTGAGAAAATCAGAAATAGGGGCTGATCTAAAACTGAACTAAACTCTCTTAGAACCCGGGGGTGTATGCCATCAGGCCCTGCAGCCTTGTTTACATTAATTTTTATTAAAGCTTTATGAATCATATCCTGAGTCAGCCACTGACTAAATTGACCTGAGCCATTAGTGCAGCTATAAAGTGAGCCTGGGAACTCAGACTCCTCTATTGTATATACTGAAGAAAAGAACTGATTTAACACATTTGCCTTTTCTGTATCTGTTGCAACCATACTGGTACCATTATTTAATGGAGCAACACTCTCAACCTGCATCTTTTTACTATTAATATATTTAAAAAACTTTATTTTTTAAATATATTTAAAAACAATTTTTTTTTTTAAATGACAACCATTTCTGTTCTGTGTTTTTAGCTGAAAACGTAATCAATACTCTGTAGGGCAGCCCTCAAGGCACTAAAATTAGCTTTTGCAAAATTCATGGTTTTTGTTGCCCCAGTATATATTTGTTTTTTGCACCAGACATTAAATGATATAACATTATGGCCACTATTACCCAGGGGTTCAATGACTTGCACATTTGCTATAAGTTTTGGGTCATTTGAGATCACTAAATCCAGAATAACATTTTTTCTGGTTGGCTCCTCAACAACCTGTGCCATAAAATTGTCATGCAACAAGATTATAAATTTGATCCCATTAACTGATCTGGCAGTACTGTTGTTCCAGTCAATATCTGGGTAATTAAAATCTCCCATTAGCATTACTTTACCCAAACTAGCAGCCTTTTCTATTTGCATGAGGAGCTTCGCCTCCTCCTCCTCACTTACATTAGGTGGTCTATAGCATACTCCTACAATTAATTTGCTGGACTCTTTACAATTAGTGAAGAACTCCACCCATAAGACTTCTGCCCCCTCATTTTCTAACATAACCTCCTCCTTTATAAAAGCTTTTAAATCCTGCCAAACAAAAAGACATACCCCTCCTCCTTTTCTATTGCCTCTGTCCCTCCGAAACAAAGTATAGCCACTGATATTTACTGCCCAGTCATGTGTTAGTAACTGGCAATTGTTGCCAATAGCTGCCTTTAAGTAAAGGTGTAGCTCTGCAAACAGGTTTTATATTGAATATCTGTTAATTCAGGTGATTAATAGTAACCTGAAAACCTAAATTAGCTACTCATATCCTGACAGCAGCAAGATCTCTATTGGCAGCAAACTGGAAAAGTCCTTCAATTCCGGGCTTACAAATGATGATAGCAAAGGTAAATTGGATTAGAGCGATGGAATCCATACGAAACAGACTTCAGGATAGAAGTTATGAGGGGGAGCTGGAGTGGTATCCGTGGGCTCAACATCTGGAGACTTTGCACCTTATAGGTACCGTGCACTGATCTGAATTTACTACCTCCCCAGACCTAGTCAGACCTGTCTACTTTTCTATTTTTCTTGTTTCTTAAACAAACATACAAAAACTTCTTCTACTTCCATTAGGACTCAATATTTCGTTATTGCAATATACATTTTCAGGATTTGATGCATAAGTGTTGGTTGAGCTAATTGAAGAGTTCTGTTTTACTGTGCAACATCTGAAACAGTCAACTGAATAATTTCTTACACCACTGTTGTACCTGTTATCTTTCCTTGGAAGTGAAGATCAATAAAAAGTTGAATTATAAAATAGTAACCTGAAAACCAAAGACAGTGACTGGAGATTGCTATGATTCCTAATAAGCCTTACAACATCTGTTTATGGTGACTATTAATAAGCGCCATAGTATGCTCTTATATGGCTCCATTTATGAAACAAAAATCCTGGCAGTGGTTAGAGCATCTGTTGTAAGATGTAAAAGTGCTTTGGAAATGGAAATGAAAATGATTTATGAGCAAACCATTTAAATGTATTCAAATTTAAATATATATGTTGTATTCTAAAGCCAGGGTGAAAAATGCCAAATTGTTGGAACACCATCTGACAGCGGTACAATATACACTGTTCCTTTGGTGTCATCACTTTTGTTAAAAACATCTAACTTATAATAATGCATTACAATTAGTTGTCATTAAGCTGGAGCACTGGGTTATTTGTGTTTTATAGTTATTAGAATTACAGTACTCCGGAGGTTTCCTTTGTGTTTGCTTTAGCTGTCAGAGATGTCTTAAATCCTGTTGCCATGGTAACAGAAAAAAATACAGTAACTAGCTGCCGTAGTTTATACTGCCTTGCAACTTTTATGCAATTCAGATTGCAGATTCAGTTTAATAACCCAATTTAATAACCAGCCTGTGCGAGAAATGCACGCGTAGTTAATAATGCATTATTTCTATATTTATGGGCTTCTGAAAAGATTGTTTAGGTAATTATCATATTATGTTTATCTATTTGTAAATGCAGCACATATAAGGAGATGCTCCACATGTTATCCTCCTTTCATTATCTTACAGACAGATTTGTAAGTTCCAAAAATTATGCACAGGCAATTAAATGTGACATAGACTGAAGCTTTGATAATTTCTGCCCGACATATGAATTCCATTTTACAGTTGTCTTATTTAAATTATGCTTTTTTTCTGGCTTACATTTCCCGCACAATTGTAGCATAAATGTTGAAATTATAAATATTTTGTAATCCATTATACTAAAATGGTTATTATGTTTTCATAAATCTACGATTAAACTTCTTTACATTTACATGGCAAATGGCATGATAGGAGGGTTTAAAGGAGAACTAAACCCTAACAATGAATATGGCTAAAAATGCTATATTTTATATACTGAACTTATTGCACCAGCCTAAAGTTTCAGCTTGTCAATAGCAGCAATGATCCAGGACTTCAAACTTGTCACAGGGGGTCACCATCTTGGAAAGTGTCTGAAACACACATATGCTCAGTGGGCTCTGAGCAGCTGTTGAGAAACTAAGCTTAGGGTTTGAGCTTTGGGGGCCCACCAGGGCTGCAAACAGGGGCCCCTTCCCTATGGCCAATTCCCTGGCCCACAGTGCGCGAACAAGCAGACACGACGCAATGCTGGAACACTGCGCACAGCTTTATTTCTTCATGGGGCAGCCAAGGGGAGCAGGTCTGGGCTGGCTGGGGCTCATGAGGGCCGGGGCCCACCAGGTTTTTTTCAGGTGTTCCGCCGGCCCAGTCCGACACTCGTCGCACATTATCAAACAGAAAATGAGGCTGGCCTGTAATATAAGATGATGCTACAAGGCTGATTATTAAATTCTGGTGCTAATTGCACTGGTTTCTGAGCTGTCATGTTCATTATCTGGAATAACTACTGATCAGCCTTATATTGTGACATTTCTATTCTATGTGTACGGTATATTGTGAGTGGGTTTCCTAAGCTCAGTAAGTGACAGCAGCACAGAGCATGTGCTGTGAATCAGCAGAAAAAAAATGATGGGGAGCTACTGGGGCATCTTTGGAGACACAGATCTTTACTGCTAAAGGGCTTTGGTTGCCTTGGGCTGGTACAAAGTCCAAAACATAATGTACAAATTTTTCAGCTACTGTACTACTTTTGTTAATGTTTAGTTATCCTTTAAGCACAGCCATCATCTCAGGGTTAGTGATGAACGAATCTGCCCTGTTTCACTTTGAAAAAATTTGTCAAACACATGAACGTTAATGGACTTTTTTTTTTTTTTTTGCTGTGACTTTTTTATTACGTCGATTGTTATTTTGCACAGTACATTGAAGTCTCACAGAGCTGTTATTTTTGTTAATCTTTCTTTATACCAGAACTTTACACACAGATACACTACATGGCTTTATACATCAGAGGATTTTAATTAATCTGAAAAACCCACCACACTTTCTTCACATTAGAAAAATTTTACCTGAACCCTGAGATGACTGGAAGATATGCAGTCAATAAAATAATTCAGCATACTTTACATAATTTTCTGTTTTTCCCTCCCAAGTATTTACAATGACAGTATAGCACAGCAGCAATGTAGCGTGTAGTATTTTTCCTATGGGAGGCATGTCTTACCGTACATCCGGCATCTCAGACCTGTCGAGGTTGCATATAAGTCAATGGGAGAAGTTCCAATGATTTTTTGATGTGTGCTGGGTTTCGTGCAATGCCCCGAAGTTTTCGGGGGGAAATTCCGAAAAAATCATGAAAAGCGTGAAAATCGTATGAAAATCTGAAAAAAATTGTGAAAATCGCATAAAAGATCCGAAAAAATTGTGAAGAAAATTTTTTTCCCCTGCAAAGCAAATTTTTGGGAAAATGTAATAATAACTATGCGTAAAAAACCCAGAGTAGATCGGAGTTTGTAGCAGAAAATTTTGAGATAAATTCGGACTTTGATAAATAACCCCCAAAATGTTTAAGATTAAACATTTGAAGATAAATATAACATTACAGCATACCTTTCCAACATAAGGGTATCTTAAATACCCAGGAATGCTTGCAACCATAGCATATATACCATGATCGGTTCAGCAATCACCTTAGGCAAACAAACTTCACCCATCTTCTGGGATCAAACCCCTAGAGAGTTCAGATTCAATAGTCACCATTGCCTTACAAGAATTTCTTTGCCACCTGACTGTGTGCCAGTTCCAAGGTCTAAAGTGGTTATATATAATGTTATGGCATTAGTATGAAGTGAATTAAACATATTTTTGTGGGTTAAATTACACAGAAATATGTCCCTAAATGTGCATCTACTTTAACATATACATACATTACAATACAATACATTCATTGGCATTATGGGGTGCTTTAAACATTTAAGTTGTGCATTTTTTTTATATGTTTTATTTACTAATCGTGTCACATTTCGCTAATGATGCTATTAAATGTGTTTGTGCACCTCTAAAAGTTATGTTTAAATTGGTTCTTACCTATTAAACTTGCAAATTAAATAAATCCTAGTCAATGTGTAATGAGCTAGACTGCGGTGTTCGTGATGGCTTGCACTGATGACAGTTTAATCAAGATGTAAAATTAGGGAAATATGTGCTTCTGAAGCTAGAGATGTTAAAAGATGCTTTTCCAGTGTCCTCTTTCCTTTCATTTATTGCCTCTTGGAAAGCATTTCCAATTGTAGCACTGCCTCTATTGAGGATTGTAACATATAAAACATCAAGGGGGTTATTCATCAAAAGTCAAGTTGATTTTTACCCCCCCCCAAAAAAAAGTTTTTGCGTTTTTGAGTGTATTTTTCAGTAAAAACTAGATTTTTTAAATTTTTTTAAAAAAAAAAAAATTCCATTTTTTGAGGTTTATTATACTGTACCTCGAACCTGGAAATTGCATGAATTCAAAAATATTCCAGCTAAAACCTGTCGAGGTCAATGGCAGAGGTCCCTTCACACATTTAAAGATGTTTGTAGCCTTCATGATGTTCATGATTAATTTGAGTTTTCAAGTTTTTTACACAAAATGTACTGATTCAATCTTTTTCCATTCAAGTTTTTTCTTAACTTAGGAAACATTCGATTTTTTGGGTTTATTTGAGGTATAAAAACACCTCATAAACTTCTACAACTCATCTTTGATAAATAACCTTCTAAGTGTATCTATTAGGTACCTACAGCAACTTTTTGAGAAGGAATTTTCAGGTTTATTCAACAACATCAGCAGCAACAGAGGTAAAACAAGCTATCAACAGCAATATGTACAGTATATCACATTTAGTACCACTTAGGGGGCTATTTTTTAAAATATGAATTTATCTCATAATTAAAATTAAAAAAGCACAACCAAACTCCCATGCCCAATTTTGCCTTATTGATTAATAAAATAACTGAAATAAATCAGATCGGAGAGAAAAAACGATAAAATCGTGTGAAAACCCAAATTGTACGGTTCTTTCTGAATCACCCAAATTTATCATATTATCAGGCTACAACAGCGCAAACCACAATATCTTCAATTTGGGATATGGACATCTCCCATTGACTTATACATGACCATGACAGGTCTAAGTAAATTTAATAAATTACCCACTTATTAGTGATGAGAATATGTCCTGTTGTCCAATGGGCATTTTTTGCCACTTTTTCTAAATGCATTGGTGTCATTGGGTGTTTTTCCTTACTGAAAAAATGCACTGTTAACATTTTGTGAATTCATGCCTGCCAGCAAATTAAGATGATTAAAATAAGATGGGGAAAGTTACATTTGGTCAAGCATTATTGTTAACAAACAGGCCTTTTCTTTACAGTTCTGGTGTCCTGAATTATTAAGTGGGTGTATGGATGTGAGTGGGGTTACTGCATATCTAGCAATTGACCAAAAATGAATTTTCAATAGCATTCTCAATGTATATTTAAATGGATACTGTCATGGGAAAAACATTTTTTTTCAAAATGAATCAGTTAATAGTGCTGCTCCAGCAGAATTCTGCACTGAAATCCATTTCTCAAAAGAGCAAACAGATTTTTTTATATTCAATTTTGAAATCTGACATGGGGCTCTACATATTGTCAATTTCCCAGCTGCCCCTGTCATGTGACTTGTGCTCTGATAAACTTCAGTCACTCTTTACTGCTGTACTGCAAGTTGGAGTAATATCACACCCCTCCCTTTACCCCACCAGCAGCCAAACAAAAGAACAATGGGAAGGTAACCAGATAGCAGTTCCCTAACACAAGATAACAGCTGCCTGGTAGATCTAAGAACACCACTCAATAGTAAAAACCCATGTCTCACTGAGACACATTCAGTTACATCGAGAAGGAAAAACAGCAGCCTGCCAGAAAGCATTTCTCTCCTAAAGTGCAGGCACAAGTCTGGGGGCAGCTGGGAAATTGACAAAATGTCTAGCCCCATGTCAGATTTCAAAATTGAATATAAAAAAATCTGTTTGCTCTTTTGAGAAATTGATTTCAGTGCAGAATTCTGCTGGAGCAGCACTATTAACCTATGTGTTTTGAAAAAAACATGTTTTCCGATGACAGTATCCCTTTAACTACACAGTGCAAAATAACATGATACAGTGATCAAAGCTGTTTTAATTCTGAGCACTGCAGAAATCAAAGTATTTTAGCATAAAGATGTAATAGGTCTTTCACTGACTCACACAGATCAGAATATATGCTGCAATTAATTTAAATTTTTGAATCTATGTTAAGGTGAAGTATCATATTAAACCAACTTGCCTTACAGCAGAAAAAAAACTGTTCAATATTTATACCACCTTAGCCAACAGGAAGTTAAATGAGTTTATCTGCTGCATTGATACATAACATAATACGTATACTGGTATATACAAATAGGTTGCATATATAATTGCTATATAAATAACACATACATTGGCATAAGCTTCTGTAGCAGTCGCACATATTGCAGACATGTTTATGTAATCATCGCTTATTACTGTTATATTTAGAACGTTGTTCCGAGTGCTGAGATGTCTATGACATGTTCCCATTAATTAGGTTTGATTTTACAATTAACAATCTTTGTCAAGTACTTCCACGTTTCCATAAAAGAATATATATATACAGTATATAAATAAGACCTCAGCAATAGTATCACTGCATGTTCTTTAAGTAAGTCTTTTTGACCCAGAGTGGCAGACAAAGCAAAAATGTTCTGTTCACCATTAAATTCTCAAAACAGCTTCTATGTAAGTAAAAAAATGATGCCAGTATGACTCTTGTGAGTGTGGAATTATTTCCAATGCAATAAACAGAAAGAAACAACGCCAATACCTTATGGGTTCATAGCACAATCAATAAAGGAAGGCATATCGATGAATTAAAAGTTGATCTAATAACCCCTTGTTTGGTTACTGGAAAAATATCCTGTGGCCCATTCTCCTAATTCCACAACCCTGATCTCCCTTTTAATAACGAGACACAGCACACCTTTTATTATCTATCTTTGCTTTGTAACCTGTTATCTTTAATAAAAGCTTTTACAATTGTTTTGATCTAATTGATGCTAATTAAACAATTTGCAGAATTATTTCCACAGCACAAATGAGCATTATTTCCACAAGCTCTGAATTCAAATGAAAGTGGTTAAACTCCTATTTGTTCAACATGAGTTCAATGAATAGGGGTTGTGCTGAACATGCCCATTGCCTGTTGTTGCAGAAATAATCCCCATGCATAATGGATGTATGCTTATCTGTAAGAGTAAAAAAGGCACAGCAATGGGTGGAGAAAGGGGAGTGTTTATACAGAGCTCATTTTAAACGACGCCCGTTAATTAATAGTAAGTTAGCACAAAGTAAGCAGTTCTTTAGGGCGAGCAACCCAGTGGATGCATGTGGATCATCCATTGAGAATGCTGCTTGTTCTGTTTATCTCACTCTGAAAACCAAGAACAGCACTATATCTGCCCTTCTTTGATTACAGTGATATCAGCAGACAAATTAACATGGCATGGGGAGGGTTCTCACTGGAAGCCTTTTGCATCTGCAATAAATGTATAAACTGAAATGCTGCCTGGCCCAAATGATTGTTGCTGGGATACACTGTCAAGCATTCTACAGCTTATTATTAAAGGTTACACAATGATGGGAACAGTTGTTTACCAGCCACAATGTTGAATTCTTATTGGAAGAATTCTTAAAGGTCCAACTGGATGCAAGAGTGCCCACCATTGAGAATTATGCCTGCTATATTTACATTTGACTCTCTCTTCTTGATTTCATGCATTTGTAGTGGTATGGAAGATTTTAAAAAATCTGCCTAGTCTGATATCTAAGTGAAGATTTCTAGTATGGAACTGTATATAGAAAACAGAATATTATGCTAAATAAAATAAACTAAAGGAACATTTCAGCAAAAAAAAAATTATATATAGATATATATATATAAATATATATATATATATATATATATATATATATATATATATATATATATATATATATATATATATATATATAATATTAATATATAATGAGTATACTTTGCTTATACCAGAAACAAATTAGGAAGAAATCATGAGATGGAACATTTCCTTTAAACTGAACATTATATATTTTACTGATGTCTCTATATGATTTTCTTGGAATTTGGAGCAGTATTCCAGGGACCAATGGATGTCTGGGCATCCTCCTTTAGTCCAGTTTAGAATGGAGGAGAAATGAGGGAAGGAGCAGCTAACAAAATTACATACTAGATGTACTTTCTTTTTTTAGCTTGTTGCCCAGGGCAAGGGTGTAGATACATGAAAGCATTGCTGTATCACACATTCTATCATATTTGCAAGAATCTCTAGAGCAGCATATAAGAATTCAGCCCAAATCTGAAAGTATTCAGACTTCAAGAGGGGCCACCAAGAGAATCTAGTAATGCAGGGTTGGACTGGGACAGCAGAACACTTGGAAAAAACCTGGTGGGCCCCGCCAACCCAGACCTGTTTCCCACTTTGGGTGTCGCATCCTTACCTGCCCGATCGGGGCTGCAGCAATATAAAATAAGGTACATGCTGGGGGGGGGTTGTCGCTGGGGCAGGGGGGGGCAGAGGCCCAGAGGGGTTGCGTCTGGGGGCCCAGTGAAGTATGCAGGCCTCTCAGGCAGCATCCCCCAGTCTAAGGCTGAGTAAACAAGATATGTATTCTCCCCAATAAAACTTTGTCTTTGTGAAATCTGGTACAAGCTAAAATGGATAACAGACGATTAGAACTTCATATAAACACAATTCTTTTTTTTTCCTATTACTACACACTGCACCAGGAAAGTCAACTTCTGAAAAAAAAGGGCGCTGACATAGAAGCATGTAAATTAAATACAGCCTTTTGCTTTAAAGACCACAATTTAGTAAGAGGTGGTGTTTGTCAACAGAATTGTTGGTGTAATCACTGGTGTCAACGTTGCATAATGTCAATGATCAATGATGCAATACTATTTGAGGTTATTATCATGATGTTGTCAGTAACATCATCAATTATGTGAAAATGTACAAAGGACTATGATGACGTAGATCATTTCACAAATGCAACAGTAGAGCTAGTGGAATGTCAATAATTAAGAAGCCTTAAAAAAAAAAAAGAATTGCACTGCAATCTATGAAACTTTTACAATGAACAGTTACTATTTACTGATTGAAAAAATTATCTATAAAAGTGTCATTATTTATTAAAGGGAAACACCTCTTTTTTTTTGTGTTTTCAGATAGGCTATTCTATGAAAGGCTATAAAATGCTAACATATTCAAATTAATTCTTCCTAAGTCAGCTTGTGTGCTGTGAGATAGTAAGTGCAATGCTACTAATCACTAGCTCCTTTGTTGGAAAAAGCAAAAGTGACAGTGTAAGTTTTAAAATCATTTATTATGTGAAAGAAGTGTTCTAATTATTATGTGCAATCATTGTACTTGGAAAATGTGTCACTGCGACAATGTATACATATGCCCACTAATTGATGAACAGGTATTGTTTATTTCTATCATAAAATGGAGCTAGCATAATTATTTTTTTTGTCTTCACGTGGCGAACTGAATTATTTCAGATTGTGATTGCCCGTAGTGGACTTACACTCAAAACGAATGACAGTCTATTTACTTAATATTTTTTTCTGAAGTGATTAATCAAGATGGTACTTTTTAAATGTCACTTGCTTCAAATATTTCAATATTATTTCCCTCCATGTTAAAATTCAAACCATTCATGTAGCAAGTTGTTCCATGTCAAGTACATTGACTATAATAAAAATCGAAATATAAAAATCACTGGGAAAGATTTATTCAGCTTGTATTGTTATTGTGTTGTTTGATAATGTTTTAGCATTAGCCGGTTATTCTGGTCTTATCCCTGTACATGCAACTGTTGATTTAATTATTGCATCATTTAAAGATTCAAGGCCAAGAACCTCTTGGGATCTATTATCCTGAATACTTGGGATGTGGGGTTGCCAGGTAAACAATCTTTCTATAATTTGTTTCACCATAACAAAAATCTGCTAAAAAATATTAAATAAATATGATTGATTTGTCAATATAGTAATGAATGAATTTGTCCCATTTCATCAAATATGTATTAAACAGCAACACTTTGCAAAACACATTAAAATCAATACTTTTTTTCAAGTGACTTTTTCCAAACTATGCAACTTTTATTTTTAGTATATTAGAGTGCCACAGTGAAACCTGCTGAAAAATATCACCCATCACTATTTGCCACCAATATGGATTCATGCAGCTTAATTTGTCCTTGTCATGCCATAACAAACTTTCACATACTTGCAATGACATAATAAAAAGAAACACCAACTGCTGTAGCATACCATAAAAAACCTGGAAATTTGCAAAAATACAAAGCTGAATTTAGAAAATTGTGTGTTATAGTAAGAAGTTACTCAACAGGCATGGTAAGTGCAATAAACAGTACTCACAGGCAAAGGGGTGGGAGGACAAGGGTATCAGGTCAGCATTCCAGTGCCCTGATGGTGGAAAAAGGCCCCAAGGTAAGATCTCCCTACTATTAACTCCTCAACTCTAGGTGACCAATTTCCAGCTAGGATCCTAACTACCCTGGGCCCCATTCTCTGCAAGAAAAGCCCTACCCACAGACCCAGTTACCTTTGTTAACCACTTTGGTGTCAGGAATACTTCTCCTCTCTGCCCACTGTCTCCCTGTGTTTTTTCCAGGGTTACATTTAGGGGGTTATTTACTAAAATTAAATTTTATCTCATTGTTTCAATAAAAAAAGCTTGAATAAACTCCCATCCCTGATGTTGCCTTATTTAGCATTAAAATAACTTGAATAAATTGGATTGGGAAAAAACTCTATAAAATCGAGCAAAAAACAGAATCTTACTTTTTTTTTAACTTTTCTCTAAATTTTCGATTGCACTGTTAAAATAGGAAAAGGAAGTTTAGAAGGAAAGTTAGGCACCTCCAAGTTAGTCACAAGCTGATCACCTTTTATCACTACAGGTGGTCCTCATTCTTGAAAAAAGCCCTGTCCTGATATAATATTCTGTTAATGCTGCATCACGTTTTTTTTCCATGTCCCAGGCATCCCATACGCCACCTGGGGCTAACACATGCAGTACGGAGCTTCAATAGACAGAGGAGATTCCTGAGACACCAGGTCAAAATGGTAGCATGGCATGCACTGGTACCCCAAGCTCAGTGAGAAGGTTTCTTCACCAGCAAAACATCTCAATCAAAATGTTTCACTAAACACACATTTCGAAACTTTGCTGATGCTACTTTTGAGTGTGTAAGCCTTGCGAATGTTGTGATTACCTTCCCTAAAACTAGTTCTATTTCTCCCCTAAATGTTCAAAATAGACACCATAAGCTTATTTAAGAATGCTAAAGAATTCTCCAGTAAAATTCATCCTTCTCAGAGCTCTGTTAATTATATGGTTTGTACTTCACATATTGTGATAACTGTGCAGTACAATTGCTTGTCAATATTACACTGCAATCAAACTTCAAGAGGGCTAGTTCTATTTAGATGTTCTTCTTTATGGTATCTGCACTACAGCTACCATTATGCTTTAACCTTGCATAATATGTTGAGAAAATATGGGAGAGTCCAGGAACATTTGAATGGAAAAATACTGCTATCTTAAGCTGTGTCCCCCCTTGTCTAAACACTAAACTTCAACCCAATTTTGATGGGCCTCATGCTCAATCATAGTGTCAGTGACCAATTGAATGCAATTTAATCCTCCAAGGAAAATTGCATCTGATCTACTTTAAGACTAGTAAGTGCACTAGTAAGGGGGTTTCTTTACATCTTTTTATCTGTAATTAAATTCTTGCTACCTACTTTAGAGTTCTAGGGGGCACAGTGAGACATTTCTGCAAAGGATTTATAGCCTTATTCCACCCCTGTGGTACCTGTAAAGATGCTGATCATCACTATTCTCTAAACTGCATTTAAATCAACCAGGATAGCATATGATCTGTAGGCAAGGGGACTCAAAGAATCAAGTTTCATAAGTTACAAAAGATAAAAAATATATACTTAAGAAATAGTTTATGGTTTTATAAACTAAGATGCAAATTACGTCAACTAAGCATTGAGCGGAGTTATCAGTCCATAACAGTAATTTGCATTTTCCTCATCAGGTAAAGCATCCTTCTTTAAAACATTTAAATCACTTTAATATTTATCTTTTTAAATAATTGCACAAATGAAGACACTTTCTCTGCTCAACGTGATTTCCTTAAGACTATATCAGTAAATGAATATTTATTTGTTCCTTGTCGCTTAGAAGAATGACAAACTGTACAGATGACTAAGAGGCATATACATTATTCAAGGAAATATCAACAATATTAAAATGGGAATTAGTGTAATAAATTGCTTCTGGAGTTTATGCTTTCATTGAGGTACAGCTGATTTATTTTGGAAACAAAGTTACCCTTGACAAATTAAGCAGAACTTTGTTAAAGTTTTTGCAAGTGACAAAGTCTGCCATTTGCACTCCTAACTTCTTAAAAATGAATTTGAATATCATATGTTACTAAAAGTTCCAGCATATGCCAAGATATTATTTGTGATTATATTTGAGACTGTCATCCTGCAACATCAGGGTTGCATTGCTCAACACAAGTTCTCACCAGCTCTCCAGGATCAGCAACCTAATGAATCTAAGACAACTCTCCAGTGAAAATTGACCTTGATTCATATACTTTGTTCCTGCGGTTGGAGCTAGTATTTAGCAAAGCTTTTCTAGCATCTACTGTAACTATACAGGAAGTCTTCTTCCCCACATTTCATTTCAGTGTGATTTCAAGATGCCACAAGGCACATTTATCAAAGGTTAGATGAGTTTTTAAAACTCCCCTAAACTCCCATAAATTAGAAATTCAAGCAATCAAAAATTATTAAAAAATAGAATTTTTCAAACTTGGATGAATGAAATTAGATTCAAATTTAAAAAACTAAATTTTAGTTTTTTGTCCGAAAAAAACATGAATGTCAGGAAGGATACAAACATCTCCAGATTGATCCCTGGAAGTCTCCCATTGACTTAAACAGCAATTCGGCAGGTTTAAGGTGGCAAATAGTTGAATTTGAGTTCTTAAAGAGCCAGAGTATGATAAAGAAATGCCTATTCACTGCATTTGGCGTGAGAAAAAAAACGCCCATTGACAATGCATAAGAAGTGAGAAAAAAAAAGCCAATTAATGCAATTGGATGGAGTAGGGAAAGTTGCATTATTGATTTCAATGTGTTCCACAAAGTTTTCGACGTTTCATATTTTTTTGTCAGTTTTGCAAATTTTTTTTTCTGTTGTGTTCGTTACGCAAAATCCACTTTATTTGCATTATATAAATTATTTCAATCTTCTATCCCTCAGTTTTGGAATTCACAGTCACAGCAAGCAGGAAGTCACCATTTTGTGGACACTGTTATTAAGGCAAGCTGTGCATCATTCCAAATTCTAATTTATGTACCACAAATGGGACCTGATGCCCATACACTGGCTATACAATAATATGGTGGGGAGGGAGAAGGAATGTAGGAAATGCTGGTACATCTAAGAAGTGCAATATAAAAGTAAAAGTAATTGCCTGCCCCATTTTGAGACATAAAGGCAGGGCAGGCAATATATAATTGACAGTTAAGATTTTTAAATACCTTTATAGCAGGTATGGATGTTAAGAAAAAAAGAATTTAGGCTCTATGTTTAAGTTTAAAAGGATGTTTGTTATACAGCTTTTTATGTCTGGGTGACAGGTCCCTTTTAAGAATCACTGGCACTGGATTGAATATCTCATTTTAATTGCATATGGTATTGTAAATAACCTATAACACTGCTGTCCAATTTATATGTTACAGAGGGCCAGAATTTTTCTAATCTACATGGTGGAGGGCTGATAAAGGAAGCCAGTGTTAGCAACTCCCTGTTTTTAGACAACACCCACTTTAAACCAAACCCATGTTAGCACAAGACCATGTCCACATTAATAGCACACCAAAAAAAACAGATGGTTGGTGCTCACTGCAGGGATCAGGTACCGGAACTAGGGGTAGACAGAGTAGGCGGCTGTCTAGGACGCCATCATTGAGGGGCACTTTTAATTTTTTTTTTCTTTTTTTTTTCAAGCGTTTATTTAATAATTTGTTTCAGTAATCATGTAATCATGGTCACTCAGTCAGGTGGAATCCCCCTCCTTCACCTTCTCCTCTTACCAGCAAGTAATAGCTCCTTCTGTGTGGTGCGGTGTGGCAGTGCAGTGTGACAGCCCTGACCTATAAGATGTGCAGATGTGCAGCCACTTTGTGACCAAGCACATGTTAAACAATTAGAATTCCAAAACAATCCAAAAGAAATCTATTCCATCCATTTGACTGAGAAAAAACTATGTTTGTTGTCTAATATAATTAATGTTGGTGCATACAGTATTGGTTGAAAATGATCGGATCAGCAACCAGTGCTGTCACAAAAATGCCATGACATGAACAGTTACATCACATGTGAGATGTTGGCATGTCCTGTTTTGTCACAAGGGACGTTAACACTAGGGATGTAGCGAACTGTTCGCCGGCGAACTAGTTCGCGCGAACTTCGACTGTTCGCGTCCGCCGAATGTTCGCGAACGTCGCGCGACGTTCGCCAATACGAGTTCGCGTTCGATTCGAACAAAAATCGTTCGACCATTCGACCATTCGATTCCTTCGACCGCTAAAATCGAAGGATTTTCGTTCGAATCGAACGATCGAAGCCATTCGATCGAATGAAATCATTCGATCGAATGGCTTCGATCGTTCGATTCGAACGAAAATCCTTCGATCGAACGATTAAAATCCTTCGATCGTTCGAATCGAACGATTTTGCGGATGTTCGAAGTTCGCGAACTGTTCGCGAACTGTTCGCATTTTTGCCGGTGTTCGCGAACGGCGTTCGCGAACACATAAACGGCAGTTCGCTACATCCCTAGTTAACACACTGATGACAAGATTAGATGAGGGAGACATCATGATGCAGGAATTCCACTAAATAATTGTAGTTTCAGCAGTTTTCACATTTTCTCAGTGGTGCATACAAAGACATTTTAAATTAAATACATACCAGTTCAATACCAAGCCACCACACACAATACTGATGTTGTACAATAATCACTGCAGAGAGTTCCTGAACTTATTTGCTTGTTCTGCAATTTATTGCTTTTTTTTTACCAGAACTTTTTTTTTTTTTAAAAAAAGGGGATCTTGTCAGGTTTTAGGTGGCAAGCTTTTTATTGTTTGTATAAATTCTTTGGTAGGAAAAGAGAAGACAGGCTTTTAAAACATGTTCAGGAAGTCACTGTTTTTTTCTGCAATGATTTTGTCAGACCAGGAGCATGAAAATTCAGCCTCTATATGTCACACCATACAAAATTAAAAATATACCCTTCCAAAGATTAATATAGCTCCCTGCATGCTGGTCTCTTTGATATTTACAAAACTCACGTTGCCAGTCAAAAATGAGCAACAGCACAGATCAGGGATGAAACTAGGAACATAAAATCTACAGCACTGGCTGTTAAGCACCCAGCTGCCATTGTCATAGATTTTATGATCTACAGCAGGTAAGCAGTTGATAAAAAAGATACTCACAAAAATACTACACCTAAGATCACGGACTACAACACTAAAACAGTTTATGGAAAAACATTATTTTAAAAACTTTGACCCTTTGCTTATCAAGCAAGAAATATGTGCATTATGCTGAAGGCCAAGGGTACACAGGCCTGCATTAAAATCTTATTAGAATGAAAATTAATCATGTTATGAGCAATCCATTATACACTGCATTTCTCTATATAGAAATACCACGTTGTCCATGCCTTTGATGCACACTAGGAATTTTAATAATGGACATGCAGTCTTCCACAGTTCTTAAGCATTTTATTTAAAAAAAAAACACTGATTTCAGAACAGTTATAAAACTGTCAGAAAACCAAGGCCCATTGACACTTTCAGGGTCCTCTGGTTCCTATTAGCAATTACTGAGGATCATGGGGGAAGCTGACTGGGAATACAGAGAGGCAAATTATCAAAATAAAGTAGTAGGCTTAACAAACGGTAGGCAGAAGTATAGAAGCTGACTTACAGGTAGACAAAGTAGGAAGACTCCGAAGCACAGCACAGCAAGGATTAAACCAATGCAGAATTTAAGGCATACAAATTCATAGTTCATAGTTCAGGCAAACAAGCAAGGCTCATTCAGAATAACAGGGTAACAGGAAGGCATGCACAGGCAATGTGACATACCAAAAGGGTGACCTTAAAGGAACAGTTCAGTATGGAAATAAAAACTGTAAATAGATAGGCTGTGCAAAATAAAAAAAATGTTTCTAATATAGTTAGTTCAAAAGCAACAGATATGACCCATGTGGCCCCCCTTCAAGGCTCTGATTGGTTACTGCCTGGTAACCAGGGTAACCAGTCAGTGTAAACCAAGAGAGCTGAAAAGCAGGAAGTAGTGTTCTGACTGACATGTTATACATCAAATCAATCCAGCCTTTATACATTACATTTTTGCCTAACTAACTATATTAGAAACATTTTTTTATTTTGCACAGCCTTTACATCAACCTCACATCTATTTACCCTGTTTTTATTTTTACACTGAACAATTGCTTTAAAGAAGACACTGTCACTGGGATTAGTGGGCCTTTAATACCTGAATTGTGTGCCAAAGTGCAGCATCCTCACATCCTTCATGGAAGCCCTGGTGTCTGGTGTGCTTGCCAGTAGTTGCATGATGATGTCACCACACAAACATACCTTGATGATGTTCCTTATGGAGAATATATGGTTCTTGGACAGTTCCTGCACACAACTTTTACATTAGGAATCCCTGGTAGGGAGACATTAATACACACAACCCCAAGTCAATATGGCACATGAATTAACCTAAGCACAATAAGTAAGGTGCAATTTCAGGCACATTTTCCAAGAATTCTGGCTTCATTGTAGATGTAATTGGTGATTCTGTTGATGCAATTGTGTTGCCCCTACTGCAATTCTGTCCGATTCACACATGTGTTTCATTGCAAATCGGGCACAGTTGAGCCAAATATTTTCAACGTCTGTCTGGCATAATTTTTGGTGTTTGCTGTGTGAGTGGTGTCTGTGCTTGAATCTTTAGGTGTAAGTTGTCTGTGCTTACGGACTCTGGCCAGGAAGAGATCTGCCACTTGGCAAATAGGTCAAGCAGTTCCTGATTTGGAAAGGAAGACTGGAAGAACTGAGTGTACCTGAGATCTACTATAAAGAAGTGTGAGGAGTGCATCTTGAACCAAGTACCTTTAATGAAACTCATTGCATGGAAAAACGCAAGTTGGCCACTGCGCTTTCAGACGTAAATGACCTTTTCTCTGGTAAAATGCTCTTTGTGAAACATCCTGGCCTGTACACATTTCAACTCTCTCTCTTAAATAGACAATGCACTTACATAAGCATAGAAGAATTCATTTTTCATTTACATGAAATATCCTCCAAACATTCATCCTGAAAAATAAAGTTATTTATAAAAATTGTGTAAAAGTGAGTACGGCTAAAACAGACAGGACTTAAAAGAGATATTTTATACCACTGCTGTTTAAAAAAAAATAAACAATTAACTGTTAAACTACAGTTTGTGGGAAATAAAATCCTATACTGTGTATATGTAAACCGTTTAAAGTCCTCCAACCTTATGCCACCTTTTATTTAGGTGTATAGGTAGAAGTTATCTTCAGATACTAATTTTTGCTCTTTATGCTAAGAAACAAACTTCTGACCATTGCTTGAAATATAGATGAAGGAAAGGGAGAGTAAATTAAAAGAGGGAATACAATCTATCTATCAAACCTTTGCCTCTAGTAAGGAGCCTCATGGCCCATGAAATTACTTTTTTTTGTTTAGTCTTTCAATAACTATATACATTCTCCTTTATTCAAAGCCAGAGAATGGAGGAATTGGCAGATCTGCCATCTTGGCTGTGTCACTGGAAATAACACAGTTAAGACGGCAGCCATGGAGTATGCTCCCACACTACATTCTCTGGCTTTGACGCAGATGCTAAGCATTTTGGTTCAGGAGGCAATATATGTTTGTATAACCTTTGAATAGGCTTGTGTCTTTAAAATAAATCTTCCATTCAATCACTATAAACTAAAACCTGGATAGTACAAACTCCTACTTATATGTTAACAACATGTATGTGTAATATGTAGCCTACAACCTTTTCTAAGCCTTGCTAGAAGACCAGAAGTACAATGCATGACATTTTCACATGTTTCATATGCCTATAAGTATCCTTGGTCTAATATCCTTAGTCTTTTGGCATGATTTTTTTAGTATGCTGTGGGGCATGCTATTCCTAAAATGATGGTGTTTGTGATCATTTGTATCTCCCAACTTCATATTCACATAATAATCATGTATTACAGTATGTACTCCTTAAAGTATTTATAAACTATTTTGGTTACAGCAATCTATTTATTCAGCAGTAACACGTTTATGCATGGATGGATAGGCTTTCTGATTGATCAATTCGTTTATATAGGTGTAACAAATGAATCATGCTGATATCAGCATTGCATTATCAGTGAAATCAATATATATATTTGATGGCTTTAAAGACAGCTAAATTGTAAATAACACAGATAAGTATACTGTTTTCTGTGCCAAATCATACTTTATGGGGTAAAAATGATATTCCCAACTGTACAAAGCCATTTTCCCTTGTTAAAATAGTTGGTCAGTTGCAACCTTTGGCAGCCATGCTAACACCTATTGATTTTTTTTTCTCAGGAAGGGCAACTAATCCTGTACTTTGTAATGAGCTAAAGAATTATTTAGTAATCAATATGATAATTACCTGCCTACAGATCAGGCCATGCTACGCTTTTCCTGACAAAGGTTTTTAAAATATTAATTCTGCTTACACGCTAAATATGTCTAACACAATTTTCTGCATTTTCTAACCTTACTTGTAACTTTTTATACCAATCTTGTTGCTAGTGAACAAAAAAAATGTATTAAATCGAGAAATAAATATATAAATAAGTCTTGACACCTTCCCATTCATCATGCGATGCTTAATACTTCATTGACTGTAGTAAGTACTTTTCCAATAACTGTAATGCAGATTAGCCTTCACCCACATTCAATTATATGTTAGCAAAATAAATAAATATGTTAGATTCATGGCCCTGGTGGATTTTTATCACACATTTCCAAACATGTCTAGGATATCCGTTTATAATAGCTTTGAGAGTAAAATTTTTTGGTACTATCAAATTGATCCCAATAATATAATGAAATGTGGCTAAACCAGTGAGTAATCATTGAAGACATTTCACTATTCATCTGAACAGCTTCTTCAGTTCAACTGACTGGTACGAGAAGTCCTTGGCATATAAACTCTTCCAATAATCCAATCACAATGGTGCAATGTAACTATCCAGAGAAGTGACAATTGAAAGTCACAGTAGTTGTGAATGCTATGTAGTTACTGTCATAGAATTAACAAGGTGTCATGCAATTCAGAGAGACAGGTTTACTTCTATTAGATACACTTGTTTTATTATTGCTAGCCCACCAAGTTACTTATATTTCACAAATGGAACTCAGCTAGAATGTTGACAAATATTCAAGTACTTATTCAGTTCTAATTGTTAAGTACCTTGTCTCAACAAAAAAGGCAAGAGAACAGAAAATCTAGTCAATCGAATATCCTCCACTGAAATGCAGAGGGAATGTTGTTGTTCATTCTGAACAAGCATTTACATTCTGTAAACTAAATGAAATATTCCTTGCTGTTCTGAGAAATCTGCCGAACATATACAAATCTAGACTACTAATTATTTTGTGGTATGAAGAAGGAGAAGGGTATTGACATACCACTGCACATAGACGCGCCAAGTTAAGCAATTGGAAGCTAAATCCAGGTTAAATATTGCATGGAAGAAAAAGACGCTTAAGTAGTACAAACGGTGATTCAATGAACAATATTAATTGCTATGAATAGCAAATAGTCACCAATGATAGTCTGCAGTACACCATAGTTTACCTGTTAGTGTACAATTACTGTAACTACCAGTTTTACAACATGGCATCATATAAAAACAGTTGCCACAAATCAATCAAATGGGACGAATGATGCTACAATTACAGCAGGATAAAAATCCAGCGACATTTAGAGAATCATTATTATTTGATGCCAGCACTATTATAGTAGGATTTCATTAAGAGAGCACAATCTGATAATCTTGGCAAGTAATGTCCACCACTTTTCTCTGATGTTAATATTGTATGTAGAAAGTTTGTTTGTTCAGCTGGAGCTGCTCTGCCTGAAGGACTCAATGTGTGAGCATGTATATGTTCACAGGGCCGGATTTGTTCCCCGGCCGCCCCTAGGCTGCGCGGTCCGACCAGGCAGCCACGTGGTCATAGTGCCCGCCTTCCCAGCGCGCCAGCGAAAAAACGCCCGTGCAGCTGGTGTAGTTGAATGGGGACGCGAACGTCCCCATAATGCGGCTGGGCGGCATGCCACCCCTATTTTTTGCCGCCCTAGGGCCAGGCCTATGCGGGCTTGCCGCAAATCCGGGCCTGTATGTTCATTGGGGGAAAGTATAGCCTATGTTCTCCAGGAGGTTTGTCAATATATATCTAGCTAATTGGCAGATGGTGTCTTTTAAATTGACTGCTTTTATTATACTTGTCAATCAATGGGGGTACCTTTATGAAAAATAACCTCCATTCAAACCCTACTACAGGTATGGGACCTGTTATCCACAATGCTCAGGACCTTGGATTTTCTGGATAAAGGATCTTTCCGTAATTTCATACCTTAATTGTACTAGAAAATCATGTAAACATTAAATAAACCCAATAGGCAGATTTACATCCAATAAGGATTAATTATCTCTTAGTTTGGATCAAGTACAAGATACTGTTTTATTATTTCAGAGAAAAAGGAAATCATTTTTAAATATTTGGATTATTTGATTGTAATGGAGTCTATGGGAGACAATCTTTCTGTAATTCAGAACTTTCTGGATAATGGGTTTGCGGATAACGGATCCCATACCGGTTTTCATTGAAAAGCAATTTAACGCTTATTGCATTTATCACTCTGATCTTTCTACCCTAGTCTGCAGTGTCTTAACTAAATATATTAATGTAGACTATATAAAGACACAATATATATTTTTGTTAATGCCTCCAAAATATTCTTTTACTATAAAAAAAAACTAATACTCTCTGATATTAGCACTAACCTCTTGTATAGAGAAAAAAAGGAACGTGACCTCATTTATGCACCTCATATTTTCCCTGTGAAATTTGGCCAATGTATAGTGAATAAAATTGCAGGTGACAAAGTTTTCCCTGCAAATTTTGTTCACCACTAGGTATCAGAAAACCATGCAGTAGTACTTGGAAAGAAACAACTATTCACTAGAATCTTCTACAAAGGCTACAGATTTCAAGTCATATATTAAATAAGATAATGCCTTACTTAAAGAGATCCTGTCATCAGAAAACATGTTTTTTTCAAAATGCATCAGTTAATAGAGTTACACCAGCAGACTTCTGCAATGAAATCCATTTCTCAAAAGAGCAAACAGATTTCTTTCATATTCAATTTTGAAATCTGACATGGGGCTAGACATTTTTTTCAATTTCCCAGCTGCCCCTGGTCATGTGACTTGTGCCTGCACTTTAGGAGAGAAATGCTTTCTGGCAGGCTGCTGTTTTTGTTTTTAATTTAACTGAATGTGTCTCAGTGGGACATGGGCTTTTCCTATTGAGTGTTGTTCTTAGATCTACCAGGCAGCTGTTATCTTGTGTTAGGGAGCTGCTATCTGGTTACCTTCCCATTGTTCTTTTGTTTGGCTGCTGGTGGGGTAAAGGGAAGGGTGTGATATTACTCCAACTTGCAGTACAGCAGTAAAGAGTAATTGAAGTTTATCAGAGCACAAGTCACATGACTTGGGACAGCTGGGAAATTGACAAAATGTCTAGCCCCATGTCAGATTTCAAAATTGAATATAAAAAAATCTGTTTGCTCTTTTGAGAAATGGATTTCAGTGCAGAATTCTGCTGGAGCAGCACTATTAACTGATTAATTTCAGATATTTTTTTCCCATGACAGTATCCCTTTAAATGGGGATCTAAAGGGAACCGTTATAATTTACTACACATAAATAAATTGGTTTTGGACTACAAATCCTAGCATACTTATACCTATTATTATCTAGTCAGTATTACAATAATTAGGGGCCTATTTAAGATTGCTTGTGCTTTTCATCAAGAACAATCTTTATGGAAACCCATGCTGGGATTTGATCCTGAGAAAACCTTGCCAATTTCCATAATTTTAGCTGAAAGTGCTTTTGGAATGAAGAAAACTTCAGTAAATAGCACAAGCATGTCACGATGGGCACCCAGAATACAGAACCAATGCTAGGCTCCCTGGTCTCGGCTCTTTCTTCTGCCTTTAACAGCCGCCTTTCACCTCGGGAGGAGCCCTCGGCTAATTGGATGCCGCCAGGTCTTATTAAGAGAGGAGCCAAGCTAAGTTCTGGACGAGCAGAGGGGCACAATCATTAGCAATGTATTTTGGGCAAAAGGTCACAGTACAAGGAGCAGGCAGAAAGCGTAGTCAAAACCAGGCCAGGTCGGTGCAGACGAAAACAATCAGAGACCACTAGACCACCGGGGTGAGTTGTCACAAAGCAATCTTAAATCTGCCCCTAAGGATCCAACCATAACTCATAATAAGATATGTTAAATATATTTAAATGTTGCCAGCGAACAACGAAAATTACAACTGTACCATGTTTTGTGACAAAGCACACCCTCAGTTCCATTAATTTAGCCAAATCAATTGCAGTAGGTGCAGTGCATCAAAATAGCTGCCCCTTTGTGACTACAATTAAACTGGAATTCTGAGAAAACACTGCTTTGTGGGAAAAAACATAGCAATTGCAGTCAAATTTGCACATTGTGCACTTTACTTGTGGACATACATCTTTCTATTAGCGTGCAGTCAATAATAATTGAACTCCAGTATTAAGCTTTCAATAAGGTGCTTAGGGTTATATTTTCAATACTATATGACTACATACTATACTTTAATACAATTGGAAAGTTTAACTGAAAAGATGCTTGCTGTAAAATAATATGGTCTTTCATAAAGATGAGATTATTTTAGAATCAACTCGATTAAAAATGTTTATATTATTATAATACAGTAGAAAAAGATTTACTTATCATTGTTGAAGGGGGTCTGTTTTTGTTGTATCCTCCTGTTGTATCTTTTCTGTAAACAGTGCAATGTGCTACCTGCTGATCAGATGTTCTTAGTTATTTGGTTCAAACAGTGTGCCTTTTATTACATTTCCAACATATATATTTTAACTTGTGATTATGAAAATGTTTTTCTACATGTTCCAAAGTCACCATTTGTATTGCCCAATGCTGCATTATTAGCTTCAAAAAAGACAGAATAGAAAAAAATGGTATCTCTACTTTTGTATCATTACATTTATCTCCAATATCCCAAATTATTCATCATGTCAGTGGGCAAGAAGAATGAAGATAAAATGACTTTGCCCAATTTATTTGAAAAGACAGCAAATACAAATGATTCAGAGAACAGTGTAAAGAAAAAGACAAATCATTAAATTATGGAAGCTGATAAAGGTTTTCCTTACTAAAAACTCTATTTTTCAAACTTCAATTTTCCCACTGCAGACATATTATTTCCCCTATTTTCTTCTCCTTTAAGCAAATGGGCATTTATAAAGTTGAAACTGCCAGTTGCTTTCAGTGATTGTATCTTGCTTCCTTTTAAATTTCCAATATATGACCTGTTTATATTGATTTCTGAAAATATAGAAATAATTATGGATTATTAAATACATTTTATTATACTGCAAGGGATCAAAACAAGGTGGTTGCTCAACTAAACAGCCAGCGATTGAACTAAACTCTAAGATAGTTCAGTCACTATTTGCTCTCGGTGAAAGTCAACTCATGTATTTTCAAAGGTTCTTCTTTATCTTAAATCATTACAAACAGCATACATATTTTTTTATATATCTAGCAGAACCATAGCCATGTGATTTTTTTAATTTATGTATTCACTTTTACAGTATTCACTGAAAGTGGGTATTACACATTTTTTGGAACAAAGGGATTTAGATATCCATCAAAGTATAGCCTCAGATGCTAGCAATCTTAACTTATCAATGCTTCCAGAGTACTTTTAATGAACTAGGTCTAAAGAAAATTCTTTAGACCTAATTCAGAGTGATTTCACTGCAAGGGATATATTTTCAACACTAGGGGGGGTTATTTACTAAAACTCAAATTTATCTAATCTTTTTATTAAAACAAGCCCGACCAACCTCCCATCCACGATTTTATCAATAAAATAACTTTTTCGTATAAGTGAAAAACTCAAATGCCTGAATTTTCGATTTTTGGATGAAAGCCAGCGCAGATCATGATATCTTCAAATTGCAAAAGGGACATCTCCCATTGACTTATACATGACTTCAACTGGTTAGAGATGGCAGATTTTCAGATTTGGACATTTTGCTGCTTCAGGGGTATTGTAAATCTCAAACAAAATGAGTGGGTTTTTTTTCTCTATGAAAAGACGCATTCCGTATATCCAGAAGGCTTGCAAGTCAGTGTAGAAACCTTATATAAAATGCATAGCCGCATCTTTTTGTATGGTTTCATTAGCATTATACAAAATTCATTATGACCCAATTAAATGTATGTTTTTATTTTTTTAGAAACTGTTTTGAATTTTATAAATGAGAAAAAAAGGTTTTCTTCATATTGCACTGTTATGATCCTTGTCAAATAGTTTGTTACTACAAAGCTATATGTGTGTGTGCAATGAACATTATTCTTGTGCACCAATATATACAATGACTTTTTCAAATGTCAATAATAACTTTAATAGATGGAATTCAATAGAGTGGTGTTTGTTCTACTGGGGGTACATTCAGTGGCATCTTCTTTAATACAGAAGCAAAGACTTAAAGAATGGTTTGATTACAGAATATTTGTAGCTAGTTGGACTAATTTGCGGCATGCTAAAATGAACACAAAATTGAACGTGCATTGATGCTATACATATAAGGTACTTTTACCCATAAAGGCACCTTGCACTTGCTAGCACTTTTTGTGTGCACCATTGTGCCTGTCTAGCCTACAGTACCCTGATGAATTGTGCATAAGTGTTTGCATTGTTACATGGGAACCCTGCAAGCCTGCCTGAAGGTGGTATCAATTCCAGGGTTATCATAGAGTTTAAAGTGTCACTAGACTCTACTGACTTTAGCCAAACTAAATACACATTAATGAGTTTGGTAAAGGCATAAGCCTTTGAACATGATGCTAGCCAACTTTACACTTGACTAACTCAAAAGCACATGCCCACATGCATACATATTGGTACATTTCATGCAATGACTCAGGATGCAATGTGGTGCATTTTCATAATGACGCCAATAACAATGACTTTCAAACTCGGCATTTTAGTACAAAATCATAATGATTTGCTTCTGCATCACCATGTGCCGTATTTGTAGATGAGTTTTAATATGTCTTGCATTCATGGTTCAGGAAGGCTACTGACACTCCTTCTATTTATATGTCTGTGCAAGTATCAGTTCAAAAAACCTTCCCTCGGGGGGCGTGGCCTGGACATGGTCGTGTAAAGACGTGCATTGCGGAGCTCCGTGTACTTGACCGACTTCATATTGGATTTAAACTCGGCCCAGCTCAAGATAATCATGGGGAAGTCGAAGAAGGGTAAAAAAGGTGCGGAGGAACAAGACTTGCCACAAAAAACCCAGCTCACAAGGTTTTTTCAATGCCACTCAGCCTCTTGCTCAGACGTGCAAGATGGGACGCGTGATTAGCAAATTTAAAACAAGCATTAGCAAGGCACTTTTGATTGCAACAAGCACTGCGGAAACTCAAAGGGTAACTATTGCGCTCAACCTGCATGAAGACAACCCATATTGTCACTCAGTACTGATCATCTGTGTTCTCACAATTAGTAAAAATTAGAAAACACAATAACAATTGTGATACGATCACAGGAAATTACAGGAAACTGTAGTCGTTCATACAAAAGGATCCAACAGGATTCAGATAACATGGGGAGAGAAAAACACAAATTAACTCAGCACATTACATGGTGGAGAGGTAAATTGCACAGTTGGCTTGAGCATCCACCCCAGAGATTATAGCAGAGATTAATTAGAAAGGGGCAACGTGCTGAACAGGACTATGATTTCTTAGTCAGCAGACAGACACTCTTGTGATTGGTTAGCTTATATGCATGCTGAATAGTGAATAGAATGACTAGAGAGAGGAGGCAGAAAAATTTAAATCAACATAGCACCAAAACTAAAATAAATAGATAATGATAATGCATTAGAAAAACGTAATGTTTTGACTAAAATGTAAAAAAGATTAACAATAATGTTTTCTTTTGTGTCACACAGTTCACAGTTTTTTCACATTATAATATTATCATCTTATTTATAAGGTGTTAGCAGCAATATAGTCACTAGCATATTGGTATTTCTGTTTTTTTAACACTGGTACATACTGTAACTACCAGCTTGATCCCACTATCTGACATGCAGTTACAACGTTAATCACTTCATAAAAATATCAATAATCTCGGCACCAACAGATCATTTTTAATACCCATTTATCTGAAAATATTTTATTTGCTCAACGAGAGTCAAAATAATGCACCATGGCTCAATATGCATTAAAAATGCAGGAAAACACTTGCCATAGGAGGAATGAGATTCAATTATTAAGCAGCAGACTGCTGCAAAGTAAACCACAGAGTACTTTTTAAAGACTAAAATCGTTCGTTACTGAACATGACTTCAATTTTAATCGTTCTCTGGAGCAGAACGGCAGTTAAGCTGTAAACTATCTGGTTTTCTCTTTGTTTATTTCTTGTTTAAAATCAGATTAAATGCAAGCCATATAAGCGCAACAAACTAAGTTCATATTTCATCCCAGGCATGTTCTTCACTCTTTCCAGAACAGATTTATACTTCATGTAGCTATTAAAGGAAAAAGCATTGTCATATTTTACCTCTATGTGTGCACCTGACAGGTGGCAAATGTATTTTTGCAACCAGAATAATAATGTGAAATATTATACACTATATATAAATAAATATATATTTTTCTATATATACAGTATGATATATATATATATATATATATATATATATATATATATATATATATATATATAATACTGTATATATAGAAAAAGGGGGTCACACTCACAGATATTTTTATTTGTTA
The DNA here is from genome assembly GCA_038501925.1 of Xenopus petersii. Taxonomy (NCBI): domain Eukaryota; kingdom Metazoa; phylum Chordata; class Amphibia; order Anura; family Pipidae; genus Xenopus; species Xenopus petersii. Next base: position 91,649,360 of record CM076686.1, read on the forward strand.
ATGGGAGACTAGCACATTTTGGAAAAGGCTAGACAATACATTAGTCTCCAGGTAACAAATATCTTTATTTTTATTATTAAGTCCTGTGAGTGTGACCCCCTTTTACTATATATTATAAATAAATAAATACAAAAAATATATAGATAGATAGACAGACAGACAGACAGACAGACAGACAGACAGACAGACAGACAGACAGATAGATAGATAGATAGATAGATAGATAGATAGATAGATAGATAGAAAACTTACATATAAAACAAAACAGTGAGGTTGTGGTATCTGCACAGACAGGAAACATCTCTCAAGTTAATGGATTCAAAGAACAAATTGTGCATATACTGTAGCCCTCTGGCCATGCTTATGGTTACTTTGAAAGAATATTCTGCATATATGTAAAATGGCATATTTGTAGGGTAGACGTATGTGTAGGGTAATAAAACAATAATACAGAAATCACATTCATTATACTGAATACAGTACATGTAGAAACACTGCAGATTAAGAAAAAGGAACTGAAAATTGTGTAGGCGTTATTAAAAATGGGGCAACATAACACATTGCTAAAATCTCCTGCTTCTTTAAAGGGGATCAAAATATTCCATAAAACATTCTCACTGCACCCCCACATTTTTTAAATAAATTGATTAAATACTGATGCAAGGCAATTTACCCACAAGAATGCTGGGCTCCATTGCATGGAACGGCTGTAAGAGCGTGGGGCTCCACAACGTGGAAGGGCTGACGGAGCATGGGGTCTCCACATTGTGGTTAGGCTGTCGGAGCATGTTTACACAGCGAGGTTGGGCTGTTAGAGCGAGTCTCCACATTGTGTATGGACAGCTACGGGACCAGCACGGTAAGTGGTTGGTTTACCTTACCCTCTGAGCCAGGCAAAAACGGCTGGAGGGGGGGTCTTTACAGAGCAGATGCACTGCTATGGAAGAAGCATAGTAACTGGTTGTTGCCCTTACCCTTGGAGATGGGCAGGGGCAGCTGTGGGCCCCCAGAGCAGATGGGCAGGCTGACCTGCACTCCATTGTTATTAAAAGAAGGGTAAGTTTGGTATCTGGGATTGATAAAATTGCCTACCATGTCAGTATTATAGTCCACAATTCTCCAATTATTGACAGCACCAATCATGTGTTTCTTTTCTTAAAATGCCTTTATTGAGACATGGACTCAGACCCCAAAACACTTGGCAATGTTTCAGACCGCAGAGGTCTTTTATAAAGCCACGATGGTTTGATAAAAGACCAATGGCGGTATGAAACGTTGCCAAGTGGTTTTGGCTTTTGTGCTCATCCAGTTCTTTAGCAGTGAACTATTTGGGCTGATATGTCAGGCAACCTAGGAAGTTCAACTTGCTATAACCTGTCCAACAATTATACATCCACAGGGAGATAGCTGGCTTTTCTTTTTTATGTTTTATTAACTAATAACCAATAGTTATAAAGTTATAGTGGAGATGAACCCACCTGAAAGTTTTCAGTTGGGCTAGTTGTGTCGGTAGTACCTTACCAGAGTACTGCACAGTTAAAAATAGAAGAGGGAAAAAGGAGGTTCTCTCCTGTGACTGCACAGTAGGTTGATTGATACAGATGCTGCTACTGCTTGTGCTAGGTGACAGCCTGCTTGGATTTTCTATCATTGACACATGAAGTTGGAACTGCCACCAGTATCGGAAAAATTTTGACGCCGAATATTCATGGCGAATTAATTCGCCGGTGGCGATATGGGCAAATTTGCAGCAAATTCGTGCCTGGTGAATAAATTCACCCATCCCTACTGCTAAACTTCTCTCATGGTGGGAGATGCAGCTCCTGCTCATAGCAGAGTTTGGGGCCATCCTCTCTGTAGGTAGAAGCAGCCTAATACTCAGTGGCGGATATAATGACATAGTGCTGATCTCAAGTGAGGAGCAGCTGAGCCTAGTAGCAATCCCTTATGGAATTGTGGCTTTAAATATTGCTTTGGGGTGAGGATGGCATGGTCCTATTTATTTTATAAAATATTAATAAATGCTGCAGCCATTTTCACCATTTCTTGCACCTAGTGTTTCATTATGGTATGTAACAATGGGGTTTAATGGGATGGATGAAGGCGAAGGGTCAATTGAGGAGTCCCCTTATAATGCTGCTTAACAGCAATATATCAATTATTTTGATGTTTTGCTTTCCAATATTAGACTTTAATCAAGTGTCATAAATGAAGACATGCTGCTGTCCAGTTGTTTTGTGATAGAAGACCTGTGTCATTTCTCCAGGTTCAATTGCAGGAATCGAACCCAGAGTCAGATTTACACAGATCAGGTGGGTTTCTCATTGGAGAATTCTCATGCATTTTTTGTGTCACTGACCCTGTAGAGGTAGAGAAAAGTTGTGCAGATTAGTGTTGCTTAAATAATACAACACTGTTATGTTGGACTACAGCTTCCACCATGCTTTAAAGTGATACTGACACTAAATATTTTCTTTTCAAAATATTAATCTACACCAAAAGTTACCTATAGGTCATGTTGATTGTTTTTCACTGATAGTTCTGCTTTTGTAAGTAATTGTCACTTGAAGTTCCTAAACTTGACTGTTATGCCAACCTGACTGTCCATTCTTAACCTGTCAGTTAGAATTTCTAATGCTCACAGACTCCTGTTGCACAAATATGGCAGCCCCCTCATAGAGGAACAGGGTAGTAAGAAAGGTAATGTAAAAACATCAGACAAATACTCTTACGGCAAAATTATAAATAGCATTCAAAGATAATGTTATGATAGATAATAAAAAAGGTTATTTCTGATGTCAGTATCTCTAACCTCTGGATTAACTATCCTAGTATTTGTAGTCCAGCAACAATTGAGTAATGTGCGCTTGAGTGCTACAGATCTAAATCCTCTTTAAAACCTTTTTTTCTCAAAAGGGCTTATTTTTTTATATATATATCCTATGTTTGCAGTTTTAATTGTAGAGAGAACAAAGTATTTTTCAAAACAGAATACACAGTACTGTAACTATGACACACACAAAGCCTAGCCAGTGTTTAAAAAGAATAGAGTCTGTTGTTGGCATCCTTTCAATTGTGTTAAAGAAAATATTTTAGGAGACATTTCAGATGCATTGTGTGTCCAGTTTCCTTGTTTAATGTCAATATAATTATGCTTTATTAAATGACACATATTCGGTGGATGAAAAATGACTCATACAAGAGTTAAATAATATGTCTAGACACAAACTGTCAACTGTAAAAGCAATGTGTAGCTTCAAAGTCTTCTAAAGCAATATCATTATTATGTGCAAGTATTTGGTATGTAGAAAATATTTTACAGGTATGGGACCTGAAATCTATAATGCTCAGGATTTGGAGTTCCCCAGATAAAGGTCTTTCCATAATCTGGATCACCATACTTTGGGGCAAATTCCCTAACTGGCAAAAAATTAGCCAGCAACTAGGGATGGGCGAATTTTTCGCCTTGTTTCGCTGCGGTAATGACGCCCATAGACTTGTATGGCATCACACATCAAAAATTTTTTTTGCCAAAACAAAATGGGTCAAATTCACCGAAGCCTACCAGCGATGGCTTTGCAGCCATCACAACACTTCAACAGGCGTAAATTCGCTAGGACAACGCCAATTCTTTAAAGTGTGAAGTTGCATCCAGGACCCCAAACGCTGGCGAATTTTGACTATCGTTACTCTGGCAATCAAAGCGTAGATGTGTCAGCATTGCCTAATTTGCATAAGGATAATGATAAAGTTACATTACATTAGACAAGTTCAGGGCACATTAATAAATAACAGAGTTGTTATAATGCCCTACAAATGAGCCCAGTGTATAGCTTGTGTTCCATATATTAGAAAATGGAAGGGGGAATCCGGTTACCCAAAAAAAAATTTACGGTCCTTTGCAGGTTATCACTCTGAAAAAAGGACTTAGAAAAATTTTGCACTAAAAATTTAGGAAGTCCTATGCACTCTATTGCACCTCTGGTCTGAGCTGGCGAAGGCAAGTCTGACGAATGAGGTAATGTTCAGTAAAATCCGCACCTTAGTGAATTTGCGGAGTTACGTCTGTTCACCAGAGTGAAAATTTGTCTGGCGTTAGAGTGCTAAGCAACGCTAGCGTCTATCTCCTTCGCTAGGGAAGTGACGCCTGCGCACGTTAGAAAATCAGCGAAGTTCCAAAATGACATCACACTGGCGAATTTACACTAGCGTTAGTCACTTCGTCCTTTAGGGAATCTGCCCCTCTAAGTCTACTAAAAAATTATTTCAACATTTCTAAAACCCAATAAGATTGTTTTACCTCCCAAAATGATTAATTATATACTGTATAAGTTGAGATCCAGTACCGGGTATTGTTTCCTCATTACAGAGAAAAATGTATATATATAGTTATTATAAGGAAGTTGTGTGTGTGTGTGTGTACCAAATTGAAAATTCACCATGGTGGTTGAGGAAGTGAAAATTTTGTCTTCTACTGTTTACGATGCTAGGCAAGAGAAATGTTCACTTTATATACTGTGGTTACAGGCAGCACTTTGCATTCACTTGTGCATATTACGTAAAGGCTTAATCCCAAGAATAAAATCCACAAAATATATTTTACTGAAAAAGGTGCTTTAGCTGGAAATAACGCAAGGGCACAATTTCTCTTGGCTTTGAGTTAATGAAAGGACCTTGTTTACGAAGTGCATGGTAGGGTGTAAATATGAATGCCTTGTTTTTTTACAGTTTTGCACCCTGCTCTATTAGTCACACAATTGAATGTAAATACTTCCAATGAATCATGCAGTGCCTGCATTTAGCACTTAATTCATACGGGGCAGGATGGGGCAGTGTGTGGGCATTCCATTGGATGCCTCTAGCTTGCACAGCATTCAGAGGCTCAAGCTAGGAAGCAGCAGCTGGCACAATACACATTAAAGCATCAAGTTGAGAACAGCCTTGCACCTATAGTGCTGCACTCTACACCTTGTGCCAAATTTGGTGAAAAGTATAAACTACAACCTGTGCCAAAATCCCACAGGTGCAAGTCCTCAGCTGATGGACCATAATATTGCACCCACTTATGCAGTTGTGTCTATGGAATTAGCAAAGGAGCCTTAAAGTATTTATACAGTAATAGAGATCATATACTTATTATAAGCACTATAATAAGACCTATATTAGTGGTCAGCCAGCCTATCAATTCTACATTTTACAACTGATTAATGGTCAATCCATGTCCAAGTAAATGCTATGTGGTAACATGAATGGTTGCAGAAGGGGCCTTATTTTGATTCTGATCTTGCATCTGGTCTAGTAAAATATTATTATTATATTAGTATTATTATATATTATTATTATTATTATTATTATTATTATTATTATTAGTTGTATCATAAAATTACTCAGCAGTCAAAAAATGTAGGGGGTTTAAGGGTTAAAGGTGGATCCGTTTACCCCACAATTAGGAGGGTTATTTACTAAACCTCAAGTTTTTCTGATCAAGATTTTTTTGGGCCAAAAACTAGAATCTTTAGTAGAAAAAAACCCTCATATTTTTTGAGATTTATTATACCCCGATGTTGCAAAAAGCCAGAATCCTAAGATACGCCATCTCAGACCTGTTGAGGTCCTATATAAGTCAATGGGAGAGGCACCAGTCTCGATTTGAAGTTATCGTGGTTTGCGCTGGGTTTAGCCTGAAAATCCATCTTTTTTCAGGGGTTTTTCGGCGAAAACTCAGGGAAAAAAGACCAAAAAAATATACCACCGAATTATCACTCGCTTTATAGTTTTTTTTTTTTAAAATCCAATTAAATAGAGTTTATTTTTATTAATAAATAAGCAAAAATCGGGTATGGGAGTTTGGTCATGGTTATTTTTAATAAAATATGAGATAAATTCAGATTTTATTAAATAACCCCCAATATGTCTGGCCAATCACATTGTGCCATTCCATAGTACTACTACACAGCAACACATTAGGGCAAAAGACAACATGTACCCTCTGGTTTACTAAAGATTATGTGCTTCAATCTGAAATCTGATATTGCAGCATTCCACAGTAAAAGAACCTTGTTCTGCAGTACAAATGTTTTGCAATGCAGAGCTTTTGTTTTTTTTTATATTCTTCTATTAGGAATATAATGCTATTATTAAAGATGAAGATGAAACATCAAATTTCCCTGACAACACCGGGTACCTTTCTTTGTGTATTGTAGCTTAGCAATGAATTAAAAAACCTTGTACTGTCATTAGGAAGAATATTTTATTGAATGACAACTTTAAACTTGGAAATAATACTTCATTTGTGCAGAGTAAATGTTTGAAGTACAGTATGAACCTGCAGTACTTGAAAATTACAATCCATTTACCAAATGCAAAGTATAGTGGTTTTCTTTTGTTTCTTTAATATTTTCGTTTCAATTAAAAAATGCCTTTTATCTCAGTTTTAACCATTCCTTTTTTGCTAGAAAAGTAGATTTAGTTTCCACTTTCCCCCTCCAGGCTACTTCATTATTTGTATTTAATAACAGTAAAAAGAATATTTTGTCACTTTGTCTATTGTAAATATGGGTTTAGTTCATTAAATCCAGGAAGAAGTAATTGATATCTTCTTCAAAGCTATTTTTCCTATGAAGACAACTGATTTTAGTAGTATGGATTTTCTTGTTTTCTTTAGAAATTAGTTGAGTGTGTTCTCTACAATTCCTATACCCTAGGCTTAACATTTCATTAATCGAAATGTCAACACTATCAGTGTGACATACATGCAACTAGCCGTTCCACTATTCAGCACTGCATTCTTTACAAAAAAAATAAATACATGTTATAATAACAGGTGTACGGATTGCTTCTTCTCGTTTTTTTTTCATTTACAGTTTGATTAGTACGAGTGCAAAGTCTTAATGCAATAGTAGAAAGAATAGAACTAGTATGAGTTATATTACTCTGCTATCTCTAGTAATTAATTGCAACCAGCACCATCTGTATATTTTTCCAAAGTTAGTTGGATTACAATGATCACATTGATTCATGTTGTGTATATATATATATATATATATATATATATATATATATATATATATATATATATATATATATATATATATATATATATATATATATATATAAATATATATATATATATATATATATTCCAAGTGTATCACCTTCCTTTCCAATGGTCAGTTAATGGGGCATTAAAAGTCATCGCTTTGGAAGACATATGCATGACACTTTCACCTTCACAATCTTTGCATACACACAACAGACAATCACTCCACTTCTCATACTGGAAACAAAAATGTTTTATTTCCATACTGTAACTATATATAAATACATACCTCCCAACTGTCCTGTTTTTCACGGGACAGTCCTGATTTTGACAGCTCAACCGCCAGAAAAAGATACAATGTTTCTAACTTAATTGGCTTTTGTCAGAGAGACCAGAAAAAATGCTTAGATATTTTTGTAACAATTAGCGGGTCTCTTGGGGAAACTGACTTGCAGCAGAAAGGGAAATTCACCTTCATTAGCAAAACTGTAATAACACATAAAAGCCACCGAAATGTGTTCAAACTTTCATAACCTGCCAAATTTTGTAAAACAGACATGGCAATTAGGAGGTGCTGTCACACAAATTGGCGTGGTCAAAAAAATTGCTCAGAGTAGTTATTTTATGATTATGGGTAGAATGAGCGTTTTCTGTCCAATCCAATACACACCGACAAAACGCAGGCTTCAAGTCGGATGCGCCAGAAATATACTGCAACTTCATCCAACATTTCTTTTTTTTACCTAATTTCCGGCGCATCAGACTTGACACCTGCATTTTGACGGAGTGCGTCGGATTGGACCAAAAAATGCTTGTGTCTCAAAATAGCAAAATAGCATAATGTATTGTAAAAAGAGCTTCAGGCCTCTTTCTTTGTGGGTTGGTTCAGAGAACAGGCATTTTTAAAAATCAAATCTGCCAATGGACCATATGTACCATTGTATGATGCATTTGTAGATGAGTAAATGAAGCGAACTCATGGCTTCCCGCTGTTTTATTTGGGCTGTCTGCTCGATCCACCAGAAAAATGAAAAGGTACCCTTATTGTGCATGGCACGTCATATGGTATCTGCACAAGGTTGTTCCATGTATATGAAAACCAGAAATGGTTAGTCCAAGCATTCCTTCTTAACATGATATACTAACTTACTGGAATCTTATACGATGGTTTGAGAGGAGATTGATGACAGTAATTCTGTATATCTATAAGTACTAGGAAAACTTTTTCAGAAACTCAGGGATTGCTACCTACAGCAAAAGTAAGTTTCCATCAGTGATCTTTGTATTTCTGCCTTACTACATTTAACTGATTTGGAGCTGATAGCTATGGCATAGCTGAATGTGGACAGTAGGTAAAAGAAAAACTATCCAAGCTCTCTGCCATTATTTACTGACTTACAGTTATGGAACCTGTTATCCAGAATGCTCAGGACCTTAGGTTTTTGTTTTTGAGATTTGCTCCAGCTACAGATTGTGTCCAGCTGATTTGGAACCTTACTTGGAATAGTGTTAACCATTTGATGACCATTTCAAATCTTCTCCCTCTGACTTGAAGCATATCTTATAATTAGTTTGTGGTATTTGTTGTTGATGTGAGTAGATTTAAAGAAAGCCCAGGGGAGTGAGCCAAGAAGGAACTCCCCTAAGGGGGGGTTAGAGTGGAAAAACAAGTGTAGGGCTTAACAGTGGTTAGGCCTGGGACTAAAGTGATGGAAGGGGCCCGGAGGAAGGGGCATGAGTTACAGAGGAAAGCTGTGCCTAGGAAGGACAATGCTTTTGGTTTATGTTGGTCTTTATTTATGTATTTTAATAAAGAAGCTGCAGCCAGTGATGGGCGAATTTGTGCAGTTTCGCTTCGTCGAAAAATTCGCGAAGTTCGCGCGAAATTCACGAAACGGCGAAAAATTCGCGAAACGGCGCCGGCGTCTCGTTTTTGACGCCGGCGCCCGTTTTTGACACCGGCGCCCGTTTTTTGCCGCCGGCGTCCGTTTTTTCGAAAAAAAATCTTTGACGCCGGCGATTTTTTTCCGCGAATTTTCGCGGCTGTTTCGTGAATTTATTCGCCTACGGCGAATCGCGCAAATTTGCCGCGAATTCGCGCCTGGCGAATAAATTCGCCCATCACTAGCTGCAGCCTTTTTCACCCAAGAAACCAGGTGTGGTTGGTTTGTTATTTATGGAAAGCGGGGGGCGATACTTGGTGTTGTTGGGAGGGGCCAGTCAGATTGACACTGCCCCTTTCATATAAGAGTGTCTCCTATTGCACAAATATTTACTGTTTCCAAAGCACATTCATAAATAAATGATTTTCTAGTGACAAATGATGAGTGCTGAGACTGGAATCTGTTTACCCTTGTATAGGTCTTTCAGCTTTTCCATACTTTCTCTGTGGGCCCCACCACAGCTGCATACTGTTGTTAAACTACTTTTCCCAAACTCACCCCCTCAGTGATTATGTCAGTGTTTGAAAATACAAACGTTAACCAAAGTGCCAAAAATTCCAGTTTATATACAGTATATTAAAAAAAAAAGCTGAAGCTCAGTTCAAAGCAGAAGCAATTGTGGATTTGCTGAGATACATTTCAGGTAGCGTCTAGAGTTAACACAATTGTACATTACAGGTAATGGTATGCACAGTCTCAGACAGAGCCTAATTGAAAACGTCCATAGTTATCAGAATCTCTAGATAAGTAAAGCATGCCTTGGATTTTGCAAAAATCAATTCTGTACTTACTGTAGCACATTGATCAGGATGCTCATGATGCAGTTAGTCACAGTATTTGAGGCTGCCGCACTGATATCTGTTTACTCAAGTTTTAATATCCATATTAGCAAAATCAGTAATGCATTTCCTGTGATTCTTTCTGATTAATGTGGTTGACCTGCATTGAACTAAAGCATTCTATGCTCAGCATCGTACTGAGAATTATTTTATTGTTCTGCTTACTTTTGGACAAAATGGACCGTTGTAGGAAATATGCCTTTATATACAGAAAGCACAATAAACTGTGGATTAAAGCAGTTTTTTAAAACATATGTACGGACCTATAGGTTCAGTAAAAAAAGCAGGAGCTGCATGACAAGGGATCCGAATGACCAAACAGCCAAATTATACTGGTCTATGTCAGAGATGGGCAGAATCACATGTAGCTGTGTTTAGATGAGAAGGAATGAGTTATAGCAGGAGATGACCAGGCCCGGGGGTGGAGTCAGAGAGGGATGTGATGTCAGGGGAAGAAGCAGTTCACTTCCTTATCTTCTGAACAGGAAGAAACATACCACCCACCCTCCCCCATTTTGTAAATTTTGTGAAAAGTCAGTCTTTCTTATTTATGTTCTCATGTTATCCATTAATAACTGAATAGGGATGTTTTCCTGAAAGCATTGTTTTATTGTGGTTTCTGTATCTTTACACAATATAATTGTGAGAGTCTGTATTGTATTTATTTATATTAAATGAATGTGAAATCCGTGATCCAGAGAATGTTTCTGATCGCTGTTGGGGTCAGGAAGGAATTTTTTCCCTCTTGAAGCATAATTGGCACTGGCTTCAGGCTGTTTTTTTTTGCCTTCCTTCCACATATTATATTTTAAGTTCTATTTGTCACAGCAGTGGTAGGACCAGAGCACTCTCCTGTGACTGCACGGTGGATTGATTGATACAGACGCTACTACTGCTTGGCTAGGGGGCAGCCTGCTTAGATTTCCTATCATTGACACGCTGCAGATGCAGGTCCGACAGCAGGGCTGCTGAACCTCTCTCATGTTGGTGGCACAGTATAGTAGTGAACTCTTGTTAAATACTGGCTTTAGAATATTTCCTTGGGTTAAGCTGGCAAGGTCCAATTTATTTGATAAAATGTGACTAAATGCTGTGTCCATTTTACACCCATCTCTGTCTCCTGGTTTCATTAAGGTATATAATAATGGGGTTCAGTGGGATGGCTCAAGGCGAAGGGTCAAATTGAGGAGTCCCCTTGGCTTTAAATACCTACACTTCCTTATCTCCCTAGTTGTGGGCAGATGCGCATGTATCTAATTTATCATTTACATATTCCAGTTATTGGCCAACTAGCCTATGACCACTTCCTGACACACTTTAACATAGTGTCTAGTAAGGGATGTCCTTTCTCTTTTGGTTGCTGACCCAGCTGAATATGTTCCAGGGAGCCTTGGTACACCAAGGCCTGGTAAAGCCATTCTGCCCTAGAGAGACCAGTACTGTAAGTCAGGGAGCAGGGACCCCATGAATGAGGCCAGCTAGAGACAGTTTATCCACTTGTGTATGCGGACCTCTGATGGGCCCATCCGACCAATATCTGGCCAAAAATTGGGCAGGTTTGATTTTCCCGTTGGTTCTGGGACCGCATTGACTAGTTGCCGCAGTCCTTGCACCAATCACTAGTATACCTTGACCCTAGGACCAAGAGTATGATATCATCCAAACAAGCAGATTTAGCCAGAGGACTAGCCATTCCTTCTGAGGTAGAGAGGTCTGCAGTGACCAGGCCTGGATTTCTGGCAAGGCCACAAAGGCCCGGGCCTAGGGCTGCAAAATTAGGGGCGGCATGGTGACCAAACGCTTACTGGGGAGCACTGGGGATGTGGGTGCTAGGACCATGTGGCCGGGCGCTAGGACAACATGGCCTAAGGGCTCCAGCCTAGGAAATCCTGCCCTGATAGTGACTCCAAAACCTAAGCACCATCTACTAAAATCTCACTATGACATTTTTCTTTTGTAGTGGCAGCAGGAGAGCTGATAATAAATGTTGTCTCTTTCTTTATGTAGGCACCAAAGAGTCTACATTCTGTCAGATTAAGAAAGTAAGAGATTTGTTATTTATAACCAAATCTCTGTGTATATCTAACGATACAGGTATGGGACCTGTTATCCAGAATGCTCGGGACCTAGGGTTTTCTGGATAAGGGATATTGCCATAATTTGGATCACAATCTGCCAAAAATCATTTAAGTGTTAAATAAACCCAATAGAATTGTTATGTCTCCAATAAGGATTTATTATCTTAGTTGTGATTAAGTACAAGATACTGTTTTATTATTACAGAGAAAAAGGAAAAAAAATATTAGAATTATTTAATTCAAATGGAGTCTATGTGAGATGGCTTTCTCATTATTTCGAGCTTACTGGATAACGGATCCCATACCTGTATTAGATTTGATAATGCTATATGTGTGCTTATAATTTTAAATTGCTAGTATTTTTTTTATATATACCTTTTTTATGGAAATGCCTATAGGCTGGCTGAGAAAGCACAAACAGTTATGGACCCGTTATCTGGAAACCCATTATCCAGAAAGCTCTGCATTCAGAAAGGCTGTGTCCTATAGACTCCATTGTATGCAAATAATCAGAATTTTTAAAAATGATTTTGTTTTTCTCAGTAATAATAAAACAGCAGCTTGTACTGTATAATTAATCCTTATTAGAATCAAAACCAGCCTATTGGGTTTATTTAATGTTTACATGATTTAAAGGTAGACTTAAGGTATAAAGATCCAAATTACGAAAAGATCCGTTACCTGGAAAACCCCAGGCCCCAAGCATTCTGAATAATAGTCCCATACCTGTATTATAAATAATAAACACAATTCACGCAAAGCATACTGTGTGTGCTGCCATTTAGCATAGCAGATGACAGTTTTTCAGCATTCCAGCATTTATGATTTTTCATTGCACAAGTAGTATCAAGCAGTGAACGCTAGATACACCCACCTATGTTCTCACTGCAAATTTTGCAAAGACATTAAAATTATGGCATGCTTTGGAATAATGATGATCCTTACAGGGCAGCTTTATCAGTGGCTTGTAACTTTTACAGAGAAGTTACAACTTAAAAACAAAACAAATGGTTTATATAGAACAACAACTTTTCTGTGCTGGTACAATTTATGAAGGGTTTTGATTCCTTTGAAAGAAATACTCCCCTGGACTCTAGCAAAATACTGTATGTGAGCTGGTAGATTAATATGAAGGTATGCAGGATGTGCTCCAATTTCTATTCAGTTAGGAATGCCAAAATTACAGAATGCGCAAAATCTGACTTAGTGAGCTGTTTTACACACACACACACACACATATTTTCCAGCTAAATAATAGCATTGCTATGAAATGCCACCCAAAACTGCACTGCATACTCAAAGTGGATATAAAGAGGGGTGTTTATGTATTCATGCCTTGAGTCAATGCTCTTTGTATACTAGGACTACTGAAAAGGTTACATCCATCTAAATTCACATCCTGGTCATGTCTTTCTTGCCAACACATCTCAGTAATGGGAATTAGTTCAGTGCATTTGCAAGCAGGTTCCTTTCTGCTCTGTTATTTCTACACACTTATTGAAGAGATCGACATAATACTAATTTTGGATTTCATTCAGTAACAGGGGGAACTCCTTAGCAGCTACTATGGTGCCCCCTTCAAGACGATCATCTCCTGTACATTTGTTTGCACTTAAATCACATTCAAAATATAATAGAATAGAAAGACTAGTTTTAAATTCACTAAAGACAAAATGTTATTTTTAGATACATGCATATATTTTAAACAGTCAACAAAAGCCCTATTTTTAAGATGTATGTGTAAGGGGCAGATTTATCAAAATTAGTGATGGGCGAATCTGACCCAGTTAGCCTAAAATTCGCTTTGAAGTCAATAGGAGTTTTTTTCAAATTGTGCAACTTTTTTTTTACAATACAGAAGAGAATAATATTAACTTCATCCCTATGTGAGATTAGCGTTCACCACAGAAATCCTCATCCCCCATCTCTTCATTCCCATTGGATTTTTAGAAGTGTATTTATCAATGGGTGAACTCTGACTTTCACCTATTGATATATTTCTAAAAATCGCACAGGAGTGAATAGAAAGTGGGCAAGTTTATCTATGGTGAGCTCTAATCTCACAAATTCAATACATTTGCCCCTTATGGTCCCCATAGACGCGACGATTCTTCTTGCCGAACGACCGATTTTAGGGAAGCCCGACCGATCCTTCGAAATTATCGTGCGGTTAGTGGTATTCGAACGATCGTACATCTTACGATTTTTCGGCCGACATCTGTCGGGAAATTGATCGGCCAGGTCTAAAAATCTTTGTCGGTCCCAGTGCAATCTCTCTATGTTTGCAGGGCCAAGCAGGCAGCTCCCCTTTGTTTTCCTGGTAAATTGGTCTTTTTAGTTGATGGTAGATTCGTACGATCGTACGATCGTTCTGAGAAGATCGTGGTCTCACGATCAGGATCTGATCTTTTAAAAATCTCAACATCTATGGCCAGCTTAAGACTAAGACCATCACATTTACCTGCACCTACAGTTATTCTGTAAAAAGCTAGGCTAAACTTCGTTATAGTTGCAGCACCCCAAATTTAAAAATGGGTGTGCGCTTTGGATATCTCTCTCCCCCATAAAACATATTCTCCTCCACCATACAGAGGAGGAGAATGTATTGTAGGAGAAGGCATTGTATGCACTTTTCCAATGCAACTAGGTGCAATCCTATGAAAATACATAGTTAGTGTGGATAAACTGTAGCATAACAATGTAATGATCATAAACTTGTAACTAAAGATTCAAATCCATATAACAATTTCTCCTGCTGTTCTGGACTTGCATGTGTGGATTCAGCCTTTGTCTGGCTTTTAAAAATGCATCAAATAATTGAAATTCCCCACCAAATTGGAACCATGATTTGCTTATTTGAAATTTAGTGGCAGATTTCTTAACATTCAAATTTGAGTTTCTGTTAAGATTCAAGTTTTTTGCTGCATAAAATACATTTCTAGAAGTACATTACCCCATGACCCCATTACCTCCTAAATTGAGCCAATCCTTGTCAGTGCTGTTAATTATGAATCTTAAAAAATAAAGAATGATTATGCTTATAGCAACCAATCAGCAGGTAATATTTACTGGTCACGTATCGAAAGCAAGAGAGCTGCAAATAGTGTTGTGACTATTATGTTAGACATCCAGTCAGTCCAGCCTTTATACATTACATTTTTGGCTAAATATATTGAAAACATATTTTATTTTGCACAGCCTATCTATCTATCCAGTTTTTATTTTTATACTGAACAATTCCTTTAATATTTTATTTAAAAGGTGGATTTTTTTATTGAGATTGCGGGTAAGGAGATTTTCATGCGGTGCATTAAAATGTATGGTGTAATAAATAAAAGGTCATGAGATGTAGAAACCTTGATCTTCCCAATAAATCTTTTTTTATTTTATACAAATTATATATGCAAATTAGGGGTGGGAAGGAGAAAACATTTGTTACTTCCTTGTTTTGTGAAAAAAAAACATGCGATTTCACTCCTTGACCCTAATTTACATATGCAAATTAGGATTTGGGTTTGGTTCGGCCGGGCAGAAGGATTCAGACGAATCCGAATCCTGCCTAAAAAAGGCCTAATCCTGAACCGAATCCTGTATTTGGTGCATCCCTAGCTAGTATGGATAATGCTGATTGGAAAATCATTTGTGCTTAAGTTTGAAATCCAGCTTTGGGGAGCAAAGGAGCAAAATGGGTCAGATATGAAATAGCTCCCCAATGTAGATGTAACCAAATGGTTAAATGGAAGTGCTGTTGTGCTGTAGCAATACAACTCATGTATATGCAACCCTTGATCTCAGACAGGACCCTTGTTGGTATGTATTGGTGGAGAAAGGGTGGAGTTGAACTAAATCTTTCAGAATGAATAATTCAGTGTTGATGTTACTTAAACTATTGCAAAATAAGAGTATCAATTATAATATAAAAGCAGTTACTCAGAAGGTGACAACAATCATATAAATAAAATACTCACTCCCATGGAGCTCAGTACATCAAATATGAACCATACCAGATACAGAAACATCCATAGTGAATGCCATCCAGCAGTAGGGATGTATCCTGGGTCCCTTTCCACTGATCCCTATTCTAGGCCAGTATTGCCTGGGGGATGCTAACCCCCCTGATTCTCCTAAATTGGGTTCCTGAGCTGACCTCATGGTATCCGGGTATCGCGACTTAATCCAAAAAGTGAGGCCTGGTCCAGCAGGGCTGTCAGCACTCTTGCTTGCTGCTCACACAGGGTACCAAAAGCCAAGCTCATGGTTATCTCACCCCTTTTAAAGACTAGCACTGTGACATCTCCTGGCCAATTACTAAAGGATAAGTAAACAACTTCCTCTCACTACTGTAAATTAGGACCACACTTTAGGGGACTACCTGAAATTAGGAGCAGCTAAACTTCAGTCCCCTTCATTCAAAACTTAACTACAAAAGGATTTTCCATCTTGCATGCGTATATTGTGTAAGCTTGGCTTCATTATACTTTGTTACCAACCAAAGAGGTACTAGCAAAACTGTAGGGAAATGTTTCCATGTTTAATTGCACAAACAAAGTACTTCGAGATAGATTGTGGGGAATTCTCATTAGAACATTATTTTGCATTTTAATGTAGACAAAAAACTGGGAAAGGTTTTATTGAGCAATGTTGTTTTAAGAATTCAAACACGATCTTGCTCGACTACAGCTCCTAGCATACTGTAACCCTTATCTGTAATAAAGCTTGACTACTCTTCTTTAAAGAGCTAAAAAGGTCATTTTTTTGAAAAGTACACATGAAGGTGTTTGAGCCTATTAGGCAATATCCAGTGGAAATAGCTTGAACAGTCACAGTTTCACTGGATATGTTCTTTATTCTGTATATAATAGAATATCAAAGTAAATAATGGACGCTAGTAAGGAAAACACACATTTAGCAGATACATATGTAGGTTTAATCAAACAAGCAAGGTCAACAAAAGCTCTGGGCTTTAACTACTATATATCCACCAGTAGGTCATACCAGCCCTATGGCTAGTATTGCTAGGGAACAAAGCTTTTTTAGTAAATTGATTTTATTCATCAGTTTGGTCAGTTATTTGCTCAGTCCTCTCCCTACTTCATAACCGTCACCAATTTAACAGTTTATATTCACACATTTTTCCCTACTGCTATTGTGTGAATGTTTTATTAGCATGAGGTACTCTGTAATCTTAGCATTCCCACAGAGACATAGTTCACAATATTTCAGATCATAATAAGCTGTGAGCCATATATGATATGAAATGAATAGTTTTATATTGTATAAAATAACAGCAGTTGGAACAAAGAAGTGTATTTTATTTTCTTTCTGTGTTCTGTATATAATTGTTTTATCCCTTAAGGCAGATCATATTTTTTTATATTTCAGGTTCACTGTTTAATTAAAAATACAAATTACAATTGTAATAAAATAAGCAAGTTTTTGTAAGAGACATGGGATCATATTTAAGTAATGCAGCATATGTTTATACACTCAGATATAATTATGCAAGGTCACCCTAGCAAAGCAAGAATGCCATGTATTCCAAAAGATTCGTTGAGGACATAAAGGAATACGCTTTTTTGAAACAAGAATAAACTTAGAGGCAATGAATTTATGCTGGCTGGATAATGGTTGGCAATGTTAGAATAATGTCATCTTCATTCTATCGCATTAAAAACAGTCTAATCAAATCCTGATCTTACGGATCAGAGAGAGAGTGTATATGTGTGCATGTGCGTGTGTCTCACACATACACACACGCACAATTTTGTAGCAATTTAGTAAATAGTAAATAATAAATATTAATCAATAAAGCCTACCTTATCAGCCTTCGTATAATTTTCTTCTAGTAGTTTTATGAAGCAATATTGCTTTAAGTATACCTATAAATCTTATTATATGTTATTATACATATGTTAAAAATTCAGGGGTTTGTAATTTTGAAAGAACAGAGTTAAGTGTGGCTGGGCAACAGTGTTTAGATTCCCTTTAAATATTTAACATGTTAATTTCTCACTGCTTTTCTTTTTACAAAGCTTTAGACAAGAACCTTTTAATTGAGAATTAATTTTATCATAATAATTTCATTCTACGTAGGTCATTATGTGGTTACCAAAAAATTACACACAAGCAGTCCATGGTATTTCGACTTTCAAGGTGATTTAAACACTGTTGCTTAAAACCACTCTGTAATTGTTCATGGACTACAAATCCCAGCAATTGTGAACATATTATTAAGGGTTTAAGCATTCTGGGAGATAAGTCATGTATTATCAGTGAGTCTTAAAGCAATATTACTCAACAAAAAAAAAGATTTCCCCAACTCTCCAGTGTCAGCAACTACATTAGAATGCAAAAATAATCTCACTGTCACGTTCGGTATCCCAAAACTCAGAACAAATGCCAAAGTTCTGGTCAAGGCACATGCTTCTCCTATAACAGCCACCTTTCATGTCTGGAGGAGCACTTCATTACTCGTTAGCTCCCAGGTCTTAAAGTTAGAGAACCAAGGCGGGGGTTCTGGGCAGGCAAGGGAACCAGAACAGGTGACAGGAGGAAAGGGGAATAAGTAAGCGTTGCTGTGGAACAGACTGGAGTCAAAACCAATTGGTCAGGGCAGTATAGAATCGGAGTCCAGTAGGGTCGTCAGTAAACAGGCAATGGTGGGTTCAGGTAGCAGACAGGAGTGGTCAAGGACAGGCTAGTGTCAAGGAGCAGTAAATTAGCAAAGAATCACACCCAGGAACTATCTTGAATAGATCTAAGTTGGGCAAGGAAAAAACAGAGGCGTCTTTAAATATTTGAATTGCTCGCCAAGCGCAATGATGTCAGATACGGCATGACAAATAAAAGGACGTGCATGTCAAAATGAAAAAAACGCACGCTACTAGAAAGAAGAACACTGAAGTCTCTGTTAGAAGAGCCACGGCATCCCAGCTAGCCCACCAGGTATCGTTCCAATCGCCTCAATTAAATACCAAGATCATATATATATATATATATATATATATATATATATATATATATAATTATATAAATAAATAAATATATATAGATAGATATATAGATATATATGTATAGATGTAGTTTCATGACCATATCAAAACACGAGGCAGAAGGCGAGTGTTTTTATACAGGTCATGGAACTCCGAGGTAACTTCTAATATCCTCATATTTTGCAACTGGGGGTACTTTATTTATTATAATAAAGTTTCAGTGAGTCATATGACAGAAATGACATCAGAACTCACCGTTTATTACTGATGACATCAGAACTCACCGTTTATAAGGATATAATTTTCAAGATATTCATGGCTTTTGTGTATTATATATATATATATATATATATATATATATATATATATATATAGTGAGTATTTAACCGACCTGTAATCGAGGATAATCATTTTTCTTTCTACATGCCATGAGAGAAAACTTCTCACAAACAATGAAGACAAGCACTATTCCAATGATTGAATATATTTATATATTATACGTGTTTTAAATACAGATGTTTAAGATGTTCAAAGAATGAAAGCGATGCTTTAAGAAAGCATTTCATCTAACAAGTAACCGGTATCATATAAATACACTGTAACTACAAGAATATTATTATTAATGCCATTCAAATAATAAAACATTCTGGCGGCTCCTGTTAATCTCCTCTAATGTTCAGAATATTGTATAATAGGAGGTGGATTATAGTGCAGGAAAATGACAGATATTGTATTAGAGTATTAGACTATTAACACTGTATTAAACTAATAATAAATATATGGTTGGTTTATTACATCAAACAAATATCTGGTGCTCAGTGCACAAAGTCATGAGATGTGTCCTTACAAATTGGCATACCCCTACATTGATGCTATGTGATTTTCTTTCATTTTTACATTTTTCTTTAGGTTAGCTGTAGCACTAACCTATTCATTTCATACAGCAGTTAATAAAATTCTTTTGGAATTAACTATAACAAATGGAATTGCATACCTTTTAGTTCATAAACGTATATATATATATATATATATATATATAAATATATATATATATATATACATACATAGAAATTATATTGTCTATAAATGAACATACAATTTAAAATACAAGTCATTGATGCCATGACAAAATCATTGAACAACCTTTAAGTATGAATTCTACAACAAATTGACACTGCCCTTGTCTTGTGTCAGACAGAATTAAATTCAATATCCCCAGTGGTGTAGCGTTAACAGGACCAAGTAATAGATCAGATCTTATCATACCTTTTAAATATCAAAATATTTACTGCTATATGATCCTGTACTATTTAAAATTAAGGGGCATATTTAACAAGGGTTGAATTTAGAGTTTATGGGAGTTTATACAAACTCCCATAAACTCCCATAAAAAATGAAATTTATTACAAATTTAAAAATGTTTACATTCAGATGAATAGGATCAACCTACAAACTTGAATCAAATTCTATTTGAATTTGATTCTAGTTTTTTCACACCAATTTTTTTTTTCAAAAGTCCACCACATGACAGATTGATTATAGAAGGTCCCCCATTGGCTAAAACACCAATTCAGAAGGTTTTAAATAGCGAATAGTCAAATTCAAATTCTTAATGGTACAGTACATGATACATTTCAAATTTTTTTTTAACTCAAATCGAATTTGGACTATTCCCTAGTCAAATTACACTTAGGGGCAGATTTATCAAGGGTCGAAGTTAATTCGAGGTAATTTTCTAAGGAAAAATATATAATCGAAATTCAAAGTAATTTTTTTAGATATTTTGACCATCAAATAGGATACTACGACTTCTAATTCGATTCAAAGTAAAATAGTTTGAATATTCAACCATTAGATAATCAAAGTACTGTCTTCGATTCCAATACGTCGCCAAATTAAATCTGCCGAAGTGCTATGTTAGCCTATGGGGACCTTCTAGAGCATTTTTCTAAGTTTTTTGAAGTTGAAGAAAAGTCATTCGATTCAAAGGATTTCATTGTTCAATTGAACGATTTTACTTCAACCGCAAATGGCCAAATTGAATGTAAAAAAACTTCTACTTCGATTTTCGAAGTTGAAGTATTCCAATTCGATGGTCGAATTTCGAAGCTTTTTCTACTTCGAAATTCGACCCTTGATAAATCTGCCCCTAAAATAAACTCAAAAGTCAAATTTAAAAATTTACATTTTCAATGTTACTCTTGATAAATCTGCCCTTAAATGTAAGTCCAGGTTCAGTTATACAGAAAATGATGAAATATCTCCCACACTCTATACAGGTAGTCAAATCATTAGCTGAAGGTTTTTTTCTAATGGGACAGTGGCCATGTTATAAATATAGCAACTATATAATTTAATATTTTTCACATCTCTGGCATATCTTGCTTCAACTAGTTTACAAAGTTTATATAAAATTGTTGCAGTTTTGGAAGAAGTCACAATAAATAATTTAAAAATGGCAATATATATCAGGCTTCGGCAGGAACAATTTGCTGAAAGGTTAATGCACTTCATACAAAAATAGAATACCCCTTGTGTTTATGCAGTGCCTTTCTGTTCTAATAACAGTGTGCAGGAGAATGTCAAGAGCAAATGATTTAAGTCTGAGACTCACAGTTTTTAAAATGTATTTATAATACAGGCCTGTCTATTTTTAAAGTCCCCAGTTCCTGTTTGGAAACATTAACAACGTAACTGTCACTTTTTAGCACTGGGGCCACATGGGGGCCTACCATTACATCTTATGCCCACCATGAAATTTGTTAATCTGATGCATCTCAGCATATCCTGTGTAGATGAATTAATGTTTGGTCAGACAAATACAATTTTCAACATTTTACAACATTTTACATGTTTCTTTTTTGTGGACATTACAATGGGCATCATTTACTAACGAAGTGCTAATTTGCCCTAGTGCACTAACCTGTAACAAGGCCACCCATGGCTAGTGAACTCCTGTCACTTGTTTTTGGACAGACCTTTACTGTGAGAAACAGACATCACACAATTAGATGCAATAAACCAAGGCACAGACATTATTGTAGCAGCACTCACAGGTTGGTAACATTAAAAACGTAAGAACTGTGTACCCAGCTTTTCAGTACATAAGATACACTAGTAAACACTTCTTCTATCACACATCCACCTCATTCTTGTTCCCTCTCACAAAGTCTTCAGTGTCAGCTGTAAATGGCCTATGTAAGTGTCATTAGCCGTTTGAGGGAGTCTCCTAGCCACTTCACCTTCCCCCTGCTTCTCTGTTGTGTACAACACTACACTAGACTGTACTTTTTTATTCTGTCTTTTGTGTCCTTTTCTCCGTCATTGACGGTGAAACGTGCAAATTTGCACCTGTTGAATAAATTCGCCCATCACTACTCACGCTTTTAGATGCTGGGGTTTTACATTAGAGTTTTTTGAGTTGTTTTATCTTCATCAATATTTGATCTGAAATTTGATTTGTGAGTTTTAGCACAAAAAAAAATTCAGCATTGATAAATTGAAAATTTAAATTCAACTGTTGATGAATCAGCCTCTTGGGGGCCTAAAACCAAGACTAAACTCGCTTTTTCTAAAACCACGAATGTCATGGCATTTATTAAAAGATTACAATAAAAAAAGTAAGACTGAAAAATAATGCTGAAAGATGCACTAAAAAATATGAATACCTCTAAAAAGTAGAGCTTTTTGGACAATTCCTAGCAAAACACAATACGAATAAATGTAAAAATCTGAATTGATGTAAAATGGTCCAATAGGACCAGTGCAGCTCCCAATGGTATATATGGGATCTTGACAACTTTTACCTGGCAACGTTTTGTATAAGTGTTTTTTTTTGTAGTTTTTACACTTAATAAAGCTTTTTAAAAAAATTAGAAAAATCACACATTGTTAAAGATTCATGGAAAAAAAAGAAATTCAATTGTTAGTAAATGGGCCCTGTATCAGTGCCCAAAATTACTATAACTAGATGAGTGATATACTCCTGATATGTGCTTACCTGTAATCCACACATTGACATTCACAATAAGCTAAACTTCTAACCAAGAGAATAACTGGCAAAGAGGCAGACATACAGTACTGCAGAACTCAGTTCTAGTGATGGGCGAATTTATACGCCAGGCGCAAATTCACTGTGAAATTCCGCGTTTTGGAAAACAATTCTGATGCCGGCGACAATTCTAGGCGCCTATTGACTTTAATGGGCATCAGAATTGTCGCTAGCATTGGAATTGTCACCAGCATCGGAATTGTCGCCGGCGTCAAAATTTGCATTTTGTTAATTTTTCCCCATTTCGCGAATTTTATGTGAAATTTGTGAATTTCTTAGCGAAGCAGGAGAAATTCGCCCATCACTACTCAGCTCTTATAAAAACCCCAAGTTATCACAATGGCATAATACTCTTTTGATTGGTAATTCATCATCCCATATTTCTAGAATTACTATAATACAGACTCCTTTGGCCGCTATGCAGAAAACAAATCTTGCAAACAGCCTCCAATGCCCTTAACCCCTGCATTGTAATTGATGTCCATGTAGAAAAAATTATGCATACTTTAACAATTTCCATGCCCGTTATTTACTGTAATAACATTATGATTTTGCTGTTGTTGTTAAGACCTTAAAAATGCCCTACCAACCGGTGTTATATCAAAAATTAATTTGTCCAGAAATGACTGTATCTGCCCCAATGCAACATATTTGCCAGTCTACTTTGAGGTCAATATTCTGTGCACTTTTCTTAATCTTATCACTTGTCACTTGGTTTGATATGATCTGATTTCCCACATCCTCCCATACACCCATCTTCTAACATTCTTAATTCCATGAAATCTAGTGCAAACACACCATCGTTTTACCCTAAGGAACACTATTATTAGAGTTCTGTCCGTCTGTGTGAATACAGTGTCAAGATTTTTCCTTCAGAAATGCATTAGATAAAAAGGTAATGTATGCCAAACAATTTTGTAATTTATCGGCATTAATAAAATATTTTCTTTTATGCTATTCTATATTTGTTTAAATGGTTTTGTACAAGCTATGTTCTTATATATGCACCATTTTAAAGAGGCTACATTATAAATAAATAATTTCAGCAAATCTAATATAGACAGAGCAGCCACTGCAATGACTTCTAAGGAATGATTTTTGAGGCATATATTATCCTCATTTTCTTAATCTTATAAGCCCTCAACAAGCAAGATTCTGCAGCCACCCCACTCTCAGCATGTATTATGACCTCCTTGTGAAGAAAGCTTACTTGCCTTGAAAGAACTTTAATACTAACAATCTACAGACATGCCATCCACCATAGACATAATAGGTGAAACCTTGCAATATAAAATCTAGTATTTCATAATTGCAAAAGTGTCTTACTATCAATGGTAAGAAAGACAAAGCATGGATTTTTACCATATTCTTAAAAAAATTTAAAAATTAGATTTATTTTTAGAAAAATGTAAAAATTATATTTACTCGAGGCACTCCATATCTCAGACTTTAAAGGGGTTATTTAGTAAGCTACGAAATCCGAAAAAATGTGTGATTTTTTGTGTTATAGTAGACTTAAAAACAATCACTAATTTTTTGGAATTTATTAAACCCAGAGGGCTAAAAAACCTGAGTATAAAAACACGGCATCTCAAACCTATCGAGGTTGTATAAAAGTCAATGGGAACAGTCCCATTGATTTTTGGTTGTGTCGGGGGTTTCGGGCAATTTCACGGGTGAAAACTCTGAAAAATTCGGAGTTTTCGGGGAAAATTCACTAACAATCATGAAAATCTGAGCTTTTCCCGCAAAGGTAATTTTCGGGAAAATGTAATAATAAATAAGCATTAGATCGGAGTTTGTAACACCCGATATTGAGATAAATTCGGACCTTGAAAAATAACCCCCTTAGTCTTTAGATCATTTTAAATTTAGAATCAGTTCCTGGGAGTTCTTTTCAAAGTGCACACTGATGTACCACAAAATGATCGCCTATCAACACTGACTAATAAAAGGAATAGGAAAGCAAGAGCATCTTAGACCCATGCATATTTCAAGAACTGAAATTGTTGAAATGATTTATAAAGATGAGAAACAAGTCATTAATTTTAGAGGGTCAATAAATCTACATCTAAAGCCAATCTGGCAGCATAATTAATGATGAATCCGTGCTTCACACTTTTAACAAACAGATATTGCATGACATTTTGCAGTAAAATTATTAACATTTCAGCAAATATACAGACAGAGGAATCATTATAGAAAGGCAAATAAGATAATTAGTCACGTGACATGCATTAAACAAAATAAATCATTAATGTGTAGCTTTGTTGGTTTAAATTGCAAACATTCTGGTTTATAGAAGTGACAGAAGACTTTTATAGTTTATAGACTACAGAAGACAGGACACAGACTGTTTGCAGACCACAAGCATGGTATGATTAGCATTTCATATGGATCTAACTTCTGAGAAACGTGGGCCAGGGAGTTGTCTAATAGAAAAAGTGTTTCTCAAAGGGTTTTCATCATTGTTAATTACATTAAGGGGCCGATTCACTAAGGGTCGAATATCGAGGGTTAATTAACCCTCTATAGTCGACTAGGAATTAAAATCCTTCGACTTCAGATAGTTCGATCGAAGGATAATTCCTTCGATCGAATGATAAAATCCTTTGAATCGAATGAATCAAAGGATTTTAATCCAACGATCGAAGGAATATCCTTCGATCAAAAAAAGTTAGGCAAGCCTATGGGGACCTTCCCCATAGGCTAACATTGACTTTGGTAGCTTTTAGATGGCGAACTAGGGGGTCAAAGTTTTTTTTAAAGAGACAGTACTT
Organism: Xenopus petersii; assembly: GCA_038501925.1. Taxonomy (NCBI): domain Eukaryota; kingdom Metazoa; phylum Chordata; class Amphibia; order Anura; family Pipidae; genus Xenopus; species Xenopus petersii. The sequence goes on from CM076686.1 coordinate 91,675,082, forward strand.
CGACTATCGAATGGTCGAATAGTCGAACGATTTTTACTACGAATCCTTCGGATCGAAGTCGTAGTCGAAGGTCGAAGTAGCCCATTCGATGGTCGAAGTTTTTTACCTTCGAATCTTTCACTCGAAGTTAGTGAATCGGCCCCCCAGACTTCAAGTTATATCCTTAATAGAGCAGTGAATGTGTGTATAACATAAAAATCCATTTTAAGTTCCATCATAAGCTCCTTTTTAGCTTTGAAAGGTGTTCCCTAAAGTTTCAAATTCATCATTGCCACTATTCAGCAACTAAATGACTTAGTGGTTTGAGGTTGAGCAACATTGTTAGTTTTGCAGCAGCATTGGAAGCAGCACAATTGTTATTTAAATTAATATGGTTTGTCTTAAGTCTGTCCAATAAAGAAAATAAAATTGTTCGGTATATTTTTGATGCATCCTTGTAGTGAACAGTAAAGGGGTAATGTCACCCAGACATAAACAGCTGTATAATAAATAAAGTCCTTTTCAAATTAAATACGAAATCCAAATTTTTTTTTATAGTAAATCCATACCTATTATAAGCTTCAAAATCGCAGCTGTCAATCATATATTGTATGCCCATCCTCTATGCCTTAGAGACATAGGGGCAGATTTACTAAAGGGCGAAGTGGCGAAGATTCGTTAGCATTACCACTTTCAGGGACTTCACAGATTTACTAATGAGTGCAGGCGTCACTTCGCTAGCGAATGAAATAGACACTAACAGTGTTTTGCACTCTATCGCCAGGCAAATTTTCACTCTGGCGATTGGACGTAACTCTGCAAATTCACTAACATGCGGATTTTACTGAACTCTTTTGCATCTTCCTTATTCTTCTTACATCATATTTTTTAGTGGAAAAAGTTTCAAAAATGCTGGCGTTTATTCCTTATTTCAGAGTGATAGCCTGCAAAAATCCTTAATTTTTTTTTTTGGGTAACCGGGTTCCCCCATACATTTTCTAACATATGGAACATAAACTATACACTGCGCTCATGTGTAGGACATTATAACAACTCTATTGTATTTCTTAAGGTTCCCTGGACTTGTGTTATGTAATGTATTTGGTGTAACATATACGTCCATTCAACTTTAAATTTCTCCCCATATGCAAATTAGCCTAAGCGAAGCCCTCTAACGAAGTTGCACTAGACAGAATTGAACGCTAGTGAATCTTTGCTTTGATTTGCATGCATTGCAGAAATAACCCTAGCAAAAAATTACCAGCGTTCACCACCCTGGACGCAACTTTGCATTCTAGGTCTGAGCAGATTTTCGCCTGCCGAAGTGTTGCGATGGCTGCAAAGCCGTCGCTGGCAAATTTTCGTTGCTTAGTAAGTTTACCCAATAGAGGCAGGGTGCCTAAGTGTCACTGCAATTTTTACATTCCCCCCTCCTTCCTCACCATCTAATTGTGAAGTCAGTGCATGGGCATCAGGAGCCCCATTCCGCCGCATAAACAAAATTTTAGTATGATTCAAAGCTAGCCTTAATAATAGTGTCCACAAAATGGCACATGTTTGATGTGATTGTGAATTCCGAGATGAAAAGAAACCAGATTGAATTAATGTGTATAGTGTCAGTGAAGAATTATATCTTAGAGTGACAGGGCTCCTTTGAATTGTATATGTTTGCAGAGGGAGCCAGAATGATGAACTTGTGATATAATAGGGCAGACAATTACTATTTTGTCACTTCTCTTTGTTAAAAGAATACAGTATGTTGCGGGATTACATAACATCCTTGGTTAGCTTATAGGATACCTGTCATGATTATTAAGGTATCATTTTATTACTAAATTACACTGTGTAAATTGAACGTGATTAATTCTACCATTTAAATTGTTATTTAAATTGTGTAAATTGTATTTTATTAGTTGCAATATTGATGTGTAGGCAGGTCATTTTGCCTGGTCATGTGCTTTCAGAAAGAGCCAGCACTTCACTATGGAACTGCTTTCAGATAGGCTACTTGGGTTAGCTGGATCTAGATTTTTATTATTGAGTGCTGTTATCATACAGTATCTACCACTAGGTAGGGCATGGGAGCATTTTTAGCAATGCAGATGTCAGGGAGCTGCTATCAGGTTACGTTCCCATTATTATGTTGATAGGCTGCTGGGGAAGAGAAGTAGGGAGGCGGTGATATCACTCCAACTTGCAGTACAACAGTAAAAAGTGACTGAAGTTTATCAGAGCACAGTCACATGGCTGAGGGCACCTGGGAAACTGATAGCATGTTTAGCCCCATGTCAGATTTCAACATTAAATATAAAAAAAATCTACAGTATTTGCAGTTTTGACAGGATTGATTTAATAGGATTCTGCTGGAGGAGCTCTATTAACTGATGTATTTTGTAAAAAACATGTTTTCCCATGACAGTAGCCCTTTAAATAGCTTCTGATCCATTTGTTTATGTGCACAGAAGCCTACTGTATATTGATCATGGATAGAATACAGTATAAGACAATGTTATTAAGGATGTATTAACCTGACTTACAATTGCCATGATTTTCTAGCATATTAAGGGTTAAAGTATGATGGGTGCTGCATCATAGAGATGGATTCTTAAAGCAACACTGCACTCAATAAAACTTGTTACTGACCATACTATGTCAGACATGTTACTGCTATCATACATACAGAGTTATATAGACTTTGTGATATTACAGTGTAATACTGTATATCAAAAACAATGTTTAGTTGTTCTGTAATAGAAAACTGGTGTTTAAAACTCCTAGCTCCAGGCACAGGAATGAAGAAGAGCTTTGTTTTTCATTCTGAATGAGGCTGACTGACTGAACTGGGGATTTTATTGCTTAAAAATACAACCCTGATGTTGCAGGACTACAGATCCCAACATATTTTAACAATTGATAATATGATAAAGTGTGCTGAAATTTGGAGTCCAGCAACAAACGGAGTAAAGTTTGGTTGAGCAAAAGTATTTCGATTATATTTAAAATGTCCGGACAGATGCTAATGTGGGAAATTACAAGACCCATATTTCACAGTTAAAAAAAAGATTCTATAATATGTTACAACTTTGTATCAGTGTAAAAATAGCTACAGCTTTGTTAATAAAACATACTGTATAACCTAAACATTGAGAACATCATACTAAAAGCTGCAAGTGGCAGCTGGCTCAACTGTCCCTAGTCCACAGGAGTCTCCCATTGAAGGCGATGAACTCTGCCCCAGCTTAACTCTCTAAAAGTAATTCCATTCCCATTTACGCTATCTGCAAGAACCTCACCAAACAGAGACAGCGTTGACCATAACAGGTGATACAGAAAACAAAACACATTAATTAAAACACATTAATTAAAGGATAAGTAAACATTTTAAAAAAATTAAAATTGATCAGGGCACCTTTGTAATTTACATTCATTATTATTTTCTTATGTTTCAGAGCTATATACATTTTATTAACCACCAATATAATGTCTTTTAAATAATAGCACCTGCTTCTTAGTTTCTTAAACTGTACAGTCTGAGAGATAGAAAGCAATAGATACTTTAAATGGATAATGTAATGGGAAAACATGTTTTTTTTCAAAACACATCAGTTAATAGAGCAGCTCCAGCAGAATTCTGCACTGAATCCCTTTTTCAAAAGAGCAAATCTGACATGGGGCTAGACATATTGCCATATTCCCATGTGCCCCCAGTCATGTGACTTGTGCTTTGATTAGTACTTTTTACTGCTGCACTGCAAGTTGGAGTGATATCACCCCCCTCCTTCCCCACAGCAGTCCATCAGCAGAACAATGGGAAGTTATCCAGATAGCAGCTCCGTGACACAAGATAACAGCTCACTGGTAGATATAAGAACAGCTCTCAATAGTAAAAATCCATGTCCCACTGCGACTCCTTTAGTTACATTGAGTAGGAAAAACCTGTCAGAAAGCAGCTCCATACTGCAGCCATGGCTCTTTCTAAAAGCACATGACCAGGCAAAATTACCCAAGATGGCGGCCTACACACTAATATTATACATTTTTAAAAAAATACACTTGTTGGGTTAGGAATGAAATTTTACATGGTAGTGTGAATTATTTGCAGGGCAATTTAGAAATAAAAACTACAAAATGCAATAAATTGGCAGTTAATAAAAACTTAAATAGCTCTGAACCAGAAAAAGTAAATACAATTTTTTTTTAAGGTATACTTATCCTATAGTACAATTTGTTTGGGTGGGTAGAAAGCTGCACCCCAAAGTGTGAGTTTCCTTGTCAATTTGTGCATCCAGGAAATGTCTTTCTTAAAATCTTGATAATTGGTCAAATGGTGCCTTAAAAGTTACAGTATATACATGTTATTGGAGATGAGGAAACTAATTAGTACAAAAACATTTTTTGTAATATTTCAGGCACAATGTTTGCTGAAAATAAAAAAAACAAATTAATTCCTTGTAACACAAATTAATATTTGTAATCCATTATAAGAAAGGTAATAAATAACTGTTAATAACTAGTTTTATTTGGACTGCTGAATACAGTAGAATTTACATTTAACTAGGATCAAATTATCATTCTCAAAGGAATGCTGTATGCATAAACAAGCTGGTGATTACAGCTATTGCACTACAGACAATTCCCTGCAGATGGGTACAGTTATGTTTTTCTGCGAAAGCAAATCATTTTCCAGTTTTAAAGGACTAAGAATAACTTATGGTGATATTTTAATGATATAATTGTATATACAGGTATAGGATCCCTTATCCGGAAACCCGATATCCAGAAAGCTCCGAATTACGGAATGGCTGTCTCCCATAGACTCCATTTTATCCAAATAATCCAAATTTTTTAAAATGATTTCCTTTTTATTTGTAATAATAAAACAGTAGCTTGTACTTGATCCCAACTAAGATATAATTAATCCTTATTGGAGGCAAAACCAGCCTATTGGGTTTATTTAATGTTTAAATGAATTTCTAGTAGACTTAAGGCATGAAGACCCAAATTACGGAAAGATCCATTATCCGGAAAACCCCAGGTCCCGAGCATTCTGGATAACAGGTCCCATACCTGTACTATGTTTGGGCTACTAGTTACAAAGCACTATAAAAAAAAATCAGTGCAGTCTTACTAGATTAATTTTCAAGGGACAAATAATAATTCACAATGTATACGGTATATAGATAAATATCTATATCTATATAGCTATAGATATAGATAACCCTAGTTTTCTGATGAAATTGGATGAAAGAATAATGCCTCTTACCAGTACTGTGGTGCAATGATTAGCATTGCTGCTTTGTCAGAATGGCAAATTTCAGCTAGGACACTATCTGTAAGGAGTTTGTGTATTTTTCCTATGTCTGTGACTTCTCTTGTTTCCTCCCACACTCCACAGACAGGTTAATTGGCTCCTGATAAAACTGACCATAGTGTATGTGTAAATATGGCAGGGACTTTGGGACAGGGGCTGATATAATTATTGTATTATCACATTAAAGTCTTGCAGAAAATACCAAGTCAGTCAAAGTGCCCGAAAAGTTTCTATTCAGATATAATTGCTTCAATTGGGCCCCCCAAAACTCTATTTTACATAAAAACAAGTTACCCTTTCCATTAGTTCTATGACCACTGCAGCTTTTCGCTGTAATTTCCTTTTAAGAATGCAGAAATGCCAGTTTTATTACAATAAGCATTTTTTGCCAATGAGAGCACAATAGCAATTCACAGTAACCCGGCACATAACATAGAACAATACAAGCACAGTCCTTGTCATGACAAGCTTTCAGTCTGTTTTCTTTTGCCAAAGGCATGGAGAATTCAACTTACTGCACTTATTCAAGGGCACAGGAAAATGAGCTTTGCACACACAGTCTTGTTTTCAAGCCTGCATTTTTCTTTTTCATAAAGGATAATGTATAATTCACTATATACTGTATAATTGTTCGGCATTTGTACATCAAGTATAACTCAGGCATCAATGGAATTTAAAGAGGATGTAAACCTTCACTAACACTGACTCATTTGCACCCTCTAGCTCTACAAGGTGAGCATCCCAGAATGTGTTCCAAAAGCAAAAGAACTCTCTAATGGGCATCATTCATACAAGTGTTGCATCAGTGCTACATATACACATATAGGGATTATTTATTAAACTCCGAATGCAAAAAATGGTGAATTTTTAGTATAATATTGGACTTTTAAAAAATCACAATTTTTTTGGAATTTATTATACCCCGAGGATGGCAAAGCTCAGAATCAGAAAACCCGGTATCTCAGATCTGTTGAGGTTGTATATAAGTCAATGGGAGAAGTCCCAATGATTTTTTTGATGTGCAATGTGTTTTGTGCAATACGGCAAAGATTTTGGAGTTTTCAGGAAAAAAGCATACAAAAAATACAGTTTTCGGGTGGACAATCCTAAAAAGTCGTTAAATTCTGATTTTTTTTCCTGCAAACCACATTTTCAGGAAAATCTAATAATATATAAGCTGAAAAAACTTGTACGCATGTAATAAAAGAGTTTTTGGCAGAACATGTTGAGATAAATTCGGACTTTGATAAATAACCCCTATAGTATTGCTAGGTGTCCAGAGTCGGAAGATAGTTGTGTATTGTGTACTGCAACATTATTAAACTAAGAAAAGCTAGTCAATGAGGATGAGCGAATTTTTTTGCCAGCCATGGATTCACAGCAAAATTTTGCATTTCGCCATCCGAACTTTTTGCAAAACTGCTGCATGGAAAAATTCACAGTGACAAAAAAAGTTGCCAAGACAAAAATGTCGCTTAGACAAAAAACGCCCATTGGCTTCAATGCATTTGGACAAAAAATTCACAGAGACAAAAAAAATTGCCACAAGCAAAAACGCCAATTGACTTTACTGCATTTGGAAGGAGATAAATTGTCACACGTTAAAAAAATGTTGATGCCCATTGACTTCAATGCTTTTTGCAAATTTTTAACCATTTTGCTAATTTTATCGCAGCTTCTGAAATTTCTGGCAAAGCGAATCTAGATACATTCATCACTGCTAGTCAAGTGTAAATAGTTCAGACTAAAATATTGCTTTAAGGGGCCGTAAAACATGCCTGAAACGGTCTCTTTTGTGTCCCCTTCCTCTGCCAAGTTTAATTACAGATGCAACAGTATTCTTCATTGAGAATGATCCCTACCAGTCCTAATGTTATCTAGATTACCATGCAATTACATATGCCAAATATTGCAAACTTCTAAAGCCCTAACATAGCACAATACTGAAAATAAAATACTTTAAAATGCAACCCTGATGTTGCCTGGCTTCAGCTTTCAGTTATGATTCAACCCTTGAGAATGAGATGAAGTCTATTGTAAAAATATTGGGTGGAGCCACTCAGTGCTGGAAACCCAGGGGGCTGCACATTTAGCTGCCCCCTAAATTAAAAATGAAGCTTTGGCAGGGGCCAGGGTGGAAGAGGATTACATGTTGCAGCTTAGGTGGGGGGGCGAGGGGGAGTGTGCAGGCCCCTGAGCCAGCAGCACCAGTGGCCCCCCGGACCCCCAGTATGATGCTGGGTGGAGCATCCCTGCTATGGATAGTTATAACCCCACTAATATAGAGCTAATAAATAATTTTTAGTTTATTCTAACATTCTGATTATTTAGTTAGTCTGAATCTATTCATTCCTTCTCTAATATCACTTTGTTTTAATTTTTTTTCTATTACAACCAAAAATCGAATGTACTTTCAGTGAATACAAATGGGAATTGACTTTTTTTTTTTGTAATTAGCACAACCCTCTAAAATAACATTAGCAATGATATGTTGACAGCTTGTATACTAATTTCAGCCATTTTCATTAATAATTCTTTCTTTGTATATGAAATGATATATTTTTTTGTGTTCAATATTTCATTCAAATAGGTCGACTATAATGTAAATAGCTAATACTGGCATTTACAGGCTAATGATGAATGACCTTTTTGTCTATCACTTGGATTTAGTCACCATGGTAACTACATCTCTTGATTACAGTTGTCAACACATCATACCAGCAGATTAAGAACAAAACTTTTTAAAATTAGAATCACATATATTTTAAGAAAAAAAAATTGATATTTATAATATATATATATCTATATATATATCTATATCTATATATATATATATATATATATATATATATATTTCCAGCTTTAGCATGTAATAGTATTAATACTAAATATAGATAAATGAAATACTAAAATTCATACATTCATACATTAAAAACAAATATCTTTGACTATAATTATTTTATTTTTAGCAAAATTATATTGTAAGCAAACATCAGAAGGTAAAATAGATCTAACTGAGTATATAGCGTTAAAACCATTTGTATAATCCCTCTAATGACAGCTGTATGAACATCAAATAACAGAGCCGAGTATGCCCCACACTTATGTACCCTATTCCAATTACTTATTTAGACTCATTCAAGTAGTGTTCTGGGTCATTAATTTGCCCGAGGGCTGTTATGTCCATCTGATGCAAAGTGTCTGCTCTGTACATTCAGTGTGTGGACAGTGATTGGATAATACCAATTCTCTAGAATAAACCAATGAGCCTGTTTCTCAAGGAACAAGGGTCTCAGAAGATACACTATTGTGGTCAAATAAGGTTAACAAAACTGATGTATCCTCTGTATAATCCACTGAATGCAAACACCCCATCTTTCCCTGTATAAAAGCATTGCCCTGGGAATTTAAGGGACATATAATAAAGGTACATACCTTTTTGTGCCCAATCTATTTACATTTAAATACAAATATGAAGGTGGTTTCCAATGAAAATCATCCCTACTAGTGTTGTCATGTTATTTTGTTCTTTCCTAACATATTTAGAAAGCTGTTAGAAAAATGTACATGCCTTCAATTATAAAGGCAGAAAGTAAGAAAATGGGTACAAAACTTTTTTTATAAAAATATCCTGCAGAAAATATTTGCACCATGCAGCTGTAATAGTAATGCTTAGAATCAATATTGTAATGGCAGCATGCCTATGCCATCACAAATATGGGCTCATTATTGATATGTATGCTATAAATGAAGCAATGTTTGAACATTGTCTGTAAAATCTTGAAAAATGCCAATTAAAAAAAAAAATGATGGTATGTTACTGGTATGTTCAAGTTAGAGGTTGGTAGGGATGATGCTTCCCATCATGGATACAGTGCTGCTTAACACAGGCAGTGTTGTAATCATTGGGGTGGGAATTCACAGCAATACTTCTTCTGTCACGGTAGGCACCCTACACCAGAACAGAAACCAAGCACCCTGGTCTCGGCTCGACTTCACCAGTTAAGTGACCGCCTTTGGCCTTGGAAGGAGCCCTCAGCTTACTCAGATACCATCTGGACTTAACAAGAGGTGCAAGGTGTAAGTTCTGGCAGGCAATGGGGCACGACTGTTTACTAGGATGCTGGAAGATAGGAAGACACCAGGAATAGGCAGGCCGGGCCAGCACAAGCAGTTAGAATAGTCAGACAGGCCAGAATCAGGATTAGAGATAGTAGAATAGTCGAAGAACAGGCAAGGTTTCAGGATTGGAGAGAACAACGTAGTTTCAGGCAGGCAAGGTCAGGATTGGAAAGGTCAGAATAGTAGCAGGCAGGCAAGGGTCAAACACAGTAGATCAAGTCAGGAATCACAATAAACACCCAGGAACAAGCTAATTGAACCTAACAACGGGCAAGGTCCTGTTATCTAAATGGGCTTTATATACCTTTGAATTTCGTGCCAATTGATGCGGATGAAGCCAGAGCGACTGTGCCTTTAAATAACGAGCGTGCGAGCACCCTAGAGGAAGCCGGCACAGGAGAAGGAAGCAGCACAACGGGCATCCATGCCGAGGACGAGGCGTGGACCCCGCTGCCACTAGACCACCAGGGTAAGTTCCTTACATCTTCCTGCAGTGCAGGGTGCAAATTGCAGTCCCCCATTGAAGGGAGTTACTGAGCTCTTTTAGCGAAGCGAAACATCACAAATTCGCTTATCAATAACTGTAAGTATTTGAGGTATTCTGTTTTTTTTTTTTTTTTATTATTTGATCACAGTTTTATTTGATCACTTTTTTATATTCAGATTCTTAAATAAATAAGAACCATTCAAGTTTTTTTTTATTTGCACCTAGTAGTAGGTGCAACAAGAGATAGATTACTGCAATTCTTGGCAAAATCCATATAAAACGTTTGTTTTGCACTTAATTTTTTGGGCCCTTTTTTTTGTAAATGAAACCCCCTTTGTAGACAACTTGAATTTCAGTGCAGAACTTTATTCAATTTAGTGTCTGCTCCCAAAATAAGATGGCGAATGGTAAAGTACTATACAAACATAATTACTAGCACTGCAACAAAAGTTAGCCTCTATGTTAATGTTTACACAGTAAATGATTGTGATATTATAATCAGTGCAAGAGTCTTTTTTCATACATATTTATTCTAGCTATGGAGTTTTTGTTGCAATCCTCAGTTCTTTGATTTTTACAGAAAGAACTGATTGATCATCTCACTAAAATCAATAACTCAAACAATTGCTTTAGATTTGCAGTACAAACGGAATTATTCTTTTTTTTTTTTCCTGAGGAAAAAGAACTTTCATAGCTAGGAAATAACAGCAAAAATAAAGGTTATGAAGTAAACGATGCAAAGATCTAGTAACTCATGGCAGACAATGAAATTCCATTTTAATGGACAGTAGTCCATTAAATGGTAGCCACAGCATCATAAAGCAAGTTTTCCAGCCATGGGTTTATTATTAGTCTACTGGTTAAAAACATCTTTTATCTGTTTTTCAAGCAGATCCCTTGATGTCTGTTCTGTTCTTCAAGTGCCTTCTACTGCATTGAATAACTTGAAAAGACTGCAGAATTTTCATGCCAATACAACTTTGATACAACTGTAGCTTTGACCATGTTTTGCATAAAGCACTGCGTATCTTGTCAGCGCTGTATAAATAAATGATGATGATGATGATGTTTTTCAAGTCACCAATCGTCATTCATGATGATCACCAACATGTGTTTGGAAACATCCTGTTATCTCCAATGGGGGGAAAAAAACTATAAAAGCCACCCATAAATAATTTTGTCAAAGTAGAAATAATAGATTTTCAGGACCATTTTATAACTTGGATTAAACTTTTATCACTTTGCTAGCTTCTTCAACATCCCTTCTATTCCAATGGTACATTACTTATTTGACTCATAATTTTCAATTTATGTATAGTATATGTGGCAGAGGTATTGTTTGTGACAGCACTTTTGTTTGTTTTCAATGTTTTTATAAGTTATTCAGAGGGGATTTGGGTTTGGGCCCTTGGCAACCATAATGTGATACTACAGTATATATTAATATATATTAGGCAATGCAGCTTAATCCCATGAACAGAATGCAATGCAGTATAGTGCCACCTCTGAATTTGTAAATGCTCTTCTATTTACTGTATTTTCCTTGCAATGAACTACAAGAAACATAAAACTTTTCATTGACCTTAGCAGACTCTAACAAAACTTTGATATTTTTCTGAAGCCTCACATTTCTATATAATTAACAAAAAAATCCCATGACATTCATTAATCTACAAAGTGTTTATTTTCTTTTGCCCGTAAAGTACATTGCATATGAAGGTTAATAATATATCATATATAGTTTTACTCAGCTGCTGGTAGAAGGGCTGCTCATGTGACCCTAGGGCCTTATTTGACCCATTTCTTTTCTATACAATACATTGGGGAGGCATGTCCACAGAATAAAAAAGTAGACAAATTTAAAAGGTCATGTCATGAATTTTGCTGTGGCTTAGAACCATGACTAATTTATGTAATGCTACCATTTCCATATGCTTGAGGTTATGAGAATTACTGTGTCCTATCTTTATGCTCTATAGTTTCTTAGTTGTGCTGGATTCTGAGTTAACTTTGTGGTTATAAGACCATATATATATATATATATATATATATATATATATATATATATATATATATATATATATATATAAACACACACTGAGGCAGCACTCACTGTTTGCAGAAAAATGTATTCAGTGAAAAGTTAAAATGACTGGCTACATTTCGGGCAGGCAATGTGCCCTTTGTTAAGCCAAAATAGAAAAGGTATAAAATCACTTACATAGTCATACGCTTTTAACATGATACACAGGAAGTGATTTCACATTGTATATCCAATAGTGATGAAAGCATGAATCCACCCTTACTCGCATTTACATATATACAGCGTATTTGTACAAATAAATAATAAAAAGAATAATACAGCACAGTCTCAAGTGGTTAATTAGAGTTCTAATTAACCACTTGAGACTGTGCTGTATTATTCTTTCTATTCTTTTTACAATTTTGTGAAATTAATGTATGTTAATTTCATTAACAAATTAATTCCGTTTTGTAAAACGTATGAAAGAACAAGGCTGCTGAGTGTGGTCTTGCTTTGATAGCTTTCACTGCTTTTTAACATTTTCCAAACAAAAGCGTCTAAATCTAAATTAATTTAAATACGAGTTGATCCTTTTTTAAATTGCGCAATAAAAATATCACTAATTAAATGCACCTACAAATAACACTTGATGATGCTAATTTATTTATGTACTGTAAGCACAACTTTTAGATTGTACGTTATAACGAGAAGGGCCTTTTTACTTCCTGTATTAGTCAGAAATCATGTGTCAATTGTATGTTAGATATACAGTACATCCTTTATATATCAATGTGGAATATGTGAGTGTTTTATAAATACATGGTAATTATAAAATAATGAATTGACTAGCCCATTGCTGAAGACACTCTCGACAAATACTTCCTTAAGGCACAGTTGGCATTTCCTTACTAGTACAGCCACCTTGCTAGCCAACATATATGTTGTTGTAGATTACACATCAGGCACAATTCTAGATCTCTCTCTGAACTCGCTGATTCAAGTTTCCATTCAAGTTTTTTCTTAAATTAGAAACCATTTGAGTTGTGAGTTAATTCACGTTCAATTGAGGTAAAACTTGAACTTGAATAAATGACCTCTTATAAACTACAACTTAGAAATGTTCAGCATATTGTGTGAAGGAATGATGAGGGTGTAGTACAACCAAAGACATGAATTCTGGACTTTTTCCAGGTCCTCCTGGATTAGCAGCCAAATTAATGCAAAAGGATACCCCAGCATCTAACATCCCTGACACTTGACTATTGTATGTTCTTGGTTTTATATGATCATCACTGAATAAATCAAGGGAGTTATTTATCAAAGGTCAAACTTTATAGCTGTGTGAGCTTTTTTAGATATGGAATGGAACTTAAATGAACTCACAACTTGAATGGTTTCTAATTTAAGAAAAAACTTGAATGTATAAAAATGTGAATCAGTTAATCATCATCATCATCATCATCATTTATTTATATAGCGCTGTCAAGATACGCAGTGCTTTACTGCAGTTATAGCAAACAGGGAATAAATGGTGGATAGCAGACAAGGATTACAGAGTACAATAGGCTTTACAAACTAAAAGGTTAGGGTACAATTGAGACATTAGGATTGTATAAACAATTTGTCATTTTTGATACAGCAATGATTAATTAAGGTACATCGAATAGGCCTCTTTAAACAGATGGGTCTTTAAGGAGCGCTTGAAAGTTTGGAAGGAAGGGGAAAGTCTGACAGCTTGTGGCAGAGAGTTCCAGAGAAAAGCAGAAGCCCGAGAGAAGTCTTGTAGACGAGAATGGGCAGAAGTCACCAGAGGAGAAGTGAGGCGAAGATCAGAAGCAGAGCGTAGGTTTCGTGAAGGAGTGTATTTGGAGATTAGAGATGAAATATAGGGAGGGGTTTCCAGTTAATTTGGGGTTAACACCCTGAAAACTTGATTTGAAAAATTTTAATTTGGGAAAAACTCAAATCACTCAAATTGATAGAGTTTTCAATCGAAACCCACTGAAAAAAACTCAAACATCATAAAGGCTATTAACATTTTCAAATGGTTCAAGGGACCTCTGCCATTGAATTCTGCATGACCTTGACAAGCTATTTTAATGGTCAGGGTATCATAAATCTTGAAATTTTTAATTAAAAATTAAATTAAAACCTGTTGTTTTTTTTTTATGGAAAAACAACTCGACCTTTAATAAATCTGCACCCAAGTGTAAAGATCCAGTTACCAACAGATAGGATGCTTTGTCTATCACAGAAATCAAACAGTGAAGGAAGAAAATCATTTTCAAACCACAGTAACTGAAGACATAAACAAGTTTAAAAATCCAGTTACCAACAGTTTATCTTGTCTATCATAGAAATGAAAATGATAGAATGGGTGTTGTGGGAGTATTCCAGTGCTAAATAAATACATCTATAATAGAAGTGCAATGTATTTGGTTAAGGCTGCTTTAGCCATTTTTAATAGAAGTCATTGTTTCAAGTAAATACACTTGATGGAAGTTCAAACTGCTTAAAAACCTGTAATGCCCTTATTCATAAATATAATTTGCCTGGGAAAGGTGGGCTGGGGGTGGAGAAAAAGAGGGATGTGATGTTATCTTCTGAGCAGGCAGAAACACCTTCTTCTATGTTCTCATATTATTTATTAATTACTGGATGTGGATGTTTTCCTGAAGGCACTGTTATATTGTGGTTTCTGTATCTTCATACAGTATAATGTTTATGCTGAATGCTTGATCCAGGGAACGTTTCCTATCACTATTGGGATCAGGAAGGATTGTTTTCCCCTCTTGAGGCATAATTTTCCCTGGCTTCAGGCTGGGTTTTTTGCCTTCCTCTGGATGAAAACAGTGGCTAAATGATAATGTATTTTAAGTTTTATTTATCACAGCAATGGTACTGCACAAGAAATTTAGGAAGAGGGGAAAAAGGAGGTTCCCTCCCGTGACTGCAAGATGGGTTGATTGATACAGACGCTACTACTGCTTGTGCTAGGTGAGAGCTTGCTTGGATTTCCTAACATTGACACATTGCAGATTCAGGAGCAACAGGAGGGCTGCTGAACTTCTCTCATGGTTGGAGATGCAGCTCCTGCTCGTAGCAGAGTTTGGGGTCATCCTCTCTGTAGGTAGAGGCAGCCTAATACTCAGTGGTGGATATAATGCTATAGTGTGTATCTCAAGTGAGGAATACAGATGAAGCCACTTGGATTTGTGAGTTAAATGCGTCATGACTCAGGGGTAATTGAAGAAACTGTGTTATCTTAAGTCATCTTAACTCATTTAATGCATTTAACCTTTTCATTAGCATACCAAAGCTCCATTGTTCACAATGGTGAATGCTTTAATTAGATGGGATGTTGTGACACCGTTTTCTGTGTTAAATGAGATAAATGGGATATCTGTGTTTAGTTATTCTGTGTCAAACAAACAAACCAAAGTGGCTGCATCTGTAGCAGAGCATAGTTGTGATCTCTTATGGAATTCTGGCTTTGAATATTGCCTTGGGTTAGACTGGCAAGGTTCTATTTATTTGATAAAATGTGCATAAATGATGTGGCCATTTTACCCCATTTCTGGCTCCTGGTGTTTCATTAAAGTATGCAACAATGGGGCTCAGTGGGACGACTGAGGACAAAGGGTTAATTGAGGAGTCCTCTTGTCATGTGACATGGTGGATTAGCAACTTTATGGGCATAACATTTTATGTAAAGGCCCTTGCCTTTGAAAATATATGTACTTGCACAGAATCACTTACTTTTAAAATATAGGTCAAGAAAATGTGCCTTTTCTGTTTCTTGTAAAAAAAAACTATTTAGGGCTTTTCAGTCTACAACGCAAAGCACATTTACAGTGTGTCAGTGATATAGAGGGTGAAGTAATGAATAATGTCGAACTGTATTTAAGATCAGTTACTGGTCAGCTAAAGGGGAAAACACTAAGGCAATTATGCGTGTTTGAAGGGTGAATCAGTATTATGGTATCCCTCCTAACAGCAAATGATTAGTTCTCTGCGGGACTGATGCCATTGTGATAAGTAAAGGGGATTATATTGGAAAAATATAAGAGTTAACTTTCAAACACTTCACCACTATTTCTAATTGGTTCTTTAAATGCAGGCCATATTCCCAAAGCTTATTACTGCCACCCCATGATACATGGCTGGCCTCACCCAAAATAAAAACAATGCACCATTTTCCTCACTATTTAATGATAATACAAAGTACAATACATTCATTCCAAATTGTAATTCTCTTTATGGTTTGTTTTTTAAAATGGAAAGTTTACCTTTTACATTAACTTTTAGCATGTTATAGATAAACTTATTCCAATCAACTTTTCAATGTGTTTTTGTGATTTATTTTAGATGTTTTTTTTTTTAATTATTATGCCTCCTATTCTGACTCTTTCATTAACAGTTTAATGTTCATTGCCATTTTTATTGTTAGTGTTCATTTTTAATTTCTGTCCCTCTACTATTCATGTCATTTTTATTTCAAGCTTGCATTATGGTTGCTAGGGTAATATACTTAGAATTCTGCACTAGGGATGTAGCGAACGTCGGAAAAAAAGTTCGCGAACATATTCGCGAACTTGCGCAAAAATGCGAGCGGTACGCGAACGGTTCGCGAACCCCATAGACTTCAATGGGAAGGCGAACTTTAACATCTAAAAAAGACATTTCTGGCCAGAAAAATGATTTTAAAGTTGTTTAAAGGGTGCAACGACCTGGACAGTGGCATGCCAGAGGGGGATCAAGGGCAAAAATGTATCTGAAAAATCTGCCTGTGTGTGCTTGGAAGAGATAGTGTAGGGGGAGAGCTGTTAGTGATTTCAGGGACAGATGATAGTAAGTTTGCTGGCTAGTAATCTGCTTGATACTGCTCTGTATTGGAGGGACAGAAGTCTGCAGGGATTTGAGGGACATTTTAGCTTAGGTAGCTTTGCTGGCTAGTAATCTACTGTTCTCTTTAAACAACTGCCATACGTTGCCCTTGTAGGCATTGTTTGCCCAGTTTTTTTGGACGCAGCCACTGAAGCACAGTTGCCAGAAAAAATATGCCATATAAATGCTGAAAATAGTCATTTTTCGCCATACGTTGACCTTGTAGACATTGTTTGCCCAGTTTTTTTTGGACGCAGCCACTGAAGCACAGTTGCCAGAAAAAATATGCCATATAAATGCTGAAAATAGTAATTTTTCGCCATACGTTGACCTTGTAGACATTGTTTGCCCAGTTTTTTTGGACGCAGCCACTGAAGCACAGTTGCCAGAAAAAATATGCCATATAAATGCTGAAAATAGTCATTTTTTGCCATATACGTTGAGTCAACGTATGGCAAAAAATGACTATTTTCAGCATTTATGTGGCATATTTTTTCTGGCCTCTGTGCTTCAGTGGCTGCGGCCAAAAAAACTGGGCAAACAATGCCTACAAGGTCAACGTCGTTGACCTTGTAGGCATTGTTTGCCCAGTTTTTTTGGCCGCAGCCACTGAAGCACAGAGGCCAGAAAAAATATGCCATATAAATGCTGAAAATAGTCATTTTTTTGGTCGCAGCCACTGAAGCACAGTTGCCAGAAAAATTATGCCATATAAATGCTGAAAATATAAATTTTTTTGGTTGCAGCCACTGAAGCACAGAGGCCAGAAAAATTATGCCATATAAATGCAGAAAATATGCATTTTTTTGGTCGCAGCCACTGAAGCACAGTTGACAGAAAAATTATGCCATATAAATGCTGAAAATATAAATTTTTTTGGTTGCAGCCACTGAAGCACAGAGGCCAGAAAAATTATGCCATATAAATGGAGAAAATATGCATTTTTTTGGTTGCAGCCACTGAAGCACAGAGGCTAGAAAAATTATGCCATATAAATGGAGAAAATATGCATTTTTTTGGTTGCAGCCACTGAAGCACAGAGGCTAGAAAAATTATGCCATATAAATGGAGAAAATATGCATTTTTTTGGTTGCAGCCACTGAAGCACAGAGGCCAGAAAAATTATGCCATATAAATGCAGAAAATATGCATTTTTTTGGTTGCAGCCACTGAAGCACAGAGGCTAGAAAAATTATGCCATATAAATGGACAAAATATGCATTTTTTTGGTTGCAGCCACTGAAGCACAGAGGCCAGAAAAATTATGCCATATAAATGCAGAAAATATGCATTTTTTTGGTTGCAGCCACTGAAGCACAGAGGCTAGAAAAATTATGCCATATAAATGGACAAAATATGCATTTTTTTGGTTGCAGCCACTGAAGCACAGAGGCCAGAAAAATTATGCCATATAAATGCAGAAAATATGCATTTTTTTGGTTGCAGCCACTGAAGCACAGAGGCCAGAAAAATTATGCCATATAAATGCAGAAAATATGCATTTTTTTGGACGCAGCCACTGAAGCACAGTTGCCAGAAAAAATATGCCATATAAATGCTGAAAATAGTAATTTTTCGCCATACGTTGACCTTGTAGACATTGTTTGCCCCGTTTTTTTGGACGCAGCCACTGAAGCACAGAGGCCAGAAAAAATTAAACCAGTAGGGTTTGCACCCTAGTTTGTAACGGTGGCGGAGGGAGGAGGACGCTAAAGGACAGCTGTGTGTGGAGTCATGAGGCTTGAAGAGAAGGACAGCTGCATAGAAGTCAGAACAAGTCTTCCGGCGTGCAGTAACCCTCCGAGATCCACCCCTCATTCATTTTAATAAAGGTCAGGTAATCGACACTTTTGTGACCTAGGCGAGTTCTCTTCTCAGTTACAATCCCTCCTGCTGCACTGAAGGTCCTTTCTGAGAGCACACTTGAGGCTGGGCAAGACAAGAGGTTCATGGCAAATTGTGACAGCTCTGGCCACAGATCAAGCCTGCGCACCCAGTAGTCCAGGGGTTCATCGCTCCTCAGAGTGTCGATATCTGCAGTTAATGCCAGGTAGTCCGCTACCTGCCGGTCGAGGCGTTCTTTGAGGGTGGATCCAGAAGGGTTGTGGCGCTGCCTTGGACAGAAAAACATTTGCATGTCTGATGTTACAGACCGGCCAAAGGGCTTTGTCCTTGCAGGTGTGCTCGTGGCAGGATTACTGGCACCTCTGCCCCTGGAATGTTGATGAGTTCCTGAAGTGACATCACCCTTAAAAGCATTGTACAACATGTTTTGCAGGCTGGTTTGTAAATGCCGCATCTTTTCGGACTTGTGGTATGTTGGTAACATTTCTGCCACTTTATGCTTGTACCGAGGGTCTAGTAGCGTTGCGACCCAGTACAGGTCCTTCTCCTTAAGCCTCTTGATACGGGGGTCCTTCAACAGGCATGCCAGCATGAAAGACCCCATTCTCACAAGGTTGGATGCAGAGCTATCCATCTCCGCTTCCTCATTATCAAGGACTGCATCATCCACGGTCTCCTCCCCCCAGCCACGTACAAGACCAGGGGTCCCCAAAAGGTCACCACTAGCCCCCTGGGAAGCCTGCTCCTGTTGGTCCTCCTCCTCCTCCTCCACAAAGCCACCTTCCTCCTCTGACTCCACTTCTGGCACCTCTCCCTGCGTTGCAGCAGGTGCCTGGGTTCGTTCTGGTGATTGCGACCATAAATCGTGCGCTTCCAGCTCCTCGTCACGCTGGTCTACAGCCTCATCTGTCACTCGTCGCACGGCACGCTCCAGGAAGAAAGCGAAGGGTATTAGGTCGCTGATGGTGCCTTCGGTGCGACTGACCATATTTGTCACCTCTTCAAAAGGTCGCATGAGCCTGCAGGCATCGCGCATAAGCACCCAGTAACGGGGGAAAAAAATCCCCAGCTCTGCAGATCCAGTCCTACCACCCAGTTCAAAAAGGTACTCGTTGACGGCCCTTTGTTGTTGCAGCAGACGTTCCAACATAAGGAGCGTTGAATTCCAGCGAGTCTGGCTGTCAGAAATCAAACGCCTGACTGGCATGTTGTAGCGCTGCTGAATGTCAGCAAGGCGTGCCATGGCTGTGTAGGAACGTCTGAAATGGGCCGACACCTTTCTGGACTGGGTGAGAACGTCCTGGAATCCTGGGTACTTGGAGACAAAACGTTGGACTATTAAATTTAACACATGTGCCATGCAGGGCACATGTGTTAAATTTCCCAGTCTCAACGCTGCCAACAGATTGCTTCCATTGTCACACACCACTTTTCCGATCTGCAGTTGGTGTGGGGTCAGCCACCGATCGGCCTGTGACTGCAGAGATGACAGGAGTACAGATCCGGTATGGTTTTTGCTTTCCAGGCACGTCATCCCCAAGACAGCGTGACAACGGCGTACCTGGCACGTCGAATAGCCTAGGGGGAGCTGGGGGTGCACAGGTGTGGAGGAGGAGAAGGAGGACCCAGCAGCAGAGTAAGAAGAAGAAGAGGAAGAAGACGAGGTAGAGAGCGATGGAGGAGTAGAGGTGGTGGCAGAACCGCGTGCAATCCGTGGCGGTGACACCAACTCCACTGTTGTTGTTGTTGTTGAGCTACCCATTCCCTGCTTCCCATTCCCAGCCATTACCAAGTTCACCCAGTGGGCAGTGTAGGTGACATACCTGCCCTGACCATGCTTGGAGGACCATGCGTCAGTAGTCATATGGACCTTTGGCCCAACACTAAGTGACAGAGATGCGGTAACTTGGCTCTGCACATGTTGGTACAGGTGTGGTATTCCCTTTTTAGAAAAAAAATTGCGGCTGGGTACCTTCCACTGCGGTGTCCCAATTGCTACAAATTTGCGGAAGGCCTCAGAGTCCACCAGCTGGTATGGTAAAAGCTGGCGGGCTAAGAGTGCAGACAAGCCAGCTGTCAGACGCCGGGCAAGGGGGTGACAGTCAGACATTGGCTTCTTACGCTCAAACATGGCCTTCACAGAAACTTGGCTGGTGGCAGATGACTGGGAATGGGAACAGGTGGTCAAGGTGGAAGGCGGAGTGGAGGGTGGTTCAGATGGGTCAAGGAGAGCAGAGGTAGAGCAGTAAGATGCTGGACCAGAACGAGTGTGGCTTTTAGTTTGCCTGTTGCCTTTGAGGTGTTGCTCCCAAAGTGCTTTGTGCTTGCCGCTCATGTGCCTTCGCATAGAAGTTGTACCTATGTGGCTGTTGGGCTTACCAAGGCTCAGTTTCTGACTGCACTCATTGCAAATTACAATGCTTTTGTCAGAGGCACACACATTAAAAAAATGCCACACTGCTGACTTTTTGGAAGTCTGCGATCTGGCGGTAACAGTAGAAGTTGGCGGCATTGGCGGCAATGGCGGGTGCGTTGGCCGGCTGAACACAGGTGCCGATACATGTTGTTGCCCTACTGATCCCTGCGGGCTGGCCTCCCTGCTTCTTCTAAGTCTTATTCTCCTACTGCCTCTCTGACTCTCCGTCTCTCCATCTGAACTACCCTCCTCTTGCTCTCTTCTACTAGGCACCCACAAAACATCAATCTCCTCATCATCATTCTCCTCAGATGCATCAATTTCTTCTGACACATCACAGAAGGAAGCAGCAGCGGGGACCTCCTCCTCCTCCTCATCACTCATCATTATGTCCATCTCTGTCGTGTTCTCTGCCAGAATTAAATCTGGTGTAACGTCCTCATCTCCTTCATCTTCTTCTGCCAATAATGGTTGCGCATTACTCAGTTCAAGAAACTCATGGGAAAATAACTCCTCTGACTCCAGTGAAGAAGGGGCACCGGTGGTGGAGGAAGTGTTACGTGGGGTGGCCATAGCAGTGGAGGATGAGGAGGATGTTGTGGTAAAGTTAGAAACGGTAGAGGATGGGGTGTGCTGTGTAAGCCAGTCAACTACCTCTTCAGCATTTTGGGAGTTCAGGGTCATTGGCTTTTTAAAACTGGGCAATTTGCTAGGGCCACAGGATTGCATAGCAGCACGGCCCCTAGCACGGCCTCTGCGTGGCGGCCTGCCTTTGCCTGGCATTATTTTTAAAAAAACAACAACAACAAAAACTCAGTTGGTTTTTCTGGAAACGATAATACACACAGCTAGATGGCAGTTTGAAGAAAACAGTGTGCAAATAATGCCTACAAGATCAACGTATACACTACTACAGCGGTGGATACGGATTACGTAAAATATATGAATGCTGCTTGAAAAAAAGTAACTCAAGTGGTTTTTCTAGAGACGATAATATTATCAATATTTAGACAAAATGTGAACAAGCTCACACAGCTAGATGGCGGTTTGAAGAAAACACTGTGCAAATAATGCCTACAAGGTCAACGTATACACAGCGGTGGATACGGATTACGTAAAATATAAGAATGCTGCTTGAAAAAAAGTCACTCCGGTGTTTTTTCTGGAGACGGTAATATTATGGATATTTAGACAGAATGTGAACACGGTCACACAGCTAGATAGCAGTTGGTTGAATAACACACTGGGCAAAAAATGCCTACAGGGCAAATAATGCCTACAAGGTCAACGTATACACAGCGGTGGATACGGATTACGTAAAATATAAGAATGCTGCTTGAAAAAAAGTCACTCCGGTGTTTTTTCTGGAGACGGTAATATTATGGATATTTAGACAGAATGTGAACACGGGCACACAGCTAGATAGCAGTTGGTTGAATAACACACTGGGCAAAAAATGCCTACAGGGCAAATAATGCCTACAAGGTCAACGTATACACAGCGGTGGATACGGATTACGTAAAATATAAGAATGCTGCTTGAAAAAAAGTCACTCCGGTGTTTTTTCTGGAGACGGTAATATTATGGATATTTAGACAGAATGTGAACACGGGCACACAGCTAGATAGCAGTTGGTTGAATAACACACTGGGCAAAAAATGCCTACAGGGCAAATAATGCCTAAAAGGTCAACTTATACACTACTACAGCGATGGATACGGATTACGTAAAATTTATTATGGCTGCTTGAAAAAAGTCACTCCGGTGTTTTTTCTGGAGACGGTAATATTATGGATATTTAGACAGAATGTGAACACGGTCACACAGCTAGATAGCAGTTGGTTGAATAACACACTGGGCAAAAAATGCCTACAGGGCAAATAATGCCTACAAGGTCAACGTATACACAGCGGTGGATACGGATTACGTAAAATATAAGAATGCTGCTTGAAAAAAAGTCACTCCGGTGTTTTTTCTGGAGACGGTAATATTATGGATATTTAGACAGAATGTGAACACGGGCACACAGCTAGATAGCAGTTGGTTGAATAACACACTGGGCAAAAAATGCCTACAGGGCAAATAATGCCTACAAGGTCAACGTATACACAGCGGTGGATACGGATTACGTAAAATATAAGAATGCTGCTTGAAAAAAAGTCACTCCGGTGTTTTTTCTGGAGACGGTAATATTATGGATATTTAGACAGAATGTGAACACGGGCACACAGCTAGATAGCAGTTGGTTGAATAACACACTGGGCAAAAAATGCCTACAGGGCAAATAATGCCTAAAAGGTCAACTTATACACTACAACAGCGATGGATACGGATTACGTAAAATTTATTATGGCTGCTTGAAAAAAGTCACTCCGGTGTTTTTTCTGGAGACGGTAATATTATGGATATTTAGACAGAATGTGAACACGGTCACACAGCTAGATAGCAGTTGGTTGAATAACACACTGGGCAAAAAATGCCTACAGGGCAAATAATGCCTAAAAGGTCAACTTATACACTACTACAGCGGTAGTAAAATAAAAAAAAGTTAAATAAAAAAAGAATGAATATTAAAAAAAAAAAAATTAAAGTTGGTGCTGCTGAACTACTAGGAGCAGCAGATTAGCACACCAGTCCCACTCCCCAACACTGCTAGACTAATAGCACTGGGCTCTTATAGTAGTAGTAGTAGTAGTAGTAGTAGTAGTAAAACAACAAAAAAATAAATAAAAGCAGTCCTTACAAGGACTATTGCTATTGCAGCAGTCAGCAGATGAGATCAGAAGCAGGACAGCTGCCCACTGCAGCTACATACAGAGCACTGCAGTAGAAGGTAGATTACTAGCCAGCAAAGCTACCTAAGCTTAAATGTCCCTCAAACCCCTGCAGACTTCTGTCCCTCCAATAACAGAGCAGTATCAAAACGATTACTAGCCAGCAAACTTTCAACTGTCCCTGAAATCACTAACAGGCAGCAGCTCTCTCCCTACACTATCTCTTCAGCACACACAGGCAGAGTGAAAAAAAGCTGCAGGGCTTCGGTTTTTATAGGGAAGGGGAGTGGTCCAGGGGAGAGCTTCCTGATTGGCTGCCATGTACCTGCTGGTCTGGGGTGAGAGGGCAAAAAAAAGCGCCAACAATGGCGAACCCAAAATGGCGAACGTCGCGCGACGTTCGCGAACTTCCGGCGAGCGCGAACACCCGATGTTCGCGCGAACAAGTTCGCCGGCGAACAGTTCGCGCCATCTCTATTCTGCACTACATTAAATCTTATGGTGAGCATGTCCTTTAAAGGTACCTTTAAAGGAGAACTAAACACTAAAACAAATACAGCTAGAAATGCTGTATTTTATATACTGAGCTTACTAGCAGGTAACATTAGAATGCTTAATGAGTCAGAGAGGTAGCCTTTAACAATAAAGTGTGTTTTTATTGGGCAAAGGCAGTGGTGAGCACCAATATAGGTATTTTTTTCCATCTTTTTACTTGAAACAACATTATTAGCAATAAATGGCCAGTGAATGAAAATTCAAGTGTGAATTGAAACATTGAGATTACTCTTGTGTCAGTACCTTGCTATATCACCACAAAGTTTTGTAAACAGTACCAGGTTAAAGTGCTACAAGAAAAATAAACCTAGGGCAATGGGCCAGTTCCCTGACCTGTCACAGAAACATTTTTGGAAGGCAGCAACTGTCAGATTTGTTCTTGGAAATGTTTTGTTTTTCTTCTTCTAACGTGCCTCTATGTTTTAACTCTCTTTATCAAAGTGTTTGGGTGCTAATAATCCTTACCAAAAAGAATATAATCTTAATCTTAAAATAGTTTTTTTGTTTTCTTTTTCTTGCATAATTTTCTATTCAGTACCTAAAATGAAGACCAGGGGGCAGATTTACCTAGGGTCGAATATCGAGGGTTAATTAACCCTCGATATTCGACTGACGAATGTAAATCCTTCGACTTCGAATATCGAAGTTGAAGGATTTACCGCAAATAGTTTGATCGAACGATCGAACGATTCAAAGGATTTTAATCCATCGATCAAGCGATTTTTCCTCAACCAAAAAATTGCTAGGAAGCCTATGGGGACCCCCATAGGCTAACATTGCACCTCGGTAGGTTTTAGGTGGCGAAGTAGGGGGTCAAAGTTTTTTCTTAAAGAGACAGTACTTAGACTATAGAATGGTCGAATATTCGAACGATTTTTAGTTCGAATCATTTGATTCGAAGTAGTAGTCGAAGGCCGAAGTAGCCAATTCGATGGTCGAAGTAGCCAAAAAAGAAATTTGAAGTTTTTTTTATTCTACTCCTTCACTCGAGCTAAGTAAATGTGCCCCCAGCTGTCTAAGAAACCACAGCATACGTAAAGTTAACTTTAAAGGATAACTAACCCCTAAAAATGAATATGGCTAAAATGCCAAATTTTAAATAATGAACTTATTGCACCATCCTAAAGTTTCAGCTTCTCAATAGCAGCAATGATCCAGAACTTCAAACTTGTCACAAGGGGTCACCATCTTGGAAAGTTTTCCGCGACACTCACATGCTCAGTGGGCTTTGGGAAGTTGTTAAGAAGCTAAGCTTAGGGGTCATCAAGTAGAAAATGAGGTTGGCCTGAAATATAAGATGATGCTACAGGGCTGATTATTGTATTCTGATGTTAGTTGCATTGATTTCTGAGCTGACGTAGTAAGTATCTGTATTTATTACTAATCAGCCTTATATTGTGGCATTTATATTTTGTGTACTGTATTTTTGAAAGTTAGTGACAGCAGCACAGATCAAGTGCAGTGAATCAGCAGAAAAGAAGATGGGGAGCTACTGGGGCATCTTTGGAGGCACAGATCTTCCCTGCTAAAAGGCTGTGGCTGCCTTGTGCATACATAATGTACAACATTTTTATCCCAATTCTTTAGTTAAGCTTCAGTTCTCCTTTAAAGACAGGACTTGGTTTTAGAAAAAACTTAAAGTAAAAACTAAAAAGTAAAAATGTATTTGCTCTTGGGGTCTGAGAAACAGCTGACATAGTGCCTATAGTATAGTTCAATAGACGCTAAAGAGGGGGGTTTATTTACCATAGAGTCATCCATGGGCCCATGCCTCTGGTAAATTAAAAAAAAAAAGTAAAACAAAAATAGCAACCCCCACTACAGTCTTCCTGCTAAATCTGGCAACAGAGTTGAATGAGCAACTTGCCTCTGCTGTGATTGACCCCTTCTCCTTGAAACTGGTGCATGTGCAGATGGTCCAATAGTCTTTTCCATACACCAATGCAGCACCAGACCTAAAATAGCCCTGGCTATAGAAACTAGGCAACTGACTTTAAGGGACTCTAAGAGCTGTGTAAAATAAATTATAAATGTATGGTATGTGCTTTATTTCTCCCCCAATGCTGGCTTTGATAACTTATATCAAACCACTTCAAACATTATGTAATCCATTAAATTCAAAAGTGGAAACAACTAAGATGGATGAACGCCATATTTTCCTATACAATATACCTGCCTAATGGCTGCTTACACCAGATTGTAACATCGGTTCACAATTGCTGAAAATGAATATAAAGCTTGAAAAATACTTCATTTTTTACAATGTTATGCCTGGTGATGTGTGGTATAGTTTGGCATAATAAATTGGTCCCTAAATATACACTTGTTAGTATAGATGCTGAAGGAATCTGGCAAGAAACTGGACTTTAAAGGAGATGCTGTCAGATCTCCTATTGTGATTTTTTTGTTTAAAACTTTCGACTTGTTATTAGTAAATGAGTAAATGATTAGTAAATGAGTCATTGCGAGTATGGAATTTTGAAGTTAGAATCATCCTTGAATGTACTTCATCAGTAATCTTGTTATACAACATAATGGAATCCGTTTTCGAACTGTGCTTGCCAATATTATACTATAATAAAAACTTAGAAAGCTGGTAAAGTGCTGTTAAGATTGAAAGAAGGTAGGAGAGTTATGTGTAAAGAGAGCAGGTCAATTTTCGGTTGATTTGAAGATACTCTTGAATCACTGGGAGGACTTGGAATTTTTCTCTATTGTTCCTGGACTACAGCCCCCAACCCTTATTAATATTATAATAATATAATCAGAAACATTTAGGTGGAATAAAACAATTATGGAAGATATATGTCCCCTTTATCTTTCATTCAACTCAGACCAGATGTGCTTGTGCCATACTCTTATTCAGTTAGCCATTTTCACATTTTCAGAAAGTAAATTATATTGACACCTTAGGGGTTAATTATGACCCCCTGGGGGAGTAAGTGCAAGAATTCACCCCTTAGTGCTCATTTCCTAAACCCTTGCGTCTCCATGCACACTGCACTGTAGAATGATGAGCCATTTAGGCAGTGGGAGGGAGGGGAGAATGCCTACGTGAATCTCCTTCCTGTCCTTTGTGAATGGAGCTCTGCCTAAGTCAGGCAGCATTCAGTTCAATATGTAGTCCACTCCAAATTGGAGTGTAGAGGCCTGCTGCTATTTGCACAATGCTCCACACAGTAGGCTGATTACAACAGTTTTTTGCACCTTGCACATTGTGTGGATCATTGTGAATGAAGCCTTTAATGAGGTCCATAACCATTCTTGATACATTTGTATAGAACTGAGAATATGTTAAAGGGATACTGTCATGGGAAAACGTTTTTTTCAAAACGCATCAGTTAATAGTGCTACTCCAGGAGAATTCTGCACTGAAATTCATTTCTCAAAAGAGCAAACAGTTTTTTTTATATCCAATTTTGAAATCTTACATGGGGCTAGACATTTTGTCAATTTCCCAGCTGCCCCTGGTCATGTGACTTGTCCCTGCACTTTAGGAGAGAAATGTTTTCTGGCAGGCTGCTGTTTTTCCTTCTCAATGTAATTGAAGGAGTCTCAGTGAGACATGGGTTTTTACTATTGAGTGTTGTTCTTAGATCTACCAGGGAGCTGTTATCTTATGTTAGGGAGCTGTTATCTGGTTACCTTCCCATTGTTCTTTTGTTTGGCTGCTGGGGGGGAGGGGGTGATATCATTCCAACTTGTAGTACAGCAGTTAAGAGTGATTGAAGTTTATCAGAGCACAAGTCACATGACTTGGGGCAGCTGGGAAATTGACAATATGTCTAGCTCCATGTCAGATTTCAAAATTGAATATAAAAAAATCTGTTTGCTCTTTTGAGAAATGGATTTCAGTGCAGAATTCTGCTGGAGCAGCACTATTAATTGGTTCATTTTGAAAAAAAGGTTTTCCCATGACAGTATCCCTTTAAGGAGCTCCTAAACCAGTTGATACCCATAATTGTTATGGTTCTCTGTAGCATATTTGGAAAATGTAATAAATGTTAGCTAAATACAGAGAAACTTGGTATGGTGGAGTATAATACGCTGATAAACTGAAAAAGATCAGAGAAAGAATATTATATTTAGCTGTGCAGTGTGTGTCTCACTGGAAAATTATTACAAAATCAAGTTCTCTGAAGAGAAATACAAAAGTCGAATTCCTTTAAAACATTTGGGTGACATTTATACAATGATAATGACAGACATGGATAAAACAATGATCACTTTAGGGCATATTTCCTTAATATGCCACAAAATGAAAACCAAGCTTACCTAGAATCAAAATGGTAATTCTACAATATGGAGATAAAAGTAACAAATACCAAAAATCAAAAGAAAAATGTACGAAAATGAGTCAACATACCTCCCTAATGCATTATCAGTGTCTGTTTGTTTCATTTTATAAAAAAAATCAAATGTCTGTTTACTCATTCTAGTCTTTGCTAATTCACTATGTACAGTATGCATACAAAATAGCCAAACCCCAGGATTTTTTTCACACTTTACTTCCTGCCCCTTCATCAGTACTTTTAATGCAAGTCCTTGCTCAGAAAGACCCCAAACACAAGTGCCTGTTATATGAGCAATAAGGGCTGCACATGATTCACTTCTGTCATCTGTTTTGTGGATTCAAGTGAACTATATATTTTTCTGTAACCATTAATGTTGTGTGACTCAAAAGCAGTGCCTACCAAAGATGACATTTTTTCCAATAATGCTTTTCTTTTTCTACTTCTGGTTCAGCAGATCCTCATAGTATACTTGGCCTAGGTGGTTCTTCTAATGCTTCTGATTTTGTCCTGGAAGCACCTAAGTAATAGAGATGCCAAATGCCTGCTACTGGTAGAGATTACACAAAGAGGAAAGGTTTGTGATCAAATATATCTGGTATATTTGCAAGGCACCATGACAATGGGAGCTTATGTGTGGAGCTTTATCCGTCATCCTGTCATAGACTTAAATGTTAATATGCCATAGCTGTGTGTCTCCCAATGCGAGTGGCGCTCTAGCAAAAAGGGGGGTTAAAACTACCTGAAGCTTACTACCAATCAACTGATGGGGGAGGCTTTTTAGAGACGTTGCCTTTTTGTGTTTTGTTTGTGTGTTGGGGTTTTGTGGAAAGCTTATTCAGTTGTTTTTTACTTTGGACTATAGGACTTTGATTTGTGCTGATATTTGGGTCTTTATTTTTTTTTTTGCATTTGTAAACCAATATAGATTCCTGTTTCTTAGTTACCATCAAGTTCGAGGTACTGTTTCATTATTACAGAGAAAATGGAAATTACTTTTTAAATAAGCTGTTAGAGCTGTGAGAGCAGATAATGAAAGACGACAGACAGGTGGCAATTACAGGTACAGATTTCTTTAAAACCATTAAAAAAAAGACTGTGAGCAAAACTGGCGCTTTCTACAATCTGTGAAATGACAAAATTTTGCCAAAATGTATTGGAGTCAGTAGAAAAGCAAACTTACATACATTGTGTTTTAACGCTGCAATAATATATACTTTGCCCTACCATGTTAGAGAAGCTACCACTATGCTACAACTGTTCTTTATAAAAGGCTCTCATCTTGGCAATTTCTTCGAAACACAAAGGGGCAAATTCACTAAGCGCCGAAGTGCCGAACACTAGCGTCAATTCGCTAGCGTTGGGCATTTTCGTTACTTCACAAATTCACTAACGAACGCTGGCGTAAATTCGATAGTGTCACTTCGCACCCTTCAAAAAAAGTTAAAATTTTTTCTAAGTCCCAAAAAACGATGGCGTTTTTTCTATATCATGGGTGATAGGCTGAAAAAGATTGAAAATTTTTTTGGGGCTCCTCTCCTTCCCCTCTACATTTCCTAACTCATGGCAACTTAACTATACAGTGGGCACATGTGTAAGGCAAAAAAAAAAATTATTTGATGTTTTGAAGGTTTCCCAGGCATTTGTAGTGATTGTAGGTATTCCTCCACTGAAATTTGAATTTGGCACCGTATGCAAATTAACCATCACTAGCGTAACTTTGCTTCGCTTAGCGAATCAACGCTAGCGCAACTTCACAACCTTACGCTACCCCTGTGCGCAACTTCGGATTTTAGTGAATTTGCAGAGCGATGGCGAAACCACGCCTGGCGAAGTGTGGCGAAGTGCGGCGAAGTTGCGCCTGGCGCAACTACCAATCTTAGTGAATTTGCCCCAAAGCCTGTACAGCTTCTTAGGAGTGGTGGCTGGGGAGGGCTCCAATCCCATTAGTTGATATGGAAGGAAAGGGGTGGATAATAATTACATTCACAGCTTTTCTGCATGTGCAACAGACTGCTGATTTGTCCAATAAATGCACATTGGAAATTTTTTTAGAATGATTGTCTTTTACTATGTACAAATACTTGGGTGAAGGAACACTTTAGATCCCCTTCTCAGTTAGACCATTTCAGTCCTATTGTAGTCCAGTGTACTAATGATGTGCGAATATTTTCACCAGCGATAGGTTTGTGGCAAATTTCTGCATTTCACCATGTGCAAATTTCTTTGCAAAACTGTGGCAAAAATTTGCCACAACAAAAAAAGTCACCAAGACAAAAAAGTCACCATTTGCATTTGGACAAAAAAAGTTACCACAAGACCCATTGACTACAATGTGTTCTGCAAATTTTTTGACATTTTTTTGGCAAAGCAAACCAGGGCAGATTCACTCATCAAGGGATGTAGCGAACTGTTCGCCGGCGAACTAGTTCACGCGAACTTCGACTGTTCGCGTCCGCCGCAAGTTCGCGAACATCGCGCGACGTTCGCCAATAGGCGTTCGCGTCAAAATCGTTCGACCATTCGATCGCTAAAATCGAACGATTTTCGTTCGAATCGAACGATCAAAGCCATTGGATTGAATGAAATCATTCGATCCAATGGCTTCGATCGTTCGATTCGAACGAAAATCGTTCGATCGAACGATTAAAATCCTTCGATCGTTCGAATCGAATGATTTTTGGATGTTCGAAGTTCGCAAACTGTTCGCAAACTGTTCGCGAACTGTTCGCGAACTGTTCGCATTTTTTGCCGGTGTTCGCGAACGGCGTTCGCGAACACATTGTCGGCGCTTCGCTACATCCCTACTCATCACTATACTCCAGGCTTTCCACATGTATTCTTCAACTTTTCCAGAGAAATCAGAGCCTGAGAATAACTCTTACCCATTCCTTAATGTTAATTTGTCCATGTTGTACTATATCTTAATGAAAGGATGGGGAGTTTCTAGCACCCAATATTCACTGCTAAAGAAAGGCTTTGTATATCCTTGGAATGTTGTTTTCTTCTGGTATGGCACAATAAAAGCTAACACAGCATTGAATATTGGTGTATAGCAGAACATCTTTTTTTCATTAAGCTTGCAATTTTGACATGGCCATACGTTTGGGAATTGCACCACTAGAGGGGAAAGCTTTTCCATGCCAGGTGTGCTTCTGAACTTCCATCTTTTTGCATCAGTTGTTCCCTAGGCCTTTCACACATATTCTCCAGCTTCTCCAGGGAAAACAGAGCCTGAGGATAACTTACCGGTTCCTTTATACTTGAGAGGGGTCACCTTACTTTCTACCACCACTAAAATCATCTAATGCAGGGCTGACCCTTACATTCTTGTTGGGTCTTGTAAGTTATTGTTAACATAATCAAATATTTGTCTTATTCTCCCTGGAACAGATCAATCATTGCTGACTTCTGATTTGTTATGGGCTTCTGAAATAGGGCTAACTTGTGCTCATATTTGTAAAAGAAACCAATTTTGATGCATAGCATTTGTTATGAATTATTTTCTCCTTTGGGGCATTATTATGTTTCCTTTTGTCACACCAGCTGTGTTTTTCAAACTGTCATTAGACTTTACATTCAAATACTGCAGGCACTTCAAAAACTTCTGCTTCAGTGTAATACTGACAGCAAATCTTCGAAACCATTTGGCCATCTAGGAAAAACACTCTGCAGGCTAAATTTTTAACTACTGTACATAAACACTGCCAGTCAGAAGCTTGGAAGATTGAAATAATTATACATTCAGCTCAAAACACAAATGGAAAAATTGTTCAGAGACCCTTTCGTTGATCCGTGTATGGTAGCCAATAACTTCAGAGAATTGCAACCTCAGTTGTTACTATGCTACAATGGATGATGAAACAGCAGTGCCAGGTGAAATGGCATTTTTTTCCATTTTGAATCCATGATCATTTTGGGGGGAATCATAAATATAATGTGATTCATTTTTGGCTCAGAATAACAGTAATGGATCCCAAGGCATTCAAAATAAATGCATTTTTACAGATGAGCTTGTAGAAAAGAATTCACAAAAATTTTAGATTGGCATCAGCACATCAATATCCAATGTGCTACTGTACTTTCCAAAATGTGCTTGTTGGTCTTTTGCTTTTAATCTCTCTTTATGTGAGATAAGTGAATTTGTAGCCCTTAAAGCAATTGTTATTGACATTATTGTCACTTTCTACACACATGACTGACTTTACTATTATGGGGGTTGGTGGTAGTGGGTTTGACAATGTCAATGCCAATGACAAAGTCAATGAAATGGATGGTGGAATTAAATGTTTTTTCCAAAGGGTTAAAATCTAATATAATTATATGAGAGGGATGGAAAACAATACAATAATATTACTGCCTTTCAGTTCCAAACCAACATATCAACATGTAACCAACATTTAATCCACACACAAGACAGAAACTAATTGTCTCTGATATACCAAGTCATACCAACTAATAAGAAGGTATCGTTTTCTGATCTAATTAAATTCTTACCTGCTATTGATATCAAACAGTATGACTTTGCTTGTCAAGTACCTGACTGCCAGATTTGCAGAATCTTTATGTTTTCCAGTTTCCAGTTTCTGCATCGATCTGTTTACACTGTGTTGTCTGGTAACTTGTGATGTGGTCGGTCGCAAAACAATTAAACAATGCGAACTATATGTTTGCTTCATATTACAATGTATAATATTATTATATCGGTTGGCAGGGTCAATATTTATAACAATAGAGTAAAACGCATCACTGAAATATAATTTAAGGCCTGATTTTTACAGGATTGATCACAAAACTCATGTTCTTATTGATAGCTAACAAAATATTGAACATACCAGCTAGTACACCACCTCTTTTGCAAATTAATTGCCTTCTGGACCTCTATGATAATAATAATAATAATAATAATAATAATAATGTAAAAAACAGGTGCAATGTTTGTGGCAGGTGCATTAACCACATATTTAACTTCAAAACAGCAAAATAATAAATTAAGGATTATTAGATTAAACATCATTTAATCAAGTCTTTTTATTATCAATAGATACAGTAACTGCACCTGATCCTGGTCCCCATATTTAAAAATTGCATAATTAATTACTCTATGAAGAGGTTTGAAATATTATTCAGGGTCTGGAGTGCGGCTTTTACGGGAACTATTTTGACTGAAGGTTTTTTCAAGACCATTCGGGCTAGGGGAAGTTCTTTCATTGTCTTTACCGCTGTAAGTACCCATCCTGAAGGTAAGTTCCAGCCTCTTCCATATTAAATGCAAAACAAGGGAATCAAATGTTGAAAAAAACAATAACATGACATAATTACAGTGAATATTGCTTGAGTATAATGGCAGTTTTAATCTTTAACAGTTGAAATACATTTTAATTGCAAAATGTTGCTTGCTTTAGAAATGAAATAGCTACATACAGATGTTATCTTTTTAATGCAGACCCTTCAAGTGAGATACCTTTATAATAAAACCTGGGCATGTTGTCGAAGTGAAATATTTCAAGCAAGAAACAAAAATGTCTAATAAAGTAGAAAGCACATATGATTTAATGTTCTGACTGTAGCCTTTCACAGCATGAGGCAAATGGGCGCTTAGCAAAAAGAGTCACATTAAATCTATTGGTCCCCTGCTGTCAAAAGAGTGACTGAAGGCATGACCCGTGAATTAATAGTGACATTCATACACTGTTTTAGATAACCTCTGTTTTAATCAAACTCTATAAAGCAAGAAGAAAAGTTAACTGTAGACTGTTCAGTGTTATATCTGTGTTTTATCTGTTTATTTTATCATTTGGTAAACTATATCCTTATAAATGCCATGTTCTATTACCAAAAAGCGCCCTTTATATAAATGTATGGAATGTGACTGCATGGCCATGCTACTTGCTCCTAGCACTGTTATTGTCAACATCTAGAGGTCTTGGTATTCTCCAAATATTGCAACCCCCTACAGTTTACATTATCTCTTACTTTCTGATCACCATTACATCTTATTCTCACTCATATACAACTTGACACCACCCCCATCCACTTTAATAGTATTGCAGAAAAGCTTCACCCCATTTTACTGCCTTCTTTAACATCCACACTCTGTATTTCACTCTCCTCTCCCAGTTCCTCTTGTGAAACTGACAAAAGGAGTCAATGTTATCCATGATACAAAGGACCAGACACTATTTCATACTCATGCACCTTGATCTTTCTGAATCATTTGATACAGCTGAGCATTCTCTTAAAAAACTCCAAACTCTTGGAATCATGGTTCTTATCCCAACCAGACCTCTTCAGGATAGACATACAACTGCAATATTTTACTAGATGGTCTCCCAGAGTCTCATCTACACACACTGCAATACAGCTTTACTGTTTCTGTCTGCATAATGTCACCTGCATCTAAATCTCTCTCTAATGCTTTACTACTAAAGATTCTCTCCTGAAATGCAAAAGTCTTACCCTGTTCTTCACAGCCTTGCATCCCTCTGCTCCTCTCTATATATCTGCTCTTATTTCCTCATATTCTCCACCTCAATTTGTGTGCTCAGCTCAGGACAATCTACTGATCATACAGTTAACCACAAGAGCTGAGTCATGCATCAAGCTTCTAAACCTTGTTTTATTTTTAACCAGTCTTTATAACTTGCACATCATCCTGAACATCACAGTTCTTTACATCTATAGAATTTGCTGGCAATGGACACAAATAATGCACAACACGGTTCTCCATTTGCTTTCTCCAGTGCATTTGATATAAAAAAAACCTTTGCTGAAACAAAGATAGGAGCAGGAAGAAATAATAATCTACAGACCAGCCAATTCCCTATGGGCCAGACTGTAAATTATATCCTTATAAACGGCGCGTTCTGGCGTCAGAACGCGCCGTTTATATTCTTAAAGAGACAGCAATTGCAGCTGCTGCTCTGTCCTCTACCGTTGCTTCACATCAGTTTAGCTTTCAATCACCACATAATCATTTTCTTACTTCCCACACACGAAACACGCTCCGCCTGTTCCAGTCCCTCCCACGTATTGGCTTATCTTTCGCTCGCGTCTCACATCTCGTGCAGCTGCCTCCCTGTCACAGGTTTCCTCTCTGCTCGCTCCCCCTCCCATCCACCATCGCATTTGCAAGTCTCGCTCCCTCCTCCCATCCACCATCTCAAATCTCGCTCATTCCTCTCATCCACCATCTCAAATCTCACTCCCCCCTCCCATCCACCAGCTCAAGTTTCACACCCCCTTCTTCCCTTGCCTCCGCTTGTTCATTCCGCTGAATGACGTTACATAGAGAAGGCTCCTGAAGAACGCAAAAGTAATAAAGGTACTGGTATAAAGGGCTGCAGGGGAAAAAAATCAACAAGGAGTGACAACAGTAAAGAAAAAAGTATTGCATTTTGTAAAAAGCAAAGACAGGAATTAAAAAGTAAACTCATAAACTGTAGATTATAATCAATAATGTACCCCCTACTTAAAATTTATAAAGATATTATTAGCACCTCGGCGTTATGTGACCTGTATAAAAGCACTCGGCCTGCGGCCTCGTGCTTTTATATGGTCACATAACGCCTCGGTGACTGATAATATCTTTATAAATTACAGTAGGGGGTACATTATTCACTATATATACTATATACGTTAGCAGTTTCTTCACTGAATAAAATACACTTTTTCTCATCATAAGTCCTGCGAGTGTGTGCCTCTCTCTTGAGAGACGTTTTGACTGTATATTTATTTTTTTTAAGTTTTTAATATTGGGAAATGTAATAGACGGTGCAAAGTGTGCTACTGGTCTAATTATCTATAGCAACTAATCAACAGGAAACATTTACAGTTCACTTATTTAAAAGCAAACATCATTGCTGATTCATATCTGATCCATATATCAGGTATGGGTTATTTTTGCATAAAATGTACTTCTTGGCACATTGAAAATGTGACCCCATAGAATTAACATGTAATGGATAGCTTGTATTCTGCACATCAGAAATTCTTGATAATTTGCTTTTGTAAAATCTCTTGCCGATTGTCTTCTGTTCTGGCAGCCATACATTGCTAACTTCTAACATAAGGCTCTACATACACTTATAAATTCTTTATGAATATTGAACTGAGTTTATCACTAGCATCCAGGCATAGCTTGAATGACTGACTGGTAGATAAATAAGAGAGGGTTTGAATATAAAGATAAGTAATAACTAACTAGCTTTGCAATTGTAGTATTACTGTGACTATATCTTTTCAAAGTTTAAATTCTTCAGCAATATTTAGTGCAGCCACCAGGGGGGCACAAGACAGCATGGTTGGCCTGAAGGGTCCTTCCTTATCTGGAGCCTATAGAAGGAAGTGCACAAGCTAGGCATTTCTTTTCTGACCTAACATCAGCAGCATCAACAAGACAGGCATACTAAATCAGACTAGTTGGGTACCTGTCCCTTGCTGGGATTAGATAGAGAGGTGGATGATTATTATTAGCTCCTCTAGAAGAGGTAGTTAGGGTAGGTAGTCCCCATGAAGAGTTAGTATTTTGTATAGAGCCCCTGGGTGTTATATTGTGAGCATGAGATTGGATCCTCGGT
The DNA here is from genome assembly GCA_038501925.1 of Xenopus petersii. Taxonomy (NCBI): domain Eukaryota; kingdom Metazoa; phylum Chordata; class Amphibia; order Anura; family Pipidae; genus Xenopus; species Xenopus petersii. Next base: position 91,712,352 of record CM076686.1, read on the forward strand.
AAAGTGTATCACATGTACCATCAATGCTTTTCTTAATATAATCATAATTAAAACTGATGGCCCGTTTGTGAAGTAATTAAAGGAGAACTAAAGAAGTAGGCTAGAAAAGCTGTATAGGCAACCACAGCCCTTTAGCAGTAAAGATTTGTGCCTCCAAAGATGACCCAGTAGCTCCCAATCTTCTTTTCTGCTGATTCACTGCACATGCTCTGTGCTGCTGTTACTTACTGAGCTTAGGGAGCCACTCACAATATACAGTACACATAGAATAGAAATTTCACAATATAAGGCTGATAAGTAATTAATACAGATAATTACTACATGGCAGCACAGAAACCAGTGCAACTAGCATCAGAATTTATTAATCAGCCTTGTAGCATCAGCTTATATTACAGGACAACCTCATTTTCTGCTTGATAATTTGAAATGTCCCCTATGCTTAGCTTCTCAACAGCTGCTCAGAGCCCACTGAGCATGTGAGTGTCGCAGACACTTTCCAAGATGGAGACTCCCTGTGACAAGTTTGAAGTCCTGGATCATTGCTGCTATTGACAAGCTGAAACTTTTTCAAAATGAAATAGTTAATAGTGTTACTCCAGCAGAATTCTGCACTGAAATCCATTTCTCAAAAGAGCAAACAGATTTTTTTTATATTCAATTTTGAAATCTGACATGACATCTGAATTTCCCAGCTGCCCCCAGTCATGTGACTTGTGCCTGCACTTTAGAAGAGAAATGCTTTCTGGCAGGCTGCTGTTTTTCCTTCTCAATGTAACTTAATGTGTCTCAGTGGGACATGAGTTTTTATTATTGAGTGTTGTTCTTAGATCTGCCAGGCAGCTGTTATCTTGTGTTAGGGAGCTGCTATCTGGTTATTACCTTCCCATTGTTCTTTTGTTTGGCTGCTGGGGGGGGGAGTGATATCACTCTAACTTGCAGTACAGCAGTAAAGAGTGATTGAAGTTTATCAAAGCACAAGTCACATGACTTGGGACAGCTGGGAAATTGACAATTTGTCTAGCCCCATGTTACATTTCAAAATTGAATATAAAAAAATATGTTTGCTCCTTTGAGAAATGTATTTCAGTACAGAATTCTGCTGGAGCAGCACTATAAACTGATTCATTTTGAAAAAAAATTTTTTCCCATGACGGTATCCCTTTAAGGCTGGTGCAATAAGTTCAGTATATAAAATATGGCATTTTAGCTATATTCATTTTTAGGCTTTAGTTCTACTTTAAGTTACTGTTCCTCTCAGTATCTGATTTTCTTCATTCTGTCTTCATGCAGGAGTTGGCAGCCTGACATTGAATGACATTTAAGTCTAATACAGCCTTTGGGTGGCTCATTTTGCCTAGAAGATGTCTTAGAGCTCACTCCTTTTACATGACCAGAAATCTTGTTTCCCTACATACAGGGTTTGTGCCAAAGTCCGTTATTTTTTTACATTTTGTTTGTGCTGGAGTTGGTTACTTGAGTTAGTTCTAATACATTTACTAGGAAAGGAAGTCCCCCCTAAAAAATATATTGGCTCTGTCATTGGAAATCTGACACCGAACTCCTGCAGGAAGACAAAATAAAGAGAAACAGATGCTGAATGAGGGACAGAAGACAAACTTGATTGTTTCAGAAATGGTACAACATTTTTAATTGATTAAATTGAGAAAGTTTCTTATTTCAGTATGATAAATCTTATATTAAAATGTCATTTTTTGTGATAATTTCCCTTTAATAACCACCATTTTGTGATTTTCTGTTAATGACTCATCGATCACCTGAAAGGAAATAATGCAGGTTCTTACTGGAAAAGGAAAAAGAGTGGGACTAAAAGACATAGCTCTGTCCACTCACTGACTGACGTAATCTACAGCATGAGGCAGATTTTTATTAAGGGTCGAAGTGAAAATGTGAATAAAAAAAAAAATCGAATTTCAAGGTATTTTTTGTGTACTTCGACTAGGGAACAGTCCAAATTTGATTCGTATTTGAAAAAAATTAGAAAATTTGAATAACGAAATTTGTCATGTACGGTCTCTCTAAAATTCAACTTCGAACATTTGCGGTCCAAAACCTGCCGAATTGCTGTTTTAGCCTATGGGGGACCTCCTAGAAACCATTTGGAGTTAATTAGTCGATTTTGAAAACTCTAAGGTTTTTTTAGAAAAAAACTTTGAATTGAATATGATCGATTATGATGTTACTTGAATTTGAACAAAAACAGCCTATTCACCAGGAAAAAAAAAACGTAGATTTTTTTTAATACATTTTGGTTGGTTTTTTTTTTTTATCTAATTTCAAAATTTTTTTTTATTTGAAATTCAACCCTTGATAAATCTGCCCCTATGTGTTTGAACTTGTTTTGGGTGTGATACAAGCCATAGGGATTAACTGTAGGACCAGTAACATCTTTTCCCCATAAAGTGAAAATATATATCCACATTCAATAGAAGCTGCTGGGTAGAGATGTCGCGAACTGTTCGCCGGCGAACTTGTTCGCGCGAACATCGGGTGTTCGCGCTCGCCGGAAGTTCGCGAACGTCGCGCGACGTTCGCCATTTTGGGTTCGCCATTGTTGGCGCTTTTTTTTGCCCTCTCACCCCAGACCAGCAGGTACATGGCAGCCAATCAGGAAGCTCTCCCTTGGACCACTCCCCTTCCCTATAAAAACCGAAGCCCTGCAGCTTTTTTTCACTCTGCCTGTGTGTGCTGAAGAGATAGTGTAGGGAGAGAGCTGCTGCCTGTTAGTGATTTCAGGGACAGTTGAAAGTTTGCTGGCTAGTAATCGTTTTGATACTGCTCTGTTATTGGAGGGACAGAAGTCTGCAGGGGTTTGAGGGACATTTAAGCTTAGGTAGCTTTGCTGGCTAGTAATCTACCTTCTACTGCAGTGCTCTGTATGTAGCTGCAGTGGGCAGCTGTCCTGCTTCTGATCTCATCTGCTGACTGCTGCAATAGCAATAGTCCTTGTAAGGACTGCTTTTATTTATTTTTTTGTTGTTTTACTACTACTACTACTACTACTACTACTACTACTACTATAAGAGCCCAGTGCTATTAGTCTAGCAGTGTTGGGGAGTGGGACTGGTGTGCTAATCTGCTGCTCCTAGTAGTTCAGCAGCACCAACTTTAATTTTTTTTTTTTAATATTCATTCTTTTTTTATTTAACTTTTTTTTTATTTTACTACCGCTGTAGTAGTGTATAAGTTGACCTTTTAGGCATTATTTGCCCTGTAGGCATTTTTTGCCCAGTGTGTTATTCAACCAACTGCTATCTAGCTGTGTGCCCGTGTTCACATTCTGTCTAAATATCCATAATATTACCGTCTCCAGAAAAAACACCGGAGTGACTTTTTTCAAGCAGCCATAATAAATTTTACGTAATCCGTATCCATCGCTGTAGTAGTGTATAAGTTGACCTTTTAGGCATTATTTGCCCTGTAGGCATTTTTTGCCCAGTGTGTTATTCAACCAACTGCTATCTAGCTGTGTGCCCGTGTTCACATTCTGTCTAAATATCCATAATATTACCGTCTCCAGAAAAAACACCGGAGTGACTTTTTTCAAGCAGCCATAATAAATTTTACGTAATCCGTATCCATCGCTGTAGTAGTGTATAAGTTGACCTTTTAGGCATTATTTGCCCTGTAGGCATTTTTTGCCCAGTGTGTTATTCAACCAACTGCTATCTAGCTGTGTGCCCGTGTTCACATTCTGTCTAAATATCCATAATATTACCGTCTCCAGAAAAAACACCGGAGTGACTTTTTTCAAGCAGCCATAATAAATTTTACGTAATCCGTATCCCTCGCTGTAGTAGTGTATAAGTTGACCTTGTAGGCATTATTTGCCCTGTAGGCATTTTTTGCCCAGTGTGTTATTCAACCAACTGCTATCTAGCTGTGTGCCCGTGTTCACATTCTGTCTAAATATCCATAATATTACCGTCTCCAGAAAAAACACCGGAGTGACTTTTTTTCAAGCAGCATTCTTATATTTTACGTAATCCGTATCCACCGCTGTGTATACGTTGACCTTGTAGGCATTATTTGCCCTGTAGGCATTTTTTGCCCAGTGTGTTATTCAACCAACTGCTATCTAGCTGTGTGCCCGTGTTCACATTCTGTCTAAATATCCATAATATTACCGTCTCCAGAAAAAACACCGGAGTGACTTTTTTTCAAGCAGCATTCTTATATTTTACGTAATCCGTATCCACCGCTGTGTATACGTTGACCTTGTAGGCATTATTTGCCCTGTAGGCATTTTTTGCCCAGTGTGTTATTCAACCAACTGCTATCTAGCTGTGTGACCGTGTTCACATTCTGTCTAAATATCCATAATATTACCGTCTCCAGAAAAAACACCGGAGTGACTTTTTTTCAAGCAGCATTCTTATATTTTACGTAATCCGTATCCACCGCTGTGTATACGTTGACCTTGTAGGCATTATTTGCACAGTGTTTTCTTCAAACCGCCATCTAGCTGTGTGAGCTTGTTCACATTTTGTCTAAATATTGATAATATTATCGTCTCTAGAAAAACCACTTGAGTTACTTTTTTTCAAGCAGCATTCATATATTTTACGTAATCCGTATCCACCGCTGTAGTAGTGTATACGTTGATCTTGTAGGCATTATTTGCACACTGTTTTCTTCAAACTGCCATCTAGCTGTGTGTATTATCGTTTCCAGAAAAACCAACTGAGTTTTTGTTGTTGTTGTTTTTTTAAAAATAATGCCAGGCAAAGGCAGGCCGCCACGCAGAGGCCGTGCTAGGGGCCGTGCTGCTATGCAATCCTGTGGCCCTAGCAAATTGCCCAGTTTTAAAAAGCCAATGACCCTGAACTCCCAAAATGCTGAAGAGGTAGTTGACTGGCTTACACAGCACACCCCATCCTCTACCGTTTCTAACTTTACCACAACATCCTCCTCATCCTCCACTGCTATGGCCACCCCACGTAACACTTCCTCCACCACCGGTGCCCCATCTTCACTGGAGTCAGAGGAGTTATTTTCCCATGAGTTTCTTGAACTGAGTAATGCGCAACCATTATTGGCAGAAGAAGATGAAGGAGATGAGGACGTTACACCAGATTTAATTCTGGCAGAGAACACGACAGAGATGGACATAATGATGAGTGATGAGGAGGAGGAGGAGGTCCCCGCTGCTGCTTCCTTCTGTGATGTGTCAGAAGAAATTGATGCATCTGAGGAGAATGATGATGAGGAGATTGATGTTTTGTGGGTGCCTAGTAGAAGAGAGCAAGAGGAGGGTAGTTCAGATGGAGAGACGGAGAGTCAGAGAGGCAGTAGGAGAATAAGACTTAGAAGAAGCAGGGAGGCCAGCCCGCAGGGATCAGTAGGGCAACAACATGTATCGGCACCTGTGTTCAGCCGGCCAACGCACCCGCCATTGCCGCCAATGCCGCCAACTTCTACTGTTACCGCCAGATCGCAGACTTCCAAAAAGTCAGCAGTGTGGCATTTTTTTAATGTGTGTGCCTCTGACAAAAGCATTGTAATTTGCAATGAGTGCAGTCAGAAACTGAGCCTTGGTAAGCCCAACAGCCACATAGGTACAACTTCTATGCGAAGGCACATGAGCGGCAAGCACAAAGCACTTTGGGAGCAACACCTCAAAGGCAACAGGCAAACTAAAAGTCACACTCCTTCTGGTCCAGCATCTTACTGCTCTACCTCTGCTCTCCTTGACCCATCTGAACCACCCTCCACTCCGCCTTCCACCTTGACCACCTGTTCCCATTCCCAGTCATCTGCCACCAGCCAAGTTTCTGTGAAGGCCATGTTTGAGCGTAAGAAGCCAATGTCTGACTGTCACCCCCTTGCCCGGCGTCTGACAGCTGGCTTGTCTGCACTCTTAGCCCGCCAGCTTTTACCATACCAGCTGGTGGACTCTGAGGCCTTCCGCAAATTTGTAGCAATTGGGACACCGCAGTGGAAGGTACCCAGCCGCAATTTTTTTTCTAAAAAGGGAATACCACACCTGTACCAACATGTGCAGAGCCAAGTTACCGCATCTCTGTCACTTAGTGTTGGGCCAAAGGTCCATATGACTACTGACGCATGGTCCTCCAAGCATGGTCAGGGCAGGTATGTCACCTACACTGCCCACTGGGTGAACTTGGTAATGGCTGGGAATGGGAAGCAGGGAATGGGTAGCTCAACAACAACAACAACAGTGGAGTTGGTGTCACCGCCACGGATTGCACGCGGTTCTGCCACCACCTCTACTCCTCCATCGCTCTCTACCTCGTCTTCTTCCTCTTCTTCTTCTTACTCTGCTGCTGGGTCCTCCTTCTCCTCCTCCACACCTGTGCACCCCCAGCTCCCCCTAGGCTATTCGACGTGCCAGGTACGCCGTTGTCACGCTGTCTTGGGGATGACGTGCCTGGAAAGCAAAAACCATACCGGATCTGTACTCCTGTCATCTCTGCAGTCACAGGCCGATCGGTGGCTGACCCCACACCAACTGCAGATCGGAAAAGTGGTGTGTGACAATGGAAGCAATCTGTTGGCAGCGTTGAGACTGGGAAATTTAACACATGTGCCCTGCATGGCACATGTGTTAAATTTAATAGTCCAACGTTTTGTCTCCAAGTACCCAGGATTCCAGGACGTTCTCACCCAGTCCAGAAAGGTGTCGGCCCATTTCAGACGTTCCTACACAGCCATGGCACGCCTTGCTGACATTCAGCAGCGCTACAACATGCCAGTCAGGCGTTTGATTTCTGACAGCCAGACTCGCTGGAATTCAACGCTCCTTATGTTGGAACGTCTGCTGCAACAACAAAGGGCCGTCAACGAGTACCTTTTTGAACTGGGTGGTAGGACTGGATCTGCAGAGCTGGGGATTTTTTTCCCCCGTTACTGGGTGCTTATGCGCGATGCCTGCAGGCTCATGCGACCTTTTGAAGAGGTGACAAATATGGTCAGTCGCACCGAAGGCACCATCAGCGACCTAATACCCTTCGCTTTCTTCCTGGAGCGTGCCGTGCGACGAGTGACAGATGAGGCTGTAGACCAGCGTGACGAGGAGCTGGAAGCGCACGATTTATGGTCGCAATCACCAGAACGAACCCAGGCACCTGCTGCAACGCAGGGAGAGGTGCCAGAAGTGGAGTCAGAGGAGGAAGGTGGCTTTGTGGAGGAGGAGGAGGAGGACCAACAGGAGCAGGCTTCCCAGGGGGCTAGTGGTGACCTTTTGGGGACCCCTGGTCTTGTACGTGGCTGGGGGGAGGAGACCGTGGATGATGCAGTCCTTGATAATGAGGAAGCGGAGATGGATAGCTCTGCATCCAACCTTGTGAGAATGGGGTCTTTCATGCTGGCATGCCTGTTGAAGGACCCCCGTATCAAGAGGCTTAAGGAGAAGGACCTGTACTGGGTCGCAACGCTACTAGACCCTCGGTACAAGCATAAAGTGTCAGAAATGTTACCAACATACCACAAGTCCGAAAAGATGCGGCATTTACAAACCAGCCTGCAAAACATGTTGTACAATGCTTTTAAGGGTGATGTCACTTCAGGAACTCATCAACATTCCAGGGGCAGAGGTGCCAGTAATCCTGCCACGAGCACACCTGCAAGGACAAAGCCCTTTGGCCGGTCTGTAACGTCAGACATGCAAATGTTTTTCTGTCCAAGGCAGCGCCACAACCCTTCGGGATCCACCCTCAAAGAACGCCTCGACCGGCAGGTAGCGGACTACCTGGCATTAACTGCAGATATCGACACTCTGAGGAGCGATGAACCCCTGGACTACTGGGTGCGCAGGCTTGATCTGTGGCCAGAGCTGTCACAATTTGCCATGAACCTCTTGTCTTGCCCAGCCTCAAGTGTGCTCTCAGAAAGGACCTTCAGTGCAGCAGGAGGGATTGTAACTGAGAAGAGAACTCGCCTAGGTCACAAAAGTGTCGATTACCTGACCTTTATTAAAATGAATGAGGGGTGGATCTCGGAGGGTTACTGCACGCCGGAAGACTTGTTCTGACTTCTATGCAGCTGTCCTTCTCTTCAAGCCTCATGACTCCACACACAGCTGTCCTTTAGCGTCCTCCTCCCTCCGCCACCGTTACAAACTAGGGTGCAAACCCTACTGGTTTAATTTTTTCTGGCCTCTGTGCTTCAGTGGCTGCAACCAAAAAAACTGGGCAAACAATGTCTACAAGGTCAACGTATGGCGAAAAATGACTATTTTCAGCATTTATATGGCATATTTTTTCTGGCAACTGTGCTTCAGTGGCTGCGTCCAAAAAAATGCATATTTTCTGCATTTATATGGCATAATTTTTCTGGCCTCTGTGCTTCAGTGGCTGCAACCAAAAAAATGCATATTTTCTGCATTTATATGGCATAATTTTTCTGGCCTCTGTGCTTCAGTGGCTGCAACCAAAAAAATGCATATTTTCTGCATTTATATGGCATAATTTTTCTGGCCTCTGTGCTTCAGTGGCTGCAACCAAAAAAATTTATATTTTCAGCATTTATATGGCATAATTTTTCTGGCAACTGTGCTTCAGTGGCTGCGACCAAAAAAATGACTATTTTCAGCATTTCTATGGCATATTTTTTCTGGCCTCTGTGCTTGAGTGGCTGCGGCCAAAAAAACTGGGCAAACAATGCCTACAAGGTCAACGTCGTTGACCTTGTAGGCATTGTTTGCCCAGTTTTTTTGGCCGCAGCCACTCAAGCACAGAGGCCAGAAAAAATATGCCATAGAAATGCTGAAAATAGTCATTTTTTGCCATACCTTGACTCAACGTATATGGCAAAAAATTTATATTTTCAGCATTTATATGGCATATTTTTTCTGGCAACTGTGCTTCAGTGGCTGCGACCAAGAAAACTGGGCAAACAATGCCTACAAGGTCAACGTATGGCAAAAAATGACTATTTTCAGCATTTATATGGCATATTTTTTCTGGCCTCTGTGCTTCAGTGGCTGCAACCAAAAAAATTTATATTTTCAGCATTTATATGGCATAATTTTTCTGGCCTCTGTGCTTCAGTGGCTGCAACCAAAAAAATTTATATTTTCAGCATTTATATGGCATATTTTTTCTGGCAACTGTGCTTCAGTGGCTGCGTCCAAAAAAACTGGGCAAACAATGTCTACAAGGTCAACGTATGGCGAAAAATGACTATTTTCAGCATTTATATGGTATATTTTTTCTGGCAACTGTGCTTCAGTGGCTGCGTCCAAAAAAACTGGGCAAACAATGCCTACAAGGTCAACGTATGGCAGTTGTTTAAAGAGAACAGTAGATTACTAGCCAGCAAAGCTACCTAAGCTAAAATGTCCCTCAAATCCCTGCAGACTTCTGTCCCTCCAATACAGAGCAGTATCACGCAGATTACTAGCCAGCAAACTTACTATCATCTGTCCCTGAAATCACTAACAGCTCTCGCCCTACACTATCTCTTCCAAGCACACACAGGCAGATTTTTCAGATACATTTTTGCCCTTGATCCCCCTCTGGCATGCCACTGTCCAGGTCGTTGCACCCTTTAAACAACTTTAAAATCATTTTTCTGGCCAGAAATGTCTTTTGTAGATGTTAAAGTTCGCCTTCCCATTGAAGTCTATGGGGTTCGCGAACCGTTCGCGAACCGCTCGCAATTTTGCGCAAGTTCGCGAATATGTTCGCGAACTTTTTTTCCGACGTTCGCTACATCCCTACTGCTGGGTAATCACTACCACTGGTGGGAGGATGAGAAGAGAATTCACTGCTTCTTTATTCACTGGTATTCAATGAATTCTACGCCATATTTCTTTTCTGTTGAAACCCTTTCAGCCCAAACATGTGCACTCACATCACAATACTGCATAATAAGCTAGATTTACTGGGAGTAGATGAGCAGGAGGACGTGCACATAGATCTCTTTAGGAGAACTGTCACCCTATTGCCTTATTTTGTCAGCCACTATAGAACCAGAAGGTGGATTTTATGATGGTTATTACTGATATATAAAACTATGTTTTACAACTCTAGAGACTTTTCCTTTTAAGATATGTAGTTAAAAATAATTATTAAGATCATTTAATTGATATATATTATAACATTTAAGTATAAAAATGACTGCACTGATCTGATTAAAGCTGTAGATCTGCTAAACATATTTTATACATACAGTATATACTGATAAAACACAACTAATATTAAAGGATAAAGAAAAACATGTAGCCATTTGACAGGTAAAGGTTAAAATATGACTGTGTTGCAGGGGATTTTGGTTGGGAATTGTAGTGAGAGCCTTTCTGCTCTGTTAAATGCATCCACATAGACCTATGAATTATATATATATACCCTGTGAAATGACTCGAGATTTCCTGGCCAAACCAAGAGATCACATTTTACAACTGACAGCGGTATTAATCTGCCCTCTCAAAAAATATATGAATACTTTCTTGGAGGGTCAAGTGATATTACTTTCCAGTGGGATTACCCCTTGTTTACTGCAGGACAATATTTTTATACTGGAAAAGGAAGGGGTTTTTTTTCTGTCGAAGACAATTCAATGGTTAGAAGTGAAAAGAGAGCACTAAAGATGGAGTGTGACATCTAGCTTGCTGTTTACAGATCGACCAAAGTGTAGTGACTTAAAAGTGTTTGTTTTTATTGTGGGTGAAATTTATACATTGTAGGGAGTGCTTTTAAAGCACATTCAGGGATTCAGCTAACACTATACATAACAGCATAACAGACAATTCATGATGTGTTGAAGTGAGTTGAGTATGATGTTTAAAAAAAGAAAGAAAAAAAATATATATACTGTGTGTGTGTGGTGTGTGTGTGTCTGTGTGTGTCTGTGTGTGTGTGATGAACAAAGTACTGTATTCACAAGGCTTTAAAAATATATTTTATTTTAAACATGTATATATTATTTAAATAAGGTCAATATTTCTGTCAGCAGAATTGACCTTCCCCAGGGACAAACAAGCAAATAAATAAATTGTATTACACACATTTTGTCTCTCTGTTTGTCCCTAAGGAAGGTCACTGCTACTGTGAAAAACGTTGAACTAATTAAATAAAATATAGACTTTTTAAAGCTGTATGAGTGCAGTACTTTAGTACTTTGCGCTAATATTACTTACTGGCAACCAGACAGAGGCTGCATATAAATAGATAGATAGAAAAAATCCACTGCGCCAAAATGTATTGATGCACGTCAACATTCGCACACGCAAAAAAATTATTCGGACGCTAATTGACTTTAATGCATTTAGACCAAATAGTCGCTTAAATGCGGCTAGCGTCAAAATTGGCGCGTGCCAAAATTATTTTGTTGCCCATTGACTTCAATGCATTGTGCAAATTTTTCACCATTTTGAGAATTTCGCTGTAAATTTGCTAATTTTTGGCACAGATTCGCCCATCACTACTCATCAAACAAAAATACAGCATGCCTGGGTACAGATAAAAAGTGTACAAAGCAACAAAAAAGTTTTTTTTTCACCCCTGAGGAAGATCACAAAGATATGACTGAAATTGGAATTTCCTTTGTGTGTTTATTAAAATCAGTAACTTTAACAGAACCTGTTGAGTGAAGTGATGGGCGAATTTATTCGTCAGGCTCGAATCCGCAGCAAATTCCCGCTATTCACCGCAAAAAAAAATGGACGCCGGCGTCAAAAAAGGATGGCAGCGCCATTTCACAAATTTTTCACCGTTTCGCAATTTTTTTACCGTTTCGCAAATTTTTCGGTGAAACGCTCACAATTTGCCCATCACTAGTTGAGTGTAGTGCATTTGGTTGCTTTGGCGAAATTAGCTACGGTAGGCGTTAAAGAGTAGGATCAGGCACATAAAGAAAGGGACTCCACATTTTCAGGCAAAAACATTGGTCTATTTCATCAAACTTTTTCCAACATAAAGGTAACAGGAGTAGTGATGGGCGAATTTGCGCCGTTTTGCTTTGCCGCAAAATTCGCGAATTTCGCGCAAAATTCGCGAAACTGCGAAAATTTTGCAAAACGGCGCCAGCGTCTCAAATTTGATGCCGGCACCCGTTCTTTGACGCTGGTGCCCGTTTTTGGATGCCAGCACCCGTTTTTGACGCCGGCGGGCATTTTTTTCCAACGCCGACAAAAAAATTTTTTGACGCCGGTGATTTTTTTTCGCCGAATTTTCGCTGGCGTTTTGCGAATTTATTCGCTGGCACCAAATCGCACGAATTTGCCGCAAATTCGCGCCAGGCGAATAAATTCGCCCATCACTAAACAGGAGCACAATTCATTAGCATTTCAACAGCACACATTCAAAACGTTTCCCCATTCTGGAGTTCTCACAATACAAGGTGGTTTCCACACTGTAGAATTTTCGTGGCTTCTGACTAAACCTTGCTGACTCTTCCCTCCTGGGATTAGGGTTGCCACCTGGCCTGTTTTTTACCAGCCTGATCCCAATGTCATTAATAGGGAAAAAATATAAATATATAGGAAAGCTGGAATTTTTTTCCAGAAAAGCTGGCAACCCTACTTAGGATATCAACTCACAGCCTCTGGTCTGTCTCACCTTCTGTCTTTCCTCAATTACTTTAGACTCTCAGTCACCTGGTTACATCTCCCTCTGCTCCTTACAGCCCCTCTGGGAGTTCCTAACACAGACAGGTAACCTTTCTGTTCTGTACCCTGCTCAGAGAGACCTTCCTAACTCTCATTACAATGAAATACCTTTCCACAGGACACTAGGAAAGTGAGCTCCAACATGTGAACTGGACCACTGGAATGGATTGACCTGTTCCTTCCAGAGAAAATCAGAGAAACCATGCAGTAACAGATAGCAACCAACCATTGAACAGCTATGTTTAGCTACATGGAAGAACAATGAAAGTGAACGTTTTGATTGGAGACCAAAGATTACTGCACTGGTGTCAATCGGCCATCAGCCTTTTTTTTTTTTTACAACTTATCATTGCTTGATTAAGATTTACCACTTCATTTATGCCATGTAGAAACCATGTGTGTTTATAAATTTGTGCAGTAAATTTGGCATATGGAGCAGTAAAATGCTGGTGTAAAAAAAAAGGTGCCTACCTTGAAAAAAAAAACACTGCAAAAAAAAGTTTTTTTTTATCCATTATTTTCTATGCATGATTTTTTGGACACCTGAATTTGTCCCTATGACTGAAATGTTATGCCGGGTCTCGGGTGGTATAAAATAATGGCATCAATTACAAACCTATTGTGGCAAAAAGAATATACATATGCAGGTTTGTAAATATGATAAATAATGTATCTTGCTAACCTTTATAAATATGCTCAGAAGTTTTGTAGAGGATTACAAATAAAGGTCCTGGATGAAGCTGTACAAAACAACAAGTACTGATGTAATGAGGGAAGCTGTTTAATGTGGCACATACACTGTTTAATATGGAAGAGAAGCTTTGCGTTGTGGCACAGGCACAGGCACTGACACATAGTACTGTGTATGGGAATCTAGGGGGAAACCATTTAATATTGTGGAACAGATACTGATCTATGTGCTTGGGGACCCTGGATGAAACCCTTTACTATAGCACCAACAGCTAGAGGGATGTTTATGCCTATGAATGTGGTACAGACACTGATGTTAGAGAAACCTGTGGGAAGCATTGTGTATGGAGACCATAGGGAAGGCTGTTTAACCTGATATTGACCACTGTATTGGGGACAAGCCATTTAAAGTGGCTTATACATTGATTCATAGAATGGTATGTGTTCCCTGGAGGAAACTATATAAAGTGGGGCAGATTGTAATAAAGAACACTCTATATTGGGAAAACCTGGCATCTGACACCCACTTGTTTTCCAATATATGGAATATTTGATTAATGTCCATTAAAAAGACAATAAAAAACAGAAAGTAGATTGAAGTTCACAAGGGAAAACTATTGATACAAAGGGGGTGCAGTTTTGCAGTGATAAAATGCTTTCTGTAGTTCAAATCCTTTCATTTCTAAAGCCAGATCTCCTTTTCCTCTACAACTGAGGAACTGAGAAGCTACTTGCAGCAGTACAAGCTGCAAGGCACGACGACAAATTTATTTTGTGGTATTAGTAATTAGGTCAGATGATTATGAATTAAATCATTTCATTTTGCAGCATAATATTGTATATTAGACAATAACTTATGCGGACACTTTTAGCTTGCACGTTTGCAAGCTATACAATATACCAGATGAGTTGCTAAAGATTTGCAGAACTTATATTAAATGCTAAAAAGGAAGAAATTGCGTGCACAAAAAGCATAAAAATTGCATTTATTTTCCCCATAAAGAACTTCTATTGCATTCTCCATAATTATGGAGGAAAATAAAGAAGTAGGAACCTGTCAAGAAATATTTAAAGCAGAGCAACAATTATTGGTGATGTTAAAGGTGATCGAAACACTGTTCCTCAGCCGTATTATCCTCACATTTTTCTGAATTATAAGTTCCAGCATACTCCAACATATTGTCAAAGGTTAAAGCATGCTAAGAGCTGTTTAGCAATTTTAGTTCTTCTGTTCTTAAAATAGCATCTGTCAACAAACCTTTCTCCAGCTCTCACACAGCAATAACTCAATAAATGCAAGAGAAACCTATAAGAATTGCACCTGGTCTGACTCCATGTTCTTTGTTGCTGAATTGGAGCAAAAATCACTAAAGTTTGCCTATAATAAAACAACTAAGAAGTATGTCTGACTCCTTTATGTGTAATATTGGAAAGACAATATTTGTATGTTAGATATAGCAAGATGACTGTTGGGCAGGATTCTCATTGGTGAATATTCTTGCATTGCTAATTAATTTTGACCAGAGAGTTTGGAGGCACAGTGGAACAGGGTTTCATCCCAAAATGTCCTTCAAATATATTGTTGGGCAATTTACATGGAATACACTTCATATACATAAAAACACACAAGCAGTTTGATCTGCATATTGCAGGCCACCAGAGCCAATATGCAAGTCTTGTCCCTTATAGGAAAACTAAACTCTAAAATGAATGTAGCTAAAAATCCCATATTTTATACACTGAACGTATTGCACCAGCCTAAAGTTTCACCATCTCAATAGCAGCAATGATCCAGGACTTCAAACTTGTCACAGGGGGTCACCATCTTGGAAAGTAACACTCACATGCTCAGTGGGCTCTGAGCAGCTGTTGAGAAGCTAAGCTTAGGGGTCGTCGCAAATTATCAAGCAGAAAATGAGGTTGGCTTGTAATATAAGCTGATGCTACAGGGCTGATTATTAAATTCTGATGCACTGGTTTCTGTGCTGCCATGTAGTAATTATTACTAAACAGCCCTATATTGTGACATTTATATTGTATGTGTACTGTATATTGTGAGTGGGTCCCTACGGTCAGTAAGTGACAGCAGCACAGAGCATGTGCAGTGAATCCGTCGAAAAGAAGATGGGGAGCTACTGGGGCATCTTTGGAGGCACAGATCTTCCCTGTTAAAGGGCTGTGGTTGCCTTGGGCTGGCATAGAAGCCCAAAACATAATGTACAACCTTTTTTATAGTTAGGCTTTAGTTCTCCTTTAATATAAAAGGTTTATGAATAATAGTTGCAAAATCAAATAGCAATTTATTTATAATTGTTTGTTTAAATTATCAATAAATTGCTATTTGATTTTGATTTTGTTTTATCCTATGGAGAAAGTACTGTATATACTGTATCTAGCTCACTGGATTTGTCTAAGACCCATTAGTCCCTCTTCTCTTGCGATACCCTCTGGTGCTATTTCAGAGCTCTTCAACTCCAGATCATTTTGTGCAAAAAAAAATTCTCTTGAGTATGGAGTGCAGGCCTTAAGTAAGAAATTAAAAACCTGAATAGAGTGCAGAGACGTGCAACTAGATGAAGGACTAGATTTAAACTAGAGGAAAGACATAAAAATAGGGGTTGTTTTCTCTGGAGAAAAGGTTCTTGTGGGAGAGAAATGATTACTCTTTACAAGTACATTAGAGGACAATGAGGATGTGGAATGCCCTGCTGGGTGCTGTTGTGATGGCAGATTCTATAAATGCCTTTAACAATGGCTTGGCTGTCGTCTTGAACAAGCATAATGTCCAAGGTTATTCTGGCCTTAAGAAATACAGTAAGTTAGTATAGGTAGTGGTATACATAGTTATATACAGTATGTGAGTATGTGTCAATGTGCACTGGGGTGTGTTTGTGGATGGTTTGAACTTGATGGCCTTTTCTTTCCCAACCCAGTTTAACTATGTACTGTAACTAAATATGTAACTGTGTAAATATAAAATGTTGAGCATGCACAGAGATAAAAGCTGTTGTCTGAACTCCAGACTGTCAGCAGCTTATTAGTAGTGATGGGCGAATTTATTTGCCAGGTGCAAATTTGCGGGGAATTCCGGCAATTTGCCGCTGGCGAATAAATTTCCGAAACCGCTGTGAAAATTCGTCACCGTCCAAAAAACGACACGGTGTCAAAAATGAGACGCCGGCGCAGTTTCGCAAATTTTTCACCGTTTCCTGAATTTTGCTGGAAATTTGTGATTTTTTCGATGAAGCAAAACGCCCCAAATTCACCGATCACTACTTATTGGCATTGTGTATGGGGCCCTTTTTAAGCCTACAATACCAATATGCATCAGAAAAACAGATATCTATCAGGCAAGTTGGAAAATCTTGTGGGGAGACCTCATCGCTACCTCTCCCAATGGGTCTTCATATACTACCATAATAATCCAATCTTCAGAACAGGGGCCAGACAATCAGATTTTGCCCAGTATGTCGGTGGTATAATTTGGTAAAGATTCTCTCATTTAGCCACCTTGCCAAACAAGAAGCTGGTTCACATAGTCAGTGGGGTGTCCAACTGATCTTATTTCTACAATGGAGTCTGACCCCATCTAGACTAGTCCAACTGAAGCTAATTACTGATTGATGCTTGAGGCACATTTGCCCAGATTTAATAATCAGCCCTAATAAGTTTAGAATGAAGCTGAAGCTAATCATCTGCACTGGCTACCAGCAGCACTATATTTAGGTCCAGTGCAGGCATCGGACCTTAGCCCAACCCAGTTACAGAAGTCATATCACACCCATGACATATGATGTAATTTCCATTGCCGATGTGCAAAAATGCAATTCTAGCCCCTCTCCCCCAGCTTAGCTGCCAGATTTCCTCACAAGTTTCTGGCAGCTGGGAAATATTTTATTATTTATAAAAATTGTTATATAGGCACCCAAGGGCCTTCCCTTTAAAGCTGCCTCCCTAAGCACAGGGGTTCGGGTACCTATATATAGATATGATCCTGACTTCCAGGCCAGTGTCCAGACATAGTATGCATGGTTTCAAAATGGGAACGCCCCACAAACTGTAAAGACATAATTTTTTTTTATTTTTGAGAAAAGCCATACAAAACTTTATAAAGTATTTATTGTTTTCAAAGCCAGTAAGCGATCAGTAGAATATTCCTTTTCATTCAGCATCAGAATACTTTACATTAATTCAGCATTAAGTAAATGGACTTATGCCCACACATTCTCACCCAGCTACTAATTGTGTGAGGAGGATGGGATTTGTGACAAAAAAAAAAATAGATATTCATATTGCCACTTCCTGATTCCGGGTTTCAAACACAATGAGGTATTGTATTAGATGCTTTCGATACTTATGTTACAAATTGACAGAAAGTAAATAGTTCACTTCTTATTTACTATATAAAATAAATTATATTTACTGAAAGGCATAACCGGCTACAGTCCTTTGGACAAGCATGAAGTGAATGCCACAAATCAAAGTGCATCCAGTGTAGCTGTGTCTGCTTTAATGCAGTTTGGCCTTCTCTGCATGTTCCACACTCTGTTCATTATTGGTTGTCATGCCTGAAATACTGATCTAGGTTTGTGTTCTATATCCGTGTGTGTGTGCTGGAACTGCACGCCTCTTGATTCTGATCCATACTGCCATAAAGTTCCTCATCTACAAATAAATCTTATTTTCTCACTTTTAGGTAATGCGTATTGACCTTCTATTAATACCCAGATATGACCTTTGGCAAGAAAATTAAAATGCCTAACACACTCCATCACTATTTTCCTCCCTACTTAATCACTGCTTGCTTGTCAGGTGATGCCTACTGTGCACAACTGAAATGTGCACTTGCACAGACGTTTGCCTATTAGTAAATGAATGGAAGTGGACAGAATGTTCTCCTGCATCTGGGAAAACAAAGATGATGCTGATCAATGTAATTTGCAAAGTTGCTGGTTACAATGCTTTACTATTCATACAGAGAACAGGGCAACATTAATAACTTTACTGTATATACTTAAATGTGTTTTTATTTATCCACATATATAATGTATAGAGGCTTCAAAGTTTAAAAAGAAAGTGTAATCAAATTGTACCGAAATCCAATTTAGTTCTAATGAACAGAGAAGCTGAATATTAAAAAACTAAGAACAAGATGAAGTAAAAAAAAAAACGTGGATATATTACAGGTATGGGACTTTTTTATCGAGAATGCTCAGGAGCTGGGTTTTCCAGATAACAGAGCTTTCCGTAATTTGGATCTTCATACCGTAAGTCTACTAGAAAATCGTTTTAAGGCTTAATTATATCTTAAAAACAAAAATATATCCCAAAAACTCAAAGATTTAATTAAAAAGCAAGTTTTTATTTAACATTAGGTTAAAAGAATAAGCATAAAGACCAACATGATCATGATTAAGTACCAGAGGTCTGTATGTCTATTCTTTTAATACAATGTTAAAGCTTTTTAATTAAACTTTTGAATTTTTGGGATATCTTTTTGTTTTTTATATATGCCCTTGGAACTGGGGACTATATACCAGTTACCATGGCCCTTTCGACAGGCCCTCTAAGTTGCTGTATTTATTTGTATTTTTCTCTTAATTTGGATCAAGTACAAGGTACTGTTTTATTATAACAGAGCAAAGGAAATAATTTTTTCAAATTTGGATAATTAGGATAAAATGTAGTCTGTGGGAGATGGCCTTCTCGTTATTCAGAGCTTTCAGGATGATGAGTTTCTGGTTAACGGATCCCATACCTGTATTTAATCATTGCTACTTAGGGATGTAGCGAACTGTTCGCCGGCGAACTAGTTCGCGCGAACTTCAACTGTTCGCGTCCGCCGCAAGTTCGCGAACGTCGCACGACGTTCGCCAATAGGCGTTCGCGTCAAAATCGTTCGACCATTCGATCGCTAAAATCGAACGATTTTCGTTCGAATCGAACGATCGAAGCCATTGGATTGAATGAAATCATTCGATCCAATGGCTTCGATCGTTCGATTCGAACGGAAATCGTTCGATCGAACGATTAAAATCCTTCGATCGTTCGAATCGAACGATTTTCGGATGTTCGAAGTTCGCGAACTGTTCGCATTTTTTGCTGGTGTTCGCGAACGGCGTTCGCGAACACATTGTCGGCGGTTCGCTACATCCCTATTGCTACTGACAAAACTCAATTGTATTAAGAACGCATAGTAATCAGACATGCACATGTACCAATAGTACAGGTATGGGATCTGATATCTAGAATGCTTGGGACCTGGGGTGCAGAGCACCATGCCTTAGGGCTACCATTTATGGTAGGGACGACTTATTTTGGATAAAAAAAACAATTCATTCAGAAATGTAGAACTATCTGCTTAAATAGGAATTGGTAGCCCTATATTTTGGAGATTTCTGTATAGCAGGTTTTCAGATAACTGATCCCGTACATGCATTTTGAACCAATCTTTAGTTCCCATAGCAAAACCAGCATAGTCACTGGGCTGGGGCAGGTGATATAATATAGTTGGAATAAAATGTTAGATTAGATCAAATAGTTGTGTTTAAAACCCTAATACAGAGTTGGATGAAGCTGCTAAAACGAGTTATTTCCTGCTAAGGCTCAGTGAATGTATCATGATAGCAGCCATGTTCCAGCTATGCAATCAGATTTTAATCTCCGCTGGTTCAATATGTTGCAGATGCTATACCCATATTTCTCCCACGGAGAGTACTGTTACAGAAACCTAATGCGAAAAAGCAAAATAAAATGCAATTTGTTGCCTCATTCACTGACTAAGATGCAAATTATAGATAACCAGAAAATAATTGATGCCTATCAAACCATGGTGTTGCTGTAGTCTTGACTTCACTGAAGTGCAATTAAACATGTCTAAAAATAACATATGGCTATAGCAAATAATATGGTATAATTTATAGAAATGCTTAAAGCAGTCAGCAATGTCCACTCCATGATAACAAAAAAAAAAGGGATTATTATGTGCAGTAACCTATTTATGAAAAAAGGAAACAGTGTGCTTCTTTCAGGCTCTATCAATTGCTTCAGTAAAGATTTGAAAAGCTTGGCCTACTTTATATGCAGATCACCATCCCAGTTGCATAAGGATTTACAATAGACAAAAACAAAACTGTTTTTGCTGTAAATAAGGGCTGTTTGTTTTACTTGGGCAATTATGTGAATGGCAAAAATGTTTTGCCCCTATTAAGATGCAGATATTGGACTTTGATCATTTGAATTGTTTTGTAATTTCCCCCCAAAATATGTAGTTGATTTAGCACTATTGTGGCATCTACATCCTTAATCGGACACTTCCTATTTCCATTACAGTCAGTTCTACATCCACTGGTCACAGGATCAGAATCCAAGTACAATTTATCAGCCAGTTGCTTTAGTGTACTTTAAGAAGTGCCCGTTAGTAAAGATATATCAATGCAATACACAAAATATATTCAGGGGTTTAAATGAACTGAAGATCTTTGATGCCAGTAGACCTGAAATAAAACGCTTAAAAAGATTATATAAATATATATCACATAAAAGAAGCAGGGAATAGAAAAGTAATCTCTAATTTCCTGCAGAAAATTAGCAATTATATTTCTAATTTGCTGCAAGAGAATTGGACAATCCTTGGAGAAAACCTAGAAGAAGGGGAATACATTTTATTCATTTATTTATTTTTAATAATGCATCATTGTAATATACGGTAAAATAGACTTTTTTTCCTCTAAGCAGTTAAAACAATCGTACCAATTTATTTTCCTCTGGAGTTTCTTTTTCAGTGAAATGCTGCACATAAAAAATATGCTATCAAAGATAAAGGAAACAATTAGATCATTTATTTAAAGTGCAAAGGCACTTCAACACAAAAAAAAAGTGACGCCCAGTGGCTACAGTTGGTAATGGAATGGAAACCATAAAGTATTATATTTACATTAAAAAAAAAGCTTCAGTTCGCTAAGATCTTTGGAGATCTTCTACTTAGCATTAGATAACATATTTACCCTTAATCGATTAGGCAAAAAAAAAAAAAAAAAAGAAAAGGAAAGGGAAAAAAAAATCAGCAGTATTAGACTGTTTCTAGAAATAAAATGTAGAAATAATTTAAAATTGTTGTGTATTATAAGAAAACAAATACTTTGCTTTGCAGTCAAAGGTATTGCAATGCATATGTACCTGTGTAACGATAAAAAATACAGGGTATGCACATTATGCTTGTAACACTCCAGTTAAACAGCAGGCTTTAAGCAATGTCTTCCGGGAGCTTGCCTACAGCTGACTTATTGCAGTTTGTTTCTCCAGAACCTCAAGATAATCTGGCTCTGATTGCATTTTTCCTTGAAGCAAAAGGTGCTCCTGCTTTGATTGTTCTGCAAAGTACTTTCTGGGAGTGCCATATAATACAGTTTTATTTAACCTGTCCTGATTTTGACGCCTTGCTTCATATGCTGGCATAAGATGCCTCTTCGGCAAGGTACAAAAGTTATAATGAACTACCCCTCCACTAGGTAATTCCTTTACCCTCTCTGCAATGTTCTGATAGAGAAGCTCAGGCTCGTCTGGGGGCTGCTGCTTTTCCATCAGCTCAGTTGTGCTTATTGTATAAGCTATGGTAGGTGGGTCCTCCTTTTTATGATCCAGTTTACTGTAACTAAATTCTTGAAGGTTTCTGTAGTAGGCAACTGGATCACCTTCTTTTTGCATGTAGATAGGGTTTTGGCACATTTGCCCAACAGGTGGAGGGATATAGTTGTACACATGAGCCTCTGTTTTATCAGTGCTGTTTGCATTATATGATCCATATTGTAGCTGAAAAGAACTAATGTCTAGGTTGTTAGCACTACTGCTTGGCACACTTTGTACACCTTTTCGCCTTTTCAGAACAAAGACAAACAAGCCTGCCCCAAAGCAAACAGAGAGAATAAATACAACCAGTAATCCCAAAATCAGCACTGAGAGGGGAACCTCGGTATGCAGCTCTGGGTATGGGCTTGGGTATATACGAGAAGGGTGTGGCGTGAAGGATTTATGATTATATGATAAGAGGGTAGAGTCAGACATATTGGGGTAATCTGGACAAATTACCTCCTTGGACAGAAGCCTTAAATGTTCACCAGCATGCTTAAGTGGTGAGTCACATGTTACTTCCTGCACAACTACAGTGGAACTAGACTGTTCTATCCAGTTCTTTAGACCTAAAATATCACAGTTGCAATCCCACGGGTTCTCTTGAAGATCTATTTGTATAAACACTGTAAGCTGATCCAGAACCCCCTTTGCGGGCAGAGAAGAAAAATGATTGTTTCTCAGATTGAGTCTAGTAAGTGCAGTGCCTTTAAATACATTTTCTGGCAGTGACCTCAGCAGATTATTGTTGAGAAACAGAAGTTGAAGGTTTCTCAGAGCATCAAATGTACGTGGCAAAATGTCCTTAATCACGTTATATTCTAAGTAGAGATACTGCAAACTGTACAGGCCATCAAATATGGAAGGATACAGTATTTCAAGGTAGTTGCCATTAAGATAAAGTCTACGCAAACTTGTGAGGTTTGAAAAGGCACCTTCCTGTATCGTTGCAATTCTGTTATTTCCTAAGTGTAACAAATCCAGAGAACCAAATTCAAGAAGATCAGTTTTAAAAACAGTCTGTAAATAGTTACCTGTCAGATACAGTTTCCTTGGGTTGGTTGGCTTAGGCTGGAGATCAGAAATATTACTGATTTTCCTTTCTTGGCAATTGACATTTAGTCCACTGTCAGCATTCTGGGATGTGCACACACAACTTTCAGGGCAGGTCAGAGGCACTGGAGACTTGGTCTGATACACCATGATAGGCCCAAAGATCTGCCTGTCTTTAGACACTGTGACTCTAGGGGTGGGCCTGTTTCTAGTTTTGGGGGGCCTGCTAGCCTTGGGGGCTCTGGTAGGGATGACTGCAGGGTTAAATGTAGGGGGAATTCTCTGGATACGGGGATCTGAAAATGCTGGATGCCCTCCTCTTTGATTTGTATCACTGGCACTTTTCCTAGGACATAGATCTTGTCTGGTAAGTTGGGTGACATCTTTCCCATGCAGTCTAAAGGGGGTCTCACAGACAATCTCTCCCACAAAAACTGTGATGGTATCCAGCCATGCCTTGAGTGGAATCAGATCACATGTACAATTCCAAGGATTTTCCTCCAACTGGATCTCCATTATACCTCCTATGTGTTCAAGGACACCCGCAAAGGGTAACATTTTCAGCCTATTCCCTCTAAGATCCAAATGGGTCAAAAGCACAAAACGAAAGACATTGTTGGGGAGAGACAAGAGGAGATTGTCATTGAGAATCAGGACTTTTAATTTATTCAACTTGCTGAATGCCCCAGCTTCAATAACACTGATAAAATTGTAATCTGCTTGCAAATATTCTAGACTTTCAAGGCCCTGAAAAGTTTCCTCCCTGAGCACTTCCAGTTTGTTATTATTGAGATGCAACCGCTTCAGGGTCTTTAGCCCATTGAAAGCACCAGTCTTGATTTCCTGCAGTTCATTGTTGCCTAGATGGAGAGTCACAGCGTTGGAATAATTGACAAACTCATTGGGATACAGTCTGCTCAGTAAGTTACCATTAAGGAATAGCTGATAGATTCTAGACTGGGGTGGCAGGAGCAAACTGACGCTTGTGAACCCCTTGTTCTCACAGTTTATATTTAACACGTTCTCCTTCTCCTCGCACATGCAGCGGACCTTGCATATGTCTTTGGCAGTTTTCCGGCTCTCAGTCTTTAAGATCCCAGTCAGTGATATAACACTTAGCAACAAAATGCTGCTCAGCATCTTTATACTCCACAGATCCCAGATCTGGTACCTACGTTAAAACCTTCGGAGAGAAGAGGGAGAAACAAAAGCAATAGATATGTAAATAGAACAAGGAGAGTTAGCTGTGCAGTTGCACATCCTGCATCATCATTAAACGGAATGATCTGGGAATACATTTCTAAATTCAGTCATTATTCAAAGTAACCCCCCCTGTGAAGCCATCCCTAGGCATGCATCAGCAGCAGTGTTAAACTGACAGGCACTCTGTACTTACACATCAGGCAGCATGAGGATTTTCTCCTATGCAGGGCATATGCAGCTTTGCATATCAGAGCTCAGCATCCCAGATTATGTTAATCATTCTCCTCCGAGGGCTTCGGTGAGGGAAAAGCTGTGCAGAAGTCGGCTTGGAGCTGGGAGTAGTTGCTGCTGTGGCTGCCTTCCCTGTGAGTGGGGGTTTCTATAGTGCCTTGTACTCTGCAGACTCCCTCAGACTGAGAGGGACTGACGTCACGCCCTGGAAATTTGATGCTGGGGGAGCACTGAACACACGTTGTGCCTTTCCTGCTGCACTCCCCTTGGAAAGCCCAAATCTCATCCGTCCCTTTCATTGTGGCAAAAGGAGTGTGAAACTCATTGTGATCCCTGGATCCTGTGTAGCTGAAGAAGACCTTAGCTGCACAACCTCCCCCTCCTTCTCTTCCCCCTCCTTTTCCCAACACCCTCGATCTTCTCTCCCAAGCTGCACTCCATTTGGGAGAAACTACAGTAAGTTTAATGCATGCTGGGGCAGAGTTGCAGATGATGCTTGCTTCACTGTGTCACCTGTTATGCATGTTGTGTATGAGCTTAGAAGCTGTTGACTATTGGGTGACACTTGTTAGAAATGTTCTTAGCAGGCACTCTTAACCTAAATATATATATATATATATATATATATATATATATAATGCATATGTTGTGATGAGCCCTTTGAACACATATCTGTATCTCTGCTGCATTTGTATTTTAACATTAACGCAGGCTGTCTGCCATAGAAGAACTATTCCTATTGCAAAGAAAATCGTCGGGTTAATCTGAAGCAGGCACTTAATAGATAGGATACAATAAGGAGAGCTACGCTGAATGTAAATTAACTGCATTTAATCCAGGGCTGTGCAAACTGCAGCCTTCCCCTTCAACTCCCAGCATGCTCAGACAACCGAACGCTGCTGTAAGGGGGGGTAGAAGTTGTAGTTTCACAACAGCTGGGGAGCTGTAGGTTTGCTATTCCAATTCCCATTGAAAAATGATTTAAATTAATGTTCCAACCTTAACTGCCAGTGCTTTTGTGAGAGCTAAGCATTAAAAATATATTTGTTGTGGCCCCTCTGTAGGCGAATGGGCTCACAACGGAGTGGCAGCAAACACATCTATATTAAATAAGGTTGCAGGGTTTGACCTACGGCAATTAAAACCTCAGGCTATAACAGCTGATACTATTTACTGCTTGCACGTTGATAATTCTGACACTGTGTGGATGTCTCCACTCAAACTGGGCTACAAGAGTAAAAGTGCTCTTTGTATTATTAAATGTGCAGGTCTCTCTCTTTTTTTTTTTTTTTTGGTCGATCGTTCAAATGAATTTTGTTTCTGAAGTTTACCCTCCACCCAAGCAGAGTGCAGTGTTCCTGTGTGGGGTTAAAGCACTTGCACATTCCCACAGCCATGCATTGTATGGCGGTTGCCTGAGCGACTTTTAGCAATTGATAATGATGAGGGGCAGGGAGAGACGTTGGTTTGATAGACAGCATTGTATCCTTGGACACGATTTTGTCATTTACTAGGACTACGGGCAGAAAAGAGTTGTTTCAGAGAGACGGCGTGTAATTATGGATAGAATCTCTGGAGGTATAGGACTGTGCTGCAGTTCCGACACATTATCTCTGCTGCTAAAGTGCTAATACTTTCACAATTAAAAGTGCTTTTGCTGGAGGCTTAATGTGGTCTTTGTGGCACCAGCATCTACCCTGTGCATGCCAAGGGACGCTCTTTCTCTTGGAGGGAGAGAGGAAACATTATGACTGGTGAAGGTGCATTTGCAATGAGGGTACCAGAGGGGTTAAGGCAGAAATTCAACTGGAACGGACAAATACCAATAAAGAATTACGTACAGGCCTAATTAACAGTAAAAAGAGCAAGCAGGCAAAAAGGCATGAAGAATAAATGCAAACAACGCAGGTTTTCCCCTCGCATTGCTCTGCAGTACCACTGGGTTCTGAAAGAAAAGCTTCATTTGTTAATAGAAAGGCAACGAAATGCAGGTTTGTGGTGATTGGCGCCAGTGCCTAGGACCGAGGCTGTCTGAAATACTGGAATGCTGCTTAGAAGTGAACTCAAAGCTCTTCCCCTGCCTCAGCTACACAGACTGGAGATCAGTGAAACGATTGTTTTCTGACCGGATGGGCTGGGGGTGGCAGGGACAAATAAATGATCATCCCCCCCCTCCACTAATCTCAGTTGATGTGTTTGTGACTTCTTTATTGGAGGATTTGAACAGATTGAGTAAACCTCACACAGGGAATTGCAAGGAATATAGCTTGAAGCCTTACCCAGCAGGGAGGAATAGCACTGTTATGACCTAGTCTAGGAATTGTGTAATTGATTAAATGTACAATCAAGTGAATACAAGTGACCATCCATGATGTACTAAATATTTACTTGCTGGAAAGGTTGATCATTTTGCTTAAGTTCAAGTTAGTTGCACGCGGGAATCTGCATCCCTCAGCACCCCAGATGGTGGGGAACTGCAACTCTCAAAATCCCTCAACTAGCTCAGATTGCTACTGGGGATCGCAATTCTTGAACATCTGTAGCAGCGAAGGTTGCCTGTCCCTCGTGTAATGTGTGATGAGCTGTTGTTAACACTGACATTCTCATAAAATACTCCTTGGTACAAATTAACAACATTCTCCAGTATGATATTCATCAAACCAAACCGCATTCTGTATCATGAGATTGTCTTGGTAGTATTGAACTCTCTAAAATAAATACACCAAATAATGCCAGATCAGCCACACACGGACAACTGGACTGCTGTTCTTATGAACCCTAGTCTGACCACAGGTGCCATGCAGGTTTTTGGATAAAATCATCAGTTTATTATAATCCATCTGAAAAACATTTAGCAAGGACCTTAATAAAGAAGTGAATTCTAATTTGCATTTGCTACTTATACTTAACCTTGTCTTCTTTATAAACACTTGGGGAAAGCTAAGTGTGTTGCCCTCTGTGAGAGGGAAAGAGTAGTTCTCCAACAGCAAGGTGGTCCGTCTCATATCACAACAGCTACAAGAGGTACAATATTTACTACACATTAAAGATTTATGGCATTTACTCAATTTAAGGACTACAGTATAGACTAGAGTGGAGAGTATAATTCTTGTGATTTCTTTCCAATTGTGCTTAAAAGAGTTGGGATTGCATCATTTAAGGTGCTTGGTGGCAATCTTAGGTCTGTTTCTTAAGGCCCAAATATGATCTATTGTGGGAACCTTGGATCTACCACCACCAGTAAGGTGGTGTTAGTTCTAGGGTTCCCCAGTAGGGCCAATTGCATCTATATATAAGTGAGCTCACTTTATGGTAGGCCACCAAGAAAGTAAAACAATACGGTAATATGAAGGAGTAATTTAAGAACGGCAAACGTGGCTATGACACATTTTAATTATGAAATGTCTTTATTTATTTATTTATTGAAGTTTGAGCTGTTTTTCTTTGAGTTTTCTAGGTTATTTTTTTGGTCAAAAGCCACATTTTGAGGTTAAAAAAATTGTATTATACCGCGACTCCCTGGACATTGCTTGAATCTGAAAATACACCATATAAAACCTGTTGAGTCACGTAGAAGTCAATAGCAGAGGACCCGTGAACCATTTGAAGATGTTAATAGCCTGCATGATGTTCAAGTTTTTCATAAGGGTTTTCCCCTAAAACTTGATCAATGTAAGCAATTTAAGTTTTTTTTTGGCGAAAACTTGATTGATTCAAGTTTTCGGGATTCGCAACTCGAACTCATAGAATCGAGTTTTTTCTATTCAATGTTTTTCTTAAATAAGAAATCATTCGACGTGTGAGTTCATTCAAGGTATAAAAAATTTGACCTTTGTTAAATAACCCGCTTAATGAAAACTGGATCTCTTACATTTCACACCAGCATTTAAACGTATTTATTATTATTATTTATGTTTGGTGATGGCATGCTAGGAAAGAAATAAGCATGACATAGGAAACACATCTGAATTTCAATCTATCTCATCAGCTTAAATAAAGAGCTTCTGACTGTGGGTCTTGGTGCTGGTTTCAATCACCAGACCACAACTGTGCTAGACTAATTGTACTTTTCTAAACAGTAGAGAATCAAACTAATTATTACATGTGGTTGTTATTATTGGTAATAATCATAATAATAATAATCATCATCATCATTTCTTATAGATTTAAACTTAATATATGTCTACTATATTTTCCTTTCAGCATTCAGCCTCATTATTTCCTCTTTCCCCCATTTACTACGTTTACCCAAAGAATGTTTTGTCCCCCTTTTCACTGACTGAATAGCCATTCCTTTTCTGCCTGTGCTTTGGAACAGTTTATTGTGTTCTTGGCCATTCAGCTTGGCTTTGTGTGATCCTTTCTTTCTCTTCATGCTCTTTTTATTCCTATAGCTGGGCTGGCCTTTCTTCAGTTTTTTCAGTCTTTATATATATATATATATATATATATATATATATATATATATATATATATATATATATATATATAAAGTTTTCTCTGTTTATAACCGTATCTACAGTATATATCTAAATAAAGGTAGTTCACATTATCCATGTTTCATAAGGTGCTTTAACTGCAAAAGTACCAAGGAAATCATGTTTAATTTTTTGAAGGTTTTGATTAATTACCTAAAAGTAATTGTAATTATTGATTTTTTTTTCTTAACTAGGATGCGATTATTCATCCTAACTCAATTTCTTTTCTGTAAATATGACAGAAGATAAAATTAAATCAATGAGTTCAAAAACACATCTAGGTATGGGGAGCAATTCATATAAATCTACATTATAATAGGTTAAATAAATCTGTTCATTCATGCAGTGTATATCCAGCTGTTCACTCTAGATAATGTTCTTGTGAATTCAGTTTCCTTCATTACAGAAAGCTGCTACTGTCCTCCTACATTAAGGCTATTACTTTAAAGAGCAGCAGGTTATTACTTACATATTTTAATATTTATAGTGCAAAAGAAAACTATCCACGTGTGTTAATTAGGGAAAACAATCTATCTCTCTAAATATATATTGCATATGAATTAAAATATTCTTTAACAAAAGAAAATTTGAACTTGAGTCATAGACTTCCTTTATATTACCTTTGGCTGGAACAAAATATATATATATATATATCTTTTGACATGTCATCATTTATAACAAAAACATATTTTTATGTAGCAACCCTCTGTTTTTTTTGAACTGGCAGGAACATGCTGGGATTTTCAGGGTCATATTAGGGAAGGGTCCAGGTATCCTACATTGCAAAGGTCTTTTTTTATTGATGGCCTTGATGATTTATGATTCTGCCATTCCTTGTGTTTATGTTTGAGTTAATTATTTAGGTGTAGGCAATAATTGAAAAAATATTAATATGATGAACACTTTTTCGTTTTATTATTGTTACTTTTCTGACATTGAGAGTCTGCTGTAAACATTATCAACACTACTTAATTTCAGTGAGCATTTTAAATCTACTACTAGAGAAAAAAATATAAATATTAGCAGTTATTCTTCATACTGCCTCTAGGTGGAGCATGCAGTGAAAATGAATAACAAGAACAGCTCTCTGCTAAATTCCTTGGAATATGTCATTGTTGCAAAGGTTCCTGACATCAATTAAAATAGTTTATTAGCATTCCTATCAGTTTTATTTAGGTAAGCCATGTGAGAAAACTTCAAGTGACTTTATTTATAAATGAATGCCATTTATGTTTTCTCAACTGCAATGCATATTATTGCCAGTGGGAAAGCATTTCAGGGAGATTTGTTACCTGCAGAAGTGCAGATTAAAACATAGGTGATATATCTCCTTGTGTGTTGTTGCCCTTTGGGGTGTAGCCTGATGCAAATTCACACCAAAATTCAGTTTCACAAATGATTAAAAACTGTACTAGAATTTTGACATGCATTTGACACCCATTTACTCCAAAGCATATGGCACAAGAAAAAATACCCAAATGGCTCCAATGCATTTAGCAAAACTGTTGCAAAATTTTGCCATGTCCCAAATTTTTGGTGAAGCAAAAAAACAATTAGGGGCAGATTTATCAAGGGTCGAATTGAAATCGATGGAATTTTCGAAGTAAAAAAATTCGAAATTCAAAGTAATTTTTTGGATACTTCCATCGAATAGGATACTACGACTGAATTTACTTCGAATTCGATTAGAAGAAAATAGTTTGAATATTCGACCATTCGATAATCGAAGTACTGTCTCTTTAAAAAACTTTCGACTTCAATACTTCGCCATATTAAACCTGCCGAAGTGCTATGTTAGCCTATGGGGACCTTCTATTTTTCTACGTTTTTTGAAGTCGAAGTAAAATCGTTCGATCGTACGATAAAATCGTTCGAATTGTTCGATCGAACGATTTTACTTCGACCGCAGAATACCCAAATTCGATCAAAAAAGTTCGAATTCGATATTCAAGTATTTCAATTCGATGGTCGAATTTCGAAGTATCTTTTACTTAGAAATTCAACCCTTGATAAATCTGCCCCTTAATCTGTGTGGTACACACAGATGTGCTAGTATGTTAAGTACTCAATCTAATAGGTTTTGTTGGTGTTTGGGTATAAGGGGATGTAAATGTAGAAGGTTTACTGAAGTACTGTATTCACATTATTAACGTCATTCACTGAAAACATTGTTCTACTGTCATATCATGTTTGAATCAACTATGGAATACAGGTATGGGACCCATTATCCGGAAACCTGTTATCCAGAAAGCTCAAAATTACCAAGAGGTTTTCTCCCATAGACTCCATTTTATTCAAAAACTGATTTCCTTTTTCTCTGTAATAATAAAACAGTAGCTTGTCCTTGATCCAAACTAAGATATAATTAATCCTTATTGGAATCAAACCCAGCCTATTGGATTTATTTCATGTTTACATGATTTTCTAGTAGACTTAAGGTATGAAGATCTAAATTACAGAAAGATCCGTTATCCGGAACATCCCAGGTCCCCAGCATTCTGGATAACAGGTCCCATACCTGTATTTGTAATCTTACAAAATGATAGCATTCCTTGTTGAATTAATAAATACCTCCAGTCCTTACTGTCCCCCTTGCCCCACCACCTTACCTCCCCCCCTCCATCCCCTCTATAACAAAAGTGGTAAATGCTTTCATTCCTGCTTGCTGCATTGGTTCCTGTGAGACATAAAAAGGTTTATATGTCTTAGAGGAGAGCTGACTAGAGGAGCAAAGCTTACACTGCAGATAATTTACACCCACACATTACGTGCATTATGTAACATACACGCTCAGGGAATAGACAAACATACATTCCTTCTAAGGTAGCTAGATGAGTAGGAGGGAAATAAGTAGAACTCATGAAAAAATATTAAGTTACGTGCTTTGTAAGTGCTCCTCTGTGCAGCACTGTAGTGAGACATAAAACATAGTAGTTGTGAATAATAAAACAAAATATGATCATGGTTAACTTCTAGTAGCTCTTATAAAACCTAATAATCCAAAGTTGTTTTGTATCTAAGTGTTGTTTGCTAGTAACACAGCAGAAATAGATGCTTACTATAGAGGTGACTAACCATGGTACAAAGGGAAGCAGGATGATGTACTCCTCCATTTAATGTCACCTAGGAACAGACCCATACATTTTAAAATAAAAGTTTTCATGCCCTGTGTATTTGCAGATCATCCCACACATATACACACTTCTCATTGTGTTTGAACAGTGGTTTCCGGACTTTCGACTTTAGACCCATTATTTGGTAAGTAGTTGAAAAACATGGCTTTACTAAGATACAAATTAACCATTCATAATTTGTTCTATTTCTATAAATCTGTAACACAACAAATACATTTTCAGTTCACCTCTTATTTTAAATGAAATATTCCTTCGCTATATGCTCTTGGGCCTTCCGCATATAGTCTATTGTTTAGGAGCTTCTGCCTTAGGACAGGGTTATATTTAGGTCCATTGCCACCATAGGCACCAGAACTTACAGTGCCCCCCCAACATGGACAATGAGCACAATAACGTCACTTCTGGATTTAACTACAATGGGCCCTATACCCCTCAGCTCTGCCTGTATATAGGCAACCGAAAAGGTACCAAAAGCTGTTGCCCTAGGTGCATGCCCTCTAGTGCCTATATATAAATATGGGTATGCCTCAGAGTGAATAGAGTTATACTAGTGGAGTCCTATTTATCAAAGAGCGGATTTTGAAATGTTTTAGAGTTTTTTTTTAAGCCAAGACTAAACTCACAAACTCTAAATCTACTAATGCCATGACATTTATAAAAAGAGCTAAATAAAAAAGGCACAAACTTAAAATAATATCTCTAAAACCTCTTTTAGACATAAATCAAAATAAAAATCAATTTTAGAGCATTTTTTAAAAAAATAGCAAAACCACACATTTTTAGAGATTTGTGGAAAAAGATTGAAATTCAATTGTTAGTAAATGGGCCCCATACTGTTACACTAGTACACAGGTGTGTTTGAGTAGCAAGAGAGAGCTCCTCGAATTTTGATGATTTTCAAGATTTATTATATCCCGTTGTTGCAAAAAGCCTGAATCAGAAAATCCGACATCTCAGACCTGCTGAGGTCATATACTGTATAGGTCAGTGGGAGATGTCCCTATCCCAATAGGAAGATATATTCGTCTGCACTGGGTTTAGTCCGATAATAGTGATGGGCGAATTTATTCGCCAGGTACGAATTTCCAGCGAATTTGCGCGATTCGCGTCAAAAATTTGCCGGCGTCAAATTTTTTTTTTCGAAAAAAAGGCCACAAAATGGGTGCCGGCGTCAAAAACTAGACGCCGGCGCCGTTTCACGAATTTTTCGCCGTTTCGCGAATTTCACGCGAAATTCACAAATTTTTTGGCAAGGCAACACGGCGCAAATTCGCCCATCACTACCGATAATCTGATAAATTCTGGGTTTTTGGGCAAAAGCGCGAAAGAATTTCGAAATTCATGAGGAAAGTCTGAAAATTGGGGATGAGAGTTTGATCAAGCTTTTTTTATTGAAACAATGAGATGAATTGAGATTTTAGTAAATAACCCCCTAAGTTTACAAATATGACAAATTAAAGTGGCTGCTTATTCAGAGCTGTACATTGGGCTTATGATATGAAGCTTTCTGTTTTCTATTCTTTGTTTTTTTGTTTGCAGCAATACAACAAAATCTGTTGATTCTTCTTTTATTTGAAAGGATAACTTTCTCTCTGTGGTGAGCTGCATGTACTTAGAATATAAAAAACACATTCAAGCAATATGAATTGTCTCTGTGCATCACACACCACAAGTGCAGAGAAAAGAAATAAATAAAACCAGAGAACTGTCTGGGGAGGTGAGACTGCAAGACAGAATAAGTGTTAGAACTCTCAGGGATTTGAACCCTGGCCTGCGTGGTGGTCAATTCAATTTGTGTATTTTCTGCTGAGCTAAGGAGGCATTTAGCGTTCACAGTCCCTGACTGTTCATATAGATTGCTGCTGCCTCTGCTATTCTCTTTGCCTACACCTCTAATATCATTAAAGGGGAACTAAAGTCTAAAATAGAATAATGCTAGAAATGCTGTATTTTGTATACCAAATATAAAAATGAACTTATTTCACCAGAAGCCTAATGCAATAATTGATTTATGCTTTCAAAGTTGGCAACAGGGGACTGTCATCTTGTAACTTTGTTAAACTTCTTTGCAACACCAAGACTGTGCACATGCTCAGTGTGGTCTGGGCTTCAGTTGGGAGGTTAAGCTTAGGGATCATCATTAATTATCAAAACAGCACAAGTCAAATAATATCTGCCATGGAAGCTGATACAACAAGACTGATTAATAATCAAAATATGCAGACTGCACTGGATTTGCAGATGCAAATCTCTACACGGTTGCCGGCTGCTTTACTGGGAAACAAACAAAAGGTGATAGGCTGCAAAAACTTCGTAAACTTTTTTTAGGGTACCCGGCTTCCCCTCTACATTTCCTTACATATGGCATATAAACTATACACTGGGCACATGTGTAGGGCAATATAACATATATAACAACTATATTTCTTTTATTAAGGTTCCCTGGGCTTGTGTAGTGTAATGTATGAGCTGCAACATATACGTCCATTGGAATTTAACTTCCCGCTGTATGCAAATTAGCCAATGCTAGAGCAACTTCACTTTGCTTGTCGAATTAACGCTAGCGAAACTTTGCCATCGTTCAGCGCCCTGGACGCAACTTCGCATGTAATCTTGTCATCAAGGCCCTATATAAGCCAGAGCCTTCCTGACAGCTATTGCTGGATCATTGCTTCATGTCCTTGTTCTAGCCCCTTATGTCTGTTACTGGTTTATCTTGTGCCTGCTTGTTCTTCAGTCCTGTTAGTCCCTTGTTCCAGCTACCCGTCCTTTATCTGACCTCCTGGTTTTGACCATTAGTCTGTTCCACAGACTTATATTGCCTGCCGCCTGCCCAAGACCTCTCGCCTTTTTACACAGACTTCCTTCAGCTTGCAGCCTGCCCCCCAACCTCTGGTTTGTTATACATAATTATCTTCAAATTGTATTTTCTATTCTCATTTGTCTTCTGCTTCTTCAGTGTCTGTTTCCTATTAAACCACGTTCTGAGCATATTTCCGTATTCTGGTTCTTCTAACACTAAACATGGAGTCACTATGTTACTAGGCTCTTAGGCTGCCATCTGTCAGCCACTCACCTGTGGTCCAGCACGACAATAAGGCTGAAACAAGGTATATCAGTTATAACTCCATAACTATCTGTTGCCTACTCATTGAAAGGCAGCTCTATGGTTGGAGAGGTTGGTAGGAAGAAACCACTGCTGACAGAAAGTCCAACTGGAGTTTGTAAAAACAACCTGAACAGCAGGGTCCAACTGGCCTGCTAGGGTTCTGGCCCCTTTATTATCTGTTTCAGGTGCTCCCTATGCTTTCATTTATTCCTAGCAGTATTCCTATGTTTCTTCCAAAATTAAAACTGTGAAATTCTCAGGGAGTTCTCTGATTTTACACCATGTTTCTTCAAAAAGAAATGTTTTATTTTATACAAGGTATCGTACATGAAGAAACCCCATGTAATAACTATAGGATAGTGTTAGTTTAGGACTCTGATGGGGTCAGAGAAAAAAAAAAGAAACCAAATTTAAAACCATAGACGAGAAGGAGAATCCAGGTAACTGTGCTTTCTGCACTAGCAGAGCCAAATTTCCGGTTTAAAAACTGAAAATTCGGCTCTTAAAGTTACAGGAGGTGGCTTTGCCGCCCCTTGTAACTGGCCATTCCCTGCTCACCTTGCCTCATGGCAGGAACGGCCCTGAG
The DNA here is from genome assembly GCA_038501925.1 of Xenopus petersii. Classification (NCBI taxonomy): domain Eukaryota; kingdom Metazoa; phylum Chordata; class Amphibia; order Anura; family Pipidae; genus Xenopus; species Xenopus petersii. The sequence goes on from CM076686.1 coordinate 91,748,053, forward strand.
TGCAAGTGCAAAAAATTGCCATGTTTTTGCTCTTTGCACACAGTGTGGTATTATTGAATAATGATGCTGCAATTTGCTTCTCGTGCCCCTTAGAGCTCTAGGAGAGCTACATAGGTGACCTATCAGGTAACTCCAACTCTGCAATTGTGACCTGGGCCTGCATTAAAGGGATTATGTCATGATTTTTATGATTTCAGTGCAGAATTCTGCTGGAGCAGCACTTTTAACCGATGCAGTTTGAAAAAAACATGTTTTCCCATGACAGTATCCCTTTAAGGAAAGTTTACAGTGACCTTGTTTGAGGTTGCTGGTGTCCATTCTGAGTAGGGTTCACTCATTAGAGTTACACAAAAAGACTTATTCACTTTAATGTTTTGCTGTGTTATAAAACTGGAGTGCAATGAATATGAAAGCACATTTAACATGCCTACTGAGCAATATTTGTTTTCAAATATAACCAAATGAGATTTTAATTAAACTTAGTGGTTTTGTCTTAACATTCATATAATTAGATAGAAGGCAATTTTGTTGAGACAATGCAAATACAGTTTGCAACTATATATATTGCTGTCTATATAGGTCATAGCATTATATTTAGTACACCAGAAGGCCAGTGTTATGGAGTTCCAATGACTACCTATAGTAAGGACTAAAGAAAGTCATTTTACCCACTGGGACACTGTGAATAGTTTGGAAATTTATATCTAGTGTCGTTTTGATCAATGAACTCTCATTGCTCAAAGTGTGGAATTGTACAGTGGAAAGCTAAACACATCCTGGGGTATGTGGGGATTAACCCTAATAAGTCTTCCTACAAATAACAGGACAGAGATCAAGGCTGGTTTATGAAAGGTTATACATTTCATCTCTTTGAAAAGTCACTAGTAAAAATACTACGTATGAGATCTGTTATCCGGAAACCTGTTATCCAGAAAGCCCCAAATTATGGAAAGGCTGTCTCCCATAGGCTCCATTTTATCCAGATAAAAAAGTATTTCCTTTTTCTCTGTAATAATAAAACCATATCATGTATTGTCCCAAACTAAGATATTGGAAGCAAAACCAGCCTTTTGGGTCTATTTAATGCTTGAATGATTTTCTAGGTTGATTTAAGGTATGAAGATGCAAATTATAGAAATTTCCATTATCCAGAAAACCCTAGGTCCTAAGCATTTTGGATAACAGGTCCCATACCTGTACTAAGTCACTAGGAATGGCATTGTTTAATGAAGTGTGAGGAGTTAAATACAATCTGCATAGTCAGTATGGCCTGGAGAGGGCTCATCCTTCCTTGATAGTGTTATTACTTTTTTATATAATGCCAACATATTCCATAGCATTTTTTAGAGATTATACATCATTCACAACAGTCCATACCCCAGTGGAGTTTACTATTAGTGATGGGCGAATTTATTCGCCAGGCGCAAATTCGCGGCAATTCCCAAAAAATTCCCAAATTGCATTTTCGCCAGCGTTAAATAAAACGGACGCCGGCGTCAAAAAAACAGACGCTGTTGTCAAAAAACGGACGTCGGCATTAAAAACGGACACCGGCGTCAAAAACATCTATCTATCTGTCTATTTATCTAGCATCTATCTATCTGTCTCTATCTATCTGTCTCTATTTATCTAGCATCTATCTATCTGTCTCTATTTATCTATCATCTATCTATGTGTCTCTATGTATCTATCATCTATCTATCTGTCTCTATTTATCTATCATCTATCTATGTGTCTCTATTTATCATCTATCTATCTGTCTCTATTTATCATCTATCTATCTTTCTTTATTTATCTATCATCTATCTATCTGTCTCTATTTATCTATCATTTATCTATCTGTCTCTATTTATCTTTCATCTATCTATCCGTACTGTATGTCTATATAAAGGGTTTAAATAACAAATAGGTCACCATTGGGGAAGAACATGTGGTAGACCTTGCTACCATTCCCATCAGTGGGTAGCATTGACTGATCACCCACCTGTTTAAGACCATGTTGCTATAGGTTACTGCACCTGGGTAAATGTTATGCCCTTTATTACCTATGAAGTATGGTGTAATATTTTTAATATAACCTAAATTTCCAGAAGCAAATATCTGCTTCCATGATAACTTTAACTTTTCCAATAGCAAAAAAATCAACGGAACTCTTTTTGAGTTTAACATACTTTCTTTAATAATTTCTTCAAACTGGTCTGTTGTACTTCGTCTAAAAGAATTAAGAATCCCTCTAAAATTGCTGGTCAGGGTGTTCAGATGACGTAGGTCTAAAGCTGCCTTATAAACCCTACTGACAAGTGTTTTTAACTCCTATATAATTTTCTGTATTTTTCAAAGATAAAACAATATCATTTAAACTCTTTTAGTGGTATCATTATATCAGCACATTTGATGATGCATAACTACACAGCTACGTAACTTGATACAGCCTATCAGTTTTATGCAGAAACAGAATGCATCATATTGCCACCCTCCTAATGTACTTGAATGTTCCGCCAGAAAAACATGGCATTTCAGTCTGCAAGAATCTGTTAAGTGCTCTGTCTTATTTCCACAGTGCAATATGACATCTGTTACCAGCACAAATGGCTGGAGTATACTTGTTTGTTCTACTGTTGATACTATAGTTCATTAATTTAACATTCTTGGGGGGAAAAGTTCTTGTCCAACTTTCTATATTGCTAAGTTGGAAGCCATAATGTAAGAAATAAATGGTATGCTAATGGTAATTCACTAAAGCAGGTGTAAGCCGTTTATAAGTCACAATGCTTCTCATAGCTTTGGCAGGAATATTGTGCTATGATTTAATAATTATGCTTCATGGATACTACACACATTTGCAGGTCATTTGAGTGATGGTGAATATAAGCTTTTTGTTTTGTTTGCAAGAGTTATATTAAAGATTAACAACTGTATGTAACCTACAAAAGTAAATTGAAGATTATACTGCACAGTTATTCATTTAAAAGTAATATTTTTAGGACATGAAAATATATGTACTGTATTCAAGGCAGACCAAAACCCTAAATTGTATCCCAGCTTTTGTCAGATTGTGATACAAAGTCCTGGCACCAGCCTACATTGTACAGGGTTATTTATTTGATACTAGGCAAATTTGCACCTGGAAAATAATCAATTGCAACGATATTGTCACAGCTTATTGGTAGGAATGTTTGCCAGGAGGATGGGGTATATATCGCCTAGGAAAAAGCACAGGGGGCTGATGCTGTGAGGTTTCTTTGGGCACACAGGCCCTTCTTACTTGCCCAACTGATGCTACTGCAGAAGACCTATGTTGGCCTGTTTTTCCAGATGCTCTGGGGGACCAGGCTGAGCCCTGTAAAAAGATGGATTACTTACCTGTGGACCTGAGGGAGGGTTCGACATTTTGTGCCCATTTTGTGCCCATCATTTTCCTAAAGGTTCACTTTGGGCATATGGGTCAAAGAACTGATGTTCCATGGGAAAGCAGTGTCAGGGCCTGGGTATTCTAATTTGTAGGTGACTGGTTACAGGGCCATAGGGTGAAGCAGGTGCAGGTGCGACATAGTCATCTTCCATCATAATTTTGTCCTTGCGCTGAAGCTTTTGAGGAGATGGGATATCAGAGTAGATGATCTTGGTACAACCTCCAGGCGTGCTCTTTATATGAGGGTGCTAGATGTCTACTTTACTTGAATGACTGTATTGGGGACACTCTGGCCAGGAGCTTGCACATCCTCAATAGCAAAAGGCTGCCTCTCAAGCTATTTGACCTTTCCTGGCTCTGCCTTCAGGGAAAGCTCTTTGTTACGGGAAATGTCAAGCATTTGTCGGTGGTCGACTGAAACTGCCCCTGGGGGTGTGGTGTGGAGGAGACCTAGGAGCAATTTCTGCAGCATTGTCCCTTGGCTAAGACGGTGCGGCCTTACATCTCCTGGCCTATGGTGTTTCAGCCAGACAGCACAGCCATGACCATGAGCCGCTGTACCTGGTGATCACAGAATATAAGTACCTTCTATGGCCCGTGAAATGTCGTTATACTCTTGGTTCGGATGTGACTCCTGAGAGCATTGTTAAATCTTCACTTCTGGTACACCTCTGCATTATGAAGGGGATTTACCTTTGGGCCATAGCAGTTTTCTTTCTATAGAGAGTTTCTTTTAGTATTTCTGTTGTATTTTTTTTATTTGTCATATTTTTATTTCAAAAACATGATTCTGCCTTGATATAACGTGTAAAGATAATACAAGTAATTAGTGTGGGTTGTAAATAGTCCAGTGGTCTGGTATCAGTCAGGTCACATAGTGTGACATGAAACCTGACCCTAACTGAAGGCCCTGTCTTAATGTGTGACTTTGTAACCTTTGGGCCATAGCAGTTTTCATTCTAAAGGGAGTTTCTTTTAGTATTTCTGTTTGTCATATTTTTATTTCAAAAACATGATTCTGCCTTTTTGTTTGTTTTGTTTAGGCATTTTCGATGGATTTCAAGCCTTTTTGTTTATTATTATGGCAGATTCCTTGTTTTGGGTTTGGGGGTCTTATTTATCTTTTGGGAGGGGCACATAGTTAGGGAGGTTGTGGGTTGTGGCTATTTTGGTTTGGTGGAGGGGAATGGAAGCCAAATTGGACAGAGACAAGACTTTAAAACTGGCTATCCATTGGGTGTTGTAAAGATTGGTGAGGATGTGTGGAGGGGAAGGTGGTCCATATGGACAAAGGGGTGGATTTGATAATTGGCCATCCTCATATGGGTGGAATGGGGAGGGAGTCTTCTGGTGGTGGGTATCTTAAGCATACTTGTTGCTAATTTTTTTTTATATTAGAGAATTGCATTATGTTTTGTTTCTTTATTGTAAGCATTTATTTTAATAAATATCACTATGTTGGTTGACAAGCATCCAAGAAAATGGATAGTCTTATAATGAACAAATTCTGTAACTTAATTTGTAATAATATGCTTATAATACACAAGAGCCATGAATATCCTGTAAATGATATCCTTATAAACAGTGCTTAGTGATGTCATTGGTTATAACAGGAGCTTAGTGATGTCATTTCTGTCACATGACACACGCCTTTCATCTTATCGGTAGAATTGCTGCTGTGGCCAATGGAGCATAGCTGTTAATTATGTTACCAATGTAATTACAGTGAATTATATTTCTGTTTTGCACAAAACAAAAACTGTGGTACCGTGGTAACCAGTAGCAAAAATAACAAATAAAAAAACAAATACAAAAAGTATTGTAGAAGTGACACCTATATTGGCTAACAATAAAAATACATTGCAAGCTTTCGGAGCACCAAGGCCCCTTCATCAGGCAAAATATAAATAAAGCTGGTAATGCACAGCATATATACTGTTAGATCATTGAAAATGATGCATGGGCAATAAATTAGGAAGTTACAGGTAGATAGAGATAATGTGTAAAGATAATAAAAGTAGTTAGGGTGGGTTGTAAATAGTCCACTGGTCTGGACATATTGTGACATGAAACCTGACCCTAAATTAAGGCCCTGTCTTAATGTGTTAAATATCTCCATTTATTTGAATCCACAGATCTTCCTTTCCCATTTAGTTTTAAAGCTACCTTTTAGAGCATTTTTCATCATGATTTTTCTTAAACCATGTTTGTTTTTTATTATCTGCCTCACAAGTATCAAACATAAGCTTCAATTTCCCTGTTGCTCTGTTTAGCTCAAGGAACAAAAAAACAAATATTTTTTGTGATTAAACCAATAAGCAAAAATGATGTTCTGCACAAACCCAATTCATTGAACTCATGTTGCACAACGGCGGTATACTGCTCCTTTAAAGCATAGGTTGTATAGAAAACTGTGTTTATATATTTGTATTACCATGCATGAGGATAATCTTATTGTTTCCCTTGACAAGGTAAATATATTATCCTCCATAGGTGGTTATGCTCTAAGTGGTAAGATGATCATTAAAAATATTGCTTAGTAAGGAGTAGCTACTGAAAGACGAATAATTTATATCTTGGAGCACCCTCTGCCTTCTTGCCAAGAAAAGCCATATACAACTTTCATAAGTTTCAACTTTCTTTGTCATAACATAGTCCGTTATATGTAAATAGTATTTCAAAATTTTCTCTACGGCTCTAGATATTTTTATTTATACTTATTTACATTCATAATTATTATTACATTTACATATTTACTTTCATACTTATCATTATTACACTTTATATTCAATTATGGCTGATTTATAAAGTAATAAAATAGACTATATGGTTATTATTATTAACATGTATTTATATAGCGCCAACATATTGCGTAGCAACATATTCCTTGTCGCAGGGGCATCGTGTTGTCTGGTTCCATCGTAGAGACACGTGAATAATCATCTCCCAAACGTAACACCGGCTACCATGGTGAAACTAGCTAAAGGTGCAAAAACTCAAGCAAAGTCCAAGAAGGCAGCAGCACCACCTCCAAAAGATATGGAAGACAGTGAGGATGAAGAGGACATGGAAGAAGATGACAGCAGTGATGAGGAGGTGGAAGAACCTGTGAAGAAGACACCAGCCAAAAAAGCAGCCACTCCAGCCAAAGCAACACCTGGAAAAGCAGCCACACCAGGAAAGAAGGGAGCAACTCCATCAGGAGCCAAGAATGGAAAGCAGGCTAAGAAACAAGAGAGTGAAGAAGAGGAAGATGACTCTGATGAAGAGGCTGAAGACCAGAAACCTATTAAAAACAAACCAGTTGCTAAGAAAGCTGTAGCAAAAAAAGAGGAATCTGAGGAAGATGACTATGATGAAGAAGATGAGTCTGAGGAGGAAAAGGCTGTTGCCAAGAAGCCTACACCTGCAAAGAAACCTGCAGGGAAAAAACAGGAATCTGAGGAGGAAGATGACAAAGAATCAGATGAGCCAATGGAGGTTGCACCAGCTCTAAAGGGGAAGAAAACTGCCCAAGCAGTGGAGGAAGATGATGAGGAGGAGGAGGACGACAATGAGGAGGATGATGAGGAGGAGGAGGAGGAACAGCAAGGCTCTTCAAAACGCAAAAAAGAAATGCCAAAGAAAACTATTCCTGAGGCAAAAAAACTAAAAGTAACAGACACTGCATCAGAAGGCTTGTCAATCTTTATTGGAAACTTAAACTCTACAAAGGAATTTGATGAACTAAAAGATGCTCTGAGGGAGTTCTTTTCAAAGAAGAACCTAACCATACAGGACATAAGGATTGGAAACTCAAAGAAGTTTGGGTATGTGGATTTATCATCCGAGGAAGAGGTTGAGAAGGCTCTGAAACTGACTAAGAAGAAGATACTTGGTACAGAGGTGAATATTGAAAAGGCTATGGCTTTTGACAAAAACAAAACTGCTGAAAATAAGAAGGAGAGGGATTCCCCAACTCTGTTTGTGAAGAACATCCCTAATAGCACAACTGTTGAGGAGCTGCAGGAGATATTTGAAAATGCTAAAGATATTAGAATTCCCACTGGCAAAGATGGATCAAATAAAGGGATTGCATATGTTTAATTTAGCAATGAAGATGAGGCAAACAAAGCTCTTGAAGAGAAGCAAGGAGCAGAGATTGAGGGACGCTCTATTTTCGTTGACTTCACTGGTGAAAAGAGCCAGAATTCGGGAAATAAAAAAGGACCCGAAGGCGATTCCAAGGTACTTGTTGTAAACAACCTGTCATATAGTGCAACAGAAGACAGCCTCCGTGAAGTCTTTGAAAAAGCCACATCTATACGGATACCATAGAACCAGGGACGGGCTAAGGGCTTTGCCTTTATTGAATTCTCTTCTGCGGAAGATGCAAAAGAGGCAATGGATTCTTGTAACAACACAGAAATTGAGGGACGGTCCATACAGCTGGAGTTTAGCCAAGGAGGTGGCCCTCAAGGTGGAGGAAGGGGAGGTTCAGTGCAGTCAAAAACCCTCTTTGTCAGAGGTCTTTCTGAAGACACCACTGAAGAAACCTTGAAGGAAGCATTTGATGTTTACATCAGTTTACAACTGATGTTTTGTTAGACTTTCCGTAAAATGACCCCTGCAATAGTTACAGTAGGAAAATATGATACCATATTCTGACGGTTCTGACGCCTATGCCAATTCATGATTGTCTTTAAATCTGCCTCAGGGGATTAGGAGTGAATTCCTGCCCTGGGCACCAGTGGCTTAATAGATATGTAAAGCTGTGATAGACTGTCAATATTAAAAATGTAAAGTCTAAATGGATGTGGGGTCTGAAAGCACCTGCTTTGTACTTGTACGTGGTGTTGAGCATAGTAAACATTATTTTATTGATTTTTTTTACATGTCATTTGACCTCTTTAATTAATGCTAGTCGAGAAAGAATTTGTTTTTATTTTTATTCATTAATTTACTTTGATTGGTAAATATATATCCAGGGGCCAATTTACTTAGCTCGAGTGAAGGAATACTTACTTATGGGCTAATTAACCCTAGATATTCGACCATAAGTAAATTTGCCCCCCAATGTATTTGGATCATCAATACTATAATGGAAGGGAATGCATTGCTTGTAAGTAATGTAGGCAATGGAAAAATAATATGGTACAGCCAAATTAAACTAGCCAAGCGCCTTTATTAGATGCACCTGTTGGAGCAACAAACTATGCATTCATTAAATCATTGACCTGTAATAAGTCCCATGTCACAGAATAAATGTGAACCTTAATATGAGAAGAAATACTGAAAACAGAAAAACCCATGAAACAAACAATGTTATGGCATTGGCTAAAATGTGCTTTTAGTTGACAACTAAAACTATTACAAAAAAGTCTATTTAATATAATATCCCAAAATTAAGGAACCTCTGTTCACACCATGAAGAACCACTTATGCTGCTTCAAATGAAAGTTCTGTTCCTCTAGTCTAAACTGGTGGCCTCTGGTACCATGATCCTCTTAATGTGAAAAAAGGTCCCCCACTATGTGTCTATAATATCCTCAAATGTACTTGAAAAGTGTAATCATGTCCCCTCACAAGCGCCTTTTTTCCAGAGAAAACAACCCCAATCTTGACAGTCTACCCTCATAATTTAAGTCTTCCATCCCTCTAACCAGTTTAGTTGCATGTCTCTGCACTCTGTCCAGCTCATTTATATCCCTCTTAAGGACTGGAGCCCAAAACGGCGCTGCATTCTTGTAGCAATATGATATGTTACAACTGGCCACTAGAGGTCTCACTGTTTTAACTTATACAAGAACTAGCAGGATAAACTTGTTGGTAGTTACAGACCATATGTTCAGCAGCTAATGGTCTCTCTTGGGATCAGTTAATAAAGTCTGTGCTACGTGATCCTTAGTGTGTACCTCCTTGATGTAAGTCTCCCTTCATAACAATACTCAAAATGAGGCCTTTCCTAACTCTAATTTTCCACTGATCCACTTTCAGTCTGACCAGGATATCATACAATGTTTTGTCTTATAATTATTATTATTGTTAGCATGTATTTATAAAATGATAACATATTCCACAACTGTGTACAATAAATGGTTGAATACATTAAACATACAGGACAACAAACAATAATCGAGGTAACCGAAGGTCATGCACAAAAAAACTTGCAATCTAAAAGGATAAGGGGTTGTGGCACAAGTTGAATTATGATTACTTATAGCTATATATGTTAATGAATAAAAATCCCCAAAATCCCAAAATTTATATAAACTGCTGCACCTTTGACATTTTTGGGGATCAAACATAGCTGGCGTTAGGACTCATTTACAAACTCAAGTGCAATATGCAAAAATATTTTTAACCATAATGGAGCATTTGCCCTAGAATTACAGAATAATAGTATACACTTTGAATTGAACATACATAAGCATGCAATTCATTAGGCACATGTTTTGTTTGCAGGTGCAACATGCAAAGAGTGCCCTTGAAGTAACCCATCCTGAAGGTAACTGTTCATTCAAGGGCATCTTTGTGTCCATATGCCAGGTACCTTGCATATTGCACCTTATTTACCAAAGTACAATAAAATGACATTCTGACACAAGTATACAGGTACATGAACTGATACAAGAATCTTTGCATTTTGTTCTTCATGCATTTGTATACTTTCCAATTGTGCTTTTGTTAAATGAGACATATTATTGGCTACTTTAGATGCCCTAAACATCCATTATGTTAGAGAAGCTTTTAATGCACAACTATTCAGATCAGGAAAATATGAATCTAATGAAAGTCAAAGAACAGTTTTACGCCACCCTGGATTGATTTCATTATAAAAATTCAAAAGTTATGATTACAAACTTGTTGTTTTCCATTTATGATTTGCATAATGTTTAACCTTTAAAATAATATGTATTCAAGTAAACCAGACTTGGTCTGAACTTGTATTCATTGTTGCAATTGAACATTTTCTGTTGCTGTTCCTACTGTACAAAATTTAGGGACGTAACTGCAAAAATATATATTATAAAAGTGAAATCAATTATGTAATATGTACAAGAAAAGAACCCTTTAGATTATGACTACATATTTCAATGAAATGCACAACTCAACTTAAATATGGTTGTTTCATGAAAGTTAGTCCAATAAAAGGAACCCTTTTGCTCTAGTTCTAGTTGTTCCAGAGCAAGGAGTCTGGCTAAACAGCTAAAATATGTCCACACATGGGCTAACTACTGAGTTGACTGGTTGACTGGTTATGCTGCAGACTAACATTGCAACAGTATTGGACAGAGAGCTGGGGAAATACAGGATAGTGAGACCATTGCATTTCCAGGTCAGACAATAATACTTATCATAAAACTTTACTGAAAATTAGTCAAAGTGAATGGAAAAAATGGAATGCATAGAAGAGCCAATGTAGAGAAGGCGGTGAATAAAATGCTTCCAGTCCAGAAGTGGTCTGCAGGAACCCAATTGACCCTCAAAACTAATACTACCAGCATATATCATTGAGCATATGTAACAGGCACTTTGAGGTGGGTGGGGTTTGATTACTTGCACTTGATCAGACAGTATACATAGAACACCTGGGACTCCTGTGGAACTTGCTCTGGTGAATAGCTGCTCTTTAAGTGAATTCTCTTTAATGGATCTTAAAGAGTGGTTAAAATACAGGAGTTGTAAACATAAACAAAAACATTTTTTGCTGCTTCTGTGTAACCATTTTCTGTAACTGGGAAATGATAGACAGCAAGGTGGAAGGTCTGTGTATATTATAACATATATGTGCAGATTTTGAACAAGAGTTCAAAAGTGCTAAACTCTGTGGTGGATGTGAGCAATTTGCCTTTTTAGAGGATTGCATAACTGCCCTATCCAGGCATTGACAGGAGTAATGGGACGGCAAAGTCAGAAAAAGCTAGCAGGTTTGTAAATATACTAAATAGCAGGTAGTTCAGGTACCTACGAGAAAACTCTTTTTTGTATCTTAACATGACATCATAACATGGTTTCCTTTGAGTCACCCATGACCACTTAGTGACATCAATAGATTGCCATGTGATGTCATTGCACGTGTTTTGGTGAGGAAATTAAGAGTCCAGAGACCCTGATTCAATGGCAAACATATAGCTCTACTCCTGAGTGTTCCTAGGTGCGGTGTAAGTCTTTATTGACCGATTCCTGGATCATGACCTTCTTGCTTTGATTCCCAACTACACTGAGTGTTCCCTGTCCTTGACTTCTTACCTGATTTGGACCTTGATCTGTTTAACCCCTTGTGAACCGCAAACTAGACTTTCATCTGCTATTCTGCATATAGCAGAATAGCAGATGCTATATCTGCTATCTAACCTTACAAGAGCTGCTTCGCCTTGACAAAATCACAGTAAAGTTATATTCAGATGTGATATACTAAGGATTTTTTTTTTCTAAATTTGTATGTGTAAGGTTATTATTGATATATGCTGCAACAATGTTTTCATCTCTTGTCTTCATAACCAGGTAGGGGGAAACTGGAGAGGAAAGGTGTAGGAAAGGAGGGAGGGGAGGATGGCTGAGAATATTTCTCTTTGTTATAGTACCTTAAACAATTTGTAACATGCCCCGTCTTTACAACCCAATACCCGATATTCCAAACCATTTCAAACTTTTTCATTTTGTTTTTCAATAAAGTTTTGAGCTTTTCCATTTCAACTGTCCACCACAATCTGTTTGTATTACTTCCTGTAGTGTAAGGGCATACTTATCCATCTTTTGGCTATAAGGAACCCTGTGGTCAAGCAAAGATGGACAAATAAGTGCTATTGACTGTTTGTGAGTTGATTAGGCTTAAGCAGTAGGAGGCCTAGCCAGGGGTCAAATAAAATATTAGCAGTCAGAGTCTTCTCCTTGAGTGAGAATATATCATCCCATAGCTGTTTGGTTATTAGACAGTTCCACCACACATTAAGTTCATCAGCATATACTCTACATTTTTTGGGGCATTGATCTGTATGAAATTATTTGTGTAGTTGTTGGGAGTGAAGTACCACTTGTAATATACTTTGTATGCATTTCCTTTATTTAGAAGAGGATTGTACTTGCAGAAGGTCTGCATATAGGGTGCTGATTTTTCCTTTTCAGAAGGAGTCTGTAAGATATTCAAATATGCATGTGTCTTGATAAGCTTGCCCTAGATTGTGTGGTAACATAATTAAGATGTTGATATCTGTAGAATTCTCAAGGAAGTATTTGCTTGTGCATATAAAATCCCATGTTAGGAATTTGCACTTTTATTTAAAAGAGAGAAGGTGGTTCTTCACAATGAGGGCAGTGAGGTTGTGGATAATATGCTTGAATAAGCATAATAAACAAGGCTGCAGTTGGTATAGATATTTTTGAAAGTTGGGCTTAATAGAGAGTTCTCCAGCCCATGGTTTCTGATGTGGAGTTGGATCAAGAGGAAAATAACTCATAATAAGCTGGAAGAACAGGAAATACAAAGCATACTGTTCTGTAGAAAACCTACAGACGTGTCTGACATAGAGATATTGTAAAATAACATAATTACTTTGTGTGTTAAATGTGTTAAGTAAAATAAAAAAAACCACAAAGCAATATATTATTACAGTTGTAACCAGTATTACGACAAATTTAAACTTAGTGTCTTTGAAGATATTATGTTATGTGAATGTCTGAATCCGTATCTCATACCTCTACTAGAATTATTTCAGAGCTTTATAGCAAGGTCAAACAGGTGAATCAGAATCTCATGTAATACAGTAACTGTTCTATATATTTTCCTTCTACTGGAGATTGTAGGAGTGAATAAAATACACAAGATCATTTGCTCTGTCTTTGAACTGGTTGCTGCATTCATATATTATATCTGCTATTGCATCATTATAGTGTAGCATCTACTGTGATTTAATGAGGTGTCTATGTTAAGCTAATCTTGCACATTACACAGAAATAAATAGATTCTTCTCAGATCCCTGTTTCACACAGCTACAGTTTAGACCCAAATTCCAATGATATTGCAATGTTGATCCAATGTCACAACAATCAATTAATTCTACTTAAGACTTCTGACCGACCTACTATATTACTTGTTTGTTTTGCTGTATTAAAAAAAAATGTTTTTGAACTTTCTTTTTTGACCCTTATACCTTGTCTCGAGAAAGGTTTGCAAGGGTAAATATGACATGCAACAATAAAGCTAAAAATGGCCTCATACTGAAAGAACCATTAATTTGTTTTCATTATTTGGCAAATGACCATATTGTATGGAGGGTATTGACTAGGGACATAACCAGGACAATATCTGCCAACTTGGTCAACAGAAGATGAGTCTGCAACCAGTATTTGTCAGTTGGTCTTTTAGCATATTGTTTTGCTCTGTATGAAACTCTTTCTTACATGCTATTTTATGCTTTCATCCAGTCATGGTGAACGATGTATGCAACCCTTGTTGAACCAGATGGAGGACTAAACTCTCATTTTTGCTCACATATTTCTGACAGATGTAGTTCTTCAACATACAGAGCAGAAACAAATTTACTTTTCCAGTTTCCAACCACTAACTTACAACACTGCCTTGTACCAACCACTGCAATAGGCAACTTACTTATCATAGAAGTAGAGTATTGTTTAAGTACATTTACATGCATAAAATATTTTGTAGAGCAGAAACAACTACAGTTTCCCTAATTCACTATGTTGACAAGAGTACATGTGGTTCATCTAGTATAAGGTTTGTGAATAAATAATAAATAGTTGTGAGTACACACACCCCCAATATATTTGTTACCCTACTAGGGTAAAAAGGGGCATTTTTTTTCTGCAAATATTTCCATTTTTATGTGGTTTTAGAACCTGAGCTAGAAGTATCTGCTAATCATATCCTGCCTACAATATAGTTGCACTTTTGTTGTAACATATTAAGGTAGTTGTTAAACAGTGTCCGACTTTGACACAAATCTAGCCCAGATGTATTGGGTATTACTTTGGCCATTTTGCTAAAAAAAAATTAAAAAAAAATATCGGCTTATAGCTCCTCTCATTAGAATACTCTTGGTATCCTTCTCAATTTTGTATATTTATTTTAATGGTGCTATAAAAGTACCCTTTGCTTAAGTAATTTCATTCAATGACATCAAATTAAAATTACTTTTCTCTCTCTGCCTTTGTTTAATTAATGTTTCACTGCCTTGTATTACTCTGGAGTCTGTACTCTTCAAAACAAACAGTTTTCATACCCTCTTCATCCTCAAGTCAGTAACTGTCCTACTTGCAGATATTCTAACAACAACTGGTGTATTTATTAAAGCAGAACTAAACAAAACAAATATGGGTAAAAAAGTCATTTTATATAATGAACTATAATAGAATCTAATGCTTCAGGGATGATTATTACATTATGGTGCAAATTGTGTTCTGGTTTCTGGTCTGCCATGTAATGTGAATCTGAATTAACTTCTAATCAGCCTTATAATGTGATTTTTATATTCTATACTGTATATATAGTATATTGTTGGTCCCTATGTTCAGGTAACTGACAGTTGCATGTGCAGTGAATCAGCAGAAAAGAAGATTGGGAGCTACTGGGGCATCTTCAATTTCACAAATCTTCACCCCAAAAGGGCTGTGGTCACCTTGTGCTGGTACAGAATCTAAAATGTTATGGTATTTCTAAACTACTTTCTTTTTAAGCTTTTGTTGCCTGGCTTTAAGATTCATATACAGTAGATCTTTCATTCATCCAACCTATAAGATAAATAAAGTAACTACCACTCCCTATCATGCCTATAATGTACAAATGAATCCACCTAATAACCTTGCATGTCCTATTCTCTAGCTATTTCCTGAGCAGAACACTGTTTTTGCCGTTATCTGCTGCTCAGTTTATTAACTTTGAAGGAAAAAACAGAAGGCAAACATGACAGAATCACTACAATTGAGCATATAAAGAAGAGAAAAGTCACCTTTGAGGTGGCACAGCTGTTTCATTGTAAATGTATACATGGGCAGCATTTTGGTTTGCTTAAATGACTCTAGTCTTTGTTATGCCTGCATTCTTCATCCATTAATATTATTGATTTAAAGAATAAGTAAAGGTGCCAATGAAAACCTGTACAGATCCAAAGTGTGCTCCTTTATGTATCCAGTTGCAGCATTAACTCTCTAATGCAGGGGTCCCCAACCTTTTTTACCCGTGAGCCACATTCAAATGTAAATAGAGTTGGGGAGCAACACAAGCATGTAAAAGTCCCTTGGGGTGCCAAATATGTATGATTGGCTATTTGGTAGCCCCTATGTGGACTGGCAGCCTACAAGAGGCTCTACTTGGCAATATACTTCTTTTTTTTTAATTAAAAAAAAAAAAAGCCAGGAATTCAAAAATAATCACCTGCTTTGAGAACACAGAGAGCAACGTCCAAGGGGTTGGAGAGCAACATGTTACTCACAAGCTACTGGTTGGGGATCACTGATCTGATGTATATAGAAATGGGGTGCTTGAAAGATACATGAAAATACCTCATATTCACTAAAATTTCGCAATAATCAAATTACAGGTTCAAGTCTGAAAAAATCACCAGTGCTATATCCACTAGAGCGGCATGTTTGGGAATAAATTAAAAAATATAATATGTAGTTTTTTATTAAGCAATAAATAAGTTCTATTTATCTATCTAATTTGTGAGCACGCATCTTTTTTAGTGCTTTATATACCAAAAGCCAAATGGGTATTACTTTGCCCATTTTGCTAAAAAAATGTAAAAAAAAATATCGGTTTAATAATAAAAATCACAATATTCACTGCATGGCTTCATGAAACAGTTGTGTATTTGGCAACTCCTAACTCTATTTGTTCTACTCTTCTTGGAATCATCTTGTAGCGAATTCTAACATTCCATTGCTAAACATATGCTTATCTCATAATGATGAATAAATTAAATGTTATTCTTAGCAGTTCTGATACCATGTAAGAGAAAAGGGTGCATAAATTAACAAGCTATTTTTAATTGTTGTGGCTGTCAAGCATGTGTTAAAGAAAGTGCCGCACATGTGATTCAAATGGAGCGTATGTCAAATGAAAGAACAAAACTGCACATCAGATGTTTATTTATAATTTAAGCACAATAAAGTTAATTCGATTTTAAATGTGGTGTCCACGTTATTTATTTAAAGGATAGTCCTATAATAGTATAATAGCAGAGGTGGATTAATTAGCGGCTCATTGATCTATTGGAATTACCCATCCTTTTATTAATTTTGCTCTACTCCTATGTGGAAATTAGGGATGCAATGGTAAAGCCAAGGGAAACGTTAATAGCTTAATTTACAGTATGCCATGTCCGAATTCCAGTATTAAATTACAATGCTAACTTAGGGTATCAGTATCTCCACAGGACTGGAGACTATTGGGGGTCATTTGCAAAAGTAGCCACAAGATTGGCAAGAGTCGTAGAGGCTGATACATTAGATAGATTTAAGTTGAATTTTCATCTCATTGTCTCATTGTCTATCAATAAATACTACTGTAATACCTCTGTAACCCATAACCATTCGGCACTTAAAGTGCTTTAAAGAAGGGCCCTCAGATTTTCAATTACTACCAGTAGTGAAAGGTGAATCTGTGGCGAAATTATGTGTGTGAAATATCGGGAAACATCGAAAAATTAGCAAAACACATTGAAGTCAATGGGCATCAAAATAATTGTGACGCTTCAATTTTGACAAGAGCGTAAATTTAGATTTTTTTTTTTGGAGGCAGTGGATTTTCAGCCGCCAAATTGTCGCAGCAGTTTTGTGAATTAATTAGCTTGCAGCGAAGCGTAGAAATTTGCCGCACATGTGTGTCTGCGAATTTATTCGCCCATTGCTAACTACCAGTTGTTACTACATGAAGTTTATAGAGCACCCACAAGGCAGCTCAGTTGGCTGGGCTAGGTTTGCTATTTCACACAGGCCTTTTTAAATGAAATTCTATGCGGTTTCTATGAGTTTATGTGTGGTACACCGAGTGGGAATGGAGGAGTTAACTGACCCCATTTTCCGGTTTGGGGACTGTAACCAAGGGAACACACTAAAAAATTATTCAGGGGAACCCAACATGCAGTGATATCTGTGGTATTTAGATGTATTAATATGGATACAGGGACCCACAGAGAGGAATGGGGTTGGTCAATTACTGAGTTCCTCCAGTGATTCTTACTGTGAAATTTGAGAATAATACATATTTGCTGTTCTATAAAAAAGCTTAGCCTTAAACCAGGTGTAGGGTGAAGGCTAATTGGTGCTCCTCGATAGTCCTAGTATCATATATGATGTTATGATTATCAGAATAATTTCATGTACCTGTAACCATGTTATGAACTATGAGAGGCTTTGATCAAATGTTCTGCCAAAAAGGTGCTTCACTGATGGCACACTGGTAAGCAGGTTTCTCATTGGTCAATATTCTAAAAGAAGAGAGAAAAGTATCCCCTATTTACCAATCACGTTACTTTACTAACACGGTTTCTATAAAACAACTGGATGCTTGTGCTTTCTATAAATGAACGTTCTATTAAAATTAATAACAATTAAAATAAAATTGTGGATGAACATAATGAAATTGGTCAATATTCTTACATCTGTAATTAAATTAGGCTTCCTACATAGAGAACCAGGAACCATTAAATGGTAAAACCTTAATCGCAATAGCAAGTCTAAAGGACAAATACACCATGCCGTATGTATGTCTACTTTTGCGGCATCCGGTCACTGACAATTATTATTTTTTAAATCTATAATCCAATATTTTAGCAGTGCATGGACTTCTTTCCTTGTCTGTTTATATTATCTTTATTCTTTCAAGGCAAATATTTAATCTGCACAGAGCATATTTTGTATTGAGTTGCTCTTTAAATTTTTATAGGTCTATATTGTATTGATTCACTGCTGCCTTTAATTTTTATTGCTTTTCATAAAACTGTAACTCCTCTGGGGTCGTTTCCATTCTTCTCTAATGCAAACATATTGCTGATATTTATGTGAAACATTTTGCATTTATATGTTGTATTTAAATTCAGATCTGATCATGTTTTATGATGCCATAGACATTTGCTTAGTGAATTGCTAGCTATATACTGTACATTGATTATGTTATGATAATGCAGATACCTACATTCAAGAACATGGTTTTAGTGTGTATTTTTAGAAAAATTTAATACATTTTGTTATATTATATATGCAAATTGAGAATATTAACCCTAATTTTTTTGCCAAAAGAGTCATTGCACAAGAGTCCTGTGATAATTATAAATATTTTTTATTTACTGCAGAAGACTCATTTCTGTATAAGTCACAATGGATGCAGACAAGTGAGTTTTTGCTTTGGATCTATTTGAAATTATTGTGCTAAAGGTAAAGATGCCTAGTAGGGATGAGCAAATATTTTGCTAATTGCCTTCAATGTGTTTCATGAGTTTTGTGATTTTTTTAGTGAAGCAAAATGGGTCAGATTCACCCATCACTGATGCCTAGTCATACTGTATGTACCATGGAGTCTGATCTCAACTAACAGGTGCCTACAATGTAAGATAAAATAGATAAATAGATGGAAAAAGTTGGATAAAATAGAAATTTTATACCTTTCCAACGGAGACACATAAGGCCTAGTGACAAGGTTACAGGCCCCTGAGGAGGTGGAGGGAGAAAAAGGCCACAGACTATGAACATAGGGAATGTGATATGAACCTTGGATTTTAAGTTTTACTGGGGTAGGGGAATGATGTATAATGTAGGTAAAGTACTGAGTGAATGTGTATTATATAAATAAGATACTTTATGGGTGGAAATACTTTATGGATACTTTAAGATACTTTATGGATGGATGGACTTTTATAGCCTTTTATGGATGGTACAAGTCATATTAGACAAGTCACTGATATTGCTGCAGGGATTGCATACAGGACTTCTTAGCACCTAGTGTCCCTCTAGCACTCCTCCTGTAGGGGCAGTCCAGGGGACACCCACTCATCTAGTCACCCACTCATCGAGTATGCAGCACTTTTGAACACTGGCTGTGGTTAATACAAAGCAAAGCAACTTTTTCAGGTAAAGATTTATGTATCAACATGTAGAGTATTTGAAAACCTAAAGCAAAATGCATGTCTGCATAGTAACACTCTACTACACCATTATTTTATTGTCACTTAAGGAAATATAATTCTTGCGTTTTCCTTGTAATAAAATATTGGTGACAGGGTGTCGGTTTAATTTTCTCTTTAAACTGATAAAACCTTTGTTTTAAGCAATAATATATCCTGTTATGCTAAGAACCAATTCTATTTGTAAAACATAGCTTTTCTAAATTTAGTCCAAGAATATGTGAATCTTGAAAGGTATAATTACAGCACTGCAGTGTGATAATAAATGGTTATGTGTGAACTCTTGACTGAGAAAGACCCCAGGGATTATGTTACAGGGCTGCTTATTTCTTCTCATTTCTGTAGAATTTAGCAAAATATACAATGTATAAAACCAGTTTTATTAAGTAAATGTATCAGTATGCTGTTTATACAAGTGTCATTTAGAGCAACGCTAAATTAAATTTATGAGCTTAATGGACATGCAAATTGGAAAAGAAATTATTGTGGGACCTTAACAATTAAGTTAAACTGGAATAATTATGGAGTCAACTTTTCATTTCATGTTTAACAAAAGGCAATATCCAATTGATCTCTGTGCAATGTTAATGAATTAAGGGCAATCAGTTTGCTGTAGAAGTAGAGTTCAGTTTTAGTGCATTGCTTTCCTGGTGTTAAATGGCAGTTCTGGAAAGGAATACCAACAAACTGCGTGATCTTTCAGACATTGATTTTAGATAACTTTTTCAAATGCTAATGAAAAAAGGTCTTATAATCATTTGTGCAATTTTGTATGGAAGAAATTGAGTACATTGGGATATTGCAGTGTATAACAGGAGGCTGCCTTAGGGTTCCTATGTAGCTTCTATAAAAGCCAAAGCCTCTTACATCCATTAAAACCTTAAGGTGGCCATACACTATAAGATCCGCTCGTTTGGCAAGGTCACCAAAGGAGCGGATCTTAACCCGATATGTCCACTAATGGCTGGGTGATATCGGATGATTCCGAACGTTTGGCCCTGGGGCCGAACAATCAGATTACAATGCTAAGAATGGGCTCCGAAGGGTCGCAGGACAGCATCAAATAGCCAATGCGGTCCTGGATCTTACAAAAAAATCAAACTTGACCGATCAATATCTGGCTGATTTTTGCTCTGATAACGATCGGGAGGACCCATCCGGAGCCCACCCATGGGCAGATAAGTTGCCAAATCGGTCTAAAGGAATGTATGGCCACCTTTAGCCAAACAGGGCCTTCCACAAAAGAGACAATTACCAGACAATATAATAACAGAGCCCCCTCTAGACAGCTCATCCTTATATAAACAAATGGGAAAAAGTGTTCCTGACTCCCGCAGAGAACGGAACCTAATTTAGGAAAGCACTAAAATAATGACAACATGCATCAGTTGGAGAAAACATATTTATAAAATGCGAGTGTTTTGGTGCTAAACACCTGACTAATATGTAAACTTTTTTGCAACCATAAACAAACATGATTGAGAAAGTACGGAATGCATGGTACCTTAGGATGACATAGTAGATAGGGATTGTTTCCAAAAAAGTCAAATTTTTTTCTAAGTCCCAAAAAACGCTGGTGTGTTTTCTACATGATGGGTGATAGGCTAAAAAAGATCAAAAATGTTTTAGGGGCTCCCCTCCTTCCCCCCTACATTTCCTGACTCATGGCAACTTACCTAGACAGTGGGCACATGTGTAGGGCAAAATAAAATTGATATTTGCTGATTTGAAGGTTTTCTAGGCATTTGAAGTGGTGATACGTATTCCTCCATTGAAATTTGAATTTCGCGCCGTATGCAAATGAACCATTGCTAGCGCAACTTCGCTTCTCTAGTGAATAAACGCTAGCGCAACTTCAAAAACTTACGCTACCCCTGTGCACAACTTCGGATTTTAGTGAATTTGCCCCATAGTGTCTGTGTGAAGAGTGGACCCATCTAGTAAAAGAAATAAATAGAAAGAGGTTCTGTGCATCTTCCTGGGTACCCTATTACAGACTTTTACAAAAGGTAAAATTGTAGAACAAATATTTGTAAATAACTATTGAATTATTGAAATACACTGTATAAATGATTCAGTGATCCCTAATATAAAGTATTTGGGGAAATAATGTTATGGGAAGTCTTCTGTATAACTGATTTTATTTAAGATCGTATCTTTAATTTAAGGTAAAGAAAAATGTAACTGGCAATATACATGACATAACTGAAACACCGAATGCATAATACCCCTATATTAATTCCTTGTTTTCTAACACCCTTGCACTAACAACAGAACCAAAAATAATAGAACCAGACTGTTGACTTTTTCCGTTACCATGGCACTTGTAGTATTGGAAATTCTGTCAGCAGGCTGCAGTGATTCATCATAATCATCCTAATCAACAAGTATAGCCTCCCACTCTTCCTTGTGGTGCTCTTCCTCTGTTTTCAAATAAGGCACATCTGTATCATTGTTTGAAACAGCATGAAACTGTAGAATGTCAACTTGGTTATTAGCATTGCCCTCAATTGGAGCAAAAGCCAAAAAAGTGAATTCCTGTTATTGGTATACCATTTTGGAAAGGTAAACACCCTGCCTCAAATTACTGCTCCTGCTGTTTTCTCTAAAAAGAAACAATGTTACAATAAAGAATGTAAATGCGGGCAGATTTATTGGCACATGATAAACTGACTATTTTCTTTGTGTATGTGAGAGAGAGAGACAGACAGAGAGAAAGAAAGATTGACCAGAAATTATATTGATACATTTTTGTGAAATGCAATTCATCCCATATTTAATGTATTAATGTATCTACATTAGATAAAACTGCACTGAAACTGATACATGTGTGTTTTAACGGCTATTTTCTTTGCTCTGACATGTGATATTACATATAACATATTCCAATATATTATAGTGCATATAAATTACCTTGTGCTATTACCCCTGAATCCATATTTATTGTTATTAGTGATGGGCAAATCTGACCCATCTGAAAATTTGTGAAACGGCTCGTTTTTTTTTTTACTTGTAACAATTTTTTTTTGATGTGTGCAAATTTTTTTCACCCATTGGAGACGATGGGAATCATTTTTGAAAAGATTTTACTCATCACTAATTATTATATTTAAATACCTTTAAATATAAACCCAATAGAATTGTTTTGCCTCCAGTAAGGATTCATTTTTTTTTTCTTAGTATTTTATTATTACAGAGAAAAAATAAAAATCAGTTAAAGAAATTTCAGTTATTTGATTAAAATGGAGTCTAGGGAAGATGGCCTTCCCATTCATTGGATCATTCTGCATAATTGTTTTTCGGATAACCGATCCCATACCTGTAAATTCTTTCAATCATAGCACTTACTCAATGTACTGTATTTGCTATTGGAGGTCACTGACCTTTTCTTCCAGTGATCTGCAGCTGTTTATTCAAGAAGATAGAGGACACTGTCAACTTCAACTACTTCCACTACTACATAACTGCATATTTGCATAGTTAATTTTAAAAAAGACAAAGGCCCATCAAGTTCATGTATTTATGCTTTTACTGCAAACCAACTAAAATATACAACATAAAAAGAACATTGTAGAGAAATCAAGTTTACTGTGAAAAGTACAATGTGGACTCATCAGCTTATTACAAGACCCTATTTCTAATTTACAATGATTTACACATTACCTTTAGTTCTCCTGTCAGGAAGTAGAAGAAACAAATCTGCAGCATATTTTATTGTTCTGTTATGCTGCAGTTGAAGCTTAATTTTATGCAAGTGAATGATTTGAAAACACATCCAATTTCTGATATAACAAATTGATTTTTACTTAATTTATAAGCGTTAAAGCTTTACAGCAGCTTTTTTTGTCAACTATAAATTTGATTTAAATTGTCAATTCAATCTTTTATTTTCCAAAAATACCTTTTCATGTGACTTTGGCATTGTACAATAAATCTGAACTATTTTCAAGGCGCTTTATTTTATGTGGTTAGCTGCAAAGTTGTTTTTCTAATTGCACAAATATGTGAAACGTGAAATAAAATTCAACATTTGTAGTGTATTTATAAAGCCATCAATAGGACAGAAATTGGCATGGCAAAACATACTGTAGAAAAAAAATTGATTAAAAAAAAACTGTGATTAAAGAAACGCATTCAAATTAAATTTCTAGAGAATTGGAAAGAACACATGGTAACAGGCTTACAAATGTTGCAAACTGTACAGTACATATGATGCATTTATTGGAATTTAGAGTTATCAAGTTAAATTTAATGTAGACTGAGTGACAATGTTAAATCTAGGACACTAAGCCAAAGGTTGCAAAATAAGCAATGAAGAATATAGCATTCCATTGTAAATACATCCTAAATGCAATTTTTCTCTATGCACAGTACATGAGTATCATAACAGACAAGGTTAGTAGACAAGGCTACAATCTTCAAAGACATTAATGTTCATGTACTCACTGTTCACAATATTTTCAAAAAGCTTTAAGCTGCCCTTCAGACACAAGGGGGCAAATTCACTAAGATTCGTAGTTGCGCCAGGTGTAACTTCTCCGCACTTCGCCAAGCGTAGTTTCACCAGCGCTTCGCAAATTCACTAAAATCCGAAGTTGCGCTCAGGGGTAGCGTAAGGAAGTTGGGCTAGCGTTGATTCGCTAAGTAAAGCGAAGTTACGCTAGCAAAGGCTAATTTGCATATGGCGCCAAATTCTAATTTCAATGGAGGAACACGTATCAGCACTACAAATGGCTAGAAAAGCTTCAAAACATCAAATAAAAATTTTATTTTGCCCTACACATGTGCCCACTGTCTAGGTAAGTTGCCATGAGTCAGGAGATGTAGGGGGGAAGGAGGGGAGCCCCACAAAATTTTTTGATCTTTTTCAGCCTATCACCCATAATGTAGAAAACACGCCAGCGTGTTTTGGGACTTAGAAAAAATTTAGATTTTTTTGGAGCAATCCCTATCTACTCCATTGCGCTTCGCCTGGTCTGAGGTGGTGAAGGAAGTCTAGCGTAAAAGGTAGCATTCAGTACACTGCATGCGTTAGTGAATTTGCGTAGTTACGTCGCTACCGAATCTTCGCCAGGTGTAAGGGTGCGAAGTAACCTTAGCGAAATTATACCAGCGTTCGTTAGTGAATTTGCGCAGTAACAAAAATGCCAAACGCTAGCGAAGTAACGCTAGCGTTCGGCGCTTCGGCGCTTCGGCGCTTAGTGAATTTGCCCCAAGGTTTCAGACATGTTTGTCAGTGGCCAACTCACTGCTGAGAAAGCAACATAAAAGAAACTGAAAAAAGCACCTGAAAAAGCTAAAATCATTATGTCCTCTGGCCATAGGAAACAAAATTAGAGGTTTTTGGTACAGCATTACCGTATATACTCGTGTATAAGCCGACCCGTGTATAAACCGAGGTACCTAATTTACCTAAGAAAACTGGAAAAATGTATTGACTCGTGTATAAGCCTAGGGGCCCCATGTCAGATTTCAAAATGTGAATGTGACCCGGCCGCAACAATTGGGGGACACTGGGCAGGTACTTGTTACTGTCTGTGACTGACTGTGTCGCCGCCCGGATTTCATGTTTGCTTCCCTCTGCCACCCCTATTTCATGTTTGCTTCCCTCTGCCACTTCCCCCCCCTGCCCTCCCCATCTGTCGCTCTCCCCACCCCGGCCCTCACGTCTGCTGCTCTTCCCTCTGTCACATACCTCCTTCCGCGGCCCCAGCAGGACTGTCTGTGACTGACTGTGTCGCCGCTACCCACGTGGCGGCCATGGGCGCCGCCATTTTGGGAGCGAATGCCGGCAGGGAAGGACGCGCCGCCCGGAGCTCCTGGACCTGCTCCGGGCGGCGACACAGTCAGTCACAGACAGTCCTGCTGGGGCCGCGGAAGGAGGTATGACCCGCGTATAAGCCGAGTTTGAGTTTTTCAGCACATTTTGGGTGCTGAAAAACTCGGCTTATACGCGAGTATATACGGTACATCTTTATTTAGAGGAAAGAACTTTAAAAGGAAATAACACCAGCCCTACACTCAAAAATTGAGGACGTTTGCTTTTGTTTGGGGGTTATTTTGCTGTCCCTGGAATCCAGTGTCAGAAAGCTGGGTCTCTTAATTAACCAGCAGTGAGTCCAGATCTCAATCACACTGAGCTCACTTGAAGAGACTGAAAATTTAAGAAGGGGGAGAACTGGAGCAGTTTGCAAATAGAGTGGTCCAAACCGCTCCCTTACTTCGTGAAGTCCAGAATCCATCAACTCATGAAAAAAACAAGGTGATAGAGGGGGTTACATGAGTGTTGTTTATATCAGATATGTTTGTGTGAATCAATATATTTATTGATTTCTGAAACTTTCAATAGTGTTAATTTACATAAGCCCAACCTTGATGAGCTCAAGTGAAAAAGTGGGGTCTTTTTTCATTTTAAATACCAAAATCCAATACAGCTTTCCAGGCAAGTTTTTCTACACTTTATTTTCGTTTCCCTGGAGTAAAACTATTAGTTATTTTTTTCATATTAAACTCTCAGGGCACTGCTATACTACAAAATATTTTGAAATGCTGGATCCTTTATATTAAGTTTTGCAATCTCTGTTGAATACTGATGGAATGTAGCTTTCTATTGTTCAGTCTTCAGGGACTGCAGTCTTTGGATATTTGCTATAGTTCTGCTTTTATTCACAAATAGTTTTCAGCCTTTTCCTTGCAGCAGTTCTTTAGAGGTTGATATTTTCATTTAAAATTTTTATTCGATTTAAAGGGCGAGTAGTAGAGGATAAAATATAATTTCTTGACTTTTATTGCCTTTAATGTTTTTTTACAAATATTCACAAACTGATTGATACAATAATGTATATCTTAAAATGAACTCTACCTAATGACAACATTGTGTAATGTAAGTACAACAGTAATATAGATCTGCTTAATTCTTACACAGGCTTCAACTGGTGTCTTTGCACAAATTGAAGTTCTTTATGGAAGCATGTTCAATCAGTATGTGTTAATTTTTTTTCTCATCTTTTTGCATCGACTGGTTTCAGTTAACCATAACATTTGCTGATTTTCAGGGCTTTCACTGTTGATTGTCACTGTTGACTTTCAGATGCATATATGAGGGCAACCAGCATTCAAAACATAGATTTCTCTAATTGGTCTCCACATAAATACACCATATATATTAAAGGAGAAGGAAAGGTTAAAACTAAGTAAGCCTTATCAGAAAGGTCCATCCAAATATACCAGTAAACCCCCAAAGTAGTGCTGCTCTGAGTCCCCTGTCAAAAGAAACACTCCATTTCTTTCCTACTATTGTGTACACATGGGCTTCTGTATCAGACTTCCTGCCTTTATCTTAAACCTCATTGCCCTGGGCAAGAGCATGCTCAGTTTGCTCCTCTTCCCCCTCCCCTCCCTTCTCTGCTGTAATCTGAGCCCAGAGCAAGGAGAGACTCAGGCAGGAAGTGATGTCACACCACGTTAATACTGCAGCTCCTATCCTAAACAAACAGAGAGCTTCTAGAGCTTTTTACTCAGGTATGTTAAAACATTCTACAGAATAAATATAGCATTCTAGCTTGCACTATTGCAGCTAATCTATTGGCAATAAAATGCCTCTGTAGCTTTCCTTCTCCTTTAATAGATTGTTGTAGGACTGATTACAAATTCTACTTGAGTTTTATTTCAGGTACAAAACCATTTGCAGTCCTTTTGTTACCAGTGATTCATTAATAAATCTGAGGCTGACTTGACCAGAGGTTTGTACAACTAGCCCCGAGTTCTGTAGCTACCCTCTGCTCTTTACAGTAAGCAGTAATTCCATGAATTGTAGTAAGGGTTACAGGGGGCAAATATTGGGCTTTGAACCATAGTATTAAGAAATAGACTATACAGTATGTGCAAGACGATATGACCAAGGAATGTATTTACAGCACACAACCAAGCATATTAAAAGGCAATGCACTGATGCACTTTGAACCATCTAGTGAACAGAGAGAACAATTTAGAATACATTTGGCAACTGAAAAAGTAGCATTGCTGTTTATTTTTTGTATAGGATGTCTAAGTGCCTAGGTCTGTTGCCTATATTGTTTTGTAGTATGTGATGTGCACATCTTTGGGCCATGTTCTGTGCTGCCCCATACATCTCCACTTCTCCCATTGCTGAAAGAGATATATTTGTCCTCTACCATGCAAGAACAGCCTTTTGGTCTTGGGAATTTTGGCTAGGGAACCTGAGTACCATCACCAAAGTCCACTAGCATGAAATTCTGTTACTCTCCATTCAAGGAGTATTTATCAATGGGTGAAAATGAAAGTTCTCCTTTCATAAATATGCCTTCAGAAATACTATAGAATGAATTGAGATGAGACTGCGGTGATCTCTAACTTCACAATTTGATAAAATATAACCCAAAGTCTCCTTACCCTCTCTTTATGTGCTGTATTGGAGTTAGATACTGGTTCTATTTTACAATTTCTGCAGTGAATGGTCACTGTTTGCTGAAGAAGGAGTCTAGTTGCAGCACAACTTTGTTTATGTTTGTTTATGATTTTTCTGATTTCCCATAGTCAGCCTTGGTCAAACAGGGGCTGAATGCAGGTTTTAAGCTGGCCATAGATGTTGAGATTTTTAAAAGGTCTGATCCTCATCGTGAGACGAATTGACCATCAACTAAAAAGACCAATTTGCCAGGAAAACAAAGGGGAGCTGCCTGCTTGGCCCTGCAAACATAGATAGATTGCACTGGGACTGACAAAGATGTTGGCCAAAAAATCGTAAGATGTTCGATTGTTCGAATCCCACGAACCTTTCCTCCTTACCTTGCCTATTCTGATCCTGTCTGCCTTCCCCTCCTGGTTCTGCTTCAGTCCTGCTTTCACCCTTACCTTAACCTTATTCTGCCTTTACCTTGACCTTGTCTTGACTGTTCCTGCTTCCTGTCCTGTTCCGACTTGTACCTGTATCCTGTCTTATTTCTTCCCTCATCTGGCTCTGTATCTTGCTCTGCCTTTGCCTCTCTCTCCAGTCCTCTCCTGCTATCCGTTCCAGTCCTTCTGCTCCAGTCATTCTCCTCCAGTCCTTCTGCTCCATTCCTTCTGCTCCTCTATCCCCAGTCTAATCTGATTCTATGCCCGAACCGTCCTTTTCTGATTCTATGCCCCCATCATCCTGTTCTGGTTCTACGCCTGCACCGTCCTGTTCTGATTCTATGCCCCCACAGTTCTGTCTCACCTAGTGTGTTCCATCCTGTTCCTACCCAGTCTGCTCCTATCCCAACTCATCGCCCTCTTCTTGCTGTCCAGTCCTGATCTTTGACCTCTCCGTCCTGTTCTGTTCTGCACCTGTTCCACTCTGACATGACTATGCCTTTGTCACCCTGTTCCTGCCTTTCCCTTTGTGTTCCGTGGGCACAGCCAGTCGCTGTCTAAAGGACTCACCTTCCTCCTCTACCGCCACAGCAGCCCCTACCAAATCCTTGACACAAACTTCATTAATTCATTAAAATGACAATAATACTGGCTAATTACACAGGCCAAATAATCTAAAGCCACCCTATGAATAGTACTCAGACACCAGGGGATCTATTTATCAATCTGTGTGAAAAAGGTGATTAAATACTCTACATATCAGTATTTGATACATTGCTTAATAAATATGTGTATTTATCAAGCTGTGTATCAATTTTAGGGTGTTTTCATTTCTGCGATTGCATATATGTCACCCTAACTTATTAGCGAAGTTCCTTACCACTATGCTACAACTGGCTCCCACAATAATAATGTCTTCTAAACATGGTTCTTAACCAGCTGTTTAGACGAAAGGGAGTGTTGGGGGGGCTCTGTTGGGGTGGGCTCTGGTTCCACTGATTGATGTAGAAGGCAAGGAACACATATAAGGATGTCTGCATTTCTTTCAGAAACAATAGGGTGCATTTTTTTCCAGCAAATACAGAACACATGGCGAAATGATAGTGCACATCCACAACAATTTTTGCTACCGAAACAGAACAAAAGAAGGTGAGTATAAAGGGTATGACCCCTTGTAATTTATACATCTATTAGGCCATCAGTCAGATACTTAGCCATCCACATTTAATTATAACTACATTATCTCACCACTAGGGTGGGCAAATCTGACCTATTTCACTTTGCTGAAAATTTGGGAAATGCTGAAGTCTATGGGCACCAACATTTTTCACGTATTGGAGTCTATGGGCGTCATTTTCGCAGTGAAACTTGGCGAAAACTTTTGCACATCACTACTTGCCACCCACTAAACCCCTCTTCTCCCTTTTTCTATTAAGACTCTCTCCTGACTCCCAGGCCAGTACAAAAAATATAAACCTCTCATCATAACATTCCCATCTTTCAAATTATTCAAAGCTCTGAATACTTCTTCTTTTCTCCTGGTATACTCCCTCTTGGTAATTGTACTTAGTGGGAGGATTCATTGTCCTTACCATTTACCACATGAACTGAGTTACATATCAAACGATTTCCCTCATTGTGCCTGGCTTCTGGAACAATCCCCCACTTTGCATCCGGACACATTCCACATTAACTGTGTTCTCAGACCTCCTTAGGAATCCCTTTCTAAAGCATTTCACTACTGCTTCTCTGCCACAACACACTCCTGACTTGGCAAATTGCCTCCCACCCCCACATAACGTTGTTTCTATCTTTCTCCTATTTCTCATAAGTTGTATGAGCCTGTCCAACTGTGTAATAAAATTCCTACCACTTATTTGATTATTCTCATTACTAACTTTAGAAGGCATCTGTACAGTACTCTATCACAACATTTGTGTACATTTACTTTTTTCTCATGCATATTTCTCTTTTCTACTTTCTTTCTTTCTCTCTTTATCTGACACAGGTACACTCACACTCTATATTCATGTGTTTATTTACAAAGGATAAAACACACTGAAGTATACACTGAATCTCTGTTTACCATGGTACATCTTGAAGTAGATAAGTGGGAGTCACTGAACCATAAACAATTGGTTTTGGAATACTATACCACATCTCCAATTCACGCCTTTCTGCATTCTTTTCAATTCAAAGCACAAAACAAAGGAAGAGCAAAAGAACACATCCTTGGAATCCAATATAAAGTGTTGCAGGCCACTCAGCAAAACAGAAATGTAAAGAGAATGATATAATGGTCGTTTAACCCATGTTTGTCCCTTGAGTCACATATTTCATGGTGAAACATTGCAAAATGTATCTAAATGTAAATGTTGTCCATTTGCATTGTCTCTTATTGCATTATTTAAGATTCATTTAAGATTAATTCAAAAGAATCAATGTAAAAAAAAGATTATATAAATATATATATATATATATATATGGAAACCTATTATCCATCTCCCATAGACATAGACATAATTTAACTTTTTATTTAAAATAATATAACAGTACCTTGTACTTGATTCCAACTATGGTATAATTCTTTTTTCAGGCAACAATCCCATTGGGTTTAATTTATTTTTTTATATCTTTCTTTAGTAAACATAAGGTATGGTGATCCAAATTACAGAAAGATTGTAAAATCCCAGGTCATGGCCATTCTGGATAACAGCTCCCATACTTGTATATATAATTGCTCAGTACTATCCCAATCATTTATTATTTTGTCTCTTTCTTTGAAAGTGCTGTATGCTACTAAATAGCCATTACAGCAAGACCAATCAATTTCATGGGTTTAACACAATTGCAAACATATCAATTCAACTGCTCATCTTCCATCTAAGTTGCTTCCTGGTAACAAAAGCATTACAACTTAATTTGTACCTATTTCCATTACATAAACACAGCCAAAGATTAACTTACAAAGATGCAGCTGGCTACTTTTAATGAAAGAAGTCAGTAGATTGGAACACTGTACACACGCACCAGACAATATATTTATTTTTATATCCCCTTGTTTTTATGTTTCTAAAAACTATGCAGAACTAGTTAACACAAGTGATTAAAATGTTTATCCCAAAAATCAAAAACATCACCTTCCTTTCTGCTGCTGGAATTGGTTTGCCATGTTTCTGGTTTTACCAAAACACCAGGTCTTTTCTTTTTGTTAAAATTTTTTGGAGTATTTGGATGTGATAAGAAGATGAAGTAGAAGAAAAAGAGAAGAAGCAGATAAAAAGAAGAAAAAAGGCAATAGCAATGAAAATGAGGTTTGTATCAAGTTAGAATAAGTGAGAAGAGGTACTTATCGATGGAGCGTGGCAGTTCTATCAGTCCTTTTTTCCTTTGTGTCCAGTTCAACATTCTTAACCAAAACCAGAAAGAGCACACAAATATTTAATCCATGTAATGGAGAACAATATGACCCTCACCATTTCAAGTTAGAATTGCCTGCAAAACTTACTTTTATCACCCATAAGTGTTCTTGAACCTTTTTACATTCTATCCATAGGCCTTGCCAACATATTTTTTAAATTCCCAATGCAGGACCTCATTATGACCTTTCATTCATATACCTTTATTGGCACATTTACTAAGGGTCGAAGTGAATTAGAAGTGAATATTCAAATTCAAAAACTTCGAATTTCAAAGTAATTTTTGGGTACTTCGACCATCGAATAGACCACATTCGACTTTGATTCGAAGTGAAAATGCTTAGACTATTCAACCATTCGATAATGGAAGAACTGTCTCTTTAAAAAAAAACTTATACTTCGACACTTTGCCACCTTAAACCTGCCGAATTGCTATGTTAGCCTATGGGACCTCCTAGAACCTATAGCCAGAATTTGGCTAAGTTTTGAGAAGTCTAAGGATTTTTTTGTAAAATCATACGATTAAATCGTTTGATCGAAGTTCGATTGTACAATCGTAGTACGATCTTAAAAACCCTCTGACTTCGAATGTCGGACGGTCCTATATGATGGTCGATGGCAAAATATGTAAACTCGCATGCCATGTTAAGGCCCCAGAAGCTGGTCAACCGTACAGTGTGAAATAGTCCAAGCACTCACTATTTCTCTTTGTTTTCTGTACTGTTGACCACTTCATATACTGTATATATATAAAATACAAAAATAAGGGGTTTTTATTAAATGTGTTCCAATCCAACTACTCCCCCCCTTCTCCAGCCCACAGAATGTATGCAGTTATAGTGTCACTATACTGTCTCTTTAAAAAAAACTTATACTTCGACAATTCGCCACCTTAAACCTGCCGAATTGCTATGTTAGCCTATGGGGACCTCCTAGAACCTATAGCCAGTATTTGGCTAAGTTTTGAGAAGTCTAAGGATTTTTTTGTAAAATCGTACGATTAAATCGTTTGATTCGAAGTATGATCGAAGTTCGATTGTACGATCGTAGTGCGATCTTAAAAACCCTCTGACTTCGAATGTCGGACGATCCTATACGATGGTCGAATTTCGAAGTTTTTTTCACTTCGAAATTCGACCCTTGATAAATCTGCCACCTAATCTCCTCTACCTTTACATGACCAACCTGCTAGAAACCTCTCCCTCCAAAAATAAAACATCTTAGAACACTGATGTACACAGAGGCTTGAGTAGAAAGCAAGATAGAAGCTGTACACACATGTTGCATTATATTGGTGCTTTACCATTTATTTGGCAGGATAGTTGAAAAACAAATAATGTTTCAGGTGGACAAATCTCCATTC
Source organism: Xenopus petersii (assembly GCA_038501925.1). Lineage (NCBI taxonomy): Eukaryota > Metazoa > Chordata > Amphibia > Anura > Pipidae > Xenopus > Xenopus petersii. The sequence goes on from CM076686.1 coordinate 91,781,224, forward strand.
ATCTACAGTAATTTATTATAAATCTATAATTTGTATCAAGTCACAGTGAATCCCTTTAAATACACTTTACAAAAATTTGAAGCATTAGTATCACATTTTGGGCAAAATATGTAAACTCGCATGCCATGTTAAGGCCCCAGAAGCTGGTCAACCGTACAGTGTGAGATAGTCCAAGCACTCACTATTTCTCTTTGTTTTCTGTACTGTTGACCACTTCATATACTGTATATATATATATAAAATCGCAAAATAAGGGGTTTTTATTAAATGTGTTCCAACCCAACTACTCCCCCCTACTCCAGCCCACAGAATGTATGCAGTTATAGTGTCACTGAATAAATATGCTGCTTGTTACAGTTTCTGTAACCCCCACCCCCTCCTTAATGAGTGCCATTGTTATTGTATTTAGGTATTTGGTTCTCCCAATCACTGCAATTTGTCTTATTTGGTCTACAGTACAGAGCTGTAAAGCAATACGTTGGACATTAATGCTAATTTAACTGTGATACCACTGGAATTTATTTAAATCTGAATTTTCAAAGGGACATTAAAGCACTATGCTATACATTGCATATGGCAAATGCTTTACTTCAGCACATAATTGTCAGTCAAATTAATGAACAATATATGCTAATTTGAACTAATTTAAAATCAATAAGGTAATACAGTTCACATTTAAGAGCTTCTTCATCTTACATACTATTCTCCCAACTCTCTCTTTTAGTGAATCACGTCATTAAAAAGACATATCTGTCAATAGGGTGATTTCGTTCTATCAAGATATAGCTCACTCTGCACAGACTAACTTTAGAACATCAGCAAAAGATACTAGCTCATCGTTCTTATTTTGTGCTCATCGGCATCTGTATAAATGATAGATTTAGAACAAATTACTGTGGCTGGCTAATTGATTACATGTGTAAATAGTTTTCTTTTCCCCTTTATTCTTTTAAATTGAAACATATAGGAGATCATTTATGTTTTCACATAAACAAGAGTAAGGAGGAAAAGCAAGCTTTTATTATCACTGTACATAATGATCGCTATATGTTAAAGTACACATATATATGTGGGTGTGTGCATGTGTAAATATTGTGCCGTTTCAGCCCACAGACCATCAAAAAGGTGGGTGCATTGTCATAAGAATTTATAACAAGGACTGACCAGCATACATTATAAAGTGATCAATGTGATTTATTGACTTTCACAGTGATACTCAATAAGTCACATTAATCACTTTATAGGGAATGCTGGTCCTTGCCATAAAAGTATCCGCATTGAACTTAGAAGGATTAAGTATGATTAAAGGAAAACCTATACTTCTATTTAACTGAGCAGAAAATGAATTAAAATTGAGGGAAAAGTAAAAAGCTTCCAAAGCTAAACAACAGTACTAAAAAGAAGCGGCAGATTATTGGCTGGCAAATTTTTGCAGCAGTTTATAGAAATTATTTGCTTGGGTGAAACACAGAAATTCCCCACAATTCCATGCCTGCCCATGATACTGAGACATTATGTGCCTTAAGGTACCATAAATACCCTCTCCTGTAAACAAACCAGTGAGTGTTTGTCCATATATTGCAATATATTTTAGCTGGCCAACTATGTCAAAGTCATTACTGTTCTGGTCAGTCCTACGGTCAACTTTCATCTGATTTATTAAGAATTCTACTGCTTCATTATACATTTTACACATTTTACCTGCAACTTACTTGCTTTCAAGGTTGAAACTCACAAACATGGTTCCCCTTTTTTGGCCTGATAACCAACCAGTGGAGACTAAAGGTATGGGACCCATTACCTAGAATGCTCGTGACCTGGGGTTTTCCAGATTAGGGATCTTTCTGTAATTTAGATCTCTCTACCTTATATCTACTAAAAAATCATTTAAACTTTAAGGGGCAGATTTATCAAGGGCCGAAGTGAAAATTTGAAGTTCAAGCTATTTTGACTGCCGAATAGGCCAAAATTTAATTCAAATTTGAAAAAAATGTGACTATTCTAATATAAAAATGATCATGTACTGTCTCTTTAAAACTTCGACTTTGACCATTCACCATCTAAAACCTGTCAAATTGCTATTTTAGCCTATGGTGACTGCCTAGAACCTGTCATTTTGTGGAAAAATCAAAGTTTTTTGGGGCAAATCCTTACATTCAAATTCATACAGCCTATTCACCCTATGTTAAAAACGTTCAAAAAAACACCCATAACTTCAAAATTAGACCCTTGATAAATCTGCCCCTAAATAAACCCAATAAGCTTATTTTCCCTTCAATACGGATTAATTATATCTTAGTTGGGATGAAGTACAATATACTGTTTTATTATTACAGAGAAAAAGGGAATCACTTTTAAAAATGTGAATTATTTCATTATAATGGAGTCTATGGGAGACAGCCAAGTCGTAATTCAGAATTTATGGCTAACAGGTTTCCTGATAATGCATCCCATGCCTATATATTGAAAACATTTTTATTTTGCACAGCCTATTGATTTACCATTTTTTTTATACTGAACTATTCCTTTAAAATGTTTAATGTTTGGTTTTGTACTCATGAACATATGGGAGATAAGATGCTATTAAAAATTAAATTAAATTTGAGTGACTTTTTGGAAATTTTGTGAAGAACACTAACTTTATCAAGGATCTATAGAATGGACATTTAACCCATTTTTGAGTGTGTACTTCTAGGGACTTTTATGATAGATGATATCTGAGATGATCTCTTTGCAGGTGTCAAACTGTCTCCCATAAAAAACTCACATGCACATTATTCAATACCTTTTAAATACAGTAAGGGGCTGCATTGTTAACATTCAAATTCAAGTATTTGCCACAATCTGAGTTTTTTGTGCTGAAAATCATGAATTTGATTGAGGGGCCCATTTACTTAGCTCAAGCGAAGGAATTCGACCATGGAATGGGCTACTTCAACCTTCAACTACGACCTTCGACTTTGAATCAAACGTTTCAAACTAAAAATCGTTTGACTATTCGATAGTCGAAGTACTGTCTCTTTAAAAAATTCTTCGACCCCCTAGTTCGCCACCTAAAACCTACCGAGGCCAATGTTAGCCTATGGGGAAGGTCCCCATAGGCTTCTTAACAATTTTCTGATCGAAGGAATATCCTTTGATCGATGGATTAAAATCCTTCAAATCGTTCGATTCAAAGGATTTAATTGTTCGATCTAATGATTATTCCTTTGATCGTTCAATCGTAGGAATAGAGGTAAATCCTTCGACTTCGATATTCGAAGTCGAATATCGAGAGCAAATTTGCCCATGGGCAGTAACCCATGGCAACCAATCAAATTGCTGCATTCATTGTTTTACTTGCAGCTGGCTATAAAAAGCTAATCACCGATAGATTACTATAGGTAACTGCCCATGGGCAAATTTGCCCAGTGTTGATAAATGAGCCTCACACTTTTGGAAAAATTCAAGCATTTTTTTCAATTCTTGAAAGAGTCATTGACAATGATGAGTAGAACGCAATAGTGCTGCATTGCAATGCAATACCGTTTAATAAATAAACACATGTTTGATTTGAGTGTTTGAGGGTTTTTTTCCAAACTCAAAAACATTAGAATTCCCAGAATTTTTATTGGCAGGGGAGGGCCCAGCAGAAAGAAATGGAAGTTTTACGGCACTCTGGAAACCATATGCAGAGCAGATTGAAAATGATTTCTTAAAAAAATAGAAAGATCTTTATTATTAAATCAGCTCAAGCCTTACATGTTTGTGTCTGTTTGACACTTAATCATAGGCTTAAGCATGTGCAACACATTACCAGTATTTAATGAGCCAAATACCAATAGGAAAAAGTGGGAGGGAAAACGGACAATGTTTTTTTGCATTAAATCATCACCTCTATAAGGGGGTCATGACCCTTTATATTACTTAAATCTGGAACAAAATCTAAATTACTCATATCGCAAAGTAAAAAGTGTTTAGACACATTCGTGATCTTTTTGTTCCGGATATCAGAGATACATTCCCTCAAGCTGCATGAAGTCTATTCCACGTATTGCATACCACATTCCTTACATGTGATTAGATATATAATATTTTTTGTTCTGCAATTGATATGTTGTTCTATTTCATAGGGGTTTTTTTGTAACAGAAGAAACAAAACAACCACTATGGTATATGAAGGGACAGAGCTTGTAGTGTGTGGCACCACATCTGAAGGTGCCTCAATAGCAAAGCCAGGTGGGTATTTTTTTCCTCTTTATCAAAAATCTCACTTGGGGATAGAATTTTTCCAAGAGTGTTGCAGGGGAGGGCCCGGGCTAGAAAAGAAATGCATCTGTATTTGTTGCTATATTTAAGAAAATATAGTATGCACTGTATTCAGTTCTGTTAATACACTATTTTAGCAACCATATTTTAGTTAGTTGTTGCTGAACTACAAATCCTTCCAAATTGTATATTATTATCAAGGGTTAAAACATAATGGGAAACTACTTGAAGAGATGCAAGTGTAAGCCAGACAAGGAGTGGGAACTTATCCAAACCTTGGGACTTTTTTAGACTTTATACTGGGAAAGTAGTCAAGCAACATCAGGGATGTATTATTAAAGCAATATTGTTATCTGTGTCAACATTTTGATCTCTAAGATACAGTGTTGTGCACCAGGCATGTCTTAGGGGCACATTTACTTAGTTCAAGTGAATGAATAGAAGAAAAAATACTTCGAATTTCGAATGTTTTTTTTTGGCTACTTCAACCATCGAATTGGCTACTTCGACCTTCGACTTTGACTTCAAATCGAACTAAAAAGCGTTCGACTATTCGACCATTCGATAGTCAAAGTACTGTCTCTTTAAAAAAAACTTCGACCAAGTACTTTGCCACCTAAAACCTACCGAATATCAATATTAGCCTATGGGGAAGCTCCCCATAGGCTTCCTAACAATTTTCTGATCAAAGGAAAATCGTTCGATCGATGGATTAAAATCCTTCGAATCGTTCGATTGTAGGAATAGCGGTAAATCCTTCGATCGAGGGTTAATTAACCCTCACTATTCGACCCTAAGTAAATGTGCCCCTTATTATTGGTGATGTGCTAATTCAATAAATGAATTTGCAAGTTAAAAAGGAGAAGAATATAAGTCATTGCGTTATTTTGTATTATTTCAAACAACTGTGAGACAATCAAGAGTAATTATTTTGTAGTCTAGGCTAGAAGTGACAAATGCAAGCATCTGTGCTCAAGATACAGTACCAAGCTAGGATACAAAATTTACCTTAGAAATAAGCTTCGTAAAACGGGGTTTCCTAGGCAACAAAAACAAAAGCATTCTGTTACAGGAGAAGCAAATTCTGTGTCCTTAAATTATTATTGTGAAATAGTTTAACAAAATATATTTTTGAAATTACTTTCAGCCTTCTAAGCAATTGTGTGTACATGCTGATGAATAGATAATATGTTTATTTATTATTGCTAGGACACAAGTGAATGAAAACTGAGGGGAAACAAATCAGTGCCTGTTGGTGCCCATAAACAGAGCACTTGGCTTTGCACCTTTCATTGGATTAAAATACGGCACAAGGTGCTGAGCTGTTGCCCCAAGACAGCCCTGTACTAATGTCTATTGTACTTGTCCCGCCAACCACCTGCTTATACTGCATACAGAGAACCATCACAACTAAAGCAAACTAAAGCCAGTTTAATTCTAACTTGCTTCCATTGCAGGTCCAATTGGGAACAAATCAAATTAATAATGCAATTAAATATAACACTGAAAATGATGTAATTATAGATATGAATGCACACAAACTGATCGGATACATTCCGGAGGGATGCTGTTTTTTGTCATTAAAATTGCAAAAAAGTGGACTCAAAAGAATCACATAAAGTAGGTTTATTTACCTAAACCACAATTTTTCCCTCTAAATTTTTCACTAATACCTTATAATAGCTTATCATAGTCACTACTTTTGGCTTTTTCATTTGAAATAGCATTGCCTGAATTACAAATAGGGAGTGCTGACTTAAATGTAGGGAGATAGGAAATCTTTCTAAAAAACTTTACACAGTTAGATATTTTTGTTTATTTATACAAAGTTTTGCAGAGATTAACCTACCTGGATGTTTTTAGAGTGTGGGAGGAAAGTGATGTACCTGAAACAAAGTCATACAAACATGGGGGAGAGTATACAAACAAATAGATACATATTTAAATTATTAGTATATAATATAATGTCCACTAGAGATGAGTGAAAATCCCCTTTTTTGCTTTGCAGAAAAAAATTACAAAACCTCTGAAAAATTTGAGAATTGGTGAAATTTGGATTTTGAAATTAGGAACAAAGGCATTGGGGTGGTTTCTATATTTCCACAGTAATAAAAGCTAATTCCAACACTTCAGCCCCAGGCACATCCCTAATGTCTCATATGCAATATATACCGATATTGTTAAATGTAATTTTTGAAATAATGTTGAATTTCTCTTATTTTAAGTGTAATGGTCTCCTTTGATTTAAATCTTTTCAGTGCATATTTTCAGGCAGAGATCTTTGTGCTCTGAATTCAGAATGTTTACTTTGTATTTAAACATATATAAAGTGCCATGCTGTTCCATTGAATAGCATTGGAGACTGGAATTCTTTAGAATGTTTCAAACTCTGACAAAAGGTATAGAAAACAAGTGAATATTTAAATGACAGACTCAATGTTTAGGACTTAATAAGAAAGACGCCATCCTTCAAGTAAAAAAAATCCCCTCTGTATACATATAACTATGATGCACTGACATAATTTGCAAGTAAAATCTGTAAATGAACAGCAATTTGCTGTAAATGAAAAATAATCTGTGTCATAAAAAAAGTCAAGGTCTGACCCTCTATCATTTATTTTGCTGGAATACAACTTTAGAGCTCTTTTCACAAAAAAAAATATTGTTGAGAGTATTTAAGCTAAGCCTGAAAATGCTATAATTTATCTATATTATAAAAAATGTTTCCCCTTTTAACTTTTCTCTTTCTATTCTATCTGCAGAACCAATTGTCTCCAATCAAACACATCCAGTATTAAAATATTCTATTCAACCCCCAGGAAACCAGCTAATGCAAAATGCAAACAATTTTTTTCTAACCCAAGTTCTCTATATTTCCATACAAAAAAAACAAAGGGAAAAGTAGGGAGGAACAATTGACATTTATCTTTTAATTAAAGTCAATGAATCCTGACAAAGAGCTAGACTAAGAATTATCTACCTTATGTTTTGAGGTAAGTGTTACAGCCCAGATTTTCAGCACCCCAAAGCTTTCGATCTTCAAAAACATAAACCAGGAGATTTTCACCTTTCGTTTCTGCTCAGGTTGCTGTCAATCAGTTAATCAATCAAAATATAATCAAAATACATGAACAGAAAGTGAGGTTACATCTTTCAAACCTTTAATTCAAATAGATAAAAGGGCCAGTTTTGAGTTATACTATTCTGAATTCCAAGCTTGGTAAAACATGAAAGACTTCATTCTTGAGCCCATCAATTTAGAATCAAATACATTATAATGCCTTGTGCTTTTAAACAACTATAATTTCTACAAAGCCATACATTGCAAATATAAGTTAATTTCACAAATCAAGCAAATGGATTTCATTGAATTCTAGATTTCCCAGACCAACCCCAGATAATTTTTGATAGTAAAGAGTTAGGGGCAAATTTACATAGGGTCAAATATCAAGGGTTAATTAACACTCGATATTCGACTGCCGAATGTAGACTGTATGAAAAATACTTCGAATTTCGACTTTTTTTGGGGCTACTTCGACCATCGAATTGGCTACTTCGACCTTCGACTACGACTTCGACTTCAAACCGAACGATTCCAACTAAAAATCGTTTGACTATTTGACCATTCGATAGTCGAAGTACTGTCTCTTTAAAAAAAACATTGACCACCTACTTCGCAACCTAAAACCTACCGAGCACCAATGTTAGCCTAAGGGGGAAGGTCCCAATAAGCTTTCTAAGCTTTTTTTGATCAAAGGAAAATCCTTCGATCGATGGATTAAAATCCTTCGAATCGTTAGATCGAAGCATTTGTGGTAAATACCTTTGACGATATTGAAGTCGAAGGATTTTACTTCGAGGGTCGAATATCAAGGGTTAATTACCCGTTGATATTCGACCAATAGTAAATGTGCCCCTATGTATAACATTCAGCTGCTCTGTAATAAAATCTTTAACTTGTGGTCACTTTTAAATGATGCGATGCTTTAACTAATATTCATTATTTTTTTTTTCATAGTCAGAATTGTACCCCTTAGGGCTGTTTCACAGAACACTTATGTCTGTAGGATTGGTAGAGCAAGCTGCAGAATACAAGGATAAATGTCATGTTTGTTGGAAATCAAAAGACTCAAGTTTTAGTAGTTTTGCTTTCATACAGTAAAAGCTGTTACATATTTTTCCAGTTGATACATCTGTATGGAGGCTACTGTGCATGAAAGCAAATCAAAGTTGACAATTAAAAAAATTTAATTTATAAGAGCAATTTCATGAGGCATTATTATTTTTCTCACTGTGGCTACTAAAATAAAACAGAAATTTGTTAAATGAAATATTAATGTTAGATAATTAGTTTATAATTGTTTTGTTATTGTATTTTATATTATAATAAACTGCCTCATTAATATATCCATTATTTTATTTATTTTATTTCCGTTTAGATAGATTAATGTGCTTGTTTAATAATGCATGGTGTATACACCAAAAAAAGCATACGATATTTTAAAATGTTTATTTTTTTTCTATGTTCATTATCATTTACATAGCAGAGACATGTTTCAACAATACTGATAAGAACTAAAGATACAGTACAAAATATGTGAACAAAATAATAACAGAAATAATAGAACTTTTATAGGAAATATGGGAAAATAGTAGTATAATAGAATTGTGGGCAGCTTAGCAGCTCAGTGGGTGGCACTTCTGCCTTGCAGAGCTAGGATCCTCGGTTTAATTCCAGCTTACAGGCTATCCACAAGGAGTTTTTATATTTTTTCAGGGTGGTCATGCAATAAATTCAGAGGATCCAGAGTGATGGCACTCACAGGAATTTCACAAAAACCAGATGATGATGAAGCAAAAAAAGTGGTTTATTTATCCAATGTTTCAGCCCCTCGCAGTAGCCTTTCTCAAGGAAAACAGTACAGTGGAAGTCCAAGTGATATATATATCCACCAGAAGGCTCCAGAACTGTTGTCTGGCAACCCAAGGGCACACTGATGAAATCATAGTAGGGAAAAAAGAGAAAAAAGAGATTCCTAGTGGTCATAGCACCGGGTACCCAAGTGTAGGCACGCCCTCAGAGGCCCACTTAATAATCATATTGCAACAAACAAAGGTAATGTAAGGCCTGGATATTGACACAGGAGGTATTCAAATAACCTCATGTATGCTACCAGACACAGTAGAGTTGGACAGGTTACTCCATCAGTAGGCCCGGACTTAGGAAAGATCACACTCATTTTCTCAAAAATCACAAGGGAGTAATACCCAGCATAAACAAAGAGTCCTCCGTTAGAGCATACCGCCGATAGGACCACCTGTTAGGCTTTCAATCCGCCAATTTTAGCTCAGTTTAAGGTATTGTCAGCACCAGGGAGAAGCAGACCCCCACAAGGGCAGCTTATGGTGTGCGGTGTCAGAGGGTAGGTAATTGGGACCTCCAATTGTCACTGCCCACATATCTGTGTTGGTCTTGCCTAAGTCTGGGCCTACTGAAGGAGAAGCCTGTCCACCTCTACTGTGTCTGGTAGCATACATGAGGTTATTCAAATACTGTACCTCCAGTCCTGTGTCAATATATATGCAAGCATGTGTGTGTGTGTAGATGTATCTATATATAAAGGTATAGGACCTGTTATCCAAAATGCTCAGGACCTGGAGGTTTTTAAATTGGGGATCTTTAGGTAATTTGGATGCCTTAAGTCTGCTAAAAAAATATTTTAACATTACATCTCATTGTCCCAATAAAAAAAACACAAGCTGAGCAAACTCCAATGCCTGATTTTAGCTTATTTATTAATAAAAAACTCGATTTAATCGGAATGTGAAAAAAACCTAGCAAAATCTTGAATCCTACAAATTTTTCATGTTTTTCTTCCCCAATTGCTCACTTTTTTCGAGTTTTTGTTGGATTTTCGGGCTAAATCCTGCACAGACTGGTAAAAAAAAACAATTTTTGGTAAAAAAAAAAAGCTTGATCAGAAAAATTTGAGGTTTAGTAAATAACCCCCTAAAAAACCAAGCAGGAATATTTAGCCTGCAATAGGCATTAATTATATCTTATGTGGCTCAAGGACAATGTACACTTAAGGTACATTTTAACCATCACAAATATACATTCAAAATGTTTTCATTAAGACAAAGATATTTGTTATGGTATCTGTTAAAAAGTGCTATAAAGATAATGACTTCTGTGATCTGTGACCACTTAAAAAAGGATAAACCCTTGCAATATTTCTACCAGAACATACATTTGACCTAAATGGGAGCTAAAATGCATGCTGATATTAGCTCTTACTATTGCATAAATAACACCAGCTATTGAATATCTAATATATGCATTGCAGTTCATTATGCATAGGAGCTACGTTAGTTTGACTATATATTCACGAATTTTAGTCACAATATTTCCTGTTATTCTGAAAATTAACAGGTGAGTGCACTACCATTGAGTATGATTGGGAGCAGCACAATCATTTTCTTGAAAAAAAAAATCTTGTAGTGTTACTAGTGGCCCCTTGCTCAAACATGTCAGTATGTTGTCTTTCCAGGCAGAATTTACTTAAAAAGACTAAGGGACTCATTTATAAACTACTCATAGGGCAGATTGGTTCACACAGTAAATGTATTTGCCCGGTGCATGGTTACATTTATAAAGCTGAATACAGAATTGCGAAAAAAAATCACAATGTGAATTGTGCTTTTTAAATATTAAAAATTGCAAATGGTGTTTGAATTATCGTATTTGGTAGTTTGGTACTTTGGTAAAAATATTTGCAAAACAGTTTTGAAAAATGGGGAATTTAAGTTACTGTCATCGCTATTTTTGCTCACAACCACCTCGCAAAGTGGGTGCACTCACACAAACACCCATTTCATTTGTGAGCCATTTGTGAAAATTTGTTCACAATGCGAATTCACAAAAAATGGAAAGACGGGCAGAGCAGTGCAATATATTAGCGTTCAGGAAAAAGCATGTGCAGAACAACCATTTGCGAATAAATAGGTGCTGCGCAAACTTTATAAATGACCCCCTAAGAGTTCATTATATTGATTGGTCTTGACTGTATTTAGAATCTGACAGGGCACTACTAATCACCATCTAATCCCCAAGCAAAGAGGAAGAAGAATTTCCTGGTTAATCTTGCATTAGTACTTACATCCATCGGATTGTGAACTACTGCATCACCAGTTTGAGAATGAACAGAAAGGGCAAATGTCCAACAGATTGAATAACATCGTTTTAAGCTATTAAAACAGCAATTTTTTATTATTATTTTCCATCATTTAATATTATAATATAGGTGTATTAGTAGCAGTAGTGTAACTATAAAGGGAAAATACCTAGAGGTAGTTAGGGAGGCCTGGACTATATGCAGACTATAATGCACCCTACCTCTTTATTATATAGCCTAGTTAGGGAAAGTAATATTTATTGGGACAAAATTATTTAGAGGGACATGGTAAAATACAGAAACAAAGGATCGACGGCTGCATGGTTACTTATACTGCTCTACTTTTGTTTCACTTGTATACATGAATTAATTGTAGCAATCAATGGTTGCTATGCTTGTCTTTTTCTTTTCAGTTAGTGTTTCTGGTCAATAAATGCACATAATATCCAAAATAGTTCATTTTGATTGCTCAAACAGCAATAATATATTTATAATAATAGAGGATAACTACATGGCCTACTATTTATAAGAACAATGCACAAACAGAAGACACTGCTGTATCAACACAGTTCACGGACCCCTAACAAAGTGCACAATAACTACATTTATATGGTGAAAGTACAACATTTTACACAGCTGTTCAAAAAAAGCAGCAAAAAAGTATGTAAGATTAGGAAAGCAGGCACATACACTAGTTAAAACAGCATGTACTAACTTCCCAATCTGATAAGTAGAAAATCAAGAAAGATATGTTTAATTCCCCTAGGGCAGATAAACCTAAAAGTTAATTTAATTTCTTATCTTTTCTAAAGCAAGAAAAAAAAATAGAGGCTCATATCGTCAAAACAATTTTTTGATCACAGAACGACTGATGTTATTTCAAGGGTTCTTATTGGTATCTCAAATCAAATTATCATAGGATGAGGCAATTACTGTAGAGAAATTGCATGCATCTGCACAACAAATTGCTCTTAGATTATAATAAAAGAATGGAATACTCTCTGTGTATCTAAATGCATTGAAATAACAATAACATATCTTTAAAATTCTCAGGATTGCTCTTTATCTACAACACAAAGGCTAGGGAGGCAAAATATAAATACACACACTTTTAACAACTTTAAGAGGGGCTTGGATTATTTCTTGGACAAGCATAATATCAAAGGCTATTGTGATACTAAAATGCACAATTATTATAGATATTGGTATATATAGTTTCAGTGGGTGTGTGTAGGTATGTGCGCTGGGATTCCTCTGGAGGGGTTGAACTTGATGGACCTTTTTCAACCCAACTTAACTATGTAAGTATAAACTAACAAATTATAATATTGATATCTAGCACACCAGGAATGGTTGCCAACTTGAGTGAACGGCTATCTACCACTGAGCCACCTGCCATGCCAACCACCAAGCTGCAATAAGGTAATGGCACTTCAGGTTGCTAGTGAACACATGGCAGTCCTCATGCTAACCCCCTACCTACAGATGCAGCCACTTTGGTTTGTCTGTTTGACACAGAATAACTAAACACAGATATCCCATTTATCTCATTTAACACAGAAAACTGTGTCACAACATCCCATCTAATTAAAGCATTCACCATTGTGAACAATGGAGCTTTGGTATGCTAATGAAAAGGTTAAATGCATTAAATGAGTTAAGATGACTTAAGATAACACAGTTTCTTCAATTACCCCTGAGTCATGACGCATTTAACTCACAAATCCAAGTGGCTTCATCTGTACAGGGACACTCACTCAAGGAGGTTGTACTGAACTTAAAATTACTGAATTATTAAAGGGGTTGAACTTAATTACTGAATTATTCAAGGGGATACTAGCCTCCTTAACAAACAAGGGAAAGTTCTGCTCACCACTCATTTTTAAAAACATTAAGCGGGGGTGCAATGAGCTTGTGACCACAAAATTCACATAGACAAATACAAGAGGTCCTCTGCACTCAACCCATTATCAATATATTAATAATAAGGACATTGAAACATTTTGTGCTTCAAGCTACTAAAAATGCCTTCCCCTTAAAACAAAATAGGGATTGTTTGTCCATATATTGCAATATATTCAAGCTGGCCAACTACGTCAAATTTTCATCTGATTCATTAAGAATTCTATGGCTTCATTAGAAATTTTACAAAGGGACTAAGTTTTACCTGCAACTTACTCGCTGCTTTCAAAGTAAAGCTCCCAAACTTGGCTACCCTTTTATTAGACACCAGTGGGATTACCTGACTATAATACTAGCCCCCTTCCCACTCTAAGCAGCATTCCCCCAATCACCCAACAGCTGTGGCTAAACCCAAGAAAAGGATCATAACATCTGACACACCACAAAACTATTTTTGGGTGGAAGGAAGTGATATTGCTCTCCATGCTGCCACACCAGATCTGGATCAACTTTACGGCTGTAAGCTCCTATGGTACACCAACACCTTCCCATCTATGACCCCCAGTCTAACCCTTTGTCCCCCTTCCTTCCTAGTGTTGTCAAGGTTCCCTTTCCTTTAACCCTTGGCATTCACATAGGTTCATTATTGTTATAATGCCAAGTGCTTGATACCAAGGTAAAAAAAAAAAAAAACTATGCAGCAGAACGAAAAAAACCCAAACTTGCACAAGGAGGAAAAGAGTAACATGGTCTGATGAATAATATCCTTTTATGCTTTAAAGGAACAGGAACACCAAAAACTGAAACTGTAACGAAGTAATTAAAATATAATGTAGTGTTGCTCTACATTTGTAAAAGCTGTGTGCTTGCTTCAGAAACACTATTATAGTTTATATAAATAAGCCGCTGTGTAGCCATGGGGGCAGCCATTCAACCTGGGAAAAAGGAGACAATACACAGCTTACATAGCAGATAAAGGATAAAACAACACTGTATTGATCAGGGCTTATCTGTTATGTGCTATGTAAACTGTGCCTTTTCTTCTTTTTTTCCAGCTTAAATGGCTGCCCTCATGGCTACACAGCAGCTTGTTTATATAAACTATAGTAGTCTTTCTGAAGCAAAACACAGGTTTTTTTTACCAGTGCATGCTAACAGTATACTATGGGGCAGATTTTTCAAGGGTCGAATTTCAAGTTTATAGGAGTTTCTAAAAACTCTCATAAATTCCCATAAACTCAAAATTCGAAAGAAAAAAAAATGGATATTTTAAATTCGGGTGAATAGCATCAACCTGCAATCAGTGAATAAGATGAAATTTTAGATGGCGAATAGCCGAATTTGAATTCTTAAAAGGACAGTACATGATAAATTTCAAAATTTGTATTTCAATTTTTTTTTAAACTTGAATTGAATTTGGACTATTCCATAGTCGAATTACACTAAAATAAACTTGAAATTCAAATTCAAAAATTCAAATTTCAATTCGATCCTTGATAAAACTGCCCCTATTACTTTAAAACACTTTAATTTTTTGGTGTTACTGATCCTTTAACCATATGTTGATGTGTTTTCATTTTGGGTACCCACATTATCTGTTGCTACTCAACAAGGTCCACAAGCACAGTCTGGAGCTAGTGCTTTTCCTGACAGTGTTTTGCATGTAAAACCAATTTCATTAAAAGTACTTATGTATGTTAAAATGTGCTCAGTCCTTCCTGCCTTCTTTTTTGAATCGGGTGCTGCTGTACCTATTGCTGCAGAGGAATTGCCAGCACCAATAGCTCCTGGGTTCCATTCATGCCCTGAATCAGTAGGCACAGTGCACTTGTGCCTAAAGATTCAGACGCAGATGTCTCTCTTACGTTGAACACCAGAAATTATGCCAAATATTTGCTCTATTGTGCTCAATTTGTGACAAAGCAAACATGAAGTTGTTTCCATTTTGCCAATTGTAGTGTGTTCAGCACAGTCACGACACATAGCTGGGATAAAAATGCTGCACTGTGGGAAAAATCACGACAATTACACTCAAGATTGCACTTTTATTAATGCATCTAAGTAAGTGAAAAAGTGCACATATTGTTTTCATTTCCTGTATTCCAATACTCCCCAATATTAACCATCCAGTGATACATCCTACTTACCAGACCTGAACATCGCTGAACCCATTTTACACAGTTTAGATTTTTTTTTTAAAGAACAGGAGAGTTTTTTCTGGTTGATTAATAAATTGATGCATCCTAAATATTATGTTGGTGAAATTGGGTTGTGCAGAAACACATAAAAAGAAAAAATGTGTGAGGTTACTGTTTACTTTAATGCGAAACCTATTTGCAAAGGATAAGAATAATAAGTGTTTTAGGAATGGATAAAAGCTGAAATGAAAGATGGAACCTACTGTATACATGAAGCTTAGTCAAAATCTATTTTCAAATAAAAATCTATTTTTTAATAAATACATGCAAATTAATTAAAAAGTCTGACAGATACAAAATGCAGATAGAGCAAACTTTTCATATTGCGTGACATGCATGGAACTCCTAGACGTACTTATTTGTTTACAAAAGCAAAACATGCATTATTCAGTGGTCGGGGTTAAGGTAAAGAAAACAAAAGTGACACTGTGAACTAATAAATGATTTGTCTCCAGTGGACAGCAGAATTTGTGAACTTCTGCACGCATCATAAGGGGCTCCAGCCTACTAACAAGCATCCAAAAGTGTCATGAACAGCCAACTGACAACAGATTTATATTATTCGGTAAATTATAAATGAAATCTCCGGCACCACCTGACACATCTCAGCTGTCAGACTGGTTACAGAATGTTGTGTTTAATCTGAAGAATTTTCTGCATAGTGAAACTCAGTAGTTTCAGGCTGGTATATATTAATAATGGGAAGAAATACCAGGATGAATTATTTTAGATGAGTCTATAATATTATTATTATTGTTGCCATATGCATTTTATTTGCAGTGTTGTAAATAAAATTGTGTTACTAACCATGAGGAAAACTCCTACCACATTGAATTGTTCAGAAATGCCATTTGTTTCCATATTTAAAGCATGTAAAAGTACTCTGCTGAACTATTTAATAGAGAATGGGACCCCCTACCTAAATTGATGCATCCTCACAGACGCACCCCTACCTTCATGGCATCTGTGCTTGTCCTTAAAAGGCCCTGGTGTTAGAACTGCAGATTTGAGGAACGGGTTTGACAGCTGCCAGCTTTGGTTGTGTCAGATGCAGTTCCTGGCTCCTAGACACTAACCAGTGTGTGTGAAGTGAAAGCCTATCTGGTCCTGACTTCAACTGCACATTCTCCAGGGAAGCTCTAAGAAAAGCAAAGGAATGCTCCAATAAGAAACTGGTTAAATCTGGATCTGTGCTCTTGGTTCCTACATCTGTAGCTGGAATTTTTTTTTTAAATAAAGGTAGTTTTATATAGCAGAAATGTTCAATGTTCAAAAAACAATGTACAAGTACATTATACAACATTAGAAATAATTCACAAATTCACAAATTTTAGTAAGGTAAAATCATGATGCATGGCACAAGACAAACTCAATATACAGTAACGCGCTGTGGAGACAAGTCGAGACACAAGTTTGTCTTTAGTTATTGCAAATTGAGGGGGTAAAATCCAGCCATTGTCCCGTAGTCTAGTTATAGGATGATCTTTATTGGCAATTCCCATTTACTGCAAAGTTTTCCTAGAGGATCAGCCCTGCTTTCTTGCAGCAAGAGTGCATATAGTAATGGAGTTTAGGGGCAGATTCACTAAAGGGTGGAGTGGCTAATGCTAGCAATTTTCACCAGCGTTGCCACCCGCAGGGACATCGCCAATCCACTAACAGGCGCAGGCGCCAAATCACTAGTGAGCGAGTCCATCACTAGTGTTCATTCACGCTCTATCGCAAGATGACTTTTCACTCTGGTGAACAATCGTTACACCGCAAATTCACTAAAGTGCGTATTTTACTGAATGTTACCTCTTTCACCAAAGTTGACTTCACCATCTCAAACCAGGTAAGTGTAGAAAAGGATCTAGATCTTCTTCAATCTTCTGTCACTTACATCACTTCTGTGTGCCGAAAATGCATTAAAGTTCAAAAAACGCTGGCGACTTTTTCTTCGTTTTTAAGTGGCATTGGCTGCAAAAGTCCTAACTTAGACTTTTTTTTGGGTAACTGGTTTTCTCCACACATTTTATAACATGGAACATTCATTTTACAGTGGGCTCATGTGTAGGGCATTATATTAACTCTCTTGTCTTTATTAAGGTTCCCTGGACATGGGTCATAAAAAGTGGTAACTTCAAGCATTTGCACCAACATTTATAATAAAGACCTCCATACAACTTTAAATTTCCCACCGTATGCAAATTGACCTAAGCGCAAGATCACTAACAAATGAATGAATGAATGCTAGCGAAAAGTCGCCTGCGCCATAACTTTGCATTTTAGTGACTTAGCGTATTCATAGTGCATTTGCACCTGGCAAAGTGTTGCGAAGCTGATGCTGGCGAAAATACACACATTAGTAGATCTGCTCCAAGAAGTTTAGATGGGATAGGTGTGGAAAGATGCTGAAGTTGAAAAGTAAACAGTAGATCAGATGGGTAATTTAAAGGTACAGGAGTACAAAAAAATAAAGCTTTTTTTAATATGTACACTTTCGATATAAATAAAATATTTTCACATTTTAGTGCTACTTATTCTTTGAAAAGTCAAAAATGTTGGTCCAAACTGTGTACCGCTTTGTATTTTAATCTCTGTGTGCTCTCTTGTGAAACCGGGGGCTAGGACCAAATTAAAAATGATATTTGCTATATATCTTGCTACCAGAAGGTGATCAACATTATATATAGCAATGTGCTTGCCATAATGGATGCAAAAGAAAAAGCATTTAGAGATAAAAGCAGAACACTGTTTTGAAAACAGTGAGAATGAAAATACAGAATGCATCTAAACGTTGAAAATAAACAGAGAAATATGTAAAAAAATGTTTTGACTTTTGTCTGTTCTTAAGAAATTATTTTTTAAAAACAAAAAGCTCTTATCACATTAAAATTCAAATAAAAAAAAAAAAATTCTGCAAATTGAAGTATTAGCTTTTCTGGACAGATGTATCAATCTAGACTTTCAATTTAAAATTGGAAAGCTATACAATGCTAGTAGTAAAACACAATTCATTTCCTGTGGCTTAATACATTCCAATATCTCCTGACATAATTACAGGACAGACGTTTTATGTGATTGGGCGGAAAAGACAAAATTCACTGTCTTTCAAATGGTATTTTGAAGCAGCATTGGCGTTTGGCCACAGCATGTCAATGGATATTGACACATTAGGTGCTTGTTGGACCATGAAACTTCGCACACAACATGCAGACGTAGCCAATAATTCTTGATGTTGGACATTTAACCTCCCTAGAACTGACTCTTTCGCTCCCCCTAGTAGGTATCAAGTTCAATTACAGATGCAAGAGTTTTGTCAGTTGAGAATTTTGAGATATTTTGTTGTTATCTGAGATACTATGCAACTTTTGCTTGCCACTGTTCTACACTGCACTAACCTACAAAAACAAAACAATATTTACCTTTGACAACCAATATAAAACCAAAAAGTAAGATTATTATTGTGAGATAATCCTGCATCGATTATACCTTTTAGAACTAAGACTTCAAGGGCTGTTTTTCAGTACTGCTAATGGAAGTTAAATGTCCCCTTTAAAGGATGTGTAGCCTTTAAAAATTATTTGTTTTAAATTTTTAGAGCTATTTTATTGTTTGTTTATCTGTTAGAAGAAAAACAGAGAAATGTTCTGATGTTGCTCTGCTCAAGAAGGAGATATTGTAGGAAAGGGAATCTGAGTTTTCTGATCTCCTTCCTGAGCAGGCTAATATCAGAACGCTTCTCTGTTTTTCTTCTGAAGTTATAGCCTGCTGACTGTACAGTTCTTGGAACTGACCAGCATTATTTCATTATATCAGCAGTTCATTAAAACATAAATAGCTCAGACAGTGGAAAAGGTTTACTTGTCCTTTAAGGCAGTATTGTTTCACACATATGTTGCTAGACTGCAACTCCAAGTATTTTCCAGGATAATTTAAATAGTCTTGATAGGGATGAGTCTCAATGGGGAATCCTTTACCATCTCTGGTTTTCACATTTTGGTGATGCAAGCATGGAGTGGATGCCTACATGGGGACCCTGATTGATGATGTAATTATGGGGTAGGTCCATAAGCATTTAAGCCCAAAAATCATGTTAGAACATGTCAAAAGGGGGTCATCCCAAAAACATGTTGTGTAGAATAGCACATTAAATGCACTCTTGCAAGGAATGAAATCCTGCTGTTCAATCATCCTGCTTTTGTTCCAATGATTGCTTTCATTGCAATTAACCCTTTTGATAGTAAGAGTGAAGGGACTATGATTTTGGCTTTCAAATTGACAACAAGTAAAGTTTGAAGCACATGACGTGTTTGCTTATGGCATCCATCCTCTGGTGCTCCTGTTTTGTAAATCCTGAAAGATCCAAAAGGTTCTGGGGATGCCCCAGTCCATAATATATATTATACACCACTGGCATGTGTGGGCACAAAGAGTTAAGCATTTAATGCACCATGTTCCACAATTATAAATGATCATATGGTAATGATGGAAACCATAAGAATATATCAAATCCTTCATAAAACATTTGAACTGAATTGAAACTCTAACTTGAATATTCAGTTAGGGAAAAAAAATCCATCAATTGAATACAAAAAATAGTGGCCAAAAAAACGGGATAGCAAATATATTAGTTAGAGCTTTTCTAAAGTAAATTCTATGCAATTTATCAAACATAAAAACAAACTTTACTATTAATATTCTATAAAAGTCTATAAAGCAAGTTTATGTTCAAGCAAAGTGGTGATATTTCAAAAAATCAAGATTTTAAAGGGCCTTCAGTTTGCTATTGATTTTTATAGCACATATTTAACAAACTTACATTTTTTCTTAAAACACTACTGCAGAAAAAAGTTGCAGGTGTTTGGCACATTTTATTTTAAAATAATGCAAACTTGAAAATTCATAATTAATTACACCCTGTGGGACTATATTAAACTTTTAGGGGGTTATTTGTTAAAGTATGAATGCCAAAAACTTGAAAAATAAATGTTTACTATAAAATCCGATTTTTTTGAGGAAAAAAACCCTCACATTTTTAGTGAATTATTATAAACCAAGGCTGCTAAAAGTCAGTATCTGAAAATACTCCATATTCAAGCAGTCGGGTCCTGTAGAAGTCAATGGCAAAAGTCCCATTTCAAATTTGAAAATATCATGGTCCGAGCTGAGTTTTTGCCAAAAATCCGAAAACATCGGTGATTTTGAGCGATTTTACGAAAAATTTGAGGGTTTTCGTCATAAAACCTGAAAATGTCTGGTTTTTTTTTCCACAAAAAAACCCAAATTTTTCAGGTTTTTCCCGAATGATTTTATCAAGTGTTTTCAATAATAAATAAGGTCAAATCATGGATTATAGTTTGGTCTGACATTTTTACTTAAAAAATCAGAAAAACATTTTCAGCTAAATCCTAGCAACTTGGTACTGAACTGATCATGGGATTCATTGCACCCAAAGCTCAAATACTTGTTCAGAAGATGTGACCTTAATCAAGGATTTATCCTAAATTTTATTAATAGTTCTTATTTTATGTCTAAATATAAATCCATTACTAACCTGGGTAAAGGTATGTAGACAATGGAGCTGGAGTTGCTGCAGGGCTGCCATGGTTCAGCAGACCAAGGTACAGGGGTGGTGGGGGGGATCAGAAAGAAGAAACAGCAGTAAACATATGATTTTCAGGTGTCAACTGTTGTCGGGGGCCCTCATGATGAACACATCACAAGTACCACACGTTCCCTCCGATGGCTCTTTGCCTTGGAGCATTTTAAGTTTAAAATCACATAAAATTATACAACCTTTTATTAATCAATCATTAAAGTGGTAATTCCTATCAGCTATTATGATTCACTTTCAGGTTTTGAATCATGCAGATAGTTATTTCGATTCATGTTTAAAATCTATATAACTATCTATTCAGACCAATAGTGGGTGTGTTGACGCAACTTCGAGATGGGAAGGGATCAGTAGAAAGTAAGGAGGTGTTTTTTACTACATAAAGCAGTGGTGATCAAAATGTCCTAGATGTAATAGTGTTTATTCCAGAGAAGAATCCAGTGCCGCCTGGTAAGACATAAGCAGAAAACAGACATTTTACATTGACTTTTTTTAGGAAGTTTTAGATTCCCCTTCAAATTAAGTTAAAACTTGTTAGGAACTTTAGCAAAAACTGACATACAGTTGACTATCAGTTGTTATTTTTCCTTGAGGGATATTCAATGAGATCCTTTAGTGAGTAGTGATGGGCAAACGTATTCGCCTGGCTCGAATTCGCATCAAATAAGGTGACAATTTGGACGTTTCAATGTTTAAAAATTCACATATCACAAATCTTTCACCCGTTACACGAATTTCGCTGGAAATTCACAAAAAACGGGACAAATTCGCCCATCATTATTAGTGAGAAATGCACATGATCTGTGTTCATCTGGTTTCAAGTACACAATTATTGAAGCCTAGTAAAACTCATGTTTGATTAAAGGCAAATATGGCACATGTAAGAATGTGCCCAACAACTTTTACAGTAGTAACCACTGGCCG
Organism: Xenopus petersii; assembly: GCA_038501925.1. Taxonomy (NCBI): domain Eukaryota; kingdom Metazoa; phylum Chordata; class Amphibia; order Anura; family Pipidae; genus Xenopus; species Xenopus petersii. The sequence continues at coordinate 91,803,270 of CM076686.1, forward strand.
AACTAAACCTTTAAGATACACAGCACTGCCACATACAGAGGGGACTTGTCGTTGCACACTTAGAGGAGAATAAGATGGATGCCCACACAGTTTTGCATATAAACACAGGAACAACATAATTCACAGTTACAGTATAGCTTCTCCAATAATTATTATCTACAAATCCTACAGTTATCATCATTAAAAAAACCTGGGCTGCCAGCATACCAGGCATGCCTGCTGCCTATCCTACTGTCACACCTGGACTCTCAAAACCTGGAATAAGGGCCAAGACTCCAGTCATGGCTCACCCTTCTGCCCCTAGCAGCTGCCTTTTGCTTTGGCAGGAGCCCTCTGCTACTCGGATGCCACCCGGTCTTGTATCGAGAGAGTCAAGGTTGATCAATGCTGTAGAAAGATCCTTAGGAGAAAGTATTGGTTTTTATGGCCCACTCATTAACTTAAATATGTCCAGTTTGCAAAAAATTAGCAAAACGGTGAAATTTTTTTCTCGCTCCAAAAGTCAATTAAAGTCAATGGCCATTTTTTCTTTTTGTGACTTTTTTTGTCCTAATATAATAGTCAAAGGGTGTATTTTCTTATGATGACTTTTTGGTCCTAATGCATTAAAGTCAATGGGCGTTTTTTCTTAGGACAACTTTTTTTTGTCCTAATGCATTAAAGTAATTGGCCATTTTTTCTTATGGTGATCTTTTTCTAAAAATGCATTAAAGTCAATGGGCGTTTTTTTCTTATGGGTGCTTTTTCGCAGCAAATATTTCACTGAAGTTTCGCCAAAAAATTTACAAATTTTGAATTTCACAGCGAATCCATAGCTGGTGAATAAATTCACTCATCACTAGTCTTAATTTTAATTACTTTCACTTCGAGAATAGCTCTTTTCATAAAATAGTGGGTACAACTATGGGGGGCACCGATGGTACCCTCATATGCAAATCTTTTATGTACTAATTTAAGAAAGCACTTGTCTTTTCCAAATACAGTCAGACTATTATCTTGTACAAACAATTTATCCACAATATAGATTTAATCTGGAGAGGCAATGAATTTGATTTTAAATCAATGTCGGGTGATTTGAATCATTGTTCAGACATTAAATTTACAGCAAAATAGGGAAAGGAGCTTGCATTTTTCTCCACCTCACACTGACTGATGTAGGTATTGCATACTAAAAAACTGATCGCAACACGTTGTTACATGCCCCTAGTTAGTTGCCACGAACCAGCTTTAAAAAGTTCCCTTCCAATGTCACAATTTTGTAGTGTACTGAGAAATAATTGAAACAAGGAGATTTGTGAGTCTCAATTAGTGCAGATGAAAGAGAGGTTTTTACAATGTGGATATGGAGAACACCAGTTAGATCTGGCACTGGCTAAGGCCTGGGCTAGAGTGGTGGGGCAACAAATGAGAAAACATAACAAAAGCCCTCTGATTTTGTCATCTTGATTTAATCACTTATTACACAATATTATTCAAGCGATCTTTTGCTAATTGGAGAATCATAAAAGCTGATGACTGATTGGGGAGAATATTTGCTAAACCACCTATGATTAATTTTTCTGAGGGGTCAAAATCTTCGGGACCTTTTAGTAGTAAATGACCCAGTAAGTTTTTATAAGGATAATAGTCCGACAGCATCGTGGTTGCGAACTAACAAATGGGGAATTGGGGATGTTATAAATGTCCATCATGTCTGTCTTGTAGGCATATGACCCCAGGTACCAGTTTGTACATCCACAGACAGGTCATTGATATAAGATACAGTATATCATCACATTACTTGTACCACGACACATGTAGTCTATCTCATAACATGTCCTTGTGGACTGTCTTATGTGGGCAAGACAGATTTAATTTTGAGGCTATGAATCAATGTCCATAGATCTGCTATCAAGACTGCTTTTAGAGATCAAAGGACAACTAAATCTGTAGCCAAACATTTTTTACAGGTGGGCATAGTTTACCTACCTTTAGATCAATGGCAATTGATTATGTCCCAGAAGGGGAGGAGCACAATCACGTTTGCTTCTGCAATTTGAGACTTTTTGGATTAAAACCCCAGGCACACCTTCATCAAAGGGCCTTAATTTATACTGTGGGTTTAGTTGTTTTCTAGATAAACACTAGTAGTGGGTATGGGAGATTTTTACTTTGGTTCAACATCAGTTTATACTTGTAGCACCATTTTTTTGGATTAGTTCCCCTAGAATGTTAATGTGCTAAATTATGCTCACAACAGTGGGGAAATGATCTCATTCATGAGGCAGGAGATTGGGGTTTTAAATCAAGTAACTTTATTGTAAATGTTTAAAGGGTAATGCATCTTGACAAAGATTTCAGACCAAAAACCAAAATGTTGATTCATTATTTTTGCTAATGTGCTAAATAAAATCTTTGAATGATGAAAACAGAGTGCATGGAAACACAGTTCATCTATTCTCATCAACCCTGACACAGCACCTGGAGTGAAGAGAAGAGTGTGTGCAGTTAGAGAAGGTGTAAGATTTATATTAGTGAGAGTGTGTGGAAGGTCTCTCTGAGCAGTTTACCTGCCTGTGTTAGTTACTCCCAGAGGGGCTGGGTGCTACCTGCCACTGCAAGGAGCAGAAGGAGACTTGGCCTGGTGTTTGAGAGTCTATAGTGATTGAGGAAAGCCAGAAGGTGAGCGAGGCCATAGGCTGGTGAATTGTTATTCCTAGAGGGGAAAGGCAGCAGGGCTTATGGACAAGCCCAAATATTCCAGTGTGTGGAAGACACCCTGTATGATGAGAACCCCAGAGTGGGGGAAAATCCTGGATGAGTGTTGTTAAAACACTATTGAGCTGTGTCCTTGTAACATTTATGTTGGGAAGAGTGCCAAAATATACCTGTGTTTTTGCCTGAAGACAAGCTGTCTTTGTGCTCCTGATCCTATGTTTACTTGCCTACCATAGCTAATATATAATCACATCATTTTTATGGAAAAATTGTTAGGCTGAAGGTGCAGCATGAGAACTTATGATGTAAAATGCAAACATCATGCCTACTGTGCTCTGTGGATTAGGTCAAACTGCATTTATTTTCACTTTGTCAAGAATCATTTACACTGTTATCTACAAAAAAGGAACTAACACCTAACAGAATTAAAATGCCTTGCTTCACATAGAGCTTACCTTCTCCTTTCAATGGTTCTGTATGAGAACATTCTCTGAGATAAAATAAGTAATTTGCTGAGTTCTAGACTGTTTAACACAATTCTACTGGGATTTTATCTGAATGGGGATGGTTTTAATTGCCTTTCTAATCTCTGAAGAATTAATGACCACAAGTCAAGGTTTTGTTGATCATTAATACACAAAAATTGATCGTTTCAGCATGATGTCGTTTGCCGAATGTGCATTTATTTTCGGAGCAAGAGGTAAACTTGTGATCCCAAGGACTTAGAATAAGCTCATTATAATTCTTTTGGAAGGGGAAAGACTCTAAAACAAGTTAACTTTCCTTGCCTGGAGATGCATATTTTTCCCCCACAGGCAAACTAGTTGACATCAAAGGCATCCATTTTTTTTCTGACATCAAAGGGATCAATTTGGTATCATTATACTAAAGAGCTATAAAGTAAAACACAGAACACACTTGATTTATAGCTACTTTTTATATTACCATTTAAAAGTGTACTGTATCAGACTTGCCTCTTCTGTGTCACAAGAACTTGAAAATTAATTTCAGTTTAGTTGCCTTGACAGCAACAAGTGTAATTATTTAGCTATAGTTATTTAGTTGAAAGTAATTAGGGATGCATTAGAAACCAATTTCACAATGCATAGTCTGCACTGGATAAAATGTCTGAATCTGAAAACTGACTAACTGCAGACAGATAGCATTGTAAGGATAACATTTCCCAATCGTCCTCATGAATCTTCTCTCACATCACTTTAGTCTGTACCATTAAATCTGTAAAGGCAGGCTACCGTTTCTTATTTGCCTAACCAGCAGGAAAATTAAAGCAAAAGCTGTGTGTCAGCTACTCTTACAAGTACCAAGTAAAGCTTCCAGGCTACCAGAAACATTCCCTGATTTTCCTCTGAACTGTGAATTAATTCCAAACCTAGACTGGTGATAATGTTATATATGAACAGAGACAATCTATGCACATATCTATGATTGTAACACTATTTTGGTCCCTAACATCTCACAGAACACGGATTACATGGGCTCTACAAAGGAGATAGTCATCACACTTTATTCACACAATAATTGTGTGTCACTTCATTCCAGCTAACCGCCTACAGTCAGTGTAAAATGAATTTGAATTTCCTGAGTAATTAAGGAAATCTTGGGACATTGTTCTGACCAGAGGAATAACAATTGACCCTTATATACTCACTAACTTAATTTTCTAAGCAGAGCAACAACTCAACAGCTTATTTTTTACAGGAAGTGAATTTCAAATCTACTGAAGCCAGTGAAAAAAATATTAAATCACACAGAAGTAAACTTGTGTTGAGGGTAAATAGAACATAATTATTTTTTTAAAAGAGACCTGGCACCCAGACATAAATCCTGTATAATAAAAGTCTTTTTTTTTAATTAAAACATCCATATCTGTCTGTAAACTCATTTAAAAGTCTCAGATGTCAATCATATATCCCTCTATGCCTTAGGAGTAGAGATGGGTAGGCAAGTTATTTGACTTTGCCTTCTGAGCTTCCTAAATATCACTGCTCTCTCCACATCCCCCTCCCTCTTGATCTAATTCTGTAGCCAGTGCATGGGGCATCAGTTCCCATATTCCGGTGCCTAAACAAGATTTTGGAATCATGCTAGGCTTGCCTTAATAACAAAGTAATATAGTAGGTTAGCTTGAAAAAAGACATGTGTTTTTTTTGCATCAAGTTCAAAATTAAGACTGTATAAAACCTGCCTAACTACTGCTTGATCCAGAGGAAGGCAAATAAAACCCAATTGAAGCCTCTCCAATTTGCCTCAGATGGGGAAAAATGTCCTTCCTGACTCCAAGATGGCAATTGGACAAGTCCCTGGATCAACTTGTACAATGAGCTATCTTCCATAACCTCTTTCCTCCTTTCTTCCAATTGGAATGGGTGTTCTCGTGTCAGCTTGAAGGACCTACTGGTAAATAAAGCATTAGAGAGGTTATTGCCCGGTGACTCCAATACCCTTATATATTTATACATACTGTAGTTATCATATCCCCCTTAAATGCCTCTTCTCCAGCGTGAACAACCCAATCTTGGCAAGTCTTTCCTCATAGCTAAGATTTTCCATACTTTTTACCAGCTTAGTTCCCCTTCTCTGTACCCTCTCTAATTCAATAATCAGGGCCGGATTTACATAATGGGCGCCCCTAGGCCCACTGATGTTCGTCGCCCCTGTCACCTTCCTTTTAATCGTGCAAATTTTCATCAATAGGGATTGGTGCATGGGAAGGTTAAAAATGAGTTTAAAAATCCAGCACATTCCAGTGTTTTTGGACCAATGTGGGTGTGGTTGGGCAGCATGCCGCCCTCCTAAAATCCTGCCGCCCTAGGCCCGGGCCTAGGTGGCCTTTCTACAAATCCGGGCCTGTCAATAATGTCCTCTTCGAGCACTGGAGACCAAAAGTGTACGGCATATTCTGGAGGCCTTACCAGTGCTCTGTACAGTGGAAGAATGACCCTTCCTGCCGTGAATCAATGTCCCTTTTAATACAGCTCAAGACCTTATTTGCCCTTGATGCTGCTGACTGGCATTGCTTGCTACAGCCATGTTTATCTACAAGGACTCCAAGGTCCTTTTCCATTATGGATTTGCCTAGTGCAGTCCCATTAAGGGGATAAGTGGTTTGTATATTTTTACATCCCAGGTGCATGACTTTACATTTATCAACATTGAATCTCATTTGCCACTTAACTGCCCAGATTGCCAATTTGTCAATATCCTGCTGTAAGGATGCTGCATCCTGGATGGAATTAATTGGGCTGGATAGTTTGTATAACAACATGGTGTCTGCCTCCTTGAAATCCAAGACTAAACAAAGATAAAAATTGTTTTTATAGTGAATGGCATTATTTCTTAAGGTGACAGGTCCCATTTAAGTGAGTGAGGTAACACATACTGATAAATGGCAACATAGTTGCTCAGTAGTTAACATTGTACTGTTTGGATTTTATGATAATTACCCAGGAATTTTCTTCTAGGTTGTGTTTGGGCTGTCCATGTGTTCTCTGATTTCCTCCTAAACTCCAGAAATTTGTAAAGGTTAATGGGATGTCTTTGCTGGGGTTGTTCATCTTAAAATTAACTTTTAGTATGATGTATGAGACAAATCGATCATTTGCAGCATTTTGTTCAGAAGCTCTGCAGTTTGGAATTTCTGCCTGGAAAATTATTTGAAGGAGAGACTGGAATATGAATGTGAGAGGTTTCAAATATAATTTTATTAGTTTAGAAAGAAGAAAGAAAAGTAAAACCCTGTATGTCTTTATATTCTGGAATCACTTAAAAAGGTTTACACAATAAATGATTAGGAACTTATAAAGTGCTTGTGCTTGCTTATATAAAGGTCACTAAAGTACTTGTGTGCTGAGTTATATTATAATATATAATATATAATATATATATTATAGTTCAGATAGAAAGATGATAGAAATAAATGGTGATGGACAATGTAAAAAAAAACAGAAGCAAGGAGATAAATACAGCTTTATAAATATGTTCATGGGTATAAAAAATTAGTGAAAGGTACAGTAACATCTGCTCACTGTACTGATTTGTGAAGACAAATCATACTATACATATTTGGTTTTATTTTATGCAGTGTTTTTTATGTATTAATTCCTATAGTATAAAATGGACAATATAATTAACTATGCCCACGACGAGAGATGGCAAAATCAGCTGTAAGAATACTGTATTTAAAAATTTATTTTAGATGTTTCAGTCCATTTCCCCTGTGCTGCAGTGAATGGTATAAGTCTTGTAGCACCGACTGCTAGTGAAGGTTTTAGATGTTAGCTTGATGTTTTCTTATTTTACTGAAGTGTAAAACTCGTACTGTTATTTACCCTACATAAAAGACACATTTTTTCTTCACTTTGCAAGAGCCAAATTACGCTGCTTTGAGAACAAATCCATGAAAATTATGTAAATGCATACACTCGCTTTACATTTATTCACACAGCCAGTCAAGGGGACCCACTAATTTTATTTTAATGGAAGAAAACTGTTCCTTCTCAAGAATACTTTCAAATGTAAACACAATTGCTTAGTTATTTAATGTTACCATTAACTGTGCTTTCAAGCCCAGTGGAACATGCTGTATATACATGTGGAAACTATAACTTGAATGTAAAGAAAGTCATCGCAAATCAATATTAACACTTCAATTACCCTCAAGTGAACAAGTAAAAAAGCGTTCCTTATTATTTTCCACTTGTTGTAAGACCCAATAATTTTCAGAAAAGATATTTTGGTTAAATTAAATCAAATATTTCAATGATTTCTGAGGATAATTGCAGTTGTGTGCCATGATGTTAACAAGCAAGCCCCTGGATTTTAAAAACATTAACAATTAAAAGGGACAAGCACATTTTTTTTTGTCTGATACAGATATATGGAAAAATGTGCATCTTTGCAAGTGGCGAACATTTCTGTGAATCTGTGCTATAATTTCTCTTTGTGTTTTGCCAAAAAAAAAAAAAAAAGAATTGGCTTAGGTGGAAAAATTATAGGAAAAACTCCCATTGAAGCTGGTGTATTTGTAGCAAGAAAAAGCGTGGAGAAGAAATGTCCATCAACTCAACTATTAACCCTTTCACTGCCAGGCATATTTCTCACTTAAAGGGTACCTATAACCCAAAAATGTTTCCCCCACCGGAGGTATAGATCCACCCTCCACTTATGGAGAAGCTATTTTATTTCCACCCCTGCAGCCACTACTCCACCTGCACTGGAGCTCCCAGTCTATAAGGCCTTGTCTAGTGATTCACATGAGTCTATATGGCCTTGTCTAGTGATTCACATGAGTCTATATGGCCTTGTCTAGTGATTCACATGAGTCTATATGGCCTTGTCTAGTGATTCACATGAGCAAGTCTCAGTGCCCCAACATGGCCACCCACAGCAGGAGCTTCCTCCCATTGCAGATGGCTTAGCATTCAGGGAGGACATTTTTTTGAGGGGAACAGCTGTTTCCCCTAACCAGTGAGCAGACTCTATTAGCCCACACCTATGGGTGATAGGTGCCCTTTAATTTGCATTATTTGCTAGCAGATTTTTTTACTGCTGCAGCGCCTCCACTTCTTAATCATGGTGTGTCCATGGATTATGTTGTCAAACAGGGCAAATCATCTTTGAACTGACAGGATTTCAGGATGGTCTGTTAATAGAAAACCCAGACATGGTATATAGTATAGCAGGGATCCCCAACCTTTACAACCCGTGAGCAACATTCATAAGTAAAAGGAGTTGGGGAGCAACACTAGCATGAAAAATGTTCCTGGAGTTCCAAATAAGAGCTGTGATTGGTCAGTTAGTAGCTCTTATGTGGATTGTCAACCTACATTGAGGCTCTGTTTGACAGTACACCTGGTTTTAATGCAATAAAACTTGCCTCCAAGCCTGGAATTCAAAAATAAGCACCTGCTTTGAGGCCACTGGGAGCAACATCCAAGAGGGTGGAGAGCAACATGTTGCTCACGAGCTACTGGTTGGGGATCACTGTAGTATAGTATAGTAGAGAATAGTCAAACTGATCCACCCAATGTATGGTCATCTAAAAATGACCAACGAAAACTATATATGTTTGCAGAATCAGACACATTCTGACAAATTAAAAATTGTTAAAGTACGTTTTTCTACCGACATATGTAGACAATAGTAAAAGTGTCAAAAAATATTTGCAACATTGACAGATGTTACAGATTTTCTGAAACTTTGGCTTCTGCAAACACAACACACTTTCAGAGTTTAATGTGAATTTCAAAAAAAAACAATCCTTAACAGTAAGTTGACCCCGGAAAAAAAAAAATATTGCTTTGAAAAGTTTACAGCCTGACAAAAAAAATAGGTGACAGATATTTTTTTACTCTAAACTTTCAAATCAATGCTAAAGTTAGGGATTTATTTAAATAACATTTCTGAAAATTATTTCAAAGCTTATATTTTACAGTTGCCATCTGCCCATTATCTGCCTCGCATTCTATGGAACAGAGATAAAACATCATAAATGGAAGTAGAAGTAAAAATTTGTCGATAAATAACCGTATGTTTGTCTAAGAAATAGTTAAAATATTGCAGATCTGTGACATTGTAAAAGTTCTAGCAAAGCTATTTTACAGTTCCTTGATAATCCTCCCAAATGATTTCTTTTTGGTTTTATTTGAGTATTTGTTCTCTACATACAGCACGTCTGCCTTTTAATATTCCCAAACTGCCATTTGGCATGCAAAAAAATGTGCATTATGAAGTTATTAACTCTGAATAAATTTTTTTGGATTGTGCAGGCCAGCGGTAATTCAAAACAGATTGCACTGGGATATATTGCATTCTGAATCAGACATCTTGATTAGTACCTAGCAATACCCATAGCAATTTTCATTCGGATTACTATGGGTAAAATCTGTTGCCTTTCAGAAAAAAACGGGCTAAGCTAGAAATATTGCATTTGTTTACATTTTAATTTTCAATATTGATGATAAAGGAATGGGTATGTAGCACTTTGGAAATTAGGTATTTTAACTGTTTTGGCTCAGGTGTCATTCTTCCATCATATCAGGATCTCCATTTTGCCGGCAAGAGATTTAACACTACCCACTTGTGGTACCTATAAACTCTCTGGTGTCTTCTGGTGAACTACCCAGTGTGCTCCTACTATTACTTCATGTGATACACAGCTCTTGTCTTACCCACTAAAAGCTCTTGATTTGAGAGTTCATTTCTGCTACCTGTGCTAACTTGTCTGGCCTTCCTTAGTGGCCATGATTCTCTTTATTGAGGTCTCTTGTCTCAAACATTTTAGCAGTATCCATCACTCCACAGAGTAAACTATTAAAAGAAACAACTATGGGAGCTCTTCCCTTGTACAGAATAGGGAATATCATTACAACCCTGATCCAACCCCTCCCAAAGAGCACATGTTACACTGCAGGGAATTTCTCTAAAGAGTTGCTCGTGTTTTAGTACAACATATTAATTGATCAATATGGGCATCCAACTAACTTTATGTATGATTAAATGGGGTGCCCAAAATGTAGTTTGGTATCTACAAGTATATCTTGAAGTGGTAACCAGTAGATCTCAGCATTGACCGCACCCAGCTCCATTGTCACCCTTCTGCTCTCTGTATTATAGTAGTAAAAAAAATCGCTATGAACGCTGTAGCTAAAACAATACAGTATATACCAAGGTTAAAAGTTCAAGATGCAGTCAGAAGGAGATTACTGCCATGAAGGTTTAAATTGTGAAGAAACATTGAATGGACAACTACAGAAAAATAAGTAAAGAATAAAATACCTAATTAGGTTTGTGTAATGCTACTGAGTGACATTTGAAAAGCTTTAAAAAGTGACTCCAAGAAGGCTTAAGATATGATTGACATGGCAGCTTTACAGAAGTAAGATTTCCGGAGGTCTGCAAACCCTCCATAAAATTGTCCTATTAAAAACATTGGCCAAACCTAGACACCATTTCCAGACAACATTTTTTAGTGCTTAATCCTGCCTCTAGATGGTAATAGAGTGCATTTTTTCAGTACATTGGACAAATACAAGAGGTCCTCTGCACTCAACCCATTGTCAACATATTAAGGACATTGAAACATAATTGGCTCAATTTAATTCCATGTGTTAAATGTCCAAAAAAAAAATTATTTGCAATGAAATTCATTGTGATATGTAATTAAGTTAGCGCGAGAAATGGTAAACTTTGTGGAACAGCATTGTTGCTGTTTGCGTTTTTTACTACCAGTTCGCAGAAATAGTTATCAATCTTTTTTTCTGCAAATCACACCACTTAACACGCAAAATTCTTACTCCTACAATTGTATTAATACAACAAGGATATTTAACAATACAAACTATAAACTCATTACAGTGTATTGAAATTACATTTCATCAAGACTCCTCAATAAAATAAAATATTTTTTATTATGCTGCAATCAGAAACTGTGTGGTTTAGGTCAACATATGTCAAGTTCATAATTTTTTAATTTTTTGGTGCTGAAAATAACTTCTGGTTACCCTCTAAAGGTCAACGCCGCCTTCTATTGGCCAATCCTAACCAATCAAAGGTTATTACTTAAACACCACACCCAGACATAGCAACAGTATAAAAAGGAGTTGCTGTTCTGGAAAATTAATGGGACTGACTGTGCCCTCCGTGCTGCAGGTACATTTGACCTTGCAAAACATACACCCATATGCATTCCAGCAACCCACAAAACAACCATGTTAACTTAACTATGTACAAAAACAACCTCAACTTCACTTTTTCTTTTTTCACATTTTTCCACTTGTGCTATTTACCATACTCTCTATATCATCTTATAGTGTACCCCATACCGGCCAAAAAGGACCTTCTTTTTTTTTCTGTGGCTGCCTTTGCCCTCCATGCTGCAGGTGTTTGCCTGCTTCAAGAAGTCCGCTATTCCACGTCCGTTTGACCTTGTAAAACATACACCAATTTGCATTCTAACAGCCCTCAAGACAACCATGTTAACTTAACTATGTACAAAAACTATTTCAGCCTTACATTTTTATTTTATTGACTTTTCAAAATTTTAACTTGCACTCTAAACCATATCCTCTATATCATCTTATAGTGTACACCGCAACAGCTGAAGAAGACCTTTGCAAGCCTTCCAAACAGATTATCTATCTTCTATTTTTGCAAGTGTTCCTCTCTTATGTGTGTTTCAAAATGAGGTTTAGGGTGTTAGGTCGAGTTTTGTTTTTCCAAAAAATTATTTTGAGGGTAGTTTCAGTAAAAACTTGAATTTTTTGTGATTAAAAAAACTAAATTTTTACAAGATTTATTATGCTCCAAAGCTGCAACAAATTTGAATCTAAAAATACTCTAACTAAGACTGAGGTCATGTAGAAGTCAATGACAGACGTCCCTTGAACCATTTGAAGATGTTTTTAGCCTTCATGATTTTTGGGGTTTTTTTCTGTGGTATGTGCTTGAAATTTTGATCAATTCAAGTTATTTAAGAATTTTTTCATAGATAACTCGATCAATTTGAGTATTCAATTTTTTCCACCAGTTGCATCCATTTCAGTTTTTTACATTTGAGTTTTTTCATAAATAAGCAAACATTCAAGTTGTGAGTGTCACAACCGGCACCCAATACAAGAACAAGTGCCAAGCACCCTGGTCTCGGCTCGGCTTCACCAGTAGTGTGACCACCGTTGGGCTTCGGGAGGAGCCCTCAGCTTACTTGGGTGCCACCTGGAAGTAACGAGGGGTGCAAGGCGAGATGTTCTGGCTGGCAAAGGGGCATGGCTGTTAGCAGAGTCTTTTGGGCCAAAGGTCACGGTACAAATGGAGCAGGCAAGAGAATCGTCAAATAGGCTGGGTCGAGGAAGGCAAATATCAAGAATCGTCATGCAGGCAAGGGTCAAAACCGGGTAATCAAACAGATGGGATCAGGCAAGCGAGTGGGCAAAGTTCAGGCTGGGTCAGGATACAGAGTTCAGAGTAGTCAGGATACAGGCAGGGTCAAACACGGATAATCAAGATAAATAGAATAACAGGATCAGACGCACTAGGCTCAGAAAACACTAGAAACAGAGTTCTATCACGGGCACTGGCTGGGGGTCAGAATGGGCCTTAAATACCGTCATATTTCGCGCCAAAATGTGCGTCAATGCGCGCTGGCGTGCCTGTAGCTTTGAGAGTTGCGCAGGCGTGCCGCGCGCGCCCTAGGAAACAAGATGGCGCCTAAGAACAACGTGGATCCTACCATCACACGTTTATGTGGTGTCAGGCTTTATTTTTTCATGTTTCTAAATAGTTTATGTTTGTATCCATTTCTAATACTATTCTAGTCTGGCATTCCAAACCCGGGCTACTTGCTAGATAGGAGTTGTAAGGAAAAACAGCAGTAGCTATGATGCAACACAAAAATATGGTCAATTAAAGGAATAGTTCAGTGTGAAACTAAAAACTGTGTAAATAGATAGACTGTGCAAAATAAAACATGTTTCTAATATAGTTAGTTAGCCAAAAATGTAATGTATAAAGGCTGGAGTGAACAGATGTCTAATAAAAGAGCCAGACTCCAACTTCCTGCTTTTCAGCTCTATAACTCTGGTTACTGCCTGGTAGCCAGGGTAACTAGTCAGTGTAAACCAAGAGAGCTGAAAAGCAGGAAGTAGTGTTCTGTTCTGTTATGTGAGTCATCCAGTCACTCCAGCCTTTATACATTACATTTTTGGCTAACTAACTATATTAGAAACATTTTTTATTTTGCACAGCCTATCTATTTACCCAATTTTTATTTTTACACTGAACAATTCCTTTAACAAAAAAAGAAGCTAAGCATCTATGCTATGCTATGTTTGTTTTGAAAGCTTCGATTACATTGAATTTTCTCTGTGTAGTCAATGTTGTTATTTGATGTTAATGAGTGGGGCTCATTTATAAACAGTGGGGAAATTTGTGCCTGGGCAGTAAACCAAGGCAATCATTCAGATGATTTAAATTGCTCAACCTGCAGCTGTTTGAGAAAAGCTAATCACTGGTTGCTATGGGTTACTGCCCAGGTGCAAATTTCCCCACTGTTTATAAACGAGCCCCACTGTGTCTATACGTGTGCCTCAAAGGCGTAAACATATTTTTTCCCCTTAGATGAAAAATTGTCAAACATTTTTGAATATAATGAATCCTAACATGGTCCATGGTGGCAATATTAGAGATATCTCATAGAGATCCACTAGACATTGGTTATTAAGTCAATATCTATCAAAGACTCCAGCCTCCCCATAGCCAGCAAGCAAGACCATGACTTAAATAGCCTTGGGGGCATTCAGGGACGACAGGTAGAGGTGCTGCAGCAACTACTAGTAGATCCTCTGCTGAGCGGTGTAATGCAGTAGGGGAAGCAACTGCCCTTCTAACCTGCAATCATAAGTGAAGTCTCCTTGCTCTTCTATGTTGTTTTCTCTTCTCAGTATTCCAAACACATCCGAGTCATATAGAAGCACCAACATTCCCCATCATATACAGGCAAGAAGCCAAGGAGGGAAGGGTTTTTATAGTCCTGTTTGCTGTGGCCAAATTTAGCATTAACGCTTTTAGTTTTGGATCTTGAAAACAATATTGAAAATGAGCTTAGCACATTCATTTGAAAAGATGAAGGGTTAACAGTCATGTGCAAACAATTGGAGATGAAATGGTTTACACGGTGGATTAGTTTGATCCATTGAAAGGGAAATGATTAAGAATGATTTATGATGACAATTGTTGAAAGGCCTATTTAGGATTTGTGCGGATATGTTTTAGTTAACATATAAGATATTAATAATATCACATCGATATTCTTTTTTAAAGGTTTGTGTTGATAGCTTTAGAATGTGACCAGTAACCCAGAAGACAAAATATATTGACGTGTGAGGTTGAACATTATAGTGTTACTGCCAGCAATTTGGATTTTATGTCAGGCTCTTTCCAAGTCAACTCTGCCGTTTCAAACACAGGATGGTTGCTAGGGTTCAAAATAAATAGTGATATTTTACTAGTGTAAATATACACACAATTATTTAAAAACATGAATGAAAAGACATGAATGAAAATGAAAGAAATAAAAATAAGGCAAATATGTCATATATTTTGAATCAATCTATTTTTTTTAAACATTAGAACATGTGAAAGTACTTTTGTTAATGGAAATAAACATGTAAATGCCTTAAAGGGTAGAACTCCACGGCATGATGAGGACCGATTCGTCACCAGGCAATGACACAATGAGATGTGTAGGACTATAATATAGAATATATATAAGAATATAATGGGACTGATCTAGAAAAATCGCATGTACACACTTACATATATCTGACTGTTGGATGTGAACACCGCACGCTGCGTCTTCATCCAACAGTCGGATACATGTAGTTTGTACCTGTGATTTTTCTCTATTAGTCCCATTATATTCTGCAAGTCCGACACACACACCACCTGGCGACGAATTGGTCCTCATCTCACCGTGGAGTTCTGCCCTAAAACACTTGTGTGATTAGATGGAAAGTGGGCGAAAAGGCTTTAGAGATAGGAGAAAGACCATTTCCGTCAGTTCAAGGTGGCGTAAGGGAAACTGGAAGATAATGCAAAACACTTCACTTGGTAAGCAGTTTCTGGTTGAATTGGATTGCAAAAGTAAGCATTCCCGGTACTTTCAATGTGCTGTTAGGTAGCAAAAACATAGGTCACGCATAGATATATTGGTTTACATGCTGTGTTTAGAGCAGAACAATTTAATTGTGGACATGCAAAAAGGCAAACTTATCATATGAACTGTATTATATCACATTGGATTGTATCAAGACCATTGTGTCTTAAGCTACTTAAAAATGGCTTACAATTTAAACAAAACAGGTATTGTTTGTCCATACATTGCAATATATTGAAGATGTCCAACTACATCAAAGTCATCCCTGGTCTGGCCAGTCCTACTCTGACTTTCATCTGATTCATTAACAATTCTACTACACATTTTAAACACTTTTACCTGCAATTTACTTGCTTTCAAGGTTAACACAGCATGGCTGTCCTTTTATTGGCCACGACTGGGATCACCTGACTAGAGCTGGAAATGTTGGGAGCTACAACATGGAACTGCATTTTTAAAAATGACAGGGAGCAACAAAATGTGAAATTCTAAATGTTTCATATTGGGTAAACAATTCAGATTTAGGTTTGAAATAGATACATGGGTACATAGATTCACATCATTAAATGCCATGTACTCCATAGATCCTTACTGGGCACTTTAGTATTAACTGATGGAGCACTACTAGGCCTATGATCTAGAGATTCTATGAACTGTTCAGCTTGATGTGACAGTACTAACTTATAGGCACAGTTCCTGGGTGAATTCCAGAACCCTCATTTAGCTGTTTAACATGCTCTCTGTGCCTTTCTATGGTCATAAAGCATATAGTTGTCTTGTACAGTTCCTACATTGCTCATCGATGTGTGGAGAATAGCATGATAAATGAAGGTCATGCTTCTTAAAGGGCAAGTAAACCCCCCCAAAAAAACAATTCTAAGCAAGTTTGCAAAATACATTCCTTACAAGTTTTCTATGGTTTTTAAGTTAGTTGTATATGTATTGCTATTGAAAGCAGTGTTTGTCTGTTCCTTTCTATTCCCTGCCCTAATGGCTCAGACTGTTGATACAATGTAAGTCAGCTGATCTGTCTTTGCTGGGGAACCAAGGGGTAGATTTACTAAAGGACAAAAGGGCTGACGCTATTGTCAATTTGTTAGTGTTAGAGCCCGCAGGGACATTGCCAATTTACTAGCAGGCGCCAATTCGCTAGCAGTCATTCGCACTCTATCGCCAGGTGACAATTTGCTCTGGCGAATGGACATTATACTGCAAATTCACTAAAATGTGGATTTTACTGAACATTACTTCTTTCTTGCCTTTGCCACCTCCGACCAGTCAAAGTGCAATGGAGTGCATAGATCTTCCTCGATCTTCTGTCACTTATTTTCGCCAGTTAGTAAATCTGCCCCATAGACTGTTGCAACATTGTTTAAAAAGTAACAACTCAGAGTTAAGCAAATGCTGCTTTCAGTATCAATTGTTTTTACAAATAACTTTAAAAGCACTGAAAATTGGGAATGTATATTGGAAATTTGCTTAGAATTATGTTTTCTTTTATTAGGCAAAATTTTATTTTAGGGCTGACTTGTCCTTTAAATCAGCAAAAATCTTTCTTCCGGTTAGGGTATTTGATAGTATTTATTCCTTAGCTGTTTTAAAACAAGACTCACTTCCTCTTGCATAAATTGCATTCTGAAAATAATTTGTTGTCTACAGGGAAAGAAAAAAGAAAAAAAAAACAGGGAAGCTATTAGTAAATGAGTGTTTGAAGAAATTTTGCAGACATTAAAAAGAAACAATTGACTGTAAAAACTGCTGGTGTGGAATTTCTTAATAACCAAAACTAGTTGTTTCTTACTGTGATGCTTACTTTTCCTTCCAGAGAATCTTGATTGTAAATTTTACATCTGTGCCAAAGCCATATCAAACATATCATCTGCAATTACTTTCTAGGAATATCCTTGTGATGGAGTGAACTTAGTTTTTCTTTGTTAATTAACTTTGCTGGCCAGTAATCTACTGTATGTATATAGCTTGTGCTGTATATTTATGTGTTTAAAGTATGGTAAGCGCAGAAAGTACCATCGAAAGTAGATAAGGCAGACATTCCGAATGGGTCTTTGCCTTCATGGGGACCAAATCGGCCAGGGCGCCAGATTGGTTTTGGTCTGATAAATACACCCATCCCTGGGCTTGTGCGCTCGTCGGCATGTATTAGCTCTAGAATTACCACAGTTATCCAAGTAACAGATGGAGTGATCAAAGGAACCATAACTGATTAATGAGCCATTCACAGTTTCACTGTACGGGCTGTGCGTATTGACATGTGCTTTTAACATGTGCATGGCTTCATCTTTGAGACAAGCATATTTTACTGGCAGGATTAAACAGGTAATTCTAGAGCTAATACATGCCGATGAGCGCCGACCCCCAGGGATGTATGTATTTATCAGACCAAAACCGACCCAGTCGGCTCACGCCCGAGCTGTTTTGGTGACTCTAGATAATATTCGCATGTCCCTGTGATGGCTACAATACATTTGTCAGTCAACTTTTGATGGTACTTCCTGTGTCTACTATACTTTTAACACATAACTATACAATCTATATACATAGATTATACACATAGCTATTTACATAGATTACTGGCCAGCAATGTTAATTAACAAAAAAAAAATAAGTTCACTCCATCCTAATGCTACATACCCACTTAAACGAAACCTGTTGGGTAAAAATGTTATCCCCAGCCAAAGATGTGGGCTAAAATAAAATACTCCCAGCCAGTGCTAGGCTACCGAACTGGAAGGGAGCTCCCGGTGTGAGCAGCCATATCCGGTCACTCGCATTCACTTAACTCTATTACCCGCAACTTTTTACCAAACCCAAAACATTTTTGAATTAAAAATATATTTATATATGACAAAAAGGGGCACATCAAATGAAATCCAAGCTTTTGAAAAAAAATGCAATAAATAGGTCTAGAAAATTCAAATAAATATTATGAGCTTCTGTGGAAGACAATGACAGGTGTATTTTCAACATGCTTAGTAATTTCCCCCACCCAATTTTTTTATAGAATATAAATGGAACCATGCAAGTTTTGTTGAATTCAATGTTATTTTTCCATGACTTAACATAATTGAGATTCTGATTCAGGGTTTATTTTCCCCAGAAATATGCCCAATTAAGCTTTATGATTTGACCGCGTTTTAAGCAAAATCATTCTAGAAAATTAGTAATTGCCCTGCCCTTACAAAGCACATTATGAACAAGATTTCATGCACCTGTATGCACTTAAGTAAGGTATTTGTGCCCATACATGCTCATTTAACATATGCCTCATGGTTCTGCCTGCTTCAGTCAAGTACATACAATTGCAAAGTCCAAACTAAAGGGCCTACAGATGCAAGGGAGACTTTCAGGAGGTATTACTTTAAAAGAGAAGGAAAGGTCCAGGGTTCTTCCAGTGAGCACCATGGAGAGATGGCTTCTTTGTTCCTCACACAGGTATGCATGCACAGTAGTGTGAAAAGCCAAACTTTAATGAAGAAGCCAGTAATTTCGTTCTACTGCACGTGTCTGCTCCGGGAAATTTGAAGAAAGAAGAAGGAATGCGATGGTGCTCACTGGAAGAACCCCAGGACTGGTGCAGTTTTCTCCTGATAGAAGCATCGGGCCATCCCTATGCAACACTTCTTTTTAGTAGTGTTAAATGTCTTAATTAATAAGATACGTGAACCTATATTTACATGTGAAATCTGGTATTAAAGAAACCTAGTACAAAACCAAACTCAGAAAGGTTTCATCCTATGTTTCCAGAATCCTTCTGCAGGCTTTTATACCTTAGCCCAGGCTTCTGCATTGGATCACAATGTAGTAATTGCACTGCTATACAATTCCTAGCAAACCCCTGGTGTTTTTTTTAATATTATTCTGCAGCAAGGCAAGCACATTTTAACACTGAACAACTACACAGAAATGAATTTGCTTACTGAAAAAAGCAACCCTGACTGCCACCATCTGCCCAGGTTTGTGTAGGGCAGGTGAATCAGAGGGAACATTTCATTTTACTACAAACAGAACAATTATTCCTCATTTATAATAAGTAATGTTCTTGCTATCTCACTATTTAGAATTTGTATATAAAATAAATGATCATTTAGATAAAATAGTGTATACTCTCTTTATGGTAAAAAATGATAATTCTGGAAACAGAACATAACTAAATTAAAACACTGTATATATATATATATATATATATATATATATATATATATATATATATATATATATATACGCACACACATTTAGTTGAAAGAAGTTCAGCACACTACTAAATAGAATATATATATGACCCAGGTGCCACCCTCAAAAGCTCCTCCAAAAAAATAATAAATGCAATCAATCACTATCAAATCACTATCTTTACTCTTTAGGAAATGTTAGGATAGGACAAAAACAGATTGTGTCCATTTGACCCAGTTTGCAGAACATTTGGATCAGTTTGGTTATTCAATAATTATTTATTTAGTTATTTATTATTAATTTATTGGTTCACTTGGTATAATGGGTAAATATGGATGTAGTCACCTATCTGTATTCATTGGCATGGCTAGCCTATGTGGATACATAATATTCTAGCACCATGTATGTAACATTGTTGCTTTATGTAGTGGGTTGCTATGGGATATGGCTGGCAACACTCTATTATGTAACAATGTTTCTTGGGGAACTAATGTAGCATTAACATTAGACATCAAATGTCTAAATCTATTTTTTTTTGTATACTTTTAACACCTATGTGACACCATCTATTGGTGCTGTGATGTATATCTACCTTATAAGGTTGGATTTGTGTAAGGATGTGTTCACTTTAGGTAATTAAATGATGAGTGTAGGTGGGGTCACACACTTATAAGTGCTATGGGGGCTGGGCTGCCGACAGCTTCTGATGAAGTGGCAGAGAGCCACAAAACACGTTAAGCGGGCAGCCCCTATGTAGACATGCTGCTGTGATTTTTAATGGATCTACAATAAATTTTGATTTTTTTAACTTGATATTCTGGCTCTGCGGTGCTCCATTCTTCTACATAAATTTTGCAGAAAATGTGTGAAATGGCAAAAAAAATGGCAAACACATTTTTAATGGGTGTTTTTTTCAACATTTTTTTTACAATTCATTAAAGTCTATGGGGTATATTTATCAAAGAGTGAAGTTAATAGTGAAGTTCCGCCACTAGAGTGAAATTCCGCCACTGTCCATTCAATTCTATGGGATTTTTATAGGCGTATTTATCAAAGGGTGAACTTTCACTTTCACCCATTGATAAATACGACTTTCAAAATCCCATAGAAATGTATTGAGAGCTGCGGAATTTCACTCTAGTGGCGGAACTTCACGCTTTGATAAATTTACCCCTATGGGTGTTTTCCGCAGTGAAATATTTCGCATAACCCTAGTCATAATGTCTAAGTTTGCTTTCAGCAGTCATTCCACAACCCCACCGTGTGACCAAATCCAAAGATCAAGCATACACTACCCAGCGACTAACCTGACCTTGTCTAGGTTACACTTCACCCATCCTGCCTGCTCAGTTAAGGGGTATGCTTCATTATTGAAAACATGATACCTATAAATATAATAAATACAATCAACTTGATAGATACACCCCATTATAAATATAATAAATATATATTGGCATTTAAAAACAACCAAATCCAGATGATTTAATATGAAAACAATAATCATTGACTTTCCTAAAATGGTAAAAAAAAAGTGCAATGCTCATTAAGGCCCCTTTGTGCTACAGTATTCCAAATCTGAATCCAATAAGTCTCTCTGTGAGAATACCTGATGATCTCGTAGGGTGGTGGGACCGCCTCCTCCTTTTTGATGTGTCGCTTCCTGGTTTAGGAGCACGGATCGTTTGCATCCTTTAGTATTAGGTGCTCACAGCATGACAATATTTACTTGCCCTACGTAGGTCTGTCTTGTCTGTTCTCTGACCTAACCTGTCCCTGACCTTCCACAGTTTGCTGCCTGTCCTGACCCACGCCTGTTTATGAACATTCTCTCGGATCCTGATTTTATACTGTGCTACTGTTGGTTTGACCCTGATGTTAGACTGCTCAAAGCAAACAGAGACATTATGACTAGGGATATGCGAAAAACACTCTTTAATGAATAGTAAAAAAAAAATGTTGCACGGTTTGAAAATTGTCATGAGAAAAAACGCCCATTGACAATGGATTTGACAAATTTTTTGGCATTTGACGAATTTTCTGCAAAATGGGTTATATTCACTAATCACTAGTGATGGGCGAATACATTTGTCAGGCGCGAATATGCTGCAAATTTCTGCATTTTGCTACCAGCGAATAAATTCGGGAAAACAACAGCGATAATTTGGCGGTAAAAATTCTGGCATGCCAAAACAAATTTGGATGCATGTCAGAATAGTCGTGCGCATAAAAATTGCCTTGTGTCAAAATTATTTTGGATCCCATTGACTTTAATGCGTTTCACAAATTTTTCACCTTTTCATGAATTTCACAGTAAATTTGCGAATAATTCTGACAAATTTAAACATTAATCTGGTTTTGTCCCATCCTAAAATTTCCTAAAATAAAGATAGTGTAAATATGTATGTCAAATGCCGAAAATAGGATCCTATTTTCCCCACATATTTGTTAATTTAACACAACATGGAAACTCAATAAACAGTTAAACTACACCATACCCCACTGCCTGCCAACTCAGTGGCTGGCTAACTCATCCACTTCAATGTGGGACCAAAATATCAATATGCTAATCAATATTTGTTTGACTTTCAACATCTAACGGTGTATCTAGGCTTCAGGCATAAAAAAGTTTGTAACCCTTTGGGTTAAACAGCTTAGACAAACCTTAGCATTGTCCTTAATGCCAGCCATTGAGGACAAGGACAGGGCCCCAATATAGCCTGTGATGTGTTGAGAATCACTTTGGTTAAATCCATATTGGCTGCATATTTGGTTTTAGATTGGAGCTTTCAGGAGGTGCTTCCACCATATTGGATTTCTAAGAATGGCCATGGTGAGTGGCCAGGACTGGATTAATCCCCCTCAGAGACATCCCAAGGCCCACCACCGCATGCACATGCACCATAGAGCTGGGGAACTGTTCGTTCTCTATACACATTAAGATGCAGCTGTGCGGCATACCACCCCTAAAATTTTGCCGCCCAAGGCTCGGGCCTTTGTGGCCTTGCCACAAATATGGGCATGTGAGTGAGGAGTGAGTGAGGAAGTAGGAAACTGGAGGGGGGTTTTAGGGATTATGTGTGTTGCAATTTTCCTGGGTTGCTGTGGGGATGGGTGGAGACACAAGGGGTTAAAGGAGAAAGGAAGTGAAGGGGGGTTCTCTTTTACATTGAAGAGCTGCTGTCTGCCCTCCCCAGAGAAAGGGGTTAGTGGTGTAGGAGGTAAGTATTAGCGTAGTGGGAGGGGGAAGTCTGTGATAGTATTATCAAGTGTAGGGCATAAAAGGGGTTAGGTGATGGAAAGAGATGGAAGGGGACTGGTGGAAGGTGCATGAGTTATGGAGGAAAGCTGCACATAGGAGGGACAACAGGCAGACCCCTCATTCTCAGGTATAGTTGTTTGCAGTCTTTAGCAGCTATCAGATGTTATATACACTAAATTTAATTGTTTACATTGCCCTACAATTAAATGATGTTGAGATATATTGGTTGTTATTTATGTAAATTTGTTAAAAATCAAGCAACACCCTTTTCAGCCAAAATATCTTATGCAGTTTGGTTTGTTATCTTAAGAGGGGGGGGGGGGAAGCTTTGTGTTGTTGGGAGAAACTCATCAGATTGGCACTTTCAGAAAAAAAAAACTACTTTCTGCCACTGTGAAATCCAGGATCCTTATTCTTAGAAAAGCTTGTGGGTGCACGTGTTTTATTGGTTCCATGTTGGACAGATTGTACAATAAACCTTAGAGTGAGTTGGATGTCAGTCACATTCTACTCCCTCACCATGCAGCCATGCCTCCCACAACAAACATGCACTTCTACTTATATTTATCAGGCCTGTTCTGTTTCAGGTTCACTAGGATGTAATAATAATAATAGCTCAACAACATTGCTTTCTTTAACTTTAACATCAGCCTGTTCTTAATGTAGAGCTCTTGGCAAAGAGCCACAGCCGAAGAACTTGCAATATTAATCTGCAAAATATTTTCTATTCATAGCTGAAATCAGCTAAGCACCAAAATTAAACACTGTAGATATTAAATGAGTTTCAAATATGCCTTTAGATAAACACTTTCGTTAATCATAGAATATGAAATATAAATTCATCTTTTTAACACATCTTTACAAATAAACATATCAGAAAATTGAATTAAGCACAGCATATGTACAAGATAAACGGTGACTATGGGAGTAATTTAATAACTGCATGATAACTTTTCTGCTTGCGTTTTATCAGGCAAAAAATAATTGAAATGCATAAACGAGGGAAAAGTTATCAAATTCATTATACAATACTTTCAGTTAACATAGAAAATAACCTTTGTGTCTTTATTGCCCAAAGCAATTAGAATGAATGACAGAATGTGTTCCTTTCATCCATCAATAGAACATTTCTGTAAGCTGAAAGAAGGGACATATAGAAAAGAAATAGTTTCTCTGCATGGAGAGAAATTGTCATCAAATGAATCAGAACCGTTGTTTATATACTTTATTCAGGAAAAAGAAGCCTCTTGGGAACTTATTAAGAATGGAACAGAACCTTCAATATTTAAATAGCAGATTACAGAAATTACAGCAATAAACACCCCTCCCCAATTAATATAATTGAATCTATAGAAAAGCCTTATTAGTGTTCGCTTTCATGCTGGAAATGATTTCTCCACAGTCAAACAAGGGTTAGGGTGCAACATTTAATTGTACACATTGCAAAACTTTCTTTGACATTAGCTATTGTCAAGTGAATCCTAGGGATTTTACAAACAGTAATTTGAGAGCAATCCCATTATGATTTTAGAGGGAAATAGACTGTGGGCAACTTTGAGAGATTATTACACTCACTATTTGTCCAGTAGCCACCGTCTATCCATATGTGGTCCCATACACACCTAAATGTAGGCAACATAGTTATTACTAACATCTCATCTTTTGTCCCAGTTATGCTATAATGTCTTCTATAATCTTCTTGTTTATAACATATAGAGATAACTACACATTGTGGCTTCCCAATATTATAATCCTGAGAATAAAGGATATATTGCCCGTTAAACTTTTAAGGGGTTATTCAATTAATGGCACTTTGCAAGTTTGTCCAGGAGCAGCAACCCATAGCAACCAGATGGCAGGCAGAATTAATTGGTCACTTGTTTAAAAGCAGCCATATTATTGGTTGCTATGGATTACTGCTAATGGGCAAAATTAATGCCTTTTATTACATATGGGATTAATACTAGAAAAACTGTGTAGGGACCCAAAGGGTTAATTCCCTACAGAGAGCCACATGGCTGAGCTATGGGGTTTTCCAGGGGCTGGGACCAGAGCATTGTGGGTGCAGCATGGCAGATATCGGAGGATATCACAAGGTGTTGCTGCTGCACCACTTTACTATGAAAGGGAGAGCCATGTGCTCAGACAGCCATTACAGATTTCTGCTGTCTTACTGCTGGATGTTACTTTTTGGAGGAGAGAGTGAATTCAGCAGCCAAGATGTAGCGGCAGGAGGCCTCTGAGGCTGGGGTAGGAGACCCCATGCCTGGGAGCTCGATCAGGAGGGTCTAAAGCTCCTGAGTTCCAAAACTGGATGTGAAAATGCTCGAGCTATAGACAGTGCTGGGAATTACAATTCAGCTATGGATTCATCAAAGCTGCATTTCTTGGATAAAGAATCTCATCGTTGTAGATGCCTGTTTCTGCTCTATATGAGCCTGCCAGCTCTGTGTGTGAACCCTCGGGTGAGTCTGCCTGGGGAGAGTAGAGGAAAGGGAAAGGATCCAGCGGGGTTTCTATTGTGTCACAGGTTGTTTGTGTGCCTGCCACATGGGAGCCAGTACCTTGTCCATTGGGGAAGGTACTTGGGAAAGTAGTGCTTCCTGGACCATTTATGCTCTTGTTGGGAAAAGGGTCAGAGACTCTTTGCACCAAAGGAGTAGTGCAGGACTTTGCCCGGTAGGGAAATAGCAGGATAGGACTGACACAGGGTCACCAGGGTAGTAGGTCATGCTTTTAAATGCATATGTGTACTTTTGCAGTTTATTTACCCTTTAATCTTCACTTTCTTGTATAAAGTTGATATCAAGTGTGTATATTGTATGTTTTCCTAATGGGGCCATCCACAGGTGTATTCCCGGATCCCATTAGGTGGAGGCACTGCCAGAAGATAGTTTTCCCAGTACCCTTTCACCTAGCAAAGGGGACTCAGGACCTGTAATTGGTAAGAAATGGTATGATGTATAACCTTTAGCACAGGGGGTGACAAAAAAAGGTTACAACTGCATTAAATGCTTCCAGATTAAATTTCAGAATCAAAAAGCATGGAGCCAGACCTATACAGATACAACAGCCACCTATCTGGTCATCAAAGGCCTATCCAGTAAAACACCAGTCAAACACCAGTCAAAGCCTGGGCTGCTATTGAAAATTTACCAGCAATGTACTTGCCAATTTTTTTTTAATAATTAGTCCACCATGCCGGCTATGCATCCATTCCTGTCCTCTCTCCAAACTCCTCCTCTAGCTCACAGAGCCCACCCTACTTACCCAAGTCCCCTACAATCTGGCTGATGATACAATAACTCTGCCTCATGTACATCATGACTTTGCCTCTCATGTAATGAATAGTGATGAGTGGAAAATGTTGTTGTGAACTTCGTTTCACCCGTTCACCCGTTTCACCCGTTCACCCATTGAAAAATATTTTAAAAATGCATTAAAAAAAGACGCAAAACAAACACAAACATCATTTTATTTTCCACTCTCCTTCCACATCAACCAAAGGGATCGGAGCAGTTCCACTGTTTATATAAGGACATATACAGTACATAAATATATGTTTTATTCATATTAATGTGGGATGCAAAGCACCCAGATATTATCTGTTGATGGCCGATTTATTATTAGTTGTTCGTTTTAGTGTAGTAGAAACTATTATCAGTCAACCTGAAGTAATGTAAATTTTTACAAAATTGACAATATAGAAGTTTTTTTTCTTCGAAAAAACAATTGTAGCATTTTGAAGAGGAGGTTCTCTAACAATATCGGGACAGATTCATTAAAAGTCACCAGAGACCGCTTTGCACCCATCAACACACTTCGCCAGGCGAAAATTCGCTCAGACAACGCTAATTCACTAAAATGCAGAGTTTCATCATGGGCGCCGAACGCTGGCCACTTTTCACTAGCATTATTTTGCCAATGCAAGCAATTCAAATGCGCTACTGTTCATTTCTGCCTAGTGCAAATTTGCTAGAGGTCTTGGGCTCAGGTTAATTTGCATACGGCGGGAAATTTAAAGTTGAATGGACATCTTTATGTTATATGTTGCAGCAAATACATTACATTTCCACTGTTAATCACACATGTCCAGGGAAACATATTAAAGACAATAGCGTTGTTATAATGCCCTACACATGAGCCCACTGTATAGTTAATGTTTCATATGTTAGAAAATGTATGAGGGAAACCGGTTACCGGACTTTTGCAGGGTATCACTCTGAAAAAAGGAAAAGCAGCTAACAGACAAATAAACACCCTACATTTTATATAACCCTGGACTACCCTGTACATGGTTTCCTGTCTAAAACTACTGCAGATCAATAGGGATGGGTGAATTTGACCCGTTTAGTTTTGCCAAAAATTTGCCGCCGGTGAAATGACGCAGACGCCCATTAAAGTCTATGACACATGTCTTTTTTTTTGTAGCACAATGCCATACAAGTATATGGGCATAATTTCCGCGGTGACACAAGGCAAAAAAATTCACTGATCCCTAGATCAACCAAAATCACACAGCTTTTTCCAATGCATAAAACTTTTTATATTTCCATTAATACTGTTTGTTTATATAATTTCTCTCTATTTTGGAATTAAATAGGACTGTCAGTTCTTTATTTTAATATGCAAAATAAGTTGCTAGCGCCTTTAGAATGATAAAAATATGGTTAATCTTTGGCAAGTATCTTTCATAAATTATCCAGAAAGTTTATTTTTGTGAACACTGGTCTGCAAAGTTCCATTTTCTGTTAATAATTTTATAGTAAAGACATTTTTATTTTTAAATCCAAGGAAACAGATTCTACAAAAATTATTTCTTTTTTTCCCCTATAATAATAAAATGTTGGCTTGTACTTGATGGTAACTATGCTGCATGAATCCATATTGGGCGCAAAACAATCCTTTTAGGTTTATTTAAGTTTCAAATTATTTAAATTTAAGGTATGGTGATCCAAATTAGGTAATAGCCCCTTATCCAAGAAGCCCCATGTCCCATTCTGGATAATTAGATAACTTTTTATGCAGCTATTTCTAGCAGTCATGATTTTATTTTTATTTAATCAACAAATTCACCCATCAGTAAAACCTACTAAAAATACCTTATAGCTTTTTTAGCTTTGTAAAGAGCCATTTAGCTAGACGACTGACTAGCTTTTGGGTGAAGTACAATCACCTTTTTGGACTTTCTTCATTTTATTATTTTTGGAGATATTAAACACATATTTCTAGCACTAAATACTTAAACAGTAGTATTATCATTCTAATATTTGATTGCAGTTTAATAGCATCAAAGTTAAAATTATAGCTATCTTTCTAGCTGTCATAACAGCAAGATCAATATCAAGGTAATATTGCCACTGGAGAATTCCTTTTATATGTGTAATTAAGTTGGCCAACTATTCTGGAGAGCTAAGAATTGCAATGGCAACATTTTAATAATGTCTTTTTTCCCTTGGAATATGCAATTGTCAATGTTAGAATCCTTTTATAAAGGGGAAAAAAACCTTCCATAACAGTGTTGGCCAACCAGTGATTATTCAGATGTTTATAGGCAACAACTCCTTGAATACTCCAACATACTGTGCTGTCATGGGTAAAATATGCTAAGAGCTATAGTCTAGAAACATCATTGAAGGATTCTTAAACAAGAACTCTTTTCCTTACTAAAACTTTTCCCATCACTTTAGGGTTATGATAACCTAAATGCATGAAAATCTTCCAGTACACAGTACTGGTGAGCCAAGACTTGCATAGTAATCTTGTTGATAAATAAGATAGAAATCCTAGTACAGGAAGATGGCTCATTTAGTATTGGTAATCAGGGTTTACTAACTCTTTGTATAACTCAATTTCCAAAACAGTTGTGACACTGTGTAAAATTGAAATAAAAAACCCTATTTTTAATTGCAAATAGTATAAAGGCAACATATAATATGTAGAATCTGAGAAATGTTATTGTTTTCTGCAAAATATATGCTCATTTAGAATTTGAAGCCAATAATCTGTGATGTGCAAATCTGTCCCATTTTGCTTCACAGTAAAACTGAAACAGCAAAAAAGTTTGAAACGCTTTGAGGTCAATGGGCCTTTTTGGAGCATTTTTTCATGCAAAATGCTCTGAAGTCCATGGCTGTTATTTAGTGACTTTTGCTGTTGTTTTTTTCTCAGCAGAAATGTTAATGTCCTTGCCCCAGTTTTGTGGCACAAATCGTTGCCTGGTGAAAAATTTTGCTCATTACTAGCCAGCAAAATGTTATGTAAAAGTTGGGACAGGGGCAGCAAAAGATGAAAAAGTTCTATAAAGCTAAAAAATATGGTGGATCATCTCACCAATTGGCCACAGGTTAGTAACACAATTGGCATAAAAAAGAGCATCACAGAGAGGCTGGATCTCTCAGAATAAAGATGGGAAGGGATATACCACTCTGAGAAACACAATGCGAGGAGGGGGGGGGGGATATTGCAAAAATTCATCATTTATAGTACATATTATGATTACAAGCACTGATGGGCGAATCTGTGCCATTTTGCTTCACAGAAAAATTCAAAAATTTACCGTAAGACTATTTGGTCCAAATATATTAACCCTTTAAGTGCCAGCAGAATTTCACATTTTGGTTACATGAAATGCCAGCCATTTTTGAAACATTTGTGCTCTCTCACTTTAGTGGCATTTTCTGAGGGGAAACCTATAGTTTACCTAGGAAAACTATACATTGTTTTTTTCGGGAGAAACTGAGCTTTCTAAATCTGCCTGAGTTGTCATGTATTTACACCTCTGCAAAAAGATTTATAGCTCTAAATACAAACAAAAAATGAAAAAATCCTATTTTTCACAATATATGCATCTATACCTGAAAAATATTTCATTTTACGCATCAAAATCCAACTGATTTGGGAAGCCTCGTGTTTCTCGAACGTGCCAATACCAGATATGTATAGTTTTAGCCAGATTTAGGACATATGTACAGCAAAAACTCCCGGCAGTATATTACCGAATTTTGAAAGCAGAAGGCAGAAAACGGCATACTTTAGATTCCAAGGCCACAAAATCCTGAAACTGTAGGTTTACCCCAGAAAACCATATATTTTTAGAAAGTACACATTCTGCGGATTCCAAAATGGTTAACTATGTCTCTCTACTCCTAACTACCAAACATCAAAGCTTGTCTGAACGTAGCGGTTTTTATAAAAATGTATCAAGATTTTGAAAAATCACTTCAAAGGTTTTATTTTGCTGCTCTGCATATCACACACTATTAGGGATGTAGCGAACTGCCGTTTTGGTGTTCGCGAACGCCGTTCGCAAACACCGGCAAAAAATGCGAGCAGTTCGCGAACAGTTCGCGAACTTCGAACACCCGCAAAATCGTTCGATTCGAACGTTCGAAGGATTTTTCGTTCGATTCGAACGTTCGAAGGATTTTCATCGTTCGATCGAAGGATTTTCATTCGAATAGAACGTTCGAGGGATTTTAATCATTCGAACGAATGGAAATCGTTCGAACGAATGGAAATCGTTCGATTTTAGCGGTCAAATGGTCGCGAACTCAAATTGCGAACGTTCCCAAACGTTCGCGAACATTAGGCAGACGCGAACGGTCGAAGTTCGCGTGAACAAGTTCGCAGGCGAACAGTTCGCTACATCCCTACACACTATATTAGATACCAAGAAAAAGCACCCTGAATATGATTTGCAGGGGTCCACTGAACAGTTTGATCCCCATTGTGCATAAGTTTACCAAAGTATCTGGCATTTAGAGACCCCAATATGAAGTTAGCACATCCAAATTGTCCAGGACTTTACTTCAGCTACTGAAAAATTAACACATTGACTGCATTTTTTGTGGGGTAAAAACACAGAAAAATAGGTTTACCCCCTAAAACCATATATTTTTGGAAAAGAAACATTCTACCGAATCTAAAATGGGTACCCATGCCTTTCTGCTCCAAACTACTGAGTCGCAAGGCTTTCCCAAAATTGTCGGTTTTGGTGAAATATCTGAAAATTGCCTCAAACCTTCAACTTCCCAGCACCATATCACCCATGTATCATTAGGTACCAAGAAAAATCACCCTAAATATGATTGCCAGGGGTCCTCCAAACAGTTTGGTGCCCATTGTTCATAGGTTTACAAAAGTATCTGGCATTTAGAGGCCCCAGAATGAAGTTAGCACATACAAATAGTCCTGTGGGTAACTTCAGCTAATGAAAAATCAACACATTGACTGCATTTTTTTGTGGGGTAAAAACACAGAAATATAGGTTTACCCCCCAAAACCATATATTTTTGGAAATTACACATTCTACCAAATCTAAAATGGGTACCCATGCCTTTCTGCTCCAAACTACTGAGTCGCAAGGCTTTCCCAAAAATGGCAGTTTTGGTGAAATACCTGAAAATTGCCTCAAAGCTTAAACTTTCCAACATTGTATCGTCCATGTATCATTACCAGCATAAAGCATCCTAAATATGAATGCCGGGGGTCTACTAAACAGTTTGATACCCAATAAACATAGATTTACCAAACTATGTGGCATACAGAAACCCCCAAATCCACATAGGGGATATGAATTTTCACGTATGACACTCTGGCTACTACAACATAAGCACCCAATGAGAGCCCTTAACAATATGGAGACCCTAGAAACAATATATTTTCCGAAAGTACATAGTCTGACAAATCTAAAGCATGTAAGGACATCTTTCTACTGTAAACTTCCAAACCGCAAAGCAATGCTAAACATAACGCTTTTTATGAAATTTCTGAAAATAGTCACAAAGCAAGCATTTTACCCCATTATATACCCCACATTTTGTAACGTACCAGCAAAAGTCATCGTAAATATGAACGTCAGGGCTGTACTGATCAGTTTGATGCCTGATATGAAAAGATTTACCAAACTAGGTGGCATACAGAGACACCCAAATGAAAATAGTACAAATGAATTTTCACATATGACACTCTGACTGCTACAATACAAGCACCTGGTATGTGCATTATGCACCATAAGACCCCCTAACAGTATGGAGACCCTAGAAAACTATATAGTTTCTGAAAGTACACATTCAGGTGAATCTAAAGCAGGTAATTACATCTTTCTACTGCAAACTACCAAACCGCAAAGCTATGCTAAACATAAGGCTTTTTTTGTTTAACTTTCTGAAAATAGTCACAAAGCTTGCATTTTACCCCATTATATACCCCACATTTTGTAATGTACCAACAAAAGTCATCCTAAATATGAACTCCAGGGGTGTACTGAACAGTTTGATGCCTGATATGAAAAGATTTACCAAACTAGGTGGCATACAGAGACGCCCAAATGAAAATAGTACATGTGAATTTTCACATATGACACTCTGACTGCTACAATACAAGTACCTGGAATGTGCATTATGCACCATAAGACCCCCTAACAGTATGAAGACCTTAGAAAACCATATATTTTCCAAAAGTACACATTCAGACGGATCTAAAGCAAGTAATTACCTCTTTCTACGGCAAACTTCAAACGCAAAGCAATCCTAAACATAACGCTTTTTATGAAATTTCTTAAAATAGTCACAAAGCAAGCATTTTACCCCATTATATACCCCACATTTTGCAACGTACCAGCAAAAGTCATCCTAAATATGAACACCAGGGCTGTACTGAACAGTTTGATGCCTGATATGAAAAGATTTACCAAACTAGGTGGCATACAGAGACACCCAAACGAAAATAGTACAAATTAATTTTCATGTATGACACGCTGACTGCTACAATACAAGCACCTGGTATGTGCATTATGCACCATAAGACCCCCTAACAGTATGGAGACCCTATAAAACCATATATTTTCCGAAAGTACACATTCAGACGCATCTAAAGCAGGTAATTGCATCTTTCTACTGCAAACTGCCAAACCGCAAAGCAATGCTAAACATAATAGTTTTTATGGAATTTCTGAAAATAGTCACAAAGCAAGCATTTTACCCCATTATATACCCCGCATTTTGTAACGTACCAGCAAAAGTCATCCTAAATATGAACGCCAGGGGTGTACTGAACAGTTTGATGCCTGATATGAAAAGATTTACCAAACTATTTTGCACACAGAAACCTCCAAATGGTTATATAGCAGACAAAATTTTCATGGTCAAAATTAAGTAACAAAGAACAAAGCGAAATGGTATAAAATCACTAAAATCCAACAAAACCGCAAAAATCAATGCTTTTTTTTCTGCCTACTGTAATCAGCAGTCAGAATCAATGGTTGAATATTTTAGCATGGCCAAATAGGTTTTACAGACAGAAATAGGGGAACAACACCATCTCAAAGCTGAAAATTTAATAAAATGGCTAAACATGCATTAAAATGGCTAAAAATGCACGAAAATCACCAAAATTGCAGTATAATCACCAAAAAGGTATTGCACAGTGCAATTAGCGAATACGCTATTCGCAATGGCAATAAAACAGTTTTTTCAGGCAAAAAAAACAGACAATGCGATAAAAACAAAAAAAACAAAGACACAACATAGTGTAAGTGTGTATGTGTGTGTACAACTGACCAATTGCATGTTGTGTGCGTGTGCAAGCATGTGGGGGTGCTGTGAATGTGTGTGTGACCCCCCTGATCCCCCAAAAATGTATGTGATTGTGTGTAAGTGTGAATGTAAGTGTGTAATGGGAAAATAAGTGTGTGTCTGTGTGTGTGGATGGGCACTATCCTGGGTGTAGTAGGGTCCAGATCGTCCAGGAGAGCTGCAGGCAGAGATGGCACCGTCCTCTTCTGATGATCCGGTAAAAGGGGCGGAGCTTAGCGGCCAGGAAATGCAGGCAGCAGCATAGCACGTCCATTGCACGTGCTGCTGCTGCCTTTGGGGCCCCTGGGCTATAGAGCCTCAGGGGCCACTCATTCCCTGCCTAGGCTTGTTGCCTGGGGGCTGGGGAATGAGTCTGAACAGAGCGAGCAGCTTTACAAGCCGCTCCTCTGTTCACAGAGTGCAGGCAGCAGCAGAGCATGTAGATTTCACATGCCTGCTGCCGCCTAGGGGCCCCTGGGCGATCGCGACCCAGGGGCCCCTTGTTCTTTAGCTAGGCTCGTTGCCTAGGGGCTGTGGAACCCGAGCATAGCACTTAGAACGGAGCGAGTGACTTTACAAGTTGCTCCTCCGTTCTGAAAGTGCAGGCTGCAGCAGGGCACATATATTGCACGTGCCTGCTGCTGCCTTGAGGCCCCTGGGGGATCGCGCCTCAGGGGCCACTCTTTCCCAGACCCCCTACGTTCTGTGGCATTTCAAGTGTCATTCCCACAGAACGTAGATTCTACGTGGCACTTAAAGGGTTAAAGTCAATGGCCATCTGAATCATTTTTATGTGCGACAATTTTTACGATTTTGACATGTGACTTGTGAATTGTCGCCACAGTTTCGCTAAGTATTCGCTCGCAGTGAAATGTGGAAATTCATTGTGAATTCTTGTCTGCTGAATTTATTCACCCATCACTAATTACACAATTCAGAGAAATGCAGCCATCTCTGTGCACAAAGGACATGGCTGAAAGCCAGTATTGCCTGAGGTGGCAGTGTATTAAAAATATACATAGTTCTGTAGTGGAAATCACTGTATGAGCTCAGAAATTCCCAAATCCATTGTCTGTAAACATAGTCCATTGTTACTGGATCCAAACTCTACCATGCAAAAAAGAAACCATTTTTAAACATGACCCAAAAAGACCACCAACTTCCTGGAAAGTGGAAAACTGCCCTGTGGTCTGACCAATCAAAATTTGAAAATCTTTTTGGAAATCATGGTGTAAGGATCACTTGCCCTGGTGGTCTAGTGGCCATCTGGGAAGCCCGTTGCGTCTCCAGCAGGGACACCCGCCACGTGGTTCCTTGTGTCCTTGTGCCTGTACCGACCCGGCCTGTCTGACCTTGCTTGAACTCTGCCCACACCGACCGCGGCCTGCCTGACTACACTTTTGTCTATTCCTTGAACTGTATCTTCCATACAAAACCTTGATAATGACCATGCCCCTTTGCCAGTCCAGAACTCTTGATTGGCTCCTCTCTTATTAAGACCTGGCGGCATCCGATTAGCGGAGGGCTTCTTCTGACGTGAAAGGCGGCTGCTACAGGCGGAAGCAGAGCCGAGACCAGGGAGCCTAGCACCTGTTCTGGATTTAGGGAGCTGATCATGACACATGGATGCTGCATCATACTGGCTAAAGATAGGAAAGACCATCTGGCTGGTTATCAAAGCATGATAGTGCACATGACATGTGTAACATGCCCATTTGTAAAGGCACTATTAATGCAGAACAACACATACAGGTTTTGTAACAACATATTCTGCCATACAGAATTGTTGCGTAGTTGAAATCCTATATCAGACAATGATGGGATAACATTTCACTTTCAGTACAACAGCAATTGGTCTCAGTTGCCAAGTGTTATTAAAAGAAGAGGTGATGCAACACCGCAGGAAACATTCACCTCATTTTTTTTGAAACACGTTTTTAAAACATCAAATTCTAAATGAGCGTGTATATATTTCATAGTGCATTGTGTATGTAATAAAAACCAATTGGTATTTTTGTGCCACAAAACTACTGTAGCTTTAAATATGTGCTATGTGCAACAAATGTGTCAAATGAAGAGTATCACATTGCAAAATGCATATTTATGGAAATATTTATGCAGATTGTTGTGAAGTTTTTATAACTTTTATTATATTTTGACATGGTGTTGATAAAAAACATGCCAACATTGTGGCAATGTTGGTAACATTTTTCCAAATCTGGGGGCTGCAACAGGCTGAAAAGCATGTTTATAACATGTAAGTACATGTAAGTAATTCATCTAGTCATCGTTTTGCAAAACATTGTTTTTTTTCTAAATCTCATAAATGTTTCAGCTCAATATCTAGTAATGAGGACAGAAACACCAAAAATATATCGTCAACAAACTGGCCTGCTTGGAATGGAAAACTCTTGGTACTTCCAGGTTTTAGTGTCAGTATGCCATTAAATTGTATGTTACATATGGTTGATCTTATGCTTAACTTTATTTTACCATTTTGGTCTTGAAAGGTGACATCTACTCCACTTATTATTTGGACAGATTTTACAGCTGTGACAACTATAAAAATCCTTCAAGGAGGTTTTGCTTGCTCCCTGTTCTCTATGAAAGTGGGGACGAAATGAATTTTCCTATTTTTGGTCCATCTAAAGATAACCTACGGCTGTGTTCAGCAAAGAATTATTACAGTGTAGGATCTTGCAATGGTGATTATTATTTTTAGTGATACATGGCAGATCCAGACTGATCCATGGATTGTTATCTCCATCCTTTCTCTTATATCTAAGCTATTTCTTTCTATACATTTTTCCTGCTTCTTTGTTTTAACAATTTCTTATCTTAACTGTGTAGTTTTCCAAATGTTTCAGAATTTTTGTTTTAAACTTTTATTCAGTTCTATTAAAAGAAGAAAAAAGATTTAAAAAATAGATAGATAGATAGATAGATAGATGATAGATAGATAGATAAAAATAATAGATATTAGTAATTTTGTTGAAAATACTTTTTAATATCAAAAAGTAAAGATATCTTTTAAATGTTTTTCTAAACTTGCTTCATTGACATTTTATATTCTTCCAAAAAACTCAAAAAACCAAAAACCATAATCAATATTGCATTGCAAGAGGTCTATAAATGACCTATATCCTCTTTAATTTTGAAAACAAGTAACAATATATTGTATAAATAATTAATTTGATCTGTGGTGTCACTGTAATGCTTTGCTTTATATAGTTTAGAGGGGTATTTAATAAACATACAAAATATGTCACTGTTTGCTTGCTAGAAGAAAGGTAGTATTTATATTGACAAAAGGTTGCACTATTATGCTACTGTGTTTATAAGATTGTTGTGCCTGCAAGGTTGCATGATTCTGTAAAATGTGATATAAACTGTGTTAGTACAATAGTTACATTTTTCTTGTTTGCACCATTCGCATTTATGTTTTTTAAACCAAGGTACTGTATGTATGTATATTATTTGTATTGCACTCCTTGAGGACAAAGCACTGTACAGCAGAACAATAAATTATAAGAACCAACAGGGGGTCATTGCAATAGTAAGTACAAACATGAAATGCACATAAATATAATGTTCAGTTACAATACAGATTAAAGGACAAGGAAAGGCAAAAAAATAAAATCCTATTTTTACTTTCTTTAACGAAAAAGAAAACTATCTCCAATATACTTTAATTAAAAAAATGTGTACCGTTTTTATAAGAAACCTGACTGTATGCAGTGAAATTCTCATAATTTACTGCTGTGGATAGGAATTTTCATAATTTACTGCTGTGGATAGGAATTGTCAGATAGTCCCTAACTGCTGAGCAGGGAAACAATCATACTTATGAACAGCAGGGGGAGCCCCCACCTTACTTACCAGCCATGCAGAATTCAAGCAGCTTTGTTTATGACGATCCCTAAGCAGCCCAGACCACACTAAGCATGTGCAGGGTCA
This sequence comes from Xenopus petersii, assembly GCA_038501925.1. Taxonomy (NCBI): domain Eukaryota; kingdom Metazoa; phylum Chordata; class Amphibia; order Anura; family Pipidae; genus Xenopus; species Xenopus petersii. The sequence goes on from CM076686.1 coordinate 91,840,618, forward strand.
GGGTCAGGCAAAGATGTTCAACAAAGATACAAGATGACAGCCCCCTGTAGCCAATTTTGAAAGCATAAATCATTTGTTTGATTAGGCTTTGTGGTGCAGTAAGTTCATGCTTATATTTAGTATACAAAATACAGCATTTCTAGCCTTATTCTATTTTTGACTTTCCTTGTCCATTAAGTGCTGAGGAGCCCATATACTAAGGGTCAAAGTGAATTTTTAAAAACGTTGAAAAAAAAGTAATTTTTGGGTACTTCGGGCATTGAATAGGCAAAAATTCGAATTGAAAAAACTTCACATATTCGACCATTCGAAAATCTACTGTCTCTGGGGGACCTCCTATAACATTTCTGAGTGTTTGGATAGGTTTTGAGTAGTCAAAGTATTTTTTTGTAAAACAATTTGAATCGTTCGATTCGAATGATTTAATTGGTCAAACGATTTTTACTTTGACTATCTTCGACTATCTTCAACTATCGAAGTATCAAATTCAATGGCCGAATTTCAAAGTTTTTTAACTTCAAAATTCGACCCTTACTAAATGTGCCCCTTAGTGTCAAAGAAACAAAAGGAGGTCCCTGCTCCATAGACTTTACAGTCTACATGGAAGAGTAACTTACAGATACGAACTGGGGGATATTAATTGCTTTAGGCTAGAGTGGGTGAAACTGCCATATAAGTGCCAGTTCAAGAATGGCTTTCAAAATATAAGAAGCAGCAAGACAGAAGAGTTTGATGTGGGAAACAGTAGTAGTAGTGGGGGGTGCAACCAAACAGTTGCTCTGAGAGGAGCGTAGGATTTGGCCAGCAGCAGATGGAGAGACAAGTTGACAGGGTTAATGAGCATGCCTTCAATAGAGATTTATCAAGGGTCGAATTTCGAAGTGCAAAAAACTTTGAAATTTGACCATCAAATAGGTTAGTTTGACATTCAAAGTCGAAGGATTTTTAACATCGTACAATCCTACTATGATTGTACGATCGTACTTCGATCGTACTTTGAATCGAACGATTTCACTTCGACTTCTAAAAACGTAGCCAAATGTTGGCTATATGTTCTAGGAGGTCCCCATAGGCTAACATAGCAATCCGGCAGGTTTAAGGTAGCGCAGTGTCAAAAGCATTTTCACTTCGAATCGAAGTCGATTTGGCCTATTCGATGGTCGAAGTAGCCAAAAATTACTTCCAAATTTGAAGTATTTCAATTTAAATATTTACTTCGAATTCACTTTGACCCTTAGTAAATGTGCCCCAAGTGTGAATATTGAGTTGTATAAGGCTAATTTTATATTTTTTACTCAAATAATGTTTTATTTTAACTTTTATGATCTATTAGTTATAAATAAATAACAGATTCATATTTAGCTGATTTAATGGTGGAATATGTGGGCTGATGCTAGTACACTTCTATGTATTTACAGTATAATCAAAGCACAGGCCACAGGTCATGATAGATGAAAAAGCCAGAGTCAATTAAAAGATATAGTAACAAGCACAGTTCAAATATCAAATTTACCAGAGTGAACCACAGATTATAGATAAGCAAAATGATTCAGAAAGGTTTCAGATTCAATTCATAGCAGTTGTTCATAAATGGTATAACAAATTGTCAATGCTCGGCCATTATTGGAGTCGGATGACCAGGAATACTTCTTCACTAGTAGAAAAAAAATTTTGGCATATTTTTATGATATGATAAAATAAAATTGAGCAGTCACGTTATATCCAAAAATGTATTTCATTAAAATGACAAAACAAATAATGAATTTGTGTTTCAAACTCAGGAATAATTAATCAGTAAGAGAATAATGCCGGCTAAAACTGCATTATATAAAGATGCTCAAAACTATAATGAACAGCAGTCTTTTTTTTAATTCTACACAATTTTATCAACAAACAAGATTTCAAATTATAATTCATCCTATTATTGTGGAAATGTATTGGCTTTTTGAGTTTCTGCTTATTTTATCTTTACAATGCCTAGGCAATCTCCTGTTTTACATATATGATAACACATAACATGTTTTGTGTGCATTGTCATTTACCTTGGTGTAAAACAATTGAAATAAAAAAATAACACAGAACTAAACCAGCATTTGAGTCATTCTGCAGAGACCAGGGTGGACTTCCAAACAATGTAGCGAAATACACATGGAGAAAATCAGTTAAATTCTAATCCCAACATGTTCATGGATCAGCCAGAGTTTTGTAATTTGCTGTAGAGCAAGCTGGAGGCTTAATGTTAGTGACAATAAGGGTATGTTTGAACTCTGGCATGCGTCAAATTGCAGAAGCAGTTGTGCAATTTTGAAGAGCTATAATGAGACTTAAGTTAACCCACTGTTTGTCTGACCTTAACATAGGAGGTATCTGGAACTGTCTAGGTCATTGCCAAAATAGCTTAATGGCTAAAGACATGCAATAAGGATAGGTAGGATTTTATCATGGTCGGAAATCCTGAATCTGGGATTAACAAGTTTGCTTGTGGATGCAAATAGCAGTAGTGGATGCAGAGGGAAATCATGCTATAGCTATTTGCAAAGCTGACACAGAAGGGCCTCCTGTGGTTTAACCATGAAATGCATCTGTTGATAACCTCAAGCTCCAGAGTTCCATTGACACTACCTTCATCGCAAAGATGCCAGAGTCTAGAGCGTATATTTTTATAACAAAAAAGTTGAGCTGCACTCTGGACAACATTCTTTATTGGTATCAATAAAAGCAGTTAGCACTGGGACATCAAGCCTAATTGAATTTATCATAGGCATTGTGCAGATAAGAAATATTGCATGCAAGTTAGGGAGCAGATAGAGGGATGCCTACACACCTCCCACCCCTCACCAGTACATTGGTTTATTCTTCAGGTATGCAGCAGGTCATTTAGAAAGAGTACAATGCAGTGTGCAAAGTAGAAAAAATGCATGAAAATCCGAGTGTGGGTCCATCTTGCAACTTTATACTCATTATTGACCGAGCACCTGTAATTAAACTCATATATATATGAAACCTTGTGTAAAACACACAAATATACAATAAACATACGAAAATAAAAACAAGGTCACTATGAATATTTAATCGCAGAGCCCAGCACAATTTATTCAATTATTATAGACCCACACAGAATGCATAACTCTCAAATTCAAATAAGTCACTCCAGATATATGTGTCAAAGTATTGACAAAATCACCTAATGGCTTGTTCTACAAAGTATCATCAAGCACAATTTCTGACAATTGTGAAGCACCGTAATTCCAATGAGTTTTGCCATTGTTAAGTGTAATGTATTCATGAACTTCAACAGCACACAAATGTTCACCTATTAATTCCTATCCCGTCAAAAAAAAATCAGCAACAATCATCACTAATTGCAGACTATTAGCATACCAACATTTTATATTCACATATGCCAATCTTCTATATCCATCTGTCACTCAGAATTTTGCCATCTCATGCATCATCTCATTCAAGAGGCTACTGTTGCCAACTATATATCAAATCTATTCAGCAGACTAAAAAAAGTATCTGCACTTAACTGCTAACAAATTCACTTGTGAAACATGCCCATCTATGATAAAAGTTTGCTTAACATAACTTCTTTCGATATAATGAGCACTTCTGGTTTTATAACTTGAAAATGGTCTTTGCGTGAATTGAAATGTGGATCAAATAAAACTAATAGTGTCTTTTGATCAGTGCACTTGATATCAGCCAAAAATAAATACAGGCCTGCCCTGGATATTCTAGTGTAGTAGAAGGTCATATAGTTGTTATTGACCTCAGCAACAGTCCTACAGAGGCACTTACAGTAAATTGAGAAGAGCATTAAAGCTTTTCCAATCAGCATACAATGGCTAAATTATGCACACAAAGCCTTTGTGCTTTTTAACACTTGAAGGCCCATTTACTTAGCTCGAGTGAAGGAATAGAATAAAAAAAACTTCGAATTTCTAATGTTTTTTTTGGCTACTTCGATCATCGAATGGGCTACTTCAACCTTCGACTACGACTTTGAATCAAACGATTCGAACTAAAAACTTTCGACCATTCGACCATTCAATAGTCGAAATACTGTCTGTTTAAAAAAAACTTTGACCCCCTAGTTTGCCACCTAAAACCTACCGAAGTCCATGTTAGCCTGTGGGGAAGGTCCCCATAGGCTTTGCTTTTTTTGATCGAAGAAAAATCATTAGATCGATGGATTAAAATCCTTCGAATCGAACTATTCAAAGGATTTAATCGTTCAATCGAACGATTTTTCGTTCGATCGTTCGATCAAACTATTTGCGGCGGTAAATCCTTCGACTTCGATGTTCGAAGTCGAAGGATTTACATTCGGCAGTCAAATATCGAGGGATAAGTAAATCTTCCCCTTAAACTATAGGCATTTACCTCTTAATTTTATTCATCAGACCCTTGACAGGTCAAGAATGGGACTGTTCACCTTTGAAATAACTTTTAGTATGACATAGAGAGTGATATTCTGAGACAATTTGCAATTGGTTATATGGTTATTAATTGCGGTTTTTGAGTTATTTATCTTTTTAGTCAGAAGCTCTCCAGTTTGCAATTTCAGCAATGTGGTTGCTAGGGTTCAAATTACCCTATCAACCATGCACTGATTTAAATAAGAGATTGGAATATGAATAGGAGTGGGCGTGAATAGAAAGATGAGTAATGAAAATTAGGAATAACAAGATTTACAGAGCATTTGCTTTTTAGAAGGGGTCAGCGAAGCTACAAAGAATTATAAAACTATAAAAAAATAAATAATCAAAACCAGTTGAAGAGTTGCTTAGCATCAGCCATTCTATAACATTCTAAAAGTTACCTTAAAGGTGAACCAACCCATTAAAGAACAGAAATATTTTAAAAGGGTCTCTGTCATGATATTTACTGTATGTTGTGTTTTTATTTCTAACTTACACGGTTTGCACTGCAAATAATTCATATAAAATGATATTCCTGACCAACAAGTATATGTTTTTTAGTTGTAATATTGGTGTGTAGGCAGTAATCTCAGGTCGTTTTGACAGGCCATGATCTTTCAAAAATAGCCAGCACTTCACAATGGAACTACTTTCAGATACACTATTGTTTATCCAACTCAATGTCGCAGTGGGACTTTTACTATTGAGAATTATTCTCATATGTACTAAGGAGGTGTTATCTGGTTACCTTCCCATTGTTCTGATAAGGGGCTGCTGTGGGGAAAAGGGAGGGGGTGACAATCCTCCAACTTGAAGTGAAGTGTGACTGAAGTTTCTTAGAGCACCTGAAAAACTGACATGTCTAGCCCCATGTCAGATTTAAAAATTAAATATAAAAAATGTGTTTGCTTTTTTGAACTATGTATTTCAATGCAGGCTTCTGCTCGGGCAACACTATGAACTGATGCATTTTTTATAAAAAAATAAAAGTACATGTTTTCCATTGATAGAATTTCTGTAACATAAAAATGGCAGAATAAAAATAAAGGATTTAACCCTTAATTGAAAAAGTGTTTTGTAAACTGTATTCTTTTTTAAAGGTGAGCTAAATCTTTTTTTTTTTATAAAAAAACATCATCTAACTATCTGTCTAGCCATCTCATCTACCTGTAAGTTCTATGTATGTCAGTTTCTCTGTTCTTGTTTATACAAGTTTTATTATGTATAATTGTATGGTGAGGTTAAAGAAGGTTCCGATGTTTAACAGACCATCATATATATATAACTCATTATACAATGTCTTTTTTTTAAAGGCTAAAGCATTTCATGGCTGTTCCTTTATGACTCATTGTACAGTCATCAAAAGGAATACATTTCTTGGATTCAATTTTGCACCTTAGATGGGAAGGCTTGTTTCAAGTTTGAATTTCTATAGCGATCTGTGGAAACTCTCTTATCCTAATTTATCGACACAATAAAAATGCACTGAATGAAACAAAGTGTAACATGGCTATTCTGGATCTAAGTGCTAAGGATATCAAATAAATGTCTTGTTCTGCTGCACTTCAAAACCATGACATGGTTTAATCATTAAAGATCTCCGGAAGCTCGAGATATTATCCTGGAAACGGTATGGATCTTGCTGGGAATTCAATATGTAACATTTTACAAATTGTATTGTATTTATTTATATAGCAGTGCAGATGTACGCAGTCAGATTTCTTCTTCGTTTCCTTGCACAATCCGAAAAGAACTTGCTAAACTAAGAATGAGTTCATTATTTGAAATTCTAGCAGGGAATTCTGTGGGTTATTCGTCAAGGTTGCACCACTTTCTTGGCAGATTTTTCAGAATGAGTGCTGCATACCCAAAACTAGCAAAATAAAGTGTAATGACTGTGTAAAAGTTTGTATGAAACCATAAAATAAGAGCACAATGCAAATAGAGCAGCTATGATACTTCTCATTGGAGGATACCCATGTGTCTACTTGGCTGCTTGCCCTGGATGACTTGAAAAAATACATACACTGTTGCCTTAAGAATTCAGATCTACTGTTGCTACACACTGGGGAATGTTGGAGGTCATAGCCCAAAAACATTTGGAGAAGCAGAACTGTTATTAAAGGTATATATATATATATATATATATATATATATATATATATATATATATATCTTTGAAAGCAATACTACGCATTAATGCTTTTCCCCTAGTTTATAATGGGGTCAGAGACTCAACTTGGTAAAAATATATTTTTTCAAATACGGGGGGGGGGGGTGATATAACCTCAGTGTTGTATTCTCTATCAGTGATTCTTCCCCAGTATGACAAATCCCATGGGGTATCTTGCTTCTTCACATTTTTGCTGCTTCTGTGCTCATCCACTTGTGTCCCTGTCTGGCTACTTGATCACCGCAAGGGTGCTAACCTCAACTACTCTCCTTGGGGCAAATTCACTAAGATGCGAAGTCGCACTTCACCGCACTTCGCCATACTTAGCCAGGCGTAGTTTCGCCAGCGCTCCGCAAAATCACTAAAATCCGAAGTTGCGCACAGGGGTAGCATAAGGTTGCGAAGTTGTGCTAGCGTTGATTCGCTATATATAGCAAAGTTACGCTAGCAAAGGCTAATTTGCATACGGCGCGAAATTCAAATTTCAATGGAGGAACACGTATCAGCACTACAAATGCCTAGAAAACCTTCAAATCAGCAAATAAATATTTTATTTTGCCCTACACATGTGCCCACTGTCTAGGTAAGTTGCCAGGAAATGTAGGGGGGAGGAAGGGGAGGCCCAAAAAATTTTTCGATCTTTTTCAGCCATCATGTAGAAAACACGCCAGCGTTTTTTGGGACTTTTTTTTTAAACAATCCCTATCTACTCTATTGCGCTTCACCAGGTCTGAGGTGGCGAAGGAAGTCTAGCGTAAAAGGTAGCGTTCAGTACACTGCGCAAGTTAGTGAATTTGTGTAGTTACATCGCTAGCGTAAATTCGCCTGGCGTAAGTGTGCGAAGTAACACTAGCGAATTTACGCCAGCGTTCGTTAGTGAATTTGCGCTGTAACGAAAATGCCAAATGCTAGCGAATTAACACTAGCGTTCGGCACTTCGGCGCTTAGTGAATTTGCACCCTTGTTGGAGCCAAATAGCTGCTCACTAGATACACTACTACTAACATTCACTCCTAAGCAACTGTTACAAAACTTCTGTCACTACGTAGAACTGTCCTTAACTTGGGCCTGACACCTGCTTAGACCCAGTCCCAACCTGCCTACCAGGTGGGATCCAGGAAAAGAGACTTGAGCTGCTACTGGTGAACCACTGAATCAGATCACATTAATGATACGCCTAGGTAAGGTAAAAAGCTACCTAGGGTGAACCACTTTAGGTGTCCAAACTAAAGGGGGGCACCAAAACAGCACTATATCTATCCTTTTAAAATTAATATGCTGTATCTATTGGCAAGTTTAACAAAGTAATCCCAATATGATGACTAATGTAGCACTGGTAGGGTCTATTTGATTTCCACTAGAGAATTCTCTATCTTATGTATTTAATCTTGGCATACCTTCCTTAGAGTACTAGGGGTGTAAAAGTGTACATTTTAGGGAATTTGTATGTACCTTTAAAGTAGATCAAAACACTGTTGGTCAACAATAGGTCACTACAGTAATACCTGCACTAACTGTATGTTCTCCTCATAGTGGTGTGACAGATTTCTCTGGTACTCTGGTTTGCTTTCACACTATGTACTCTGGTAGGGAATAAACCTGTAGTTCTAGATGGGGAACAAATTTATTTGACTTCGTTTTAGTTCTAGTTCATAAATTTAATTGGAGAAAGACAGTACTACATGTTATCAGTAGAACATTCATGTCATACTGATATGAATTAATGAAGCTATTTTTAAACAAAATCTGGAAGTTCAATTGTATTTGATTCTGAATCCTTGCCTTCTAGCGAGATGCTTTTTATCAGGATGTTTGCGGAGGCTATTCACCATAAAGATAGCACTGCCTTTCCTTAATTTTCAATCCAACAATAGTTGCAGATTCATAAGCTGAAAATAGTTATCTATGTGACAAATTAAAATCTGTTCAGAAGTGAGTAATAGTTATAGATAAATGCTATTGTTACAAGACTTTGATGCATTCTGTCTGAACAAACTGTTCTGTCAGAAAATAGCAATGCCATTTATTTTACAAGTCTAAATTCAACAAACTGTGCTAATGCAAGTAATGTTGAATGATCAACTTTTGAAAATGAAAACTGCAGAACCTGTACTTGCTGCCTACAGGATTGGGTATGTTAGCGCTACATCCCCTTGGCAATGGCTGTGTATATTTAAATGTATTTGTCCTTTTCTAACTGGCAGTTAAGGGGTTGGATAGATGGAACTGTGCTCCCATGTGGTAGGTTACCCAAGTTCAAACAGCCCTGCTGAAACAACAGCTTCTTGTAAACATTATTTTCAACCCAGGACTAGCTTTCACTCAACAGATCCTCAGTTTCAGCTGGACCCGCGCATATATGTGTGGAGGAAGTTTGAGGTGTTGCAGAACTGTACCACTCAGCTGCTCAAAACAGGATTTTTGGACGCCAGGAGTCCTTAATAGTGATGGGCGAATTTATTCGCCAGGCGCGAATTCGCGGCAAAATTTTTTTTCGAAAAAACGGACGCCGGCGCCAAAAATGGACGCCGGCGCAAAAAAACGGGCGCCGGCTCGCGAATTTTTCGCCGTTTCGCGAAATTCGCGAATTTTTCGGCGAATCGAAACTGCACAAATTCGCCCATCACTAGTCCTTAACCAACATAACAATTTATTAACAATGACAGGGTACTCATACAGTACACAATTTCTCTGAGGCAAAGTGGCCAAGGCACATTCAACAGCAGAGCATATCATACACTGACACCCTGTTGGAGACAGACTTGGCAAGAATCCCACTTCTCCTCTGTGACACCCTGTAGTTGATCACCTCCAGCTGAACCACCAGGGAAATCCTCTAACATATTCCCTATACACCATGACCCCTGCACTAACAGGCAGTGTCACCTGGGAGAGATTCCTCCAATCTATCCTCCTACGTTGGAGCAAAGAACTGTTAATTGTAGATGAACCATTGACTTACACTCTTAGACTGTACTATGACAGGCGCTACACCTACCACTATATCATATCTCATTCACTGGGCCCTATTCACTTGTTTTCCGAGCTTCACCTCCCTTGGGACCTTTCCTTACTGGGGCCTAAGTCCCAGGCTCTCCAGTAGACATCCACCTTGTGGCAGCTGAGAAGGAAGAGCACAAGCTGCCTCTTCTTTATAAAGACCTAACTTACACTGGCACCTCCTGGCCAAATCTGGAACTGCCAGGGGCACCTTCAACCTTGAAAAGGAAACATCCCCCTCCCATATCTAATATAGGCCCAGCTCTTAGCTGGTCATACCAGTCAATTTCCAACAAATAGGGGATTTCCAGAGCAAAGGAAATCCCTATGGACCCTAACACTCTTTCCCCCTTGGGTTTTTTTATAATTGATTTTTTTTAGATTTGTAATATTTAATGTTTATGTGTGCTTTTTGGCCCCTTCTTGTTTATATTCTTGTAATTAGTCCACAAATGTGGTTGTGTTTATGGTATGTGGGTGATAATAATATTGTTTTGATGGTGTTTCAACCACCAATGGTGGAGGTGAGCAACAGTTGGTTGGTAGGTGATCGATGCAGGGTGCTAAGGGAACTCTGGAGCTACCACCACCTCATGACCACTGCAGAGCCCAATTCAGACAGGTAGGCAGGAAGAACTAAGCGGTACTGAGAGCAACTACAGTATATGAAAATACAATTTGGATGCAAGTTTCTTTAATGAAAGTATTTGTAGATGCAACTCACTGCGGGGAAAAGTGCAAGTACACTGCATCTGTGGACAGAAAAAAATTTGGGCTTTTAAGGAAAAAAATATGAAAAAAGCACATGATTCAGGTTTTTGCTAGATTTATTGAGTTTTTCACTGATCTGATTAAATCGTGCTTTTTTAATAATAAATAAGTTCAAATCATGGAATTTAGTTTGGTCGGAGTTTTTTATTATAAAAATTCAAATATATTCGGATTATTCAGTAAAGGTTGTCTTATAGTAGTTGCTACCATAAGAGGCACCATTGACTGCTGGTAGTATTTACTGTTTTATTTTGTTTTTTTTACAGCAAACATTTAATTGGTTGCTATAGTTTATTTGGTCTAGAGTAAAACCTGTTCTTCCCATACATCATCCCTATAAAACATATGATTATTTTTATATGAAAAAAAATCTCATTATTTTATCCAAAACCCATAAAAGTTCTCTGCATGATGCTTAAATCAATCGACTTTAGCAAATGGTTTCTTTTTTTAAAGGACAAATGGTTATCAATCATCTTGGAAGTGGCATTTCCTCTCCGCGGGAGGTTGTATCATGTGCAGTCAGTTTTCCACTTATTCCTACAGTCACATAGGGAAACTAGTGCTGATAGATAACCATAGATAACCGCAAAACGATTTCTTGTTTTAACTATCATTGTGATCTGGTGATAAGTATTATAAACCATAAACACATAATAACAATAAACTTAGAATGGGAAGAAGATACCAATTTTACAAAGTGTATTAACAAAAAAAAAAACATTTTGTAATCCCTCTTAAAAATTTTTTTCCACAGATATAATGAAGTTCATCTGACTAGTAATGTCTTAATAATAATGACAGTACAGACAGAATTCACTTTCAGGGTATTGCTTTACACATTATGATACTTTTTGGCATCTGGGCCAAAGGCTGCTGAGAGACAGAACAAAACAAACTAAAGGTATTATTTCTTTCCATGTACGCTGATTGTTTTTGTAAAGGGATTTTTCCCTGAGGTTTTCTGACCTTCAGTCTGTGATTTGTTTGGTATCAGGGGGCTATGGCTTCAACCAAGCTAATTATTCTTTGTGTCTCAGTATAAAAAAACTACAAAACCAACATTTCAGGACTAAATCCTCTGTACGACAAAAATCTTTTTCAGTAAATCCAGACAATTTTCTCAATAAACACTTTTTTGCAAGGCATTAAAAAAAACTGGATTTAAATTGTAATTTGGCTCAGTTTGTTTGTGGGTACTAAGCCTGACATAATACTGTATATATCATTAATCCATTCACTTTAGAAACATACACTGTATCGTGTATTCTTTACTACTCACTACCCATACTTGTATGAAGAGATTCTTTTTGCTATTCTAAATACTGTACATCAGCACTGTTTCCTTACGTTTGTTTTAAATGCGATTGTCATGGGCATACCAAAGAGAAAAACATGTTAACAGTAGACAGCTTTATTTAAATATGGTACCATTTGCATCTTTTTATTTATACAAGTTAGACATCTATGCATATTTGGTAATATAATGATAGGTAGTCATGATACTTTCCAAATTAGTTCACATATTTAAAAAATTTGAACGACTGCACACAATAGATGGATCTCTGAAACATTCATTGTCTCGTATTTACAAGATAATTATTGATAATAAATATCCTAACCTCCCATCATACACTACAATGTGGAAAACAAACTGAAAATTGCATTAAGGGAAGAAGATTGGGTGCAAATATTTCAATATACTAACAAATGCTCAATTAGTAACAGGCTACAAGAATCCTCCTATAAGTTTTTGTCCAGATGGTATAGAACACCAACAGTACTTAAAAGAATTGGTTTATTAGACAATGACTTATGCGATATGGAGCCAGGGACATAAGAACACATATGGTTTTTATGCCCTTTACTTGAGACATATTGGAAGGATGTGCTAGATACATGTTCTTTAATCACAGGTGAACAAGTAAAAACAATCCCGTCAGCTATTCTCTTGTTCCATAATTTTGAACCGGAAAATTTTACCAAATAAAGATTTATTACTACAACTCCTTATAGCAGCTAAAGCACAAATTCCTATGCTTTGGAGACAGAAATTGATTCCAAGTAAAGGGAAATGATATATGCTTAATGGAAGAATTGACAGCCTCATTAAATAACATATATTGGAATTATTCAGCCACTTGGCTTCCCTGTAAAGAATATATTGCAACTAAGACATAGCAATTATAAATTGATATCAAACACTAATAAATGAGTAAATGTATCAATATGATTAGTCGTAATATTGTGGATACTTACATGGTAATAAGTAGACCTTTTCATGGCTGAACCTGGAAGGAAACAAAAAAGAAATTACAACTAGAAGTAAATTACCAAGGACTAGGATAATTGACTTGTTATATGTTTTAAAAACTTTTGCAATTTATACTGATGTATAATTTAAAAAATGAACACTTGTATATTGTATGTCACCTATGTTACAAAATATACATTTTGATTTTGTAATAATGTTAAAAGTAACTACGATGTAATTGACTACTTTATGTTCAATAAAAAAGAATACAAAAAAATTATTTGGTATTTGGAAGCCTATAGGGCTCATTTATAGCTGTTATACACAGCTGAGGTTGCGCAAAGTTATATGCAGTTGCTACGCAAATACACAGCATTCATTATGGTACTTGTGTCTAAAGGCATTCCTTGCACTTCTGCATAGGCCACTTGGTTTATCCTCCCTCTCTGTTTATAGTTTGGGGGGATTTTACCATAAATATCACTAAATAACCCATCTCCTTCCCAACTTGCAGCTCTAACATGCTTGACCATTGTTACACTGCACACAAAGGTGTGTACCTTTCTCACAAACACCAGGGTTTGTCTGTCTGGATGTGAAAAGGACTCTTAACAGAATTAACCCCCCGCAAAGCTGCCAGTCCAGACTGGATTCTGGACTTTCTCACAAGAAGACCACAGCATATACGAATTGGTAAGTCACTTCCTCCACCTTGATCCTGAGTGTCCTGAGCCCACTGCTGTTCACACATGACTGAGTGTCCAGATACAGTTCTAATACCATCTTTAAGTTCACAGACAACACCACAACCATTGCGGGCCTAATCACCAATAATCATGATCTACTAGTAAGTCTAATAGGTCCCCACGTGTGCCTAGTGCAGGAGGGTTCTGAGTATTCGATGGCCATTTTCTTTTCTTCAGTTCTATAATAAGTTTATGCTTTGTTTTATGCTTTGTGTTTCCTAGTGAATTTAGACTGAGGTGTGCTACTCATTTCAAAAATTGTCTAATTGCACTAATTGAAGTGTGAAATTCATCTGGCAGTGAAAGGATTAAGGCACCTAGATACCGTATGGGTGAAAAAAGAAGAAGAACAGGAATAAAAATAATATTTTAGACTATGCTAAAAATTGAAATGTTGATATCTGTATACACATAAATTTAACATCAGCAGTGCAATTAGAAGTGAATAAAATATTCTCATACAATTGTTGCTAGATTTCTTTTCTCAATAAGTTCTACAGGCTGCATAGAAATGTCCCAAGAGAAGCTGTGACCCTATTCTTACAGCAGGAAGGTAATGCAGGCTGGAGTTTCCTATGTGACATTGGACCATATTAGACAGACCAAGGAAAGCACTTTGAAAGGCACATGGGAGCCATATTGATTTAGAGGCAAGATGCAGGGAGTGCACAGGGAGTCTTTGGCACACTGTGTTTTCTAGTATCCCACACATGCAGGGCAAAAGTGCAATTTTACATCAGCTCCTATGAGCATTACCTTAAAGCACAAGTGCTAGGACTTTACTTGTAAACACACGGAGTGGCACAGGACAAAGATTAACCCAGAAGTGTTCACAGCTGGCACTACAGACTTTACACTGTACAGCAGTTAAGAAGTTACAAGATCAGGCTAGAGGAAAATAACTTTTATTTGAAGCAACGGAGGTGGTTCTTCACAGTGAGGACAGTGAGGTTGTGGAATGCACTGCTGGATGATGTTGTGAACTTGTGATTGCTGGTTCTGCTTTTAAGAGTGGCTTGGATGATTTCTTGAACAGACATAATATCAAAGGCTATTGTGATACTTAACTCTATAGTTAGGGGCCCATTTACTTAGCTCGAGTGAAGGAATAGAGGAAAAAAACGGTGAATTTCTAATGGGTTTTTTTTGGCTACTTCGACCATCGAATGGGCGACTTAAACCTTCGACTTTGAATCGAACGATTCGAACTAAAAATCATTCGACTATTCGACCATTCGATAGTCGAAGTACTGTCTCTTTAAGAAAAAACTTCGACCCCCTAGTTCGCCACATAAAAGCTACCAAAGTTAATGTTAGCCTATGGGGAAGGTCCCCATAGGCTTTGGTAGCTTTTTTTGGTCGAAGAAAAATCATTCGAACTATTTTTCGTTCGATCATCGATCAAACTATTTGCGCTACATCCTTCGACCTCGGTATTCGAAGTCGAAGGAGTTAACTTCGATTGTCGAATATCGAGGGTTAATTAACCCTCAATATGTAAATCTGCCCCACAGTGCATGAGTATATATAGTTAATGTCAGTATATGGAGGGGTCAGTGTGTACGTATGGATGCTGCTGGGTTTCACTTGGTGTGGTTGAACATGATGGACTTTGGTCTTTTTTCAAATTAATCTAACTATGTAACTATGTAAGTATATCTTTATTTTTAATGTTGGCACTAGCTTTGCCTACTGAAAAAAAGTGTTCTTTTCAATTTTAGCTTAAGCAGCTGTTGTATCACTGTCCACAAGGTTATTTTACATATCATCCCATTTAAACAACCTGACTATTCTGTAAGGGGAACTTTGCATAGAAGGAACAACACCTTCAGCCTTTTTTCAGCCTGTATGGAAAGTATAGAAAGTACAGTACAGTGTATATGTTTTCTCCTGACACCATCAAAGGTATACTATTCTTCTGTACTAAGAACAATACTGAAAAGTTATCATGGGCCTTCAATTCCCACACAGCAAGTGCTTTAATCAAGACTGGGCCGAGTGGCCTATAGTTAATGTTTCTGTATTACAAGATTTTATCAGCTATTAAAAAGTGGATGCCTGTCTGCATTACATGATTCTTTCCTAATCATGCCCTTTGTTGAATAGTGTGAATATTATTTCCTTGGTATAGATAAAATAAATATTTTGGATAGGGGTTACCCATGGAATTGTGCAAAGTGTGTTGATGTTTTTTCGTTATGGTTTGTTAAGTTATGTTCCATGATTAGTGATGAGTGAAGCTACCTCTTTTTACTTCGCCAAAAATTCTCAAAACTGTGAACATTTGCAAAATGTATTAAAGTCAATGGATGTTTTTATTTCGCAGTGACCTAGCGTCTTTTATTTTTACAGAAACTTTTTTTTTTTCACAATAGATTAGAGTCTATGGGTGTTTCCTTTTTTTTCCCAGTGAAACATGCCAAAAAATGTTGCTCATCATAATGCATGATCAATTAATGTTGTAAAATGTTATATTCCATATAATATGCATTATGGCTAAACAACATGTCATTTTGTATGTAAAATTGTTCTTTGTATACTGCACTTGCATTGATGAATAGGCCATTTAGACTCTTAAATCTATGGCTGAATGTTCTCCTGTATCTGTAGCCTTCTTATGAGCTAAAGGGCACAGAATTAAAGCTGGTCCTCTAATCAAAAAAGTCAGGACACCCACTGATGTTGTTTCTAAACAAATATGTAGTGATGGGCGAATTTATTTGCCAGGTGTGAATAAGTGGCGAATTTGCACGATTCACTGCCAGCGAATAAATTCACAAAACGCCCCACGAAAATTTGCCCGAAAAAATTCTCCGGCATCAACATTTTTTTCCCCGGCGTCGGAAAAAACGGACGCCACCGTCAAAAACGGGCACCGGCATCAAAAACGAGACGCCGGCGGCGTTTCATGAATTTTTCGCCGTTTCGCGAAATTCGCGCAAAATTGGCACATTTTTCGGCGAAACGCCGCAAATTTGCCCATCACTACAAATATGTAGAGATATGTAGAAAGTTGTTGCTATTATATGTAAAGGTTTAATGCATACTATAGGTACATAAAAATGATAAATGCATTGGATACCAGTTCCAATACAGAACAAAACAGATATATGCTTGTTGCTGCTGACATATTTGGCAACACGAGCAAATCGTTAGTAGCCAGTCAGCAAAAGTGCATGAATTTTATTACTTTCAGAGATTGCCAAAACATTCTGAATGAATAAATGAATGTAATGAAACCATAACGGTAGAAATATTTCAGATACATTGACTGGTAAAAGTTGGGCTGTGAAGCAATAGCTCAGTTTTCACAGAAGAAGATAAAACAAGGGTTACTGAACATGAAAAGGTTAAAGTCATTGGTTTCGGTTTTATTTGAATTGCCTGGGGATTTAATTAGTGACTTTATGAAGCTTTAATAGAGGGGTTGGAGCTGATGAAGTGAATTGCAGAAGAAAGCAGATGAGTCAGGGATTTTAATCCAGATAATACTAAAGTGAACAACTCTTTTTTTTAATAACAAAGATAAAGCATGTCTTACGCCAGGAACTGGTAAATTAAGCAGACACTTTCAGCTTGTAAAATGTGATGTTTGAATAAATATAGTTTACTCTGTGTTGTTAGTATTAATGACAAGTCCTAAATATAACATTTTAAGATGAGCCCACTGTTTATCTGTGTTCCATTGCTACTCATGAGAGGGTGGAGGGGGTGGCATAGGGGTTCTGACTTATGTGGCAGCAGCACCAGATATGGCACTGAAAACATTGCAGTTTTTAGGAAGAAAATGTTTTTAATCTGTTGTTGTTCTGAACTATCTGTGACCATATACCCCATTATACAGTCCCTCAATCATCTTGGTTTGTTCTCATTAATAGTTAATAATCACCGGCTGGTAGAAATACACACAATTATCTACTGTAGTGTAGGACAATGTCATTTGCAAGTATACATAAGGAAAACAAATGTATATATAAGGAACTAAGATTGTTTTCACTTAAAATCAGACATTGATCATGTTTCTCCCTATAT
Organism: Xenopus petersii; assembly: GCA_038501925.1. Lineage (NCBI taxonomy): Eukaryota > Metazoa > Chordata > Amphibia > Anura > Pipidae > Xenopus > Xenopus petersii. The sequence goes on from CM076686.1 coordinate 91,858,018, forward strand.
AACCAATATACAATCACTCAGTATGTTGTGTGACAATATACTGTAGGATAATGGGGTAAGTTTGTGGGGTGATAGCACATTAGGATACAAATTTGGTGGGGTAAGCCGTGCGGGGGGAGCAAGTTAGCTTACGACTTGGCCCCATTTTTCAGCAGGAGACTACTGCCTACTAACCCTTTCACCAACTGCCATAATGTGTAATGTTTTGGTTACAATGCTATTATTTAAGAGAGCTGTGGCCTTATTCCTTCCAGTAAAGTGTTAAGTGTCTTATTTGTCACATACAGTACTTGGCCACAGCAATTTTGGTAGTGGCTTTGACCCCTGTAGCAGCCATACTATATACCCAAGCAGGAAAACTTTAAATCATTGATAATTAAGAGGGAATAATAGTGTAATTTAACTATGGGCTAATATTTTCCTCTGATTTTCCCACTTTTCAATACCAATTTGGTTATTGTTTTGAAAAATATGGGTTCAAAATCAACAAAAAAATATCAATGCCTTATTATTGTAAAGGGCAATTATTCATGAGAGCTACAAAGGAGTTTTAAGGGGAAAGGGCCATTTGTATTGGGTTGGGATATATATTTTGGGAGTAGGCTAAATCTTGGAGAAAAAGACACAAGAAGGACAAAGCTCTGAACTAAATTTTTTTTATTACTCAGTTCAACTCGATGTCAAACATATTAGGGAAATATAAAGTAAGACTTCAGGTCTGTAAAATCTGGAAACTGTTATAAGTTTTCAGTGTGGTTTGTGATAAAAGCAGATGCAAAACTAGTATGTTTATATAATGTTATTATGCATACTATATGTTGTGTTTATTGATTGCAATATTCGCCATTCTTGAAGATTTTTGTTTGGTATGAAATGCAAATAACTACTTTCGCTACCAATTCTGTGTTTTAGTTTTTCTGCATCCTATCCTTGTTTGTTATTCAACCTCCTTACCCTCACTTCATCCATTTTCCTCCTTTTTTCACCCTCCCCTTTTAATGTAAGCTACACCCAGTATTTTGCACTTTTGTTTTTAGTTTTTTGCCTACCTACCGACCTAGAAATCACCCAGGTTATAAAACATTCAGATTTGCCCCGTTTTCTATTACCCTTAAGGCTGTGGTCCCCAACCAGTGGATTGCAAGTCACATGTGTCTCACCAACACTTTGCTCCCAGTTACCTCAAAGCAGGAGCTTATTTTTAAATTACAGGCTTGGAGGCAAGTTTTGGTTGCATAAATACCTTATGTACTTCCAAATAAAGCCTCTTAAAGGCTGTCAGTACACATAGAGAACACCAACAGCCAATCAGCACCCTTGTCTGTTATCCCCAGGGAGTGGGACTTTTTCCATGTTTGTGTTGCTCCCCAACTCTTTTTACATTTGAATGTGGCTAAAAAAAAAAAAAAGGTTGGAGACCCCTGCCTTAAGGTATATACAGCAATGAATTCTACATCAGTGTAATAATCTGGATTTGTAACTGTTTTTTTAAATGTCAGTCCATGCTAAAAAAAAGTTAAGCTTCTCTGCATTTAAAAATAAAAAGAACCCTAACCACAGCAGATTCGCTTCCAGGACCCAGCCTTTTTTGTTGCTTATTGAAGAACTAATTATGGAATCTAAAATAAATTATTACAATCCCTAAATTCTTACGACTGTGCATTTTCTGCATAGGAAATTGGCCTCATGCTGCTCACACTCTATTTTAATCTACAGTACAGTGTATCATTTATGTGTAGTACTGAAGCAGTGTTCCATATCACTGCATGGTTCCATCTGTATAAAGAGAGATGGAAGGAGAAAAGAGAGAATGAGCTTTGAGCTGCTGACTATTCACAGTTTTGAAAGTTTAAACATGAAATGTATGATTGTACAGTAAGTATATTATTAGTCATTATTGTATCCTTTATGTATATCGGAACAACGCTGTACACAACTTCAGGCCAGATATGCTTTAACATATTGTTTACATTACAATTAACAATTTCCTGAAACGTATGCTGGCTTTATTTTTAATGTTTTTAATTGAAACTTACGGAATGGTTGAGTTTGTTAAGTTCCAGCTTTCACCACTAGATAGAGCTGAAGTTATATGAGATTTATATTCGGTTCCTTCCAAATGAAACGAGTAGTGTGCTGTGAAATAATGAAGTGCTACTTTTTTCTTTGCACTAGAGTCCTGTTAAATGCTAAGAATTCTATGAATAATGAATTAAATAAACAGATTTAACCCCATGATAATTATCACCATCTTTCATATTTGCATAGCATGGTGAGTAAAGTGATCATCATATAGAAAATAATATATTATGACAGGTACCAAGAAAGGCATTTTCTGTTATTGCGTTTTCATTGACTATATATTGTTGGTACTTATGCAGCAAAGACACAATCAATCAAACTCACATGCACTTTTGTTCATTTTTGTTCATTTAATCAGAACTTATATCATGATATATAACATCTCGGGCTGGTTTACTAACATAAAATAGGTGCTAAACTGCACCATTGCAGCTAACCACAGGGAAAATATAGATCTTTGCTTTCATTTTCTAACTTGTAGTAGGCTCATCAAACCAGTTGGCAGTTGTTATGTACTTGTTATGTTTCACAGCTTGCTTGCATGTGATGTTTCACAAGAAAATGTAGCTCATTTTCATTTAATAATAAAAATATAAAAGCCACGTTAGAACTGAAGTGTCAGCTCTGAGTTATACCACCCTTATATCTTCCTTCTACATCTCTCCTCCTGCCTGAAATAAAAAGTTATGCTGCTTTTGACTTTAATCTCTCATTTACTGCCCAAATCCTCATTCTCACAGATTGTTGCTGCTTTTCAAGTCTCAGCACTAAGGCAATTCCAGGGGCTTACAATCACTGTACAATTTAATGCACTGTACTGTTTATTTTTATGCTGGTCATCATTATATTCTGTTTAATGCTTGATGTCATTGTATCAGATTGGAAGTGTGGTTACAAATAGTGTTTTCTATGTACATAACCTATGCTAAGTCTCCATGGAATGCTCTGTGTCCTTCTTTTCTAGGATCCATACACATGGTCTGCTTTTATCTTTCCAAAAGTTAGACCCCTGGCCAGTGTGGCCCAGGGTACTACTTCAGCCCTAGTCAGTAGGGATGGGTGAATTTATTCGCCAGGCGCAAATTCATGGAGAATTTCAGTGTTTTGCCGCCAGTGAATAGATTTGTGAAATTGCAGTGCCGGCGACAATTCTAGGCACCCATTGACTTTAATGGGCGGCAAAATTTGTGCTTCGCGAATTTCGCATTACATTTGCGAATTTTTTGGTGAAGCAAAAAGGGAGAAATTTGCCCATCACTACTAGTCAGGGCTTGCATGTGCATACTACTGTGGGCCATGTTGTAACCATCTTCCCCTTCTATTTTCTTCTCTTCGCACCAGTTCAGCATAATAATGTGGAAAGCCTTTTTTTAGTGCTAAATTACGCTTTTCACACTACTGTGTATGCACACTGACCCGGTGTAGAAGAGAAGAAAATAGAAGCAGAAGATTGTCTCAACATGGTGCATCCACATTAATACCCCAGGCCAGTTCAAATAAACAGGGGCACTGGCCCATGGCACCAGGTATAGGATTAGGAATAATTACTTGGGGGTAAGACCTAAGCTTTGTTTTTGTGTATTTGGCTACATTTAAGTAATAAAGTTGGACAACAAGCCTCTCAATCCTGGGTTACTCAGCAAGAAGAAAATTATTGGTGAGGCCTTCATGACATGTTCACTGTGGCCCTTGATGTCCCAGTCTGACATTGAGTGAGCCTTTTGTCATTTCACCAGCATAAGCTTTCCCCATTTTCTTATTTTTTCATTGCTGTCTGGCACTTCCATTTGGCCATTTATAGTAATGCATTTGGACATATCTGGCTACAACATGTGACCCAGCACCCAGTGACCCTGCCTTGTGGGAGTTCAGACTCCATTTTCCAGCTCATGGTGTGGAGGAAGCTCATAGTTTTCCACTTATGGTTGCATTGCTGGTAAAAAATGGACTTAAATCTGCATTACGCTACTTTTTCAGAACCTCAGAGACATTGCTGCATATACATTAAGTGCCAGCATATGTGTTTTATATTGCAGTTATGTACTTATACATTTTTATATTGTACTGTTTATTGCAAACCATTCCTGCATTCATTTTATTTTCTGTTATTTGTTACAGTTTCACCTCTTTCCCACCTGTATAACATCCAGTAAAATTCTACAGACTTCATTCTCAGTTTCTTTTATTGAATTGTGGGGAGGGTTAGCTGAATGCCAAAGCTGACTCAGGGTAATACAGTGAGGACAGAACACCTTCTTACAGTAATGTTCAATAAACATATACAGTTTATACTGGTTACTATTATATAAGATACATGGTATATACACAGATAGGAAATGGCTGGGTTGACAAAGTACAGCAAATCATTATGGGAGCCAAAATATTTTGTCTTGATAATATACTTAACAAAACTTACAGAATTTGTATTCAGCTTTAAAGCCTCCTGGAAGGCATGTCAATCCTATGCCACTTCGTGCTTACTTTTATTTAATGCATGAAAAAACACACCAGAAAAATGTCAATCTATCAAAGCAGATATGAGGGAGCTGTTGATAAAAAAGTTGAATTGACAACCTAAATTGTTCGAAAAGATTTATGAAACAAGAAAAATGTATTCTGAAATTCAGCTTGGTGGGGATGAAAAATTAATTAGAACGTTACTTAAATCAAAATATACTGATGCCATATGTAAAGGAAATCAATTGATCAACCAGCCTAGCCTTACATTAATTCCACATTCTGGTTATAGAAATAAATAAAACATAAGGGATGACTGTATTTAAAGTGCAAGGTGACTGTATTTAAAGTGCAACGTGTCCTTATGTTGTGCTAGTTAGTAGCGCTCTACTGCACTAGCACCTGTTTGCACTGGGTTAGGCCCAGGCCTTGCTAGCAAACAGGTTGCTTTTAATTTAATGTAAGATGACTGGATGGAGTACAACTGTAAATGCCATGGGTGTGCTTGTATTATTAGTCTGCCCTTGGGGTGGCGAGCAGTTTTGTCCTCTTAGCTATGTTTATGTCATGTTTATTGTGTTTCTATTGTTTCATTTTGTAATATGTTTCTTTAGGTCACAGATTGCAAAATTTTGACTTACAATGCAATAACTGCCAATTGTCAAATTTAAAAGGAAAACTACACTTAGCACTATACTATAGAATACTATAGAATCAATACTTAGCAAACAGGAATGTGCATGAAAAGTAACCTATTACAGAATCCAACCATATTGGCGTATATATATATATATATATATATATATATATATATATATATATATATATATATATATATATATATATATATATATAGTGAAAAAGGATTGCGGCACTCACAGGGTTTTAGTGAAAAAACAAAACATGTTTGTTTGTTTTTGCTCCTGACGAAGATTCCTGTGGGGGATCGAAATGTTGAGGCTTAATAATAAAACATTTTTTGTTTTTTCACTAAAACCCTGTGAGTGCCGCAATCTTTTTTCACTGCTTATTTCCCATGCTGGCACCCAGGTATTAATTTTGTCTACAGAGTGCACCATTCCTTTGGTTATATATATATATATATATATATATATATATATATATATATATATATATATATATATAGCAACATGATTTACGACATTAATTATAAGGTAACTTCATTTATTTGTTTTTGGACACTATTTGGATAGCACTGGTCTCCGGATTTCAATCGTTCTGCTGATACAATCGGTTTATCAGCAATTGTTGCAACATTGTATATATCCGTATTGTCACTAATATGCTATTGATACTTTGTTGATTATTGTTTTTTTATGTTTTACCTTTTTTCGTTGTTTTATGGGTGTTTACATGTTCTGTAATTATTTCCCACATCAATGATGTTTTTGTGACGTCCCTTAAGCTCCCTTCCCGCCATTAGAGTGTTAATGGTGGCTGTTTCTTCACTTGTACACTTTGAGAAAGGCTAGGGATCTAGCTGAAAATTCAGTTCTTTTTTGTTAATTAAAAACCTTTTTTCTGCATAAGCCCTGTGTGTGCGAGCTTCCATTGAGCCTGCATACTATTTTTATAGCTTTGCACCCAGGCACTGTACCATTTTACAGGTGTTGTGGTGGTATCCGATGCTCTAGATATATATATTGGACACAGGCGCCAAATTCCATTTTTCGTGATTTTTCTTGAAAATTTATGATTTTCATAATTTTTCCGTGAAAATGTCAGATTTTCACAATTTTTTCTTGAAAATGTCAGAAGTTCGCAATTTTTTTCGTGAAACTTTCAGATTTCACAATTTTTTTGGCAAATTTTGCAGGAAATTCACACATTTTTTCAGCAAATCGAAATGGGAGAAATTTGCCCATCACTAATATATATAAATAAATATATATATATATATATATATATATATATATATATATATATATATATATACCAGCACTTAATTATATAATTAATTAACTGACTTCATTACCCACACTTAGTTTTTTTCATTGATAGATTTGTACTTCGTATTTGTGATTTTGTCCAGTCAGCTTGCTTCACGTCACATTTCTTCATTCGTTTGCTTGTCACACGTCACATTTCTTTGCTTGTCACGCACCTTCCCTCCATACCTTGTATATAATCTTGTTTCTGTATTGGTGATTCACTTTGAAAAAGGCTGTTGATCCATCCAAAACTTTAGTTTCTGTGCCCACAATAAAAAGTTTTTTTATTTTTTGTAAGACCTGCGAGTGCAACTTGTCCAACTATGTATTCTTAAATATATATATATATATATATATATATATATATATATATATATATATATACATATATATATATATATATATATATATATATATATATATATATATATAAAACCAACAAAAAAGTCAAGACAACTTCGTGCAAATAAAAAAGGTTTTACCAACAGGTAACAGCAAACATATATATATATACTGCCTGGGTGCTGGTTTAAAGGTGCAATTTCAACATAAACCAAAAGTTGAATTAAACCAGAATTTTGTTGCTGATTAACATAAGACAACAGGATAAAAACTCAATGGGCCCCGGCCCTCATAGGCCCCGGCAACTTCTAGAGTGACCTATGAAAGTGAGTTATCCTATCCTTACTAGACCTGGCCTTGTCTAGGTTACACTTCACCCTTCCTGCCTGCTCATTTAAGGGGTTTAACAAAATGGACCTTGAGCACATGACTGCTCAGGCCTATATACTTTAGCACAGTGCCATCTATTGAACACTTATACTACAGGGGCATAACTAAAGGAAGGATCAGGAAACAGGTCCCCCTCCTAACTGTATTTTAGAACCCAGTTTAGGAGACTACAACAGTAAGAGCTGCCTGTTAAATTATAACAGGAGACTAATTTACCAGTCCCCTGCACTATTAATAGTGATGAGTAGTAAGTCTAGTGATTAGTAGTTAATCTTGCTTTTTTATAGTTCAGCCAGTAATATGGTTTAAGGACTAATCAATTTGTAATTTACCATAACAGGGTACTTCCTAAGACTCCACAACTAACAGCCTGTGCTGCTATGTTGTATTAAGCTACAGCTATTCACAACCAAATTAATTCACTAAGATTTTTGCTATTTTCTTGTGCATACCAACCAGGAAAACTTTTCCTTGTCTTCAATAAATCTATTCAGTATATTTTAAATAATTTTCCAACATTATGTACTACTTGTTGAGTTAATTCATTATGAATGTTTTTAATTAAAACATTTTTAATAGTATTGAAACAGTTTATTAAGCTTGGGGTAAATCTATGAAAGATGTGCCAATATTTTCTAGATTGAACTATTTGATATACAAAGGTTGTGTTATCAACAATGTTCAGTTCTCTGTGTATCCCATTATTTCTGCCACATTAATAGCTATAATAAATCAAATGATGCAGCATCACTATCAGTAATTATTGTAGCATCATTAGCCACATGTTGTTTAATTAAAAAAATACGGTTGCCTGGTATAAAAAAGTTGCTATTCAAATGCTTTTTTTAATGTAATACTGATACAAGTATCTGTTATCCAGAATCCAGTTATCCAGAAAGCTCCAAGTGACAAGAAGACCATCTTCCATAGACACCATTTAAATTAAATAATTCACATTTCTAAAAAAATATCCCTTTTCTTTGTAATAATAAAACAGTAATTGATCCTAACTAAAATATAACTAATAATTATTGGAGATAAAACAATCATAATGGCGAGGGTCATTTCTTAAAGGTCAAATTTTAGTGGTATTAGAGCTTTTTGAAACCACAATAAAACTCATTTCCATGAATTTCAGTCATTTATCAAAAGATCTGAACTGAAAAAGCATGAAAGGGAAAATGTTTCAGAAAAGACACATAGACTATGACTTTTTTGGCTTGACACACAAAAACGATGACTTTTTCGTAATATCTCACAAAGTCAATTTCAAAAACACCTGAAAATTTCTAAAACCACAAAGCAAAGAAAGATCTTCCAGTTGTAATAGGGACATCTGCCATTGACTTCTATGTGAATTTGACAGGTTGTAGCTGGAGTATTTTCAGATTTGAAATTGTAGCAGTTTTGTCACATAAAATATCCCGACAAAAACCCTGACCCGAAAAAGTTTAGTAAATCAGCCCCTAAATGTGTAAATTATTTTTTAGAAGATTAACAGGTCAATTTATTAAACCTCAAATTTATCTGGTGGAGGTTTTTAAGAGGAAAACCCAAAGTTTTCATGGAAAAGCTGCTAAAAATCTGAATCCGGAAATACTCCATCTCAAATCTGTTTTTGTCCTGTAGAAGTCAATGGCAGATGTCCCTGAAGTTGACATTGTGATCTGCGCTTGATAATCCAATAAAGACTGGGTTTTTAATCCAAAATTAAATGTTTGCTGTGGCAATTCTATAAAGTACAGTTGTCGGAGTGTCAATCGTACAATACAACTATTTTGTCGCAATGTTTTGTCTCTCCGATTTTTTCGAGAAAAAGAGATAGTGGAAGGAAGTTTGGTTGACTTTGTTTTCATAAAAACTGAAATTAATTTGAGTTTTAGCAAACCCCGTTAATGTATGGAGATCCAAATTACAGAAAGATTCCTTATCCGGAAAAGCCCAGGTCCCAAGCATTATGAATAACAGGCTCCATACGTAATATAGCAAAATTTATAACATACTATTCTGTGTTTTAAGTTTTTTGTTTTGAGGAAGTATCATCTATAGATTTAATCTAAGTCAGAACATATATCATGTGCTGTTTGTGTGTAAATCATTTTTTCATCATGTCAATGTTTATATGAGTTTATTGTTAATGAATTGATATCTCAATGTACCATCTGTGTGTATTTATTTTATATTTATTACATATGGTTGCCTCCATGACACATGAAGGTAGCTGAACAGTCCCAAAGCTTTGCTTTGCTGAATGTATAGGCTGACACTAATAGCCTTTCTATAACAGAAACAAAGACATTAAGGGGAAACTAAGGTCTGCAGATGAACCCAATTTATCTACACAATACCCCTCTTTAATTTGGTTGAATTGGTAGTATTTCCTGTAACATCCTTGGTTAACAGCTTTCTACCGTGCCCTCCATAGTGTTGTGGTTACCTACTGGTACATGCACATACAAAATCCCCTACATGCAGGAAATCCTGTTTCTTGCATCCTGGTAGCATGAACAAGGAGAAGAAAGGAAGATTTCAAACTTGCACAAGCTCTGTATGACAAGTTTGGTGGAATGGTATAAGGCATCATGGAAAAAAACAATTTTTCTGTTCTTTTTTTAGGGGCAAAAAAGGAACAGACATAGAAAAACATATTGGGGACAAACCATAGGGGTTAGAGTTGGACACCTACAGTGCCTTCATTAATGGTGAGAATAGGAAATATCTTGAGGACTTTAGTACTTCTCTAACCCTGTAAGTGCCACCACTCTCTATCTTCTTGTGATCTGGCTTTGGAACAAACAACAACATAAATATGGCTTTGGAATAGTTTAGGTACTGCCTCATTTACCTCAATCAGTTTTTGCCACTTGTGGGCTACACCACATACATAACCCACAACCATTAGAAGTATGACATCATCGGGTAGAAAAAAAATATCTAATTGTTTAAGAAAGCTCCCATCTGTATATCCTCTTCTAGTCAAGAAGGTCAACCTAATCCTTATCTCACAGCACATGTTGGATTATTAAAGGCATTTAAACACTCCAAACTGGCCTACTGCATTCCTAGTTCTCTAAAGAAGATGAGCAAAAACTTACAGATGCAGTGAATAACCATTCTGCAGACCAAAAATCTCTGCAATATATAAATAACATTTTCCCTTCCAATTCAGGAAAGAGAGTAAAAAAATAGAATTATATACTGTATTAAGTAATCGGTAGGTAATTTTCTCAATATTTTTGTGCATTTCAAATTCATAGTAGCAATTTTCAATTAATACGTGAATTGTTTAGTTGTTGATGAGAAGACAGAGCCCCATCAAAGTGTAAACATAGTTATTTTTTCGAGTATAATTGCCAAGCGCTTAGAACAAAAAGAAATCAAAGACAGAAAGGATTTAATTATTTAGCAGCAAGAAGAAGAGAGCTAGCTTGAAGTGTTACATTACTGGGCCGGTGTGAGAAAAATGGAATGAAACTATGACCTTATAACGGTTCTAAGCAATCAAATTATCACACTTAGCACTTCAAAGGGTAAAATGAGAGAGGCATAGAGTCTATGACAGAGTCTTTCTGGTTTCACATTCAAATTAGAGTAGAAGTGTTTTTTTTATTAAACCAACAAGAAGAAATAGCTTAATGCTAAGACCTCTTTTACAAAAATACACAGTACATCTATTACAGATTTGTATGTTTTACAACATAGTACCGGTATAGGATCCCTTATCTGAAAACCCAATATCCAGAAAGCTCTGAATTACCATAGACTCCATTTTATGCAAATAATGTAATTTTTTTTCCCCCTTTGTCTCAGTAATAATAAAAAATTGTACTTGATCCCAACTAAGATATAATTAATCCTTATTGGAAGCAAAACCACCCTATTGGGTTTATTTTATGTTTAAATGAATTTCTAGTAGACATAAGGCATGAAGACCCAAACTACGGAAAGATCCGTTATCCGGAAAACCCCAGGTTCATTTCCAATTAGTTGAATTATAAATGAACCCACATGTGCCCTTGGATGGCATTGAATGTTTCAGTGCAATAATCGCCTGATCGATAAGTGCACCACAGTATACCTTGCTGATCTATTTGGCTTTAAATTCCTTTCATGTCTCTTCTCCGGTAGAACATCAAACTTGTAGTGTGTGAATAAATAGCTGTGATATAGTTTAATGCAAATGAACACAAAGAGGCCTATAAATCATAGTAGGGCTCATTTACAAACACAGGGCGCATTTGCACCTGGGCAGTAACCCATGACAACCAGTTAGAATTCAATGATATGCTTGATGCTTGAATATTTCCCAATGATTTTAACATATTATGCAAGGTCTGAAGTGGCTTAAAATAATGTTTTCAAATGCAGTATGTGAGTGATGTAAAATAAAACACACACCATTTTTTCTGACAATTATTATTTTACTCAGTATGATAAAAAGGCCCCCTAAATGTATTACAACCTTAAGGGCAAAAGAGAAATCTTTTAGGATGACATCACATACTGTATTACTGTTAGGGGCTGATTTATCAAGAGTCAAATTGAAAATTTGCATTTTTAAATTTGAGTTTTGAGTTTATTTTAGTGTAATTCGACTAGGGAATAGTCTAAATTCGATCTGAGGTTAAAAAAATTTGAAATTAGAATTTCTAAATTTATCATGTGCTGTTCCTTTAAGAATTCAAATTCGACTATTCGCCATCTACAACCTGCTGAATTGGTGTTTTAGCCTATGGGGGATGTCCTACAACCAACTGGGATTCATTTGGTGGGCTTTTAAAAATCTATTTATTTATTTTTTGGTGTAAAAACTGGACTAGAATTTGATTCAAGTTTGCAAATTGATCCTATTCAACCAAATTTACAAAAAGTACATTTTTCTTAATAAATTTTGATTGTTTTTTTCTTTTCGAATTTCAAGTTTATTGGAGTTTATGGGAGTTTTTAAAAGCTCACATAACTCTAAATTCGACCCGTGATAAATAAGTCCCTTAATATTCTGCAAATTTTTTCATCCATTGCAGTCTGTGGGCATCATTTTTGAGGCAAAACTTGGTGAAAAATTCCGCTCATCACTAAAAATGTATATTTGTTGTTTTAGGAATAAAGTTTTATATAGTAGAGTGCATTATTTGCACTGTAAACAATGTAATTTAGAAAGTAAAACTACACCATGAAAATCATGACAGAATCACTTTAAGTGACAAAAATTTTAACAATTTGAATGTACTGTAAAACTTCATTATCTAAAAGCTGTCAATGGAGGTTTTCCTTGGGAAAATTAAGGGGCAGATTTATCAAGGGTCGAAATAAAAATTTGAAGCAAAACAATTTGAATTTCGAGATATTTTCATGTACTTTGACTATTGAATAGACCAAAATTTGATTTGAATTTGAAAGAATTTGAATTTATTGATAACCTAAGATTTCATGTAATGGTCTTCTTTAAGACACAAGTAAATTTTTTTATTGTTTAGTTTTGATCCTGAAATCAGATATTTTCTTTTGTGCAAGCTATGTATCTTTTCTTTGAATAGACATGGGTCAATACTTGTATTTAGAACAGAAAAACATATGTAAAATTATTTGCTCTTAAATGCTTTACTAATGTGAACATTTAATTAAAAATGTACTTTTCAACTTCAGTATTTCAACATCAGCAAAATATTATTGCAGCATAATTTACACACATTTCAAGAAAGCGGTTGCAACAAAAGTGCATTTAGCACAAATTTACATGCAGAATATGACTAAAAGCTACTAACATGTCTTACAGGGAGATAAATAACACACTTAAGTAGCAGAATGTTTTAAATGACCCTCTAATTTCCTTACACAACTTAAAGACATTTGGTAATGATTAATATACCCTGCTGATAAAAAACTAAATCCCATTAATTTGCTGGCTTTTAAAATTGCTTTTTATTACACTTGATTCATCATGGACAATTTCCAGCTAAGTGAAATAATAAAGTATAAATATTGTTACATGCAAAGCTGGATTCTTTTAAAGATCAATTTTCGACAGCAGCAAGCTATACAATTTACAAGCCTTCTTGTGTACAGGTTATGGTAGGTAACTGCTTAGCTCTCCTCTGCTTTGAGATATTTACTTTGCAAACTCTCAGACCGTGAATGATGGTCATTAGAAAAGCTTTCAACATTAGAGATTTATTATTGGAGATTAGTATTATAAATGGAATTTGTCAATATGTCAAGTTATTATAACGGGCATATAAAGGGCACAGAATATATTTCTGCTGCAAGTTTTCTGAAGGAACGGTCTGTAAACTTTGATTTAAGGTTTCCAAAGTCATCATCATTTACATATATAGTGCCACTATTTATGTAGGGCTTTACAGTAATGATATACCAGAATTAGGAAATTGAAATAGAGTAATAAACACATTTAAATATAACAAAGATAAATGTTGTTACACCACTTCTAGTCATGATCAGTACAAATGTCAGTGGATTGGTTCTCAAGCTGACATTTACGGTGAGTAATCCTGTGTAGATTCTCATTATTACTCTTTGCATTTTTATCATGTCACTTCTACTGATTTCTGTTGCAAGCATAAAGCTGAATAGATCGTTTTCACCAGAATATGTTTTGATGCTTCCAGTTACTGATCATGGAATGTGATCATCTTTTTTTAAATTAAAAATGTTCTGTTTCCACCAGATGGTTTAATTATAGTATTGTTACATGTTAACTGTGATTACAGTACCATTACATGGTACCTTAAATTCTAAACTGAATTAACACTGCTCAGTCTTGGATTTGGATTTACATAGTGATTAATGAACCCCCTATTGCAAAATATAAGCATATTAGCAAGTAGTGATAACTGGTATTATTTGACAAGTTTTGCAGTGAAAATTATGCCCATAGACTACATTGGATGAAAAAAAATGTTGCCCATTAAAAAATATTGGCACCATATTGTATCCATAAACTCCAAATTGCAGAAAGGCTGTCTCCCATAGACTCCATTTTATGCAAATAATCCAATTTTTTTTTAAATTATTTCCTTTTTCTCTGTAATAATAAAACATTACCTTGTACTTGGTATAAACTAAGATGTAATTAGTCCTTACCGGAAGCAAAACCAGCCTATTGGGTTTATTTCATGTTTACATGATTTTCTAGTAGACTTGGGGGCACATTTACCTAGGGTCGAATATTGAGGGTTAATTAATCGAAGTCGAAGGATTTTGCGCTATTCCTACTTTCTAAGGAATAATTGTTCAATCAAATGATTAAATCCTTTGAATCGAACAATTCGAAGGATTTTAATCCATCGATCAAAGGATATTCCATCAGGAAATTGTTAGGAAGCCTATGGGGACCTTACCCATAGGCTAACATTGGCCTCGGTAGTTTTTATGTGGCGAACTAGGGGGTCGAAGATATTTTTAAAGAGACAGTACTTCGAATGGTCGAATAGTCAAACAATTCTTAGTTTGAATCGTTCGATTCGAAGTCGAGGGACGAAGTAGCCCATTCGATGGTCGAAGTAGCCATATTCGACCATTTGAAATTTGAACTATTTTTCCTCTATTCCTTCACTCGAACTAAGTAAATGGGCCCCTTAAAGTATTCAAATTTTGAAAAGATCCATTATGTGGAAAACCCCAGGTCTGGACAACAGGTTCCATACCTGTAACTAGATAATAACATACAAATATACAGAGGAACACGGCTGCCAAGTACAGGTATCCTACTCCATTATGTTGGATTAACCTTAGTTTAACAACAAAAAATAAATTAAAAAGATATACTGGTATGGGAGCTCACACAAGGTCTATTTTTGCAAATAATAATTTTTAATAATATTTTTTTAAAAATTATAACCCTTTTCTCTCTAATAAAAAAATAATGCTGTATATGCATACATCTGTAGTGAAGGCAAAACTATACTACTAGATTTAATATTGAAATATTTTTTAGTAGAACCCAGGTGCCAAGCATTTTATATAATAAATTTGTATCTGTATTTTGTTTTAAGACACATGAGCATGAAAACACCTTTCCCAAGCATGGTTTTAAGTGGTCCAGAAAACATTTTTCCTTCTGATTTGTATTGACAAGGGGACTCCTCAATTGACCATTCAGCCATCCCATTGAACACCATTGTTACATACCATAATGAAACACCAGGAGTCAGAAATGGTGAAAATTTGCCATAGCATTTATACACATTTTATCAAATAAATAGGACATTGCCAGCCTCACCACAAGACAATATTTAAAGCCAGAATTCCATAAGAAATACCTACTATGCTCTGCCATTCCTCACTTGAGATCAGCACTATGTCATTTTATCCACCACTGAGTATTAGGCTGCCTCTACCTACAAAGAAGATGGCCCCAAACTCTGCCATGAGCAGGAGCTGCATCTCCAACCATGAGAGAAGTTCAGCAGCCCTGCTGTAGTTCCGGAATCTGCAGTGTAGATGATAGGAAATCCAAGCAGTCTGTCACTTAGCACAGTGTTGTACTGGCCCGCCAGTCATTCCCTATTTCTATGTGAACAAAGAGGCTTAATAGATGGAATAATATATTATAGTATGTAAAGAAAAGAGACTAGGAGAATAGAGGTTGAGTGAGGAGAGGAAGAATAGTAGTACTGAGAGTGGACCCCTAGTCTATGGTTTTTGGGTTGGCCCCTGGTCTAAGGTTTTTGGGTGAGCCCTTGGTGTCCCAGTCTGACACTGACCTAGCAGAAGCAGTAGTAGCGTTTGTATTAACCCACTGTGTAGTCACAGGAGAGGACCACCTTTCTCCATCTTCTAAATTTACCTGTGCAGTACTCTGGCAAGGTCCTCCAGGTATGAAAAATAAAACTTAAAATACAATATCATATATCCACTGCTTTGATCCAGAGGAAGGCAAAAAACCCAACCTGAAATCAGTGCCAATTATGCCTCAAGAGGATAAAAATTCCTTTCTGACCCCAGTGGCTATCGGAAACATTCCCTGGATCAAGCATTTGACATTCATTTAACATAACAAATACAAGAGGTCCTCTGCACTCAACCCATTATCAATATATTTAAGACAGAGACATTTTGTAAATACTGCTACTGAAAAATGCAATTGAATTCTTAATGAATCAGATGAAAATTGAGCATAGGACTGGCCAGATATGGGATGACTTTGACGTAGTTGGCCAGCTTAAATATAGAGCAATATATGGACAAACAATCCCTGTTTTGTTTAAAGGATAAGGCATTTTTCAGTAGCAGTATGCACAAAATGTCTCTTTCTTAAATATATTGATAATGGGTTGAGTGCAGAGGACTCTTGTATTTGTCTATATGTATTTTGTGGTCACAGCCTCATTGCACCCCCGCTTCATGTTTTTAAAAATAGTGGTGAGCACAACTTTCCCTTATTCATTTAACATGAATAATAATATGCAGACTCTCATGTTTGTACTGTATAGGCTTGTAGGCTTGACAAAGGATCTTGTATAGGCCCGAAACGTTGCCACTATTATGAGCTAAATAAATAACCCACAACTGATTTCACAGCATCGGATGTGCCATTGTTGTTTTGTTTGTAGCTACTATTTTGGGCCCTTGGTAGTTTTTGGGGCCATACACCTAGAAGCACCTGATACCAAACAGGTAATACAGGAAGCAGCATGTATAAGAGTAATTAAACCACAATATAACAGTACATGCAGGAAAACATTTGCTTATTAATAGATAATTTGAAAACATAAAGAGAAACTCCTGACATTTCATAAAAACATGCAAAAAAAGAGGATGGTGGGTGGGATGTTTCTACCTACTTAGAAAATAAGGAAGTGAACTGCTTCTTCTCCTGACATCACATCCATTTCTTTCTCCCCCCCCAGCCCACCTTTCCCTTGCCTTAACTCATTCCTGCTCACCCAATCACATCTGCATCTGATTCTGCCAATCTTCAAATATAAAACAGTGTAATCTAGCTGCTGGTTATTTAGCCCCTGCATTTATACAGTAGCTCCCAGGCTTTCCTTTCAGGCCTGCTTTCAATTACTGAATAGCCCATTACGGCTGACTTATCCATGCAAAGTCACGCAGCTCAGCTCATGGGCACCATCTTCTGCATCTTTTGTTATCTTTAGAATGAGACCGCTGACACTGAGCTATTTGGGGCAAATGCTAATGACGAGAAGGAAGCTGCAAAGGAATGTCAAAACCAGCTGTTTTGTGGTAGGTGGCCCAGGTAAAGAAGAACTTGAAGAATATTGTGGATTCCAGCACAACAGGTCTGAATGTATCATGCTCAGTATTACCCTGCAAGTTGCTTTCAGTAATAATTAGGGATGTAGCGAACTGCCGAGTATGTGTTCGCGAACGCCGTTCGCGAACACCGGCAAAAAATGCGAACAGTTCGCGAACTTCGAACATCCGAAAATCGTTCGATTCGAACGATCGAAGGATTTTAATCGTTCGATCGAACGATTTCCGTTCGAATCGAACGATCGAAGCCATTGGATCGAATGATTTCATTCAATCCAATGGCTTCGATCGTTCGATTCGAACGAAAATCGTTCGATTTTAGCGATCGAATGGTCGAATGGTTGAACGATTTTGACGCGAACGCCTATTGGCGAACGTCGCGCGACGTTCGTGGACTTGCGGCGGCCGCGAACAGTTGAAGTTCGCGCGAACTAGTTCGCCGGCGAACAGTTCGCTACATCCCTAGTAATAATTAATTGTCCTCTTTTTTTCTGTTAATCTGGTGTGACAAAGTAAAAATATGTGTACATTGCATATGTACATTTACTACAGTAAATATGTACATACAGTATAGACATATTTAGATAATTTATTTGAGAAGCTGCTTGGGCTTATGCTGTACATCTGGAAGAGTTGTAACACATATCTTTTTCTCCCTATAAAGGTTCCCACTCATATAGAAATTCATTCTATTTATAAGTCCTGTAAACGCTTTTGGCAAATTATTTAATTAATTTTAATTTCTCTTGTCTGTTCATTTATGTTGTAATAAAATTTTATTTTAGCATTCCTAATAATAATCACCAAGGCATACCATACTTTATAAACACTGATGCTTCTCCATCTGTGTTTTAATGGTCTTGTATTTAGCGTTCCAGTTCAATGCATGGAAGGGATGTATACCTTTGTATTTAACTGCTCAAATTGCTGGATCATAAAGTCTATTACTGTATGCCATGAGTTTACTCCAGGGCATGCAGTGTGGCTAATTATATTATTAGTAAAAGATTTTAAAATAGTTCTATGGTATGGACAAGCAAGTATAAAAATTACAACAGCAACAACTCCCCCCATAAAATATTCCTACATCAGTGGGATTGAATTTTAGGGAATAATCATTAAAATTTAGATGACCATCTTCATTGACAGAGCTGAACGATCAATCAGGTTGACAGTTTGTCAGCACAAATGGATGTTAATGACAATAAAATTACAGCAGTAGTGATGAAAAATAGTGTTTATACTGCAATGGGAAATAGATGTATGATGTCCAGTCTTAGGTGCTATATAACCCATTATATCTACTGCCTATTCACTGGAAAATAATATCCAAATAATGTCTGTTGGATACGGTCATTAGCTAAAAAAATAGATATATTTGATTTTATGTCCTATAAGTCACATCATGTCATTGTGTTAAGTTTTTTTTTTTTACAAGAAAGATAAAATAAAATAAATAGGATGGATCAAATTGAAAAGTTGATGTTGTAATATAATGCTCCAATTTTTAACTCTATAGATTAAAGGGCCGATTTATTGGACATTATAGCTTTCTACATTAAAATGCATCCACGGGGAATTTTGGAAGCACATTTATAAATGGGTGAAAGTTAGAGTTCCCTATTTAATAAATATGCTTCTAAAAATCTTGTCACATTTTGAGAAATCTGCTCCAAAATGTGACATTATAGCTCACCATAGGAAAATGTGCCCACGTTGACAGATGTCCCTGAAGTTGTCTCTTGACATTGTGATCTGCGCTGCATAATCCGATAAAGCGGGGGTTTACATCCAATAATCCGAAAAAGTAGAGTTTTCAAGTGTCAATTGCACAATACTATTTTCCGCTGGATTATGTCACAACGTTTTTTTCACTGTGACTTTTTCGGGGAAAAATTGATACATGTATACAATTTGTAGAAGGGAGTTTGGTTAACTTTGTTTTAATAAAAAACTGAGATTAATTTAATTTTAGTAAATAATCCCTTTAAAATGTATTTTTTCTTTTAACAAACAGGCTTCTTACTGCTGTTCTTCCTCTTTGTCCTAAATTATTTTTAAGATCTGTTTTTACTAAGTACAATCTATAAAAATAGAAAAAATATGTATGAAAAAATGTATCATTATATATAAAGGGGAAAAACAATTTCTGGGCCTTTTTCTTACCTCTTTCCTCATGTGTAAATAATAGTTATGATTTAAAATGTGTAAGGACATAAGGAATTTGGCCTGTAGAGGGCAATATAAAATAAGACATTCCAAAAAAATGTCTTATTATTCCTAAGATTTTTTTGCAGTTTTAAACTAACTGATTTTGTGATGACAAGCCTAAACAGAGCTGGGTTTTTATGTAACGTACAAATGTTTTTGTCTACAAATAAATCAAATTGTCTTACATTGTGCCATCTGCATGCCATCTGAATTACTTTTTTTAACATGTAAATGTAAATACTGTTTGGTCCCTGCTGTGCATCCACCTATTTATATACAACTGCTTAGGAAATCCAAAAATATATTCATTTAGTGTGAAAACTCTCAAGATATAGACATAAGCTCATGAATATTTTGTTGATTGCTGTAATGAATTCTTTGGTGCAACTGTGAATGTCCTGTGACTGTTGAGAACAGAAATACAGGTACAAATATTTTTCAATTCACAAAATCCCTCTTTAATAAGGTAAACTAAATACAAAATTTCCCCAGTATGTGTTTGATCATTATTTGGGCTCATACCGCCTGTACTGTATACAACTCCAGGCCTGGTGTAACCCATACACTGGTGTAAACCATTAAATTAATAATTCATCTTAAGATGTATATTTAGGGGGTTCTTTATTAAAGTCTGAATGCCAAAAACGTTGAGGTTTTTTTTACTATAAAATCGGATTTTTTTGTAAAAAAAAAAAACTTGAATTGTTCATGATTTATTTTACCCCGAGGATAGAAAAAGACTAAATCCAAAAATCTGCCATCTCAGATCTGCTGAGGTTGTATATAAGTTAATGGGAGAAGTCCCAATGATATCCTGATCTGCACTGGGTTTCATGCAAAAATCCGAAGATTTTGTGTTTTCTGGTGGAAAATCCAAAAATTTTGTACGATTTTCAAAATTTTTTTGAGTTATTTTATTCTGCAGGAGCAGAGGACTGGACAGATAGGATCTGGCTGGATAGTTGCGGAAATAGGGAAGCAATGATTTTCATGGTGGGAACAATTGGTTCTTGATCTTCACTGATGCGACCCTCAGGCACAATGCTTCAGTATAGGGCATCTGAATTCCGATTCCTGGAGCCAGGGGGTTATGAAAGGACGAAATTGAATCATGTGAAGAAGAGTGCCCACCAAACTTGACGAGATTTCAGTCTCTTGAGAGTCTGGATGAATTCCAAATTTTTATGATCAGTGTAAATGGTGATGGGATGATCCAAGAAGTGTCGCCACTCCTCGAGTGAGAGTTTTACTGCCAGAAGCTCACAATTCCCGACATCATCATTTTGTTCAGGCCGGGTAGAATTTCTTGAGAAGTAAGCACAAGGGTGTAATTTCCCATCTGCGATTTGTCTCTGAGAAAGAATGAAGAAGGGTTGCAGAAGGTCAGGATGTCGAAGGAAATGAGCCGAGGCAAACAAATCTTTCAGGGACTCAAAGTCCTCCAGAGCATGAGGGGGCCAGACATTAGGTTTTTCTCTCTTCTGGATAGGAGCAATACGGGAGGAAAATCCCTTGATAAATTGTCGGTAGTAGTTAGCAAAACCGACTAATCTTTGTAAAGCCTTGGTCTTGAATTGCAGTGACTTTAGAAGGATCCATCTCAAATCCCTCACGAAAGATAATGTAACCCAGGAAGGGAAGCTAAGGCCCCTCGAAGACGCACTTCTCCAGCTTGGCAAAAAGGGAATTCTCTCTCAGACGGGAGAGAACTTCTTTTACCTGGGATCAGTGAATTTCCCAGTCTCTGGAGAAGATTAAAATGTCATCCAAGTACACGACTACAGATTGCCTCAAACAATCTCTGAAGATGTCGTTCACAAATTCTTGAAATACGGCAGGATTGTTGCAGAGCCCGAAGGGCATTACCAGGTATTCATAATGCACATCTCTGGTGTCAAATGCCATCTTCCATTCATCCCCCTCTCGGATGCGAATTAGGTTGTATGCTCCTCGTAGATCCAACTTTGTCAAGATCTTTGCCTCTCTGAGTTGGTCGAATAGCTCGGAGATGGCAGAGGATACTGTTTTATTACCTTGATTTTGTTGAGGCTCCTGTAATCGATACAGGGACACAATCTGCCATCTTTCTTCTGCCAGAGAAGAAGAAGGTCTAATGAATCCCCGCTGGAGGTTATCTCAAATATATTCCTTCATTGCGGAAGTCTCAGCAGGAGACAGTGGGTAGGCATGGTACCGGGAAGGGGGGCATGGTACCGGGAAGAAGTTTGATGGGGCAGTCGTAGGAATGACGAGGAGAGAGAATTTATGCAGATTTCTTGCAAAATACGTCAGAGAAGTCTTTGTAAACTGCGGTCAGGCGTAAGCATAGTCAAGTCCAGGCAAGAGTTCAATAAGGCAGGCAGCAAGAATCAGAATCAGGATCTAGAAGAGGGTCAGGAATCCAGGAAACAGCAATTTAGGAGCTAAGGAGACCCAGGAACAGAAATCAGCCATTCCCATATATTCGGGCATTAAACCAGTGACCTGGACGCATGACATCATCGTGCCGGCTTCAAGACAGCGTTGGCCCACATGGTTCATGGGCGCGGCCATCCTGGATGGGTCGCCACCGGAGACTGGAGACAGTCTTTTCTCATAGCTAAGATTTTCTATATCTTTTACCAGTCATGGCAATACTGTTGCACTAATCAATATCTGGGGAAATAAAAACCTGCATTATCATTACTTTCTCCAAACGAGCAGCCTTTTCTATTTGCATCAGGAGCTTAGGCTTCTCCTCCTCATTTACCTTAGGGGGTCTGTACCATAATTCTACAATGAATTTGCTGGACTCTTTACAATAAGTGAAAAGCTCCATCCATAAGGCTTTAGCCCCCTCATTTTCTAAATTCTGCATATTAGCATTGAAATCCTAACAAACAGACATACTCCTGCTTTTCTATTGTCTCTGTCCTTCCAAAAAAAAAAGTATTTGCTTCAAGTGTGCTTCAAAAGCGGACCAAGCTCCTTGCAGCCCCGGGTGCAAGCTGTACCCCCTGCCAGGGCAAACTCTGCATAAATGCAATGAAAACAGCAGAACTCAGGTATTATTGACAAAAGTGAAGAGAGTTTTTCACTTTTTGTCAATAATACCGGAATGCTGCTGTTCTCATTGGATTTATCCAAAAAAAAGTATAGCCTCTGATGTTAACTGCCCAGTCATGTGACTCATTCAACCATGTTTCAGCAACACCAATCACATCATATTTTCTCTCTGACACCAGGACCTCCAGCTCTCCCATTTTACCAGTCAGACTCCTTGCATTTGCAAACATACATATAATACTTGTACCATATTGAACATATGACATGTGGTCCTCACTGTCCTTAACTGTACCCCATACCAGATCTCCATTTTCCCTTCCTATGCCCACTAACTCACTAACCTGCCTTCCATGGATTCCTTTAATTCACCTTTCCCCCCACACCTAGTTTAAAATCTGCTCCAACCCAATAGGCATTGGGATGACTCTTTGGTTGATGTGGAAGGGGATGGATACAGTAAGTCTTTTTTTTGTCACACGTCATTTGTGTTTTTTTCGTGCAAAGCAAAATGAGCTGCAGGGCAAATATTTAACATAGTTTCATGAAAACTGGAGAAATGCGGATGTTCATGGTGAATCTGTACATAGCAAAGTTATTTGCTCATTCGCTAAATATTTAATGCCATTGGCAATGATCAGATGTAACCAACAAGAGAGTCAAGTTTAAGCAGCAAGCAGTATTCTTATTGGCGGATGCTCGATAAGGCTTATTTGAGCATTTGGCCTTATAGGACTTGGAAAAAAGTAATTAATCAGTGTTGACTTAAGAATCCATCTTTATGGTTTTTGAACTACATTATGCATCATACTTAAAAGAAGCACTAAAGGTTAAATGAGAAGTAAGCTATACATGCTATTATATCTAATTTATAAGCACACAAATGCAGTTTGCAAAGTGCAATTTTGTTAGCAAATTGTCATAATTTTTATGCAAACTGCAGTGTTGTTTACCCATAACTCCAGTCTAAGGAAGTTGAATCTGCTGCAATTGCTCCTGTTGGCTCAAAACAAGCCAATTGCATGCACATATTGTGCAAATTGCAACCAACTTGACTGCTTCACTTCCAGCCCATGTCGACATTGAAAGTCTGGACCAGAACTGCTCAACATCCTTGCTGGTATCAGGGATGTAGCGAACTGTTCGCCGGCGAACTAGTTCGTGCGAACTTCAACTGTTCGCGTCCGCCGAATGTTCACGAACGTCGCGCGACGTTCGCCAATTTGAGTTTGCGTTCGATTCGAATAAAAATCGTTCGACCATTCAACCATTTGATTCCTTCGACCGCTAAAATCGAACAATTTTCCATTCGTTCGTACGATTGTAAGCATTCGATCGAATGAAAAGCATTCGATCGAATGGCTTCGATCGTTCGATTCAAACGAAAATCCTTCGATCGAACGATTAAAATCCTTCGATCGTTCGAATCGAACGATTTTGCGGGTGTTCGAAGTTCGCAAACTGTTCGCGAACTGTTCGCATTTTTGCCGGTGTTCGCGAACGGCGTTCGCGAACACCAAAACTGCAGTTCGCTACATCCCTAGCTGGTATGTATATAAAATAGATCATTTTGGCTTTAGTTCTCCTTTAATCCTTGAGGTATCGATGTAAAGTTCAACAACAATTAGAGTGGAATAGCACAGCTATGAAAAGTATATTTGATATTATACATTTTCTTTTTACATTCTGAAACAGCTTAATTTTCCCTATCACCAAAAATCATTTTGGAAGATTATTTGGAAATAATACAATTATTTTGCTTAAGTATTTTAGTGTAATTAACAGCACGTTCAACTATTGTGCCTTATTTTTTAGCTTTTCTGATTGAAGCTATTGCCCTTTATTGCCCTGAATATACAGTAGCTGACATAATTTTAAAAGTACATGTATAAAATGTATAATTTAGTGATGTCCTTTGACGGGCTAAAATGCTTTTGGATTGTATAGGTCAATAAGATGTTCTGAAAGCTTTACCTATACCTTTAGCCATTAGGTCTCTGTGTATAACTGTCTGTTAGTGAAAGAGCAATGCATAATTTGCCTTAGTAATATAACTAAGCAACCTCTACCCATCAAAACTGTTAATTCCTTAATGACTATGTTTCCGTTAGCAGCAGCCCCATCAACCCACACAACCAGTAGAGCAAATAGTTTTTTTCTCACATTTTCACAGCTGCAGAAACACATCACTAGATGTGTACAGTGATATATTGTAATGATGTTAGTTACTACATTATTAGGAACATAAAACTGCATTGCATGCTCAATGTGAGCCTTAAACAGCAATAGGTAAAGAGTCAAAATTATGTTTTCTTTCCTCAAGTCAATGCACATTTTTCTGCAAGTGAATACTTTATTTGCCTTAAAAATATTCGGGGTTACTTACAAGGCCAATATGTAAATTCAGTAAAAATCCACACTTATGAACAATAATTGTATAAAAGTAATTAATTAGTCATGTGTACAGGTTTAAAATTAATTCACATCCATCAATCAAAATATAAAACACAAAAAATGCATTCCTACAACCCTCCTAGAAGTCCTCCCACTTTTGTTCCATTCAGGTTAGTTGACACACTCCTTTGTTCGTTAACACTGTCGGTAATCACACAGTTAAGAGCCTATTTATTAAACCTCAAATTTTTCTGGCCACGTTTTTAAAGGGAAAAACTTGAATTTTTAGAGGGAAAAAAAACTCACATTTTTTGAGATTTATTGTACCTCAAAGCTTCTAAAAATCAGAATCCAAAAATACTAAAGGAACATCAGACTTCCCCACCATACAGAGGAATTTCTTTATATTCAACTGCATTTGCAGTACTTTGCTTTGCAATGCCAAGGATTCTGGAGGCAGCTCCAAGTATCCTCCTACCTCTTTGGAGCAGTTTGGGTTAGGGCAAGGGGGTCATATCTTACTTTATACAACTGCAACACTTCTTGTTTTTTAAGTACCAAATGGACGCATGGACTTAACCTCACCAGAGTCAAAGACATGGAGTCTACTCCAGGGCTCCGTCCTAATACATTAAAGACCATTTGGCAAAATTTAGCTTCCAACAGGCTTACCAATAAGCATAAGGGCATTGCATGGATACCTATCCAAAGAGGAATTTCTCTTAAGGCTTTCACGTGTGCCTGAAACCTGTGCAGGTGAATCTTTAGATTGTAACCAGCATTGGACCTTTTTTGAGACGTCCCAGCACCATGAACTCATAAAATAAGGACCCAGAAAATTACACATATAAAACATTAACAGGCAATATAATCTTCCATTCAGAATCCCACATGATCTGTGTAAAGTTGGAAACATTATACACATTTTCCTTGTACAGGTATAGGACCTGTACAAGGAGAAACATGGTGCCCCAGAATGGTTGGTAGATAACTTACCAAATAGTAAATGTGGTCCGGGTGCTCCAGCCCCAGACCCCCAGCTTTAGGGAGCCCATTACTAAGTGCCCTGAGTGGGTGCGAAACGCGTAGGGCAGATGGAAATGATATACATGTTTTAACTTAATATAAATAAAAATATTTTTTAACAAATTTTCTCTGGTCCTGTGGATCAGTTTGAGTGCCGGTTGGCCCTGCTTCTACTTATCCTATGGGACCTGTTATCCAGAATGCTCTGGACATGGGGTTTCCTGGAAAACAGATCTTCCCGTAATTTGGATCTTCATACATAAATTGTAGTAGAAACATTAAATAATCCCAATAGGCTAGTTTTGCTGGCAATAAGGATTATTTATATCTTTGTTTGGATCAAGAACAAGGTACGTTTTACATCCACATTAAGGTGATCCTCCCTATTTAGAGTGTCTCTTAGCCTTTTTTAATTAAAAAAGCTGCTATTAATCATAATATCATTGTTCATGTTTAATGTTGCTAAATAACTGATATCTTGTGATATCCTGTACAATTGGTAAATTATTTTAGTGTTGTGATTCGCCTATAATTTTATTTGACAGCAATCAAACAGTTGCCTGTTATAATTCTGATATGAAACCTGCACATAATCTGCACTGTGACTTTCATTTGACCTTGTCCCAAAATAGTAAATGCTCTTGGATTACGTACACGCTTCACCAAAGACGAGAATAATTAGATTAATAATCAAGAATCAGATAATCAGTATCCTAGGATTTATTTAGTAACAAATTGAAATGTTCTTACTCAGAATCTCCCAGGTCACTTATCTTTCTTTGAGCCAGCTGTAATTTTATTCCATATTTGCCCAAGGCCTTTTTTTCCTGTCTGTCTGCTGAGCTGTCTGCAACAGTTTATGCTGTGTGACTTTTCTCTGGATTCTCCCTGCTAGCCAACGTACATGTCAGCTCTTTCTCTGATATAAATCAAACTCCGAATAGAATCATATGGTGGCTTTCTGTTTACATGTTTATTGCAAACACTGCTGCCAGACACACCATGCGTATCCCACTGAATGTTTCATTTAAGCCTCTAAATCATTTATCATAAGAGTCTTCAGAGTTACACTGGCATTTCAGATTGTGCTCATAAGCTTTTGATTATGTAATTATTATTAAAGGAACAGTAACGCTTAAAAAAATGTTATCAAAAAATCCATTCTACCTACACTAATATTAGATCTAACCTGCATAAAGTGTATTCATAGCAATACTTTATTAAAAAAATACTGTTAGAAAACACTGCTTCCTGTCTACTGGAGAACGGCGATATGGCGACTCACGCTGCAGCTCTGCACTCCGCATCTTCTCCCTAACCCGACTTCTGCCAAAACCGGAAGTTATGAATCCGGAGCCCACAGGCTTGAGGCCAGTTACATAGGTGAGATCCAGGCAGCCTAAAGCCCCTGCCCGACCCATTATCTCCCTGGGCAGCAGCTCATCTACACTCCCTGGGGGCATTCCTTCATCCCCCGACCCCCCTCCAGAAGAGAAGTGAGCAAGAGGAGCAGATCTGCGCGACTCTCTTGGATTTACCTGTACAGCTCTGCCTCGCGATGGGATCTTAGAAAGCATGCGGGGAAAGAGCAGAGAGAGCACAGCAGGCACAGTGACTGCAGCTCCGCGCAGGATAATAGTGCGCTTCATCATTGCCGACCTTTCTCTCCTCTGCCCTGTAAATCAACTGATTAGCTGAGGAATGCCGGCCCTTGGATAATGGGTCCGGGGATGCAGTTTTTGTATGCATCTTTTGTAAGCACTTCTTCTGCATTCCTCAACTAATAAATTAGTTTTTAAAGAAATGCTACAACAGCATAGGAATAACTACTGAAATGCAACAAGTGCTTTTATTCCTCTTATCTTTACTATTACATACATTGGTAATGTCATAAATGTATTCAAGATACAAATGTGTTTGTTCAGATTGGATGATTAGCCTAGTATAAAAAGATGGAGCTGAGATATGTTCACTCTCATGGCAATACTTGAAAAGGACTAACATATTGCCCCAGAAAAGCAATGGACAAAAACAAATTCTGCAATGATGTGGAAGATTTTTTTAGGAAAATACCCACAGAACCCATGAACTCCACAAAAGAGGAAATTTACAGAAAATAAATGAATTAGTCTGGCACAAATTTGCGGCCATGATATTTGTGTTTTTGCATTTTGCGAATTTTTCAATCTAGCGAAACTGGAGAAATTCGCCCATCACTAGAAGTCAATAATCATGGACAAGCAAAGAAAACATATGCACAACTTTTGATCATCCAGGAAAAGAAGGCCATACAGTCAAAAGCATATAATAATAATAAAACCAGTGGACAAATGAATGGCAGTGGTCATTATAAATAACTTAGACTACATCATAGCGACCCATAGAAGGGCTCACAAGGGCCTATAACAAACACTCTTTTGATATTGTAAAAGCTCAAAAACGTAATCAATGGATACCCAGACACACAGACAACCCTAAAAGACTTGATGCCAGAAACCTCTAAAATAGCCACGTTCCATATATTTCCCAGGGTGCCATATTGTCTCTGGCATCAGAAGACTGACAGAAAACATTTCCAATTGGATTGAACTAATTCTACAACCCCTGGTAAAAAATACTGCAAGCTATTTACAGGATCAAAACGATCTCCTACCATTTTGGCAACAATGGATGTGGAATCCATGTACACAAACATACCCCATGAAGATGCCGCAAGGAATTCTTTGAAAGTCACAACCAACCCGCTGATACTGTTGTGAGCCTGATGGAATTCACACTAACACATACTGTAACAAAATTTCATTTGTCCAGGAATTGTACCTACAGCAGGTGGAGACCAGTATCTGAACCCTGGTTGAATCCCAATATGCTAATATTTTCATGGCTAGAACAGGACTTCATCTCCTCCTGCACCATCAAAAGCCTACCAAAACTCTGCTCTATAGATCACATGATAATGCTTTGAGCAAATACTGAGCAAAAGCTCATTCCATGTCACAAACAATTTAATCATTTTCACCCTATCATCAACTTTAAATAAGCCCACACTTAACTCATTAATTTCCTGGACACAACTATTGACATACAATAAAAAAAACAATACTCTACATACCGCCATATATTGAAAACCAACAGATAAAAACCAACACACCTCATGTATGACAGCTTCTACCCAGACCACATTAGACATGCCATCAGCAAAGCCCTAAACTACAACCAGGTCTGTTCTGACATCTCAGAACCCTCATAAAAGACTTACTTGACAAAGACCACAACTAAAGACTATAGCATACACAGAGCCACCAATGCCACCAGGTAGCAACTGATGAAATATAAACATTAAAGAGAATTACATCATGTACCAATTGTAACAATCTATAAAGCTCAGTTAAAGGCCCTTGGGAAAGTAGAGATGCAAAGAATACTGCAAAATGATGAGAGGCAAATAAAAAATTTACATATCCACTTCTTCTGGTATTTCAGCAACCTCCACCTTGGGACACTTTCCCTTTCGGGACCTAGCAGCAATGAAATACACCAATGTAGAAGCAAGAGATGTGAACCATGCCCACCCACCCTCTCCTCAGACAACGTTCCTATTTCTGGCACACAAGAGGAATACAATATCCATTACGACAACACTTTTTTTCATCCACTAATGTGGTTTATGCAATAAGATGTATAAAATGCCCATCAGGAGGTATTTCCATTGGTAAAACCC
The DNA here is from genome assembly GCA_038501925.1 of Xenopus petersii. Taxonomy (NCBI): domain Eukaryota; kingdom Metazoa; phylum Chordata; class Amphibia; order Anura; family Pipidae; genus Xenopus; species Xenopus petersii. The sequence goes on from CM076686.1 coordinate 91,887,874, forward strand.
AACATTGGTTTAACATAAACAAAAAATCTGAACAAACTGTATTAGGAAAGGAGTTTTGTTGTCCAAACCACAGCCTGGCAACTTCAAACTCTCTCTTGTCGAAGGCAAAAAGAAAATGAAAGAAAAGTATTGGAAAGCAAACTTATGCAAATATTCAACAAGAAACAGGACTAAATTTAGGTCATGGATTTATGACTAATTACCTATGTTAGGAACTGTTGTACAAATTAAAAATACAAACATCTGTGGAGACAATAGACTACTACAGTTAATGTAATCTATTTAACACCTTACCGTAGGTCTAATTTGTGCTTAGTCTGCATGACCCATTTCCACATAAGTATGTCTCTGCTTGCAATCCAAATTATGCTTATGTGCTTTTTCTTTTTGTGTCTCCCTTTTTTGTGTACAAAATCATCTTGATATTTGTCAGAGCTAGTGATGGGCGAAGCACATTGAAGTCAATTCCATTAGTAAATCGTCAAAGTTCCCGAAATGACGTCACACTGGCGAATTTTCATCAGCGTTAGTCCCTTTGCCCTTTAGTAAATTTGCCCCAAAGAAACGTCTTTTCGGGAACTTACTAATTTACTAATTTACTAATGGTCGCCAGCGTAACTTCCATAGCGAAGGAGATAGACTCTAGCGGTACTTCGCTCCCTAATGCCTGGCGAATTTACACTCTGGCAAATGGACTATTGTATTTCTTTTTTTCAGGGTGATAGGCTGCAAAAGAGTTTACATTTTTTTGGGGGTAACCAGCTTCCCCCCTACATTTCCTAACATATGGCACATAAACTATAGACTAGGCTCATGTGTAAGGCATTTTAACAACTGTATTCTTTTTTATTAAGGTTTCCTGGGCTTGTGTAATGTAATGTATACTGCAACATATACGTCCATTGAAATGTAACTTCCCGCCATATGCAAATTAGACAACGCTAGCGCAGCTACGCTTCACTTGGTGCAGTAACGCTGGCGCAGCTTCGCCAGCTTTTGGTGCCCTGGATGCAACTTCGGACTTTAGTGAATTAGAGTTATCCTGACAAATCTATCCCTGGCGAAGTGTTGCAATGTGAACGAAGTCATCGCAAATTGCAAATTTTCGGAGGTTAGTGAATTTTCCCCATGGTCTCTTGGGTTGTGCCCTAGAATCGAGCTCAAACAGCATTGCCTGCATTTACTACCACTGTATTCAAAAAGGGTGGGTAGTACATGGTCATCCTCTGAAGAAAGAATAAAAACAATTATCCATTAATATAGCATAATAACATGAGTAGCAGTACAAAAAAACAATTATAAACATTGTGCAGCACAGAATGATTCCCACAGTGAGCATATTTGCCCTGCACATGTTTATATTTATGAAGCAGGACAAGATTGATGTATTTGATGTGTAAAACTGTTTATTCACGCTGCAATTGTCCTTAAAAGCGTTTTAAATATGCAAATTGTGAATATTTCTGTGCACACTCTGGGGCCTATTTATCATGCTATGTTAAACATCACCGGTAGTGTTGCCCATAGCATCAAATCAGCAATTAGATCTCAACAGTCACCTACAAGTTAGAAAACAGAAGCAAAGATCTTATTGGTTGATATGGGCAACATTACTGATGATGTGTTGATGATGTTTTACATAGCATAATAGATAGGCCCCAATGTGTTTGAGTTACTCCACAACTTTGGTGGTGGAAAAAAAATATTCACTGAATAGTTTCACAGACCATCAAAATGACCATCAATGCACTCCGTGGCCATGCTCATGCAAGCACCCATCACATTTGCAAGCAATGTCCAAATATTTTTGCCCAATACGCATCATCAGTTTTTAAAATAACAGGAAAGTTGGGCACAGCAGTGCAGTATTTAAACATTTAAGGGAAACCATGTGGAAAACAACCATGCAAATGTATATGCGCTGTAAATGAAACCCACTATTTCCAAAGTTCCTTTAATATAATCATAGTGTTGACCATCTCATTTCTGATCCTTATTCCTACTTTATTCAGATAGAGCACATCTAGGAGGTTACACAGTGAGAAAGACCCAAGTTAAAAGAGTGGATTCATGTATGGAAATTATCTTTAAATAACTGTAATCCAGATACATAAAATATCTTGACTCTAATAACTTGCTTCTAGGGATGGGCAAATTTTTTCGCCTTGTTTCGCCGCGAAAATGATGCCCATAGACTTGTATGGCATTCTGCATAAAAAAAATGGGCGTCTGCGACATTTCAAATTTTTGGCAAAACTAAACGGGTCAAATTCGCCCATCCCTACTTGCTTTTACCAAACCACCACCTTTTCATTATTAAAGGGGATATTCAGCTGCTAAATGGGATGTTCATCTTTATACAACCATACTTCTTTAAATTCAGTGAACCACTTGTAGTATATTTGCAGCATACTTTTATTTTCAGAAATTGAATATTTTAAAGATATTCACTTCACTCCAATCAACACACTTGTTCTTGTTCTGAATCTTTTTCCAATGCTTTCTAACCTTCTTTCTTACTTATTTTCTTACCTGTTTTGTAAAAGCTGTACAGCACACATCATTACTTCATCAGTCTGCTAAATGAAGAACAATGATACAATCAATCATGGGCTTCAGAAAAAGACCAAAGCTGGAACCAATGAAAATGAAATGTCACCACACAGGCCAGGACATACATCTCCTCCTATAGCTTCATTCTCTGAGATCCTGCAATTTGAATCAGGCTTCTCCAAGCTTATGTTTGTGAGGTCTTATTTTGCCACCCAAAATCAATAGTACTCTGTCAGCAAACACTAAACTAAACAAATAAAGAGTTGTCAGTAGTAAGTTGCTGTTAACAGCAATTCAATTTCCTAGTGCCAAAATAAGCATTTTATTAATAGGAACTTGATAGCAAAATTTGCTAGTTTCTTTCAAATCAATGAAATTTATGTTTTCCTGAAAGTTCAGCAGTAATTTCACTTTTGAGAAGCATGTGGGGCAAGCATGCCTCCTCCTCACCATTCACCATTAATGGTATTGGCTGGCAATACAATTTGTGCTATGCAAATTAGTAAGGAAAGGAAAAGAGCATGCGCTGCACTGAATTTATTATGGCTTCTCCTTGCTGGCGATTTCTGCATAAAGTAGTAGAGGCTAGTGATGGCCAAATTTTTTGCCAGGATTCACTGTGAAAAATGCCCATAGACTCCCATTTATTGTAAAAAAAAAAAAAAAGTGTTGTGTATTGTCGCTGCGAAAAATTACACATTTTACAAATATTTGCGTTATCGCAGATCTTTCAGCAAAGAGTGAGGGGAGACAGCACAGGATCCAAGATTGGAAAAGTGCAGATTTCATTACACAATTAGTATAAACTGGCAATTTTTGATAACAAGTCCCTATTATCAAAATGCTTATTTTGGCAAAAGAGACTTTTTTTTTACCAAAAGGTGGGCATCTGCATTAAGAATAATTGTCTAGTCACAAGGTTCTTTAATTTATAACTTGCTGACGACAATCATATACAAAAAAAATATTTTGATACTTTACAGATGTATAAAGTGGAATAAATGCAAACAATAAGGTCTCCTTGATACACTTATACTACTTTCTTTCCATATATCTCAATATAGAATGATAGAATGAATATATATATATATATATATATATATATATATATATATATATATATATATATGATTTTTTTCTGTACATTTGCAGTCTGTTTCTCATCTTCAGTAGGATAAAAACTATATCTAATAATATCTGAAAATTGTAATTTTTAATATATTTATATACAGAGCCATTTAGAATGCTGTATATACCTGGAAATATTAGGCATAATTCTGCAGTAAAAATATTAAATATTAAACATTAAAGTCACACAAATCATTTTGCAATATTATGAAGTCATGGAAACCATCAGATTATAAGATTAAAATGTGTTAGATTGCTTGAAGGCAGATAAAGGTCTAATGAGTCGGCAAAAGCATACCAGGGGAAAAAAAAGAGACTATATTTTTTACTAAAGGAAAAATCATATTCTTTTTCATCTTAGGTATTGTACAAAAGGAAAACTGGTCAGAGAATTAAAATCAGACACAATTCTTTAATAGAGTTAGAAAAATGTGGAATACGTTGAGTAATGAGCTGTGCACACCATGATCATTTTTAATGTACGATTCATTATAGCTCTTACAATGATTCACATAAAATTGTTGTTGTGCTTAAAGTTACTTCACAGCTGGTCAGCTAGCTTCCAAAAGCTTTTCAAAAGAGAGTAGTATTGTATTTCTTACAAGGCCTACAAAGGGTTGATTAAAAAAAGGAGTTTTGAAGTGATAGAAGAATTCTCCAATGGCACTTTATAGTTTTTATTGGAGTTGCATTATGAGCAGCAGTCTTCAGTGCAAACCTAATGCTACAGTAAGTGATTCTTTGACTCTTATTCACCTAAAAAAAACAGGAAATGATTTATACCAAATGCTATAAAACAAAAGATCTTAACAAAAGATAAAATGTAGCTTCTGTAAGGTCTATCTTTCTTTGATCCTTCTATTTGATAACCCACCACAAAGATAGAACTGCATTTTGATTTTGGTTGTTTAGATCACCTATAGGATGACGTACAACAATACTGTGTGAAGATGCCATTTTATGTAGTTGGACAATCTGATAAACCCATTAAAGAACAGTAGGAGGCATTTTGAAAAGGTAGGACAAAAACGAAAAAAGGAAAGGCAGATATGAGAATAGTTACTTCCATAACCACTTGCTGATCACTGGAAGAGTAGCAGGATTCCAGAGGCTTTCATATCCAGATAACTAAAGAATGTCTATCATATCAAGGCAAACATGAAAGTTGGAAGAACTGATATGGTGCCTTTCTTGATGATGCTCACCATCCCTGATATTAAAGGGAGACTAGAAGTGGGCATCACTATAAAAATTATAGCAGCATTGCAAATGGCTAAAAGTTGAGTCAATGATACATTGATTGAAATATAAGAACCCACGGCTAGTCCTGTCTGACTATTTATAGAGCTTTTAAGACAGAAACATTCTACAGAAGGAAGGAATGCAGCAAAGGGGGGAAACATTATTAAGGTTGGTCTTAAAATAGCCAAGAGAAGGAGGTACTTAGGTATGAGTAAGAGTGGATTTTAAAGGCTTTAGCTAATCACTTGCTAAATACCTATTAGAAACAGATACATGTGTAAATGATCAGTTCTAATTTTGTTTATCATCATTAATCCTCTCTTTAGTAAAAAGGGAAGTAATTATCTTTGTAAATTACACTTAATTGTAACGTTATACAATATTTACTGATCTTACACACAGTTCTTATTTTGCGTGTCAGTAAACATAATAAATAGTATTGTACCTACTGCCAACTAACATTTATTATAATCATGTTTTATTATGTAGAGCTACTGGTTTCTTATTTTTGTAACCCATCTTACATGTCCTTACATGTTCATGTACTATAAGGCTATTCTACTGGAGCTGCAAACAATAAATCAACTTAATACACCATTTTTATTTTTTTTCTCTCAAGATAAAGATTTCTCAAATAGATGTTGGAAGTTCAAGAACAGACCAAGGTAAAATCAAGGTTGGGTCAGATCTTGCAACAGACACAAGGCAGTAATCAGCCGACAGCAAAAGGGAAGGCATTAAAAAATTAGTAACTCCCAAATATGAAAGGGGACCTCTCATTTAGATAGACTTGGAAATTACATGATTTTTATAAACTGTGAAATGAAAGAAGTAACTATATGCTATTGCCCGACATTATCTTAACTCCTAACTCCCATCAAAAATCTTCTTGAAAAAGTCGGTGTGGAAAAATCATGCGACAATTCAAATCACAATTGTAAAAGTGATATCTGCCATTGACTTCTATATGACCTTGATAGGTTTTAGAGGGAACAATAATACATCTCTAAAAATTCCTATTTAAAAAATTGAGCTTTACTAAATAGGCCCCCATGTTTGGGAGGAACCTTTCTGAAACTGATAAAAAAAGTCTTGGAATACAATTTTGCATTAAAAAGAAACACCCCTTATTAGTCACATTGTTGTGACTGATGTTGTGACTTCTTATTTGCAACAACTAGGGGGTGGTGGTGGTAAATAAAGTATTTTGTTATATATTAAAGGTTTACAATGGGGAAAGAAAGGGTACTCTTCACAAAGCTTTGCTCAGGATGGAATGCAAAAGAATTTATAGCTTAAGAAAAAAGCCCCCAGATGGAGATCCAAGAAAATACTATTTTCTGACAATAGTGTACTCTGAATGGAATAGAGGAAGCTCTCTTAAACGAAGGGAGGCCTATCTACATTTGATACTTCGAGGACTATAAATGTGCAGAACTGCACATTGGTCAAGGCCAAATGACAGTTAGCTGATCCCACTCTATTTAAAATTACACACTCCCTCTGCTATCCTTTGTATGTGTGTGCAGAGGGAAGGAGGTAGTTCTAGAAGCTCTCTGTTTGTTTAGGATAGCAGCTGCAGTATTAGCTTGGTGTGACATCACCTGCTCACTTATAGCTCTGGGCTCAGATTACAGCAGACAATGGAGGGGGGAGGAGCAAACTGAGCATGCTCACGCCCTGGGCAAGGAGGTTTAAGCTGAAGGCAGGAAGTCTGATACATAAGCCCATGTGAAAACAATAGAATGAAAGAAATGCAGTATTTCTTTTGACAGAGTGCAGCATTACTTTAAGGGTTTACTGGTATATTTAAGTGGACCTTTCTGATTAGGCTTAGTTAGTTTTAACCTTTCCTGCTCCTTTAAGAGGATACATTACGTGTACATGCAAATTCTCACATACTGAAGTGATACAATTGACAAATAATAAACATGTTTATAGAAATATGAAAGTATTAACCCTTGAATCATGTTATTCTACACTTCTACATTCTAAACAGTGCCACAATTAAAATATAAAACTATTTTAGTGAAGCAGATAGAGGACAAAATCTACATTTAACTTATGCACCCAAAGTATCTAGATGGAGTGTGTAATAAAATGACACCGTTTAATATATATAAGTACTACAATATCTCTATAACTAAAATGATAAAATCCAACCCTACAATACACTATTTGGAAAAAAGCAAAAAAACCCATAATGAATCAAGCTGACACCACAAATGGGTTTTTTACATGGTAAATCAAACCATTAAGCTGCAGCCATACACCACTCAAGGACCCACTCTATTGATTTTCTCACTACAACTCATAGTATTGCTTTTGTGTGGAAAAAAAAGCCACTAAGCCAACCTTTAAAATTGAAAAGCATATCAACTCTTCCACTGTTAGCAAATCAAAGGGGCTGTACGCAATCTTACAATAAACTGCTCAAGTATATCCATTCTCCTTGGTTTTCAAGTGGCAAAACTCCAGTATTTCCAGGATGAAATGCTAACATTTGATTTAAGAACTATACCTAAATCATTTACAAATTATTGGTGCAAGCAGTTATAGGTTAGGGGTACAAACAGAATCCTATAGTGCATCTTACACATTAAACTTGTTCCTATTTCTAGTGAAGTATTGTATATCTGTCATGTCTTGTTACACCTTTGGATCAGTTGTGGCTATTTCCTGTGTGATGTGAAGTCTTGCGGTATTTTCCAGTTTAGAAAACGAAGGAAATAAATGGCTTATGTATGTTTATCTGAATTAAGGAAAGACCCCCTTATCTGAAAAAGACTCATGTCCCAAACATTCTGAATTACAGGTTCCTTACCTGTATTATTTTATAACATTATACCAAACATATGTAAGAATGCACTGCATCCATATTTTTGGATTCGGCCAAATACTGAATGCTCCACTAATAATTTCTCCTGTATTAAACAAAATCCAAACCCTGATTTGTATATTCAGATGTTAAAAAATTACAATTGGCAAAATATTTCATCAAAATAAGTCCCTTTTATTTGTCCACACCTTTAAAGTTGTCTTAATCTGAAACCTTAAAGATAAGTAAAACAAAAGGCTCACACAATTGGTCTTTTTATTAATACAAATGCCATATCCATTGATTTGCTTTGATAAATAGCCATGGCAGAGATTCTGTTCAGAAAAAAAAAAACAGCTGATATTTGTCTCCAATTCCTGTTAAAAGGCAATGTAGTACTTAAATCATTTTCTTTGCTTCGCATTGTGTTCTACTATGAAGAATCCAGTGTCAACCCACACACAGCTGCCTCATGTATAATTTTATAAAGAATATACTTATCACAGTTTGCATCATCTCATTTCACATCTTCATTTCTGCTGCCAGAGATGGAGCTTTTTTTAGACTAATGACCATCTTCTCTTCTCGAAAGAAGTGAGCAGCTTCCAGTGTTTCACATCATTATACTGGGCTATAACTGGATGCAGAGCATACATTCTATTGCCAGCAGGGCCATTGAAATAAATGAAAAACATGTAATAGTATACATGTATATACCGTAAAGAGTTCCGGCAGTGTTAATAGGTCCAGGCTTTTGTCTAATATTTTCACTATGCAGTTGTCCCAAATCTTCTAAAACCTTTTTATTTGACTCAGATGGTAGATGTAATAAATGTTTGACTTTCCTTTTAATAGGTGAAGTCAATGTAACATTGTTATATTAAAATCCTCTTTTTTGTTCAAGATGTATGATTTTCTGGGCACAGCGCCTGTGTTTTAATGAAAAGACCACAGCTAAACACACCTGTTAGGATTAATATGAAATTCATTTCATTCCAGCACATTTTGTTTCAGAGAAAAAGAATATGTTTAAAGAACTGATTGCTGTAATTTTAGAAAGAAAATGGTTTGCTTTGTGACGTCCCTATAGCATTTCAGAACCACTGCCTAAATAGCCAAACAGAGCTTCACTTATTAATATCCCATGAAACCAAGATACCATGGAAAATTAAATATCCCTAATGTATAACAAATGGTAAATTGGCAAGGAAGTAACGTATTACATTGTATTTACTAATCCCTAAAACCTGGCAATAGTTGGCTACTGAAGCAGAAGTAGCTGCATAACAGAAGAGTGGCACATCACTACAAAAAAGCTTGAGAACTATTTTCCTTGTATATGCATTTTTGTAAAGACTAGCCAATGCTGCACCTGTAATATATATATATATATTGCATCATGTTAATGTATTGTAAAGTGCAAGCCATGTTCTGTCTGTTTCTCTCATAACCAGTATAGCATATATATAACTCTTTAGTTTTTGCTTGAAATGCCTACATCTCCACAGGGTTCAGACCAAGGAAGTTGGACTGAAAGGCTAAACATATTAAAAGTATAGAGCAAGATAGATGATTAATTGCTTTCTAGCACAAGAAATACAACTTATTAGTCAGAAGTCATCTCTTAATCATCACAAAAACCTTTTGCCAGCTTGATACATACAGTACAAATGACATTAGTTTAATTTACAGACGCTCATGTTGCATGGTGACGCACTTTGTTGCATCACTAATGTTCTTAGCACTAATAGTTCTGGGCTTTATTCCTCCTCATTTATTCTTAGCCATGGTGTTTAGAATCCAACTTCGTGTGGGAGTGTACATTTTGAAAATGGTTACTTTACTAAGTAAGGATTTTTCTACAAATAAGGAACTACATACATAGTAACATAACAAGTTAGGTTGACAAAAGACACATGTCCATCAAGTTCAACCTTTTAACTTTTTTTTTACCCTGCCTAACTGCCAGTTGATCCAGAGGAAGGCAATAAACCCCATCTAAAGCCTCTCCAATTTGCTTCAGAGGGGGAAACAATTCCTTCCTAAATCCAAAATGGCAACCCGAGTCCCGACTAGTCACTGGATCAACTTGTACTATGAGCTATCGTCCATAACCTGTATTCCCTCAATTGCTTAAAAGCCATCCAACCCCTTCTTAAAGCTATCTAATGTATCAGCCAGTACAACTGATTCAGGAGATAATATCACATATTCATAGCTCTCACTGTAAAAAAACCCTTCCAAATATTTAGGCGGAGCTTCTTTTTTTCTAAATGGAATGGGTGACCTTATGTCAGCTGGAAAGACCTACACTGTACTAATAAATAAAGCATCAGAGAGATTATTATATGATCCCATTATATATTTATACATAGTTATTATATCACCCGTTAAATGCCTTTTCTCCAGTGTGAACATCCCCAATTTGGCCAGTCTTTCCTCATAGCTAAGATTTCCCATACCTTTTACCAGCTTAGTTGCCCTTCTCTGTACCCTCTTTAATTCAGTAATGTCCTGTTTGAGTGATGGAGACCAAAACTATACGGCATATTCTAGATGGGGCCTTACCAGTGCTCTATACAGTGGCCACTTCCTGTTGTGAATCTATGCCCCTTTTAATACAGCTCAAGACTATATTTGCCCTTGATGCTGCTGACTGGCATTGCTTGCTACAGCTAAGTTTATTATCTACAAGGACTCCAAGGTCCTTTTCCATAATGAATCTGCCTAGTGCAGTCCCATTAAGGGTATAAGTGGCTTGGATATTTTTTACATCCCAGGTGCATGACTTTACATTTATGAACATTGAATCACATTTGCCACTTAGCTGCCCAGATTGCCAGTTTGTCAGGATCCTGTTGCAAGGATGCCACATCCTGGATGGAATTTATTGGGCTGAATAGTTTTGTGTTATCAACAAACACTGATACATTACTTACAATACCCTCCCCTAAGTCATTAATAAACATTAATAAACAAGTTAAATAAAAGTGGACCCAATACCGAGCCCTGAGGTACCCCACTAAGAACCTTACTCCAAGTAGAGAATTTTTCCCCTTTAAAATTTTCCCCTTTAAAAACTCTACCAGAAAAATGTAAGGTTTAATAAATGGGCCCCTAAGAATACAAGCCTAATGTTCCCAGCATGCTTTAGCCCTTTATAATATGGAATTTGAAATCCAATAATAACTACAAAACTTTGTTATACTATGGGGCTGATATAAAAAGGTTTCTATTTTTTCACAAATCGTATTTTTTTCTCCAAAAATTCATGCTTCTCTAGAACTCTAGAAATGTAATTTTTTTTAAGTGTAAAAAACAAAAAAAAAACTCTAATACAAAACTTTGCCAATTGAAAGCACTCAAGGTCACATACATGCGCTTATCCTATTAAGCATTTGTTTAGTCATTGAGGCTAAATCGTTCATCACGCATCATTCAGTGCTTTTTTTCCATTTTTACTCTATATTTGGATTGTTTAATAATAAATAAATGGCATTCATGTTTTTAGAGAAAATGTATTTATTTGTGGTTTCAAAAACCTCTAAAACCTCTAAAATGAGAATGTTGATAAATGCGCCTCTATGTCTATGACATTTTACTAAAACGCAAACTTATCCCACTTTTTAATTAAAATAAAGTATACCTAACTCTCATTCATGAATTTAACTCATTTATCAAAAAATCAGCTCAAAAAAATTGGTGCGGGAAAAGCCTTGACAAAATTGTGTAACAATTCGAACTGTACAAATTTTTGGAATTTGGTGCCTGAATTGTAACATTTTTTTCCCTCTAAAAATTCCCCCTAAAATACTCGACCAGAAAAAAATCGAGGCTTCATACAGTAAATGGACCCCTTTATCTTAGTACTAACTATTCTTCCCTCTTCTCTTGCATCTTGACATGTTTGTTTATTTTGTTCTTTGGTTGACTATTGACATTCATGACCATTTTGAGTGTTCTAGTTTTTGCCATTTAATTGAGGTTATATTGAAAAAGAAAAGATAAAAGTACATTGCTAAAGGAGAAGACCATGATCTTTTGGTAAGCATATGAATTATATCTACTAACGTTCCAAAAATAGCAATCTTAGATTATTTTGTTATTGAACTTGGCAGCATATTCTGTTATACTAAAGATAATTGCAATAAAGAGAACAATATTGCAGTCTAAAATATTGGTTTGAATATGGCTGAGGGTTATTTAACAGTGATGTAACCTTATATCCTTCCAATATTAGATATTGTCTACATTTCTAGTTGACATCTATGTATTTGCAAATAAATATATTTTGTTACATAAAAAATTAACCCTTTCACTCTAAGTTAATTCTTCCCTGAACATACTAAACTATTTTTCAACATTTTGTGCTTTTTCATATTTAATGACAGCTCGGAGAAGTAAGGATAACAGAGACAGTGGTGCTCCCTAAATAGTACCCCATGCTGGTGCAGTATCTCATGGCATATACTATTAGTATTTTTTCAGGAAAAAGCTTTATTAATATTTAACTGTGTTTTAATTAACACTGTTTTATGCTAAATATTTTATAGAGACCTGTGATGTTCAGGGGTATAGTTAACCTTAAAGTAAATGTTTCCTGCATGCAATTCCAGCTGGTGTGCTATGAAGATATTCAGAGAGGTGATGCCCAGTTATGTCTATACATGAATCCCTATTGGTTTGCATAGCATGTACACTGTGCAAAAATACAATGGTACAACACCTACATACTTGGAGAAACATGGCAGCATCATTTCAAAAAGCATCTTAAGCCCCATTCAGTCTGAGCATGTGCACAGTGACAAACACAGGTATGATTGGAGTGCTGCATGTTTAAGCAAAAGTATAACTTACTGATCAGTATTTGGTGTGGTTGCCATTTGTATGTTGCCATTTGTATGTTTTGTAAACACTGTTGCCTAAAAGAGTTCTAGAACTTCATTCTCATTGACATGTTTTTTTTTGTTGTGATTTGAAGGAATTACAATTAATTAAAGTATTCAATTATTTAAAATTACTTTATTCAAGTTGTTTTAAGGAGTCATAAGGGGTAATTAAGTTTGCTACCACAGTAGCATTCCCACAAATTTCTCCGTAGTCAGTTGCAACTTAAGGTGGCCATACATGGGCAGATAAAAGCTGCCAATATCAGTCCTTTAGACCGATTCAGCAGCTTATCTGACCGTGTGTGTGTGTGTGGAGCGGGGTGTCCGACAAGTCTCCCCGATCAATATCTGGCCAAAAACCGGCCTGATATAGATTGGGTAGGTTTTAGTTTTCCTGCGACTGAGGACTGCATTGGATATTCGATGTGGTCCATGACTCGTCAACACCCCTTTTTCTTTGTATAATCCGATCGTTTGGCCCTAGGGCTGAATGTTCGAATAAACCTGATATCACCCTTCTGAATGTGGGAATATCGGGGAAAGATTTTATCATGTATGGCCACCTTTAAACCCTATTCATTAAAGGTACTTATATCAAAATACACTCTTTGTACTTCAAGATAGTTTCAATTGACTCCACTCAGTCCTTCTACCTCCTGTTCCTACTCTAGTGCAATTGCACCTATTTTTGCATAGGAACGATGGAGCTATGCCACCTCCGGACCAGGCGGTAGCTCCAGGGTTTCCTTCAGTAGCCTGCTTCAATAGGCACAATTTACTCGCACGTATAGAATCAGATGCTTTTGCATCTGATTCTCTACGTGCAAGTACTGGAGGTAAGTGCTTCTTGATTGGCAAATAATGAGGTGCATTTAGAAATCTGTCCATACTAAAGAATCCTGTCTATTCCAGACTTGAACATTTTTGGACACCTTATATTTTATACCTTTATACAATTATAAAATAATAGGGAATAAAAATAAATATATATATATGCCCACTACGACTCGCAGCAGTGACCGATGCACATTAGGCACAATGTAGATGGTGCACAATAAGAAATATGGTAAAAGCACAGTGATGAGTTGACCACGGGAGGCACAAATCAAATATCGGTTCACGTTTTATTGACATTTACTTGGAGGAATGTGAAAAGATTTTGTTCACAAGCTGGGTGGTCACTTTGTAAGTCATCGTTAGGTAAAGGCACAGGTTATGAACAATATTGTCTTTGTACTGTAAGTTATTTCAATGTATTTAGCGCACATAATGTGATGTTAGCTCAGGAGGGACTTGATTAGGTTAGGTTGGATATATCAGCAGTGGGACTCCTGCAGCTGATACATTTGTTGCCAAGCTAATTGTAGTGGATTGAACATGTAAGCAACATTGTAATGAGATATTCTCTCTCAGGAAGTAATATATTTAACACTAGGGGGCAGATTTATCAAAGGTCAAGGTGAATTTTCGAATGAAAAATATTCAAATTTCTAGCTATTTTTTGTGTACTTTGACTAGGGAATAGTTCAAATTCGATTTGAATTTGAAAAAAATTAGAAAATTCAAATATCTAAATGTATCATGTACTGTCTACTGTCTAAAAATTCGACTTGACCATTTGCCATCTAAAACCAGACGAATTGCTGTTTTAGCCTATGGGGGACCTTCTAGAACCTATCTGGAGTCAATTGGTGGACTTTGAAAAATCAAAGTTTTTTTGGGGATAAACTTCAAATCGAATTTGACCGAATGCGAGATTCGTACAATTCAAATTCTGCTGAATGTGCACCTATTCAATCGAAAATGGACCTATTCAACCAAAAAAAAACTTTGACTTCATTTCAGTTGGTCTTTTTGAATTCCAGTTTCAAAGTTTTTACAATTCAAAATTTGACCCTTGATAAATATGCCCCTTACATGTCAGGTAGCATGACAAAGCACCTGGGAGACTGCAGATGTACTACAGACGTAGAGTATTCCACTGCAGGCACCAATGCTGAATAATTTATTGCGACACGATACTGAATAAGTGATTGGGACAAGTCATGGTGGGGTGGTTTTAGTAATTCGCGCCAACTTCTTTACATTTAACAGTGATTTTATTGTTGTTTTGTTACTTTGAAAAAGGCTGACACACAGCTGAAATGTTAGTGTATATTTAATAAAATTCATATATTTTCATAAGTAGTGATGGGCGAATTTGGCGCGTTTCGCTTCACCGAAAAATTTGCGAATTTCCCATGAAATTTGTGAAACGGCGAAAAATTTGCGAAACGGCGCTGGCGTCCCTGTTTTTTTGACGCTAGCGCATTTTCGGCAGCAAATTTACACCGGTGTCCAAAAACCGATCGTGGCATCCATTTTTTTTACGCTGGCAAATTTTCACAGCAGTTTCGCAAATTTATTCACCGGCGGCGAATCGCGGGAATTCGCCACAAATTCGCGCCTGGCAAACAAACTCGCCCATCACTATTAGTAAGTCCTGTAAGTGCGGCTTATTCAGGTGGATAATTTTACTGTATTTATACATATATTCATATATATCATCAGTGAGTTTTATTGCAGACTAGGTTTTAATGCAATCCCTTAAAATTGTGCCTGTTTTTTGTACTTTACTCCTTGGCTCACTTTAGTAAATTTGCTCTATTGTGTATGATATGTACACACAGTCATTTGTTAACATAGGTCACTTTGAAGAAAAAAAAACATGCAATTACATGTCTCTCAACGACAATGGTCACTTTTATAGTTTTAAAGAAGCAAATCTGGTATCTTGGTAAAATATAATTAAACCCTTTCGTGGTAATTGCAAGCTCTTGAAAATCATTAAGATTTGAATGCCTGAGTTATAAAATTCCATCAAATAAACTGATAATGGTGAGTTTAATTATTATGACATTTTGTCACAGTTACTTCAAATTTTAATTGATTACAGCAATTCAATCATCTTTGGGAAAAACACACTCTGTTATATGAAAATGCTAATTATTTTTTGAGGTATGGTTGTAAAATTTAATTTGAGTAGTGTGGAAGTTATAATCTTAAAGGGGAACTACTGTGAAAATTAAATAAGAGCTCATCTGAAGGAAATAAGAAACGTTCTGATATAATCAATTAAACATTCTGTACTGTTTTTTAAATAATCATTTTATTCTAGCTGTCTCTCTAGAGTCATGAGTCTGAATTTGAATGACATTTAGGTGAAATACATCATCGATTGAGGGGTTTCGCTTTGCCTATACAATTTGTCTTTCAAAGTTACTCCAACTCAAATCCTGTCTTTTTAAATGCCTTTTTGTGAAGGAGTTATCTCTAATGCATCTACTTGGAAAATGGAACACCCTCCAATACTTTATTAGTCCTTAATATCCATCAGAATCTGACTCCAGCTCCTGCATGAAAAGCGAGACAAATTGCTGAGAGGGGAATAGTGAAAAGTAACTTGATTGTCCTTAAAAATGTCCTAAACATGGACAGAATGAAGTTGGCCAGAATATTTAACATTTCCTATAAAGTTGGCCAGTATATTTAAATAATTATTTCCACTTCTGTTACCAAATCTACAAAGTCAATCAAATACGGGTATGGGATCCCTTATCTGGAAACCAGTTATCCAGAAAGCTCCAAATTATGAGAACACCAGCTCCCATAGAATCTGCCATCTCAAACCTGCCAAGGTCATGTAGAAGTCAATGGAAGATGTCCCTTTTACAATTTGAAGATATTGTTTCATCCATTAATCTAAAAAATGTGGGGTTTTTGGACAATAACCCAAAAAATAACAAGAAAATAACAAGCTCCAAATTATGAGAACACCAGCTCCCATAGAATCTGCCATCTCAAACTTGCCAAGGTCAAGTAGAAGTCAATGGCAGATGTTCCTTTTACAATTTGAAGATATTGTTTCATCCATTAATCTAAAAAATGTGGGGTTTTTGGACAATAACCCAAAAAATAACAAGCAGTGTCCAATCCAAAAAATGTGTACAATTCAAGTTTTTGCTCGAGTCTTTTCCTATACTGATTTTTTTAGTTATTTTATTAATAGATAAGTTACAATTATGGATGGACATTTGGTCAAATTTGGTTTAATAAAAAGATGAGATAATTTTGAGTTTTAGTAAATAACCCACTTAAAGTTTGGTGATCCAAATTACAGAGAGGCCCCTTATCCAGAAAATCCTTGGTCCCAAACATTCTGGATAATATATCCTATACCTGTATAGGTATGGGACCTGTTATCCAGAATGCTCAGGACATGGGGCTTTCCAGATAATGGATATTTCTGGAATTTCATCTTCATACCTTAAGTCTACTGGAAAATCATGTAAAGATTTTGGTGCTGCTTCCGAAAAAGATTAATTATATCTTAATTTGGATCAAGTTCAAAGTACTGCTTGATTATTAAAGAGAAAAATGAATTTTTTAATTTTTTGATTATAATGGAGTCTGTGGGAGACAGTCTTTCTGTGGAGCTTTCTTGATAACAGGTTTACACATAATGGATCCCATACCTGTATCACCTTTTTGTTTTATGTTTTGTAAGCATCATCCTTATTCTAAGCTTTTTGCCAACTTCAGCATCAATATTTTGTGTTCTATTTGCTACTTATCTTTTAGTCTGATTTTTATGATTGAATTGTGTCCATATATCACTATAAAAAGGTAAGATATTTTACCACCATACAGCCCCTTTAATTACATTTGACATTTTTTGAGGGGAAATGCATCTGCCAGCTTTGATGTTTATGAAGGGCAAAAAAAAAAATCAAACACATTTTTTTTTTTAAATCTCAAGTTATTTTTCAGTTTGAGTTTTAGAGAAAATGGAAATGAAGAATGTGATTTCACTGTGTTTAAGTTATTTTCTTTTTTGGGTTCAAGATTTTCTGATTAGAAAAATGTAAAAATGTTTTGATATATCTGCCCCTTAGTGATGTAATCTCACACATCTCTTTTAATATGTAAATATGAAAATAATATGTAAATAATCATTTCTGTAAATTCAATTTCATTAATATTACTTTAATTGCATGTTACTAAAATCTTCAAGACTATCATTAAGATTCTTCCCATGAATGAAATTCACTAGAGGTATTTTGAGAATGTCAGAAAATCTATCTCTTGGCTTAAAAACTTGTCAAATAACATTTTGCTGGAAGGCGAGAAGAAAGTAACAGTTATAGCACATTTGAAAAAAGCCACAATGGTTTTCTCCTTTTGTTACTGAAAATAGAAGACAATTTGATAGATTAATAAAAATATATAGATAGATACAGGTATCTAAAAGCTTTATGTGACAATGTTCCCCTAAAACTGGAAATAAAATATAATGTTATTAGGATAAAAACAGGCACTTCATTCAAAGGTGTGAAATGAATGGAACTGAATATTATACAAATGTGGAAAACTAAAAATAGAATATATTTTATTATTAGTGTTAATATCATCATCATGGTGAAAAGAATAAGAAAAGAAAGAAAGAAACATTCTCCTTTAGTGCACCAATATTTGCTGGTTATTCATTTGGGAACTGGTTTCAACTATAAAATAAAAAAGCAATTTTGCTACCTAGGCAAAAACTGATATGCAAAAAACTTGAAAGAGGCTTGACAAAGGGCCCGAGTGGTCCGAAACGTTGCCCTTGTCTGTATGTATTTGGGTGAATAAATACAACACTTTTTTCAGCATTCAGTGTACTACTGGAATTTCTTCTATGTATCTACATGACCCGCAAGGCAGGAGTGGGTCTTCTGGTATAGCACCTGGTACCGCAAAGGGTACATGATCAGGGGTGGAAGCACTCTATTATATTTTTATTAAACAAAAAATATACTCTTCTTCTCTGCCAACTCTAAACCAATGGCTCACACTTTCTAGTGTGTGTGAAGAAGTGATGATATAATAAAGCAGCACAGTGATCCACAGTCATGCCAATTTCCTCATATAATAACTTAGCATAGAGATCAGGCCTAGCAGGATGTGAGTAGCATATAATATATATGATATATGTTACAAATCACATCCCGTTGATCTACATCACACCTTGGTGTGTGAACTATCCTCAAACAAAAGCATTTCCTACATGGACATGCTTTTAGCAAATTTATAGTACATTTTTCCCATATTGTCCTTTTACAGTTCTACAGAAAGTTATAAAGTTAAAAATTGTATTTCAGTTTTTCATTGTTGTTTCACACTTATGTACTGGCAGAAGTAGCTATTATGTAATGCATTTGGTGGCATTCTTCTAGTTTGCATTCAAATCTGCTTCTATCATATGGAATATAATACTGCAAAAGACTGACAGCATGTTGGCAAAAAGGATTTTTTTTATTGTCTAATACAGTGGAGATGCTATGGGCACAAAAGTGTATGGTTTAGGGTAGGGATGCACTGAATACAGGATCCGGTTCGGGATTCGGGCAGGATTTGGCCTTTTTCAGCAGGATTCAGATTCGGCCGAATTCTTGAGTCTGGCCGAACCAAATCCGAATCCTAATTTGCATATGCAAATTAGGGGTAGGGAGGGAAATCACGGATTCGGATTTGGTTTGGTATTCAGCCAAATCTTTCA
Source organism: Xenopus petersii (assembly GCA_038501925.1). Classification (NCBI taxonomy): domain Eukaryota; kingdom Metazoa; phylum Chordata; class Amphibia; order Anura; family Pipidae; genus Xenopus; species Xenopus petersii. The sequence continues at coordinate 91,907,081 of CM076686.1, forward strand.
CAAAGGATTCAGCTAAATCCCAAATAGTGGATTTGGTGCATTCCTAGTTTATGGAAGGTCTAAAGAAAGGTCAGTAGAACCCTAGCAGGGAATTTGTTACTTTGAACTTCCCTACAATTTCTAGTTGGATTTTTCTACTCTCACAATCAGTTTCATGAAGAAATCACATTATTGTTTTGGAAGTGTCATTAGGGCTGCCATTAGAAATCACGGGGCCCTGTGCAACAAAATTTTTGGGGTGCCCTACCCACCCCAGGCCATACCCCCGATCCCGCCCACACCACAGTTAAAAACTATCAGGCAGGGGCCTATAGACTATTACAATAATACATTGGTGGCCAGAGGTTAAAAAAAAAAAAAAAAACACACATTGGTGTTCAGTAGAACTGAACTTGTGGCTTCAGGACTTCAATTGAGGCTCCTTTCATGACTTCGGGTCTTTCAACACTTCAGGACTTCAATTTTGGCTCCTTTCGTGACTTCAGGTCTTTTTGCTGCTTGAGGACTTCAATTTTGGCTCGCTTCATGACTTTGGGTCTGTTCTCCGCTTCAGGATTTAACTTTGGCTGTTTTTGTGACTTCGAGTCTTTTTGCAGCTTCAGGACTTTAGCTGTTCACCATTTTGGGTTTTTGGGACTTCAGGAGAGGCGGCGCGGCTTCTGCGCTGCCAAGGGGGGCACGGCTATTTAGGAAAGTGCAGCACAGCCAGGCCCCCCTTCAGGCCTGGGCCTGGTACACTTGTACCCTCTGTGCCTCCCTGATGGCGGCCCTGCATGTCATGAGTTGTGGCTAGGGATGTAGCGAACTGTTCGCCGGCGAACTAGTTTGCGCGAACTTCGACTGTTCGCGTCCGCCGCAAGTTCGCGAACGTCGCGCGACGTTCGCCAATAGGCGTTCGCAACGGAAATCGTTCGATCGAACGATTAAAATCCTTCGATCATTCGAATTGAACGATTTTCGGATGTTCGAAGTTCGCGAACTGTTCGCATTTTTTGCCGGTGTTCGCGAACGGCGTTCGCGAACACATTGTCGGCGGTTCGCTACATCCCTAGTTGTGGCATATTAAACCTCCAGTCTGTGTAGTGGCTTACATGCATGGGCATCCGCAGAAAATTTTCCAGGGGGGGCAAGGAAGAAAACATATTACACAAATTACTTGTACCCATATTTTGGTTTCCACACAAACCTAACAGCTGTTCTATAAATACATAAAGCAGTAACTGATGCAAATGTATAGCATTGCCATTCTATTAGTGACACAAACTCCTTGTTTGCCAGGACAGCACTTGATATTTTCTTTCTTAGCACAATTACTAGCCAGCAGTTGCAGAATGTTTTCCCTCTAAAGTTCTAGTTACAGTTGGATACATACAGTAAAGTCTTAATTTTACACTTCCTAATTTTAGGTTTTTCCATAGTTTATACTATTTTTTGTGGTCCCACCAATATATAATGCATAATAAATTTCCCTAACTTTACACCATTTTTTCTGGTCCCCTGAAAAATGTAAAATAGGGGTTCTACTGTACATAAAGTAGAGTAAGAACAGCAGGAAAAGGCTGTGCACAACAAAATGTCACTAGTATATAGTCTATGTTTATAAATTCTGTTTTAGTCCAGGGGAAAGCTGCTTTGTTCCCAAAGTGACAGAAGGGTTAAAAGATGAGTCACCCAAAAAGAAACAATGAGGGGTATACAGGACAGGAGCAGTCAGAGGGGGTGAGGTGCAAAAATATACTGTATATTATAATATTATTGATATTTTTATCTATACAAATATATAGAGCCAAATGGTTATTAGCAACAGAGAGGTGAGTGTGGGGGTAACTCAGCAGAATGAGAAGGGAAAGGGTAAAAGAGGACAATGAATAGAGTGAGGACATGGATAGTTGGGAGATACAATGGAGCAGCAGGGCAAGGAACTGTAGGGGTAAATGTGCTTTATGGCAAATGCACTGGCAGAATGGTTGTAGGCAAAACCCACAGCCAACCTGTACATATAAGTTTCAATAATGAATGTAGTTACACAGCTATATACATGTTCATTATAGTCTCTACACACAGGCAGGGCCTGAACTAGGGGTGGGCAGAAGAGGCACGTGCCTAGGGTGCAAAGGTGGAGGGGCACCAGGCACATACCTCTTCTTCCGCCTGCCCCTAGTTCAGACCCTTGCATCCTTCACAACTAGCAGTTTCTGCGTACCTGCGCTCTTCCACACATACGCGCTTGTGCTCTTTTGTTGAGTCTCCACGGCTGGCAGCAAGCCTAGCATCCTCAGCGTGCACTTGGGGAGGGGGGCAACATAGCCGTCCAGGGGGGACCAAGTCTGTGGACGCCCATGCTTACATGTGCTTTTCCCTGATAAGCCACTAAGGCTTTTGGTTTTCTCTTATTAAGAGAATTCACATAAACTTAGATTTTCTTTGCTACTATATTTGTCAACTCCAAGTGTCTGTAATCTTATCATTATGGGTCTCTTTAAGCCAGTCCCTGCTCACAACACATTGCTGGATGATTGAAGGGATTCTGTCTGTCATGGAAAACATGATTTTATCATCAGTTAATAGTGCTGCTCTGGCACTTCTGCACTGAAACACATTTTTCAAAAGAGTAAACAGATTTTTTTATATTTAATTTTGAAATCTGACATGGGGATAGACATGTTGTTGGTTTCCCAGGTGCACGTGGAGTGCAAGTTACCCCCTTCCTTTCTCCCCAGCAGCCTATCAACAGAACAATGATGATTTAACAAGATAACAGCTCCCTGACACAAGATAACTGTTCCCTGATAGATATGAGAATAGCACTCAATAGTAAAAATCCAAGTCCCATTGCAACTCCTTTAGTTACATTGTAAGCAGTTCCGTCATGAAGAGTTGGCTCTTTCTGAAAGCACAGAATAAGGCAAAATGGTGTGTATATGACAGCTAAAAAATACACTTGTTGGTTCAGGAATACAATTTTATATGGTAGAGTGGATTATTTGCAGTGTAAACAGTGACATTTAGAAATAAAACACCATAAAAAGCATGCCAGAATCCATTTAAGTTGAATCCTATTTGCTCACCCCAACCTGTTCCCTCTCCAACCTTGTTCCTGCTTCAGTCCTGCGCCTGCATCCTGCATCCTTGCTCCTGTTCCTGCATCTGCTATTACTGACTGACTGGATATTGTCTATGTTTGAACTATACCTGCCTCTGAGCTCACCCAGTACCTGACTACGATTGAACTCTGCCTGGCCCAGACCTCTTGCCTGCCTAAGGACTTGTTCTTTCTTACCTGCCTTACCCCTGGTTTGTACTAGACTTGATTCTTCATTTCCATCTTGCGCTTCTATTTATTTAGCATTGCTACCATTAAATCCCCTTGCTTCACAATACATGGCTTTCGCTATTCATCAGACTTGAAACATGTATAACCTGGGTTACACAGCTCACAGGCTCCCTCTTGCCAACCTCACACCTGAGGTATCTTCTGATAGGGCAACTGGAAAAGGATATTCAGATTTAAAGGGCATGTGGCTAAATATACTAAATAAATTCTAGCATTTGTAGATGGGATAAAAAAAACATTATGTACCATTATGTACCATTTAAATGTCAACCAAATCAAAGTCAATAATAATTGTATGATTCACTAAACTAGCTGTTATTATAATAGTATTATGTCATAACTATTAACATTCCCATAACTGTAGCAGAGTTTCCTTTTTTAACTTTTCTTTATTCACCCCGTACCATCTCTGCAATTTAAACTGTATTTCATGTCCATCCCTTTATTTTTCATATTTTATTTCTTAGAAATAGCGGCCTTGTATTCTATACTGTGTTATATTTTACTTTTTCATCTATCATCAGTAGCAGATAAATCATCTGCAGATGAATAAAAGCAATAAGAACAGAAAGCTCCTGTTGCTTTGTTCATGTGCATATTGTTTGTCTGTTGTGTTTCAGGTATTTTATCTCTTTTTTTATTATACAATCACCTCCCTGTCCAGTATCAATTGCTCTTTTATAGGTGTGAAAAAAACCCAGACCCCAATACATAAATGGAAGAGCAGAATGACCTAAGTTGTATATTTCATCAGTATTACATCTGCAACATACAGTATATTCCACCAATGTTCATAGTAGGTCAATCATAATAAGACTCTTCTTATACATCAACAAATACAGTTTAAAAAACATAGTTACATTTGCCAAGCAAAGCTGCATTAAACAAACACGACCAATGCACAACTGATGTGATGCCAGTTTAGTATAAAGCACAATTGTTATTTAAGGTGTATAGACAATGCAGCACAGTATGTGCAGGAAAACTTTTCAGAAAAGCACAATATTCCTTTAAGCAAATACTGTTTTGTATAAGTAAGAAAGAATCATTGTAAATGCACTTTAAGGGAACTTGGATTAGTGTTTTTGGATTCTGAAGAAACCTTCTTTTCAGATTTTGACTTTGGGTTCCCTCTACATTATATTGCTAAAAGAGTGGGCAGATTTATTATGAGGTATAAAAAAAAATGGCGCAGATCCCCTTGTAAAAAACAGCGTAGAAATGGCATATTTTTTTTTACATGCTTTTTCTTTGAGCAACATCCATCGGATCTACAAGGGTTTGAAGCACTGTAAAATAAAGGAGGAAAATCTGTTGTTTGCATGGTATAAAATAGGCCCCTATAATTCTTACATATTAGTTGTCTATTACCCTTTGTTCCTCTTCACTATTGGGGAGCAAACTTTTTTGCCAAATTCCGCATATTTGCCATAGGTAAATATTTTTGTGATATTGTGCCAAAATCCTTGTAAAAGTTTTTTATGTGACAAAATACTCATTCATAATCAGATAGGGTGACCTTGTGTCAGCTGGAAAGACCTATTGGTAAATAAAGCATTAGAGAGATTATTATATGATCCCCTTATATATTTATACATAATTATCATATCACCCCTTAAGTGCCTCTTCTCCAGCGTGAACATCGATTCCAATTTGGCCAGTCTTTCCTCATAGCTAAGATTTTACATACCTTTTAGCAGCTTATTTGCCCTTCTCTGTACCCTCTCTAAATACAATAATGTCCTGTTTGAGCACTGGAGACCAAAACTGTACGGCATATTCTAGATGGGGCCTTACCAGTGCTCTATAATGGTGCAGAATGATCACTTCCTGCTGTGACTCTATGCCCCTTTTAACACAGCTCAAGACCTTATTTGCCCTTGATGCTGCTGACTGGCATTGCTTACTACAGCCAAGTTTATTATCTACAAGGACTCCAAGGTCCTTTTCCATAATGGATTTGCCGAGTGCAGTCCCATTAAGGGGATAAGTGGCTTGGATATTTTTACATCCCAGGTGCATGACTTTACATTTATGAACATTGAATTTAATTTGCCACTTAGCTGCCCAAATTGTTAGTTTGTCAAGATCCTGTTGCAAGGATGCTGCCTCCTGGATGGAATTTATTGGGCTGGAAAGTTTTGTGTCATCTGTAAACACTGATACATTACTTACAACACCCTCCCCTAAGTCATTAATTAACAAGTTAAATAAAAGTGAACCCAATACCAAACCCTGAGGGACCCCACTAAAAACCTTACTCCAAGTAGAGAATGTCCCATTAACCACCCTCTGTACCCAACAACCACCCTCTGTACCCTACAACCACCCTCTGTAACAACCAGGAGTTAGGCAAATGCTGCTTTCAATAGCAATTGTTTTTACAAACAACTTTCAAAGGCCTAACAAAAAAAATATAAATGTATATTGAAAAGTTGCTTAGAATTATCTTTTCTTTCATAAGGCAATTTTTTATATTGGGGTTGACTTGCCCTTTAATGTTTAAATAACATTCCTGGGGGCTGATTTACTAATGGGTGAATTGTTGCCAGCAACTGCTTTGTACACTTCACACCACTTTGCCAGGCGAAAAATTCATTACCACTATGCTAATTTACTAAACTGCAAAGTTGTGTCCTGTACGCCGAGTGCTGGTGACTTTTTGCTAGCGATACTTCTGAAGTGCGAGGATTTCATAGTGAAGATTTGCTAGCGTTCATATATGCCTAGCCAAAGTTGCTAGTGATCTTCCTCAATTTGAATAGCGGGTACATTAAAGTTGTATGGACGTCTTTATTAGAGATGATGGTGCAAATTCTTGAAGTGGCCAATTTTTATTACAAATGTCCAAGAAACCTTAATAAAGACAAAAGAGACCATATAATGCCCTACACATGAGTCCACTGTAAAATAAATATTCTGTGGCCCTCAAATGTCTGGGGAAAAATGTTAACTCAAAAAAGTTCAAGTCAGGACTTTGGCAGGCAATCCTGCTTAAAAAAAAGGAAAATTTGCCAGCGTTTTTTCAACTTTAATGCATTTTCGGCAGACAGGATATGATGTCACTGACATAAGATTTAGGAAAATCTAGCTTTATTTTAGCAGTTCTCCTGGTCTAAGGTGGCAAAGTCATCTCTGGTGAAAGAGGTAACGTTCATTAAAATCCGCACTATAGTGAATTTACAGAACAACGACCATTCGCTTGAGTGAAAAGTCGCTGGTGATAGAGTGCAAATGAATGCTAGCAACAGTCTCTTTTGCTAGCGAATTGCCATTTGCGCCTATTATTGAACTGGCGATGTCCTTGCGGATGGGATTTCTGGCGAAAAAGTTGCTAGCGTTAGCCACTTTGCCCTTTAGTAAATCTACCCCCTAGTGTTTCAATCTTAAAGGATTTTTATACATTTACCTTGACCATTGAAACACTGATTAAAGCTTCATTTTGAACTTTGTTTATTGATTTTCAGCCCAGATTCAGCAACTTTTATATACTTTTAGATACCAGTAACACTTTTAAATGCTTACATATTTCGTTATTACCTTATTAAAGGTAGAGATTGAATCTTAGATAAACAGAAAAATAATGTAAATAAGTAAAATAATGTAGATAGAAAAATCATAAGAATGAATATACCGTATATACTCGAGTATAAGCCGACCCGAGTATAAGCATTCCGCCAAAGCGACCCCCCCAGTGATCAACCGGACTTCTTTGCAAAGTTGATGGTGACAGAGAATTGCCAAACGGATTACTGTGTGCATTGTCCCACTGTCCCACTACCATGTGCAGAGGGTGCTGTGTGATATTGCAGTCACTGTTAATCTTTTTTATAACCAACAGAGGGCGCTGTGTGATATTGCCATCACTGTTAATCCTTCATATAACCAACAGAGGGCGCTGTGTGATATTGCAGTCACTGTTATTCTTTCATATAACCAACAGAGGGTGCACTGTTATTCTTTGATATAACCAACAGAGGGTGCTATGTGATATTGCAGTCTCTGTTATTCATTCATATGACCAACAGATGATGCTGTCTGATATTGCAGTCACTGTTATTCTTTCATATAACCAACAGAGGGCGCTGTGTGAAATTGCAGTCTCTCCCCAAGCGAACTGTTGGTATAGGAATGATTAAAAGTGACTGCAATCTCAGCTACTGCCCGCTGACTCGAGTATAAGCCGAGGTAGACTTTTTCAGCACATTTTGGATGCTGAAAAACTCGACTTATACTCAAGTATATACGGTAATACCAATTTTTTATATAGATTTAATAGTTACCTGCATGAAAATATACAGCCGTAACCTGGTAATTGTGTGTATATATATATATATATATATATATATATATATATATATATATATATATATATATATATATATATATATATATATATATATAGTGTCATTATGGTCAATTAATATTCTGTTCTACAATACTGAGATATCAGAAATAAAAAAATATATATATTCAAATGTCTCAAAAAATTCTGCTACTATTCTCCACTAGAACAATTCTTTTTTACTCGTGTTACACTGACCAAAGTAATCCACAAGCAAAAGATAACTGAATATAAGAATTGATTGAACATTATGTGATCCTGACCAAACTGTACAAAATTAATAAAGCTCAATTAGCTTTACAGCACTGAGGCTAATGATATAGTATATCATCTAAACAAAATCCTTGAAAACAGATGCTATCTTTATTTCTGAAATAGTCATTAACAATTGAAATAAAAATGATTTACAAGTATAGGATCCATCGCCCAGAAACCGATTACCCAGAAAGATTAGAAATACAGCAATGACATTTCCTGTATTATGCTATTGAAACAAATAGTTTTTTTTTGTTTTTGACTGCTTTGCTTTCTCTCTGGCAAAAAAATAAGACAGTACCTCTTACTTGATTATAACTATGCTGATCTATGCTGGATTGTTTTTATTTTTAAATGGTTCATGGTAGCCTTAAGGCATGGTGTGCTACTTTACATACCCAATAACATCCCTGGTTGTAAATCCCACACCTCTACTATAATATGCTTTTATAAATATAACTTGCTTATAATTTCTTGGCAAGCTGGGATAGTTACAGGGAACATGATTTAGGACCTCTTGTTCTCTAAATCAGCTAGCAAGTTCATGGTGTGCAACACACTTTGCACTGGATGGATAATACAGAGAACTAGAAAAAAAAGTTTCAAAGGTTTAAAAAAAGGTTTAATAAGAAATTTTTTTTCAGTCTTCTTCTGTGTTTATCCACCCAGCACTATTGGGCACTTGTCACAATTGTTTGTGACCTCTTCCTTATTGCAGCAAAGTCAACCATGTAAAGGTGCTACTATTATTTTATTAGTATGCATTTAAGAGTGGCCATCACTAGTGTTAGGTTCAGATAAATAAAGATTAAAACACTATACCAGTTAGGCTAACCCAGACAAATTGTTATATAAAGCATTAACTCATGATGGATATGTTTTTGTTTATGGTAATAAAAATATTTTCAGAATTAAATTTTAGACAGTGATTCATGTATGAGGTTAATTGATTTAAAGTTTACTATACTTCACCTAGTTGTCATTGCCTTTTTTACTGTTAATCATGCATACAAGCTCGCCAGTTTTAAAACTGTCTCATTCCTAAGAAACTGCAGACTTCCATGAGAGATTACATACTCTCATGGTGTTCAACCTACTTAGATATCTAGATTATTATACACACAATGCTACACACTATATACAATGAATTTATAATATTACCAATGGTAGTTATATAGCTACATACGTAGGTATACACTGAACTTAAATACAAAAAAGTATACACTGAACTCGCCTCTTTTGTATTCAGCCAAATCCTCCTTAACATAATTGGCCAAATACCCAACAGAATTTGCGTTTAAAATATTTTATTTGATTTTCATATTAAACAAATGAAATCAAAATGACAACAAATGTTATGCAGATGAAGAAAATATGTTGCAAAGGAGACAATGGCATGATAGTATCAAAACTATATCATTCATGAAAAATAACAAAAAATGAACTAAAAATTAACTAAGCCAGTAGATGCACAAGTAATAAAAGAAAGAAAAAGCCCATTTATCATCTGGAGTGTCAGATAGGTCATCTAACTATTGAAGAAAGCGCATTATTTGATCGCCAATATTGGAGTTACAGATTTCAAAATAAGGAGACCAAACCAGCCTAAAAGAATCTTTGGAAATACTTCCTTTAGTTTTAGTTATTAAGGCTTCTTGCCAACTAAGCTGATTCATATAAGAGATGATGTCCGATAATGAGGGGGGTTCCTTTTGTAACCAGAAATTAAATAAAGCTTTCCTAGAAGCAGCTAGAAAAAAGGAAGTCAATAATTTACTTTCATGGGAGATAATATTTGACTTAGGATTTGCAGAAAGCATATTAATATCTAGATGCAGTAAAGCAATACACGGAGATAGTTTAATTTTTATCTTCAGTCTAGAATTCAAAAAATTAGTAACTTCCCTCCAAAAAAGGTTAATTTTTGGACAGGACCATAAATAATGAAAAATTGACACATTAGTCTCGTCACATTTAGGACAAAATGATATAGGACTATTAGAGGTACTTTTAGCAAACATTTTCCCATATCCTAAATGAATAAGCTTAAAGTGTTGTATTCTCCAACTCTCTGCCAAAATTAATTTATTATAAGTATTAATAGATTTCACCAAATCTGAGGGAGACACTTGACATTGTACCAACAGAATTTGAATCCTTGGCACTGTCGGGAAATGCTGATACGTGCACTGCAACATATTTTTTTCTTTGCTTTGCTATTTTGTGAAATAATTTAAAATTTTTAGCCAACAAACGTTTGAGGACTTACTCAGTGGTAACAGTTTGTATTGACTGTCGCCACCCTGCAGTTCTCTAGTTAACCAGTTCAGGTGCTTACAAAAATACACAAGTAATTAAAATTCCATTTTTATTTCACTCATTTTAAAAAAGCAGACCACGCTGCCAACTACACACCACACAACACTGAAAATCCATTTCAGGGAAGCTGGACCATGTCCATAAAATACACACACTTAAAAACATAGAATGGACGTATGGGGATATTCCAACATAAGTAATGCATCAGCCTCAGACTTCCAAAGTGGAGTGACAATAAATTCAATTGACTGCCAGCCAAAATTAAAATTAAAAGTTCAGAGTTGCCTATTTTCAGCCAAACTTGTGGCTCTGAGGTTACTGTACACCCCACACCTCCCTTCTGTAATTTCCCCAAGAACACTACCTGGCTACGTAGGGAGCGTGTAGGGGCTGGTCCCCTAACGTCCACCTATGCCTCCAGACGCGTTTCACCGGTTACCCGGCTTCTTCAGGGGCATAAGTGATAACTTATGCATAATCCTCTAATATATTTTTTTTTAATGCAGCACTGTTGTGCTTTTCTTCTGTTTTCTTTATATAAAATTTTTGTTGAAAACTGTATATTTGGAGTTTATTTTTCATTGAACTACTACTCATATGGTATTTGAAGTTGTTTGGATAATATAACACAATTATGACTACTTACATTTACACATAAATATATGGTTCATAAATATATGGTTTATTGATCTTAATGTGGGATACAAAGCACCCAGATATTATGGGGCCGATTCACAAAGGGTTGAATATCGAGGGTTAATTAACCCTCGATATTCGACTGGGAATTAAAATCCTTTGACTTCAAATATCGAAGGATTTTAGCACAAATAGTGCGATTAAACAATTGAACGATTATTCCTCCGATCGAACGATAAAATCCTTCGAATCGTTTGACTGGGAATTAAAATCCTTCGACTTCAAATATCGCAAATAGTGCGATCGAACAATCGAACGATTATTCCTTCGATCGAACGATAAAATCATTCGAATCGTTCGATTCGAAGGATTTAAATCCAACGATCGAAGGAAGATCCTTCGATCAAAAAAACTTAGGAAAGCCTATGGGGACCTTCCCCATAGGCTAACATTGAGTTCGGTAGCTTTTAGATGGCGAACTAGGGGGTCGAAGTTTTTTCTTAAAGAGACAGTACTTCGACTATTGAATGGTCGATTAGTCGAACGATTTGTAGTTCGAATAGTTCGATTCGAAGTCGTAGTCGAAGGTCGAAGTAGCCCATTTGATGGTCGAAGTAGCCCAAAATACACTTAGAAATTCGATGTTTTTTTACTTCGAATCCTTCACTCGAAGTTAGTGAATCGGCCCCTATGTGTTCGGATTAATTATTAATAATTGAGCCTGTGTTAGTAAGCTATTAATAATTAACAATAGGTGGTACTTTTTGGTTCAACAGCAATATAGACTGGGAGTAGTAGTAGATACCATTGATTGTCAACCAGAGCTTATGTAAAAAAGTACAGATGTTTTTAAGAAACTGGCAAAATGTGAACACTTTTTTCCTTTTGGAATGACAGGAGTGTTCTAACAATGTTTACAGGGAGGGCATGTGTGTGTAACATAAGTGTGAATTGCTCTTCCCATATGCCATGCCATATATTCATTTATCACAGTGTACAAAGCTTAAAAGTAAGGGAAATTGTTTTAATGGTAGCCCCAAAGCCATTTCTGGTCTGGGAGTCAAAATAGGCCCTGGCATTCAAAGTACACAGAGGCCCAAAACAGGCCCCATCAGACTTTCTATGGCACCTGATACCAGCCCCTCTTGCACTTGCCAGAACCTACAGATTGCCAGTCCGGGCCTGCCCAAATCTGAAAAAAGGTGACAATTGGGTTGCCATTGTAATTTCTAAAACCAGCCAAAGTCAGCTACAAAACCAGCCCAAAGCTAACCAAGAGGATCTTCAAAAATTCAAAATAGTCCAATCTGTGCAGTGAAAAATAGTGTTAAAAAGAGATGAATAGAATAGAAAATACACCTTTTTCAATGTTCACTGATATTTTAAAAAATCACAGATGTTTTTAAGAAACTGGCAAAATGAGAGCCCTTTTTTTCTTTTGAAAAGATAGGAGTCCTAGGAGATAGGGCATGTGTGTAGCAGTATACTAAGTGAAACACGCTTGTGAATTGGTCTTCTCATTGACTCCAATGCAATTCAGCACATTCAGACACAAAGCAAAAGATGCCATATTAATTTATCATCACAAAGCTTGAAAGTAATGGAAAATGTTTTATTGGTAGCCCCAAAGGTGAAAAAAGGTGACACAAACAAAACATCCATAGAAGATGAAGATCAAATTGCATTGCGCGTCAAAAAATAACGTCACACAAATTATTTTATTATTTTTATTATAACTACTGTCTGCTGAATCTAACGCTATTCAATATGAAAACTCCTTGCCCTGCTGGTAGTATTTCCTGCCCATGCCTTGTCCATGGTTTCACATCTACAGACCATGACATCTTTTCTATAAGGGAAGGAGTGTGGAAAGACATTGAATAAGTTAGGCAGTATGTTCTAAAAGGGGTGATTATTGGCAGACATCTGAAGAACAACTGAAGCGGTGTGTCCTGGAACCCATCAAGTCAATTCAACATAATGAACAGAGGCCCAGAAACATCACTCCAATTTATGCCCTTTGGACTGTTGTGGAAACAACTGACCCACTGGATTTGCATAAGCCAGAGCAACAATAAACTCAAGGATTGCAGTGTATTTGCCTATTTTGTGGTTTGGCTACATCTGTGGGACACAATAGGTACATTCTGCATGAAACTATGCTTAAATAGCACCAATAAATTCCAAAATTACATGAAAATGATATCCCTGGCCTCAGAATTTCCTTGCCTGATAAATATACCATTTATGGCCTATGGGTTGAGTTGTCCTGTTACAACTCATCCATAAAGAAAATGTGAAATCTTAAATTCAAAGATATATACATTGTAAATATGTATTAGAGATGTTCTTCATGCTTAGTGAGCTCTGTTCTCATAATGCAATGTCAATTTAACAGAACATAAGTGGAGGGCAAATCTAAGTTAATTTCCCTTTTACACTTTGGATGAAACTGGCTTGGGAAGAAGCTGAAACTGGACAAATGCATCTTCAAAAAGACATCACTACATGGCTTTATGTTTGCAACTGACAGCAGTTAATAATGAGGATTAGGATACTATATTAGTGCTTCTACATTCTCTTCTACACAAAAAAAGAGTTCCTGGTTGCAAAAACAACAATAGTTTTCACCTTGCCACATGGAAAAACATCTCAGAATAAAATCTTTAATTTTCAAAACATTTCTTAATAAGGGTAAAAACATTAAAGGTATTCTAAACACTGTGCTAAACTACAAATCCCTAGAAAAGTTAACATATATTGAGGTTTTTAAGGTTCAAACATGCTGTAGTCAAGTTGCTGTAGTCCAGAAACATCAGGTTTATATTCTTGTTGCCAAATGGGTATCGGTTTGACCTGATAGAATTTTGTTTGTAGCACAAAGATGTGATTTAGGCCTACAAATATAATCATCTTCTATGGCAGCTTTTCAAGAGGCATAAGCAAAAAGTAATATAGAAAAAGTCAAATTTACAGAATTGCTGGGTAGCATATTGAAGCACCTGTCAATGTCATTGTGGGGGTTATTAATGAAAGGTGGAGTTTTATTTTCTTGAAAAAATTGAGTTTTTCTAGGGTAGTTGCACAAATATGTCGAGATTTATTATGTTCCAAAGCTGCTAAAATCCCAAATCCAAAAAACACTCTAAAACTGCTAAAACCTTTCAAGGTCATGGAGAAGTCAATGGCAGAGGTCCCTTTAACCATATGAAGATGTTTTTTGCCTTTATGGTTTTCACTTGAAAACTTGATAAATTTGAGCTATTTAAGGTTTTTTAGCATATACGTACACTTGATAAATTCAATAGAGTTTTTTACATTTGGATTTTTTCATAAAAAAGCAAACATTCCATTTGTGAGTTTATGCGAAGTAGAAGAAACCTCACCAAACTCACAAACTCCACCTTTGATAAATAACCCCCTAAATTTCTCAGAGGAGAATGTAAGTTCCAGCATATATTGGTAAAATAACGTTGTTCACTAAAGCTTTGATTAGGGATGTAGCGAACTGCCGTTTTGGTGTTCGCGAACGCCGTTCGCGAACACCGGCAAAAATGCGAACAGTTCGCGAACTTCGAACACCCGCAAAATCGTTCGATTCAAACGATCGAAGGATTTTAATCGTTCGATCGAAGGATTTTCGTTCGAATCGAACCATCGAAGCCCGAATGCTTTTCATTCGATCGAATGCTTACAATCGTTCGAACGAATAGAAATCGTTCGATTTTAGCGGTCGAAGGAATCGAATGGTCGAATGGTCGAACGATTTTTATTCGAATCAAACGCAAACTCAAATTGGCGAATGTCGCGCAACGTTCGCGAATATTCGGCGGACGCGAACAGTCGAAGTTCGCGCGAACTAGTTCGCTGGCGAACAGTTCGCTACATCCCTAGCTTTGATAAAATGCAGGATATTCATAAACAAAATGTGTGTGATGGTTTTATGAAGATTAGTATTTTTTTTTCATATTTTTGTCTAATTTCTGAACCATTCCAGTGTGAAGAACTAAATATAATTGACATTAATTATGAATTCAAAATTATGCTTTATTAGAAACCAAAAAAATAGTACAGTGGCAGGTGGCAGTAGTAGCAAAACATGTTTCCTATTTTATTCATCTATCAACAAAGCAACATATTTACTTTCAAATTTAGGCAAGCTTCACCCAGGCTGTCTACTCCTAGGTTTTTGATTACCGTGTGTAAATTTGTAATAACAACTGTATCACAGGAAGAAGTTTGATGAGCCAAGAAGCTATACTATGTCATTATGAATGACATCAGTATATTTTCAATTTCAATTCAAAATACTTGTTTTGTTTTATTATAAACCATGGCATGAGATTTACTTTAGATTAACAGGACTGTACTTTAATCTCTACAGTATTCCACTAATAGAAACATTCTTAAGAAAGTTATTCATTATAGTATTTTTTTCTTTTTTAATGTAATTCAGAAAAAAATATTCTCTTTCAGGTTTGAATAAAAAAAAACTTGTATTTTATAATACCTTTGTATTTTAAGGGAATATTTAGAGGTGACTAATTTTTAATCAGCTTCTAGGAAGGTGTAACTGGTTTATCTTGCAGAATGTGTTTTGCCTGGGTGACTGCATACGGTTAACATACTCTATGGCCCTGCAACCAGAAGTGTGGAAAGAATATGAAAACACTGAGCAACTGGGAAGAACTTTGAAAAAGTAAGAGTACGAAATAAACAAAGAAAAAAAAAATAAAAGACTTTTTCAATTAAATTTAAAAAATATAAATGTTTTCTTTCATCAGCAATTTGAACCTATTGTGTTGTCTTTCAATGCAACAGTTATTCCTAATATTACCAAATCTTTTTCAGTCCTAAGTATTTTTTATTTTCATTATAATCTAAAATGGAAAGACAAAGTCTTGTTTTGATATACTGGGATGCTCCCTTTCGATGCTTGCATACAAAGTGTCAAGGATTAGGTAGGGGGCGCTCTGGAGACTGATGGGGAAAGGGTGGGTCTTTGAGGCAGGAGCTGTATGTGCCTAGGGAACACGTAAAGGGAAGGCAGGAACAGGTTGATGAGGGTGAAGAGTCAGGCTGGATCAGGAGCAGAACGGAGAGGGCGAAGACCAGGACTAGGCAGGCTGAAGAGGGTGACGACTCAGGACAGGAACAGACTGAAATGGACAAGACTGTGTAGGCGTAGATCAGATCAAACTGGGGATAGAGTGCAGAGGGAGACTAGAGCAGAAGGAGACTGGAGTGGATAGCGAGAGGGGACTGGAGAGCAGGATACCGAGAGAGGACTGGAGAGCAGGATAGTAAGAGAGGACTGGAGCAGATAGCAAGAGAGGACTGGAGCAGATAGCAAGAGAGGACTGGAGCAGATAGCAAGAGAGGACTGAAGCAGATAGCAAGAGAGGACTGGAGCAGATAGCAAGAGAGGGGTACAATGTACAAGGCAGGGTCAGAAAGCAAGAATCAGGAACAGACGAGGCAAGGTCAGTACAAGGTAAAGTCAGGGCAAGGTACTAGATGGAACAGGAAGCAGAAATCAGGAACAAGCAAGGCAGGGGTCGGATCAAGGCTGAACTAGGTTAAGGCAAGGTGAAAGGTTGAACTGGAGCAGAACTGGGAGGGAAAGACCAGACAGGAAAAGAACAAGGCAGGATAAGGAGGCAAGGTTCAAGGTAGGATAGAACAAGGCAAGAAGGCAAAAGCTGAAAACCTTAGCTATGGACAATGCCACACTGCTAGTTTGGGAAACAATGCTCTGGCAAGGTGTGCTTGGAGGGCTGAGTTAAATAGGGCAGAGTCAGCGCTGATTGGCTGATTATAACTAATCAGGCGGCAGCTGGGCTGGGGCTGCAGAGGCCAGGTAACATATAGCGAGCAACCCTACAGGCTGCTCACCTGGCCAAATTGTCAAGGCATCGAGCCAGAAACCCAAAGGTCCCTGGCTCGAATCCCAACAATACCTGACACAAAGACCAATCAAGTGAGATCCATTGCAAAAAGGCATGGGTTTTTATTAAAACATACCATGCCAGAACCTTTATTTTACATATCTAAGATCAGTATAAGTGTGGTTGTAACAGTAATTCTCCTATTATTCCAGGGATATAAAATTTATTAAACATACATTCACTTCAAGTATCCTACTGACTGGTCATCAATGAACCTCAAGGACCAAGTTGCAAACCAATAGACCAATACAGTTACAAGAGTATGTTTCAACAATAGTTGTGTTAACAGCTGCCCTGTTATCTTTACATACTATGATAACCCATAGTGTTGAAGAACACATAATTCACATTGTAATTAAATGATTACAGACGTCTTGTTCTGCTGCTATTATGATTTGTAGGGATGGTGCGAACTGTTCGCCGGCGAACTTGTTCGCGCGAACATCGGGTGTTCGCGCTCGCCGGAAGTCTGCAGGGGTTTGAGGGACATTTAAGCTTAGGTAGCTTTGCTGGCTAGTAATCTACCTTCTACTGCAGTGATCTGTATGTAGCTGCAGTGGGTAGCTGTCCTGCTTCTGATCTCATCTGCTGACTGCTGCAATAACAGTAGTCCTTGTAAGGACTGCTTTTATTTATTTTTTTGTTGTTTTACTACTACTACTACTACTACTATAAGAGCCCAGTGCTATTAGTCTAGCAGTGTTGGGAGTGGGACTGGTGTGCTAATCTGCTGCTCCTAGTAGTTCAGCAGCACCAACTTTAATTTTTTTTTTTTAATATTCATTTTTTTTTTATTTTACTTTTTTTTATTTTACTACCGCTGTAGTAGTGTATAAGTTGACCTTTTAGGCATTATTTGCCCTGTAGGCATTTTTTGCCCAGTGTGTTATTCAACCAACTGCCATCTAGCTGTGTGACCTTGTTCACATTCTGTCTAAATATCCATAATATTACCGTCTCCAGAAAAAACACCGGAGTGACTTTTTTCAAGCAGCCATAATATATTTTACGTAATCCGTATCCATCGCTGTATTAGTGTATAAGTTGACCTTTTAGGCATTATTTGCCCTGTAGGCATTTTTTGCCCAGTGTGTTATTCAACCAACTGCCATCTAGCTGTGTGACCTTGTTCACATTCTGTCTAAATATCCATAATATTACCGTCTCCAGAAAAAACACCGGAGTGACTTTTTTCAAGCAGCCATAACATATTTTACATAATCTGTATCCATCGCTGTAGTAGTGTATAAGTTGACCTTTTAGGCATTATTTGCCCTGTAGGCATTTTTTGCCCAGTGTGTTATTCAACCAACTGCCATCTAGCTGTGTGACCTTGTTCACATTCTGTCTAAATATCCATAATATTACCGTCTCCAGAAAAAACACCGGAGTGACTTTTTTCAAGCAGCCATAATAAATTTTACGAGATCCGTATCCACCGCTGTAGTAGTGTATACGTTGATCTTGTGGGCAGTATTTGCACAGTGTTTTCTTCAAACCGCCATCTAGCTGTGTGAGCTTGTTCACATTTTGTCTAAATATTGATAATATTATCGTCTCTAGAAAAACCACTTGAGTTACTTTTTTTCAAGCAGCATTCATATATTTTACGTAATCCGTATCCACCGCTGTGTATACGTTGACCTTGTAGGCATTATTTGCACAGTGTTTTCTTCAAACCGCCATCTAGCTGTGTGAGCTTGTTCACATTTTGTCTAAATATTGATAATATTATCGTCTCTAGAAAAACCACTTGAGTTACTTTTTTTCAAGCAGCATTCATATATTTTACGTAATCCGTATCCACCGCTGTGTATACGTTGACCTTGTAGGCATTATTTGCACACTGTTTTCTTCAAACTGCCATCTAGCTGTGTGTATTATCGTTTCCAGAAAAACCAACTGAGTTTTTGTTGTTGTTGTTTTTTTAAAAATAATGCCAGGCAAAGGCAGGCCGCCACGCAGAGGCCGTGCTAGGGGCCGTGCTGCTATGCAATCCTGTGGCCCTAGCAAATTGCCCAGTTTTAAAAAGCCAATGACCCTGAACTCCCAAAATGCTGAAGAGGTAGTTGACTGGCTTACACAGCACACCCCATCCTCTACCGTTACTAACTTTACCACAACATCCTCCTCATCCTCCACTGCTATGGCCACCCCACGTAACACTTCCTCCACCACCGGTGCCCCTTCTTCACTGGAGTCAGAGGAGTTATTTTCCCATGAGTTTCTTGAACTGAGTAATGCGCAACCATTATTGCCAGAAGAAGATGAAGGAGATGAGGACGTTACACCAGATTTAATTCTGGCAGAGAACACGACAGAGATGGACATAATGATGAGTGATGAGGAGGAGGTCCCCGCTGCTGCTTCCTTCTGTGATGTGTCAGAAGAAATTGATGCATCTGAGGAGAATGATGATGAGGAGATTGATGTTTTGTGGGTGCCTAGTAGAAGAGAGCAAGAGGAGGGTAGTTCAGATGGAGAGACGGAGAGTCAGAGAGGCAGTAGGAGAATAAGACTTAGAAGAAGCAGGGAGGACAGCCCGCAGGGATCAGTAGGGCAACAACATGTATCGGCACCTGTGTTCAGCCGGCCAACGCACCC
The DNA here is from genome assembly GCA_038501925.1 of Xenopus petersii. NCBI lineage: Eukaryota > Metazoa > Chordata > Amphibia > Anura > Pipidae > Xenopus > Xenopus petersii. The sequence continues at coordinate 91,926,522 of CM076686.1, forward strand.
GCCATTGCCGCCAATGCCGCCAACTTCTACTGTTACCGCCAGATCGCACACTTCCAAAAAGTCAGCAGTGTGGGATTTTTTTAATGTGTGTGCCTCTGACAAAAGCATTGTAATTTGCAATGAGTGCAGTCAGAAACTGAGCCTTGGTAAGCCCAACAGCCACATAGGTACAACTTCTATGCGAAGGCACATGAGCGGCAAGCACAAAGCACTTTGGGAGCAACACCTCAAAGGCAACAGGCAAACTAAAAGCCACACTCCTTCTGGTCCAGCATCTTACTGCTCTACCTCTGCTCTCCTTGACCCGTCTGAACCACCCTCCACTCCGCCTTCCACCTTGACCACCTGTTCCCATTCCCAGTCATCTGCCACCAGCCAAGTTTCTGTGAAGGCCATGTTTGAGCGTAAGAAGCCAATGTCTGACTGTCACCCCCTTGCCCGGCGTCTGACAGCTGGCTTGTCTGCACTCTTAGCCCGCCAGCTTTTACCATACCAGCTGGTGGACTCTGAGGCCTTCCGCAAATTTGTAGCAATTGGGACACCGCAGTGGAAGGTACCCAGCCGCAATTTTTTTTCTAAAAAGGGAATACCACACCTGTACCAACATGTGCAGAGCCAAGTTACCGCATCTCTGTCACTTAGTGTTGGGCCAAAGGTCCATATGACTACTGACGCATGGTCCTCCAAGCATGGTCAGGGCAGGTATGTCACCTACACTGCCCACTGGGTGAACTTGGTAATGGCTGGGAAGCAGGGAATGGGTAGCTCAACAACAACAACAGTGGAGTTGGTGTCACCGCCACGGATTGCACGCGGTTCTGCCACCACCTCTACTCCTCCATCGCTCTCTACCTCGTCTTCTTCCTCTTCTTCTTCTTACTCTGCTGCTGGGTCCTCCTTCTCCTCCTCCACACCTGTGCACCCCCAGCTCCCCCTAGGCTATTCGACGTGCCAGGTACGCCGTTGTCACGCTGTCTTGGGGATGACGTGCCTGGAAAGCAAAAACCATACCGGATCTGTACTCCTGTCATCTCTGCAGTCACAGGCCGATCGGTGGCTGACCCCACACCAACTGCAGATCGGAAAAGTGGTGTGTGACAATGGAAGCAATCTGTTGGCAGCGTTGAGACTGGGCAATTTAACACATGTGCCCTGCATGGCACATGTGTTAAATTTAATAGTCCAACATTTTGTCTCCAAGTACCCAGGATTCCAGGACGTTCTCACCCAGTCCAGAAAGGTGTCGGCCCATTTCAGACGTTCCTACACAGCCATGGCACGCCTTGCTGACATTCAGCAGCGCTACAACATGCCAGTCAGGCGTTTGATTTCTGACAGCCAGACTCGCTGGAATTCAACGCTCCTTATGTTGGAACGTCTGCTGCAACAACAAAGGGCCGTCAACGAGTACCTTTTTGAACTGGGTGGTAGGACTGGATCTGCAGAGCTGGGGATTTTTTTCCCCCGTTACTGGGTGCTTATGCGCGATGCCTGCAGGCTCATGCGACCTTTTGAAGAGGTGACAAATATGGTCAGTCGCACCGAAGGCACCATCAGCGACCTAATACCCTTCGCTTTCTTCCTGGAGCGTGCCGTGCGAAGAGTGACAGATGAGGCTGTAGACCAGCGTGACGAGGAGCTGGAATCGCACGATTTCTGGTCGGAATCACCAGAACGAACCCAGGCACCTGCTGCAATGCAGGGAGAGGTGCCAGAAGTGGAGTCAGAGGAGGAAGGTGGCTTTGTGGAGGAGGAGGAGGAGGACCAACAGGAGCAGGCTTCCCAGGGGGCTAGTGGTGACCTTTTGGGGACCCCTGGTCTTGTACGTGGCTGGGGGGAGGAGACCGTGGATGATGCAGTCCTTGATAATGAGGAAGCGGAGATGGATAGCTCTGCATCCAACCTTGTGAGAATGGGGTCTTTCATGCTGTCATGCCTGTTGAAGGACCCCCGTATCAAGAGGCTTAAGGAGAAGGACCTGTACTGGGTCGCAACGCTACTAGACCCTCGGTACAAGCATAAAGTGTCAGAAATGTTACCAACATACCACAAGTCCGAAAAGATGCGGCATTTACAAACCAGCCTGCAAAACATGTTGTACAATGCTTTTAAGGGTGATGTCACTTCAGGAACTCATCAACATTCCAGGGGCAGAGGTGCCAGTAATCCTGCCACGAGCACACCTGCAAGGACAAAGCCCTTTGGCCGGTCTGTAACGTCAGACATGCAAATGTTTTTCTGTCCAAGGCAGCGCCACAACCCTTCTGGATCCACCCTCAAAGAACGCCTCGACCGGCAGGTAGCGGACTACCTGGCATTAACTGCAGATATCGACACTCTGAGGAGCGATGAACCCCTGGACTACTGGGTGCGCAGGCTTGATCTGTGGCCAGAGCTGTCACAATTTGCCATGAACCTCTTGTCTTGCCCAGCCTCAAGTGTGCTCTCAGAAAGGACCTTCAGTGCAGCAGGAGGGATTGTAACTGAGAAGAGAACTCGCCTAGGTCACAAAAGTGTCGATTACCTGACCTTTATTAAAATGAATGAGGGGTGGATCTCGGAGGGTTACTGCACGCCGGAAGACTTGTTCTGACTTCTATGCAGCTGTCCTTCTCTTCAAGCCTCATGACTCCACACACAGCTGTCCTTTAGCGTCCTCCTCCCTCCGCCACCGTTACAAACTAGGGTGCAAACCCTACTGGTTTAATTTTTTCTGGCCTCTGTGCTTCAGTGGCTGCAACCAAAAAAACTGGGCAAACAATGTCTACAAGGTCAACGTATGGCGAAAAATGACTATTTTCAGCATTTATATGGCATATTTTTTCTGGCAACTGTGCTTCAGTGGCTGCGTCCAAAAAAATGCATATTTTCTGCATTTATATGGCATAATTTTTCTGGCCTCTGTGCTTCAGTGGCTGCAACCAAAAAAATTTATATTTTCAGCATTTATATGGCATAATTTTTCTGTCAACTGTGCTTCAGTGGCTGCGACCAAAAAAATGCATATTTTCTGCATTTATATGGCATAATTTTTCTGGCCTCTGTGCTTCAGTGGCTGCAACCAAAAAAATTTATATTTTCAGCATTTATATGGCATAATTTTTCTGGCAACTGTTCTTCAGTGGCTGCAACCAAAAAAATGACTATTTTCAGCATTTATATGGCATATTTTTTCTGGCCTCTGTGCTTCAGTGGCTGCGGCCAAAAAAACTGGGCAAACAATGCCTACAAGGTCAACGACGTTGACCTTGTAGGCATTGTTTGCCCAGTTTTTTTGGCCGCAGCCACTGAAGCACAGAGGCCAGAAAAAATATGCCATATAAATGCTGAAAATAGTCATTTTTTGCCATACGTTGACTCAACGTATATGGCAAAAAATGACTATTTTCAGCATTTTTTCTGGCAACTGTGCTTCAGTGGCTGCGACCAAAAAAACTGGGCAAACAATGCCTACAAGGTCAACGTATGGCAAAAAATTACTATTTTCAGCATTTATATGGCATATTTTTTCTGGCAACTGTGCTTCAGTGGCTGCGTCCAAAAAAACTGGGCAAACAATGTCTACAAGGTCAACGTATGGCGAAAAATTACTATTTTCAGCATTTATATGGCATATTTTTTTTTTCTGGCAACTGTGCTTCAGTGGCTGCGTCCAAAAAAACTGGGCAAACAATGTCTACAAGGTCAACGTATGGCGAAAAATTACTATTTTCAGCATTTATATGGCATATTTTTTCTGGCAACTGTGCTTCAGTGGCTGCGTCCAAAAAAACTGGGCAAACAATGCCTACAAGGTCAACGTATGGCAGTTGTTTAAAGAGAACAGTAGATTACTAGCCAGCAAAGCTACCTAAGCTAAAATGTCCCTCAAATCCCTGCAGACTTCTGTCCCTCCAATACAGAGCAGTATCAAGCAGATTACTAGCCAGCAAACTTACTATCATCTGTCCCTGAAATCACTAACAGCTCTCCCCCTACACTATCTCTTCCAAGCACACACAGGCAGATTTTTCAGATACATTTTTGCCCTTGATCCCCCTCTGGCATGCCACTGTCCAGGTCGTTGCACCCTTTAAACAACTTTAAAATCATTTTTCTGGCCAGAAATGTCTTTTTTAGATGTTAAAGTTCGCCTTCCCATTGAAGTCTATGGGGTTCGCGAACTGTTCGCGAACCGCTCGCATTTTTGCGCAAGTTCGCGAATATGTTCGCGAACTTTTTTTCCGACGTTCGCTACATCCCTAATGATTTGAACTACAAATATTTATTTCAAAGGTTTAATGAGAACACGTCTGTAACAGCACCGGTTCTGTCAACACCCTTTCCAAGCAAAATGACCCCCAGGAATATTTTCTGATCACTATGGAGGATACTATTTTTTTATTTGAAGTAAATAAAGGTCCTGGCTTGTCACACATGGTGGATCTGTAACTTTAAGGTTCTGCAGAAGTAGAATTTTAATCTATTTTTCTGGTTTATAAATTATTCATGTGTCACACTTTTGAAATGTTATGGCTACTAATTCCATAAAAACTGCCTGATCAAGTCAGTTAGTAAAAGACTGAAAAGAAACACATACATTTGAATTTGACCAAAACATCATTCTTTAGACAATGATATCAGATCACCTACATATTCAGTAAGCTCAACGTTTGACTAAAAAAAAATATATATTATACTCTTTGCACTTAAGTCTGTCGTTTCTAAAAGATACTGTACCTGTCAAGTGATATATACCTACATTTATCAAAAGATACCTCAATGGCAATGCATAAAAGGCAGCATTTTGTATTCCAGAAATTCTCATAAAACACTATATGCATCTATAAGCAATAACCTTGACAATTTATGAACCATTGAGTGTTGATCTTAAAAAAAAATGTTGCAGTTGATGGCTCCCTGAATAAATTCTCAGTTCTCATCACCCTTTATATATCTATGAACTTCCCTGAGTCATATATCAGTCCTGAGTGGAAGCAAGACACCCAGTATTGGAAATATACTAAGCATAGTAAATGACCACATGTATTGCAACATAGCATAAGATTAATGGTTATTAAAGAAGAACATTATCACAAATACAAAAGAAAACATATTATGCAATCCATAAATGTTTGTTTGATGACCTGCTTCAAAATCAGCAGTTTGATTATGGGCCAGGGACAGCATATTTATTACCCACCTCCGAATAGTGTTTGTATCTTATTTTTCAAACAGCATAAAGGAGCATTTGAACTAGCTACTGAACAACATACCAGAACCAACTGATTCTGTAATCAAGCTTCTGTAAGCTTCCTGTACTCAAAATAATCTGTTGTTATAATAATTATAATTGATTATTCTCTGTGTACAATAATGTTTTAATGCACTTGGGGACAGATTTACTAACCAGCGAAAATTCGCCAATATCCGCTTCACACCCATAGCAATACTTCGCCAGGCAAAGATTCGCCCAGACAACAATAATTCACTGTCTTGCAGAGTTTCATCCTGTTCGCCGAACACTGGCAAATTCGCTAGAGGTCTTGCGCTCAGTTTAATTTACCTATGGTGGGAAATTCAAAGTTGAATGGACATCTTTATGTTATATGTTGCATCAAATCCATTACATTTCCACTGTTAATTGTACAAAATCCAGGGAACCTTAATAAAGACAATAGAGTTGTTATAATGCCCTACACATGAGCCCACTGTATAGTTAATGTTCCATATGTTAGAAAATGTATGGGGGAAAACCGGTTGCACAAAAAAAAAAAATTAGGACTTTTGCAGGCTATCACTCGCCAGCGCTTTTTGAACTTTGATGCATTTTCTACTCACTGAATATGATGTAAGTGACAGAAGATTGAGGAAGATCTATGCACGCCATTGCACTTTGCCTGGTCTGGGCTGTTAATCATAATAAGGTCAAGGTTTTAGTAAATATAAATATAACAAGGCCAATGTTTATCAAGTATGAATACCTACTGTATAGCAACCTGAAGTCTGTTTATCTTATTCTAGCCATCCTAAACTATCACCTATTACCTGTATTTGCTAATTAGACCTAAACAATTTCCCCCATTGTGCCTAACTCCAAGGGGCAGATTTACTAAAGGGCGAAGTGGCTAATGCTAACATCATTTTGCTAGCATTACCGCCAGCAGGGACATCACCAAATTGGTGCCTGCGCCCATTAGTAAATTGTTGATGTCCTTTGGCCTTGTTGTGGCCTTGTTATATTTATATTTACTAAAACCTTGATCTTGTTATGATAATAATTAGTGTTTATATTGAATCATTCTTTGCCCTGTATCAAGTCTAAACACTGCTATATGCCTATATATATATATATATATATATATATATATATATATATATATATATATATATATATATATAATATATATATATATATATATATATATATATATATATATTTTTTTTTTTTTTTTTTTTCACATAGAGCCTTAAGGGGGTTATTTATAAAAGAGTTGATTTTTACCCAAAAAATTTAAGTTTTCGATAGTATTTTTTGGGTTTTTTTAAACACAAATTTTTCTAGATTTATTATGCCCCTAACCTGGAAATAGCTCAAATCTGAAAATACTCCAGCAAAAACATGTTGAGGTTGTGTAGAAGTCAATGGCAGAGGTCCCTTCAACCAAATCATGATCTTTGCAGCCTTTATGATATTCTGGTTTTTTTTAGTGGTTTCACTAAAAAACTAGATTAATTAGAATTTTCTAGGTTTTCATTCCAAATTCGCTGATTCAAGTTTTTGCCATTCAATTGTTTTCATAAATTAAAGACCATTTGAGTTGTTAGTTCATTCAAGGTATAAAAAAACCACACAAAGCACTCAAATTAGACCTTTGATAAATAACCCTCTTAAAGTACTCTTGTGTTCCCCCCTCTCCTGCTTTATTTTCACTCATTTATCAATATAACGATTGGCACTAACAGTGCTAACATAAAGTAAGTGTTTCCAAGGGTGAATAGGACTGGAACTTCTGTATGAGTATACACTGCTGCTGTATAGCCATTTATGCACAGTGGTCCCAGGTGCTATCTGCTCAAAAAGGACAATTTTGTTTGCCTTTCTATAATGTAGGTAGAGTGCAAAAATAGTGGTAAAAGTAACCTTGTAGAAATAAAAATATTTATATGTATAAAAAACCCAAACTGAGGATTATTAATCACATTTTCTATTTTATGTAAGCCTTTCCAACAGCACCTAATGCTTTGAAAGTATTAAGGATTTTTTCTCATTAATCAACAAACTTTCCAGTATCTTAACATATATGTATATATACCTTTTGTAATTATGACTACTTAGATCAGTTATAACAAAACCACATCCATGATAATGGAAAATGTATTCATTGCTGAAAGAAATGCTTAGAATGAAGCAGCAGATGGAAATGAAAGACATTATCTTAATTCAATTTCCTTCTCTGTTATGCAAAATACAAGTTACTATGGCAGGCTCCTCCATTATTCAATAAAGCTCTCAAATGTTTATAAAATGCAAATACAGAATGCTGTTTACTAAGTACAGAAAAGTCTATAAAGTGCAAAAAAGAACACTATTTATTTACAAAACATATTTCAACCGAATTTGAACATTTTATGCAACAAAATGGAAATTGTTATGTAAACTACACAAATTATTGAATAGGTTGTATTATACTGAACTCCACAACTAAAATACAGATAATAAAAAAAAAAACCTGAAAGAATGAAGGTTGTTGCCTGTTTCTGCTGATAATATTCATGAGGCAAAAAAGTTTGTTTGTTTTCTAACTCAGAAGATCAGTATGAGTCTCAAATTCAGAAACTCTGATCTCAAAGTTGACCACACCCATAATCTAGACACTAGTTGGTTTTTTTTTGTAGAATTTTTTTATATTAGTTTAATTAAAAATATTATAAATAAAATAATAAACAAATAATAGATCAATGTAAGGGAAAAGATGAAGGGTGGAAGGGTGAGGGTTACAGGTTTATAATACAGCACTTAGCTGTAGATTCATGTATGAAAAAGTACATTAATCTTTTTGCATAATTAAGTATTGTGGCTAATTTTCTATTTTCTAATTAACAATATTTAGTATCTCCCGGTAATGATATAGCCATAGATACAGTACATTAATTTATGAACTATTTCCATACCAATCAGCCACAGTGACCACGTCTCACATGTTTTTTTTTACTCTTATTGTAAAGTACTGAGGTTATTTTCTCCATTGTATTATCTCTTCAATTTTTTGAGCCTCATCTTAATATGCTGGTGGATCAGTATATTTCTAATTTGTAAGAATAAGTCACTTCACTGCTTGTAACAAATAGAAGAGCATATTTTTAACTAGAATATTTGTAATAGTATAATGTATAACAAGACTGGGTAAATTGCCCTCCGTGGGTTGTTATCTTGTAAATAACATGATAAATTGACTTTCAAGTTAGTAGTAACATTCAAGACAAGTGAATACACATACCAACACAGATTAGAGATTTAGAGGGAAAATTTGCTAAATTATAGTTCATTTGCCTAGGTTGGAAGGTAAACACAACTGTATGGATGAACTTGTAGATGTAGTGTAATATCTTACAGACACTGAAAGTTTGATAATATATTGGCTCTTCAGTGCATTTAGAAGTTTATCAGAGTTTCTTCCAGATTAACACATATTGCCCTCCTTCTGTCTCCAAAATCATCATCATGATTAAATTTCCCTGCGACACAAAATGCATAGGCCAGATGGAGAGGGTGATTTTTGAATGCAACTTTGAATAAAGAATTTCACTTTTATATTTCTGTGACCCTTTGTGGAATGCTTCGGTGTGCCTGAGTGCCCATGCAGTGATTGTTTATGGTTTACTGTTTCTATTCTAAAGGTTTGTGCACCTGAACCACATTTTATACTTGGTGAATGTCTCTATGTCTTGGCCCTTTGTGTGCTCTTTTTTCTTTATTGGGTCTAGCCCACTCAGTTGTGCATATGTGTCCATAATTTTTACTTTTGCACAATAAGGATTTATCAATCACCTAATCCTTCATAGTTATACCTACAATTCCATGATCAATGCCTCAGCATAACATGGATTATACAACTGCTCAACAAGAAAATGGCACAACCATGGTGGGCTAAACTGGAAAAACTATCCTTGAACGGAGGAGGGGGGCTGCAACACTGCTTTTCATCAACATACAATGCTGCTTAGACATCCTTAAGATGGCAGTTTCAAAACAGTTCAAAACAGTCATGTACACTGAAAAATTAGCAGTTACCTTAATGAGGATCATGGTACCATTGTGGCTGGGTCACAATTTTACACATCTATAAGTTTCAGCTAACAGCAGAAGAATCATTTCCATGGAACCATTGTGATTGGATGTGTATCTATATTACCTTTAAGGGATTAAATTCCCTACCACTTGGTTGAACTGAAAAAGCCACTTAGTGGGCAAACATAGTTACATAGTTACATAGTTAAATTGGGTTGAAAAAAGACAAAGTCCATCAAGTTCAACCCCTCCAAATGAAAACCCAGCATCCATACATACACCCCTCTCTACTTTTAATTAAATTCTATATACCCATACTAACTATAGAGCTTAGTATCACAATAGCCTTTGATATTATGTCTGTCCAAAAAATCATGCAAGCCATTCTTAAAGGCATTAACTGAATCAGCCATCACAACATCACCCGGCAGTGCATTCCACAACCTCACTGTCCTGACTGTGAAGAACCCCCTACGTTGCTTCAAATGAAAGTTCTTTTCTTCTAGTCTAAAGGGGTGGCCTCTGGTACGGTGATCCACTTTATGGGTAAAAAGGTCCCCTGCCATTTGTCTATAATGTCCTCTAATGTACTTGTAAAGTGTAATCATGTCCCCTCACAAGCGCCTTTTTTCCAGAGAAAACAACCCCAACCTTGACAGTCTACCCTCATAATTTAAGTCTTCCGTCCCTCTAACCAATTTAGTTGCACGTCTCTGCACTCTCTCCAGCTCATTTATATCCCTCTTAAGGACTGGAGTCCAAAACTGCACTGCATACTCCAGATGAGGCCTTACCAGGGACCTATAAAGAGGCATAATTATGTTTTCATCCCTTGAGTTAATGCCCTTTTTTATGCAAGACAGAACTTTATTTGCTTTAGTAGCCACAGAATGACACTGCCCAGAATTAGACAACGTGTTATCTACAAAGACCCCTAGATCCTTCTCATTTAAGGAAACTCCCAACACACTGCCATTTAGTGTATAACTTGCATTTATATTATTTTTGCCAAAGTGCATAACCTTGCATTTATCAACATTGAACCTCATTTTCCAGTTTTCTGCCCAGTTTTCCAGTTTAGACAAATCACTCTGCAAAGTGGCAGCATCCTGCATGGAACCTATAGTTCTGCACAATTTAGTATCATCTGCAAAAATAGAAACAGTACTTTCAATGCCCACCTCCAGGTCATTAATAAACAAGCTGAAAAGCAAGGGACCTAGTACAGAGCCCTGCTGTACTCCACTAACAACACTGGTCCAATTAGAAAATGTTCCATTTACCACCACTCTTTGCAGTCTATCTTTTAGCCAGTTCTCTATCCAGGTACAAATACTATGTTCCAGGCCAACATTCCTTAATTTAACCAGTAACCTTTTGTGTGGCACTGTATCAAATGCTTTAGCAAAATCTAAGTAAATCACATCCACTGCCATCCCAGAATCGAGGTGTCTACTTACATTCTCATAAAAAGAAATTAAGTTAGTCTGGCAAGATCTATTACGCATAAAACCATGCTGGCACAAACTCATAGTATTATGATTTGCTATGAAGTCCAGTATCTTATCCTTTATTAACCCTTCGAAAAGCTTTCCTACCACTGACGTCAGACTAACTGGCCTATAGTTTTGAGGCTGAGAACGGGATCCTTTTTTGAATAGAGGCACCACATTAGCAATTCGCCAGTCTCTCGGCACTATGCCAGATCTCAATGAATCCTGAAAAATTAAGTAAAGAGGTTTGGCAATCACAGAGCTAAGCTCGCTAATTACCCTGGGATGAATACCATCTGGCCCTGGACCTTTGTTAATCTTAACATGTTCTAGTCTTTTTTGAATTTCATCATGTGTGAACCATGCATCATTAGTTGTATTACTAGAATTGGGACTGTTAAGAAGGAAACCTTCACTTACTGATTCCTCATTTGTGTAGACAGATGAAAAATATGAATTCAGAATCTGCGCTTTTAATTTGTTTTCATCAACCAGCTGACCCCCCTCTGATAGTAAGGGACCCACCCCTTCCTGCTTCATTTTTTTACTATTAACATATTTAAAAAATAATTTTGGATTTTTTTTACTGCTTGCTGCAATATCCTTTTCTATAGCAATTTTAGCTTGCCTTATAGCTTCTTTGCATGATTTATTGGCCTCCTTGTACCTTACAGATGCAGCCACATTGGTTTGTCTGTTTGACACAGAATAACTAAACACAGATATCCCATTTATCTCATTTAACACAGAAAACTGCGTCACAACATCCCATCTAATTAAAGCATTCACCATTGTGAACAATGGTGCTTTGGTATGCTAATGAAAAGGTTAAATGCATTAAATGAGTTAAGATGACTTTAGATAGCACAGTTTCTTCAATTAACCCTGAGTCATGACGCATTTAACTCACAAATCTAAGTGGCTTCATCTGTATAAATGATTCGGCTGTACCAGCTAACTTGAAAGTTTTAAAAGCACGTCTTTTCTTACCCACCTCAACACCAACGCTTCTATTGAACCAAAAAGGTTTTGCTTTGCAACGACGTTCCTTGCTTACAAGTGGAATATACTGACAAGTATATTTATTAAGCAGCATTTTAAAGACTTCCCATTTTTGTTCTGTGTTTAACCCTGAGAAAAGCATTTCCCAACATTTTTAAGAAAAGTTAACATGAGCACTTTAAACCACTAAACTGATAAGGATATAGCACAGTCTCTTCTGATTTTATATTGTACCATGATAGCCTATGTTTCTGATCACAAAAATGTGATTCCTGAACTGGTAAACTCAGTACAGCTATAGAAAGAATATAGAGAAATACTGGGAGTCCTGGTTCTAAAATAACTGCTGTGCCACAGGCACAGAAATCAGAAATAACAATTCATGCTTCGTCAGTTTGATCTGTTTTTCCTATAGGTTTATAATGATTTTGGATTTGTCTTTTGTGTAATGGAAACAATAAGTGGTAAACATAATGATTTTGTTGCCGCTCCCCAGTAGTTATTGGCTCAACTCGCAGTATTACGGTAATGTGACAACACAGGGGACTTTTTGTAGTCTGCACAAAATCACTTTCTGTGCAAGCAACAGAACTTTAGATTAAGGAAAAACACTAGTAATCCGATGAAAATCACTTCTTATGTTATATCTTCGGCAATTCCTGCAGTTTGCAATGGAAATTATTTTTGGACATTTGGTCACATATCCTGAAATGGATTTTTTGTAATACCCTGACCTGTTCTGCTGCCTGATTACCCCTTATAAGCATAGACCTGCCACTGCTCCACCCATTTCCCACTAAGCTTGCCAGTTTCCAGCCCTGTGACATCATTACCTCTCCCCAAGTGCCATCTGAAAGCCTGTTTAATATAGCAAAAGTGGTAGAAAACCTACTAAAACTATGCTGGCGTAGGTACTACTGACAATTTGTATAACGATTTGAAAAATGGTTGGAAATGATTTGTCTGGTTTAACACAAGAAATAACAAAAAACAATAGGCAAAAGGTATGTTCAGCACAAACCCTATTCAGAGATTAGTTGTTTAGTGTTTAGTTACATCATCATAGAACATGGAGCCAGACTGACATAGATCAGTTGGGATTCTCATTGGAGGATTCTTGCATTTTTATTGGGCGTCTGACCCTGAAATGATGGGATGGAGCATTATTAAACAAATTTGCTTTAAGCATACAACCGTCCCATTTGAAGAAGAAATATACCCTCTATAGATGTGTTCCTCCATCCAGTGCTGAATGACTCCATCTTTATGAAACATGTTTATTTTAGAATATTTTTTTATATATCAAAACATAAACAGTACAGTAATTCCGATACATTATGTAAAATTAAATGCATAATGTAACACTGGTAAGCATACATAATATAGGAGAATTCTCTTGCACATGTCCCCTTTAAATCACGATGGGAGTTGAAGACCATAAAAAATAAAAATGGATTCTGTGCAATAAAAGTTTACAATGTCATCCAGGGCCAACAACCCAATTTATGTAAAAGTACTATCCAATAAGAATGCTGCCTTCTCTGTATACAACTAACTCATTTCATGCAATGATCACCCAAAGGCAATTATTTGCAGCTCTGAACACCTAAACAACACTATATCACTCTTCAGGTTATTAATGGCAAACAGAAATGGCACAGTTATCTTTTTATGACAATAAAAGATGATACACAACATGTGATTTTCAGGGAGGATTCCACTTTTGAAGTAGCAATTACCATGGAGAACTAGGGCCCACAAAATGAGAAAAGTTCTAGAGAAGAAATAAGTTCTCCTTAACCTATTTCTTAATTATGTTTTCTTTATAATATATTTTACATTTCCCTTTATATTAGCACATCGTGTTGCTTACCATTATCTTTTGAATAGAGACCTTGATTACCACCAGCCATAATCCTGTCACAGTTTATTTTCATCATATGCTAAATGTTATATTATTTGTTGGCAGAGTATTTCTAGGCTTCAATCCATACCTTGATTACAATTCATGATTTCAAATTATACCTGCTAACAAGACGACATGTAAAGTAACTCTTTATTTCCCCCTTCATAGCCTTACCCATACAAAGCAAATTGCATTTATTATGTAGGTGATTGTGTGTTTGTTTTAATTAGACTCGTACAAATGTTTTCTCATCACCCAGATTCATTTAGACAGAAGATTGCCTGTTTTACAGTCAGAATCGAATGTGGTACATTTATTTTTTGGCTTTTTTTCTCTGTCTTTGGATGCAATTTAAAGAATCATGAGGATTTTTTGTTACAAAGAAGGATATGGGAAAGCAACGAGTACAACATAACCTAAAGGGATGCTCACCTTTATATTTCATTTTAGTGTTTTATAGATTGATCCATGCAAGTTAAGTTTCAGTTTGTCTTCGCTATTTATTGTTGAATAAATAGCATTCCTATTTTGCTTAGTTTCAGCCCATCAAATTAGTCCCATTTATGTTTAGTGAGTTACTCTATTATGTAATAAAAGGTATTTCATTTGCCCAGGTGCAGTGACCAACAGCAAACTGTAGGAAGTTTGCTTTTACATTAGTTGTTATGATGGAGAAGCCCCTTATTTTTCTTTTTCAGGTTGTGCCACCATATACTTCCTTTGGCCCACAATCCTCTGCACTACACTGAGCAAGCGCATGTGCAGTACATAAATTCTGGCCCAAGGCATTGGATTCACATTTTGTTTGAGAAACATACATTAAACTTTATGCATAGTGATGGGCGAATGTATTCACCAGGCGTCAATTTGCGCCAAATTTGCGAAACAGTCGCGAAAATTCGCCGGTATCAAAAACAATGGACACCGGCACATTTTTACCAAAAAAACTGGAATTCGCTGATTCGCAAATTTTTCACCGTTTTGCTAATTTCCTGCGAATTTTTCAATATAGTGAAATGTCGCAAATTCTCCCATCGCTATTTATGCATGTAATATAATAAACGCATTAAGGGTAGGGTGGATAAATAATGTTCTATCTGCAGTTGTATTAAAACTGGACAAAACTGCAAAATAAGGAATAGTAACTAGCATGTCTAGGAAACAGGTATAAAAATAAAAAACACTGTGAGAAGATTAGGCTTGCAGCATTCTAGATCCTCTGTTGTCCTGTTATTTCCAATATTGCAAGCTTGTCCCATTGGTCTATTTTAAACTGGTTTTGTCAAATTTTTATTTCCTTCATTTTTCCACTTTTATAGTGTTAGAGTAATATAAGTTTCATGACTGACTGCGTTTTTCAGCTTATTTTCGTTATTTCTAGCCTGGGGGAAGAAGTTAAGTGAAAACAACTGACAGTAAAAGCAGACGATAAAAAAAAGTACAGAGAGCTCCAAGAATTAAAGTTGATAAGGTTATATGTTTAACCCGCAATGTAAATTCTCTCTCAGTTTTGTATTTCTTAATTACAGGAAAACATCTACCACAACAATTTATAGCTACTTACTTCACTTAGATTTCATCTTTTGCAAATTCTTCAACCATGTGTAGAAAAAGAATGACTGTGAATTTCACTGGAATATTTATGCTGAAATCACATGACTATGGGCACTTTAGTGGCTTTCGATAAGGGGAAAAAACTATAATATTAATGTATTTAGTGTTTAAATTATGGGTCCCTTGATTCATTTGGGTCCAAAATTTAAAATCAGCAGCCGCAATAAAATGTATGACAATATTTAAGACATTATATAGATAGTAGTAATGAGGAAATGAAAAAGAACAATTATGAGGCTAATATCATCGATTGCATTAGCAGCTTCTGGCACTCTGGGGTCAATACAAGTAAGAAATTTAAGGGGGATGTAATTAAAATTGCAAACATTGTCTAAAATTTTGCAAATGTGTAGCTCTCTTTGCAATGTAAAATAATTTTCTGGTGAATATTACATTGCAGTTAAATAGTGGTTCCAAAAAATTTAATACCACTAAAATTTGATCTTTAGTACAGAGGCAGCCACTTTGGTTTGTCTGTTTGACACAGAATAACTAAACACAGATATCCCATTTATCTCATTTAACACAGAAAACTGTGTCACAACATCCCATCTAATTAAAGCATTCACCATTGTGAACAATGGAGCTTTGGTATGCTAATGAAAATGTTAAATGCATTAAATGAGTTAAGATTAGGGATGTAGCGAACTGTTCGCCGGCGAACTAGTTCGCGCGAACTTCGACTGTTCGCGTCCGCCGAATGTTCGCGAACGTCGCGCGACGTTCGCCAATTGGTGTTCGCGTTCGATTCGAAGTAAAATTTCGTTCGACCATTCGACCATTCGACCGTTCGATCGCTAAAATCGAACGATTTCCATTCGTTCGAACGATTATAAGCATTCGATTGAATTAAAATCATTCGATCGAATAGCTTCGATCGTTCGATTCGAACGAAAATCGTTCGATCGTACGAATAAAATCCTTCGATCGTTCGATCGAACGATTTTATCGAGCGTTCGAAGTTCGCGAACTGTTCGCGAACTGTTCGCTTTTTTGCCGGTGTTCGCGAACGGCGTTCGCGAACATCAAATCGGCAGTTCGCTACATCACTAGTTAAGATGACTTAAGATAACACAGTTTCTTCAATTACCCCTGAGTCATGACGCATTTAACTCACAAATCCAAGTGGCTTCATCTGTAAATGGGCCTCCCTGCCTCAAACCCTCTAAATAGTAAACATTTTACTATTGTATATTTCTTGTGTTTTTGGTTTGGGCACAGTATATAGTAAAATCAAGTCTAACACTACTGAATGTAGTGTATTCTTCAAAAGAGTTCAACACTCATCTAAGTGTTTTCTTCAGTCCAGCTTTGCTTTTCTCTTTAATTATGAATAAATATGCAAAATATTAATTAAAACATAAAATATTGCAGGAGATCAGTAAAAAAAACTTCAACTGGAAAAAATACATATAAAAGAAGAGCATGGAATTGCTATTTTCACTATATAAATATGTGATAGCATCCAATGGGGGAAATACATGCTAGAGAGATAATGATATAATTTGTGGAAATTAGAAATTTTAATACTGGGCCCAAATAATATGCTCAGCCCCTGGGAAGGTGGTCAAGATTACACACAGTTTGATTGACCTCAGTTGTCTCAAGTGAGGTGCGTGACAGAGCAGTTTAAAGTCCATTTGCCAGCTGGAGACCTTTCTGCATAATTGGCAAAGATTAATACATTGTGACAGATGGGGAGAGAAAGATACCAAAATATGTTATTCCAATTAAATTACACTCAGAAGAGAATGTTCTAAAACTAGAATTTCTTCCCTTTCTATAAACTGGAGACTTGTGACAAACCAAACTTCTGTTTCTGTGACTCTGAACTTTACAGTCAGGGAAGCAGAAACACATAAATCGAGGGAATAATGTAACTGTTGCTAATAAAATGGAACAATTTAGCAGAAAACGCTGATTGAAACAAAAACATAATCAATCAAACATGATCTCTAATTCTCCCAATGATTAAATTATAGAGCTTTTACATTTAGAATTCTCATTTTCACTGGATCTGTAAGAGTTATTTTGATTAAGTGACCCTTCCCTGAAATAACTTTTAATGCATAAATGTTGTCTAGAAAATATCAAAATCATCACTTTTTGATAACTACATTTTGCTTTAAACATCGTTTTATGCTTTAAATCAGTGCCAGCATACATAAAACTGCAAGTTTAACTACTTTCGGGTTAGTTTAATTTATTTTGTGTTTTTTATCCATCCCACATTTCAAACTGCATTCAGGACTAAATATTACATTTTTGAGTAATAGCTGTGCCATCATAAAATAAACTATGTTCACATTTTTAAATAATCTACTTATTAGATAAGATCAAGGAAAGTCACACAAACTTTTAGAGAGGACCCTTTGATCAGGTATTTACTGTAGGTACACCTGACAAAGGAGTCCACCCCAAAAACTGGTCTTCTGCTAAATAGGGATGGGCGAATTTTTTCGCCTTGTTTCGCCGAAAAAATGACGCCCATAGACTTGTATTGCATTGTGCGTCAAAATAAAAAGACGTGCGTCAAAAATTTTTTTACATTTTTAATTTTCATATCAGTTTGATGACCTGTAAATCAAGCCAATAAGAAGCCAATAAGAAGAAAAATAGGGCTTGAATATAGGGGTTTACCAAAATGACTGTTTTGCTATTCGACTGAATACGAACTGAATCCAAACCCATATTTGCACATGAGGAAGGGTTAAAAAGGGTTTTTAAAAAAAAATCACAGTTTCTTTGTTCGCATGATGAAAAGTCACATGATTTTAAGGATTTGGTTTGGCCAGGCACTTGGATTTGGCCAAATCCAAATTTTTGGCAGAAAAAGGCAGAATCCCATCTGAATCCTGAATTCAGTGCATTCGTACTTGCTTAATAGCTGTGCTCTTTCATCCGGGTTTTATTCTTCAGATGGTAGACAATGCACTAACCCTGATACATATAAATTATATAAATAAATGGCATTAGTGAAAAAAAAGCACAGTGTGAAATTTTAGCCCAGTTAAAGGATCAGTAACATTAAAAAAATTTTTTTCAAAATTCGTTGGTATAGAATGAAAAATAAACATCAAGGCAAATAAAACTTTTAGATTGCAAAGCCTTTATTAAGAGCTAACTTACCAAAACTCCACTTCCTGTCCTCTTCTAAAACGGCAAAAGGGCGACCATCCATGAGCGTTGTTCAACTTCACCTGGCTATTCTAGTGACAGTATGTGAAGGAGGCAGAGGTCCGCTCTGCAGCGCTTCCCCTATTCCCAGCAGTCGGACTTTGACTCCAGCCTTTCCTCCTCCGGCGAGGAAGAAGAAGAGGAGGGGGGCAGCCTCTGACTCTCCAGCGGCAAGTGTTGTCTGCAGGCGCACCAATCTGCTGAAGAATATCCCCAGCACTACGGTGCACAAGCGCATGGACAAACCCCTTGTTCCCGTGATGTGCCCATCTGAGTGTGCCTGGGGCTGGCAGTCCCCGCCGCTGCAGGAGAAGGCAGCAATTTTAGACTCCAGTAGCGCCGATCCACTTGCTACCGGTCAATGCGCTACGATTGCGGGCTACGAGCCGGTAGCACTCCCGGCTCAAAGGCGGAGCGGAATGCCACGGTTTGCAGGAGCTGTGCACTTGGAGAATGCACTTGGCTGCATAGAAAGCCTTGTGTTTGCGCAGCTCCTCCATGTCGCACTGATCCATGCGCTTGGGGATATTCTTCAGCAGATTGGTGCGCCTGCAGACAACACTTGCCGCTGGAGAGGCAGAGGCTGCCCTCCTCCTCCTCCTCTTCTTCTTCCTCGCCGGACGAGGAAAGGCTGGATTCAAAGTCCGACTGCTGGGAATAGGGGAAGCACTGCAGAGAGAATAGCCAGGGAGGAGAAGTTGAACACCGCTGCATGGATGGTCGCCCTTTCGCCGTTTTAGAAGAGGACAGGAAGTGGAGTTTTGGTAAGTTATCTCTTAATAAAGGTTTTGCAATCCAAAAGTTTTATTTTCCTTGGTGTTGATTTTTCGTTCTATACTAACGACTTTTGAAAAAAAAAATTTTTTAATGTTACTGGTCCTTTAAGACCTGTTTTTTGTGCACATTGCAACTCAGCCATCAACAAAAACACAAGAATGTACACAATGTATTCTTATATTTGCAACTTTTATTCAGTTTACATCCCTGCTCTAGGCACTAAATATCAAATAATGCTCAATAGTGCAAGGGTTTGTTTTGCTTCAAATTTTTTTGTTTGTAGCACTGGATATAATTATTAGTGTTTTTTTTTTGTATAACAATAGTAACAAATGGCAATTCAGCGCAAAAAAGGGAAGAGTTTATAAATGTCAGTCTTTTAAATTGAGTTTACTATTTTCATCAGATAAAGCTATCATCCTCATAAAAGTTGTAATGAAAGAAGTGAACAAAGCCCAGGATACAATTACATTATAAGCTATCACCCTCATTTATCTTCTCTGTCAGGCAGTTCATTGTCACTTCATCCTAAGGAACCTACTAGAAAATTAAAGACAAGCATTTAGCACCAGCAGTGCTGCATAGTTAAGCATTAAAAGGAATAGGTCAGGCTTTAATCTAAAGTAATTGAGTTAGTCAGATCCACTAAACAATGAAATACAGCTACATGTGGTTACCTACCAGGAGTCAACAGTGCCTTAAAGAAGTGTCTTCAACTAAATGCCATAAAAAGTTTCCAAACGTTTTAGATAATGTATGATTTATAAGTAATCATAGGAATGCTTCCATGTGCACAGGTGCATGTCTATTTTGTGCTGTCTACTAACGGCTCTTATTTATTGTTATGTTTGTTTTTTATACACAGGAAGGCCGTTATGGTTCTATATAATAATGGCCCCTCCCATATCTGCCTTTAACAATATGGGTGGGTCTTGGAAAGGTCTTTCCTCCTTAAAAAAGTTGAATATTCAAACAATGAACCAATCAGTTAAAAAAAGGCATAGTAGACATAGTGGTACAAGACCAAATGCATCTGTTAATTTTATATTATTAAACACACATGTGTTTAAAGAGAATAGAATGACCGAGAAGATATGCAGCCAGGGAATATGATTTTTATTTTCTGTTAACAATTTTTGACACATTTTGGTAATATCAGTAACAGATAATACTAAGTATAGCGTAACTGCTCTCACAGTTCCCTTTGTATCATTGTTTCATTCTGCTGAAAAACAGGGCAAACTAAATGGCATCATTGCAAAAACATAATAATACAGGTGTATCTACAGCAGGAACAACCCCCACCCCTCAAATTGCTCATTAGCTCTGAATCATTTCATCATAGGTATTCCCCCTCATTAAGCATAATTCAACAGGGAAGTGCATATTGGCTTTTTCAAACATGTACTTTTTACAGTGCTATAAATATCTGTACACCTTGCCCTGTCTATCTTGCCCTATCTTAAATACAATGCTACAACCAGAACACTATTCTTTCACATGAATGAAAGAGATAATGGAAAATATCCTTGACAAAACTAAGCTTGAAATGATAAGCACAAAGCAAGTATCCTGGAAAACTTTTGATTTCACAGCGTTTTTCTTTTTTAAACTGCTTTTGACTCATGGCAATCACTTTGGAGAGTTGTGTTACAAACTTACCCCCACATTTCCAATCCACAAGTGATGGGCAAATTTATTTGCGTCAAAATTCAGAATTTCCCCACGTGCACATTTTTTCGTGAAACTGTGGCGAAAAATTGCAGAGGAAATTTTGTTGCAAAAAAATGGCCATAAGAAAAAAACGCCCATTGAATTTAATTCAGTTGGAGAAAAAAAGTTGCCATAACAAAAACACCTGTTGACTTTAATGCATTTGGAGAAAAAAGTCGCCATAAGAAAAAACCCCATTGGATTTAACGCATTAGGGCAAAAAAAATCTCCATAAGAAAATGGGCCCATTAACTGTAATGTATTAGGACAAAAAAGTCGCCATAAGAAAAACTATGCATTGACTTCAATGCATTTTAAGCGAGAAAAATTGGTGCACACGTAAAAATTTGTCATGTGTAAAAAAGCCCATTGACTTCAATGCGTTTTGCGAAATTTCTCCATTTCACAAATTTTTCGGTAGTTTTGCAAATCTTTCGGCTTTTTTTGAGAGGATGAAGAAAGCCTCACTGCTGACTCCTGTTGGGAGTGAATATTAATTTATTTTTATCAAATAAAGCAGCAGCACTCCGGTATCTTTGAAAAATTGAAAAACTTTACTCAAATGCCATAGGCAAATAAGCCCTTTGTCAAGCCAATATTAATTTATTGCTCTTTCTCTAACCATGTTGTACCTTACTACATTGTTGCATATGATTTGTCGCACTGCCAATTTGGTGAAAATTACAAGCAACTCACAGTAGAATGGGTTACATGAAACTCCTTTGAAGGGTATTAAAGTAAAACTGAAATTCACTCATGCAGAGAAGCATCAGCTGGGCACAAGTGGTTCTTAAAAATAAATGGGTGATTTATTGAACAACTTAACTGAGAACAATGATGCAATGTTGTCCTTTAAGGACCTTAAGCAGCTGATAGTAATGCATGAGTAATATTTCATTTGTGTTCTCACAAGATAGGAAAACACTTTCAGTTAACCATGACTATGGTCACTACTATGGGGCAGTCATTGCTATTTTACATACAATGTTTGTTTTAGTAAGTACAGTAATTCAGCAATATATTATTATTATAAAATAGTGTATTTTTTACAGTTTCATGAACTGCACAGCATCTGTTTTACAAATCTCTAGTGAATTTCTAGATTAGGCAACAGATTGGAACTATTCTTACATTACAAGGATTCTTCACTAATGTTATTGTCTTTTTGCTTGTTAATTTATTACGCTCTGCATTTTTTCATGAATTATTTTATTGGGGTAGGGGTGATGACATATTGAAAAAGGAATATAGCAATGACTGTTTCTATATGAAACACTTTCTGTTTTGTTATAAATTTATTATTGATTCAGGTATGTGCATTTGTAGCTATGTTTTTGCTGTAGGAAATAAGTTTGGAGAACTCACTTGCATCTGTAATCAAACTTGAAATGCCTTCTTTTCAGAGCCAGGCACAAAAGAGAAGGTATGGATTTCATTTAAGACAGACCCAACTGCATGCTACAGGCAGGGTCTGACCTGCAATCTTTGAATGCATTACAAATATATAATGCAAGAGTAATTTTGACCTCTTCAGGCTGGGTACAGTTAGGTCCATAAATATTTGGACAGAGACAACTTTTTTGTCTGTTCTGTACATTACCACAATGAATTTTAAATGAAACAATTCAGATGCAGTTGAACTGCAGACTTTCAGCTTTAATTCAGTGGGTTCAACAAAAAGGTTGCATAAAAATGTGAGGAACTAAAGCCTTTTTTAACACAATCACTTCATTTCAGGGGCTCAAAAGTAATTAGACAAATTAAAAAACTGAAAATAAAATGTTTATTTCTAATACTTGGTTGAAAACCCTTTGCTGGCAATGACAGCCTGAAGTCTTCAACTCATGGACATCACCAGATTCTGGGTTTCCTCCTTTTAATGCCTTTACTGAAGTGGCTTTCAGTTACTGTTTGTTTGTGGGCCTTTTTGTCTGAAGTTTAGTCTTCAACAAGTGAAATGCAGCTCAATTGGGTTCAGATCAGATGACTGACTTGGTCATTTAAGAATATTCCACTTCCTTGCTTTAATAAACTCCTGGGTTGCTTTGGTTGTACTGTATGTTTTGGATCATTGTCTATCTGTATTATTGACTGCGTTTGGCTGGATTTGAGCAGACAGTGTCTCTGAACACCTCAGAATTCATTTGCTGCTTCTCTCTTGTGTCACATCATCAATAAATACTAGTGTCCCAGTGCCACTGGCAGCCATGCACGCCCAAGCCATCACACTGCCTTCTCCATGTTTTATAGATGAAGTGGTATGCTTTGGATCATGAGCTGTTCCATGCCTTCTCCATACTTTTTTCTTGTCATCATTCCAGTAGAGGTTGATCTTGGTTTTATCTGTCCAAAGAATGTTTTTCCAGAACAGTGCTGGCTTTTTTAGATTATTTTGTTTAGCAAAGACCAATCTAGCCTTTCTATTCTTGATGCTTATGAGTGGCTTCCACCCTACAGTGAACTCTCTGTATTTACTTTCATGCAGTCTTCTCTTTATGGTAGACTTGTATATTGATATGCCTACCTCCTGGAGAGTGTTGTTCACTTGTTTGAAAGGGTTTCTCTTTACCATAGAAATTATTCTGCGATCATCCACCACTGTTGTCTTCCGTGGACGCCCAGGTCTTTTTGCGTTGCTGAGTTCACCAGTGCTTTCTTTCTTTCTCGGGATGTACCAAACTGTAGATTTTGCCACTCCTAATATTGTAGCAATTTCTCGGATGTTTTTTTTCTGTTTTTGCAGCTTAAGGATGGCTTGTTTCACCTGCATAGAGAGCTCATTTGACCACATGTTGTCTGTTCACAGAAAAATCTTCCACATACAAGCACCCCCCAGGGCTTTTATCTGCTTTAATGATAATGACATAATGAAGGAATTGCCCACACCTGCACATGAAATAGCCGAGTACATTGTCAAATTACTTTTGAGCCCCTGAAATGAAGTGATTGTGTTAAAAAAAGGCTTTAGTTACATTTTTATGCAATCTTTTTGTTCAACCCACTGAATTAAAGCTGAAAGTCTGCAGTTCAACTGCATCTGAGTTGTTTTATTTAAAATTTATTGTGGTAATGTACAGAACCAAAATTAGAAAAAAGTTGTCTCTGTCCAAATATTTATGGGCCTAACTGTATAACTTGTGCCTGGGTGCCAGCAAATAGAGATAGATTGAGATCTAAGATGTAATACGTTGATATTCTGATCTTCACAGAAGACTAAAGGGTGTCATTTACTAACAATCACATTTTTCTATTTTTTTTTCAACGAATCTCAAAAAATGTGTGGTTTTCTCATTGTTTTGAAGCTGAAAGTCTGCAGTTCAACTGCATCTGAGTTGTTTTATTTAAAATTTATTGTGGTAATGTACAGAACCAAAATTAGAAAAAAGTTGTCTCTGTCCAAATATTTATGGGCCTAACTGTATAACTTGTGCCTGGGTGCCAGCAAATAGAGATAGATTGAGATCTAAGATGTAATACGTTGATATTCTGATCTTCACAGAAGACTAAAGGGTGTCATTTACTAACAATCACATTTTTCTATTTTTTTTTCAACGAATCTCAAAAAATGTGTGGTTTTCTCATTGTTTTGAAAAGCTCTAAAAATTCAAGATTTATTAAGTGTCAAAACCAAGAAAACCTCCAATACAAAACTTTGCCTGCTAAAGATTGCTAAGGTCCCATAGAAGTCAGTGGGATCTATACTGATCCTATTGGACCACTTTAAATTAATTTGGACTTTTAGAGGTTTTCATATTTTTTTTCACTTTTTTGAATTGTCTGAAAAGCTCACATTTTTTGAAGTTTTCGTATTTTTCAGCACTTGGATCAGCGTCATTTCCATTTCATATTTTTTTAAATCTCACAACATTTGTAGTTTTACAGTTTGTGTCTTTAGTTGTGGTTTCAAAAACCTATAAAACCACTAAAAAAATCTGACCTTTAATAAATCAGCCCCTGAGAGTTTGCATTTGATTTTAGTATGCTTCTCCTACGGCTCAGACATTAATTAATAACTATAGTATATTTGTTTTCTTAGGCATACGTATGTCATATTTAGTCTGTATTTGTGTTACTTTACATGATGTGTTGTAAAATTAGTAACTGCAAAACCTAAAGATGAAAGTACTATAGTACTAAAGTAGTTTATTGGGTGGGGGTTGTAAAAGAATATGACTATCACAAAAACTTCAAAGACTTGTCCTATATTGATTATCCAGTGGACACAAAGTGCTCATTACCTTCACTCTGAAGAAGAAAGCACACTGTACATCTGTTTAGTGGAGTAGCTACTTACGTACCATAATAAAATCCTATTAATTAGCAGATGAGGGAGATTGCAAGCTCATTAGCCAAAATAAGTATAACAAATTGTAAGCTTTATTTTTATTTGCTTTAGAAGACTTTTGCTTGTGTGAATCAACATGTGTCTTTTTATGCTATAATAACAAATTACTTCATGACAAATTTTGTTCACTAATTGCCTTTCCTCTTGCAGATATACTACAGTATGATAAGCATGTGGTTTTCCCAAATGAACTAACTGATAGGGACAATTAGAGCAGATAATGTTCATCATATTAAAATATATGTATAGAAAACTACTGAACCAAAATAACTATACTGCAGAAATGTCACATAAAATGACAGGACTGTTATAGGTTTCGGCATATGCCGCAGTTAAGATGATTTCCCTACTCCCCTATATTCCCACATTTGTTAAACAGTCATTTTTATCCTTTTAAATTTCTAACAGAAACTTTGTGAGCTCTAATTATTTACTCAGCCTGTCTGTGCAGTACCTGCAGAATCAGCACATGCAATAAGTCCATTAATCAAAACATACAGCTTAAATTTTTCCGAGGACAAAGTACCAGGAATGTTTAATAATGCTATAATGGGTCAAACTTATGTTTCAGTATTTTCACCTTTAAAAACTAATGGTGCTCAGAGCTAAGGGTCAATCTCTTCTTTTCTTTGCTCTTGCTAATATTATCAACCTGATTATGTTTCTCTGAAACTATTCAACTTAATTGTAACTGATTTATTCTAAACCTCATTTAGAACATCAGACCACTCAATAGAAAAAAAATATGCATTTGGCTGTCAAATCTTTTTGGTTCTTTTCTGTGTAAGTATTTCTCAAGTGGTTTTCCATATACCTAATCATGCAATAACTAACTCAAATTTTAACTACACCTTAGATTATGTAATCCTTTTAGGCTCCCTTTTATTTATACGGACACATGAAAAAACACAATAAATACTCTAATTCCAGCTATCTTAAGTGTTTTAAGGTCTATGTTTAGCGATATATAATATAGACCTTTTCTTTAGCCCAACAAGGAATTTCCTCCTGGTTTTGTAAATCCAATCTGGAATAGAGTCTAGATTATATGTAAAATACTGTACATACTACCCTAGGGCTGTTTTATTTTACATTCTCAAACAGAATGTAGAGCTTAGTCCTTATAAAGAGCAAGTCAAACTGTTTCCACACTGCATCGATTGTATGCACTGTATAAATCAACATGAAAAAGCTTTGACCATTAGGAGCATCTCAATTAGCAGGTTGAAAGAAGACACATGTCCATCAAGTTGATCCAGAGGAAGGCAAAAAACCCCATCTGAAGCCTCTTCAATTTGCCTCAGAGGGGCAAAAATTCCTTCCTAACTCCAAGATGGCAAATGGCTTCATATCGTTTGTTTATATCTCAAGAAATGCTAGGGCCACTACACCATGAAATGCAGGGTCACTGTGTGTGTCCTGTGCTGGGGATTACTGAGCTAAGCTAAGCCCTTTAATGTGTGGGTGTAGTGTGACATTAACTTGTATAACTCACAGTCTTAAGAATTCATTATGAAATGTATCTAGTCAGTCCAATATGGATTCAAAAGCAAGAATGATATTTGCTAAAATGTGTGTGGTCATCAAATTGGACATGGACTAGCAAACAAAAAAAAATTGCTGCATATTTCTTTCTCCCAGTAGTTCTTTAAAAATGATTTGTCTTGAGTGTGGGTCTGGTTTGAATTGGTGGCTGTGGATTAAAATTCGGTTATGTGTGATTTGTGCTCCGCAAAAGTCACATTAAGCAACTTCAACCCCTCATTTTTCTTTTGCATTTTTAATGAAGAATTTGGTCAACTACTTCAAAGGATCTACAGGACAATGTAATGGAAGATGGCCCTATGAAAAACTATATTTTAAACTAAATATTTACACTTTTTTAAATATTTAGGGACACATTTACTAAAACTCAAATCAATCAATTTTTTTTAAAGAAAACAAACAATTTTTTAAAAAAACAAAAACTATTCTTTTTTAAAAAAACAAATCCAACCAAACTCCCTTCCACAATGTTAACTTATAATAATTTTTCTACAAAAAAAATCTGAGCAACAAAATGTCACAAAATCACAACAAATCACAACAAAATCAAGAATGAATTTGAATCTGATTGACTCAAGCTTTTGCTGTGAAAACTCAAAAACAAAACAAAATCAAAATCAAATTTTCAGAATATCCAGCACACATTACAATGTCAAAAAGCAACTTCAGGGACATCTGTCACTGACTTCTACATTAACTCATAGGAATAGGAAAAATCCACTGGCACACAGGGAATAATGCTAGCAGGGCGAACCTTTGCAAATTTTATTGTGTGATGCAAGGGTTTGCCCTGCTAGCATTATTCCCTGTGTGCCAGTGGATTTTTCCTATTCCTATGTGGTTGTGAGGTGACTGATACCTCCCTCACTGAGCACCAGGGGTTTGCGGTTTTTGGAGTGCCAGTGTGAGTGAGGGGAATCTACATGACCTCAACAGGTTTGAGATGGCGTAGTTTTGTATTGGGATTTTAGCAGCTTTGCTTTATGATAAATCTCTAAAAATTCCAATTTTTTTCCCATGAAAAATTTGTGCTTTCCCCATAGAAACCTGAGGTTTAATAAATGGGCCTCTTAATCACTCCTTTATCAGTATCAATTAATATGCATAGGTTAAATTACATTTCATCATACGTCTTTGTGCTTTATATCACAATTAAGATATTTTAACATTTGACTCATTATGCATTGGATTAATATATTCCGAGATACTGTCATGCCCTTTTATCTTGAATTAGTGTTCTATTAAATGAAAACTAAATCAAGTGCATACTGCAAGGCTAATTATAAATCTGGATTCGATCATTTAAAACATTCTAAGGATTAACATAAAATTAACCTCTTTTGATGCATTTTTTTCGTAAATATGCATGCATCAAGTTCAGATATCGAGACTTGAATAATGAATTTCGAAACAATACGTTTTTTTTTATCTTAAATGTTAATTGATAATTTTAACCAGTATGTTTACTATTAACAACTAAAAACAGTGGGGCTCATTTATTAACACAGAGCAGCACCTAATCTGGCGCAAACAAATGTATGCACCATTTTGTGAGCACGCGCAAATACATTTGCAAGTCTTGCAAATACATTACAAGTCTTGTGACAGAAAATGCTCAATTTCCTGCATCACAAATGTCAGTGATCAAAGTAGCACAATAATTGCACTTTTGTGTGCTACATTATTAAATTTACGCATGTGCTGCGCAAAAGTTTAACCTATGCGACCTTTTCAGTATTGTGCTGCGTTAATAAATGAGCCCCATTATGTTTTTGATCAGTTAAGTTAGAAATTAAAAATAAAGATAGCATCTGTGTTAGTGAAAGGGCATATAAACACTTGCTCAACCACAATGCCATAAATATTGCTTTTATAACAAGTTCCAGCATGCTCCAACCTACTAAACTTCTCCAGCTCTAAATGGTCAGCTACCCAAGTCAATGCAAACAAATTTGCAAATAAGAATTGCACTTGATCTGTGTAAATCCAGTACCATATTCCATGTTTCTGTAATTGGAGGTAGGAAATGTAAGTTTTTACCTGTAGATGGTCATAGAAAATATGGCACTGGTTGTGCTGTGTAGAAGCTACACTTCCATGATCTTCTATAGGAGCCAATTTACATGGCAGAAGTCAGAGTGAAAAGTTTTAAATCACAATGAACCAAAGGGCAGTATATCCTCAGTCATCATGTTTGATTACATTTTGTTATATTGGAAAGCCCACATTTGCACATTATTGCGCTTTGTTGGTTGACATTCTAGCATTAGGAACTGCATAATTAACCCAACACCTTGATATTTCATTGTAAAATGCTGCTTCCAGAGTAGTTCAAGTAAAGATACACTGGCACACAGGGCAATTGCAGTGCAGGGCGCCCCGAAACATTGCACGTCCGCACAAATAAACAGCAAGGGGTTACCCTGCACTGCAATTGCCCTGTGTGCCATGTATCTTTACTTGAAGTATCTATTTGGGGATTGCCGTACCCTCTACCCTGTGCACCGGGTTATCTTTTTCAAAAGCCTTGAAGAGTGTGCTCTGCCTCATCCTTGTTCCGTTCTTCCAGAGTAGATCATTACGGTTGAGCTAAAAGTGTAAATTGTGGCCACATTTATATACTGATTATTGTTTTTTTTAGATGTTCTAGGCAGGAAAGAACATTTCAAAATCACACTTTTGCATCTTATTGACATGTCCACTTAGTTCTTTATTTCAATGTGTATATATATATATATATATATATATATATATATATATATATATATATATATATATATACACTTTATATATACACTTTGAAATAAAGAACTAAGTGGACATGTCAATAAGATGCAAAAGTGTGAGATATATATATATATATATATATATATATATATATATATATATCGTGTTGGTAAAGATACTAACTTAAGTAAACAAAATGTTTCATTTGAAGCCCTTGAGGTGAAAATTCAAAATCATTGTCAACAACTTATTAATAGCTTTATTTTTCAAGTCATAAGGAATGGATGTATCATTAACAATATACACTACCAGTCAAAGGTTTTTGAACCCTTGTAGTTTCATTTATGTAATTACAATATAAGAACTTATCAGAGCATCATACCAAGAAGAAAGTTGTAGAATGACGGTTCATTTCTAAAAATTGAATGGATTGAATTAATTGATGAGAATTGAAACATCACCTACATAAAGAAAAAGTGGCTAAATCTTGAACTCATGAAACATCTGAACAAATTTGAGGCATCCTATTAAGTAAAGACTCAAAGTATTAGAGTGAAGAGATCTGTGCCACTTGGCTTTTTAGCTTTGCCTTACTATCCAATTAGTTCAGTGGCGTTAAGATCATAAATTCAATTATTAAGCATTAAGTAGTTATGATGGAGCTTGGAAGTATGCTTAGAATTTTTTCCCTGTCCAATAAATCTCATACCAGAGGGCATGTCAAAGTGCTAAAGAATGCTATAGTAGCTCCTTTGATTCAGAACTCCAGTCATTCTCTACAGGTAACCTGTTTCCCAAAGTATTTTTGCACTATTGAATTAAGCACTTTCTGAAGTCTGCACTCATTCAGATACTGTATGCCTTTATATATGCCTTTATATATGGTGATGTTATGCAAGTTAGTGCCCCTTGTACTTTCCATTCAATCTTTTTGCTAATCCAGGTCTACCAGACCTTTTATTATCATAGTTTAATGACAATAGTTTTTAGAATTAGATAAAAAAAATGTCATATATATATATTTATTTCTAAATTATGTTTTGACATGTTATCACGTTGTGATTGCAACCATGAATGTTCCCCTGTAATCAAGATATTTTACAGGGTTTTAATAAATGTACCCTTGGTGTATATTTGCCATACTTTGTGGCCTACTTAAGATTGCTCTATCGTTTTTTTTTTCAGGTGAACTTTAAGGAAATTCCTAAACCATTTCAATGATTTTACTCAAACCTAAAAGCTGCTTTTTCTTCATTCCAAAAGCTTTAGGTGAAATTATGGATATTGCCGTGGTCTGAAATCCAACTTGATTTAGGAAACTCACGCAGGGTTACCTTAAATATTGCTTGAGTCGGAAAGCTCTAACAGGGATACCATCATGGGAAAAAAAAAATTCAAAGCACATCAGATAATGGTGCCGCTCAAGCAGAATTCTGCATTGACATCCATTTCTCAAAAAGCAAACAGTTTTAATTAATTTAATTTTTAAATCTGACTTGGGGCTATATATATTTTTCCAACTGCCCCCAGTCTTGTGCTCTGATAAACTTCAGTCATTCTTTACTGCTGTACTGCAAGTTGGAGTGATATCACCCCCTCCCTTACCCCCCAGCAGCCCATCAGCAGGACAATGGGAAGGTAAGCAGATAGCAGCTCCTTAACACAAGATAACAGCTGCCTGGTAGATCTAACAACAGCACTCAATAGTAAAATCCAGGTCCCACTGCAACACATTCATTTAAATTCAGTAGGAGAAACAACAGCCTGCCATCCTAAAGTACTGTCTCGTTCTGAAAGCACATGACCTGGCTGCCTACACACCAATATTACAACTAAAAGAAATACACTTGCTGGTTAAGGATTTACATTTTATATTGTAGTGTAGTGTAATTACAGTGTAATTTGGAAATAAAAACTACATCATAAAAATCATGACAGAATCCCTTTAAATACAGTATGTCCCTTTATCTCTTTGCATTCTAACGAGAGTCTAACATACCTTGTCTGTTGTTAGTGAAGGACAAAGATCTTGAACAACACAAGTTTCTGTCCTTGATACCAAAGACCTATTTGCAAAAACACCAGCTCCTTCTATAGGGCATTGATTTATATAAGAGATTCATAGAACTGTGGTATTGAATCAATATTCTCAAACTACTGTTGCAAAGAAAGTCCTAATTTTAAGATGTTAAATGTTTTGATTTTCTGCTCAGTTGCTAAACCTACGGTACATGTCTATTAGCATAAGAAAATTCAGCTAAAGCAAAGGGTGACTCTAGGAATTGACAAATATACATCGTCCTTATGTTTGATTATATTTGTAATATGGTAAATTCATATTTGCAGACTAAACCCTGCATGTTACTTAACAGCAAGACAATTGACAGTGGGCTGTAAGACAGGATATGGTGAATATTTTTACATCTGTAATTACTATTGAGAAATAGGGGGCACAGTTTAGGGGCCATCCTCTTTATTGCCCAATTAGACTTTCCTTCTATCACGCATGGCGGGCAGGAAAATCACACAGTTTGACTGAGGCCTCTCACAACAGATTACAGAAGGGAGCGAAGAGCAAAGTTCAAGAACAAAGCTATAATTTCCTAATTGTCGCTTGCATCGAAAATTGTCGCCAGGCGGCAGAATTGTCTTTGCTGCAATTTCGTGAATTTTTTATTGCCGGTGCCGATAGGTGGACATTTGCCGTGAATTTGTGCCTGGCGAATAAATTCGGCCATGACTATTACTGTAAAACTTTTTTTTACTCTGCTTTTGGTTTTTTATGTCTTTCTACAGTTTTACATATTTATGGTTTGCATTTTTGTGGAAAAATAAAATGTGCAAAAAAAAACAACTATCGCCCACAAACCTAGGCAAACCTAGGATCAGCTAACAGTGATATGATTGTTATTAGTTTATATATTGATAGGTGGTTCTGTGTGTAAATGTGTCATTAACACATTCAGTCAGAACATTTTCTTACCTCCCAAAATATCTAAAACGCCGTAATGAACTTAATACAATGCCTTATCTTCTCATAGGATTTTGGAATAATAAGAAAAATCTCAGTAACATATGATGGCCAAATTTGTCACAGTTTAATAAGACGTTTCTCAATTACTTACACTGATTCTAAAAAGGACTTTAAATGGAGTGTTTCCAGCATCTAGACTAAAATATGCACACCTGAATGTTGTGCTTAACACAGGTCTAAATATATATAGAAATTTCCACCCTTGTTCTGACCAAAAATACTACCATTGCTCAGTGTTACCCACTCTATAGTGTTGAGCAGCTAGAAATACACATATACCAGCATTTATTCTAACATATATATTTTTATATATATTTTTAGAGTTGAGCGACTGTTAAAAACAATACATAGTGAATAAAGTGCAACCTCTTGTAAAATATAAGGATATTATAAATTACTGAGGAGTTCAATGAGGCCGAAGGCTGAGTGTTTTCACACAGGTCATGGGACTCCGATGTGACTTCTAATATATTTTGCAACAGGGGGTACTGTATTAATTATAATACACAAGTTTCAGTGAGTCATCTGAAAGAAATTACATCATTAAGCTCCGAATATAACCAATGACATCACTAAGCACTGTTTATAAGGATATAATTCACAGGATATCCATGGCTCTTGTGTATTATATAAACATTATTTGCACACAAAGATATAGAAAATTATTGCCAGTATCATTACTGGTTTGTGTGTTAGTGTAAAAAAAAAGTATTTCTTAGAAAATTCCAGGAGGGAGTTGATAAGGAAATCAGGAGACCACGACTTGCATGATCATCTAAAGCAAATAGAGTTGTTTTCGCTCTCTATGTGGTTTTTCCCAAGCATTCACTTCATATCACCTGGAAAACACTTAACAAAGCATACTATACGGCATGGAATTACAAAACACGTTTAAGAAAATTACCCAAACAATTGTACACTTTGATTAAAAAAACCCTAGTAGACTAACAAAAGTATGGGTTGAAAATCATTGCTCAATTCTGAAAAAAATATTTTGTGACTAGGATATATGCTAACATTTTCAGCATTATTTCAATTTTAGTATTTGTGCTACTGAAGCATAAAACCTATGTAAAGGCGTACATTCATTAGCATTTTTATTTCACTGTATGTGACTTCATCCATATAAAAATACAGCTTATGTAAGATATAAATGCAGATGAAAACTATCCAAAATATTTTGAGAAGTAAGCATTTTTGTTCAAATGTTGAATAATGAAATGCTATATAGTGTTAATTCAGAGAGTAGAAAAGAGAACATTTTTATATTTACCATATTTTTTCCCACCTTCCATAATGACAGAACTGTTCAAAGACAGAAAATAAATTCAACCCCTTCTTGCTTGGCACTTTTCTAAGTAACAACTCTCTGGAAGACTGATAAAGTAAATTATGGTACATGTGATAAAAATGTTATCGTTCACAGCTTAACCTAGCTAGCCATATCCCAAAAAGTGCGTGAAAAAAAGATAACAAGACTAAAAAATGCTCCAAACAAATCTACAAAAGTTCATTTGTCTAAAGGATTCTGCTTCCAAAAGAAGATCCCATGGTTTATCTAATATCCATCTTGTAGTACTGCAGAAATGTTTTTACGAAGGAAAAGTTTGTGATTCTACAGATACCATCTCTGCTGCCCAGTGTATTAAAACCCACATTGTAGAATATGCTTACAACGCAACTCCAAGCAAGGTTTTTCTTGGTTGCAAACTTTACAATAGCACACCTGACTGTCACAGCTATCTATCCTTTTTGGAAGCCATCAAAAACAATAAAAAATTAGGGTCTTTATCCAATGTCCGGACCTCTCTAGTTTTTTTTAATAAATAAGTACACATTTGAGATTTTTGAGTGTTTGATATAAATTATACATTTTAAATATTTTTTTTTTTTTTCAATAATGTTTTTATTTCTGTTGTACTTGATGATTATGTACACAGGTTATACAGAAAGCAAAAAAATAAAATAACAAATAATCGTCAGAACAAGTCAAGTGAATATGAACTCAAGATAGTAATTAACATATCAGCACCCTGTCAAGGTGACCATTACAAAATTACAAAATATCTCCATCTCTAGAGTTGAGCTTTATAGACAACCTGTATCAACTAAAACTCTGTAGGTAATGGTATTAAATTGTTAATTTTCATTCACAGGTACCTTGATTCAGTAGCAATCTATTAAGGTAGTGACTCCTGGGGGCCTCCATAGTGGTCTGTGAGATTGTGGTGTTCAACAGCAATTGGTCCGCCTCCTGGACAGGTACAGCTCCACGTAGTAATTCCGATTCATACCATGTAGTGTATTGAAATATTTGTATGGTTAATTGTCTGGTGGTGTGCGGTAATGTGTTAATATAGGTGGACCAGGTGTCAATGAACTTTGTTGTATGTTTTTCTTTGTCTGTCAAAGTCTCCACCCAGTCCATATGAAAGATGTGTTGTAATTTTTGTAACACCAAAGATATAGGTGGAGAGGATTGTGATAGCCATTTGTGGAGTATCGCTTTTCTAGCTGCCGCTGCTAAGCGTTCAGCCAAAGCTTTTTCTGGTTTGGAAATGTTGGTATCAGAAGGAGATTTACTGAATATAGCCCATGTTGCTGTAGGTAACATTATTTTCCCAGAGACATTGTTCCAATAGTTGGCGACCTCCCCCCAGAATTCTTGAATACGTGGGCATGACCATAAACAATGAATTAAGTCTGCTCTGGCTTCACCACATTTTAGGCACTTATCTGAAAGTATTGTGCCAATATGATATCTTTTTAGGGGGGTGAGATAGGTCTGATGTAGTGTTTGTAGAGCCATCTCCTGGTAAGTGCTGGCTGGTAACTTCTTCATAACTCGTGTATGAAGTTGAAGAATGTCTGCATTATCTGCTTCTGGGATTATTGTGGCCCACTTCTGGAGATTGGACTTGTGTATGTCTAACGTAGATCTGATTTGTCTGTGGATTTGGGATGTTGATTTTATGGTGTCCCTTCTAAGCCATAAGAAATCTATCGGGTTGTTTTTATCTTTGTCAGTAAGTTTGGCCAAGTATTGCGAAGTAAAATGAGTCAACTGTAGTAACTGAAATTGGTGGAGCTGTAAAAACGGGTACTTCTGTATTAAGTCCGCCATTGGCTGTAAGGTGAACTTGTCTGTAATTAAATCTTTGATATTCTGCAAGCCCTGTGTTTGCCATAAGTTAAATATGGTAGAATTTAGACCTGGAGTGAAATTTTTATTTCTGATCCAAGTGAGGTGCATTGAGTTAAAAGAAGATATATTCGTTTTTTTGCGGATAGTATGCCAAGTTTTATAGGTGTGGATGAAAAGTGGGTTATCTTGCATGTTTTTAGGAATGTCTTTTAGTGGTGTATGTAAAAGAGAATTAAGAGAGGAGCCTTCTGACAGTATTTCATCAATGGATATCGTGGTATAGACATTCCTATGGTGAATCCAGTCTCCCACGAATCGTAAGAGAGCTGCCTCATTATATTCTACAACGTTTGGGAGGTTAAGTCCCCCGTCTTGTTTTTGTTGTTGGAGTTTGAAAATGTTGATTCTAGGCCGTCTTTTATTCCATATGAAAGTCCTGAAAATGTGTTGTATTCGTTTTATATCCGTCGGTGTTATACGGTAAGGTAACATTTGGATTTTGTAAAGGAGTTTGGGAAAAATCACCATTTTTATTAAATAAATTCTGCCCATGAATGACAAATTAGTGTTTATCCATTTCCTAGTTTCTTGTTCTACGTGGTCAATGGTGTGCCTAATGTTCATGTTGTATATGTCGTGGTGGGATTTTGGCAATTGAATTCCAAGAAATTTGATATGTGTCCTGGCTTTATTAAAGGGAAAAGGGTTGGTCCAATCTGTTGGGGTAGTGTGTTGTAAGCGTAAGGCTTCCGATTTTCCTAGATTAATTTTGAATCCTGCTATTGAGCCAAAGGTCTCGATTGTTTGCAGAATCGTAGGTAATTCAATTTTTGGCTTATTCAAAAAGAGGAGAATGTCGTCCGCATATGCTATCAATTTAAGTCTTTGCGTACCTAATGTTATACCTTTAAAGGTATCATTAAGCAGTAGATGTCGCAACAGGGGATCT
The DNA here is from genome assembly GCA_038501925.1 of Xenopus petersii. Taxonomy (NCBI): domain Eukaryota; kingdom Metazoa; phylum Chordata; class Amphibia; order Anura; family Pipidae; genus Xenopus; species Xenopus petersii. Next base: position 91,963,220 of record CM076686.1, read on the forward strand.
AACGCGATGTTAAAGAGCAAGGGCGAGAGAGGACAACCCTGTCTAGTACCTCTTTGAATCAAAAATCTAGAGGAGTTGAGCCCATTTGCAGTAACGTGGGTATAAGAATGGGTGTATAATGTTTTAAATAGATTTAACATTTGAATGCCAAAGTGTTGAAATTTGAGAAGTCTTCTAATGTGTGTATGTGTTATTCTATCAAATGCTTTATCCGCATCTAGATTAATTAACATGCCGTGATTTCTCTTTTCCAGGTTACATTGATAGATGGCTGCAATTGCCATTCGTATGGCTTGTACTGGATTTCGTTGTTTAAGGAACCCAACCTGATGCGCGGTAAGTATGTGTGGGAGAATAGTTTGTAGTCTGTCTGCCATGATTTTAGTCAGTAATTTTAAGTCCTGGTTTAATAGCGAAATTGGTCTATATGAGGAAGGAAGGGTAGGATCTTTTCCCTCCTTTGGAATGAGAATGATCCTAGCTTCATTCGCTTCATTCCACAGTGGCGATCCTTGTAAAACAGTGTTAAAATTAACTGTAAGTATAGGGGTAAGTTCTAGTATCAGAATTTTGTAGTATTCTGCGCTAAGGCCATCTGGGCCTGGTGATTTCCCGTTTTTCAAATGTTTTATTGTTGAAGCTATTTCTTGCTCTGTTATAGGTGTATCAAGTATCTCTCTATCCTGAACTGAGAGTTTGGGTAATTGAGCGTTGCGTAAGAAAAGAAGACCTTCCTCCGGATGATCTGGATTTTCTTCGTAAAATTTTCGAAAATATATTTCTAGTTCCTCGACAATATGTTCTGTATCTTGGGCCCAGCCTTCGTTTGTTTTTAGTTTCTTTATAAAATGGTTCGGAGTTTGAAGTTTTGTAATTTTAGCTAACAGTTTCCCAGGTTTGTTGCCCCATCTATAGTATCTGTTTCTCATATGGGATATCTTATATTGGGCACTGTCATGTAATAAAGTGTTAACATTTTAAATATTTGCCTCTAAGAGTCACAATATAGCAGTACATCTATGCTCGATAATTAATATTTTTTTCAATATACTGGCCGTTAGATTAGCTGTCTCATTGTAGTCTAAGGAATAAAAACACATTTGGCCAGATTCAATAAGATGAGAAAAAATTTAATTTGCTTCCAGATTTTCTCCTAGGCTTCAATGGGGTTGTCAGGTGATAAACCATAAGATATGTTTATAAGCTTTTCTCATGGACTTGAATCAGGCCCTTACTCATGCTTTAGCATTGAGACCAATTGCTATATAATATGCATTTTAATAAATACAATATATAGGGTCAAATGCTCCACTAGGAAACACAATGCTTCAAGCAAACCAATTCTACTGCAAAAACTTGTTGTGAGTCATACTGAATTGACTGAATTGATACCAAATTTTTTGGGAGTGTCTAAGCTCTTTATTTATGCTCTATATATAGACTAGAACCAGAAGAGTCTTTCTCTATAGGTTCCATGCAGTTTTCCCCTATGGCTGCTGCTATGCTGTAGCCAAATGAATGAGTGTCACCAAAGAGCACTAGAAGAAAGCAAGACTTGGCTTAATGATAGGTCTGTAGATTTTTTAATTTTGAAATAAACTTTGCCTTCATGCCAACAGTAATATGAAAACCCCCACCCCCAATTGTGTTTTAAATATTCAGCTAAAATGAGCAACGCAACCATAAATTCATGAATGCAGTAGATTCAGAGGATAAAACAGCAAGACTAAAACAGGGAATGATATTAAACTAACCACTGAGCATTCTGCAAGCAGCGGCAGATACTGTAAGATCAAATAGCCATTATGAATAAATAATGTTACTAGAGATTTAATTGCTTGACATCAAGTTAATGACTTATAGAAAAGTTCACAGTTACTACAGTTTCACTAAAACTAAAAAACTGCAAATGTGTAATGCTAGAGCATATTCTTATCAAGAGTAGGTTGTTTTTAAATTCATCGATACATTTATACAGTTTACTACACTATACAAAACAATACTAATGGAGAAAATATAAAAACAAAATTAATATTATCAATACCAAATTACTATTTTTAAATAATTTTGCTATTCTGACATTATACAATATTATTTAATATCCCTTTATTTGTCTACCCTTATAGAACTAAGCATTGACATTCAGACATAAATGCGATATATGGTTGCATTCTAAGTATCTTGGCACCAAAATATCTATTTAAAAAGGCTGTGATGTTTGTGAACAATGGCAGCTCTTGGGAAGTTGCATATATGTTGTTGTATTGTGACTTCTATAAAGTATGGTTTTCATATGTCTTTTCTCCCCCTTGCCTTTTACATATGCTGCATCTTTGCACTTAAAAGAACAATAACACCAAAAACTGAAAATGTATTAAAGTAATTAAAATATAATGTACTGTTGCTCTGCACTGGTAAAAGCTGTGTGCTTGCTTTAGAAAGTCTACTATAGTTTATATAAACAATCTGCTGTGTTTCCATAGGGCCAGCTATTCAAGCTGGAGAAAGTGAGAAAAGGCACAGGTTACATATAACAGATAAAACACCATTGTATTGGACAGGTGATTATTTATCCCTCCCAGTTCCATCTGCTGCTTGTGTCCTAGAATAGCACAGCCAGCAAGGGTATTTATAAACTTGAACTGTCTTTTCTAATTTAAATTAATTTATTTTAGAAAATACAAATGTAGCCACCTGGAATTTTTAGTGCTAAATCCTGCCTATAGATGGTGCTAGAGTGCAATAACCTTAGTCAATCATAAGCAATGTACTAAAAAAAATGCACTCTAGCACCATCTAGAGGCAGGACTAAACATGGTGAATGGGCACAGTGCAACAAAATGGGATATCCAGATTACTTCATCCGAAGGCTTCTTAAAGGAATTTTTTCATTTTGTTGGGGTATTTTATTGCTAAATTACACATTGCAAGTAATTCATTCTACCATTTAAAATGCTATTCACCAATGTTTAGTTTAAACATTGGTGCATAGGGAGCCATCTCAGGCCACGTGCCTGGTTATGTGCTTTCAGAAAAAGCCAACACTTCACAATTCAAGAGGGGAGATACCACTCCAACTTGCAGTGCAGCAGTAAAAAGTTTATTAGAGCACATGGCTGAAGGCACCAGGGAACTTAAGAACATCAATATTAAATATTTTAAAAGATCAGAAGAGTCAAGACATTTTTTTAATTGTAAATATCTTGTACTTTACACAGCAATAATCCTCTATTTTCGAGGTAGGGGATTAGCACTCACAAATGAATGAGAAGTTTACTGAAATTCTGTCACAGTTTGCCATACTTTGCCTGTATATACAAGTTTTGCATACTGTTCTAAAAGAGTTCTCAAAGAGCATCAGTGCTGGTGCATTGCATTTTGGTAAATTTAGAACAAGTTGCCTCAGTGTCATTGTGTGAGGTCCCATTTTGTAGCAGCATGAATGATGCTGTTTGCATGTGATTCACCCGTCCCACCTTGATAGTGAAACATGCAAAGGGAGTTCTTGAATTACAAACTGCCTTGAGTAGGCCTCCTTTATGCTAGAATACCTATACATTGCAATCTGAATCACAGTAGGGGGCAGATTTACATAGGGTCGAATATCGATGGTTAATTAACCCTTGATTTTCGACTGCCAAATGTAAATCCTTACCGCAATTAGTTAGTTTTACCTCAAATAGTTTGATCGAACGATCAAACGAAAAATCCTTCGATCGAACGATTAAATCCTTCGAATCGTTAAATTAGAAGGATTTTAATCCATCGATTGTTCGATTTTTCTTCGCCCAAAAAATTGCCAGGAAGCCTATGGGGACCTTTCCCCATAGGCTAACATTACACCTCGGTAGGTTTTAGGTGGCAAAGTAGGGGGTCAAAGTTTTTCTTAAAGAGACAGTACTTCGACTATCGAATGGTCAAATATTCGAACGATTTTTAGTTTGAATCGTTTGATTCAAAGTCAAAGTCGTATTCGAAGGTCGAAGTAGCCAATTTGATGGTCGAAGTAGCCAAAAAAACCATTCAAAATTTGAATTTTTTTTTATTCAATTCCTTCACTCGAACTAAGTAAATGTGCCCCTAGGTGTTGCTTGGTGAAACAAAAGAGAAACACAAATAGGTACAAGCAAATCCATCAGCTAATTTAGTTCAACACTGCACCTATGACTTAAAAATATTAAAATGCAATATGGGATTTTTCAAAGTGATTTAATATGTTATTTAATAAATATTTAAAAAATCCGATTTCTGTGTAAACTTGAGCTGAATTTGAGGAGTGCTCAATTGCCTAAAGAAAGCGCTGACGACTGTGGTGTACAAATGATGATAAATCCCAATACCCCCTCCATGCTAGTCATATTTCCAGCTATAAGCAAACAGATTCCTGGTCCTGTAATGCCAGTGAATGAATACTGTCCAGGAAGAAAGGGATTTTCTAGTATTTAATATAAATCATTTTCCCCCAGTTTTAATTTAAACATTGCAATATTTTTTTAATATAGCATTGTTTCAGTATAAATTGTATATTCCATTTTTTTAACATGGCTGCTAATGTTAGCTTTTTTTGTTGTTGTTTTTTTTGTTGTTTTTTACACACTCTATATCTTTTCTTAGCTTCATGTAAACAGGAATACTGTATCTTAATTTAACACCTGCTTTCAAATTACTCTTCCAAGTCGATATTAAATTGTGTGTAGATAAGTGGATCCTTCAAATGAAGAGAAAGTGGTGCTTCGAAATGCAATTGGTTAGAATTAGCACCAACTACTTAAGGTTTATAGTGTGATTTCAGAGTTGTTAATTGTGGCGAGATGTTTACATAATTCATAATATGAAACAGAAAAGTGAAGATAGTGAGAGAGCATCAATCATTTTTTTATTTAGAAAGTTAAGATGGATAAAGATATAAGGATGTAATTGGTCAGTTATGATGGATTCATCTGTATTGTCTAACCTTCACCCTTTATTTGGAACTGCAGGTCAGTCATACTGAATGATCAAATCCCAACTCATGAAATCACAATCACTCAAAACTGAAAATATGTTTAACCAACCTGACAATGACAACCTGCCTGGTGTTAGATGCATTTCTGTTTGTACATAGAAAGATAAAGTGCACAGAGTTTAACTGTTTTGTTTAAGATACCCTAGTGGGTAAGATGTTGAAGAAAACACATTCATGTGCTGCTGTTCAAGTTTTACTGTTGACAGAAAAGCAGATACAGTATGGGACCTGTTATACAGAATGTTCAGGTTTTCTTGATCATTTCTGTAATTTGGATAACCACACTAAAATAAAAATCATATAAATATTACTAAAAAATAATTGAAATATTTAGGGGGTTATTTATCCAAATGCCAAAAACTAGAAAAATTTGACTATTAAAAAAAATTAATGAATTTTTGGAGATTTATTAAAGCCCAATGCTGCAAAATGTCTATCCTATTTGGACGTTTTTTGTGGTCTGCACTGGAATTAGCCGGAAAATCAAACTATTTTAGTCTTTTCGGGATAAAATCCGAAAAATTCAGTTTTTTAGGGAAAAAGCGTGATTCATGAATAAAACTCCGGAAAAAAACAAGCAATTTGAATCGCTTCACAAAACGGGACAAATCCTGTTATCCAAAATGCTTGGGATCTTTAGTTTTCCAGATAATAGATCTTTCTGGACAGACCATATGTCTACTAGAAAATCATTTAAACATTAAATAAACCCAATAGTCTGGTTTTGCTTCCAAGAAGGATTAATTATATATTAGTTTGGATCAAGTACCAGGTAATGTTTTATTATAACACAGAGAAAGGAAATAATTTTTGAAAATTTTAATTTTTTTCGTATAATTGAGTCTATGGGAGATGGCCTTTCTGTAATTTTGAGCTTTCTGGATAATGTATCCCATACCGGTATCAAATTGCACATTGAAATGCTTATCTGCAGTCAGTTTGACATACTGCATCAACTGGGACCAAATATGCCTCTTAAATACATGATGTAGGGAGGATGACCCCCCCCCCGAAACATTGATGCACGAGTGGTGAAAAATAAAAGGGGTAAGCTCCCCACCTGCAATTAATTATGGTGTTGTGCAACTCTCTTCCATTTTGCTGTAACTCATATGATTGACGTGTGCTGACTGTCTAGGGAGCTCTGCACCACCAAGCAGGAATAACATAGGAAAGGAGTGGAGGTGTGGAAATTCTACTTTTGGACTATCTCTTAAATACATAACCATGCAGTGGAACTCATTTAGAAATTTATAATCTCTCAGTACTTACTATCATTTCCATCAGCGCATTTCACAAGTTGATCCACACCTTTTTGGTGGATTCTTACAGTAACTTAAAAAGAATTTGATAACATAGCTTTAAATTCTTGGACGCTGCCCACAGATATTTTTTTTCATCCCAGTGATGTGCATGTTTTGATTGACACATCAGAATACGACATATAATCTTGTCTAATTTACACTTAGAGGCAGATTTATCAAAGGTCAAAGTAAAAATTCAATTTAAAAAATTAAAATTTCGAGCTAATTTTGTGTACTTCGACCAGGGAATAGTCCAAATTCGATTCTAATTTGAAAAAAAATTGAAACTTCGAATTTTGAAATTCATCATGTACTTTCTCTTTAAAAATTTGACTTCGACCAATCATCATCTAAAACATGCCTATGGGGGAGCTCCTAGAACCTATTTGTAGTCAATTGATGGACTTTAAATCATCAAATTGGATCGATCGAAAACGGACCTATTTGATCAAAAACGGACATATTCGGCCAAAAAAAAACCCCTTTGATTTAATTTCAGTTGGTCTTTTTAAATAGTGATGGGCCAATTTGGGGCATTTCACTTTGTCCAAAAATTCGCGAATTTACTGCGAAATTCGCAAAACAGTGAAAAATTCGTGAAATGGTGCTGGCGTGTCGTTTTTGACACCGGTGTCTGTTTTTGACCAAAAAAATTGACCTGGCGTCCATTTTTTTGACGCCGGTGGATTTTCACCGCAGTTTCGCAAATTTATTCGCTGGCTGCAAATTGTGGTAATTCCCCGCAAAATCACTGCAAATTCGCCCATCACTATTTTTGAATTTCACATATGATTGTAGCAGTTGTTGATTTTTATTGTGTTCAGTAAACTGCTTTGAAAATCAAAGCAGTTTACTAAACAGAAACATCTTTAGATGTACATAGAGTAGGTAAAATACCTACTCTATGTACATCTAAAGATGTTTCTGTTTAGATATGTAGAGTAGCTCTCAGTTATGGTGTATAGCATCCATTTAACATGCTTTTCAAGCTATTACGGAAAGCATCCATCTCTACAGTATATATCTAATTGATTTGGCTCCAACATTTAATCTAGATGAATTAATTTAAGACAGCTAAACAGAGTTGAAGTTATAAAAACAACTTGATGACTGAGATATAGAGTAGCTTTTAGGGATGGCGAATTTTTTCGCCTCGTTTCGCCGAAAAAATGACGCCCATAGACTTGTATGGAGACGTGCATAAAAAAAAAGACGCGCGACAAAATAATTTCGGCGCACGACAAATTTTTTTTGACGCCCATAGACTTTAATGGGCGTCTGCAACATTTCGCCGGCGGCGAATTTTTGGCGAAACGAAACGGGTCAAATTCACCCATCCCTGGTAGCTCTGATCACCTGGTTCATCTCATTGGCCTAATGGAAATGTAACAATTTGAAAATGGCCGACAGAACATAACTGTGCACAAATATTATCATGCAAGCATTATAGTATATATACAGTATATATACAAAGTTAAAGTTATATATAGTAAGCTCAGTGTTCTACACTGTGTGGGTTTAACTGGCATAATATAAAACTGAAACAGGTTGTGCGTCTTAATGAATATAACAATCTAATTTGTATGATGTATTAGCTGTCTCACAACTAAATTAATAGACTCTAGGATTGTTATAATGAAAAGCCAAGATTAAAGAAGAAATTACATACAGTATGGAGTTTCATTTTCCAAGACACTGATTACAAAGTGTTACTGTACAAGGAAAATGCAAGTCTACTGTAATGAACATCAAAGATAATTAGCTTTCAAAATACACATGCAAAGCTGAATGTAAGAGTGCAGATGCTACTTACATGAGAAATGCTGACTACTCCCTTCATGTGGATAGGATACTCAGAAAGGTTGCACTTAGTATGAATAATATTTAAGCTCACCAAACAGGCAGAAAACATGCATAATTAATATTGCAATGAAAAGTAATTTGAAACAGTAATTTGCCCAGAAGGCTACAAATAAAAAATGAAAAGATTAAAGCAATCCACCAATCATACATTGACATTTTTTTTTAAGCGTTTTTCATATAATACTACCTGTAAGGTATGCTCTCATTATTTAATAGTTCCACTTAATATAAACTCATTGAAGTTATGTAGATAGACATTGTATAAATTGTGCTGCTGTAGAGTACATACCTCCAGGTCCAGGACCACTTTCCAGAGGTGTGTTTCCATGTTCTAAATTACTGTTTATGGATTCCAGGGGGTGAAATAATTGCCTGAATATAGACTTAACAACTTCTTCTTCTTCTTCTTCTTCTTCTTCTTCTTCTTCTTTCCTTGTTATCATCCTCAAATGCATTGTCATGTGTGCTAGCTGGAAGAAGCAAGAGTTTTTGTTAGGGTTATTACCTGCCTGTGTATGGACAGTTTGGTATTTAAGCATTTTTGGGAGAGAGCAGATATATACTGTCCCAGTGTAAAAAACATTGGGGGTGTTTTGTACCTTCCTGAGTGTTGTTTTTATCCAATATGGAATATTTGCTGTTTTTTTTTGTTAAACTTTAAACCAGAAAGATTGGATTTTGACACATATCCAAAAGGAATGTAGAAGATTTATATTATAAATATTATATGTTTAATTGCAGTCACTTGCAGTGGAACATATTCACACCCTGATTTTTGTGTGAATATCTGCAGCTTGACAGTCTTAAAATAACTTCCTTAGCATAAAGGCACACACCAGGTACTGGCAATCTAAATAAACTGTTAATAACTTAATGCTTCAGGTATTTAAAAAGTAATGTAATTCTTTGTCAATCAAACCCAGAGAGAACTGCTTCGTAAAATTATAAAACATTATATTTATTCTGTATTTGAACACATTTCACTCACCTTATTATTATCATTGATAGAGATGTCGCGAACTGTTCGCCGGCGAACTTGTTCGCGCGAACATCGGGTGTTCGCGCTCGCCGGAAGTTCGCGAACGTCGCGCGACGTTCGCCATTTTGGGTTCGCCATTGTTGGCGCTTTTTTTTGCCCTCTCACCCCAGACCAGCAGGTACATGGCAGCCAATCAGGAAGCTCTCCCTTGGACCACTCCCCTTCCCTATAAAAACCGAAGCCCTGCAGCTTTTTTTCACTCTGCCTGTGTGTGCTGAAGAGATAGTGTAGGGAGAGAGCTGCTGCCTGTTAGTGATTTCAGGGACAGTTGAAAGTTTGCTGGCTAGTAATCGTTTTGATACTGCTCTGTTATTGGAGGGACAGAAGTCTGCAGGGGTTTGAGGGACATTTAAGCTTAGGTAGCTTTGCTGGCTAGTAATCTACCTTCTACTGCAGTGCTCTGTATGTAGCTGCAGTGGGCAGCTGTCCTGCTTCTGATCTCATCTGCTGACTGCTGCAATAACAGTAGTCCTTGTAAGGACTGCTTTTATTTATTTTTTTGTTCCAATACAGAGCAGTATCAAGCAGATTACTAGCCAGCAAACTTACTATCATCTGTCCCTGAAATCACTAACAGCTCTCCCCCTACACTATCTCTTCCAAGCACACACAGGCAGATTTTTCAGATACATTTTTGCCCTTGATCCCCCTCTGGCATGCCACTGTCCAGGTCGTTGCACCCTTTAAACAACTTTAAAATCATTTTTCTGGCCAGAAATGTCTTTTGTAGATGTTAAAGTTCGCCTTCCCATTGAAGTCTATGGGGTTCGCGAACCGTTCGCGAACCGCTCGCAATTTTGCGCAAGTTCGCGAATATGTTCGCGAACTTTTTTTCCGACGTTCGCTACATCCCTAATCATTGACAACTGACATCCTTTCAAAATAGGATAGATCAACTGTCTCCCAGCTGCCAATGGGAGAAGAAAATGACCTTTAAATATTGATTGGTATTTTAGCAACTCATTATCAGTTACTCCAGATGCAGAATGTGTTCACTGGATATGTATTATATGCCTTCATTTCTCAGGAGTCAATGATGTAAGTAAAAGAACAAGAAGATATTGTGGAGATGCCTTAATGAATTTCAATTTGTCACTCTGAATTTGAATTTAATTTTATGCAGTGAGTCTTATGGGCTCTGTGAGATTTGAGGTTTTTTTTCTACTTTGAATAAACTCACAATTTAAAAAAAAACTTAGCTTAATAATTAAAAATCCTGAATATAAAAATTTGATTCAGTACAGCTGTGGAAAAACTTGAACACCTCCAATTTGTGAGTTTATAAGCTCAAAAGAACTTGAAAAACTAAAAATTTCTATCGAACTCGCAAGTTTTTAGATCTGAAGTTTGAGTTTGTTGTGCTTAATAAATACCAAACATTCATGTTTTTGAAAGTATAATTCGAATTTGTGAGTTTTTGTGCAGACAATTTGAATTGTGGCAAAAATTTGATAAATCACCCCCATAGCATTTTACATTCAATCAGGTATAGGTTCTATTATCCAGAAAGGCCAGAAAACTGGGAAGTATATTACCTAAACAAGTGCTATATTTTTCTGAACTTATTCTTCATATAATAATATTTATAAATACATGTCTTAATTCTGTATAAATTCCGATTCATTAGGTTTTGAGGGCCAGATAAAGTGAGGCAATTCACTTTGCAGCATTTGGACTGAATCATAGTAAAGCAAAGAATGATTTTCACCAAGTCATTAATACCCCTTTAGCTTCCAATTTTATCAGTGATTTAGTGAAGTGTTATGTTTTTGGGGGAGACAAGGTCACAGCCAGTGAGTGTGGTATGGTAAGTACAAGGTTGGTTCCCCACATTCTCTTCACTCCCGACCTTTCACAGTCATGCATTTTCCCCTGTTTTTTTGCAGTCTATACCTTGCCTTCAAGGTTCACAGAGGGTGAAACACAAAGGTAACCTTGCTCAGAAGTTAAATAGTTAACAAGGTTCCATTAATTTTTCCAATAAAGAAATGTGCAAAGAGACAAAATGACTACTAATACAAAGTGTAGCTAAAAAAACTCTTTATTGCAATGACGAAATAAAGCAAGCACAATATAAGGCTGAACAAAATATTGTATATGTAAAATACCACAGCAAATATATGATTACAGATATGAAAGCTGAAAATGTCAGGTTATTCATAGAGTTATTTTGATAGCAGTTACGCATATTTTATCATTCAGAGCAGCTCTGTGACATCTGATCTTTTGCTTCTCATAAGTGCTTGGTGTATTTCACATCGAGGTTGTATGCACGGCGAGTTGAGGACCTCTGTCACGGATCATTCATGAAGAACTTTAGGGAACACCATTCTCACAAACAGAAGATGATCTTTATTGCCCCAAACTGCTGTTTGTTAGCAGTGACCTTTGACAGCGTCCTGTGTAATGTTAAGTGGAAGTCAATATCTTCCTCACGCCAGGCAAGGATTGAATATTAAGTTTATCCTGGCATATTACTGCCATGAACAGAAATATATGCAGGTAAACAAAGACTGATGGGACTCAGAGAATCTTTATTATTCTAATAAGCAAGAAGAATCTATTCTTCTACAGGAACCACAAAAACATATACATTGTGGCATGCAGGCATAAATATGTTTTATTGATGTCAGAGATGATGACAAGGAAGATCTATGTTTAAATAGACATTTGAGGCTTTGCTAAAGCAAATCAGTTTTAGGATTTTGCTCAATATGTCTAATGATGTATATAGATAAATGTTTTGATCTGCTATAGTGTGATTCCTTTAAAAGATTACTTAAATATCTGTCTACACAGTGAGTGTGGAAGCTACTAAACGAGTGTTACATGTGAATTAAGTGTTAAGCAGCGTTAAAAACCTTAAGGCGTTGGTGTTTGCTGTGCATGCTGGTAGTGCTGTGTGTTCTGTGTGTTATCTGACTGAGACAAACAGCTTTTTCTTTTCTCTGCTGGGGTAGATACATTTAGTGCATTTATTTTCTTATTGTGTTTTAGCCTGAGATACAGGGGCAAATTTCACCAACTTGCAAATTTTGCCAGCGATCACTTCACCACACTCCGCACCACTTTGGCAGGCCCAAATTCATTACCACTACGCTAATTCACTAAAGTTCGAAGTTGCATCTCAGCAGCCAAATGCTGGCGGATATTTGCTAGTGTTACTTCGGCAGCACAAGCATTGCATATCGAATTTTTGTTAGCGTTCAATTCTACCTTCCAAAACATTGTCAACACTCTTGAGCTTAAGTTAATTTAAACAGGATGGGTACCTAAAAGTCGTATGGACGTCTGTACGTGTGTACATCCTGAGAAAGAGAAAGAAAAAGCACTGGTGAACTCAGCAACACTAAAAAACCTGGACATCCACGGAAGTCAACAGTGGTGGATGATCGCAGAATCATTTCCATGGTGAAGAGAAAACCCTTCACAACAGCCAAGTGAACAACACTCTCCAGGAGGTAGGCATATTGATATCCAAGTCTACCATAAAGAGAAGACTGCATGAAAGTAAATACAGAGGGTGCACTGCAAGGTAATGCAAGGTACAAGCCCCTCATAAGCATTAATAATAGAAAGGCTAGATTGGACTTTGCTAAAAAAAACATCTAAAAAAGCAGCACAGTTCTAAAAAAAAACTAGATGTAAAGTTGAGGACTTCCAAGAGAAATTACCTGTGCCATGAGTAATGTTTAAGAAGACAGAGGGAGCTTAGGGAGATTAATGCTTGGTATAGGGAAGAGGGTTTGGGTTTTTTGGAGAACTGGGCTGATTTCTCCATTGGCTACAGGCTCTTTATAAGGATGGGTTGCACGTCAATGATGATGGTGCAGCTGTTTTGGAGAGAAGAAGATGGCTAGCGAGTTGAAGGAGAATTTAAACTAGGCATGGGGGAAGGGTTCAGTAAAGGATTCGGTAGAAGACAGGTAAATTTGTTGTAAAGTAACTCACCAAACTGTGAATGTGGTCCGGGTGCACCAGCCCCAGACCCCCAGCTATAGGGAGCGGTACAGCAGAAGATAAAGAAGCAGGGCTGACCGGCACTTGAACGGATCCACAAGACCAGAGATATTCAGTTAAAAAATATATTTATTAGTAGAAAAGTTAAAAATGTAGCTTCCTCTACATCCACCCTATGCATTTCGTACCCCTCAGGGTGCTTAGTCATGGGCTCCACTTTTATTTAACTTGCTCATTAATGACTTAGGGGAGGGTATTGTAAGTAATGTATCAGTGTTTGCAGATGACACAAAACTATCCAGCCTTATTAATTCTATCCAGGATGTGGCATCCTTGCAACAGGATCTTGACAAACTGGCAATCTGGGCAGCTAAGTGGCAAATAAGATACAATGTTAATAAATGTAAAGTCATGCACCTGGGATGTAAAAATATCCAAGCCACTTATACCCTTAGCGGGACAGCACTAGGCAAATCCATAATAATAAGATAAGATAGATAATAAACTTGGCTGCAGCAAGCAATGCCAGTCAGCAGTATTAAGGGCAAATAAGGTCTTGAGCTGTATTAAAAGGGGCATTGATTAACAGGAGGGGGTCATTCTTCCACTGTATAGAGCACAGATGAGGTCCCATCTAGAATATGCCATACAGTTTTGGTTTCCATCACTCAAACAGGATATTGTTAAATTAGAGAGGGTACAGAGAAGGGCAAAGAAGCTGGTAAAAAGGTATGGGAAATTTTAGCTATGAGGAGATACTGGCCAAATTGAGGATGTTCACGCTGAAGAAGAGGAGCTTAAGGGGTGATAAATATGTATAAATATATAAGGGGATCATATAATAATCTCTCTAATGCTTAATTTACCAGTAGTTCTTTCCATCTGACACAAGATCACCCATTCCAATTAGAAGAAAGGAGGTTCGATCTAAATATTCAGAGGGCTTTTTTTACAGCGAGAGCCGTGAAGATGTGGCATTCTCTCCCTGAATCAGTCATACAGGCTGATACATTAGATAGCTTTAAGAAGGAGTTGGAATACAGGGAATACAGGGTTATGGAAGATAGCTCATAGGACTAATCGGATTGCCATTTTGAAGTCAGGAAGGAATTTTTCTCCCCTCTGAGGCAAATTGGAGAGGCTTCAAATGGGTTTTTTTCCTTCCTCTGGATCAACTGGCAGTTAGTCAGGTTAAAACAGAGTTAAAAGTTTGAACTTGATGAGCATGTGTCTTTTTTCAACCTAACCTACAATGTTACTAAGTTACTTCTGGACATAAAACGTAGAAATACATTGGGAACACATAGGTTTTAAGCAATTCTATTACTGCATTAGAATGTTCAAGGAAAAATGCTTTATATACATATATGTATATATAAATATATAAGTATATGTGTGTATAAAATATATATATATATATATATATATATATATATATATATATAAAAATATATATATATATATAACAAGGAAAGTTGTGCTCACCACCAATTCTTTAATTTTTTTTGCTGGGGGTGCAATGAGGCTGTGACCACAAAATACATATAGACAATTACAAGAGTCCTCAGGACTCAACCCATTATCAATATATTTAAGACAGAGACATTTTGTGCATACTGCTACTGAAAAATGCCTTACCCTTTAAACAAAACAGGGATTGTTTGTCCATATATTGCAATATATTTAAGCTGGCCAACTACGTCAAAGTCATCCCATATCTGGCCAGTCCTATGCTCAATTTTCATCTGATTCATTAAGAATTCTATTGCTTCATTACATATATATATATATATATATATATATATATATATATATATATATATATATTCAATAAATGTTTTGAAAATGTTAATGCTGACAGTTTGCTTTGTCAAGTGATTGCAAACGTGCTGCATTAATAAAGTGAAAAAACATTGTGTTGCTCAGCCATCGAGCTCTTTCATCTTAACATTTTTTTTTGCCAGAGTTTAACTCACATAGGTGACAAGCAGCATTGGAGCAAATTAAAACAAATCTGCTTGTGCGCATTTAGGTAAGGAAACTATCTATCCATGGAGTCTATCCATTGATCTTTCTGGCATACATTTAACCAATAATGTCCAAATTACCCATTGTTTGTAATTACATTACTGGTGTGTCTGAGGTTAATGTGGTCAATCCATTTCTGCAATGATTTTACTGGCTGGTCTAGAATTGATCTTCACATTGTCCATTATCCATCCTGCAAAAAAACACTGATAGATGCCAATGTATTTTGCTCAGACAAGACACAGTGATAAACTTAATTTGATAAACTGCATTATACACATTTCAGCACTAGCCCCAACTACTATGTGATTGTGTTGCTATCAAATACATTTTGAATCATTTAAAGTGGAGAGTTCTTCATGGGCAGTCTCTACAGCACTCTCTATTAGTTATCTTGTCTTTACAAAATAACTTATAAGAGGGAAACATTTTAACTGTATGGCAATTGTTATTTTATTATTTATTTGTGAAATATTTTTTCCGTGTAATAATGTAGAACCTTTGCTATAAAACCCTACGTTTCCTTGTTGTTCTACTTAACTGAATATGTCTGAGCTGCTCTCTTTTCAAAAGTCACACATGAACATCAGTTATTGTCTGTGAGGTTTGATAATGAACTTTACTCTGGGAATTCTAAGCACTTGTTGATCTTAACTAATTAAAACAGCAACAATCAATAAAGGTTTGTCTTGAAAATAGCAGAGGTCATGCCAAGGGCTCATTTATTTATTGAACCAATCTATCTTTTCAAAGAATGCAGTCTTGAGCAAGGTTTAGAAATGCATGATCTTTTTTTTTTAAAGACGTCTTAGCTTTAATAAAACACTTAGCAGATGACATGTGTGACATATGTGCATTCATCTTTTGTTTTGCTAAGTGTACAATCTATGTTTATTGAAACAGGAAATATTCTTACATTAACATAATATCTGAATATATTTTCATGAAAACCTTTCTGACATTTCTAGGGTTCTCTCTTTATTTATCAAATCATTTGTTTTATATTACTAATGGGAGCAGGGAGCATCAATTGTCCTGACAAACAAACCCACCCATTGAACCAGCCCTAAATGGGCAAATCAAGATAAAACACCAGAAAAGCTAACAACATTCTTCCCTTCAACAGAATATGGCAGAGATAATTAATTTACAGATGGCCGCTGTCAACAACTTCGACATAAAAGTTAATCTTCAGCTGAATTGTACCCTATACCTTAAGACATTCCTGGTGATACTTTGCAAATAAATATCAACACATTGCTTACAGAATGATTGACAAGTAAATGACTTAACTTGTTGAATGGTTTCATAAGCTGCCCATACACATTTTGTATTACTTTCCATCAACAGTGTTCCCAACTGATACCCTTGTACTACGGATATTAGTTAGTGTCCTTTGGAAAGAGCCTTTGTTGTGGGATTCCATGAGGGGTAGGCCTCTGTATGGCTGCCTTTACTGGATGAATTTAAGGAAATAATCTTTCATCTCATACAGAAGCAGTTACAAGTGTGGGCACTGCACATATGGAGCACAGGATATAGCAATTTGCAAGGTCTTAAACTTCTCTGGAAATGAAAGATCATGCCATAATAATGTGTGACTGGGTGAATCACATGATATATAGTAGTGGACAGAGTAGGCCCTTTCTACAGAGCTTGTATAAAATTCTACTCCCAGATGCATTTATGAACTAATAATAGGATTCAAAATGTAAGGGCATACATACCAGCATCCCTTGCAAGGGAGACTCTAGGATTCATAAAGAACTTACTAAAGCATGCATTTAAATTAAATAGCTAACTCTCTACAACTACACAAAAGCCAGGAAATCTGCCTCAGCATTTTAAATACTTGTGGATATTTTCTGTAAAATGCTACTAAATGTTTTATAAAATGCATTCCTGGAGTGGAATCTAGTGGATACAACCTGAGTCACTATATGTACCCCAGTCAAGTAAACACATTGACAATAGATGGGGTTGAAAGCCTTCAAATAGTCAAAGATTAAGCTGAAAATTCCTTTATAGCACTGGTGGAAGTCATAAAGTATTGATAAATAGGTCTACACCACAATAAATATATATTTGTTTCTAAAAAAAACACTTTGAATTATTAATGTGCAAAAACACTATGGGGCAAATTTATCAAGGGTCGAATTTCAAATTTGTGGTTTTTTAAAACTCGTAGAAAATTTATGAAAAAAATCCAATTTTCTAAACTCAGCTAAATAGGATCGACCCAAAAACTCGAATAGAATTTGACGAATAGTGGTGGCGAATAGTCGAATTGGAGTTCTTAAAGGGGTAGAGTATGATAAATCTTGAAAATCTAATTTGAATTTTTAAAAAAACTCAAATCAAATTTTAACAATTTCCTAGTGGAATGTGACAGTTTTGGCCATAAAAAAGTTGAAAATTCAAATTTCCATTCTACCCTTGATAAATCTGCCCGTATCTATTGTTCCTTAAAATAAATATGCTTGAGTCTTTGCTGGCACATTTAAAATGCCAAAGGAAAAGCTACTGTATAACAGCATAAAATGTTTTCATATTTGCAAACAATCTAATAATAAAATTTCCCCGTCAGCAACTAATTATGAGAAATTAATTAAAATAAGGCAGCCTCTATGAAAACCTAACCTTTAAAAAAGGTTTTGAAAGGTTAAAACAAATTTGTTTATTCTCAAAAAGATAAAGCTAGTGCATTGTTAGCTAAATACGGAAAACATGATCTGCTACTCACAGAATAACTTCCATTTATACTCCAAATAATATTACAATTTGTAATCCCAATAAAATAGCTATTGCATTTACAGAATACTATGGGTAAAATGTGAAAAACAATACATTATATCCCTTACCCAACCTCATAAAGATACATTTCACTTTAAAGGTTGACAGTCTTAACCCCTATCCAGCTTGCTTCTCTTACTTTCATACAGTAGGTAATAAAAAGGCACCGAAGTTTGCCCAGGAGCAGTAACCAATAACAACCAATAATATGTTTGCTTTAAACAGGTGACCAGTAAATGCTACCTGCTGATTGGTTGTTATAGGTTACTGCACCTAGACAAACTTAGTGCCTTTTATTACATAACCCCAATAATCTCTTGATTTCTAAATGTGAACTAACACAGGGACAGTTACCAGATGATTTCCTACAAGATACAATTGTACCCAAAGCAGCAAACACAGAGCAGTCAAACTCACCTCCTAGATTAAGCTTTATACCAGCATTAAAAATTAATAATACAACTACCTATATAATCAGTGAAAATGTGTATAAACAAGATGAAGACATAATAGGGTAATACATAAAAAAATATATTCCCAGACAGTAAACAAACATAAAAACTGTGGTTGGCCATCTTACTATCTATTAAACAACATAAATGTATCATCTAGTGATTCTAAAAACCTATTTACATAAACCTCTTAAAATGCTAAATTATGATAGATTATAAATGAATTAGTGCTTAACACTTCATATGTCTTCAGTTCATAAAAATAGTCTTTTGGCATTCAATAAATGAATTTCCCACAAGTAGAGCAACACCAGTTATTAAAATGTTGATTTCAGCTTGCCCACAACTGTGCACAGATAGACGGAATTCCAAAGGTCAGCCTCTGACAATTTGTTACTAAGTTAATATTTCAGATATCTATTTGTATGCTGGTGGTAAAAGGAACAGATCAGCAAAATCACATATTATAAGGGCATGTAGCCCGCCTCCAACCTGGCCCACAACGCCATTTTATATACCTGTGTCTGCTCCCTTCTCAGACATCATTTGAGGGGAGGAGGAGAGAGCAAGTACATAAACCAGAACTGACTGTCACTTGTAAGAACGATGAAGAGAGGCCGTGGGAGCGACCAGGCAATGATAAATTTAGTTTGGCCTGCCCATGACTTGCCTCTGTGGGCAATTGGTTTGCCTGCACCTGCCCAAACTGTGGATTTCAGATCAGCACATTACTAAGCTTCATCTCCTACTCTGAGTATTTCCTGTCATACTTTTTCTACTTCTTCTTGTCTACATGCAGCCTAGAAAGGTAATTAGGCAAAGTGATGAATTGGTATCCTCTTTTTGAAAGAAGGAGTTTGGAATTACAATAGATACGTTTGAAAGTATGTTCCAAGAGGGATGTGTTTGTCTATGTGTTCTTGGGAGACACAAGACTGAGATGTATCAGGGATAATGGCTCTTGATCAATATTATTGGAACTGGAAACCATCCTAAAAAAAGGGCCTATCTTTAACTAATGGAGGTAGGTCTGGAGACCAACATGCCTCTCATTAATACCATTTGAATTCTTATGGAACTATCAGTCAAACTGGATCTTTGCAACCTCAAGGAACAACAATATCAAGGCCTGCAGTATACCAACCTAACTGTGGTTTGATTATATGGGTACTATCTGTAGGATACTCTAAGTAAATCTTGCCAGTTAGTGGCTTAAATGACACCATCTTGCTGATTAAAATGTCAAGAAAATCATATGCCTGACCTCTAAATTCTCTTGCCTGTTAAATAAACTATGTTATGGTTTATGAGTCAAGAATGCCCTTATTTTTACACAATAACCTTAGTCAAATTCAGATGATTGACTTCACTATAAATCAGGCAATATACAGTATACACAAACAAACCATGTACAGATATATTCCATTTATCTTTCATGAAGAGCAAAATTGTATGTTATTTCTATTTTCTCGTGGAACTGAAAACGAATGTACTTATTATAAAATGTTATTAGAATGTACAAGTTACATACTGAATATCTTGTGGTTAATAAATGACCAAACACACACACACACACACACACACACACACACACACACACACACACACACACACACACACACACACACACACACACACACACACACACACACACACACACACACACACACACACACACACACACACACACACACACACACACACACACACACACACACACACACACACACACACACACACACACACACACACACACACATATAGTTTATGTGCAGTGAGGCAAAATGGGAAGCTAATTTGAAATTAAATAAATACTTCTGCATTAAAGAATTTTACTTCCATTACATATATTAAACCCCTGTGGTGTTTCAATTATAGCAAGTTGCAAAGAATCATCTAAACCAAAATCTGTGTTCTAAATATGTGTAAAACATCATGCAATGCAAGCACAATAATACTGTATATTGTTCTTTTAAGCCCCTGTTAATGTCACAGAAATTGTAGCAAAATTCTTTTTCTATGCCTGTACAATACAAGCGACAAAAAGCTAGATTTACAAAAGTGTAATTTCATGGATTTGATCTGTAAATGTATCGTATTAGAGAACTTTATTAAATATGGGGAAAAAGAAAATCATTAGGCTATAAAAGACTTAGATATAGCAGAAAATAACATAGTACATGCTGAAAGAGGCATAGATCTGGTGTCAAATAAGAAACCATTGCCATTGTGAATTAAAAAATGCCTGAAGTCATTTCAAATGATCACTTTTGACCTGTAAATAGCATATTTATTTGCTTTTCCCCATTGGTTTTTGGCCACCCATTCCTGAACTGAGGAGGGAATTATGTTTCATACCTAGATCTCATTTTGTTAACAAAATAATTAGATATTGGGGTCATTTACAGACCTTGGACGCAAGCACAAGATCAATAAGGAGTGTAAAAAGTGCACCTCTTAGTGCTCATTCAAAGACAACTTTCAATTTGGTGGGTAATATACTGTAATTGTATACTTTTATTAAATGAAAGAAGACGAAAATTAAAGCATAGTTATTAAGTACAGTGTTCTGTACTTATTTCATGCACAACTTATTGACATCCTAATGGCATTACGCCCTGCACTTTGATTATTTATTCTCTGCATGGCATATATATATATTTAGATACATGATAGCACAGATTAAATTCTCTGCATGTCTGTCAAACATTTAAAAGAATGAAAACGGATTAAATGGAAATAAGGCATTTGGGAGCTATTTTCATTTAATTGTAGATAATGAAAAGGAAAAAAAGACAAAGACAAATCAAACTGTATTGTAGGACTCTCAACACTTCCAAAAAGACCATTTGTTAGGGAAGGAGTGTAACTGGATTTGGTAATTACAAAGCAAAAATCACAAACTTTTAAATGAGCAATTGAATTTATTGAATGTATTACCTCTGTATTGTGAGCTTGAAATGATTCTCTGTAATGTATAAATAAACGATTCTAACATTTTATTAAAATCATCTTGAAGTTGCTATGTTAACTCTTTTGTCAAACATTTTCCAAAGTTCTATGAATGATTATTATTTGCTTTATACTATATACAGTACCTTTTTTGCATACCTATTATTTTGTTGTGTTATGGCTATATTATTTCAGTATCTGTAGGTATTAAAGTAACAACATATATTACAGTAACAAATTTAGATAAATAAGACAAGTATGCCAGAAACTCTTCTCAAAATGGCGGCGGTAAAGGCCTAGCAGCGCATCGCTCTACCCCGGAGAGGGAGACTGAGGAGGAGGACTCCAACAATGATAACATTGTCGGAGACCCACAACCAGTAGACACACCAATGGATGAACCAACACTCCGAGATGTTTTGAAAGAAATCAGGGCTGCTAATGATACCTGTACAACACTTATACAGTCCAAGACTGATGAAATCAAAATTGATTTATCCATCATCAAGCACGACCTCCAAAAGCTGTGGGAGTCGCGAGTGAGCAATCTTGAAGACTCTTGCCGTGAGCTACCCACTCAATATTGTGCAATGCAAAAACTGATGGTGGAATGTCAGCGCAAATCGGACGATTTGGAGAATCGCCTGCGTAGGAGTAACCTACGGTTTGTGGGCTTCCCTGAAAAGGCCGAGGGGGCTGCTCCCGAAACCATTGAACGGGCACACCGGGTACCTACCAGGCAGTCACCGCCAGGAGCCCCACCTAGGCCGATGATCGCCAAACTCCTCAACGCAAGGGATCGAGACAACTGCTTGCACTGGCTAGAGTACAGGGTCAGCTACGTAATCAAGATGCCACGGTCTCCATTTAGCTGATTACTCCATGGAGGTCCAGAGACAACGCACGGGATTCCAGAGCTGCAAGATTCGTCTACACAAAGCTGGGCTCACGTACGCCATGCTGTATCCAGCCAGGCTCCGGATACAAGCGGATGATCGCACCATGTTTTTCACTGCACCACAGGATCTGAACCAGTGGTTGGATGCGAGAGGAGTGAATTAATACTTTCTACGGATATGCCACGCTCTGTATGTGAGTACTGTACATGAATGCCTTTTGTCAAGCCTTGCAGGAGGCTTTATACTGTCACCTCCGCCCGTCCGGGCACTGTCACACAGCTTAGGAATTGGCATTAACTCTGTCAGCTACAAAGGGATTCTTTGAGTTTTCCAGAGGAACACTACTATTACCATGGCTTGGTCTCCCGTTTATATGTACAGCTATGCCGCTAGTATCCTGTTATGTCCCTTGGCAGGTTATTGTTTATTTTCATATCTGAAACTGCGGGTTCATTTATTTTTCCCAAGGTGCGACTTTTTCGCTTTTTGTTTTTAGACTGTTTTTTTTACTTTTGGTTTTTGTATGTTGAACCACTAATTTTGTTCACCCCTAGTGGCACCAACGGAGTGGCACGACATGCCCCCAACAAGAATGAACAAACAGGTTAAATTTTGGGCTCAAGTTCTACCTTCTGTTAGTTATGAGGTGGAAGGGGAGGGGGGTTTCTCTTGTGGGCGGCTTAGAGTTGTTCTCTTGTTACACATCTCTAAGCCAATAGTTAAACTTTCTTATGCAATTTTTTTGCTCTATGCTCAAAGAACCGCTTTGATATGTACTGCAATGTTTAAGGTATATATGCTGTTACAACTACCAGTCTAAACACTAGGAGGCTATTTCTTAATATACTGATGGATTGTGGGATAGAGGTCAATCATTGCAAGCCTTGGTTGAGCTCACACAAGACTTTGGCAGAGTTTCTGGATTACAAACAAACACACAAAAATCTGTACTATTTTTGGTGGATGTGTTGCAACCAGGTGAAACGTTGAATGCCTGTCCTTTGCAAGTAGTAAATTCTTTCACATACTTGGGTTTGCAGATAGCACTTCCAATTGGAAAGTTTCAGGAATTGAACCTGGACCAGTTAATTCATTGGACTCAGCACAAATTCAAAACCTGGGAATCGTTGCCAGTGGGGCCAGCGGGTAGGGTGCTGCTAGTTAAAATGTTTATTCTCCCTAAATGGCTATATACCCTCTGGCATTCGCCTATCCTTATACCTAAGAAGTTCTTTGCAGGAATACATAGCATTATCAGCAAATTCATACGGGGTACCTCTAGGCCACGCCTGCGCCTTCCTACCCTAATGAGACCTAGGGATGAGGGGGGTTTGGCACTGCCAGATCTATATTTGTACTACCTCATAGCACAGCTCATTCATTGCATACCATGGGTGCAGGAAGGTATATCCCCCCCGCTGTCACAGCTGTCAATAGCGGCGAACCATCCAACCACCCCCTGGGCAGCACTGTTGGTTAAACAGCCTAAGAAATTGCAAATGCCGTTGGTGTGGCTACAGAGCAACATCTTACGCATAGCCCATAGACTGGTTAGTTACAATAAACTAGCACCCCAAACTCCTCTCTGGGATAACCCTGAGTTCCTGGGCCTGGCAGTGATCTCCCCCCAAAGATATGGTGCGATCTTGCAATAGTTTCAGTGGCAGACATATGGGAGGCAGACCAGGCGATATCTCTACTCCAACTTCACCAAATTAGAAACCTTCCCCAAGCTCAATGGTTAATGTACCATAGAATTGTTACTACCTTGCAGGAATTTAGAGGGCAACCTAACACAGAGATAGAGAACTCTCCCATTATTGATGCCTTATCCGCCAGTACCTTCAAGAGAAGGATATCAAACTTATATACACTATATACACTATATACACTTATATACACTACTATGCAAACTACAATATGTGGATACTGAATTAAAGGCCAGAGGAGCGTGGGAGGCATATATAGGCATAATAACTGATGAACAGTGGGAGTGGGTATTGAGCACTCCTAAAATAGTAGCCCACTCATACAGTTATACTTGGTCCATAGAGCATACTATACAGTACAGAGACTGTATGCTATGAAGCTGTTACCCTCTCCTATTTGCCCCAGATGTGAGTTGGAACCTGCTACTTTGCTTCACACGCTATGGGAGTGTCACAGGGTCCAGTTGTATTGGAAAGAAATTACTCTATGTTTGTCCTCGATTGTACCAGATTGGGGAAAGGGGGATGCTAGGAATTGCATGTTAACAATTGATCTCAATGAAACATTGGACTTGCATACAAGGCTTTTTCTTGCCAAAGCGCTATTTCAGGCAAGATGCTTATTGACCTTACACTGGAAAGACCTAACCCCTCCTACATTTCGTGAATGGCATCAAGCTATGGCAGACTTAGCTGCACTAGAATGTGTGGTGTTGGAAAAGAGAGGGCAAATGCTCAAAAACATTCAAATCTGGAGACATTTCTTGTACAGATGCAGCCACTTTGGTTTGTCTGTTTGACACAGAATAGCTAAACACAGATATCCCATTTATCTCATTTAACACAGAAAACTGCGTCACAACATCCCATCTAATTAAAGCATTCACCATTGTGAACAATGGAGCTTTGGTATGCTAATGAAAAGGTTAAATGCATTAAATGAGTTAAGATGACTTAAGATAACACAGTTTCTTCAATTACCCCTGAGTCATGACGCATTTAACTCACAAATCCAAGTGGCTTCATCTGTACACTGTTCTGATTGATGTAACCTTATAACATTGATGTGATGAATCTGTTTCAATAAAATCTTCTTTGAAAAAAAAGTCAAATCCAAAGGTGAACAACTCCTTTAAGACTTTAAAACTTGAATGTGTCTACATTTAACAGTGTCACCAGCTTATCAGTGAGCTTCTCTACATTATCACTGCACTATGCCTGCACACTCTGGCAAATAAGCTCAAACACCACATTCATTGTTGACATCTGGAAGCTTGGTCAGCTGATTGACTCTTTTAAATATAATATTAGATACACCACTGTTCTGAAGAGGAACACATGTTTTATTTCCTGAATGATGACAGTGGCAATTCAAAAAGAACTTTACCCAGAAGGAGGCTTCCTTTGGAATAGGGAACAAAAGTGCATTTTGGATACTAGTCCCTTCCAGAGTCCTGTATGATCTCAGCTACCCATGGGGCATAACATATGCTGTACAAGTATTTTCTTACAGATCTCCAGCGGCTGCTTGTATATGATTGTTGGAATTCTCAGGTATGTACTATGTACTAGTTTTGTCCATTTATAGCAATTTAACACATTATAGTCTACAGACCCTGAACTCAATTTAATCCAATGGGCTACTTTGACCTTCGACTACGACCTTCGACTTCAAATCGAACAATTCAAACTAAAAATCTTTCGACTATTCGACCATTCAATAGTCGAAGTACTGTCTCTTTAAAAATTTCTTCGACCCCCAGTTCGCCACCTAAAACCTACCGAGGCCAATGTTAGCCTATGGGGAAGGTCCCCATAGGCTTCCTAACAATTTCCTGATCGAAGGAATATCCTTCGATCCATGGATTAAAATCCTTCAAATCATTCGATTTGAAGGATTTAATCGAACGATTATTAGAGATGGCGCGAACTGTTCGCCGGCGAACTTGTTCGCGCGAACATCGGGTGTTCGCGCTCGCCGGAAGTTCGCGAACGTCGCGCGACGTTCGCCATTTTGGGTTCGCCATTGTTGGCGCTTTTTTTTGCCCTCTCACCCCAGACCAGCAGGTACATGGCAGCCAATCAGGAAGCTCTCCCCTGGACCACTCCCCTTCCCTATAAAAACCGAAGCCCTGCAGCGTTTTTTTCACTCTGTCTGTGTGTGCTGAAGAGATAGTGTAGGGAGAGAGCTGCTGCCTGTTAGTGATTTCAGGGACAGTTGAAAGTTTGCTGGCTAGTAATCGTTTTGATACTGCTCTGTTATTGGAGGGACAGAAGTCTGCAGGGGTTTGAGGGACATTTAAGCTTAGGTAGCTTTGCTGGCTAGTAATCTACCTTCTACTGCAGTGCTCTGTATGTAGCTGCAGTGGGCAGCTGTCCTGCTTCTGATCTCATCTGCTGACTGCTGCAATAACAGTAGTCCTTGTAAGGACTGCTTTTATTTATTTTTTTGTTGTTTTACTACTACTACTACTACTACTACTACTACTACTATAAGAGCCCAGTGCTATTAGTCTAGCAGTGTTGGGGAGTGGGACTGGTGTGCTAATCTGCTGCTCCTAGTAGTTCAGCAGCACCAACTGTAATTTTTTTTTTTTAATATTCATTTTTTTTTTATTTTACTTTTTTTTATTTTACTACCGCTGTAGTAGTGTATAAGTTGACCTTTTAGGCATTATTTGCCCTGTAGGCATTTTTTGCCCAGTGTGTTATTCAACCAACAGCCATCTAGCTGTGTGACCTTGTTCACATTCTGTCTAAATATCCATAATATTACCGTCTCCAGAAAAAACACCGGAGTGACTTTTTTCAAGCAGCCATAATAAATTTTACGTAATCCGTATCCATCGCTGTAGTAGTGTATAAGTTGACCTTTTAGGCATTATTTGCCCTGTAGGCATTTTTTGCCCAGTGTGTTATTCAACCAACAGCCATCTAGCTGTGTGACCTTGTTCACATTCTGTCTAAATATCCATAATATTACCGTCTCCAGAAAAAACACCGGAGTGACTTTTTTCAAGCAGCCATAATAAATTTTACGTAATCCGTATCCATCGCTGTAGTAGTGTATAAGTTGACCTTTTAGGCATTATTTGCCCTGTAGGCATTTTTTGCCCAGTGTGTTATTCAACCAACAGCCATCTAGCTGTGTGACCTTGTTCACATTCTGTCTAAATATCCATAATATTACCGTCTCCAGAAAAAACACCGGAGTGACTTTTTTCAAGCAGCCATAATATATTTTACGTAATCCGTATCCACCGCTGTAGTAGTGTATACGTTGATCTTGTGGGCATTATTTGCACAGTGTTTTCTTCAAACCGCCATCTAGCTGTGTGAGCTTGTTCACATTTTGTCTAAATATTGATAATATTATCGTCTCTAGAAAAACCACTTGAGTTACTTTTTTTCAAGCAGCATTCTTATATTTTACGTAATCCGTATCCACCGCTGTGTATACGTTGACCTTGTAGGCATTATTTGCACAGTGTTTTCTTCAAACCGCCATCTAGCTGTGTGAGCTTGTTCACATTTTGTCTAAATATTGATAATATTATCGTCTCTAGAAAAACCACTTGAGTTACTTTTTTTCAAGCAGCATTCTTATATTTTACGTAATCCGTATCCACCGCTGTGTATACGTTGACCTTGTAGGCATTATTTGCACAGTGTTTTCTTCAAACCGCCATCTAGCTGTGTGAGCTTGTTCACATTTTGTCTAAATATTGATAATATTATCGTCTCTAGAAAAACCACTTGAGTTACTTTTTTTCAAGCAGCATTCTTATATTTTACGTAATCCGTATCCACCGCTGTGTATACGTTGACCTTGTAGGCATTATTTGCACAGTGTTTTCTTCAAACCGCCATCTAGCTGTGTGAGCTTGTTCACATTTTGTCTAAATATTGATAATATTATCGTCTCTAGAAAAACCACTTGAGTTACTTTTTTTCAAGCAGCATTCTTATATTTTACGTAATCCGTATCCACCGCTGTGTATACGTTGACCTTGTAGGCATTATTTGCACAGTGTTTTCTTCAAACCGCCATCTAGCTGTGTGTATTATCGTTTCCAGAAAAACCAACTGAGTTTTTGTTGTTGTTGTTTTTTTAAAAATAATGCCAGGCAAAGGCAGGCCGCCACGCAGAGGCCGTGCTAGGGGCCGTGCTGCTATGCAATCCTGTGGCCCTAGCAAATTGCCCAGTTTTAAAAAGCCAATGACCCTGAACTCCCAAAATGCTGAAGAGGTAGTTGACTGGCTTACACAGCACACCCCATCCTCTACCGTTTCTAACTTTACCACAACATCCTCCTCATCCTCCACTGCTATGGCCACCCCACGTAACACTTCCTCCACCACCGGTGCCCCTTCTTCACTGGAGTCAGAGGAGTTATTTTCCCATGAGTTTCTTGAACTGAGTAATGCGCAACCATTATTGGCAGAAGAAGATGAAGGAGATGAGGACGTTACACCAGATTTAATTCTGGCAGAGAACACGACAGAGATGGACATAATGATGAGTGATGAGGAGGAGGTCCCCGCTGCTGCTTCCTTCTGTGATGTGTCAGAAGAAATTGATGCATCTGAGGAGAATGATGATGAGGAGATTGATGTTTTGTGGGTGCCTAGTAGAAGAGAGCAAGAGGAGGGTAGTTCAGATGGAGAGACGGAGAGTCAGAGAGGCAGTAGGAGAATAAGACTTAGAAGAAGCAGGGAGGACAGCCCGCAGGGATCAGTAGGGCAACAACATGTATCGGCACCTGTGTTCAGCCAGCCAACGCACCCGCCATTGCCGCCAATGCCGCCAACTTCTACTGTTACCGCCAGATCGCACACTTCCAAAAAGTCAGCAGTGTGGGATTTTTTTAATGTGTGTGCCTCTGACAAAAGCATTGTAATTTGCAATGAGTGCAGTCAGAAACTGAGCCTTGGTAAGCCCAACAGCCACATAGGTACAACTTCTATGCGAAGGCACATGAGCGGCAAGCACAAAGCACTTTGGGAGCAACACCTCAAAGGCAACAGGCAAACTAAAAGCCACACTCCTTCTGGTCCAGCATCTTACTGCTCTACCTCTGCTCTCCTTGACCCATCTGAACCACCCTCCACTCCGCCTTCCACCTTGACCACCTGTTCCCATTCCCAGTCATCTGCCACCAGCCAAGTTTCTGTGAAGGCCATGTTTGAGCGTAAGAAGCCAATGTCTGACTGTCACCCCCTTGCCCGGCGTCTGACAGCTGGCTTGTCTGCACTCTTAGCCCGCCAGCTTTTACCATACCAGCTGGTGGACTCTGAGGCCTTCCGCAAATTTGTAGCAATTGGGACACCGCAGTGGAAGGTACCCAGCCGCAATTTTTTTTCTAAAAAGGGAATACCACACCTGTACCAACATGTGCAGAGCCAAGTTACCGCATCTCTGTCACTTAGTGTTGGGCCAAAGGTCCATATGACTACTGACGCATGGTCCTCCAAGCATGGTCAGGGCAGGTATGTCACCTACACTGCCCACTGGGTGAACTTGGTAATGGCTGGGAATGGGAAGCAGGGAATGGGTAGCTCAACAACAACAACAACAGTGGAGTTGGTGTCACCGCCACGGATTGCACGCGGTTCTGCCACCACCTCTACTCCTCCATCGCTCTCTACCTCGTCTTCTTCCTCTTCTTCTTCTTACTCTGCTGCTGGGTCCTCCTTCTCCTCCTCCACACCTGTGCACCCCCAGCTCCCCCTAGGCTATTCGACGTGCCAGGTACGCCGTTGTCACGCTGTCTTGGGGATGACGTGCCTGGAAAGCAAAAACCATACCGGATCTGTACTCCTGTCATCTCTGCAGTCACAGGCCGATCGGTGGCTGACCCCACACCAACTGCAGATCGGAAAAGTGGTGTGTGACAATGGAAGCAATCTGTTGGCAGCGTTGAGACTGGGAAATTTAACACATGTGCCCTGCATGGCACATGTGTTAAATTTAATAGTCCAACGTTTTGTCTCCAAGTACCCAGGATTCCAGGACGTTCTCACCCAGTCCAGAAAGGTGTCGGCCCATTTCAGACGTTCCTACACAGCCATGGCACGCCTTGCTGACATTCAGCAGCGCTACAACATGCCAGTCAGGCGTTTGATTTCTGACAGCCAGACTCGCTGGAATTCAACGCTCCTTATGTTGGAACGTCTGCTGCAACAACAAAGGGCCGTCAACGAGTACCTTTTTGAACTGGGTGGTAGGACTGGATCTGCAGAGCTGGGGATTTTTTTCCCCCTGTTACTGGGTGCTTATGCGCGATGCCTGCAGGCTCATGCGACCTTTTGAAGAGGTGACAAATATGGTCAGTCGCACCGAAGGCACCATCAGCGACCTAATACCCTTCGCTTTCTTCCTGGAGCGTGCCGTGCGACGAGTGACAGATGAGGCTGTAGACCAGCGTGACGAGGAGCTGGAAGCGCACGATTTATGGTCGGAATCACCAGAACGAACCCAGGCACCTGCTGCAACGCAGGGAGAGGTGCCAGAAGTGGAGTCAGAGGAGGAAGGTGGCTTTGTGGAGGAGGAGGAGGAGGACCAACAGGAGCAGGCTTCCCAGGGGGCTAGTGGTGACCTTTTGGGGACCCCTGGTCTTGTACGTGGCTGGGGGGAGGAGACCGTGGATGATGCAGTCCTTGATAATGAGGAAGCGGAGATGGATAGCTCTGCATCCAACCTTGTGAGAATGGGGTCTTTCATGCTGTCATGCCTGTTGAAGGACCCCCGTATCAAGAGGCTTAAGGAGAAGGACCTGTACTGGGTCGCAACGCTACTAGACCCTCGGTACAAGCATAAAGTGGCAGAAATGTTACCAACATACCACAAGGCATTTACAAACCAGCCTGCAAAACATGTTGTACAATGCTTTTAAGGGTGATGTCACTTCAGGAACTCATCAACATTCCAGGGGCAGAGGTGCCAGTAATCCTGCCACGAGCACACCTGCAAGGACAAAGCCCTTTGGCCGGTCTGTAACATCAGACATGCAAATGTTTTTCTGTCCAAGGCAGCGCCACAACCCTTCTGGATCCACCCTCAAAGAACGCCTCGACCGGCAGGTAGCGGACTACCTGGCATTAACTGCAGATATCGACACTCTGAGGAGCGATGAACCCCTGGACTACTGGGTGCGCAGGCTTGATCTGTGGCCAGAGCTGTCACAATTTGCCATGAACCTCTTGTCTTGCCCAGCCTCAAGTGTGCTCTCAGAAAGGACCTTCAGTGCAGCAGGAGGGATTGTAACTGAGAAGAGAACTCGCCTAGGTCACAAAAGTGTCGATTACCTGACCTTTATTAAAATGAATGAGGGGTGGATCTCGGAGGGTTACTGCACGCCGGAAGACTTGTTCTGACTTCTATGCAGCTGTCCTTCTCTTCAAGCCTCATGACTCCACACACAGCTGTCCTTTAGCGTCCTCCTCCCTCCGCCACCGTTACAAACTAGGGTGCAAACCCTACTGGTTTAATTTTTTCTGGCCTCTGTGCTTCAGTGGCTGCAACCAAAAAAACTGGGCAAACAATGTCTACAAGGTCAACGTATGGCGAAAAATGACTATTTTCAGCATTTATATGGCATATTTTTTCTGGCAACTGTGCTTCAGTGGCTGCGTCCAAAAAAATGCATATTTTCTGCATTTATATGGCATAATTTTTCTGGCCTCTGTGCTTCAGTGGCTGCAACCAAAAAAATGCATATTTTCTGCATTTATATGGCATAATTTTTCTGGCCTCTGTGCTTCAGTGGCTGCAACCAAAAAAATGCATATTTTCTGCATTTATATGGCATAATTTTTCTGGCCTCTGTGCTTCAGTGGCTGCAACCAAAAAAATGCATATTTTCTGCATTTATATGGCATAATTTTTCTAGCCTCTGTGCTTCAGTGGCTGCAACCAAAAAAATGCATATTTTCTCCATTTATATGGCATAATTTTTCTGGCCTCTGTGCTTCAGTGGCTGCAACCAAAAAAATTTATATTTTCAGCATTTATATGGCATAATTTTTCTGTCAACTGTGCTTCAGTGGCTGCGACCAAAAAAATGCATATTTTCTGCATTTATATGGCATAATTTTTCTGGCCTCTGTGCTTCAGTGGTTGCAACCAAAAAAATTTATATTTTCAGCATTTATATGGCATAATTTTTCTGGCAACTGTGCTTCAGTGGCTGCGACCAAAAAAATGACTATTTTCAGCATTTATATGGCATATTTTTTCTGGCCTCTGTGCTTCAGTGGCTGCGGCCAAAAAAACTGGGCAAACAATGCCTACAAGGTCAACAATGTTGACCTTGTAGGCATTGTTTGCCCAGTTTTTTTGGCCGCAGCCAATGAAGCACAGAGGCCAGAAAAAATATGCCACATAAATGCTGAAAATAGTCATTTTTTGCCATACGTTGACTCAACGTATATGGCAAAAAATGACTATTTTCAGCATTTATATGGCATATTTTTTCTGGCAACTGTGCTTCAGTGGCTGCAACCAAAAAAACTGGGCAAACAATGTCTACAAGGTCAACGTATGGCGAAAAATGACTATTTTCAGCATTTATATGGCATATTTTTTCTGGCAACTGTGCTTCAGTGGCTGCGTCCAAAAAAACTGGGCAAACAATGTCTACAAGGTCAACGTATGGCGAAAAATGACTATTTTCAGCATTTATATGGCATATTTTTTCTGGCAACTGTGCTTCAGTGGCTGCGTCCAAAAAAACTGGGCAAACAATGCCTACAAGGTCAATGTATGGCAGTTGTTTAAAGAGAACAGTAGGTGCTGCTGAACTACTAGGAGCAGCAGATTAGCACACCAGTCCCACTCCCCAACACTGCTAGACTAATAGCACTGGGCTCTTATAGTAGTAGTAGTAGTAGTAGTAGTAGTAGTAGTAAAACAACAAAAAAATAAATAAAAGCAGTCCTTACAAGGACTACTGTTATTGCAGCAGTCAGCAGATGAGATCAGAAGCAGGACAGCTGCCCACTGCAGCTACATACAGAGCACTGCAGTAGAAGGTAGATTACTAGCCAGCAAAGCTACCTAAGCTAAAATGTCCCTCAAATCCCTGCAGACTTCTGTCCCTCCAATACAGAGCAGTATCAAGCAGATTACTAGCCAGCAAACTTACTATCATCTGTCCCTGAAATCACTAACAGCTCTCCCCCTACACTATCTCTTCCAAGCACACACAGGCAGATTTTTCAGATAAATTTTTGCCCTTGATCCCCCTCTGGCATGCCACTGTCCAGGTCGTTGCACCCTTTAAACAACTTTAAAATCATTTTTCTGGCCAGAAATGTCTTTTTTAGATGTTAAAGTTCGCCTTCCCATTGAAGTCTATGGGGTTCGCGAACCGTTCGCGAACCGCTCGCATTTTTGCGCAAGTTCGCGAATATGTTCGCGAACTTTTTTTCCGACGTTCGCTACATCCCTAACGATTATCCCTTCGATTGTTTGATCGTAGGAATAGCAGTAAATCCTTTAACTTCGATATTAGAAGTCGAAGGATTTTACTTTGATGGTCAAAAAAGTTGCTTTTTTGTGCTACAGCACAAGATTTTTCCATGAGCGGTGGTCGTTTTTGTTGGTTGTTGGTCTGTAAAAAAATCCATAAGCAAACGGCAGAATGTTCAAAAATATCTTGATGCTATTCCTTATGAATATTCAGAGGTTTTTATTAAGTGTAACTTTACCCTCGTTATTCGACCCTCGTTATTCGACCCTAGGTAAATAATTAAATTTAATTCAACCCAAAACCGCTTATCGAGTGAAGTCTTTTACATTTTCTTCTGGTTTCCTTTATGTCATCTTTAAGCATACTGTATATCAAATCTTTTTCATGGAAATGCTGGTTATGGTTGTGGGCCCTTGCTACTTACTCCAATTACTAATCTAGCCAAACCTAGTGAACACAGCCATTGAGCATGCATTTGACTTACTCAAGATGCGCTTCTGTTGTTTGAACCATTCAGACAATCATCTATTGGGGGATCTTCAATTACCTGAAGCTATAAAAGGTGTTGTGCAACATAAAGATCCTCCTGTTCATCCTGCAGAGGCAGGCCAACGTGGGAACCAGGTCCAGCAGCATATCATTCATGGACACTTCTTTTGTAAGTTCATTTAAAATGCTATCACACATGACATTCTGATTGGTTAGCTTACTAATGTAATGAGTCTGCTATCTCATCTATGACCATGCTCATTTTTAGTTTATATCATACTGTACACACATCCTCTACAAAGCATTACACTCTCATTTAAAGAGGCTGGTTGCTATAGTAAAATGTACCCTAACAACAAGACATCTCAGTAAGATAGTGTAGGTGTTACAACAAAGCTATATGTTTGATGTTCAATTATAAACCAATATTTTACGTGTGTCTGTGTGTGTGTGTGAATGACATTTTCCCTTAATCTAAACATTTCTAAAGAATGGGAAGTAAACCTCGTAAGTAAACCTTATTTTTAGCATTTAAGCTAGGTTTGGAGTACATGAGTGAGACTGTAGCCTTTGCCCTTTTGCATAAGTTGAAACTGTCATCTAATAAATGTTGGCCATTAATTGATCAATAAAATCTTTGACACCATTTTTATCAATAAAAATAAAAAGATCCTTAAAACTGAATGCTTTTTGTTGTGGCTTGTGTGGCACAAATACAATTACATCCACTTACAAACACCTGACCATTGGGGTCAAATAAAATGCACTTTGCTGCAAATGTTATACTACCAAATAATACAGTATCCACAAAGCAAATCATATATATCAGGACAATAGTTAATTATATTATAATATAATAATTATTTCTTTTTTTGGAATATTTGAAGTGGGACATGCTATAGCACTTGGTTGTCTCAGCCGGTTGTATAACAAAGGCAATCTTGTTGACACAATCTGTTTTTTGTTTTACGCCCTGGTGTCACATATAAATTCACAAGTGGTTGTTGTGTCCGCACTAGATATGGGAGTTATGTCAGAGTTTTTTTTTTAATGTTTTCTACAAGTTTGCACAATGATGAAGCGATATGTGCCAATGAACAATTGATTTCAAATAGATGTTGTTGTGTTGTAAAATTTTGTTCAAGGAGTTCTGTCTGATTGTGCTCCATTCTTTTCATTGTTGCAGCCAATCATAATTTTGATTTTCCATTCTTAGTAGCTGCAAATGTAATTTAGAAATGTCTATTTTTCTCCTACAATGCAAATTCACCATATCATTATGGCATCTAATTTGTGTTACCACATAGGAATAGTTGTATGATTGGAATGGCTTATTGTATACATGCAATGGATCCAGCGCTTCAGATGGTTCCCGATTCTCCTCTGGCACTGAAAATACAGCATCATCATGTGATTATGCTTCTTACTCATTTTCTACTTCACTTACAAGATAACTTGTATTGTCTACATATTTTTCACTAAAAATGGTTGCATTATCAGCAACTTCACTATCTGGGCTTGTACAAACACTCAATAAAGCCATGTGGATGGTAATTGTGTAAAAAAGGATCATGATGTGCAGCTGTTGGAAAATCATAAAGTGATGGTGTTGTTGTTGTTGGGTCATTAGCAACATAATGTATACGGTGGGTACTGTTGCACCATAAACACTATATGGGCGAGTTGTTGGCGAGCTAGGAAAAGATGGTTGGTAGACGACAAAACGACTCTCTCTTATATTTTCAGCATGACGAACAATTGGCATTTCTTTTTCTGTTAGATTAGGAGTGTCATTTGAAACAGCATCCATTGTTAAGGTGTTAGAAGTTGAACTATTATTTTTGGCTAAGTTGCTTTTTTGTGCTACAGCACAAGATTTTTCCATGAGCGGTGGTCGTTTTTGTTGGTTGTTGGTCTGTAAAAAAATCCATAAGCAAACGGCAGAATGTTCAAAAAATCTTGATGCTATTGCTTATGAATATTCTGAGGTTTTTATTAAGTGTAACTTTACCTTCAAAAAAAATCTCACTCTCTTTATTATTATTATACACTATTTTACATTATATAGTCACTAAGATTATAGAGAGATAAACAGTGTCAGACTGGGCTCGGCCCTCATGGACCACTGCCGGCCCAGACATGCTCCCTAGAAGAAATGATCCTACGCTGTGATGCAATGTGTTTGCACATGGAAACAGCGCAATGTTTGTTTGCGCATTCGCGCACCGCTATGTATGTGCATGGCGGGCCAGGAATTGGAGTTTAGAAGAGGGCCCCTGGGAAATGCCAGGAGGGCCCTTCATTTGCAGCCACAGTGGGCCCCCAAGGCTCCAGTCTGACCCTGGAGAGAGACACCTAGACAAACAGGCTAGCACACAACTTCAATAGTTGATTGACCTTTACTTTACATTTTGTAATGTTAGATCATGTATTTGGGGGGGGGTTAAGAATGTTAATCTAACTAATTTTTTATGTGGAAATGTTCATAATATTTCTCACCCACTATTTGGAGTTTTTAAATGGGGGTGACTACAACACCATTTGTGTGTGAGGGTCATATTTCAATGTTATTATGACTTTTTTCACACTTGTCTTTCAATGTAGTACATACTCTAGCCATATTTGTGTTTCTGTTTCCAAACACTGGCTGGTTGGGCTCCACTTGACCCTAGCAACCAGATACATGTTAACGGTAAAAATAAGGAGATGTGAAGCAAAAGATTATTAACCAATATAGATACAACAACAAGACCAGTTGCAAAGTGTCAATGAGAAACATTCTTTACATTCTTTTACAACAAATTGTAAGGTTTAGGTCAAGTTATTAGTATTAAAAAATAAAAAAAGCAAAAGACCAAAACTTACCAGTTGTTTGATATGTGGATGGATCTTCATGCCACCTGGTACCCCAGACATGGCTGAAGAAGAACATTTCTCACATACAGATGCAGCCACTTTGGTTTGTCTGTTTGACACAGAATATCTAAACACAGATATCCCATTTATCTCATTTAACACAGAAAACTGCGTCACAACATCCCATCTAATTACAGCATTCACCATTGTGAACAATGGAGCTTTGGTATGCTAATGAAAAGGTTAAATGCATTAAATGAGTTAAGATGACTTAAGATAACACAGTTTCTTCAATTACCCCTGAGTCATGACGCATTTAACTCACAAATCCAAGTGGCTTCATCTGTAGCAATGATTCCTATGTTGTATGGTCCTCTTCCAGTTTATATTGGTCTGAAGGGATTCTTCCAACATTTTTTATTTGACTTTTCTTTTGCAGTCGTTAAATGTTTTTTTATTACATCAGTGGTTCTGCATACACTTCTCGAGTTGTTGACAGCTGCTGTAATTTCATTCCAGCAGGCTGATTTTAGTGAATAAGATGTATGGACCAGTTCCAAACAGATCATCATATCTTTCGATGACAGCTCTGATTAGTGCAACATTTTCTTCAGAGCTAAACTTGTGGCCTCGTTGCCTATCCTCATCATCCACTGGATTGACTTTGTGTGGTCTGAGTGGATATCATCCTCTGATCTTGGTGGATTGACTTGGCTTGAAGAACCTTTTAAATGTAAATGCCTAATAAAATAAGTGAGAAAATTAGACATAGCCAGTAAATGGTTCTAAATAAGTGAGTATATGTTTGTTTGGGTTGGTGTGGTGTACACTATAAGATTATATAGAGTATATGGTTTAGAGTGCAAGGTTACATTTTCAATAAAAATGTGAGGCTGAAATTGTTTTTGTTCACAATTAACAAGGTGTATGTTTTACAAGGCCAAACGTACCTGTAGTAGGAGACTTGGAACAGTGTGAAAAAAGAAAAGAGTTTAGTTGAGGTTGTTTTTGGACACAGTTAAGTTAACATGGTTGTCCT
The DNA here is from genome assembly GCA_038501925.1 of Xenopus petersii. Classification (NCBI taxonomy): domain Eukaryota; kingdom Metazoa; phylum Chordata; class Amphibia; order Anura; family Pipidae; genus Xenopus; species Xenopus petersii. Next base: position 92,001,081 of record CM076686.1, read on the forward strand.
GTGGGCTGTTAGAATGCAGATGGGTGTATGTTTTGCATGGCCAATAGCAAACTTGGAGATCACAAGCACCTGCAGAATGGAGTGCAAAGGGAGACTCATGGATCAACCATAACAGCAAGTCCTTTTTTATAGTGTTGCTATGTCTGGGTCTGGTGTTTAAGTAATAACCTTTGATTCGTTGGGATGAGCCAATAGAAGATGTTCCTAGAAATCTTAGGCAGCGTTGACCTTTAGAGGGTAACCAGAGTTATTTTCAACATTAAAAAAATGTTGAAAGGCAATGAACTTAAGTTGTGGCATGATTAGTTATAGCCATTTACATGGGAGTAAAAACCAGTAACGGCAATACCACAGTTCTGCAAAGTTTAACATTTCTTGCAATCTTAACTGTACTTGTTTTTTTACTCACTAACACAGTAAGCAAAACATTATGTTCAGGCCGCCATCAGAAATCACGGGGCCCCGCACAACAAAATTTTCTGGGCCCCCTCGCCACACTTCCCTTGACCATGCCTCCCCCACCAGGTCACATGGACATAAGCACAGAAACAGTAAAAAAAAGCTTCAGGGGCCAGTGGTGACTTCTTCTCCATCTTCTGTGCTTTCTTCTTCTCCTGTGCAGTCTTCTTCTTCCTCCAGCGGTGTCTTCCGCATCTTCGCAGTCTCCAGGAAGCAGCTCCTTCTCAAGACACGTCTTCAATCTTCTGTGCGCAAGGCGGCAGGCTGTGGCGGTTTAAATAGAGTTGTGCCCGTGCGTACTGACGCCATGCATATGCACGGGACGCAACCAATGTAAATTTTGCCGACAAAATCAGTTCAGTGTGGCGTGGCCGGGCCCCCCTCAAGGCTGAAAATCCCCCTGTGACCCCCTGATGGCGGCCCTGATTATGTTCATCAATGTAGTAGTATTGTGATTACTTTGAATCACTTTAATTTTTTCCAGTGTTAGTATCCCTTTAGAAAGCAGTGCTCTGTTGGGTCTAGTCTTATTTGACAGACAGTCTGATAGGGTGACTATAGACAATAATACATTCTTTATGCCCACTTGAGTAGATCTAAGTTTAAGAGAAAAGGAGCAATGAAGCTGCTTATGTCTGCATCTGCAAATGCTCGGCTACATGCCAAAAATGATCATCATCATTTAGTCACAGAAAGGCAATTTTTCACACTTTCTCAAAAAGATGTGCTTGGAGAGGAAACCACTATTTTCCCAGGGTTATGCAAAAAGACTCCAGAGTGTATTTTTTAACACTGGGTAAATTTGCACCTGGGAAGTAACAGATAATGTTGCTTTCATTGTTATGCCTGCAGCTGGCTGAAAAGAGCTGACTGGTTGCTATGGGTTACTGCCCAGGTGCAACTTAAAAAATACAACAGAGGTTTGTGCTTTAGTTTAACAGATGCAAACAATGTTATGCGTCAAAATTCCACATTGGTGCTTTTGAGAACCCTTTCTGAATGTAATATTTCTGCATCAATATGAACTGATTTTCAAGTCAGCCCAGAAAATAAATAATAAGCACACACATAAAAAATATAATGTTGTACATTTATTTATTGAGGAAAAAAAAATCATAATTCTGTGTAGCAAAAGTATGTGCAGCATTGCTTTCCATGTGTACAGCCTTCTGCAGCAATAACTACAACTATACATTTCCAGTAATTGTTGATTATTTCTGCAAACAATGTCTTTGAGTTCTCCTATACCTAGAGTATTAGATGCATTGCTCTTGGTGTGATATTTGTTTACCGCTCCTATGGGAAAGTAACAATGGTGTTGAATTGCTTTCACTATAACCACCAGACAGTTGACTGGAGTCCAAACACATGATTATGTAACCTTTTCAGCCTGGTGAACATCAATCATCAATCAACGTCTACCAATATTTAAGTTCATTAAATTAGACAGGGACTCACACTCACACCTGGTTATTATTATATTGATCGAAACACCTAACTAACTTCACCTTCAAATAAACTTAGAATCCTAGGGTTTCATACATTTATACATGTAGACATTTAGATCATTTCCATCAGTAAATAAATTAACTTTTTTGACATATTTGTTTAAATGGGTATTTAAAGTTTATTATCTAGTTTTAGGACATGCTTGAAAAATAAATTAAGTCATATTTATGCAGAAATATAAAAATCCAAAAGAGTTTATAAATCAAGCACTACTTTATATGCAAGCCCCAATGCTGAGGTAGTCCTAGGTCCTAAACTTAGCAGAGGTAAAGAAATGTAAGCTTTATCAAAAGGAGGTCCAGCACTTCAAGTCTACAGTAAAACAGGTCAGGAACCTTTTTTTGGAAACAAAAGCAGGCTTATAAATTTGCATGCTGCTGCAAACCTAGACATAGCTTGAAAAAAGAGCCGTGCTCGGCTCGAAACGTTGCAAATGCTGCCCTGCTGTTTGTGAATAAAGGCAATTTTTATCTTTATTCTGGAGTGCTGCCCATTTTGATTTGTGATACCTAGACATAGGCAACACATACTACAATCAAACAACAGTATAAACATTCAGGGTTACATGATTGTGACTAATCAGTATCTCAATGGCCACATAACTACTTAAGCTGTTTTCTAGTGATGGGTGAATCTGACCCGCTTCCGATATTCCGAGAACCTCCTACACCAGTTGAACTGAAGAAGCTGCTCGGATGAGTAGTGTAACGTCTTCATTGATTACTCAGCAAGTACAGTTGTTTTTAGATTTACCTGTACTAGATATACCATGACCTGGATGAATCTTCATAGTCAGACCCACTTCACTGCTAATTTACTAAATGGCAAAACATTCAGTTATTAATTATTGTATGTTTTGCCTATAACTAAGCATGTAGAAGCATACAGATAAATAAAACACACACAAAAGACCAAACATTTTGTTTGCCAACTAATGTTTCAAAGCTGTTTTATTGTAGTGCTGCAGATTTAAATTATTAATTATCTTATTTAAATGACACCTAAATGGTTAATAGTGTCAGGTGTTAAGTAGCTGGGACCAGTTTTCTTGAGGAAAACAACTTGAGCCATTCTATTTTGACTTCAGTGAAAAAAAAATATATATATATATTGTCTCTTAATGGGCTTCTAGCTAACAATTTATTCTTCTTAACTAACAAAGTGTAAAGGTGGCCATACACGGGCCGATAAAAGCTGCCGACAGACCGAGGCGGCAGCTTATTGGCCCATGTATGGGGGCCCCGACGGGCTTCCCCGATCGAAATCTGGCCGAAAGTCAGCCAGATCTCGATCGCATCTGTTTGTTGATGCGGTCCCGCGATCCGACCGCCCGTTTGCGAATGCTAGGATCCGATCGCTGGGCCCTAGGGCCCACGATCGGATCAGCCCTCAAGGTGGGCATATCGGAGGGAGATCCACTCGTTTGGCGACATCGCCAAACGAGCGGATCTATCCATGTATGGCCACCTTAAGCCTAATTGCAATCTCCCAAACAGAGGTTATAACAACAAAAAAATCAACCTTGGTATTTCAAAGCCTCTCACTGAGCTCACACAGACAGCTCTCAAGTGTCTTTTCCAAGACTGGAGCACTCCATTGTGTCTTGAGCTGCCTTTTAATTATCCAAGTAAGGTGTCTCTGGTAAAAAAAAAAAAAAACTCAGGCTGGATAAGCAGTCCTGGAAGCATTCATTTAGGAACCCAAGAGATATGTAAGATCCATCCTGGACTTTCCTAGGTATCCTGTTACTGACCTTGCCACAACAGATAACCATCATGGATAAAGTTTTTGGGATAACTTGGGTTACAACATATTCTATCCTAGTGTAAAAAAATATACAAAATATGTAATATGTTGCTTTGCAAACTGTGAAGTTTTGTTCCAGCCATGTATTGATGTCTCTGTCATACATAGTCTTTGCACAACATTTTTATGTGAAAAGGAGGGAAAATGTGTGAAATCATTCTGGCACAGTGCAGTTTCAGCACCATGGAAAGCTCTCGGCAAACTGCATTCATACATCTGTGTGCCTTTCTCGTAAGTGGCATGTTAATCACTGCGGCTCACGTGTAGAGATATTTCTGCAGCTTGTGTAATTGCTCTCTGATTAATGTTGTCAAATACTTGATATAGTTTCTATTTCTTGTTCTTACCTTTTCTGTTTCATGTCACTTGCTCCTGCTGTTATTCTTTTACTGCTATGTGGTGAAGGGAATTCATTTTTGTTTTCCAGCCAAAACTCGTTTTTCTTTTGGCTGCTCATGATGCAGTAAGCAAAATTATTTTCCCAGAATCATCATATTTCATCATAATGGCTTCAGTTTGAAATATGAGCAGGAGAATTATAATCAATGGTTATTTCTAATAAAATAGAATTGGTTTCTTTAGAGGTTAATACGTATCAGTGCTTACACAATTCTTTTTTTTGTAATGCAATTTAACATCTTATCATGGGTATTTTGAACTCACCCATCTTCCCAACACAAGCATCTTTTTTATTCTGCATTACTCAGGCTGATGGATGACTTTCTGATGGGAGAAACCAGAGCCTTCATCCATCCTTTAAGGAAAATACAGGAAGACAAAAATTTAGCACCAAAAACATTCAATGAAAAAAACAACCATCCAAATGAGATTATAGTAACCTTAGCTGAGATCAAAAGGTAAAATATTAGTTGAGAATACATATATTTGTTTACAATCAATGATTACATTTTAAGAGCTCTTAGCTACTACACTCTCACTTAATTAGAAAAGGTCACCCTAAGCAACAGTTTAATAAGTTAACATGGGCCTTTTAGAGATTCCAAAATATTAATTATAACTAGGAAAGCTTTAAAAGTAACATGCCTACCATTTCCAAATATTCAATGAGTAATGTATTAAAATGTGTTTAAGTTTGTCCACATCTAGTCACCCATAGCAACCAATCAGATATTTCTTTTCAAACAGCTGAACAGTAAATGCTACATGTAGATTGGTTGATATATATTACCAGACAAGTAGCAAACTGAAGAACATGCATTAAATACCCCTTAGGTTTTATACATACGTTAGCCATTGAGATATATGAACATTATAGAAAGGATAAAAAATATATGTTTATACGAACAGTAACACCAAAAAATTAAAGTATTTTTAAGTAATGAATATATCATATACTGTTGTCCTGCACTGGTAAAACTGATCTGTTTGCTTCAGAAACACTACTATAGTTCACATAAACTAGCTGCTGTATAGTAATGGTGGAAATTCAAAAAAGTCTATATGGCACAGGTTAAATTGTGGATGAAAGATAACACCATTATGTTTTACGGAGCTTATCTGCTATTTGATGTGTAACCTGAACCTTTTCTCATTTGAATGGCTGCCCCTATTGCTACACAGCAGCTTATTTATATAAACAATAGTTTTGTTTCTGAAGCAAACACAACAGTTTTACCAGTGCCGGGAAACACTGCATTATACTTTTATTAAATTAAAACACAATTTGTTTTATGTTACTGTTCCTTTAATACATTTGGTGACATGCCACTTGCCTGCACATGCACTTTTTGGGGGAATTAGCGTTTTGTAGGTAGGTAAGCGTAGGATTTTGAGCTCTGAGACAGGGACACCAAGGCTTCGGACCAAAACACAGGTTTATTAGGCTCTAGGCATTCCCAGCAAAAGGCAACAGAAACACAGTTCAGCACAGTGGTGGAACTCCCGGGGGAGCATGGGGTGCGAGCGGGCCAGGCCCGCATCCTCTCAGGGCCCCGCGCACCACTGAAATGCGGCAGTACGGAGGGGGGCCTGGGGCTATACCAGTGAGCACCACAGAGCGATCTTCTTCTGTGTTCCTCTGTCTTCACACGGCTGCACATGCACAGTACAATGAAAAGCCGAACTTGAACTAAAAAGACAGCTATTTCATTCAACTGTGTTTGCCCCGGGAAATTTGAAGAAAGAAGAAGCCGCAAGAGGATCGCTCCGTGGTGCTCACTGGTATAACCCCGGACCGGTGCAGTTTTCTGCTGATAGAAGCACCAGCCCGGGGTTTCAGGTAAGTCAATACAATCACTTGGCGGTGCCTAACATTTGGCACCCCAAGTGCACCAAGCCTTTCCTTCTCCTATAAAGGCAAAAAAATCATAAAGTGAGAGTTCCACCTAATCTGTGGAAGTCTGGTTCCTCATCCTTTGTTTCTGCATTTGTAGCATTTAAAACAGATTTCCTAGCAACAAACAAGATTTCCCCTCCTTTTTTATGATTAGTGTTCATAAAGCTAGAAAGAATACACTGAAAAAATAAATATGTAAGAGAACAGCAAGATGAGTGCTGGTAAGCAGAATCCTCATGTATGAATTATCTTGCATCTCTAATTAGGGTTTGGTCAAGTGCTTTAGAGAAATATTGGATGCAGTTCCACACGTTTATATAGGGCTTAATTTAATTTAAAACACATATGGCCTTATGAAATGTCTTTAACTGCTATGATCCTGCAAGAAAATTAAATTTGTTAAAGCAAATATGCATATATCAATGACAATTAATGAGTGGGCAGTTAAATATGTTGCTATGGTTCATACAGCGTAGTGTGAGCAATGAATGTTTAATACATTAAAAATAAAAATTTCCAGACTCCACCTCTTTTTGATGCTCAACATTTATTCAGGCCCTCATCAGTCCATCTGTTCATTATAGTCTCTCTTTCTCAAACTCTCTCTCTGCATTATATGCAGAGTTTGCCTAGGTCCTGTCAACAACCAATGAGCAACAGCCACTGGCTCCCAAGCCCACTAAGGCAGACAATGTGATGGCCCTCACTTCAGCAGTGTGGGCATTTTGTATTTGCCAGTCTGAGGAGCAGCCAGGGTCACATAAAGTGTGAAATAAAGACACATTGAATTGCTGTGGGACTCCAGAGGTTATTTGAATCGAATTTGGAAGGTTTGTGGCTGGACAGGGCTGCTACTCTGTTGGAGATACCCTGAATACAGTGAGTGAGGGATCACCAAAATATTTGAAAAGTATCACATAAAGGAACTACAGCTTTAAGTTTCCATATGAAATGTTATCACAGAATGATGTAGGAGTAGTAAAGTAGCAGGGCACAGGGCAGTCATGCTTCTTGTCTGCCTCCTATTCCTCAGGGAATTGGTGCCAGATACCCACCCCCTGGTGCAAGGGAAGAGGATTCAGGGTCTGACAGCTGGAGGTGGCCACTGTATAGCTCTGCCTCCTCTACAGCCTCCATTGACTTTTCCCTTACTGTTATTTCCTACATGGACCCTGTCCCACCAGATATCCCTTCCCCAGTTCATTGGCGGCAATGCACTCCTCTCTTTTCCAGCCCCTGCCCCCAAATGTCTGCCTCTCAAAGTTACCGGCACTGCAGCTGCTGCCCTATCAGCTGGTCAATGCAGCCCCCTTCCACCAGTGATGGCTTGTACTGCCCCTAACTGGTAGATTGTCAGCCTCCATTATTTGCCAGGAAGACCATCCCTGCCCTCCACCAGCAGTTTCAGAGACTTTCACTCAAAAACTCAATCAATTCGAGTGAATCAAGTTTCTCTTTTTCACTTAAAACTTGATCAATTCGAGTTTTCAGGTTGTTAACCCCCTTTCAAGTTTTTTTTCATTTGAGTTTCTACTTAAATTAGAAACCATTTGAGTTGTGAGTTCATTTGAGGTCATTGGAGGTCTAAAAAAGCTTATATAACTCTAACGGTGGCCATAGATGCACAGATAATATCGTACAAAACTAATTTTCGTACGATATTTGGTGCGTGTATGGTGGGTAAAGAGCCGACTTATATCGGCAGAAGACTTGGATATCAGTCGGCTCGTCAATCAGGCTGGAAGGAAAATTTTGATCGGGTGCCTTTGAAGGCACCCAAACATTGCCCATTGTTATTGTTGAATCGTCAGATACAGGTATTATTATTATTATTAACATGTATTTATATAGCGCCAACATATTGCGTAGCACTGTGAATTCTATTGTTTCTACCTGTATATCTGACGATTCAGCTCTACGTGTGTGTATTGAAACAAACGATCTTACTTAGAAAGATTTTTTCCAAGAAAGATCATAATTGTTACATCTATGGCCACCTTTAAATGTGACCTTTGATAAATAACCCCCTTATTGTCTGGTTCAAACTGGGCTTTAACATACATGTTCGAGTTTTTCATTGATTTTGTTACCAGCAATTTGGGTGAAAGTAACATTATTAAACATTTATCAAGATTCCTTTTCTTTGTGAAGAAAATACAAAATAATATATTTATAAACATGCGGGTATTTTAGCTTTCTGCAACAAAAGTCACAGTTATGTATTACAACTACAGTATATACAGTATAAGTCACAAAGATTCCTTAGATTTCTGTTACCTATAATTTCAAGACTGTGTATTGTATTATTGTGGCCATCGTCAGTGTTTCTCCTGAGTGATATTCCTACAGCCAAAAATTAAAGAAGACATTTAATATAATATTCATCTACAATTCATTATTAGGGGTGAGCAAATTCGTCCTTGCTTACTGGTTGCAGCTATGTTTCTGAAAGTGCTGGCAGCACCCAAGAGCTATAGGGGCAAATTTACTAAAGGATGAAGTGAAAATTCGCCAACGTGAAGTCATTTCAGAACTTCACCTATTTACTAACGGTTGCTGGCGTAACTTTGCTAGAGGTATTTCACTCCCTAATGCCAGACGAATTTGCGCTCTGGCGAATGGACGTAACTACGCAAATTCACTAAGTTGCGGATTTTACTGAACGTTATCTCTTGTGCCAGACTTTCCTTCACCACCTCATACCAGGCGAAGTGTAATAGAGTAGATTGGAGTTCCTACAAAAATAGTCCCAAAAACGCTAGCGTCTTTTCCTTTTTTCAGGGGGATAGGCTGCAAAAGAGCATACAATTTTTGGGGGTAACCTATGGCACATAAACTATACGCTGGTCTCATGTGTAGGGCAATATAACAACTTTATTTTATTAAGGTTTCCCGGGCTTGTGTAGTGTAATGTATTTGCTGCAACATATATGTCCATTGAACTTTAAGTTCCAACCGTATGCAAATTAGGCAACGCTAGCACAACTTCGCTTTGTTTGGGGCAGTAACACTAGCACAACTTTGCCAGCATTCAGCGCCCCGGACGCAACTTTGGATTTTAGTGAATTAGCATTAGCATCTACGCCTGGCGAAGTATTGCGGTGTGAGCGAAGCCATTGCTGACAAATTTTCAGAGGTTTGTAAATTTGCCCCATAGAGCAATTTTTTAAACCAGAACTCTGCAAAAGGGGCAGATCAATAGCACTTTTAAGGCTTTCTCCAATATATTTAACCTGCAAAGTAATAAAATAAGAGCAGATCCTACCATTTACATTTATTTACATGGTGTAACACTTTTAAAAAAATGTATGGTGTATGTCCCTTTAAAGCATTATTAAGAAAAACTCTATAAAAAAGGTATAGACTAAATCCTATTTGCCTGTAAAATGTGTGAGTGCTGTACAACACCAAATTATTCTGACAGTGTTCTAACTTGCTGTAGAAGGCATCTGACTCCATTTTAACCTAAAGTCAACAAAAGCCCTAACAAAACCATGGGCATTTAAACATTTATCCAAATAATCCAAACTAACATAAAATATTTTATTTCAGAATATTTTTAATAGTTTTTGTTCTATGAAATGGCTTATGAAATGGCTTTATTATTTCTAATACCCGAATGTGTAATATAATTCTGCCATTATGTTATAAATTGTGCTGGTTGCATTGGGAATATTCCATTTTAATTTGCTTGCAATCACTTTATATGAAGTTTTCAACATAATAACTCAATCACATTACAGGGAATACAATTTTAATTGTATTATACTTCTCCCTTTTGTTGCAGACAATATAGTTATAGTAGGATGGATTTTTAATGTCTTGTATTATACAATAAAAATCCACAAAGTAATTTTCTTCAATTGGCAATTGTTACCTTGATACTGTATAATCAGTAAATTTGACTCTCATTGTGGATCGACATAGCGGTTGTCTCTGCACAATTGGTGTGAACATCCACCTGACCTTTGCATTGTATTACACATTTCTTCAACAAAAGTAATTTTACACATATTTTGGGGTATATGTTTCTATAATTATCCTTTTTCAATTGTGCTTGTTATTAGATTATGTATGAAGTATTGCATTCATGTGTTTATGGTTTATGCACTGTAAAATGTTTTGCAGCTGACCATCACCTAATTCTTTCAAAGCTGTGCTAGAAGGTACAGAAGTATTGTGTTCCTACATCCTTGTGGTCTTGGCATGTTGCATAACTAGCTCAAACAATTTCTCAGGATACTCAAGTAGTTCAACTTCTAGGCTGCATTCCTAGGGCTCATTAGAATTAAATAGCGGAACATAACAGGAGCTCTTTTGAATTACTCATCCGAATATAGTTTGAATTATCTAAGCCAAATAAACTCTTTGAACCCAGCTAGAAAAAATTTGGGTTATTTCAGCAAGCCTTGGTGATAAATAGAGCTGCATCTGCATCATCTCTGCATCTCTTTTGATCCACGCATTTATATGTACGTCTTGATCTAATGTGTTTTCCTTATACTTTCATGAACTTTAAAGCATTACAAGCATTTTTTTGTTTTTTTTAATATTTTTATTTTGCATCCCCTCTGATGCTGGTAAGGTAATATTTGGGAACACTACGGGGCCCATTTCCTTCGAGTGAAGGATTAGAAGAATAAATACTTCGAATTTCGAATGGTCGAATATGGCTACTTCGACCATCGAATTGGCTACTTCGACCTTCGACTATTACTACGACTTCGAAATGAACAATTCGAACTAAAAATCGTTCGACTATTCGACCATTCAATAGTCGAAGTACTGTCTCTTTAAAAAATTCTTTGAGACCTTAGATCACCACCTAAAACCTACCGAGGCCAACGTTAGCCTATGGGGAAGGTCCCCATAGGCTTCCTAACAATTTTCTGATCAAAGGAATATCCTTCGATCGATGGTTTAAAATCCTTCGAATCGTTCGATTCGAAGGATTTAATCATTCGATCAGACGATTATTCCTTCGATCGTTCGATTGTAGGAATAGCGCTAAATCCTTCGACTTCGATACTCGAAGTCGAAGGATTTCAATTCGGCAGTCGAATATCGAGGGTTAATTAACCCTCGACATTCGACTCTAGGTAAATCTGCCCCTACATGTAAATTTAAGATTGTGCACATGTAACTATTGTTGCATGTTGTTTTCTCTTAGGTCTCTTTAAATATGGATACAGATACTGCTTAGGGCACAACAGACGTACTGTATGGACCATGTTTTTCCTGAAGATGATGAAATATAATGTTTTGTGCCTATAACTGCAGCCTATGGGAATTTGTTTCAGCTAATCTACCTAATGTCCTCTAGTGTTCAGAATAATCATGTCCCCTTGCAAGCACCTTTTCTCCAGAGAAAACAACCCCAACCTTGACAGTCTTTCCTCATAGTTTAATTCTACAATTCCTTTCTACCAGTTTTGAACATCTCTGCACTCTGTTCAGCTCATTTATATTATAAACAAATAATGACATACTACATACTCTACATACACAAGGTGAGGCCTTACCGGTGACAAAATGATTTTTCATTCCTGAGTTAATGCCTTTACTAGTTTTATATGCAAACAGTACTTTATTTGCTTCAGTACAAACTGACTGACAATGTTGCTTGCACAATTAGTGATGAGCAGATTTTTTCACCAGGCATGGATTCACAGAGAAATTCAGCACTTTGCCATCTGCAATTTTTTTTTGCAAAACGGAGGCAAAAAAACATGTTTCCTGCGACAAAAGGTCGCCACGACAAAATTGCTGGTGAAAAAAAGTCGCTATAAGATAAAAATGCACATTGACTAATGCATTTGAAGTGAGAAAAAATCACGGGTAAAAAAAAAAGTGACGCTCATTGACAATGCGCTTCGCAATTTTTTCGTAATTTGCCCATTTGTTTATCACTATGCACAATCTATTCTCCACAAATAACCCAAATTGTTCTTAAATGTCTCCAATACACTTTAGTGTATACCTACTATTTATATTATATTTCTTTGAAAGTGCACATAACCTTGCATCAACATTAAGGGGCATATTTACCACAAGTCGAATTTCGAATCGAAAAAACTTCGAAAATCAAATTAAAAAAGACTAACTGAAATTAAGTTGAAGTTTTTTTTGGTCAAATAGGTCCATTTTCAATCGAATAGGTCCGTACTCAGCTGAATTTGAATTGAATAGAAGGAATAGCACATTGGATCAAATTCGATTCAAAGTTTTTCCCAATCAAGTCCACCAATTGACTCCAAATAGGTTCTAGGAGGTCCCCCATAGGCTAAAACAGCAATTCAGCAAGTTTAAGATGGTGAATGGTCGAAGTCAAATTTTTAAAGGGACAGTACATGATAAATTTCGATATTCACATTTTTTTTATTGTTTCAAATTCGTATCGAATTTGGACTATTCCCTAGTCGAAGTACACAAAAAAAATGCTCAAAAATTCACCTTGACCTTTTGATAAATCTGCCCCTAAGGGGCAGATTTGTCAAGGGTCGAATTTAGAGTTTATGGGAGTTTATAAAAACTCCCATAAACTCAGATAAACTAGGAGGTCCCCCATAGGCTAAAACACCAATTCAGTAGATTTTAGATGGCGAATAGTCTAATTCGAATTCTTAAAAGGACAGTACATGATACATTTCGAAATTTTAATTTTTTTTAACTCAAATCAAATTTGGACTATTCCCTAGTCGAATTACACTAAAATAAACTCGAAATTGGAATTTAAAAATTTGGATATTTAATTTGACCCTTGATAAATCTGCCCCTAACCCTTATTTGCCATTTTGCTGCCCATTTCTCCAGTTAAGTCAAATTTTTATGAAAAGTCTATGCGACAATGATCTGCCCTATTTTGGCTAATGATGCGGAATTAGATTGAATCAGAAAAGGTAAGTCTAATTCTTTTTAAATCAAATCTCAATTGATTAATTGTTTTGCTTTGAAATATCCCTTAACCTACATACTCCATCCATAATTGTTGTTAGTTAATGTAACCCAATGTTGCTAAAACATATATTTTGCATGATGGTGTCATAACAGGCTTGTACAAACTCACACCTTAGTGGAAACATTGCTGTGAGCTGTATGCCAGCAAGATCGGGAAGAAGCTTAATTCTATTCCCTTGGTAGCAGCTCAGGAATCCAATTTATTGTTTTTTAATTATTCTATACTGCAGTGACCTTACATAATAGTAATTTCCAATAAAAGGCCTAGGTTCACCTTGGCATAACTGGCTTATTTCTAAATGTAATAAGAGCAAACGGAAATGGGAACAACAATTACACATAAATGAACAGTTGAATAAATTACCTGCTGGCACTGGGCGCTCTGCCAGGATATATTCTTCATGGATTGGTTTATTTGAATGTTCAGTGTCCCTGGTATTATATATAAAAGTATAGAAGTGAATTGCTGTTTATATAATTACAAATGTGGAAGTGTCTGATGAAAATTAAATGGTATTCCTGACATTCCCAAACATGCTCACTGACACAGATATTTATTTGTGAGGATGTGTTTAGGATTGATATACTATGCTGAATAGCATCCATTATTGTCAGGAAATGAACACTTCAATAACTCTGTTTTTGCAATGTCAAAGACGCAGACTAGGATTTCACATGGCCAATTATTCTCTGCTGCTTACTCTCACTCTCTTATGTTCAAGATGTTTCATTTTCCCTGTGTATTTAGTTAAGATTAGTGATGTTCCAGGCATAGATTCACAAGTCGTTCATCAATAGTTAAGATCACAAAATGCACATTCTCAAATTTGTTTTCTATGATCACACAACATCCCAAAATTTAAACACAATAACTTCTTCATTCAAATATTTTAATACTGCATTAATGCCCACAGACACTTATAAAACATAGGCATGCTTAAAGCAAACATAGAACTTTAATTATGCTCCTTAGCTTTCCAAACAAGGCAACCCACATTATCTAGTTTACTGGGATGACTTTTTGACATTTACTTGCCAAATCTACTCTCAAACTTCAGAAGGGTAGGGTAATGTTATGCCTTTGGCAGATGAAACAATCAGTTGTACAATGTTTGGGGTGAACTCACTGAGGGTCATTTATCAACACTGGGCAAATTTGCCCATGGGCAGTAACCCATGGCAACCAATCAGATTGCTGCATTCATTGTCCTACTTGCAGCTTGCTTCACAAAGCTAATCACTGATTGGTTGCTATAGGTAACTGCCCATGGGCAAATTTGCCCAGTGTTGATAAATGAGCCCCACTGAGTCAAGTGGGGTCCAGGTATATATTTCCCAGACCTTTAAGCTTAAAGGTTTCATTCATCTTTGAATTAACTTTCAGTTATTTAGATTTTTATTCAGCAGCTCTCCAGTTTGCAGTTTTATGAATCTGGCTGCTAGGGTCCAAATTACCCTAGTAACCATGCATTGATTTGAATAAGAAACTGGAATAGAAAGACCTGAATAGAAAGATGGCTAATAAAAAGTAACACTAAAAATACATTTGTAACTTTACATTTGCATTTTAGATAGGGTCAATGAGTCAGAAGAGGAAGACAAATAATTCAAAAACTATACAAAAGGAAAAATGAAGGTAAATTGAAAAGTTGCTTGGAATTAGCCATTTTATAACATACTAAAAGTAAATTTTAAGGTGAACCACCCCTTTAATAGAAGTTAGAGGCTGGCACAAAACTGAACTATTGTAACAGAAATGGTGTACAGGTATGATATCCGTTATGTGGAAAACGTTATCCAGAAAGAACCGAATTATAGACCTCATTTTATCCAAATAATCCAACAATTTAATTTTTCGCTGTAATAATAACAAAGTACATTATATTTGATCCAAACTAAAATATAATGCATCCTTATAGAAAGCAAAACAAGCCCATAGGGTTTATTTAATGCTTACATGATTTTCTAGTAGACCGCAAATAAAGATAAGAAATGTGGAAAGATCCCTTATCCAAAAATCTCCAGGTCCCAAGCATTCAGTACTTACTTGTTTAAAGAAAATACATCTAAAAAAGGACAAGCTTCATGCATTTCATACTTAAAAGGGTACTTAATCATAGGTTATATGATAGCTAATGCTGACACGTAGTCAAGAATAAAAAGTAAAGTGTAAACAGTGCATGCAAGATTCTCATTGGTGGAATGCTGGCCTTGGAGAGCTGTAGTACCAGTGTTGCTTTAGGCATTCATTTCTATCGTTGCTGGACTACATCTCCAGTTATGCTTTAACCTTCAATAATATCGTGCAATATTCAGGGAGTTCCCTGAATACTGAAAGGGGATATTAAATCCTGTTGGTCGACTATACTTTACATAGGTGTTGTTGGAATGCAGGTTTCTACAAATTAAAATATATTACCAAGGTTTGGAGTAGGCTGGGAGCTGTAGTCCAGCAACATCAGGATTGTATTCTTAAAGCAATATTGTTCCATGTTTCTTGTTCCGGCATTTCGATTTGGAACTAGTAAACACAGTTTTCTTAGCATCAAACATGTCCTCCTTTCACGTGTTTGATGGTTGTTTCCTGGGGTCAGGAGCACAATTAATAAACGAAGATCATTCAGCAAGTATTTTGACTGCTCAGGTTACTCTTGACCAAATGTTCTTGGTTTCATACAATCATCACCAAAGGCAATACTGATTTTTTTCTTGCTCAAACACTATATCCCCCTTCGGAAGATTGATTGTAATATAATTTTGATTATAATTGTAATAAGTCAGAACCTGGCCAAGCCAACCGGGCTCCCTAGGCAACCTGACTGGTCATCTTGTCCCACTCACCTGCTCGTTCACGATGGAGCATGCATGCACTGTGAAGACGCACAGGGGGAGTTTTCACATGCTTTGAGGACACACGGGGGCAGGGCAATGTTTTCATAGGCTGACCATTTCTCCTCAAGCCTATCAGGATATTGTCCTGCCCCCACAGCATGCACTGAACTTCACCATAAGGCATCAGTTTTGCACATCTTCATAATCTTTTCCGTGTCAGTTTTATAACCCTATGATCTGCAAGTATCTTCACTTAAACGTGATAGAATGATTAAGGTGTTCTCTTATTTTAGTTTCATGTAATTGTTGGGAAAATTAGTGATTCATTCTTAAGTTAACTTTTACACCAAACTTCATCATGGGTGCCCACGTTATTTATACTACTTTAACAAACTGATTGATGTATGTGTCATTTCAATTTCTAAATGTCTAAAAAAAAGTGAAAACAAGTGACAGAACATCTCAGAATAATAACAGAATATTATCACCTAATGGGAACTTTCCCCACTGTGGAATTTAAGCTTCAGAATATTAGATTTATTTGTTTAATGCAGTCTTCATGCTGCACAATCAGCCTTCTTTTTTGCTCTTTAATTTTTTAAACATTTGTAAATCCGCCAAACTGCTTTTAGATATTATTTTCTTAAGTCAGGAAGCAATGTTGGGGTTGAGAGATTCTAGGGCTCACGTGGTATTGCGTGAATGAAGTTTTCCTAAAGGGTGTTTCCTAAAAACACACAGGTAGTTGCAAGTTTTCCTAAAGGATGTTTAAATTGCACATTGGTTTAGCCAATATACTACCCACTGGGTAACACCTGGGGTCTTGCTTGATGAATTGCTTGTGGACTTATCTTGCAGATCTTTACCTAACCATTATTTTAAAATACAAGGTCAGGTGTGACCTACAAAACCCTGTTACTAGTTAACTTTTCCAACAAGTTGTCAGTCATGTATTGCAGAGATCAAAAAACTCTATGAAAAAATAAGATCACATTAATTAGAATGACTTTCTAAAGTTGTTCACAGATGAGGATACTTCTTTTATCCCCTGTGTTTACTCTACCAGACTAATAAAACAATGCTCTGTGGAAAAGACTGCCTTAAATCCATCAAGCTAAATCTTGACTTGATATACTCTAAAATTGAGAATTCAAGGGGTTCAAGAGTCAATCCATGACATAACAGAATTTTTTTTCTAGGGATTTATTTTATTATCTTGCCCTCAAGCTCTAAGTATATCTGAGGTATGCTTTCTGCAGTGTCCAAAAGGTTAAACTACTGCTTCTTCATATCTTATATTTAGAGTTCCTATTACCTCTGTGCCAAAGAGCCTTATTTATTCCTAGACAAGGTATTTTTTCAATCAGCCAAGAGAACATATGCCACTCATGATAGATGTATTAAAAACATACAGTCCTTATCAAAGCAAATAGAATAATTCAGCAATGGACCCCCTCCCATTATTTATTCATAAATCTGGCCTAATCACTAGGGATGGGCGAATTTGACCCATTTCGTTTCGCCAAAAATTCGCCACCAGCGAAATGTCGCAGACGCCCATTAAAGTCTATGGGCGTCAAAAAAAATTTGTAGCGCGGCGAAATTATTTTGTCGCGCGTCTTTTTTTTTTGACGCACGTCTCCATACAAGTCTATGGGCGTCATTTCTTCGGCGAAACGAGGTGAAAAAATTCGCCCATCCCTACTAATCACTGTAATCAACCGAATGCACCTAAAATCTGAAGCAAATCTGAAACACAGTAAAGGTATAGGATCCCTTATCCAGAAACCCAATATCCAGAAACCTCTGAACTACGGAATGGCTGTCTCCCATAGACTCCATTTTATACGAATAACCCAAATTTTTAAAAATTATTTCCTTTTTCTCTGTAATAATAAAGCA
The DNA here is from genome assembly GCA_038501925.1 of Xenopus petersii. Lineage (NCBI taxonomy): Eukaryota > Metazoa > Chordata > Amphibia > Anura > Pipidae > Xenopus > Xenopus petersii. The sequence continues at coordinate 92,018,842 of CM076686.1, forward strand.
GTAGCTTGTACTTGATCCCAACAAAGATATAATTAATCCTTATTGAAAGCAAAACCAGCCTAATGGGTTTATTTAATGTTTAAATTAATTTCTAGTAGACTTAAGGCATGAAGACCCAAATTACAGAAAGATCCGTTATCCGGAAAACCCCAGGTCCGGAGCATTCTGGATAATAGGTCCCATACCTGTACATGTTTTTATTTCCAGTGCTCTGTAAAAAAAAAAGCTTAGCCAAAGCTGTATATACTTTTTGCAAACCTAAAAAATCAATGGCCGAAGAACAAGCCAAGATTTTCTGTGGGAGGGGTTTACTGCTTTAAACCTGAATACAGTTTTAAGTTAATGATTAAGTACATGCTCTAAAACTTCAAGGGGCTTTAAAATTTGTAATACAAAAATGTTCATTTTGCAATGTTGTAACGTTCCAAGGAAGTTTTTTTTTTTGCATTTAATTGATCATTCCTGCTTTTGGCAAAAATATATATAAAAAAATATATTAGTAAAGCATATATACACATATATATGCTTCATTTCAGCAACATTTTCTCACTTACCCAATCAGTACCTGAATTCACCACAGACTTGGCAGATATTTGCCAAATTATCAGCCTTGTTGAGCTCCAGGTCTTTCCTTGTGGTCTAAGCTAAGGGTACCTTTCTCTTTTCCTTCTTACATGAACATTCTCTCTGTAGATGTCTATTGTAGAGCCTATTTAGAATATGCTGATTCTGTCCTGTGGCTAGATGCCAAAATTAAGCTTTTCCTCGTTGTGTATGGATTACTATCTTTCCTTTAGTGCTCACAGCTTCCCCCATACTAAAATCCTTCGACTCTAATGATTCAAACGATTTTAAGCAATCGATCGAAGGATTTTTTTAGGTTTAAACTGCCGAAGTATGTAGTCAAAGTATTTTTTAAAGAGACAGTACTTAGACTATCGAATGGTCGAATAGTCGAACGATTTTTAGTTCGAATCATTCGAATCAAAGTCGAAGTTCATAGTAGCCTATTCGATGGTCGAAGTACCCAAAAAAATACTTCGAAATTTGAAGTTTTTTTTACTTCGAATCCTTCACTCGAGCTTAGTAAATCTGCCCCACAGTGTATAATAGTAGACAGCAGCTGCTGAAAATTACCACCTACAGCAACTAAAAAGTATAACAACAAGTTTTAGGCCCAGGCCTGGAAAGGATAATTCAGAATGGCTTTACATAAATAAAAGCAATTCTGGTAGTTGGTTTACATGAAGTTATAATTTTGAATTTACAAAGAAACTACCTGTAAATACACACACAGAAAATAAATATCGCAATGGTCTTAGATTAACTCACTGTGAACACAGTTCTGAAACCACACAGTCCTTAACAGTCAGAGTAAGCAGATATAAGCAGACGCATGAATGATACCAAACCACAGGCTTACAAAAGTATTCGGAAACTGAAACAATGATGTAATTTGCTATTCTGCAAAGACACATTTTCTCTGTAAAAATATACTTCACAGCACCGAAGCTCAGGTTCTGCATTGTGGAAGCTCTGTGTTAACACAGGTGAAAAACAATTGCTCTAATGAAGACACAATTAGACACCATTGAATCATTAAAATAACCACTACATGTTTTGGATTAAAAAAAACACATGCTGTAAATCTGAAGCATAGATGTGAAAATAAAGACGAAAGAGCTTTTAAAGAGGCTTGAGATAAAATAATATAGCATATAGTCTGAAAAGTAACCTTACACTATGCATGGATATCTGAATACATACTATGGGGCATATTTATCAAGGGTCAAATTTCGAATTGAAAAAACTTTGAAATTCGAATTCAAAAAACCAAACGAAATTCAGTTGAAGTTTTTTTTTTGATTGAATAGGTCCGTATTTGGCCGAATTTGAATTGTATGAATCAAAGGAATAGCGCATCTCAAAACCTCTGCATAACACTACACCTCACTGACCAGTATGCAAAAGTGGCAAAAAAGAACCATCTGGAGGTTCACTGTGGTAAAAAGGTATTGTGGTTAACTGAGACTTAAACAGCACTTTTTTTTGTTGATGTACAAGACAGGGGCAGATTTATCAAAGGTCGAAGTGAAAATTATAATTAAATTTTTTTAAATTTTTGTTTACTTCCATTAGGGAATAGACCAAATATGATTGGAATTTGAAAAAAAACTTTGAATTGTACAGTACAATTTGAATGCGTTATTAGTTCAATTTGGACGATTCAAATTCGATTGAAAGTGGACCTATTTGATTGAAAATTGACCTATTCTGCCAAAAAAACCTTTGATTTAACTTTGGTTGGTCTTTTTAAATTCGAATTTCGAAGTTTTTCAAATTCGAAATTTGACCCTTGATAAATCTTCCCCTTAGTGTGGAGCGAACCTCATACTGGAATCCTCTAAAAAAAAAAGCTAGATTAAAATATGGCGGTAGCCTCATGTGGGACTGCTTTCATCAGCAGAGGCTAGGCATCTTGTTAAAATAGAAAAAAGAATGGATGATGCAAAATACAGGGAAATACTTGGACTGCCTCATTCAAACAGTTTTCATCTGGGGTGGCAGACTTCTGAAAAAAAATTGAAACAGAGAAATCTCCCCATCACTGGCTCTCCTAGGAATAATAGAATAAAATACTCCTAAAATATAGATTACAGTTATACACCAAATTATATTTGCTGTCAACTCTGTGTATATATGCAAACTTTTAACACAGTTTTAAGTATGAAAAACTTGTGTGAATGTTTATTTTTAAGGCAGACAATAATCTCAAAGTCAATGTAATCCTGGAGTGGTTGAAAAATAAAAATGCCACTTAATGCCCTGATGTCAATCAAATTGATAATAACTGGCAGAATTTGAAAATTGAGTACACATATCACTTTTTTTAACCTGAGCTAGGAACGAGCAGATTTTACGACCCGGTACTAGTGATGAGCACATTTTTTGGCAGTCATGGATTTGCATCAAAATTCCACATTTTGCCATCTGCAAATTTTTTTTTACGAAACTGCAGCAAAAATTTGCTGTGGAAATATTTGCTGCAACAAAAAAGTCTTCAAAGACAAAAAAATGCCATAAGAAAAAATGCCCATTGAAAAATGTGCGCGTAAAAACATTTTGATGGCCATTGACAATTAGGGGCAGATTTACTAAGCTCGAGTGAATAATTTGAATGCAAAAATATTCGAATTTCGAAGGTTTTTTTGGGTACCTCGACCATTGAATTGATCAAATTCGATCGAATTCAATCAAATCGAATGATTCGAACGATTCGAAGTAAAAATCGTTCGACCATTCGACCATCCGATAATCGAAGTACTGTCTCTTTAAAAAAAAAATCGAAATTCACCCCTTGATAAATCTGCCCCCAAGTTTCACAATTTTATCACTGATTGGCTTATCACTACCTGGTACACTTCTGTGGCAAAATTTCCAGTTTCTCCAACAGCTTTTTTTCAGATCCACACTAGAATTTTGCCTTTTAGACTGTTTAAGCAAAATGAAAAAATCTGCCCTATTTACCTGAAAAAAACTACATCTTACATCACTATGTCAAGATGGCCACAGCCAATATCACTGTGTAAAAATTGATGCATTTGAGGTATTATGTTTGGGTCAATGTCAATTGGAAGGAAAAGGATTCCTGTGCAAAACCCAGCACACAATCTGGACAACTAAAATGCCTTAAAGGAAAACTATACCCCTCAAACAATGTAGATCTCTATAAAATTATATTGTATAATATGCAATACAGCTCATTTGTAAAACCCTGCTTTATGCAAATAAACCACTTTCATAACAATATACTTTCTAGTAGTATGCGCCATTGGGCAATCATAAATAGAAAATTGCCTTTTTTAAAAATAAGGGCCGCCCCCTGGGATTATACGATTCATGGTGCACACAAACAAACAAAACAAACTATACATGTTAGATCAACAATAAATAGACAGAGTTCTGTCTTTTGCTTCCACACTTTATCCTTTTACAGTTAGGGGCACATTTATCAAAGGTCGAATATAGACGGTTAATAAACCCTCAAATTCGACCCTCGAATTCGAAGGATTTTTCGCAAATCCTTCAATCGATCGATCGAAGTAAAAACGATAAAATCCTTTAAATCAAATGATTCAAACAATTCGAACGATTTTAAGGGTTCGATTGAAAGATTTTTCTTCAATCAAAAAAAGTTTAGAAAAGTGACGGGGAAGGTCCCCATAGGCTAATATTGTACCTCAGTAGGTTTAACCTGCCGAAGTATGTAGTCAAAGTTTTTTTTAAAAAGACAGTACTTCGACTATCGAAGGTTCGTAGTAGCCTATTCGATGTTCGAAGTACCCAAAAAAATACTTCAAAATTCGAAGTTTTTTTTCATTCGAATTCTTCACTCATATTTCAGATTCTTATTTTTCTTAAAGTGGACCTGTCACTCAGACATAAAAAGCTGTATAATAAAAGTCCTTTTCGAATTGAACATGAAATCCAAATAGATTTTTTTTTTAAAAGCATTCATAGTTATAAACTCATTTGAACATCTCAGTTGTCAATCAAATATTGCCTGCCCCGCTTTTATGACTTAGGCATAGAGGCGGGGCAGGCAATTACTTTCACTTTGCATTCAGCACTTCCTAGATGTCACTGCTCTCCACACATTCTCCCTGTCACTTTTGGAATCCTATATCCAGAACCAATGCTAAGCTCCCTGGTCTCGGCTCTCACTTCTGCCTCTAACCGCCGCGTTTCACCTCAGGAGGAGCCCTGGGCTAATCGGATGCTGCCAGGTCTTATTTGAGAGAGGAGCTAAGCTAACGGTTCTGGATGAGCAAAGGGGCATGGTATCTTGTCTCACCAAGATACTGGAAGGAAGAACACCACCAGGAACAGGCAGGCCGGGCCAGCACAAGCAGAGAATCGCCAGACAGATCGGAATCGGAATTTGAGAGTGTAGAATAGTCGGAGGACAGACAAAGGTCAGATTGGAGAGGTCAGAGTAATCACAAGCAGGCAGGATCAGAATTGGAGAGGTCCGAGTAATCAGGCAGGCAAAGTTCAGAATTGGAGAGGATCAGAATAGTCAAGCAGGCAGGCAAGGGTCAATACACAGAATAACAGTCAGGATTCACAAAGGAAAGAATACCCAGGAACAAGCTAATTGAACCTAACAATGGGCAATGAGCTATACACTGAATTCCCCTCTTATAGTTTTGGATCTCGCACCAATGTGTGATGACGTCATCCCGCCGGCGCATAAACCATAATTTATATAGTATAAAATTAAAGTTCATTTTGCTTGACTAACACAATAAAATAGGTTTTAGAATATTTTTTTTTCAGATGACAGTCCCCTTTAAGGGTTTTTCAATACAAATATAAACATTAAACTCAGTACTTTGAAATTTCAGAGTAGGGATTGCTATTCAAAAAGAATTGGCCAATTGGTCTGAACTACAAAATAGTACTGTAACAAGGGACTATAGCATTGTTCATGTTTCTCTTACTCTGGAGTCCAAAACATACATTATGAAAGAGTACTTCTATTTTATATCTTTCTACACTACATGAGCAAAAGTAAGGGGACACCTCCTACTATTGGAATAAGCTATTTAAGCAGCGTCAGCAACATTTGCAATTTTAGTGGTTTGAATAAAAGAAAATATACTTGTTGTGTTACATATGTACAGATGCTGTAAATGCATTTGTTACCTGCAAAATATTGGCTAAAGAAACTTGTAAAATATTGCTAGTAACTGAGTATGTTTTTGGTTCCAAATCAACTGAAAAAAAAACCTTAAGGACTAATAGAACACAAAAAAATAATTACTAGTGATCAAGTACTGATTTTTATAACATTTATTCAACAAACAATTACTCTTCTTTACAAGTCTTCTTTTAAATAAGCACCCAAACAGAGCTACATACATATTAAAATTACCGCACTATAAATACTACAAAAGAAATTGTGTTAACAACATTTATTGGGAAGTGGCGAACATGAAATAATGGATATTGCAGCCCTGTAACCAAGTGATAACCTTTCACGGCTTTTTCTATTGAGGTTTACTGATAAAATATTCATTAGTCTAATAGAAACAATATGTCATCTCGATTACAAAATCAGTTACAATTCATGTCAATGTAGGTGATTGCCATTTGTTATTTGTGGTCTTTGCAAATTATTTTAAGCAAAGTCACAAATAGACTTTTATTTATATAAAATATATCTGGCTTCACTGCAATATTTATTTCACATTATAACTGTCTAAGATTGTACAAAATAATTAATGGATGCAACACTTAAGCATTATATAAGTTATTAGTAAGCTGTCTATTGTGTTTATTTATATTTGCATGTTAATGTTAAGAATCACATGTGATTAATATGCATTATTTCAATATTTCAGAAAAGTTATTTGTAAAGAGAGAGCATCATCCCTCTCTTAGCACTCTAGTTACCTCAAATAGATATATTTTGAATACTCTGCTCCTTGCCCGATAATATTGATTTCTATTGAATTAGTGACTACAGCTAATGCCTTATCTGTAAAAATAACATGTTCATTAATTGTAAGAGGAATAAATGGCAATCGTGAAGGTACTAATTGAATTGACAAATTCATAAAATTCTTGTAAAATATATAATTAAAAAAACTGTCAGTGGCGACTTAGTAGTAATTGTCTTAAAACTAGAAACATATTAATTTACTGTGAATTGATGACAAGTATGAGACTTAAAATATGTGAAATAAAATGCTGATAAATTGCTTGTCACCTTATTGTATATTAATAATGGATATAATTAATTCATTAATGATATCCAAGCAGAGCTTGATTTTTCAAAAATAGGACATTGAGAGAAGGTCATTCCTGACCATTGCATTTAAGGTAGCCCATTGCATTTAAGATAGCCATTAGATGAGACAAACAGATGACTACAAGCTGATAAAGTGACTTCTCTTTACACATGCTTAATAGAATATATATCAATGCTACAAAGGCTGAAAACTGGTGGCATCCAAGATAGAGAAATGTTGCAGTAGCAAGTTGGAAGAGTAAAAAAAAATATTCATGTGTGGTTTGGCTGGTGGATTGTCAGGGAGCCGGGAAGCCCCCTCCAGGGAGGTAGTCAGGATCAAGGAGGAAGCCCTCTAGAGGGAACAAGGTCGCAGTGTCCAAAGGGTTAATCAAAGAATAGTCAGGATCCAGGCAAGAGTTCACAGGCAGGCAGATATCAACAAAGTCCAAAGTCCAGGCAAAGGGTCAGGAAATAAATCAGGAACAAGATTTAGCAATAAAGCTCACAGGAAACCCAGGATACACTTAGGGAAAGTATTCCTATACTTGGGCGCCATTCTGGCGTCTAGTTGGCATTTTTATTTTGAATTTGGCACCATTCTGACGTCATTGACGCCCTTGCGCCGACATCGGCGCGCTGACGTCATTGCGCCGGCGCCGCTACCCACGTGGCGGCCATGGGCGCCGCCATTTTGGGAGCGACGCCGGCAAGGAGGGACGAGCCGCCCGGAGCTCCTGGACCTGCTCCAGGCGGCGATCGTGACAGTACCCCCCCCCTCACGGGGGGCCTCCGGACCACCAGGACTTGGCTTCTGGGGAAATTTGGAGTGGAGCTCCCTCACCAGATGAGGAGCATGGACATCAGAGCATCCTTCCCAGGAGCATTCTTCAGGGCCAAAGCCTTTCCACTTGATGAGGTACTGAAGAGAGCCCCTGGAGATCCTGGAGTCAAGGATCTTCTCCACCTCATATTCTTGTTGGCCATCCACAGAGATAGTAGGAGGGGGAGGCTGGACAACGGAAAAGCGGTTGGAGGTGGTGGGTTTCACCAAGGAGACATGAAACACATTGGGAATTCGCATCTCAGGGGGAAGCTGAAGTCTGACAGCCACAGGATTGATCACCTCCGAAATGGAAAATGGACCTACGAACCTCGGACCCAACTTAGGAGATGGCACCTTCAACCGAATGTTCCTGGAAGACAACCAGACTTTATCACCGACCTTGTAGGGAGGAGAGGGTCTACGTCTATGATCTGCAAACGACTTATGAACCAGAGCACTCTTCTCCAGGTTTGACTTGGTTGCAGCCCAAATAGCAGCCATGTGGGCTGCATGGTCATCAGCGGCCGGAACATCAGACAACACAAAGTCTTGTGGGAAGGCTTGAGGATGTTGACCATACACAAACATAAATGGGGACCTTCCAGTGGAAGTGTGGCAGGCATTGTTATGAGCAAATTCCGCCCACGGGAGGAGATCAGACCAATCATCTTGACAAAGGGAAACGTGGTTTCTTAAGAACTGTTCCAAGGCTTGATTCACTCGCTCAGCCGCTCCATTCGTCTGAGGATGATAAGCTGAGGAGAACTGAAGATTAATACCCAGATCTTTGCACAGGGAGCGCCAGAACTTTGCAGTGAATTGGGATCCTCTGTCAGAAACGATCTCGGCCGGGAAGCCATGCAGGCGAAAAATGAACTGAATGAACAACTGTGACAACTCCACTGCAGATGGAAGCTTCCGTAGAGGGATGAAGTGGGCCATCTTGCTAAAGCGGTCAATGACAACCCAGATCATTGTGTTCCCACTGGAGGGAGGAAGTTCAACAATGAAGTCCATAGCCAAGTGCGTCCAAGGACGAGAGGGAACTGGCAACGGTTGTAGTAACCCATTGGGGCGAGAATGACTGGACTTGGAAGTGGCACAAACGATACAGGCAGAAACAAAGTCTTTGACATCTTTACGGATTGTCGGCCACCAAACTAGACGACGTAAAAGTTCAAGAGTTTTAACAGGACCAGGATGTCCAGCTTGTTTGGAACTATGAGTCTGTTGCAGGATAGGTAGCCGAAGTTCAGGAGGTACAAAAGCCATTCCAATGGGGGTATCAGGAGGGGCAGAAGATTGACCAGCCAGGATTTGATCAGCGAACTGAGGATACAATGAAGCGATGATCTTGACAGGAGGAATAATAGGCTCTTGTCTTTCAGGAGTACGATCCACCGGAGTGAAACTTCGAGACAGAGCGTCGGCTTTCCGATTCTTGGAGCCAGGGCGAAAAGTCAAGACAAAGTTAAATCGAGAGAAGAAGAGGGACCACCTTGCTTGTCTGGGATTCAGCCTCTTGAGAGATTGAATGAACTCAAGATTCTTATGATCCGTGTAGATTGTGACTGGGATCAAGGAACCTTCAAGGAGGTGACGCCACTCTTCTAAGGCAAGCTTAACAGCCAGGAGTTCTCTATTTCCTACATCATAATTTTGTTCTGCAGGAGAAAACTTCTTAGAGAAATACGCACATGGGTGCAGCTTCCCATCAGAGGGATGTCTTTGGGACAGGATAGCTCCAGCTCCAACTTCAGAAGCATCTACCTCGATGAAGAAAGGTAACTCCGGATCAGGATGGCGGAGAACTTCAAGGATTGAAAAGCTTCTATAGCAGGCGGGGGCCATGAGCTGGGTTTACCCCCTTTTCGGATGAGGGCCAGGATAGGAGCAATACGAGAAGAGAATCCCTTAATGAATTGCCGGTAGTAATTGGCAAAACCAATGAATCTCTGGATTGCCTTAGTGCTCAGCGGTAGGGGCCACTCTTGGATTGCAGACACTTTCACAGGATCCATCTCGAAACCCTCTGGGGAGATGATATAGCCCAGAAAAGGGATCTTGGACACTTCAAACACACATTTCTCCAGTTTGGCAAAGAGAGAGTTCTTCCTCAAACGAGAGAGTACTTCCTTCACCTGGGAACGATGGCTTGTAAGGTCCTTGGAGAAAATCAGGATGTCATCAAGGTACACAACCACAAACTTTCCCAAGAGATCCCGGAAAATGTCGTTCACAAATTCTTGAAAGACAGCGGGGGCATTGCAGAGACCAAAGGGCATTACGAGGTACTCATAGTGCCCATCCCGAGTGTTGAATGCTGTCTTCCATTCGTCACCCTCCCGGATGCGGATAAGGTTATACGCCCCACGGAGATCCAACTTAGTGAAGATTTTAGCCCCCTTCAGTTGGTCAAAGAGTTCGGCAATCAAGGGCAAGGGATACCGGTTCTTAATGGTAATTTTATTAAGACCCCGGTAGTCGATGCAAGGACGTAGGCCTCCATCCTTCTTTTCCAAGAAGAAGAATCCAGCCCCGGCAGGAGAAGGAGAAGGGCGAATAAACCCCCGCTGGAGATTTTCTTGGATATACTGCTTCATGGCAGTGGTCTCCGCTGGAGAGAGAGGATAAGTACGACCTCTAGGGGGCATGGTTCCAGGCAGGAGATCGACAGGAAAATCGTATTGTCGATGTGGAGGAAGGAATTCTGCAGACTTCTTACAGAATACATCAGCGAATTCCTTGTAAAAGGAGGGTAGAGTCTTCAGATCCGACATAGAAATATTCACCCTCTGGAGGGGTTCAGCAGGAAGGCAGTGCTGCTGACAAAATGGACTCCAACGGGAAATCTGTCCTGCGGACTAATCAATGGAGGGATTATGCAGGCGCAGCCAAGGGAGCCCCAAAATAACTGGAACGGATAGGCAGGAAATAATTAGGAACGAAAGTCTTTCTTTATGCAGCGTCCCAACCTGCACAAGCAATTCCCCAGTCGTCATGGAGATAAATTCAGCCTCCAGGGGTCTGTCATCAATGGCAGTGACACGGAGAGGAGTAGTTAATGGAAACAGGGGAACATTCATATGCTTGGCAAAGAGAGCGTCCATGAAATTACCAGCAGCTCCAGAGTCAATAAAAGCTGAGCCAACAATGGTCTTAGAGGACAGATGGATCTGTAAAGGCAGAAGAAACCTATGAGAGTTCTCTTGTGACTTGGGAGTAACACCCCCTACATGAGTCTTAGCAAGGTTACCTTGAAGAGGGGAACTCTGAGACTTCACAGGACAGGAGTTGGAGAAGTGAGATTGACCCCCACAGTAGAGACAAAGTCCAGCCGTACGTCTCCGGAGTTTCTCCTGTTCAGAGAGACGAGCTCTTCCGACTTGCATAGGTTCCTCCAGAGGAATAACTGAAGGCTGCGGGGAGGTAGGAGGTAATAGAGGTCTTTGAAAGCGAGGAGCCAACATGGGTGGGAATTTCTTGACTCTGTCCTTATCAGCTTGATTTTCTCTCTGACGAGTGTCCACCTTGACAGACAAAGCAATGAGGTCTTCTACTTGCGTGGGTAATTCACGGGAGACCAGGTCATCTTTGAGGCGGATAGAGAGACCATTGTAGAAGGCAGCATGATAGGCATCATTGTTCCAGCAAGTCTCTGCAGCGAGGGTACGGAATTCAATGGCATATTCCGCTACACTGCGATTACCTTGGCGGATCTGGAACAGACGAGAAGCAGCAGTCGCCACCCGACCGGGAGCATTGAACACCGTCCGGAATTCATGAAGGAAGGCTTTGGAATCGTCAATTAAGGGAGACTCCTTCTCCCAGTGTGGAGAAGCCCATTCAAGCGCTTTCCCCGCCAGACGAGTGATCACGAAACCAACCTTTGCTCGTTCAGAGTTAAATTCCGCAGGTTGTAGGGCGAACCGGATCTGGCACTGATTCACAAAACCACGACAGGCTTGAGGGTCGCCGCTGTAGAGAGGCGGTGCAGGAATTCGTGGACCAGAAGTGGAGGATTGAGTAGCCATATCGGCAGCAACTAGCGTTGGCGTTGTCGGCGTTGGAGTAGTTGGCGTTAGCATGGATAACTTTTCCAAAATCGCCTCCAGCGTGCGTCCGACATAATTTTGCCGAGCTTCGTACGCCTCCATGCGGGTATGCAGACCTCGAAAGGCCCTGCCGAAATCCGGCTGAGCTTCCTCAGTGGGATCCATGGCCCAAGTATAATGTCAGGGAGCCGGGAAGCCCCCTCCAGGGAGGTAGTCAGGATCAAGGAGGAAGCCCTCTAGAGGGAACAAGGTTGCGGTGTCCAAAGGGTTAATCAAAGAATAGTCAGGATCCAGGCAAGAGTTCACAGGCAGGCAGATATCAACAAAGTCCAAAGTCCAGGCAAAGGGTCAGGAAATATATCAGGAACAAGATTTAGCAATAAAGCTCACAGGAAACCCAGGATACACTTAGGGAAAGTATTCCTATACTTGGGCGCCATTCTGGCATCTAGTTGGCGTTTTTATTTTGAATTTGGCGCCATTCTGACATCATTGACGCCCTTGCGCCGACGTCGGCGCGCTGACGTGGCGGCCATGGGCGCCGCCATTTTGGGAGAGACGCCGGCAAGGAGGGACGCGCCGCCCGGAGCTCCTGGACCTGCTCCGGGCAGCGATCGTGACATGGATATCCCCAGAAGGTATGAAAACAATGAGGCACATTTATCAAGGGTTGAATTTCTAATTCATGTGTATTTTTTAAAACTCCCATAAACTCGAAATTCGACCAATCAAAATGTATTAATAAATCAAATTATTTAGCTCAAACAAATTTAATCGACCCTAAAACTCAAATCGAATTCCATTTGAAATAGAAAAACTTGAATCAAATTAAAAAAACTCAATTCGGAAAATAAAACTCGAATGTCGAATTGATCCCTGGACCTCTCCCATTGACTTATACAGCAATTTGGCAGGTTTAAGGTTATGAATAGGTCGAATTCAAGTTCTTAAAGAGCCAGAGTATGATAATCTCAAATTTTTAATTAAAACTCAAATTCAGTTTGGATAATTCCCAATATGAATTAGAGAGTTTTGACCAAAAAAAAATTCTAATTCAAATTGACACTTCGACCCTTTATAAATCTGCCCCTACATGTAATGTTTAAAGTGTCAAATCATTTTCAAACTAATTCAGCATCAGGTGAAGAGAAAAATGATATCTTACAATTATATATGAATATCAATAAACAATTCATTGTGTGTCTTGATGACTGTTGGCAAGATGATTTTTCAAAAGTCCAAAGTCCATTTCTATATTGCAGATAACTATGCTGTCATTTGAATAATTTTCATGAGTTGGACTTTTTTTTTTTACTTTAAATGAATTTATATTTTGGATTTTTGCAGACATGCACATATATTCATGAACAAAGATAATTACCAACACAGAAGAAAATCGAAAATAGAAAAATATAAACAGAATCTGGTGTTGCGTTTCACATTTTCAATACATCTGCAAAATAGCAGAATTGTGTGCATGCACTTTGATTAATGTATAGCATGGGCATAAATCTTTGCTCATTCTACCTTTCAATGTACCACCAATTATGATTAAGACCTGCCTAGAAAAAAAACAACTCCCATTAAAGGGGTGGTTCACCTTTACATTAACTTTTAGTATGTTATAGAATAGATGATTCTAAGCAACTTTCAATTGGCCTTCATTTTGTCTTTTTTGTAGTATTTGAATTATTTGTTCTCTTCTTCTGACTCTTGACTTCTGACACTTCAATAGAATTTGGCTTTGATTTTAGGGGTTTTCAGGATTAAAAGAAATTTAATCTTGTAAATTCAACAGTGACGGCCTTTTATATATTTACATTTTATATAAAACGTAATAATTCTTTATTCAAACATTGTTTGTTTTTTAAAGGCAATAAAGCATGTTAAAAAACTAATCATACATATAACAAACACAAGCCCCAAGCACTATAATGCTGAACAACTTGTCACTACTTTTGAAGCCTTTATAAATGTAGTTGTAACAAATTGTAGCGTATATGTAAAGAGTTTTTCCTGATAAAAAAGTTTCAAACATACATTTTAAAATACATGTGTTGAGATAGTTTGAAACAGAGTAAGCCAGTCAATATTATAAACCTGAGGCAAAAGACCTTGTTTTATTATATTTCCATAGCAAAATTTATCAAGGACAGTGAAATAATGCAAAACAATATGATCTGAAACTTCAAGTTTATATTCAGAAATAAATCCTTTTTCCATTTAAAGCACATTTATGTTAAATTGATTTGACAAATGTATATATTTAGTGTATAAAATAGAGGAGTCAGAGTTTCTAGGCTCACTTTGTAGCTGCACTGTTGACTCAGTTAAATCTCATTAGTGGCTGACTCAGGATTTGGTTCTAAATGCTTTAATAAAAATGTATGTGAACAAGGCATCATGGCCAGATGGCATACAACCCGGGAACTAAGAGAGCTTAGTTCAGTTTTAGACCAGCCTCTCAGGGCTCGGTATTGGGTCCACTTTTATTTAACTTGTTCATTTATGACTTAGGGGAGGGTTTTTTAAGTGATTTATCAGTGTTTGCAGATGACACAAAACTATTCAGCCCAATTAATTCTATCCAGGATGATCATCCTTGCAACAGGATCTTGACAAACTGGCAATCTGGACAGCTACGTGACAGATGATATTCAATTTACATCCCAAACCTGGGATTTTGTGTGCAGAGAAAGGCAACTAAGCTGGTAAAAGGTATGGAAAAACTGGCCAAGTTGGAGTTCTTCACGCTGGAGAAGAGGCGCTTAAGGGGTGATATCATAACTATGTATAAATATATAAGGGGATCATAAATTAATCTTTTCTTCCAGCTGACACAATGTCACCCATTCCAATTAGAAGAAAGAAGGCTCCATCTAAATATTCAGAAGGGTTTTTTTTACAGTGGGAGCTCTGAAATTCTCTCCCTGAATCAGTTGTACTGGCTGATACATTAGATAGCTTTAAGAAGGGGTTGAATGGCTTTTAGCAAAGGAAGGAATACAGGGTTATGAATGATAACTCATAATGCAAGTTGATTTAGGGTCTAGTCCAATTGCTATCTTGGAGTCAGAAAGGAATTTTTCCCCCTCTGAGGGTTCAAATGGGTTTTTTTGCCTTACTCTGGATCAGCTAGCAGTTAGGAAGGTTGTATATTTAGACTTGAACTTGATGTTACTATGTATATAACCATAAAAAATTGTTTTTATATTCAGAATCAATTAAACTGGCAAGAGGAATTTCAAGTACAATTTCAAGTACAGATATATACAATATACAGTAAAAAGAACAATGACATGTAGCTCAAGGGGCATATAATTTACTTACTTTACTTTACTTAGCAAATGTGTTGTTGTACTTAAATGCTGCTGGATAGAGATGGCGCGAACTGTTCGCCGGCGAACTTGTTCGCGCGAACATCGGGTGTTCGCGCTCGCCGGAAGTTCGCGAACGTCGCGCGACGTTCGCCATTTTGGGTTCGCCACTGTTGGCGCTTTTTTTTGCCCTCTCACCCCAGACCAGCAGGTACATGGCAGCCAATCAGGAAGCTCTCCCCTGGACCACTCCCCTTCCCTATAAAAACTGAAGCCCTGCAGCGTTTTTTCACTCTGCCTGTGTGTGCTGAAGAGATAGTGTAGGGAGAGAGCTGCTGCCTGTTAGTGATTTCAGGGACAGTTGAAAGTTTGCTGGCTAGTAATCGTTTTGATACTGCTCTGTTATTGGAGGGACAGAAGTCTGCAGGGGTTTGAGGGACATTTAAGCTTAGGTAGCTTTGCTGGCTAGTAATCTACCTTCTACTGCAGTGCTCTGTATGTAGCTGCAGTGGGCAGCTGTCCTGCTTCTGATCTCATCTGCTGACTGCTGCAATAACAGTAGTCCTTGTAAGGACTGCTTTTATTTATTTTTTTGTTGTTTTACTACTACTACTACTATAAGAGCCCAGTGCTATTAGTCTAGCAGTGTTGGGGAGTGGGACTGGTGTGCTAATCTGCTGCTCCTAGTAGTTCAGCAGCACCAACTGTAATTTTTTTTTTTTTAATATTCATTTTTTTTTTATTTTACTTTTTTTTATTTTACTACCGCTGTAGTAGTGTATAAGTTGACCTTTTAGGCATTATTTGCCCTGTAGGCATTTTTTGCCCAGTGTGTTATTCAACCAACTGCCATCTAGCTGTGTGACCTTGTTCACATTCTGTCTAAATATCCATAATATTACCGTCTCCAGAAAAAACACCGGAGTGACTTTTTTCAAGCAGCCATAATAAATTTTACGTAATCCGTATCCATCGCTGTAGTAGTGTATAAGTTGACCTTTTAGGCATTATTTGCCCTGTAGGCATTTTTTGCCCAGTGTGTTATTCAACCAACTGCCATCTAGCTGTGTGACCTTGTTCACATTCTGTCTAAATATCCATAATATTACCGTCTCCAGAAAAAACACCGGAGTGACTTTTTTCAAGCAGCCATAATATATTTAACGTAATCCGTATCCACCGCTGTAGTAGTGTATACGTTGATCTTGTGGGCATTATTTGCCCTGTAGGCATTTTTTGCCCAGTGTGTTATTCAACCAACTGCCATCTAGCTGTGTGACCTTGTTCACATTCTGTCTAAATATCCATAATATTACCGTCTCCAGAAAAAACACCGGAGTGACTTTTTTCAAGCAGCCATAATAAATTTTACGTAATCCGTATCCATCGCTGTAGTAGTGTATAAGTTGACCTTTTAGGCATTATTTGCCCTGTAGGCATTTTTTGCCCAGTGTGTTATTCAACCAACTGCCATCTAGCTGTGTGACCTTGTTCACATTCTGTCTAAATATCCATAATATTACCGTCTCCAGAAAAAACACCGGAGTGACTTTTTTCAAGCAGCCATAATAAATTTTACGTAATCCGTATCCATCGCTGTAGTAGTGTATAAGTTGACCTTTTAGGCATTATTTGCCCTGTAGGCATTTTTTGCCCAGTGTGTTATTCAACCAACTGCCATCTAGCTGTGTGACCTTGTTCACATTCTGTCTAAATATCCATAATATTACCGTCTCCAGAAAAAACACCGGAGTGACTTTTTTCAAGCAGCCATAATATATTTAACGTAATCCGTATCCACCGCTGTAGTAGTGTATACGTTGATCTTGTGGGCATTATTTGCCCTGTAGGCATTTTTTGCCCAGTGTGTTATTCAACCAACTGCCATCTAGCTGTGTGACCTTGTTCACATTCTGTCTAAATATCCATAATATTACCGTCTCCAGAAAAAACACCGGAGTGACTTTTTTCAAGCAGCCATAATAAATTTTACGTAATCCGTATCCATCGCTGTAGTAGTGTATAAGTTGACCTTTTAGGCATTATTTGCCCTGTAGGCATTTTTTGCCCAGTGTGTTATTCAACCAACTGCCATCTAGCTGTGTGACCTTGTTCACATTCTGTCTAAATATCCATAATATTACCGTCTCCAGAAAAAACACCGGAGTGACTTTTTTCAAGCAGCCATAATAAATTTTACGTAATCCGTATCCATCGCTGTAGTAGTGTATAAGTTGACCTTTTAGGCATTATTTGCCCTGTAGGCATTTTTTGCCCAGTGTGTTATTCAACCAACTGCCATCTAGCTGTGTGACCTTGTTCACATTCTGTCTAAATATCCATAATATTACCGTCTCCAGAAAAAACACCGGAGTGACTTTTTTCAAGCAGCCATAATATATTTTACGTAATCCGTATCCACCGCTGTAGTAGTGTATACGTTGATCTTGTGGGCATTATTTGCACAGTGTTTTCTTCAAACCGCCATCTAGCTGTGTGAGCTTGTTCACATTTTGTCTAAATATTGATAATATTATCGTCTCTAGAAAAACCACTTGAGTTACTTTTTTTCAAGCAGCATTCTTATATTTTACGTAATCCGTATCCACCGCTGTGTATACGTTGACCTTGTAGGCATTATTTGCACAGTGTTTTCTTCAAACCGCCATCTAGCTGTGTGAGCTTGTTCACATTTTGTCTAAATATTGATAATATTATCGTCTCTAGAAAAACCACTTGAGTTACTTTTTTTCAAGCAGCATTCTTATATTTTACGTAATCCGTATCCACCGCTGTGTATACGTTGACCTTGTAGGCATTATTTGCACAGTGTTTTCTTCAAACCGCCATCTAGCTGTGTGAGCTTGTTCACATTTTGTCTAAATATTGATAATATTATCGTCTCTAGAAAAACCACTTGAGTTACTTTTTTTCAAGCAGCATTCTTATATTTTACGTAATCCGTATCCACCGCTGTGTATACGTTGACCTTGTAGGCATTATTTGCACACTGTTTTCTTCAAACCGCCATCTAGCTGTGTGAGCTTGTTCACATTTTGTCTAAATATTGATAATATTATCGTCTCTAGAAAAACCACTTGAGTTACTTTTTTTCAAGCAGCATTCTTATATTTTACGTAATCCGTATCCACCGCTGTGTATACGTTGACCTTGTAGGCATTATTTGCACACTGTTTTCTTCAAACTGCCATCTAGCTGTGTGTATTATCGTTTCCAGAAAAACCAACTGAGTTTTTGTTGTTGTTGTTTTTTTAAAAATAATGCCAGGCAAAGGCAGGCCGCCACGCAGAGGCCGTGCTAGGGGCCGTGCTGCTATGCAATCCTGTGGCCCTAGCAAATTGCCCAGTTTTAAAAAGCCAATGACCCTGAACTCCCAAAATGCTGAAGAGGTAGTTGACTGGCTTACACAGCACACCCCATCCTCTACCGTTTCTAACTTTACCACAACATCCTCCTCATCCTCCACTGCTATGGCCACCCCACGTAACACTTCCTCCACCACCGGTGCCCCTTCTTCACTGGAGTCAGAGGAGTTATTTTCCCATGAGTTTCTTGAACTGAGTAATGCGCAACCATTATTGGCAGAAGAAGATGAAGGAGATGAGGACGTTACACCAGATTTAATTCTGGCAGAGAACACGACAGAGATGGACATAATGATGAGTGATGAGGAGGAGGTCCCCGCTGCTGCTTCCTTCTGTGATGTGTCAGAAGAAATTGATGCATCTGAGGAGAATGATGATGAGGAGATTGATGTTTTGTGGGTGCCTAGTAGAAGAGAGCAAGAGGAGGGTAGTTCAGATGGAGAGACGGAGAGTCAGAGAGGCAGTAGGAGAATAAGACTTAGAAGAAGCAGGGAGGACAGCCCGCAGGGATCAGTAGGGCAACAACATGTATCGGCACCTGTGTTCAGCCGGCCAACGCACCCGCCATTGCCGCTAGTGATGGGCGAATTTATTCGCCAGGCGCGAATTCGCGGCGAATTTGCGCGATTCGCCGTCGGCGAATAAATTCGCGAAACGGGCGCGAAAATTTGCGGAAAAAAATCGCCGGCGTCAAAATTTTTTTTTTCGAAAAAACGGACGCCGGCGCCAAAAACGGGCGCCGGCGTCGAAAAAACGGGCGCCGGCGTCAAAAACGGGCGCCAGCGTCAAAAACGAGACGCCGGCGCAGTTTCGCGACTTTTTCGCCGTTTCGCGAATTTCGCGCGAAATTCGCGAATTTTTCGGCGAAGCGAAACTGCACAAATTCGCCCATCACTAATTGCCACCAATGCCGCCAACTTCTACTGTTACCGCCAGATCGCACACTTCCAAAAAGTCAGCAGTGTGGGATTTTTTTAATGTGTATGCCTCTGACAAAAGCATTGTAATTTGCAATGAGTGCAGTCAGAAACTGAGCCTTGGTAAGCCCAACAGCCACATAGGTACAACTTCTATGCGAAGGCACATGAGCGGCAAGCACAAAGCACTTTGGGAGCAACACCTCAAAGGCAACAGGCAAACTAAAAGCCACACTCCTTCTGGTCCAGCATCTTACTGCTCTACCTCTGCTCTCCTTGACCCATCTGAACCACCCTCCACTCCGCCTTCCACCTTGACCACCTGTTCCCATTCCCAGTCATCTGCCACCAGCCAAGTTTCTGTGAAGGCCATGTTTGAGCGTAAGAAGCCAATGTCTGACTGTCACCCCCTTGCCCGGCGTCTGACAGCTGGCTTGTCTGCACTCTTAGCCCGCCAGCTTTTACCATACCAGCTGGTGGACTCTGAGGCCTTCCACAAATTTGTAGCAATTGGGACACCGCAGTGGAAGCTACCCAGCCGCAATTTTTTTTCTAAAAAGGGGAATACCACACCTGTACCAACATGTGCAGAGCCAAGTTACCGCATCTCTGTCACTTAGTGTTGGGCCAAAGGTCCATATGACTACTGACGCATGGTCCTCCAAGCATGGTCAGGGCAGGTATGTCACCTACACTGCCCACTGGGTGAACTTG
Organism: Xenopus petersii; assembly: GCA_038501925.1. Lineage (NCBI taxonomy): Eukaryota > Metazoa > Chordata > Amphibia > Anura > Pipidae > Xenopus > Xenopus petersii. Next base: position 92,038,853 of record CM076686.1, read on the forward strand.
GTAATGGCTGGGAATGGGAAGCAGGGAATGGGTAGCTCAACAACAACAACAGTGGAGTTGGTGTCACCGCCACGGATTGCACGCGGTTCTGCCACCACCTCTACTCCTCCATCGCTCTCTACCTCGTCTTCTTCCTCTTCTTCTTCTTACTCTGCTGCTGGGTCCTCCTTCTCCTCCTCCACACCTGTGCACCCCCAGCTCCCCCTAGGCTATTCGACGTGCCAGGTACGCCGTTGTCACGCTGTCTTGGGGATGACGTGCCTGGAAAGCAAAAACCATACCGGATCTGTACTCCTGTCATCTCTGCAGTCACAGGCCGATCGGTGGCTGACCCCACACCAACTGCAGATCAGAAAAGTGGTGTGTGACAATGGAAGCAATCTGTTGGCAGCGTTGAGACTGGGAAATTTAACACATGTGCCCTGCATGGCACATGTGTTAAATTTAATAGTCCAACGTTTTGTCTCCAAGTACCCAGGATTCCAGGACGTTCTCACCCAGTCCAGAAAGGTGTCGGCCCATTTCAGACGTTCCTACACAGCCATGGCACGCCTTGCTGACATTCAGCAGCGCTACAACATGCCAGTCAGGCGTTTGATTTCTGACAGCCAGACTCGCTGGAATTCAACGCTCCTTATGTTGGAACGTCTGCTGCAACAAAGGGCCGTCAACGAGTACCTTTTTGAACTGGGTGGTAGGACTGGATCTGCAGAGCTGGGGATTTTTTTCCCCCGTTACTGGGTGCTTATGCGCGATGCCTGCAGGCTCATGCGACCTTTTGAAGAGGTGACAAATATGGTCAGTCGCACCAAAGGCACCATCAGCGACCTAATACCCTTCGCTTTCTTCCTGGAGCGTGCCGTGCGACGAGTGACAGATGAGGCTGTAGACCAGCGTGACGAGGAGCTGGAAGCGCACGATTTATGGTCGGAATCACCAGAACGAACCCAGGCACCTGCTGCAACGCAGGGAGAGGTGCCAGAAGTGGAGTCAGAGGAGGAAGGTGGCTTTGTGGAGGAGGAGGAGGAGGACCAACAGGAGCAGGCTTCCCAGGGGGCTAGTGGTGACCTTTTGGGGACCCCTGGTCTTGTACGTGGCTGGGGGGAGGAGACCGTGGATGATGCAGTCCTTGATAATGAGGAAGCGGAGATGGATAGCTCTGCATCCAACCTTGTGAGAATGGGGTCTTTCATGCTGTCATGCCTGTTGAAGGACCCCCGTATCAAGAGGCTTAAGGAGAAGGACCTGTACTGGGTCGCAACGCTACTAGACCCTCGGTACAAGCATAAAGTGTCAGAAATGTTACCAACATACCACAAGTCCGAAAAGATGCGGCATTTACAAACCAGCCTGCAAAACATGTTGTACAATGCTTTTAAGGGTGATGTCACTTCAGGAACTCATCAACATTCCAGGGGCAGAGGTGCCAGTAATCCTGCCACGAGCACACCTGCAAGGACAAAGCCCTTTGGCCGGTCTGTAACGTCAGACATGCAAATGTTTTTCTGTCCAAGGCAGCGCCACAACCCTTCTGGATCCACCCTCAAAGAACGCCTCGACCGGCAGGTAGCGGACTACCTGGCATTAACTGCAGATATTGACACTCTGAGGAGCGATGAACCCCTGGACTACTGGGTGCGCAGGCTTGATCTGTGGCCAGAGCTGTCACAATTTGCCATGAACCTCTTGTCTTGCCCAGCCTCAAGTGTGCTCTCAGAAAGGACCTTCAGTGCAGCAGGAGGGATTGTAACTGAGAAGAGAACTCGCCTAGGTCACAAAAGTGTCGATTACCTGACCTTTATTAAAATGAATGAGGGGTGGATCTCGGAGGGTTACTGCACGCCGGAAGACTTGTTCTGACTTCTATGCAGCTGTCCTTCTCTTCAAGCCTCATGACTCCACACACAGCTGTCCTTTAGCGTCCTCCTCCCTCCGCCACCGTTACAAACTAGGGTGCAAACCCTACTGGTTTAATTTTTTCTGGCCTCTGTGCTTCAGTGGCTGCAACCAAAAAAACTGGGCAAACAATGTCTACAAGGTCAACGTATGGCGAAAAATGACTATTTTCAGCATTTATATGGCATATTTTTTCTGGCAACTGTGCTTCAGTGGCTGCGTCCAAAAAAATGCATATTTTCTGCATTTATATGGCATAATTTTTCTGGCCTCTGTGCTTCAGTGGCTGCAACCAAAAAAATTTATATTTTCTGCATTTATATGGCATAATTTTTCTGTCAGCTGTGCTTCAGTGGCTGCGACCAAAAAAATGCATATTTTCTGCATTTATATGGCATAATTTTTCTGGCCTCTGTGCTTGAGTGGCTGCAACCAAAAAAATTTATATTTTCAGCATTTATATGGCATAATTTTTCTGTCAACTGTGCTTCAGTGGCTGCGACCAAAAAAATGCATATTTTCTCCATTTATATGGCATAATTTTTCTGGCCTCTGTGCTTCAGTGGCTGCAACCAAAAAAATTTATATTTTCAGCATTTATATGGCATAATTTTTCTGGCAACTGTGCTTCAGTGGCTGCGACCAAAAAAATGACTATTTTCAGCATTTATATGGCATATTTTTTCTGGCCTCTGTGCTTCAGTGGCTGCGGCCAAAAAAACTGGGCAAACAATGCCTACAAGGTCAACGTCGTTGACCTTGTAGGCATTGTTTGCCCAGTTTTTTTGGCCGCAGCCACTGAAGCACAGAGGCCAGAAAAAATATGCCATATAAATGCTGAAAATAGTCATTTTTTGCCATATGTTGACTCAACGTATATGGCAAAAAATGACTATTTTCAGCATTTATATGGCATATTTTTTCTGGCAACTGTGCTTCAGTGGCTGCGACCAAAAAAACTGGGCAAACAATGCCTACAAGGTCAACGTATGGCAAAAAATGACTATTTTCAGCATTTATATGGCATATTTTTTCTGGCAACTGTGCTTCAGTGGCTGCGTCCAAAAAAACTGGGCAAACAATGTCTACAAGGTCAACGTATGGCGAAAAATTACTATTTTCAGCATTTATATGGCATATTTTTTCTGGCAACTGTGCTTCAGTGGCTGCGTCCAAAAAAAACTGGGCAAACAATGTCTACAAGGTCAACGTATGGCGAAAAATTACTATTTTCAGCATTTATATGGCATATTTTTTCTGGCAACTGTGCTTCAGTGGCTGCGTCCAAAAAAACTGGGCAAACAATGCCTACAAGGTCAACGTATGGCAGTTGTTTAAAGAGAACAGTAGATTACTAGCCAGCAAAGCTACCTAAGCTAAAATGTCCCTCAAATCCCTGCAGACTTCTGTCCCTCCAATACAGAGCAGTATCAAGCAGATTACTAGCCAGCAAACTTACTATCATCTGTCCCTGAAATCACTAACAGCTCTCCCCCTACACTATCTCTTCCAAGCACACACCGGCAGATTTTTCAGATACATTTTTGCCCTTGATCCCCCTCTGGCATGCCATTGTCCAGGTCGTTGCACCCTTTAAACAACTTTAAAATCATTTTTCTGGCCAGAAATGTCTTTTTTAGATGTTAAAGTTCGCCTTCCCATTGAAGTCTATGGGGTTCGCGAACCGTTCGCGAACCGCTCGCATTTTTGCGCAAGTTCGCGAATATGTTCGCAAACTTTTTTTCCGACGTTCGCTACATCCCTACTGCTGGACAACAGCAGTTCCAAGCATATTATCATGTAACCATACAGACTGATTATTTTATTTTTATTCCCTTATTTGTACAGTCCTGAAATATTCCACAGCACTTTAGAGATTGTTTTGACTGTTCTCATCAGTCCTCTCAATACAGTGAGGCACAGGTAGAACATACAAACCCATTCCATTTAGTGAACTGGAATTGAAAGTAGGACCTTAGAACTGCAAGATAGCAGCAGCAACCTTTACACTGCTGAGCTGCCCAATGAACATAAAATTCAGTACTGCCTGTTGAAGCCCCAATGACGCAAGAGTATTCTGTAATGAAACTCCAGCCTATTCTGTTGACACTTGGGGGGGGCAACCACAGTAAAATGCCATCACTCTTTATTACTATGGGATTTTTAAAGTTACATTTATCAATGGGCAAACATTAGCTAAACACCATTTCATAAATATGCCTCTAAAAATTCCATAGAGTATTGTGAAATTTAACTGTTGGGCGCTTTAACTTTAATCATTGATCAATCTGCCCGTTGACTTAGATTTATTACCAAAGGCATTTTTACAACTTTTTTGCACCTTAGAATGCCTAAATAGCTGTATATCTGCCCTTTTTGAATTTTGAAGGTAATTGTAAGAAAAACTTGCATGATAAGGTCACAGCAAGAAGACTGACATAGCACTACTAAGGATAGTTTACATTTACATTGGATAATTTATTAGCATCTGTGACTGGGATGTCTTCTTTGTAGAGCAAAATAGTCTGTTTCTGTTACCTTTAAATTGTTTTTGTTACCTTTAAATTATGCATTCATTGGATTTCATATGGAATTGCATCATTAACTGAATATGATCATGTAAATACCCTCTTGGTTTATAATTTTTTATTTGAATTCACAGTAAAGCCCATCATTGCTTTAGTTCCCTGCAACTAATTGGTGGCAGACTTGTGAAATTAATCAGTAATATAAGATTATTATATTGTCAGTTCTTACTTTTAATAAAAGTAGTAGTTAAAGTTGCATTACACAGTAATCCCTGTGACACAAATCCAACCTTACCACATGGTACTTTAAGATATATGTTGTTTATAAGTAAAATCATAACACTTTTTTGTCATTAATTCATACAAACACACATACTGTAAACTCAAGAATTCAGCAGATTTATGACCATCTTGCGGTCCATAAAAGTGGAAGATAAACTGACATTATTCATGTCATGTTTTGACCCATAAATAATCTTGTTGTAACTAATAAACATCTTATAATTGAACTTGGGTAAAAATATTCTCTTTTAGAAATTTGGAGATCATTGCACAAGTCCTCAAGATAGAAAAAAAATTAGAGCTGCATAAACAAAATAAAAAAGAAATGCAATGATTACATTAAACTGTTTTATTTTGCTTATATTTCCACCTCCTAACACACACTGCATATAGTATGCTTACCTAAAATATTTGTCAGTAAGAATATCTTTTGAAATTAAAATGAACATCATCTATTCTAGATCACCATAAATCTGAATAAGAAATAGAGAAAATAAGCAGACAAAAACCCCTTAAAGTAGCTCCACAAAAGAACATAGTTTCCACATCCATTTGAATAGATGAATAACGGAAGCATTTTTATTTATTGTTTTTGTCTTTTAAATAGAATTTATAATGAAAAAGATTAGAATCCTTTTCTGTTTTGCCCCTCCCCCAGGGCTGGCATAACCACCTAGAATCGACATTGTTTCTAATGTCTAATTTGAGTTCTGAGCCACAAACAGGTACAAGTATACAAGGATACATATCCTTGAAAATGTGCACACTTCTCAGAGTGTAAATGAATAAATTCAAAAAATAGGCATCTAATTGCAAGCACCAGAACATACTGTATATTCAGATACTTTTTAATAGATGACAACATGGAACAGTCTAGGCAAGCTATACTCACACACTGTAAAAACAGTAGCTGCAGTCACTTCTGTCTCTGGTTATAGATAAACAGATTTTTACAAAAACATTCGTTTTGGAGGAGCTCTGAACTTGAAGTAACAGTAATTGAACAACTAGTAACTGTTGTAAGCTTTCGCTTTGAGTAATGTTTCACCCGACGCTGTGCGCTTCATTTATTTTGTGAATGAGAATATACAGTATTATATAATACTGTATTATTATATAATACTGTCAGCAGAATGGTATACCCAGTGGAAAATGTATGATCAGGAATCATCTATGAAGTGACTAAATTAGTTAAGTAAATTCAATTTGAAATGTTTGCAGACAATTTCTAGATTTTTATTTAAAATTCCATGGTCCTGCTTTTTAAACATCCCATGTGCATTAACATTTTTACTTTTGTTATTTACTTATTTAACCTGTGTCTTACCTATCGGTCTGGGAGTTTTCTGAAACAATGTGATAAAATTACCATTTCATTGTCCCTACAGTTCAAACTTTCAACCTGTGCTTTCTCTTGAAAGAGCATTAATCAATCTTTCCTTGACTTTCATGTAGAGAAATTGTAAATCTTTTAGCTTATTTTTATCCTTGTTTGTTGTCCTGCTCAATGAGCACAGTTATCATATCTCCTTTCTATATGGTTAATTACTTCATTAAGATGTCACCTACATGAAGACAATTCACAGATTAATCTCGCATCTATTATTATTTCACATCCCTAGATGCCAGATAATTTTGTTGCAATCTTGAAACATATGTTACTGTCCCAGAATATTCCTTAGAGTAACCAAGTGATATATGCTTTTTATTTGTGTTAATTAAAACGTAGGTCTCACATTATGAAAAAGATATGGTATATGTATGTGTTTTATGTTATTACAAAATACATCTCTAGGGGAAGATGAAAGAAAAAAAATCTTGAACAGATACTTCCTGTGTGACTGCCTTGCATGTATGCATTTGTGTACTAATTATAATGTAAATCTTCTGTTTGAAGGAACTAATTAATGCAAACGTTTACATAGGAAATATATTGGTAGAGGGCAAGTATAAATCTGAGGGGCAAATATGATATTCCCTTTTACAATGGTGAAGAATTTGCTATTAGTATCGCAGCAAAAATGATTTTTACCAATCTATAAAGTTTTCTATTGCCAAACCTTGGTTATTATGCCAAAATTAATACAATTATTTTATTGAAGACTTACCAAATAATGTGTTATAGTTTCGTTTTTAGTGCGGTATGCTATAGCAGCAGTCAAGTTAGGGAGGAACTGCGCGATGCGTTTGATGCCGTCATGTCGCCATGTGACAAAACGCATGCAACGTGTCAGATGTTGTGAAGAAACAGTAAGTGAAGGAGAATCGCATGTAAGAACTACATTTATCCGACTGTCCGATGAAAACGCATATGTGTCGGCAGCAAACGTATTGTGGAGTTCCTACCTTAAGGATAGTCAAATTGCACAAAATGTCTCAATGTCTCAAATATATTGATAATGAGTTTAGTGCAGAGGACCTCTCATATTTGTCTATATGTATTTTGTGGTCACAGCACCCCTGCCTAATGGTTTTAAAAATTAGCAGTGAGCACAACTTTCGCTTGTTAATTACAACTTTCGCTTGTTAATTATAATTATACAGGAGCAGTGACCAGCTCCATGTTGTAGCTCCCACCCTTCCTAGCTAGTCAGGTGATCCCACTGGTGGCTAATAAAAGGGCAACCAACTTTGGGAGTTTTACTTTGAAAGCAGCAAGTTGCAAGTAAAACTTTGTAAAATGTATAATGAAGCAATAGAATTCTTTGCATATATGTCTTTCAATGGGCAAAGTTATCAACAAATTACAGGCACGGCTATGGGGCATAATTTGTGCCCTCATATGCTGGCCTGTTTATGGCAATGTGGGAAGAAGAGTACAAACAGTATATGGAACAGATATCCCCTATTGTGATAACATCATTAGGTGATTTCACTACACTGATGATGTCAAATATAATATAATAATATATGTAAATTATAACCCACATGATAACCCATATGATATTACATTTCCCATGCAGCATCATTCAGAACATTTTATATACAAGGTAATGTCCAAACTATATAGGAAAGAAATAGCTGGAAATGCAGTTCTGAGAAATAATTCATTTCATCCATCCCATATAGTGAAATGCATTCCTTATGCTCCGTTAGTGAGAATATACAGTAATTGAACGTTTTTTATCAACAGGCGCAGGAAGAATGTGACCCTTTTTGATTTGCCAAAAATTCACAAAAAGGCAAATTTTTGCTGAAATGCATTAAAGTCAATGGACAACAATTATTTTTTGACCCATTGGATTCTAAGGGCTTCATTATGCTGCTAAACTTGGCAAAAACTGTTGCTCAACACTATCAACTAGCCCTAGCCGGCAAACTTCTGGGAATTTGACTCTTGGCAGTGCTAGTTGTTCAGCCAGATACTCCACCACTGCAGGTCAATAGTTGGATATATGTATACAGTCCCATACCATATGCACAAAGCCAGAGCAGACATGGTCCTTGATCTTTAAATCAATCCACAAAGCATTCGTCTTTGAAGCATTATATAAACTGAAGCATTATATAAACTTACCACAAGATGGTACTACACTTCTGCAAAATTGAAAAAAATGTACAACAACTCCTCAAACAAATGTTAGAGGTGCAACAAAGAGGGGACATATACCCATATTTGGCTTACCTACCCTTGTCTTAACAGTTATTGGGAAGAGATATTAAATATAGTGATGGGCGAATTTATTCGCCAGGCGCGAATTTGCGTCGAATTTGCGCGATTCGCCGTCAGCGAATAAATTCGCGAAATGCGCGTGGAAATTTGAGGAAAAAACGGACGCTGGCATCAAAAACGGGCGGCGGCGTCAAAAACGCAAATTCGCCCATCACTAATTAAATACAATTAATAGAATTACCAAGATCAATTTACGAAAAGACAACCAAGAGTCAAATAATATGATCACAAATGCGTTAACTTTACATCTCTTGCAAACAGCAAAATCCCTGATACCAATAAAATGAAAATCGATGCATCCACTGTACTTTTTTCGAATGGTTTGCCAAAGTTGAAGACGTCTTGAAGAACTGTAACAAACAAGGGAAAGTTGTGCTCACCACTATTTTTTAAAACCATTAGGCGGGGGTGCAATGAGGCTGTGACCACAAAAATACATATAGTCAAACACAAGAGTCCTCTGCACTCAACCCATTATCAATATATTTAAGACAGCGACATTTTGTGCATACTGCTACTAAAAAATGCCTTACCCTTTAAACAAAACAGGGATTGTTTGTCCATATATTGCAATATATTTAAGCTGGCCAACTACGTCAAAGTCATCCCATATCTGGCCAGTCCTACGCTCAATTTTATCTGATTCATTAAGAATTATACATTTTACAAAGGGACTAGGTTTTACCTGCAACTTACTTGCTGCTTTCAAAGTCTTGAAGAACTGACCTTTATTTTGGAAAATAATAACCCAGAACATTGGAAAACATGGTCTCCTTGGTTAGACTTACCACGACATAGGCAATATGTAAGCCCTCTATTTTTACTTGAGGGAACCCTTAGATCCATCTTTTATCTCTTCTCCCCTTGTTGAACCATACGAATTATATCAGGCACAACATAACTTGGTTTGCAAATCTTTAAACTGTGGAGTGTGGACTTCCTCCATATTGGGAGGTGCAGGTAGTTCATAGTTTGAGATGGTTTACATTGCATGGTTACTATGGACCAGGCTTGGATTGGGGTTAATAGAACTTCAGGAAGCTTCGGCTGATTCTTAGGCTGATCCTATATGGAGCATTTCACAGAGCCTCCAGTGAGCCAATAATATTGCTATGTAAATCAAGTGAATGATCAATGTCTGTGTGGACCCAATAATGTGGACTGGCTAAATAATAAATATTTATATACATATTCGGCAGTGCTAGGCCCCCTTCGTCATATGGTGCTGTGAGCATATGTGTAAAATGCGCTGGGTTCTAGATTAAAGCAGTTTAACTAGTATTATTCTGATTGAACAGATAGTTTAAATGCATTAATGGCCTGTGCTCCTTTTGTTTGGTGTCAAAAGAGTATAAATAGCTATTTGAATGGGAATCCGTCAGGAATCATCAATTTGATTTTGAATAAATCCTCACCTACAGTGTGTAATTTAAGATTTATTTGGTATTTTCACTTGTATTTTATTATATGAGTATCAAAAATGATGGCAAACATCTTGTATGTTTTTTAGGTTGTGAAGTTATAATTACTTTATTTTATTTCTTTGGGCAGACATGCCCTCACAATTTACTTTAAGAGAAAATACATGAATTCATGAATAGATGGTATATTCAAACCGAGTCTAATCTATGTAATGTCCGATCAACCTTCCAATGTCAGTTCAAATCCATAACTCATGTGATGTAACCTGAATTGATTTCTGAAAATGCAAAAATTGAAATCAATTTAAACCTGGTGAAACTAAGGATTAGAATTGTTTTATAATTTACATATGATTTATAGCTTATACTGTATATTCAGAATATTTTCCATTACGCTGATCTCTTTCAATTGATCTCCATGGAAACAGTCAAACTAGGCACTTTGAGCAAAGCTGCAAGACAACAATAAATTCAGCAAGTTCACTGTCTCATCTGAACAAAACTTAATATACAGTATTTGTGCATCTGCAGCTCTGAAGCATTTATGTCTCATTTAATAAACATCATTCCATTTATGATAAACAGTTCTGTTGTTCCATATAAATATATTTTAGATATTTAATATTCTAGGTTGTGAAATCCAGGTTTCTTCCTCTAATATTATCCAGACTGACATCTGTAAATCTGCATTTTAACATTTATAATGGAAAATGTGGTAAAATAAACATTTTAACAAATTGCAGTATTATGTTATAATAAATACATTTAATAATATTTCATCTATGCATTATTTAGATATAATAAATGAATCTTGAGTGTTATCTGTCAATAAAAGGTATAATGTATATTGTAAATAAATGTTCTGAATGTGAACTCTTTCAAATAAACTAAAATTGAAAAAGGAATTCCTTCAAGTTGGACCCAACAAACATTTTCTGTCTATATTTTCAAGTTGATATCATTGTATCAGATTGTAGCCTTTAAGGTTTGCTGTCAAAGGAACCAGAGTTTCTAGCCCAAATCATGGAAATCAGTGCCAGATTATTATTTCTCCTCCTGCATAATTGGCATCAAACAGGTAGTATTCTTCAAGATTCTTGATATATTTTCGGTTAGGCAGCCAGGTGGTGAAATACAATTATAACTATTACACAGGCAAACATGGCACAAAGTGGTCCAAGCTGAGGAAAGCAATGTGGCACTCATTTCTACACATTGATTACTTATTAACATGCAAAGGTCCGTTTTGTGTCCTTTTACCACAAACAGTTTAGATCAACAAAAATACAATTGGGAAAATGTATAAAAGAGATTTATTTAAGTAAGGATGTAGGACATAGACTTTTATCAAATTCTGTTTACATGTATAAATATGCTAAGCTTTTATTGTAATCAGAAGTGTATTTGCAAATGATGTGCTTCCTCCTTGCCTGCTGATAGGAAATGTTTGTGTCCCGGTACAATCTAAAATTCCCTGAACTAATTTACAATCTAAGTTAATAAACTGTTACTGTAATTTATCTCATTAGCAAATACACATGCTAAAGGCTTTAGCAGTGTGACCAAAGCTGAGATTCTTAAATTTTTGTTCACCTAGTTATCAGCTACTGTAAAGTGTGATTTTTAGAAGGATTAACAAACACAATTTTTTTACATTGAGTTAAAGAACCGTGCTGTATTTAAAGTTCCATCAATACTGCAAATCTTAACAAATAGAGGTCACAGTATAGCCATATGTTAAAGAAACAACACGGCTATACAGTTTCATAGCCTCAAGCACAAACTGGATTATAAAAAGGATAATATTCAATAACATAGGCAAAGACAGTTTTATTATTAATTAATTTTAACACTGGCAGAAAAGGTTGAAGGTGCCTTGATATGGTATAAAAGTGCATGTTAATTTTGTGATAAGAAATGAATAACAATGTCAAGGGAGTACATTGCTGCTTTTCCCAGTTTCAATCTACTAATTAACATTGGTTATGGGTGAAATATAAGCCAATCTCCCTCCCTTCCTCAAAAAAGAAAAAGTATATTTAAGGTAGCCCAACTAGCTTTATTTCATGGGTTGATGGCAAGTTACATTCAGATAAGGCTTGTCTATAGCCTTAGACATCTATTAAGGTATCATAAGCCTTCTATATCAAGCTTAAAGGAACAAACAGATAAATGCCCATATTGGACAAATTAATGACACTCAGGGCAAAATGCATTGGGCTTCGAAAGAAGTAGCTGACACATTTAAGACATATTATGAACAACGTTACAACCTTAAACCATGCCTTGATAAAAACAAGCCATACTTACGTGACAAAATGAATATCTATATAAAAGCAAACGCTCTACCCCTTGAAAATGATTTATCAAAACTAGAAGAACCTATTACACAAACTGAAATTGAAGAAGCAATAAAAAAAAAAAAACTAAAACTAAGCAAAGCTCCTGGACCTGACGGCTTCACAGCCACATTTTATAAAACATGTGAAAAAAATACAATCACAATTCTCCTCCCTTTCCTTAATAATATTTCAGATGAGAAGCCGGTAAATTCCGAATTTATATTTTCGCTTATTCCAAAACCAGATAAAGACCAATCTATATGTGGAAATTATAGGCCAATATCTTTACTGAACCTAGACCGTAAAGTATATACAAACATTTTAGCATATAGATTAAAATCCATACTACCTCACTGTATATGCATAGATCAAGTCGGATTCTTGCAAAGAAGAGAAGCAAAAAAAAAAAAAACGATGAAAGTGATTCATTGGATTATGTGAACTAACAAACAAGTGCTTTACCTACTTCTATGAACAGATAAAGAGAAGGCATTTGATCGAGTCAGCTGGGACTTTTTAGATCTAGCCTTAACGAATATAGGAATTACTAGCATACCCTAGCATAAGAAAAGGTCCTAGCATTATATACAATACCATGAGCACAAATAAGAGCCAATTGGACATTATCCTCCTCATTTAATATCTGTAATAGGACGAGCCAGGGATGTCTGCCTTCTCCTTTGTTATATGTAATGTGCATGGAATATTGTTTAGTAGCAATACACAAAAACACAGATATAAGTGCCTTAAATATAAACTCATATAACCAAAAGGCTGAAATATTTGCAGATGATCTTTTACTTGTCGTGACTAACGGTTGTTTTGTTACCAAATATTATAAACGAATTGGAAAGATATGGGCAACTATCAAATTATAAAAAAAATTGGAAAATCAGAGGCCCTTTCAAATAACCTACCAGTAAATCTTAAAAAACAATTACAAGCTTCCTTCCCATTTAAATGGCAGGAAGCAAAAATAAAATATTTAGGAATTCAATTAACTTTAGAACCCCCAAAAATTTTTGAATTTAATTATTTACCACTTCTTGAAGACACCAAACATACTCTATTAAGCTGGACAAAGAAAAACACAACATGAAAAGGGAAAATAAATAGTGTTAAAATGAGTGCCCAAATAAATCTACTTCTCTATTCTCTACTCTTCCTACTTCCTATACCAATAAATAAAAATATTTTAAACAGTTAAACAAGGCCATATATACATATGTTTGGCAATCACAGAGAGGCAGAGTTAAAATAGAATCGTAATATATACCTAAACAGGCCTCTCACACCACTACATAGTAATGTGGAATTTACTCCAGAAATGATTGATCAAGGGTATTATACAGCATTTAATATACAAAATCCACTGTTAATGCATTGCCTACCCACAAATAATAATAAAACAATCAAAAAAAGAACATTGGTTACTCAGGGGTACCCAGATAAGACCACTTACTAATTGTAAGCAGCTTTGATCTTCACCAATACCACTAAGACATGTGCTCACATTAATATACAAATACTAATAGACAGGAAATATCCTTTGTACCCATCCACTGAACTTTCAGAAAAAGAATGGGAAAGAATATTTCTGAGGGTGAATAAATGTTCTACTAGCAATAGATTGTATGAATCCTCATACAAATTAATGTCCAGATGGTATAGAAAACTGCTAATCCTTAACAAGATGGACTTAAATTAGATAAGGATGTATGTTGGAGATGTGAAATAAATACAGGGACCCTAGAGCACTCACTCAGCTAAACCTAGAAAAGAAAAAGGAACAAAACAAAAGGTTAAACACATTCATAATTTTATATACAGAGTTTATAGAAAAGCAGTAACAGTTAATAATGTTATGTTCAGTTAATTTAAAATATTTGGATGAATAAGGAATATACTAATATTGTAAATACAAACAATGACAAAATATGTGAAACAGTTAGTTTGAAACACGAACATAATATGCAATGTAAAATGATACACCCTTTTGAAATGCTGTTGGTTTTTGAAAAATAAGAGTGATTACACAAAAAAACTTTCATTTTTTGATGGTACTGTTCCTTTAATTCCAGCTTTTCCACAAACAATACTCTCATCTATCCATTTTAGAACAACTGTTTCTTTGACCTTGATGCTCCTTTTATGAAAACTTTTTGAACGTATTATCTTCTCTGACATTCTCATAGTTATTGATCTATTAAACGTATTGTGCAGGTTGATCTCAATAAAGATCTTGTTTGTTTTCAGACTTACTTGATTATATGTTTTTCACTCTCTGTATGTATCTCTCAGCATCCTTTCTTTTTATTTGTATAATGTATTAAAAGTCTTTCCTTTTCTCAAATGTGTATTTCTACATTGATTACTTTTGTCTATATTGTTGCTCTTATTCACATACAATATTAAAATCTTACCTAGTATTTTGCATTTTACATGCTTAAATCAAGCATGTTAGGTCAGAAGCATTCTTAAAAATAGTAGCTTCTACATATATTGGATGTTCAGTTTAATTTTTGCCTCCACTCTTCTCCTAACCCATTTTCCTTTTTCTGATTTTATGGAACTACTAACTAATGTATTTAAAAACATATAAACTTGCAGTAGCTGTACCCCAAAGAAAACAACATTAAGCCAAGCTGGAAATTAAATAGTAGCGCCTTAGAACAAAGTTTTTCAGTCTCTATCCTACAATATTTGCTTCGTTTATATTTTTATACAATCGGTCGATCTTTTCAGGTTATTTCCTTGTGGTCAGCTTGTCCAAAAACCGAATGTATTTTTCACTTGAATCAAACTCAGTCCAACGGTTAATGGAGCACCATATTTGGTAAAGGCCAACTATGACTCTGAGGGTATATTTATAACATGGTTCTCCCTTCACAGAACTTTGGCTCCAGCCTGTTAAATATGTCATTGCTTTATCAAACACTGACCTCTTTCAGTTTGCCCCTCATAAATCAATCTTATTACATTTGGATTACAATACCCTCTTTCAAATGAATCTATCTACTTACCTCTTTTCAATTTTGAAGTCTGTGTAAAAGGGGGTATATAAAGTTTACCGGATCGTTGCTCTTTCCAAATGTTCTGGGACTAGAATTTATACCATTTCCAGCATATTAACAGTAACAACATAACAGGAGCTGTATTATCTAAAACTAAACTATACAGAGACTGTGCTTTCCAACTTTGTGATAATTCCACAAGAGATTGCTACTATGCTCTGCCATTCCCCACTGAAGATTTGAGATTAACAATATGTCATTATATCACTAGTATTAGGCTTCCTCTACCTACAGAGAGGATGGACCCAAACTCTATTACCAGCAGGAGCTGCATCTCCCACCATGAGAGTTCAGCAGCCTTGCTACTAGTCCTGAATCTGCAGTGTCTCGATTATAGGAAAAGCAGGCTGTCACCTAGCAAGCAATCGCCAGTGCAGTCATAGGAGAGAGCCTTCTTTCTCCCTCTCCTAAAATTTCCTGTGCAGTATACTGGCAAGGTCCTACCACTGCTGTGACGTATAAAACTTAAAATACATTATCGTATATCCACTGTTTTGATCCAAAGGAAAGCAAAAACACCAGCCTGAAGCTAGTGCCAATTATGCCTCAAGATGGAAACAATTCCTTCACGACCCAATGGCAATCAGAAACAGTCCCTGGATCAAGCATTTGACATTAATTTAACATGAGTTAATACAATGTTGACTCGTTTATACTGTATAAAGATACAGAAACCACAATATAACAGTGCATTCAGGAAACCATCCACATCCAGTTATTAATAGATAATATGAGAAAACAAATAAGAAAACTCCTGAAATTTTTCTACCTGCTCAGTAGATAAGGAAGTGAACTGTTTATTCCCTTGACATCACATCCCTCTCCTTTTCCACCCCCAGCCAGCTTTCCCCTGTCTTAACTCATTCCTTCTCACCCAATCACAGCTGCATATGATTCTACCAATCTCTAACTATAAACCAGTGTAATCTGTCTGTTGGAGCCCTTTTCATACAGCCACTGTGCTTATAGTATTGGAAAAAAGACCATTAAGTTCAAACACTCCAAATTAAACCCAGTGCACTGACATATACAAATTCACACAGACCTTTCCATAAACTATAAATATACCAATATCTATACTATTTGTAGATTTGCATATCCAAAAAAACAAAGCAGCTCTTAAAAACAGCAAGCACAATATCTCAGCTATATGAAGATAATGCCCATAATCAAGTTTTCATCTTATTAAAATAAAATGAAAATGTAACTGAATCAAGGCTAGAATAAATTAATTATCAGGGAAAACTTTGTATGCTTCATAAGCATAAAAATAACACCCATCTTGCTAAAGAATTAAAGAACCAATAACAGTTACGTATAATGAGTATCCACAGTTGATGATTTCACTGTACTTTTGTTTATTCTAAATCGAAATATAATGAAAATACATAAGCATTTCAATTACACGTATATACAGTATCAGCTTTTATTAAAATTGAATATTGTGTATAATATGCCAAGTATGTATCATTGTTATCTTTATTATCATTTTGTTAAGAGCATAACTAGTAGCAGCAAAAGAGTAGAATGATCAAGATTATATGATGATAGACAAGAGTGGTCAATAAAAATTATTTATTGTTTCTAGCTTTTATGTGCAATTTTCTTGTTATTTCTATAGTATTTAATTTTGGGAGCATTGCATATATGCCAAGCAATAGCAATAGCTAAGAGCACTGAGGTGAATTGGAAAGGAATCTATCGTATAACAGTAGAAGTATTGCACAGTGGCTGTACTAGCTAGAAATTAGCAATTTTCTTTAGCCTGATACTGATGAAATTAGCATTATTGCAAATGGTAAACATTATCCTAAACCTTTGTTAGGATTTCCCCATGTATTTTTTTTTGACAGAAAGAACATGAGGAGGGAAATGTGAGAAAAATTACTCCAATACATTTTGGCACAAGAAAAAAAGTCCATTGACTTCAGTACATTTAGGGGGTTATTTATCAAGGTCCAAATTTATCTCAATATCAGTTGCTAAAAATTCAGATTTAACCCGCTCGGGTTTTCCAAGCTTATTTATTATTACATTTTCCCGAAAATTACCTTTGCGGGAAAATCTCTGAATTTTCACTGAAAATTCTGAATTGTTTGAAGTTTTCCTCCGAAAGCTCAGAAAACATTGTGAAATTGCCCGAAACCCCCGACACAACCAAAAATCAATGGGACTGTTCCCATTGACTTTTATGCAACCTCAAAAGGTTTGAGATGCTGTGGTTTTATATTCGGGCCTTTTAGCCCTCAAAGTTTAATAAATTCCAAAACATTTGTGATTTTTTTAAAAGTCAGGTTTTATTTAAAAAAAATCACAAATTTATTGGATTTCTGGGAATTTTGGGTATTCAGAGCTTAGTAAATAACCCCCTTGGTGTCAAAAAGGCCATTTACTTGCAATGCATTTGATGCTAGAAAAACCAGAAAGAAAAATTGGAATGCAATAAATGGATGCATACATTGAACAAACATATTACATATAGAAAACAACAACCAATGAAACATTTAAAAGGTAAAGCTGGCCATGCCCAAAAGAGTTTACATTGTTGCATTGAGCATTGCATTTAGCAGCATTTGTATTGGACATGTATGTTTGGCTAGGGAAAGCTTTTAGAAAACATGGTAGAGAGGAAAGTTGGACAGAACACGGTAGGGAATTCCAGAGAGAGTGAACAGAGGAGAGTGAGGAGCAGGCCAGTGTAGAAGTATAACAATTGGTTTGGGGAGTACTTGGAGATGAATTCAGAAATAGTAGGTGGGGCTTAGTTATGAACCCCTTTAAATGTCATTAGTCTGAATTGTATTCTAAATGGTAGAAGCCAGTGCCAAGCTGTCAGAGTGACAAGAAAAAGGAGTAGAGGTTGCTGAAGTGTAACAGCATATGGACTAGAGAGGCTACCATCTTTAGAGGGGAAGTCTATTATCAGAGAATTATAGTAGTCAATTTATAGCAACTAACAAAAAAAAACTGTCAGACAAGTGATCTTTTACTGAATCAATCGTTATTTCTAAGGTTATAAGAACTGATGCCATTTTTAATGCATGCTGTAAAAAACACTTACTTTTTGACCTTTTGTGAATCGGCCCCATAGTGTGATATGATGAGAGATTGAATTAGAGATTGAATTGTGTAGCATTTTGGGTGATAAATGAACACATTTGGTAAAAATCCTTAGGTGAAAGTGGATTATTTAGTGGTTCGATGTGAGGAGTAAAGAACAGAGTAGAATCAAGAATAACCCAAATGTACTGGGCCTAGAGAAATGGGGTGATAATAGAGTTGTTAACAATGATTTTTTGGTGTTGGATGGGAAAAAGAGAACCAATTATGTCTTTGAGATGTTCATCAATTAAAGATAGCTGACGCTTTTTCTCTTTTATTGCAAAGTCCTTTTTCAGTATGAATCATATGAACAGCTCTGAAGCAAATGTATGATATTTAGGGCAACAATAAAATAAAAAACAAAAGTGGTTTGAGTGCATGCTTTACTTTTTCATATAATAGCATCTGCAATGTATAGTTGTTTCGCTAAAATACAAGTAAATACAGTTAGGGACAAAATACAAGTAAAACACACTTTACTTAAATGAGTCATGAATTTATTATGTTGTATACATAAGTATCCTTTGTTTGTCCTTTTTCACAATTTTAAACTGGCTAAGGCACATACCATGGAAGCATTTTATTCTGACAGTATTCAGTAAAATATTTGTACAGTATGTTCATTTTTAGATTATGGATTGACGAATAATCTTGTAATGAAGAGAAGAAAAAAAAGTAGGGTTTATCATCTACAATTTCCAATCAATAAACTTGTATCTAGAAGAAAATGGACGGCATCTGCATCTGTGGACATAAAGCCCTGTGACAGAAATGTTAACATAGCCCTGTCCAAATCAGAAAAATGCATTCAATTAATATAACAATTGCAAGCATGCATCTGGGTTTTATACCATTCATTTTAAGCCTTGACTTCCATGACTCATTCTAAACCTTGGTTGCCGGGGGGAATTGAGGACTTTCAAAAAGATAGACCATGTAATTTGCAGCACATATATTGCATTCACCATTCATTGTGTTTGCACAGAATAATTTCCAATTTTTTTTTATTGATATCAGGTGGGACACTGTATGCAACTGGAAGGTTCAACCGTGCCTTATAACCATTATGTTGCCTGTAACAGTAATAATAAATCATTCTGTATTACTCTCTGCAGGTTTAGTGACTGCTCCATTAGTGTGTACCCTTCATGCAATAATAGTAACTCTGTCACACAAGATTAACCTCTTCCAGATAGCTAACAATTACACTCATTTAGGTTGCCCACAATGCCTATATTATTCATAGGAAAAAGTTAATAATATGCATGCTTTTCAGACTAAATTATGAAGCATATATTTCATATACAATTCTGTCTTGAAGGCTTTGCAACCTGCTACCCTTTGTGTCTCTCCTATATCTCATTTATATTTCCTTATATGGAGTATTTGATCAATTTCTACTCTGAAACTGATGTTATGCAATTACAATAATGCTGCATGTTAATATTTTGTGGGACCATTATATTACTTCTCTAGAATTGACTAATAGCTATCTATGCAGTTAGTCTGAGCAACTGACACTTTGGTCACTGTTAATTGTTGGTTAGTATTTGAGAACTCAACAATGCCTGTTAGGGGTCTGGGTGCTGTAATTATAAGCAGAAACCTGATCCTTGATTTGGATTGAAATGTTCAGTTATTTTATAAGCTGTATTACTTGACCCTTTTGTTTTCCTTGTTGTAGCAAAAGCATGTTTGTAATATACTGTTTCTGTTCCTTTATCAGACTAATGAATTTACAAGATTTTAGGGATGAATCAGCATCATTTTCTTAAATCCATTTAAACACAGTAATTTGCCACATTCTCTTCCCTGTCCTCACCACCAATACATTTCCTGTGGACGTCCATGTTCACACTGTAATGAATACGCCACATTTAATTATTTGGCCTTATTTTTTACTATAGCATTTTTTAAGATGAGAAAAATGAACAGCTTGATACTAATCACTAGATATTTTTCATTCAGTTTAATTTCCTGTCCTAAGCAGAAATGAACATTTAATAAGTGAGAAGATACAAAGCGAGAACTTTTAATACAATATTGAAAACTGCATTCAACTATCTTATTTTTATGTGAAGACAATGATTTTAAATGATATAGCAATTGTATAAAAAAAATGTTTGTGATTTTCTTGCAATTTAATTGAATTTAGAAAACAAAGCATGTATTGGGTTACTTTTAAATTTTCAGTTCATCATTTAAGTTTATATATTATTTTAACATTGGAAATGGTATTTTTAAAGAAATTGTTCTATGGAAAATTCAAAATTGGGAAAATATATAGGCTGTGCAAAAAAAAATGTTTCCATATAGTTACCCAAAAATGAAAAGCTATAAAGGCTGGATGTATCACATACAGTAATAGCCATAACCCAACTTCCTGCTTTGCAGCTCTCTGAGGTGGGGGCACATGGGTTATAATGATCTGACCTGCATTCTAAGAATCAGAAGGAACTAAATTAACTTATATGTCCCATGTGGCCCCTCTTTAAGTCGTTGACTAACAGTTAGAGAGATGTAAAGCAGGAAATTAGGTTCTGGCTATTATGTTAGACATCCTGTAACTTCAGCTTTATGGATTACTTTTTTTTTTATAACCAGCTATATTAGAAAAAAGTTTTATCTTGCACAGTTTATTTATTTACCCAGTTTTTATTTTTACACTAAACTGTTCCTTTCATTAGGCCACCACAGTTGCATAAAATATGCATGGAACTCTGGGGCCTTTTTATAAAGAAGTTGTGGCACAGTGTCTGGGAAAAGTCTAAAGGGACGGTACATATTTTTCAATGAGACTCAGCATGTGAGATGAATAATAGAGGCTGGGTGCAACCAACATGTAATATAATGAATAGTGTAATGTGTGGTAAGTGAGGTCACCACACCTAGAGAAGGAAGTTTCCTTGGACAGTAAGAGGAAGTCTGTGTGTGAGCTTGCTGAGGCGTTGTGGGGAAAACCTAGGTTGTAATAGATATATGAACTAACTACCTCAATTGAGGATAAAACTTTGCTGTGTAGAGCAGGACCAGTGTGTTAAGTCTTCCAGTGGAAATGCCTGTTCTGATTAATGAACAAAATCTATATGTTACTGATGCTTTTGTTACACACTATTATAAGTTCTTCTCTCTTTCAAACTCAGGTGTGAATAAAAACAGATAGATTACTATCCAAAGTTACCGGAATGTTACTGCATTTCTATGTTTTTTTGAATATTTAAAGGGCCTTTTGGCTTTTTGGAGGAAAACAATATCCTCCCAGAATTACAGCTGGGCTCGGACCTGGTCCTATGGTGTCGCTACATAGACGATATTATAATTAATTGGAAAGGCCATGAAAATACACTAAAAGAATTTGTTTTGTCATTCAATCTGAATGACCTCAATCTCGAATTTTCATTATCTTGCAATAAAGAAAAAATACATAATTTTCTAGACCTGGAGGTTTACATAAACTTTAAGACTTTTTTCAAAGATGTTGATGTAAATAATGATGTAGTCACCAATAGTAACCACCATCCTTAATGGATAAAAAGTATCCCTTTCAGTCAGATGCGTAGTATTAAGAAGAACTGCAGTGAACAGGAAGTACTAGACGAACAATTAAACCATATGAGTAAGAGATTCAGAGAAAGGGGCTATAAGTAAAAGATGATAAAACAATCAAGAGAAAAGGTAGCTCGAGTAAATAGAGAAAACCTCCTGAAAAAGAAAACAAAAAATGTTAAAGTGGAAGTAAAACAGGAGATAGTTTTCTCCATTACTTATAACCCATTGGCAAATTAAATAAGTAAAATTATTAAGAAGCATTGAGAAATACTAAAATGTGATTCAGAACTTCAAACCACTATCCCAGATCAACCTAAAGTTGTATTTAAGAAGGCGAACAACTTAAAACAAATCCTAACAAATAACCATGGGAATACTGAGAGAGAAACTGGGGAAAGATGGAACACAAGTGGGCAGGTTTTTTTCCCATTCACACTATGTAAAGCATGCAAATATGGTAAAAAGAAAAAATCCTTAATCTCTGAAGTTAACAAAAAAGAGTTTAAAATCAAACAGAATATAAAATGTATCACAAAAAATGTCATATATTGCTTACAATGCCCGTGTGGCTTACAATATGTTGCAAAAATGAACCAATGTTAAGGGGTAGAATAAGAGAACATGTAAACTATATAAAAAAAAGGAAAGTAAACCATAGTGTATCCAAACACTTTAAAGAAGTACATGGCATGAACCCTAAAGGGTTAACCTATTGGTGTATAGAAGAAGTTAAAAATAAAAGGAGTCTTGGTGAAAACAACCTTCCAATATATTTATTCTAACCTATTTATGTCAACAAAAGAGTGATACCAATATGAGATGTATACCACTGATGTGATTCTTAGTTTTGATTTGGAATTTTTGTCATTTTAGGTTACATTAAGCTGTTATAATGGGACAGGTCATCATGGCGACGGACGCAGTGCCAAAAGGGAGGCTTATATGTACTACTGTGATGACGCACGCGGCGCCTTAACAAGGGCATGTTTGCACCGCCATGGCTACCGTAATAGCGTAAAAGGAGACTTGCACAATAGTGTTTGTGAAGCTTTTGAGAAAGTCACAAAACGAAACGCGTTAGGCTGTGACTTCACCAGTGTGCTGTGGAAAAACGCAGGCGAAAAAACATCATACCGCATTGTGAAAATGTGAGTGCAATTGTTTTTTTATATATATTTTATTATTAAAGAAGATTTTACACTATTTTAAGCGCATTCCTATAGAATCAATGGGAATCAAGAGGGAATGAACGGACCCTATTGTGAAAAACAACATTATATCTGAAGGCCTGTGTAGATTTTAAACGTTTGTAAGTACCCACCTGTAAACCCCTCTGACACTGCTTGGATATATGCCTGCACTGTCATGTTGAAAAGGTGGTGGTAACAACCATAAAGATGAATGAGTAAAAACACCCCTCCCCTACAGAGTGTGTGGTTACCCTAGCACCAATCAAACCAAAGGTTAAGAATACTACACTATATTAGTCAATCTGTTCCTTTTGTCTACTCTAAAGCTGTTTTTTTAGCGCGGGTCCTCATCTGTGTTTATATTTTCACAATTTTATTCCAGTTTTGATCCTTGCCTGCCTAACTAATCTGAATTCTGTCAATCCTGACCCTTGCCTGACTAACTATTCTGAACTCTACCGGTATTGACCATTGCCTTTCTGACTATTCTTTGAATGCTACCTGTACCGACCACGGCCTGATTGACCTTGCTTGAACTCTGCCTGTATTGACCTCCTTGTCTGACGCTGCTTGAACTCTGCATGCACCGACCCCGCGCCTGACTATGCTTTTCATCTATTCCCTGAACTGTTGCCTTCTGCCCAAAAACTTGGAAACGCACATGCCTCTTTGCTCGTTCAGAACATCTGCTTTGCTTCTCTCAAGTTAAGACCTGGAAGCATCTGAGTATCTGAGGGCACCTCCAGAGGCCAAAGGCGGCTGCTACAGGAAGAAGATTGAGTGGTGACCAGGGAGCTTTGCAGTTGTTCTGAATTTAGGGAGCCGTACATTTGAGTGAATTACCACACTCCACCACACATAAATGTACAAATGCAAGCATTATACATGTTTCTTTAAAAAACATATATTTTATTTTATGTATATATTTTTATTTTGCACATACAGCTTTGACTGGAAATGGGTAAACAAGATCTTCACATTTGTGATGGTTATAAAATTAATTTTTTATTTTATCAGTCAAAGACTGCTGTTTCTCATATTTTTTGAGTGTCTTTGATCGTTCATAACAAGATATTATTTATTGAGGCAGACAGAAAATGTCAGTATTGGAATATTAGAGTAAGCCACTATTCCAGCACAACCTTTGCAGTTTTAACAAAAAGACTTTTTTTGTTATGAATTCTGGACTGATAAAACCAAGAACATCAAAAAAAAGATGATTCTGTCTATGCCATTGCAACAGATAAAGCAAATATCTTATTTTTTTCTCAAGGCAGTATGTGTATTAAGTCAGTATTGAACACACAATATTAGTTGACTTTCTGCACTTTTTAGCATGGATAGAAAATTAAGGTACTTTAAAATATATTTCTAAATAAAGCCTTACTATGGACATAGATTTGTGTGTGTTCAGGTAGTGCAAGATTCTAATTAGAAAGAGAATTATTGTAAAGCAAAGACTGAAGGCTCTTCAAATGGAAAATATAACCCTAAATGATGACTATTCTTATATAACCTTTTTTGAGCTACATGGGACCCAACTATATGTTGGACTGCTACATGGGACCTGAACACAAAAAGATCTGAAGATGTCTGGGTTAATGCATGATGAAAAGTGAAGTCCAGCAACCATACAAAAATATTCTTAAAGAAACTCGAATCACATTAAAAATTCCAATTTTAAGATTGATAAATCAGTCCCTTAGGTGGTCCAGAAAAGTGGTTTATTGGGAGTATGATACAATGCATAGCTTCTAAGGGAATCAGCAACATACCTTATACAGTATGGGGGTTATTTATCAAGGTCCGAATTTATCTCAATATTGTCTGCTACAAACTCAGATCTAAGCTGCTCGGGTTTTTAACGCTTATTTATTATAACATTTTCCAGAAAGTTTGCTTTACGGTAAAAACTCAGATTTTCATGATTTTTGCCTGAAACCTTCTAAAACTTTGGGAGACCCAGCGCACATCAAAAAATCATTGGTACTTCTTCCATTGACTATTATGCAACCTCAACAGGTCTGAGATGCCTGGTTTTTAGATTCAGAGTTTTCCAGCCTCGGGGTTTAATAAATTCCGAAAAATTTGTGTGGGGCTTAGTAAATAACCCCCTATGTGTCTGCAGCCTATATTCTTATACATATAGTAGTAGCTGGATCAGCCAATGTAATAAACAATATTTCTATTTGATCTCATTAAGTAAACTTTTGTATATTGGCTGTATTAACAACGACTTGAATCTATCTAGACTCAGTGCTTTATTAGTTTTCTGACTATGCTGCCCAGACAGTGGGTTCTTTTCTTTAGTCCTTTAACCCACTGGTCAAGCAAGTGAAAAACTTAGATCTTAATTCACGGGAATCGAAACACTTGACATCCACACAGTTTGTCAACTCTGCTGAGCTGACATGCTATAACAGATATACAATAAGGCGAAGGTGGGGAAAAAGATGGTAATTGTAGAAATGGGCCCACTGCAAGCTAAAGCCGATGCATGTAAAAACTAAAAAGCAAAAAAGCAAGTCTTTTCAAATAGAACTCACAGTAAAATCAATACAGGTCTCCAGGGCTATTACTCTGCATCACCCACAAGGCAAAAAAACAATTAACCTGTGCAAAAGAACAACTGTGACTGTATGCTCCACTATTCCCATGGTTTAGATGTGGTTGTGTGGCAGTTTATTTTGCTGACATTTAACTGCATGCATTCAAATTATGAAGTACCATTATTATGCTCTACTTGCATACCAAGATATCACACGGTGCTTTAAAACAACCATTATATTACATATAATACTGTTAATGTTTTGTATTTAAGCTATTTAAAAAGTACACATTACAGATGCTTTCTCTTAATTTCTTCTAAAAAAAAATCCAAAGATCTAATTATTTCCAGGTTTACAAACTGAAAATATTATTAGTAAAAATACATGGCATATATATGGCTACAGGGTCTCTAACGTCAGCTCTCGTTTCTGAAGCAAACACAGCAGTTTTACCAGTGCAGAGTAACACTGCATAATATTTTTATTATTTTATACCACTTTTTGATGTTTCTGTGCCTTTAAACAATTGGAAATTCTTAAATTAAAAATTAAGGAACAGAGAAGACTGCAAGTTTATTTTATCTTCAGAAATGGTTAATGTGAAGAAGACGACATAAATAATAATAGGTCAAAATTAAAACTTAACATTGACTTTAATTTGGTGGCATTTTTAAAGGAACATAAATATGATCAATGAAAGGTCAAAGGAGCATTAAGTAAGTATTAGGATCTACTTATAAGTAAACATATTAAAACTATAATCCCAGGAAATTAAAGATGATTGTTTAATTTTAAAATAAAACACCACATTTAAAGGACATTGTAGGCTCAGGAGAAGTAATATTAGAAGAAAAAGGAGAGAATCATGAAAATAATAAATAAGCTATTTATATGGCTATTGTAAGCTTAACCCCTGAAAAAAAATGATATTGAAGAACTGTACTTGATAATTTCACGCACTGTTTAAATACAATCTTGTATATTTTATGAGGTTCTTTTGTCTAAATGTCTAAAAAAATGTATTTATTTATTTTATTCCACAGAAATGAATGAATTAAGCAAAAGCCCCATGTCTTCCAAAAGTGTCAACATTTAAAGGTTTATGGAGATTTCTGATTTGTGTCCCAGCAGTACCCTACCAAATATCTATCTGCCCCAGAAATCTGCATATATGATTTCATGGACAAAAATTCCACTAACAGTAGATTTCTACTTCAATTCTACAAAAATTCGTTTGAACGATTGTAAGCATTCGATCTAATGAAAAGCATTCGATCGAATGGTTTTGATCGTTCGATTCGAATGAAAATCCTTCAATCGAACGAAAATCCTTCGATTGAACGAAAATCCTTCGATCGAATGATTAAAATCCTTCGATCGTTCGAATCGAACGATTTTAGCGGGTGTTCGAAGTTCGTGAAGTGTTCGCGAACGTTCGCATTTTTTGCCGGTGTTCGCGAACGGCGTTCGCGAACACCAAATCGGCAGTTCGCTACATCCCTAAAAGTTACTGGTATTTCTGAAAAATCACTTCAAATCTTCCAGTTTACAGGATCTTATCTTCTACAAGTCATTACGTATCCACATAAAAAATCCTAGATATTTGGAAATTATACACTGTTCCAAAATGAGTAAATATGTCTTTCTGCTCTAAAGTATTGAATGGCAAAGAAGCTTTGATAACATTTCTAAAAATCTCCTTAAAGCTTTCACTTTTCAGCATCTTATCAACCACATACACTATAATTAGGAAACACCCTAAATATAAATTAATACTGAACAATGTGGTGTTGAATGTACATAGGTTTACCTATGTATGTGGCATGTTGGGGCCCCGAAATTAAAATACACTGTATATGTTCTCATGTACACATTCTCCAACTACAAAACTACAAAGCTTTCCTAAAGCGATTCTGATAAAATTTCTCTAAGCTTCTACTTACAGCTAATTTGGCTGCTGCAAAATAGGCCCACTGCCTGCGCCTCCAAAAGTTATACAAACCCCTGAAAACAATATATTTTCAAAAAGTACACATTCTGATAAATACAAAATGGTTAACTACATTTTTGCATGCCAAACTACCAATCTGCAAAGCTTTCCTAAATGTTGTGGTTTGTGACATTTCTAAAAATCATCTTAAAAATATTTTAATTTGCTCCATTTATCTCACATTTCTTACATACAAAGTTAAAACACACTAAATATAAATACCAGGGGTCTACTGAACAGCTTGAATAATATGCATTGTTTTATCAAGTATGTGGCTTGTTGGAAACCTAAAAGGAAACAGGTGGATATGAATTTTTTAGGATGACAATTTGGCATCTGCAAACAAAACACAAGGCCTGCAATTATGGGGCCTATTTATGAAGCCTGGATTTTTTGTGGTTGAGTTTTTTAGGGTGAAAATTCAAATTTTTAGAGGAGAAAAAACATGAATTTTTAGAGATTTATTATACCCAAAAGCCACTAAAAATCTGAATCCAAAAATACTGGAGCTAAAAACCTGTCACGGTCATGTAGAAGTCAATGGCAGATGTCTTTTTACAATTTGAAGATGTTTCTTGACATCATGATCTGCCCTGGTTTTCGTACAAAAATCTGAAAAAAAGTTGTTGTTTTCGAGTGACAGCTCAAATAATTGTACAATGCAGATATCAGATTCGAAAAAGTCATACTATTCAAATTATTGCACGATTTTTTCGAGACTTTTCCTGCACTGACTTTTTCCTAGCAAATTTTTTGATAAATAAGTTAAATTCATGGATGGGAGTTAGGTCAACTTTGTTTTAAGAAACAGAATGAGATAAATTTGAGTTTTAGCAAATATACTGTATGAACAGTACAAAGACCACAGAAAACCATATATTTTTTTTGAAAGTAAAGTTTTTGACATTTAAAATATGCAAATATATCTTTCTACTTTAAACTTCATAGTGATTTTTATGAAATCTCTAAAAAATAACCTGAAATTTTCTATTTTACAGCAAATTATCATTCACAAATCAAGATGCCTAAAAATGGTAGACAGTAGTGATTAGCACAATTTGTCATCACGTTTCACCACAAAAATTACGCCCATGGTCTTCAATGGGTAAAAACTTAAATATTTCACAACTTTTTTGCTTGCCATTTTGATCATTTTAGTGTAGTTTCGCAAAAATTTTGGCACAGTGAAATGGGACCGATTCACTCATCACAGGAACAAGTTGCCTACTTAGCAATTTTATGCACAATATGCATAAATTTGCCAAAGTATGTGGTTTTTACAAAGGCAACATTATGGGGCACATTTACCTAGGGTCGAATATCGATGGTTAATTAACCTTTGATATTCAACTGTCGAAGTAAAATCCTTCGACTTCGAATATCGAAGTCAAAGGATTTACCGATATTCCTACGATCGAACGATCAAAGGAATAATCGTTTGGATTTTAATCCATCAATCAAAGGATATTCCTTCAATCAGGAAATTGTTGGAAGCCTATGGGGACCTTCCCAATAGGCTTACATTGGCCTTGGTAGGTTTTAGGTGGCGAACTAGGGGGTCGAAGAAATTTTTAAAAAGACAGTACTTCGACTATCAAATGGTTGAATAATCAAAAGATTTTTAGTTTGAATCGTTCGATTCAAAGTCGAAGGTCATAGTCGAAGGTCGAAGTAGCCCATTTGAACTTTTTTCCCTCTATTCCTTCACTCGAACTAAGTAAATGGGCCCCTATAAGTTCATTTAAGTTCTGGAATGGCAATTCATCATCTGCAAATGGAGCACCCTGCCTGCATATTATATGTCATAAGACCCCCCCCCCCTATTAAAAACCACTGAAAACCAAATTTTTGGTAAATGCACACCCTCAAAATTTGTAAATGTTTTTCCTATCTACTACAAAGCTTTGCTAAATTTAGAGGCTTTTCATGACATTTCTAAAAACTGTATTGCAATTTGCTGCATTTATCTCACATCACCAGGTTTACAATGTTTAACATTGATCAACAATACTTTTTTCGTGCTCCCCAGGGTTTGTGGCACAATAAATGCAAGAACATCCTTCAATGAGAAATGCCCATGATCAGTATAAATCTGTTACATGGTTCTTTGTCTCTTCCTGTTCAAGAACAATAAACTTTGTATGTTAGATAACTGGAAAATTACTGCAATATATGGTTGAAGGTAAAAGAAAGTTAAACACAGTTTTAGCAATATAATGCAGTGCACCAATAAACTGCTTACATGCCGTACATTGGATGATTTTAATTACTGTATAAAGAACAGTCCTTCTGATCCCACATTAGCAAAAATTACAATTAGGTATAATACACTGTTTTACAACAAACAACTTAACATAGTCTTTTGTAAAATGTAAAATTTAAAATAAAAGCCAATGCATTTTGATGTTGGATAATAATTCTGCTTTGGGTAAAGTTGCTTGCATGTTTCTGGCACAACAACATTTACATATTGTTTGATCAGCAGAATTCTGCTGGCTGACTTTGTCTTAAACCTTTTTTTGTGTATTATCTATGCTTGTAAAGTATTCAAATTTGACAAGAGCCCAAAATCAGCTCTTTGCTGGCTCTCCTTACACTATACACTAATCCTCAGTTATACATGCGTATAAATAAATCACAAAGTTATGATACATTAACCACGGAATTTGTAAGCAGTAATAGAGAAAATACACAATTTAGCTTCCTACATTGTGGCAAAAAGGGGAGACTTGTCAACATTCGAATTCATGTTTTTTACAGCGTTTCAAAGTTTTTGTGGCAAGAATCATGAATTCTAATTCTAATTTATGAAACTCACATTTTCTGGGATTTATTAAGTGCAAATTAAGCGCAAATTAACACCCAAGTTAAAAAATTCAGCTCCTAAAATATGGTTAGCTCATATATAAGACAATACTATTTTCAAATTTCAAGCTATTTTTCAATTCAGGTTTCCTAAATTAATTAGGAAATTGGCAGATTCAATGAAAAAGAAGAGCAGAATGTGATTTCACTACATTTTAAGTGACTACATTACAAGTGACCAAGTATTCCAGTTTCTTATATATTTTAAGTGCACATTCAAAATGTTTAGTTGAGTTTTCCGAATTTTGACAAATATGCCTCTAGGTTTGTTGGGTATGTTTTATAATGATAAGTCCTTTTGCTTCTGTAATAAAGTTTCATATCTACTTTCCAGCGGTAATAAAAAAAACTATGTTTAGAAAAATTATATGTTTAAGAAACATTTTACACTTATATATATATTTATCGGTTGGGGGGGACGCAATTTGCAGCAGAAAACAATTAGGTTGAACAGTTAAAAGCAATCTAAATGGTCCTCAGTGAAGAGCCAAGCTGTATTTTTCGGCTGTTCTAGCTCTATTATAGGGATTCACACAAAACTATGTGCCATCTCCCAGTCATCATGTCTTTACATTTTCAGTCTGACTGGGGTAAGACACAGATTAAATGGATACTTGCAAAAAGGTTTATTACAAATGTTTATGTTTACCGAACAGAATATTCAGTATATTTGAACAATTAAAAAGAATGCAGTACAATTCTCTATATATTTAACAACAGAAAAAAGTGTTTTGGTTTCTAAAAGTCTTTATCTATAGAGCTTTCATTTATACAATATCCCAGGAAAAGAAGCCTGAGCAGTGTAGTGAGAAGAGATGCTGATCACTGAGCATTTACCCAAGCACTACCTATTCAACAACAATGGTGGGAAGCCTATTGGAATTTAATTGTTAGAAAGTACAGTCTCCAAGTTTTTTCATTACAATGTTTCAGAGGCATTTAATTATGTGTTTGGATAAAAATGGCCATGTGGTGCTATAATCTAAGAAGATATTTGATTATAATTAAAGGTATACACAACTAGTTGAGTGAAATGAGTTTAGTTATTAGCTAACAAATGAATCAATAGTTGAGCATTCCCAAACAAAATGGATTTACTTACATGAGCTATTCATATATATTTTCTCCATACATATTCATGTAGATTTGTATTGCTCTATAGAATCTAATAATTTCACAAATGCCTATTCCCTGGGCATGTTGTCTGAGGCTGGAAATCCATCATCCTGAATGGCAAGCTTTCAAATTATGACTTTTTGCATAAGAAACAAAACAGTAATGTTTATCTTTTTTATTTAGTATATCTTTGTGGAGCAAACTCTGGATTAATGCATATTTCTGTCCAGAAATATTTATTTAGGACTTTAAAGGAAAACAAAATGTAAAATCCTCTTGCTCAATTTGCACCTCCTCCCTCTTAAAACCAAAAATGCTAATTGTGCCTCCACACCCAATACCAGGCATATTTTCAGTTCCAAAGAGTATAAAGTGGATTTCATTTTAGATGACCAATAATATAAATGATACATAGGGCTCCATGTAATTGGCAGATCATCACAGAACACAAAATACTCTATTGGTACTGTCAATGCACAAGCCTTCAACATGCCAAAATCAAAAGAGTTTGGTAAAGGTATGGGATTTATTATATAGAAAACTGTTATACAAAAAGTTCAAAATTATGGGAATTCCTTCCCCAAACAGATTGTATAATAAAACATTACCTTGCACTTGGTACCTAAACTACAAATCCTAACTCTATTTATCCGAACCTATGCATATGGAATTTAGGACATCTTTTGGTATACGGTATAAACTCAGAATCATGACTGACCTCTTCAAAATGAAGAAACTTATTTAGGAATATAGGTTGTCTGTTAATAAGTTGGAAAAACAATTTGTATTATATGTCACAAGAGTAGATATTGTTGCAAAACCACACCAAAGCATTAAGCATTTAAAAAAATATATTTCATGTAGGCAGTTGGCATCTTTTAAAAGGTTGTCAATGTAGACTGAAAAGAAAAACAGACCTCGGGATACAGAAGAAAATTATGCCTTTAACCTACTTTTCACCTCATTTTTCATCTTTGATTGAAGTCACTCTTTTATTAGATGGAACCCACTCCATGCATCATAATTCATTGGAAGCCTGATGACCAAGAACTTCCAATGAAAACAAAATGTTACTCCCTTAATGCAAAATGGTTGAGACAGGGAAATATTGTACACGATTGGAAGAAAAAATGAGTACTAGTGCTAGGTGTCAGAACTTTTTGGGTTTCGAATTTTGGACTTTGTGCTGAGTTATAGGGATGTAGCGAACTGCCGTTAATGTGTTCGCAAACGCCGTTCGCGAACACCGGCAAAAAAGCGAACAGTTCGCGAACAGTTCGCGAACTTCGAACGCTCGATAAAATCGTTCGATCGAACGATCGAAGGATTTTATTCGTACGATCGAAGGATTTTCGTTCGAATCGAACGATCGAAGCTATTCGATCGAATGATTTTAATTCAATCGAATGCTTATAATCGTTCGAACGAATGGAAATCATTCGATTTTAGCGATCGAACGGTCGAATGGTCGAATGGTCGAACGAAATTTTACTTCGAATCGAACGCGAACACCAATTGGCGAACGTCGCGTGACGTTCGCGAACATTCGGCGGACGCGAACAGTCGAAGTTCGCGCGAACTAGTTCGCCGGCGAACAGTTCGCTACATCCCTACTGAGTTACCTGTGCACTTACCTGTTGTGCCACTGGAAATCCTTAGTCTTGTCTTATTCTTTATTTTTGTGGTTCCTGGTATACTCCTGTCTTCTTCCCTATCTCTCCGCCCATCCCATTATCCCCATCTGTTTCTCATGATCCAATTCTGACCCCTTCTAAGCCTGCCCTTGTCCTCTGCCCAGGGCTTGGCCATTAAGCTGCTCCTGTGACCTTGCCATTGGTTCCTGTATTTGTCTGATCCTGTTCCAAGTTCCCAGTTCCCAGTTCCTGTGACCCGCTCTGTTCCTTATTCCAAGTCCTGTTCCAGTTCATGTCTCTTTCCTGTACCCTTGTGTCCCTCCTTGCCTGCTTTGGATTCCCCCATTCTGACTCCTGGCCTGTCCCTTGACTTTGTTTATTTGCCACCTGCCTTGACCCTTTGGCCTGTTTCTGGACTGTGTCCCTGCCTACCGCTTTCTACTACAAGTATCTATATACATTGTCAGAACCGTAACTTGCAATCAGTTCTCTAAGTTTATTAAAATATTCTTTCACCAATATCATAGATTTGGATCTCTGCAATGCTGTGTATGGTTATCCAGTCTTCAGGCTCCCAACTTCCTGGTACTCCACGATGTCTCCCCAGGGAAGACATGACACACGGCTACTGAAAAAAAGGCATAAAGTGAGGTTCTCAGTAGTCTAGGCAGCCCATAATTGGTGACAGGAGTGTAGTTGGATAATTCCTCCGAATTGGTGGTACCACCAAATTAATCTTACAATTTAATATTTCCTGGGCTAGTAGTCAACAAAACTGATTTATTCTTATTTGTGCAATTTTTTTTCCCATTTACAACTTTTATTACAATTCCCCTATAGGTTTTTTTTTTTTTTTTGCCCTGTGTCCTGTGCCAAACATTGTATAATTTTTTTTGGTTAATAATTCCAATGCCTTTACTCTGCTAAAAATCTAAATATAAGTTAATGAATATGAATCATTAAATTATTGCCTTGTCAACCAATGAGTGTGACACACATCTATAAACGTCATAAAATTATAATATAGATACATATCTCTGGTCTGCTGTTAATTTCTTTCTGAATTATTATATTAGTTCAAGGTGGCAGTGATACATTTGAATAACTTTACATAAGAAATATTCATATTAAATCCACAGAAGTTCATTTCATTATCAACAAAATACATTTTCAATATTAACATATAATGGTTTTAAAATAAACTGTAGAAGTAGTAGCAGTAATAGTTTTCAAAAATGAAAATGACTAATATATAACCTAAAACAAAGTTTATTTCTGTCTTATATAGGTAAAAATTTTAGTAGTCCTAAAGCGTGATTGATATCAGATCTAAGTTCATCCATCTTTTATCTCCTTTCTTTTCAATAACTTCACCTGGTCTAGTTAATGGTGCTCTAGATAATAAATATTTATAGACTACCCCTAAAGCCCAATAAAAAACTACAGCCATATTCAAATAAAAATATCATGCTTTCTAGTAAAGGTACCAGAGTTTAAAATAAAGCATTATAAAGTTAATTTTCAATCTCTTGCCCCAGTGGTTGGAAATATTCTGGGTAAAGAGCTGTGCCAATTAGAAACTACTGACAATCTTGCTTATATATACTCATATATACAGCACTTAAATCAGGCACTTATTTCTTGGTTTCATCTTTTGGCACAAGGGAATTACAGATCAGACACAAATAGTGGCGAATGCTTATTCCCACAATAACAAAACTCAGAGAAAGAATGTTGCATTCTGGATTAACATATGCAACATTGATATTTTTCTTCACTTTAAACTTCAATTAAGGCTTGTAAATGAAACACAAATAAATGTTTGGAAATAAAATGCACTTTAAACTTTACATTTTAAATTACTGTTGGATTGTTTTCATAAGCTTTTTGCAAGCTGAACTCAACAGGAAAAAGCAGGACTGAAAGCTTAATTAACTGCTGTCAGTTTTAAAATAAGGACATAACATAAGCCGAAGAGTAGATAATCCAAAGAGGGGAGGGGATAAAGAATGCACACCGAGAACTAGATGAAGCAGAATTACTAAAGCCTCAGAAACAGGTGATAAGACAAAATGAACACAATTTTGAACAAAGAAGCACAGCTATAAGCAGCAAACTGCTGGTTATTGGTCACAATTTACAGTTTCAGTTCACGTTGGGATTCAGCAATGTTCTATAATTTTCAAGTTACATGTTGTGCATGCCAATCTATGCATTTGTAATCAAGGTGATTAATGGTATATCCTTTACTGCTTGAATGTAGAGACCTGCCAGGCATATGAAACAAAGACTCAATACATTTGTAAAAGAAAATATCCATTGAAAAATATAGGTTGGAATTGGAATTTAACTAATCATTTTGTTGAAACGGAGAATATGATCAAACTAATATTTCTGCATGGTATAAAATTATTATTATTACATTATTTTCTGACAATAAAGCCACAAAACTAATCACTTGATCATGTAAAACTATGCCTGTGCCTGTAGGTATAACTAAAACATATGCATGATTTATGACTATATAGAGTTGGTATCTATATATTCATTATATGCCATTGCTGGCTCTGTAGACATACTGCATTCTGTACAGATACTGCATTATTATTATATATACCCCCTAATACAACCAAGTATATATATAACACCACTCCTATGTCCATATTAGGAAATTACATCACCATTATTTTTTCTTAAATTGACAAATGCATAATTCTACATAGACATGTTAACCAAATGCACTTGTACACTGGATCTGCAGGTGTCAGCAGCTCCTTCAATATTTTATTTCTTCTATATCCAAAACCATTTTTTAAAGGCGCACAAGTCTCCATTCTGCATCAATCATGTACAATCTGTACAATAAACCAATTTTGTAAAACAGATTTTTAATCAGGGTGTGTGTAAGAATTGTTTAACGAGGAATAAAACAACACATTTATTTCTGTGTATTGTTTGCAAGTTACATGAATCACCTCTTAACAACTCCATCCTATCCAACCCTTTGACATCATTCACCATTTGCCCTGGATAACCTTATTCAAGAAAATTTGTTGTCATATCATCAAAGGCCATTCTCCTTTCATTTTTATCACTGGTGTAATGTGTAAATCTTTGAATGCGACTAGGGATGGGCGAATGTTTTCGCTTTGGTTTGCCACAGAAATGACGCCCATGGCAGGAATGGCAGGATATAGAAAAGGAGATGGAGTCAGCACAGCAAAAGTTTTAAGATAATAGTACTTTTTACATATTTAGCTATTTGAAAAAAATTCAAGAGTTCCACATTCCAACAAATATTGTAAATGGCTCAGATGTCTAAGTCCATTAAAACAATTTTTTTTTTAACAATTCTTTTTATTGAAACAATCGTACATGCAGTTAACATCACTATGACAAATACAATTTTTGTTCCGTTTTGTACATGTTCCATGCAAGCTTTCTGTTACAAAAATTAAAACATAAACAAAAAAACAATTACACGGTGTCATTGTCATTCTTTAGATTCTTGCCTTTTGTCTACATTTGATTGTGTTTTCCTTGTCATAACCTTAGAATTATAATCATGCAGTTCTATCTCAGCACGTCAAGTTAACCATAGATTGTAACCGTAATAATTATCGCATACTGCCATGGTTTCCCAGCATGACTCAATATAAATACATAGTACTAAACCTGACTTAACTGTGTCTCACATACATTTGTCTCCTAACCATATTAAGTGCAGTCTTCTAAAGATGTATTGATCCAATAGGTAGGTCCATGACATACCCGCATCACATCCACATATTATGTACTAGCAAAGAACAACACAAGTGCCAAATATGTGGTTAGTGAGTCAAGGTGGATCCCGATCAGTGTCTTCTTCAATCCATAAGACCCATATCTTATCAAATTTCTCAGGGCAACCCCTTTTCATATAAGTAAATTTGTACAATGGTAAGGATTTTTCTACTAACTGTACCCATTCTTGAGCTTTAGGCCCTCCGCTAGATTTCCAGTTTATTGCAATCACTTTTTTAGCATACATACAGAGTATGGATAGTAATGTGCGATGAGCCCTCCTCTACCTGACTTAGTAAAAGTATTCTCGGTTATAGTGGCACGAAGAGGCCAGTCTTAGCTGCAATGAGTTGCAAAA
Source organism: Xenopus petersii (assembly GCA_038501925.1). NCBI lineage: Eukaryota > Metazoa > Chordata > Amphibia > Anura > Pipidae > Xenopus > Xenopus petersii. The sequence goes on from CM076686.1 coordinate 92,076,205, forward strand.
CCGCCCTCCAATATATTATAATCACCGGGCAATCCCATACCATATGGAAAAAGTCCGCAAAAGAGTGTTTACATCGGGGACAATCTGAACTAATAGCCGGGTTCATTTTATGCAATCATTGTGGGGTAAAGTATACTCTATGCAAGTAGTTAATTTGTGTCATCCTGTCTTTACTGCTAATCACACCCTCAAAGATGGAGGTTAGTGATTCTTCCCAATTTTCTTGTGTGATCCCAGGAATGTCATGCTGCCACTTTGCTCGTAATTTATGTAGTGGGGTACCCCTAGCATTCTGTAATTGTGCATAAAAGTGCGATAACGGTTTGCATAGCTCCTCATTATGTATCCCTAACTCTAAGCCATTTGGTGTGATGTCCACGGATTCATTCTTAAATTGAGTTACAAGCGCGTGTCTCAATTGCAGATACCTGAAAAACATAGTATTCGGTAAAGTATAAGTGTCTTTCAGAGCTTGAAAACTGACGAGTTTACCTTCTGCTATGACATTTGATATGTATTTTATATTATACCTTGCCCAAAGCTGGGGATCTGGGAGCAGCTCTCGCTGCTTTAGATAGGGGTTACGCCATAGTGGGGTAAAGCTGGAGCACTGGTGTCAGGGCTGATCCTATCAAATTTGGGGCCCAATTGGGACCATGTTGGCGGGGCCCCTAGACAAAGTGTTGCTGGCTACTGACACACCAAGTATTTAGGAAAATAAGGGCATACAGGCACAAAATAGAAAGGAAAGGGGTAGACAAGGTAAGAGAGTGAGAGGGATGAAATAGGGGCACACAGGGTAAGAGAGAGAGGGAGGAAATAGGAGAGTGGACTGGGCCAATTAGTTTGGGGCAGGCTGGGCTGATTCAGCTTGGGAGCAGGCTTGGTTGGATTGGGGGCAGGCAGGGCCTATCAAGGTTGGAGGAAAGCTGGGCCTATGAGAGTTGGGGGCAGGCTAGACCTATGGAGTTGGGGGATAGGCTGGCTTATCAGAGTTGGGGTGGGCTGGACCTATGGATTTGGGGATGGGCTGGACTCTCAAAGTTGGGGGCAGGCCAGGCAGCATCATGTGCTGAGGGAAATATTATCTGTGCTGCCCTGTGGTGCGGGGCCCCCAGAGGTGCAGGGCCCTATTGGGCCCAATTGGTCCAATAGGCCTAAGGCTGGCCCTGGGTGTTGTAGCTTTGGGTAATATTGTAGAGCCAATTGCCAGGCCTTTATTGTCTCTGTCATTAGAATAGATATTGTAGTATTGTAAGTGGCTCCCCGATACGGTAGGTTTCTCAATCCTTCAAAAGACCCCGCTAGTTTAGCTTCGAGTAGCACAGATGCATTCGCAGCATCAGAATTGGCCCAGTTCCACCAACTGTATTGCCAGATAATAAAGGAACAGCTCAGGGGCTGCTAACCCTCCCTGATGAGTGGGGAGTTGTAAAGTGGTGAGAGCTAATCGGGGAATAGTGTTATTCCAGTACATTGTACAGATAGGAGCAGATTTACATAGGGTCGAATATCAAGGGTTAATTAACCCTCAATATTCGACTGCTGAATGCAAATCCTTCAACTTCGAATATCGAAGTCAAAGGATTTACCGCAAATAGTTTGAATCGTTCGTTTCGAAGGATTTTAATCCATCAATCGATTTTTCTTCAATCAAAAAATTGCCAGGAAGCCTATGGGGACCTCCCCCATAGGATAACATTGCACCTCGGTAGGTTTTAGGTGGCAAAGTAGGGGGTCAAAGTTTTTGTTAAAGAGACAGTACTTTGATTATCGAATGGTCGAATATTTGAACGATTTTTAGTTCGAATCGTTCGATTCAAAGTCGTACTCGAAGGTTGAAGTAGCCAAGACATTTTTTTATTCTATTCCTTCACTCGAAGGAATTGGAACTGTTGAGGGGAATCCCCACTTGTATGACAATTTCTTCAGAGTCCAGAGAAAGACTCCCTTTGTTTTTCCGTGCCCTGAGAAGAGCACATTTTGCTCTTCAGAACCCTGACAAGGACCCCCTTTCCTTCTGCACCATAAATAAAACAGACTTTTCTGCCACTGGTGGTTCCATGCTGACTTTTCACTTTTACAAAGTAGCGATGTGTTGGTTGACCTGAAACCCTGGTGAACCAGTGGGTTGACTGCCAGGTTTGGGTTGAAATTTGCCAACCATTACAGGTTAGGGTTGGTGCAGGTGAGGCAGGGGAAGTACACACTGACACTGCTCTTGAAGATTCCCTGTCTTGGAATCAGAGGTGCACAAAAGTGGCATACAGACCGAGAATGTTAGGACTACTGTATATACAGTATAAACAGTAAGTTTAGATTTTAACTTTACATCACCTTTAAAATGGGTTTCTTGTGTAACAGCAACATTTACTTTGGCATTTCGTCAGTTTCATAGTAGTATTACTAATTTAACATCAAAAAAGAATGTATTCAAATGTAGATATAAATATATATATTGAATGAATAGCCAAAACATCGTAAATAAATAAAATGTTTGGCACCGTATAGAGTCCTGTGAGTGTGGTTCCTTTTGATACGCTTACTATATACTATACTATATACAGCTCAAGATGAAGCGCACAGTCAATGCCCCAGACATAATTGCTCTGTATGTTTGCATGCCCTGATGAAGTGACCCATGCGGTTAATAAATTTGTTGGCAATTTTGTGGACACTGAAAATGTAGCACAATGCTATGAACTTTTAACTGGATGAAATAAAGAAATGACGTTTTAAACTAATTTCATGAGAATTTGCAGTAGATTCTGGGCAGAGAGTAGTCAAGCCTAATATAGTAGCTGTTTGTAGTTTCATGTGCAATGTGTTTTGAAATGCTATTTTTGTCGTAGGATTCCCACTTTGGTAAATACAAATCAGATCTTGGTTATGGCAAATGAAAAAAGCCTGTAGAATATGAAATGTAAATATCCTGTATGAAATATTCATTTGCATTTTGTTACACTAATGCTTTTTTGGTTTGGATACCAACTCCTGATAAACTATAAAGTGCCATAAGGCATCATCCAGTATGTTAGACCTAAAGTGATTTTTGATAATTGTCTGTTTAATTAAGCAAATGTATTCATTATTAAGCAAATGTATTCATTATGGATACTTAGTTTAGGGAGTTTGTGACTCATGTATTTGCATAAGTGGATTTCTGTGACCTGCAGTATGTGTTTAAATTAAATGGCTCACCCTTTTTATTTTGTCTTTATTTCTGTTTCCTACTGTTCACAATTATTTGTTCTTTTAGACTTAAAGTGTCAAATCTTTTTATCTAAGGTTCTATCATGCTTTCTCCTTTGTCTAAAGATAAACACCAGTACAGACACATAAGATATTGTTTGGAATAAAAAGCACAGCTATCTAAATGCACTCACTTAAAATATAACTGCAGTTTGTAGGGGATCAATAATCAAGCCTAGCATATGCATGCTCAATTCCGTAATGCAACATTTACCAACAGTTCAATGAAAGCATTGTAAAATGTCCTGTAATTTCCATTAGCATTTTCATTAAAAGAGATATTCCGTTTAAGGTTAACAAGTTAAAAACAGAGTTAAACATGTAAATAACCCCTTTAGTGTCGATGTAATAGGCATGCTGGGCCCATTTTGCAGGAAATACTGCTGTTGAGCAGATGGAAATGATCGACACATTATTAGTGTGATAGGAGTTGTACGAGGGAAATTGATCCAATCTCATCTGAAAACATTTATTTGCAGAGCAAGATACAGGATGCTTGAAGAGCAATGCAAGGGATTTATTTCTATCCTGTCTCCTTCAATTTATCCTATTAAGGATTTCTATAAGTGACACAAGGGGAGCCTATTTTAGAAAAAGGAGGAATGCAAAAAAAGTAATTTTGTAAAGCTGAAATGTATAAAACTCCAGGGAAACCTTCTACTGCACGTGTTAAGGAATGTTATTTTGCCAGAGTGGATTTTTTGAGTAGCTGCCGGGTAAAACGAAACAAATCAATATGTGCATTGACTTACAGTATTTTGCACTGCACACTGTTTGTGGCAGTGCCACTGTTATTTGTACAACATGATCTGGTACTAAAGGGGACATAACACATTTTCTATAATATTTCTTATTTGCATTCCTTTACTGTCAAAATTCAGCATTACAGGTGCAGGAATATTCATCAATAAGCATCATCATTACCAGCACTGGTAGCTTAATCACCATGGTCTAGTAAAATCAGTGTAAATGAAAGCATGTCCCTCACCAAAAAAACGCTAGAGGAGCCAGGCACACATAGCTACCCCTGTCCACAGCTCCCCCCCTCCCTTGCGAAAGAACAACAGATTAAAGAAGAGTGATTGGAAAGGGGATTTTAATTGTATAGAGGATGCTGACCCCATGGTCCAGGCTCAACATCAGGGTCTGCTTCCACTGCCCCTGGACACATATGTAATCTCACCACCCACCCAATACGGAGGCTAAAACTTTGGCAGGGGCTGTCGCTCTTTGAGAGGCAACTCCAATACCTACCTGGCCACACTGTTCCCCATAGTTGTACCCAAACTTAAAGGGGATTTTAACACTGTTTACTCAACCAGACATATTTTGCTTGGTTACAAATCCCAAAGGCTTGTGTAAAGCCTATACTATTTTATAAATTTAGGATTGTAAAGTAACATTGTGCAAAATATTCTCTATGGCCAGCAGCACAATGAGTTTAAATAAATGCTGCAAAGGGAGGACCTCATTAGCTGTGTGAATCTGGCTAAATATACTTTATTTTTTCAACTCAGGAGTCAGGAAGTATTAAAGACATATTTGTGGGCACCAATCTCTTAACATAAACAAGACTGTGTTCAATTTTATCATGAATGATTGCAGAGTATATACCTAGGGGTGTACGGAACCCAGAAGCATTAAGGGTCCATTTGGACAGCATTGCTCCAGCAATGACAAGTGTATTTAAAAAATTAAATGTGCACAAAATACAGCCCTCATTAAGGTTTAATGTGCTTAAAGATCATTTAAAGATGTAAAATAAACTAGCGGATGGCTATTGTTAAATATCCTTGGCTACTCTCCTTCTATGACCTCAAATATTGAATGGCAGTGATCTATGATGTAAGCCCAAGACGTTCTCCTTTGTGCTTGATCATGCAATGCTTTCAGAGTTCAATACCAGCAAGATGTGCACATATAAATTAAGATTTATGTGAATCATACTGATTGATGCTGAAGAGGAAAAAGTCACAGAAATGTTGCTTCACTCCATATTTATATCCATATAGCACAGTCAAAAATCAATGCCGTTTTTGATATATATATTGAGGAAAAAAATTATAATTTTTACTGCTATAATTGTTCATATTGTAATCCATATTCCCCTTATAATCAGGGATATTGTAGAAGAATATTTAATGCTTTCTTTGTACTCTTGGTGGACTAGATCATTTGTTTCAAGGAAGTTGAATGGTGTAATGAAAAATGTAGGGTTTTACCATGGAGTACCCAAAAGCTTTGAAGGATGGTGGCAAGATGCTGACAGCTTTTACATTTGCTGGAATCACTATGTGGCGTTAGCAGAATGTATGATTTTATGCTTTTATCATATTTTTAGTGTAAGCTCAATTTTAAACTGTGATATTGATTAAAACTAGACAGGTTTTTATGATGGAATGCACTCCATGCTTGTTTTATTATTCTTCAATCACACTATCACAAAATTGCCAAAGGTGTTGGGCTGAGAAAAGTTGTCTTTTAATTGTGTCCTTGAAGTGAAAGTCTTCTGAACTTTTGCTTAAAGTAAAAAAATAAAAAAACCACAAATGTTTTGGCAATAGCTAGAGAGTGCAAATGGCTGCGTACAAAATGTTAAGAACTAATCACTTTTTTATTGATGACTGAAATAGTGGATTAAGCATGTCTACATTACTCAAACATCTGATTTTTCTGCAGGTATCGAGTGTGACAGTCGAGTCCTTGCAGCAGGCTTTACTTTTTGTTTGAATGTTGTTTCATGGCAATGTGATTGTGGTCTCTCTGGGCGATAGACTGTTGCACATGCTCAGGACAACAAAAAAAGGAGAAACAGTTCCATGCAGTTTAACTGGACTGAGCCAGTTTGCTGAAGGCCCTTTCCAAGAAAAAAATAAACAGAAAATGAAACCCTGAGCCTATCTTCTCTACACAAAGATGATTTCCCTGTTTACCATGGGTGAGGTCCTATTGCATAAGCCCCTACAAAAAAATGACAGTCTTTCCCAATAACAGACATATTTGCAGCTTCTGTTTTCCCCTAGGTTCACTCTCTTTCTTTCAGGTCCCTCAGGTTCCACACTGGGGACCTGCTGCTGCTATGCCTCTCTTTCTCACATGCAAGGAATAACAAAAGGTGTATTTCTGTATGCAGTTTTAGTACAGTTACCAAAACGCTAACTATATGCTCCTCAGACAAATCACTGCACCCTAGATCATGCCAAGGTTGCACTGGGGTGTGTGAGGCCCACTGGGGGTACTACCCCAGGGCCCCCCCACACCTCCTCTGGGGGCCTGACCACCCACTTTCTGTCCTGGACCATGTTGCACCACTGGTTGGAAATTCTATACTTCTGCTTCAATGCATAGAGCCTTATTTATTACAATGTTGGATTTGTGTAGTTTTATGAATGTCAATAAATCAGCCCTTTTTTTTGTTTGATGGAAAGTGCTTGGACTGTGTGTTAAGTGACTTGAAAATGCCTAGCCACATATTGAGCTGTGAAATATTTTTTTTTGATGTTTTGACTAGCTGCAAAAAATAATATTGCTTTGTGAAAGGCTGAGGAGCGTACCATGGACATTCCCTGATGAACTCATGTGTGAAAAGTTCACAAGGAGCCTGTTCCAACCCTGACAGCACGGCACCCCCTTTATCGAATCATGCTGTTTGTGATGTTTTGCAGTGTCTACAATGTTGAAATTAAGTGGTTTGATATAGTTCGGCATTGCAGTTCTACACTTACAGACTGTAATGTCAAGCGTTTCTCCATGTATCAGTAGATAGTAAAAACAGCCCTTGGGAAGGGTTAGAAAGTTATAAGGGCAGCTATTTGAGGCTAGGGACTGGCTTCATTCTATCTGTGTACTGATTCTGTGGGTGACTAAACAAATATAAATCAACCCTGGCTGAGGAATAAGCAATTACTATACAACACGGGGCAGATTTACCAAGGGTTGAAGTGAATTTTCGAAGTTAAAAACTTCGGATTTCAAACTATTTTTTGGGAACTTCGACCATCGAATAGGCCTAAATTCGACTTTGACTCGAAGTAAAAAAGTTCGACTTCGAAAATCGAAGCACTGTCTCTTTAAAAAAGTTCGACTTCGACACTTCCTTAAACCTGCCAAATTGCTATGTTAGCCTATGGGACCTCCTAGAACCTACAGACAACATTTGGCTAAGTTTTTAGAAGTCAAAGTAAAATCGTTCGATCAATTAAATCGTTCGAATCGTTCGATTCAAAGGATTTTATCGAACGATTTTAATTTGACCGAAAACGATCATATTCGATTAAAAAATACTTTTTGATAAATCCCCTTGATAAATCTGCCCCCGCAAGTCTATGAGACTGGGTGCCTCTGCTGGTAAGCTTCAGCAAGTTTTGTAAGGGCTATTTAAGGAATTTACCCAGTGTTTAATAATTTGAATGACTATACCGTGCCAACGTCTGTTTTAGAGGATTTTATTTGTGTCTTTCTCCTTAGCCTTTCTTTTATTGTATGTTAATTAAAAGTGAAGTTTTAGCTAACTGCACAAAACTCTCTATTTATTATTCTCTCATTATTTTCTACCCTATGGCTTGATGTGCAGTGTGTGCAACAACCTATAATCCCTCTTTGATAATTATGCATAGTGATTTTCACCAGAATCTTATGAGTTAGACTTAGCACAGAAAAGGTTACATATGCAGTTAGCACAGATTCTGATTCATTCCAACCTCTGCCACGATTATGACAAAGAGATCCAGGTTTTCCTTGCTTTTTCCAACCAAGTGTTAAAATAATAACCTTATGAAGCTGGCTGGGTTTTATCCTTAGTCCAAATGCCAGAAACAGAATTAAGCTTGGCCAAATAAGAATGAAAAATAGAATTTCTCAATGTCACATTTTCATTAAACAGCTTATTACACTGCAAATATAAATTCATATAGTGTACGTATGAAGACCTGCTTGAAGGTTGACATCATTTTTTCAGCAAAATAACAGCTTTTTCAGTATTTAGCTTTATTACCTACACTCTGCATAGATGCAATCAACAAAAAAACTAAATTGTTTATTTATGAATGTTTGATTCAAACTCAAGTGTTTATTTATGAATGTTTGATTCAAACGCATTTGATTCAAACGCATTTGCTCATACTGTCGTTGAACCTAGTTGTTCATGTTGCTTACAAAGAATTGTGTGCAAGTGCGTCTGTTGATGCTGAGGAATCCTAGAGCTGCTGCCACCATGATTAAGGTGGTACACGGATACATTCCTTTATCCAGAAACCCATTATCCAGAGAGTTCTGAATTATGAAGGGCCACATAACATAGACTCCATTTTAATCAAATAATTCAGATTTTTAAAAATGAATTCATTTGTATTTTAGTAATAAAACAGTAGTTTGTACTTGATCCCAGCTAAGATAGAATTAATCCAATCTTACTGGGTGTAATAAATGTTTAAATTATATTTTAGTGACTTAAGGTATGGAGATACAAATTACAGAAATATCTCTTATCCGAAAAACACCAGGTCCCAAGCATTCTGGATAACAGGTTATATACCTGTAGCTTCAGGTATCACTCAGCAAGTTGTGTCAATAGACCAATTTTAATGCCTCACATGGGTCAACCACCATCTCCACAAAAATTTAAGATGAATATCCAATTCACAACAAACCCTCTCACCAAAGAATTTTTTTTCATGCATCACATGCAACTAGAGTTGCAACAACACATAGGGCAGATTTACATAGGGTCAACTATCGAGGGTTAATTAACCCTTGATATTCGACTGCCGAAGGGAAATCCTTCGAATATCAAAGTCGAAGGATTTACCGCAATTAGTTTGATCGAAACAAAAAAACGTTCGATAGAACGATTAAATCCTTTGAATCGAACAAATCAAAGGATTTTAATCCATCGATCGAACGATCTTTCTACAGCCAAAAAAAGCTTAGAAAGCCTATGGGGACCTTCCCCATAGTCTAACATTGATGCTCGGTAGGTTTTAAGTGGCGAAGTTGGGGGTCGAAGTTTTTTTTAAAGAGACAGTACTTCGACTATCTAATGGTCGAATAGTCTAATGATTTTTAGTTCGAAACGTTCGATTTGAAGTCGTAGTCGAAGGTCGAAGTACCCAATTCGATGGTTGAAGTAGCTAAAAAAATAATTTGAAATTCAAAGTTTTTTTTATTCTATTCCTTCACTCAAACTAAGTAAATGTGCCCCTATGATTGTGGGGGACAAACATGGTGATTTGCATCCAAAATCACTCTTTGTACACTCTTTTAGGGATGTAGCGAACGTCGGAAAAAAAGTTCGCGAACATATTCGCGAACTTGCGCAAAAATGCGAGCGGTTCGCGAACGGTTCGCGAACCCCATAGACTTCAATGGGAAGGCGAACTTTAACATCTAAAAAAGAAATTTCTGGCCAGAAAAATGATTTTAAAGTTGTTTAAAGGGTGCAACGACCTGGACAGTGGCATGCCAGAGGGGGATCAAGGGCAAAAATGTATCTGAAAAATCTGCCTGTGTGTGCTTGGAAGAGATAGTGTAGGGGGAGAGCTGTTAGTGATTTCAGGGACAGATGATAGTAAGTTTGCTGGCTAGTAATCTGCTTGATACTGCTCTGTATTGGAGGGACAGAAGTCTGCAGGGATTTGAGGGACATTTTAGCTTAGGTAGCTTTGCTGGCTAGTAATCTACTGTTCTCTTTAAACAACTGCCATACGTTGACCTTGTAGGCATTGTTTGCCCAGTTTTTTTGGACGCAGCCACTGAAGCACAGTTGCCAGAAAAAATATGCCATATAAATGCTGAAAATAGTAATTTTTCGCCATACGTTGACCTTGTAGACATTGTTTGCCCAGTTTTTTTTGGACGCAGCCACTGAAGCACAGTTGCCAGAAAAAATATGCCATATAAATGCTGAAAATAGTAATTTTTCGCCATACGTTGACCTTGTAGACATTGTTTGCCCAGTTTTTTTGGACGCAGCCACTGAAGCACAGTTGCCAGAAAAAATATGCCATATAAATGCTGAAAATAGTCATTTTTTGCCATACGTTGACCTTGTAGGCATTGTTTGCCCAGTTTTTTTGGTCGCAGCCACTGAAGCACAGTTGCCAGAAAAAATATGCCATATAAATGCTGAAAATAGTCATTTTTTGCCATATACGTTGAGTCAACGTATGGCAAAAAATGACTATTTTCAGCATTTATATGGCATATTTTTTCTGGCCTCTGTGCTTCAGTGGCTGCGGCCAAAAAAACTGGGCAAACAATGCCTACAAGGTCAACGACGTTGACCTTGTAGGCATTGTTTGCCCAGTTTTTTTGGCCGCAGCCACTGAAGCACAGAGGCCAGAAAAAATATGCCATATAAATGCTGAAAATAGTCATTTTTTTGGTCGCAGCCACTGAAGCACAGTTGCCAGAAAAATTATGCCATATAAATGCTGAAAATATAAATTTTTTTGGTTGCAGCCACTGAAGCACAGAGGCCAGAAAAATTATGCCATATAAATGCAGAAAATATGCATTTTTTTGGTCGCAGCCACTGAAGCACAGTTGACAGAAAAATTATGCCATATAAATGCTGAAAATATAAATTTTATTGGTTGCAGCCACTGAAGCACAGAGGCCAGAAAAATTATGCCATATAAATGCAGAAAATATGCACTTTTTTGGTCGCAGCCACTGAAGCACAGTTGACAGAAAAATTATGCCATATAAATGCTGAAAATATAAATTTTTTTGGTTGCAGCCACTGAAGCACAGAGGCCAGAAAAATTATGCAATATAAATGCAGAAAATATGCATTTTTTTGGACGCAGCCACTGAAGCACAGTTGCCAGAAAAAATATGCCATATAAATGCTGAAAATAGTCATTTTTCGCCATACGTTGACCTTGTAGACATTGTTTGCCCAGTTTTTTTGGTTGCAGCCACTGAAGCACAGAGGCCAGAAAAAATTAAACCAGTAGGGTTTGCACCCTAGTTTGTAACGGTGGCGGAGGGAGGAGGACGCTAAAGGACAGCTGTGTGTGGAGTCATGAGGCTTGAAGAGAAGGACAGCTGCATAGAAGTCAGAACAAGTCTTCCGGCGTGCAGTAACCCTCCGAGATCCACCCCTCATTCATTTTAATAAAGGTCAGGTAATCGACACTTTTGTGACCTAGGCGAGTTCTCTTCTCAGTTACAATCCCTCCTGCTGCACTGAAGGTCCTTTCTGAGAGCACACTTGAGGCTGGGCAAGACAAGAGGTTCATGGCAAATTGTGACAGCTCTGGCCACAGATCAAGCCTGCGCACCCAGTAGTCCAGGGGTTCATCGCTCCTCAGAGTGTCGATATCTGCAGTTAATGCCAGGTAGTCCGCTACCTGCCGGTCGAGGCGTTCTTTGAGGGTGGATCCAGAAGGGTTGTGGCGCTGCCTTGGACAGAAAAACATTTGCATGTCTGACGTTACAGACCGGCCAAAGGGCTTTGTCCTTGCAGGTGTGCTCGTGGCAGGATTACTGGCACCTCTGCCCCTGGAATGTTGATGAGTTCCTGAAGTGACATCACCCTTAAAAGCATTGTACAACATGTTTTGCAGGCTGGTTTGTAAATGCCGCATCTTTTCGGACTTGTGGTATGTTGGTAACATTTCTGACACTTTATGCTTGTACCGAGGGTCTAGTAGCGTTGCGACCCAGTACAGGTCCTTCTCCTTAAGCCTCTTGATACGGGGGTCCTTCAACAGGCATGACAGCATGAAAGACCCCATTCTCACAAGGTTGGATGCAGAGCTATCCATCTCCGCTTCCTCATTATCAAGGACTGCATCATCCACGGTCTCCTCCCCCCAGCCACGTACAAGACCAGGGGTCCCCAAAAGGTCACCACTAGCCCCCTGGGAAGCCTGCTCCTGTTGGTCCTCCTCCTCCTCCTCCACAAAGCCACCTTCCTCCTCTGACTCCACTTCTGGCACCTCTCCCTGCGTTGCAGCAGGTGCCTGGGTTCGTTCTGGTGATTCCGACCATAAATCGTGCGCTTCCAGCTCCTCGTCACGCTGGTCTACAGCCTCATCTGTCACTCGTCGCACGGCACGCTCCAGGAAGAAAGCGAAGGGTATTAGGTCGCTGATGGTGCCTTCGGTGCGACTGACCATATTTGTCACCTCTTCAAAAGGTCGCATGAGCCTGCAGGCATCGCGCATAAGCACCCAGTAACGGGGGAAAAAAATCCCCAGCTCTGCAGATCCAGTCCTACCACCCAGTTCAAAAAGGTACTCGTTGACGGCCCTTTGTTGTTGCAGCAGACGTTCCAACATAAGGAGCGTTGAATTCCAGCGAGTCTGGCTGTCAGAAATCAAACGCCTGACTGGCATGTTGTAGCGCTGCTGAATGTCAGCAAGGCGTGCCATGGCTGTGTAGGAACGTCTGAAATGGGCCGACACCTTTCTGGACTGGGTGAGAACGTCCTGGAATCCTGGGTACTTGGAGACAAAACGTTGGACTATTAAATTTAACACATGTGCCATGCAGGGCACATGTGTTAAATTTCCCAGTCTCAACGCTGCCAACAGATTGCTTCCATTGTGACACACCACTTTTCCGATCTGCAGTTGGTGTGGGGTCAGCCACCGATCAGCCTGTGACTGCAGAGATGACAGGAGTACAGATCCGGTATGGTTTTTGCTTTCCAGGCACGTCATCCCCAAGACAGCGTGACAACGGCGTACCTGGCACGTCGAATAGCCTAGGGGGAGCTGGGGGTGCACAGGTGTGGAGGAGGAGAAGGAGGACCCAGCAGCAGAGTAAGAAGAAGAAGAGGAAGAAGACGAGGTAGAGAGCGATGGAGGAGTAGAGGTGGTGGCAGAACCGCGTGCAATCCGTGGCGGTGACACCAACTCCACTGTTGTTGTTGTTGAGCTACCCATTCCCTGCTTCCCATTCCCAGCCATTACCAAGTTCACCCAGTGGGCAGTGTAGGTGACATACCTGCCCTGACCATGCTTGGAGGACCATGCGTCAGTAGTCATATGGACCTTTGGCCCAACACTAAGTGACAGAGATGCGGTAACTTGGCTCTGCACATGTTGGTACAGGTGTGGTATTCCCTTTTTAGAAAAAAAATTGCGGCTGGGTACCTTCCACTGCGGTGTCCCAATTGCTACAAATTTGCAGAAGGCCTCAGAGTCCACCAGCTGGTATGGTAAAAGCTGGCGGGCTAAGAGTGCAGACAAGCCAGCTGTCAGACGCCGGGCAAGGGGGTGACAGTCAGACATTGGCTTCTTACGCTCAAACATGGCCTTCACAGAAACTTGGCTGGTGGCAGATGACTGGGAATGGGAACAGGTGGTCAAGGTGGAAGGCGGAGTGGAGGGTGGTTCAGATGGGTCAAGGAGAGCAGAGGTAGAGCAGTAAGATGCTGGACCAGAAGGAGTGTGGCTTTTAGTTTGCCTGTTGCCTTTGAGGTGTTGCTCCCAAAGTGCTTTGTGCTTGCCGCTCATGTGCCTTCGCATAGAAGTTGTACCTATGTGGCTGTTGGGCTTACCAAGGCTCAGTTTCTGACTGCACTCATTGCAAATTACAATGCTTTTGTCAGAGGCACACACATTAAAAAAATCCCACACTGCTGACTTTTTGGAAGTGTGCGATCTGGCGGTAACAGTAGAAGTTGGCGGCATTGGCGGCAATGGCGGGTGCGTTGGCCGGCTGAACACAGGTGCCGATACATGTTGTTGCCCTACTGATCCCTGCGGGCTGTCCTCCCTGCTTCTTCTAAGTCTTATTCTCCTACTGCCTCTCTGACTCTCCGTCTCTCCATCTGAACTACCCTCCTCTTGCTCTCTTCTACTAGGCACCCACAAAACATCAATCTCCTCATCATCATTCTCTTCAGATGCATCAATTTCTTCTGACACATCACAGAAGGAAGCAGCAGCGGGGACCTCCTCCTCATCACTCATCATTATGTCCATCTCTGTCGTGTTCTCTGCCAGAATTAAATCTGGTGTAACGTCCTCATCTCCTTCATCTTCTTCTGCCAATAATGGTTGCGCATTACTCAGTTCAAGAAACTCATGGGAAAATAACTCCTCTGACTCCAGTGAAGAAGGGGCACCGGTGGTGGAGGAAGTGTTACGTGGGGTGGCCATAGCAGTGGAGGATGAGGAGGATGTTGTGGTAAAGTTAGAAACGGTAGAGGATGGGGTGTGCTGTGTAAGCCAGTCAACTACCTCTTCAGCATTTTGGGAGTTCAGGGTCATTGGCTTTTTAAAACTGGGCAATTTGCTAGGGCCACAGGATTGCATAGCAGCACGGCCCCTAGCACGGCCTCTGCGTGGCGGCCTGCCTTTGCCTGGCATTATTTTTAAAAAAACAACAACAACAAAAACTCAGTTGGTTTTTCTGGAAACGATAATACACACAGCTAGATGGCAGTTTGAAGAAAACAGTGTGCAAATAATGCCTACAAGGTCAACGTATACACAGCGGTGGATACGGATTACGTAAAATATATGAATGCTGCTTGAAAAAAAGTAACTCAAGTGGTTTTTCTAGAGACGATAATATTATCAATATTTAGACAAAATGTGAACAAGCTCACACAGCTAGATGGCGGTTTGAAGAAAACACTGTGCAAATAATGCCTACAAGGTCAACGTATACACAGCGGTGGATACGGATTACGTAAAATATAAGAATGCTGCTTGAAAAAAAGTAACTCAAGTGGTTTTTCTAGAGACGATAATATTATCAATATTTAGACAAAATGTGAACAAGCTCACACAGCTAGATGGCGGTTTGAAGAAAACAGTGTGCAAATAATGCCTACAAGGTCAACGTATACACAGCGGTGGATACGGATTACGTAAAATATAAGAATGCTGCTTGAAAAAAAGTAACTCAAGTGGTTTTTCTAGAGACGATAATATTATCAATATTTAGACAAAATGTGAACAAGCTCACACAGCTAGATGGCGGTTTGAAGAAAACAGTGTGCAAATAATGCCTACAAGGTCAACGTATACACAGCGGTGGATACGGATTACGTAAAATATAAGAATGCTGCTTGAAAAAAAGTAACTCAAGTGGTTTTTCTAGAGACGATAATATTATCAATATTTAGACAAAATGTGAACAAGCTCACACAGCTAGATGGCGGTTTGAAGAAAACACTGTGCAAATAATGCCCACAAGATCAACGTATACACTACTACAGCGGTGGATACGGATTACGTAAAATATATTATGGCTGCTTGAAAAAAGTCACTCCGGTGTTTTTTCTGGAGACGGTAATATTATGGATATTTAGACAGAATGTGAACAAGGTCACACAGCTAGATGGCAGTTGGTTGAATAACACACTGGGCAAAAAATGCCTACAGGGCAAATAATGCCTAAAAGGTCAACTTATACACTACTACAGCGATGGATACGGATTACGTAAAATATATTATGGCTGCTTAAAAAAAGTCACTCCGGTGTTTTTTCTGGAGACGGTAATATTATGGATATTTAGACAGAATGTGAACAAGGTCACACAGCTAGATGGCAGTTGGTTGAATAACACACTGGGCAAAAAATGCCTACAGGGCAAATAATGCCTAAAAGGTCAACTTATACACTACTACAGCGATGGATACGGATTACGTAAAATTTATTATGGCTGCTTGAAAAAAGTCACTCCGGTGTTTTTTCTGGAGACGGTAATATTATGGATATTTAGACAGAATGTGAACAAGGTCACACAGCTAGATGGCAGTTGGTTGAATAACACACTGGGCAAAAAATGCCTACAGGGCAAATAATGCCTAAAAGGTCAACTTATACACTACTACAGCGATGGATACGGATTACGTAAAATATATTATGGCTGCTTGAAAAAAGTCACTCCGGTGTTTTTTCTGGAGACGGTAATATTATGGATATTTAGACAGAATGTGAACAAGGTCACACAGCTAGATGGCAGTTGGTTGAATAACACACTGGGCAAAAAATGCCTACAGGGCAAATAATGCCTAAAAGGTCAACTTATACACTACTACAGCGGTAGTAAAATAAAAAAAAGTAAAATAAAATAAAAATGAATATTAAAAAAAAAAAATTACAGTTGGTGCTGCTGAACTACTAGGAGCAGCAGATTAGCACACCAGTCCCACTCCCCAACACTGCTAGACTAATAGCACTGGGCTCTTATAGTAGTAGTAGTAGTAGTAGTAAAACAACAAAAAAATAAATAAAAGCAGTCCTTACAAGGACTACTGTTATTGCAGCAGTCAGCAGATGAGATCAGAAGCAGGACAGCTGCCCACTGCAGCTACATACAGAGCACTGCAGTAGAAGGTAGATTACTAGCCAGCAAAGCTACCTAAGCTTAAATGTCCCTCAAACCCCTGCAGACTTCTGTCCCTCCAATAACAGAGCAGTATCAAAACGATTACTAGCCAGCAAACTTTCAACTGTCCCTGAAATCACTAACAGGCAGCAGCTCTCTCCCTACACTATCTCTTCAGCACACACAGGCAGAGTGAAAAAACGCTGCAGGGCTTCGGTTTTTATAGGGAAGGGGAGTGGTCCAGGGGAGAGCTTCCTGATTGGCTGCCATGTACCTGCTGGTCTGGGGTGAGAGGGCAAAAAAAAGCGCCAACAATGGCGAACCCAAAATGGCGAACGTCGCGCGACGTTCGCGAACTTCCGGCGAGCGCGAACACCCGATGTTCGCGCGAACAAGTTCGCTGGCGAACAGTTCGCGCCATCTCTACACTCTTTCCAGTTTTAAATGATCTTTGCACTTTTTCTTTCTGTTGGCAGATAAGGTGCTACAGGTTTGCAGAACTTGTATTAAGATAATTGTATCCCTGATGCCACTGACTTGTACATTTCAAATCCTATGCTAACCAAAGTCTAAGTTCCCTTTAAAATTGCAGCTGTAAACTAGAAAATTGCCTCACAGCCTATTTTTATAGGGAAAGTGTGACATACAGTATAAAAAAGTCCAGTATGTCTGTGAAGAAATGTTGAATTTTCTCTGTGTGTGCCTTATTGTTTTGCCAACACACCTTTGGTCATGGTTTGTGCTTTTCCTTTTCAAATGCTCTGTGTATAAAGTCCCATTTAGTCAGAATTACATGGTTTAGTCAGTGCTCAATAAAAGAAATGTAAGAGTGATTACTTAAGGTGGTTGATACTATGGATGCTATTTAGAGACAGAAAAAAAGCAACAGACTGTTCAAAAAAGAAGAAATTCTATCTAAAAACAGTATAATATGAATTGATTTAACAATTTCTTCACCCCCAAAACAGTTTGTTATATAGTGAGCATTCTGCATAATATCCATCTTTTAGGGGGTTGTTTATCAAAGTTCGAACTTTAGCGTTTTTTAAGGCTCTTACTGACGAGCGGTTGAAGCTGCGCCCCCCTGCGTTCCGTTTTTCTGCTTTCAGCCGCAGGGGAGCGCAGGAATAGACGCATTACGTTTTTCCAATGGGGCTGTACTCACACAGGCACGTATAGGCGCCGAACGCAGGAAAAATGCAGCATGTTGCGTCTCAACCTGTGTTCGGCGCCTGTGTGAGTACAGCCCCATTGGAAAAAATGTAATGCGTCTATTCCTGCGCTCCCCTGCGGCTGAACGCAGAAAAACGGAACACGGGGGAGCACATCTACAACTGCTTGTCAGTAAGAGCCCTTATACCTTGAATGAACTTGAATGAACTCACAACTTGAATGGTTTCTCATTAAAGAAAAAACTGGAATGGATATATTCTAATCAGAGAGTTCATGGTTAACAACCTGAAAACTTAAATTAATCAAGTTTTCAGTGAAAAAAAAACTTAATTTGCCTGAATTAATTGAGCTATAGGAGGCAAAACTCTCTGAAAAAAACTCAGGAAGGCTATTAACCTCTTCAAATGGTTCAAGGTACCTTTGCCAGTTACTCCTACATATACATATAACAGAGTTAAAATTTCAAAACAAACAAAATTTGTAAGATTAAAGGAAGACTAAACCCTCCATTTTTTTTTCCTTTAACAGACCCGTGTCACAATAGTGCTAATATTTAATGAAGTAACTAGAGTGTTAGAAAGTCTTTGTATAGATTTTTCTTAAGTTAGAATTAAGTAAAACAAGTTGCTTATAGAGCTTTCTTCAAAAGATAGAATGAATTAAAGCAAGGTGCAATGGTGTTTTCGTCAAATAATAAAATTCAGCATGTGACTTCTTCACTCTCTGGTGGGAGTAGCAATTTACAAGACTCCTGATAGATGTCTTCATGACCTCGAAAGATTTTAGATGGTGTATTTTCGGATTCAAGCTATTTCCAGGGTTGGGGTATAACAAATCTCAAAACATTTGAGTTTTCTTTTTTTTAACCCGAAAATTAGATTTTCGACCAAAAAAAATAACCTGGAAAACTCAAATCTTCGTAGAAAACATAACTCGATCCTCAATAAAGATGTTGCATTTGGAAAATGGGAAGCACCAATATGAAAGTGTTGCAGAAGTGCAGTGTAATTTGGGCATTAAATTAACCAGAAAAAAGTCCTCGTTAAGCTGTTCTGCCTGATGGAACATACAGCACATACATGTCATTACATGATTAACAGAAAACCTATTTAACTTCAGTTGTCATTTAATCTATTGTATGCCTTCTTTTTTATCACCTTGATTCATTTCAGTCAGATTTGACGAAAGCGTGCTACGATTTCCTAAGGTTTCTCAGTTATTATTCTGTAACCAGGTAAAGTTTATAAAATGGGAAAAGTAATTGACACTAAAATATGAACCTGACATTTTTTTTTTTGAGTTCTGAAATTCCATAGATAACTGCCTGCCCTAGGGTATATCATGATTTTGTATCGTCGGAATAACAGCAGGTCTATATATAGATGTACTAAATGATTTAGAAGCTGTAGAATTGATGGGTTAATGTCATGTATAATAAGGCTTTGCAATTAGTACTTAGTACTTAGCTAGTGTATCCTTTCAATGCCCAGTTATATTTACTTTATTATTTTATTAATGGATTGTTATATCTCATGATTTAAGTGACATTGTTTCCTAACTTTTCACAATTACAGTTACTATAACTTAAGTGATTTCATGTGGACAAAATATTAAAATGTGCATGTCATTGTTCTGCTAAATTACATTGATGTACAGTATATTGTGTGTACGTAATGTACCAGCAATAACTCATATTTGCTGTTAAATAGACTGCAAAAAGTCACTACCAAGTTTCATGAACTTATCAAGCTCAAGGCTGCAAGATGTTGTCAAAGAAGTTACAATTTCTGTGTTTCTCCACGGTTCTACAAAATGAAATATAGCAATATAAGGTTCATCTGAGGGATATTTTAAATTCCCCATTCAATGCTCAAGTATGCTATTGTGCTAGGAGCTAGAGACCAGCAACAGTGCACATAGATGTTTACTATGTAATCAAAATTTCCCAAATCCTTCAGGGTCAGCAGCCCAGTCAATGCAAAAGGATCTTTGAATGATAATGAATCCTGCCTGCTCTGTTGGGTACTTGTCTCTGTCCTCTTGGGTTTTATACAATCATTAACAAAAGACAAGCTTGAATAATGATAGCGAATTTGTCCCATTTTGCTTCGCCAAAAAAATGTGAATTTCCTGCGAAATTCACGAAACGGTGAAAAGTTTGTGAAACACACATTTTGACGCCCACGTCAATTTTGACGCTTGCATTAAAGTCAATGGCCGTCCGAATAATTTTGACACACAACAGTTTTTATGCGTGTGACTATTCTGACGCGCATCCACATTTTTCATGCAGCAATTTTCACTGAATTTTGTTAATTTATTTGCCAGCAGCGAAAAGTGGAAATTCAATGCAAATTCTTGCCAGGTGAATTTATTCAACCATCACTAATCTTGAATTCTGAACATGAAAAAAATCACTGTAATTACACTTATAAATAGTGATGAGCAACATTTTCCACCACTGCTGTCTGTGGTAATATTAGAGCATGTGTTGTGTATTGTCAGCAAAAATACAAAATAAAAATCTACATTATTAGGTGCCCTTGTCATCTACACCAACCAATGGGATGATAGCCCTCCTGTCTATCTAAGGAGACTCTGACAACTAGGAATTGATGATCATTTGTAGCATAGTAGAAAGGAGCTTCTTTTACAAGACAAGGCAATACATATACTATTGCAGAGCTAAAACACTTTCACTACAAGGTATTTTCCCTTCCTGTTGACTTTAATACATTTTCCACATTTAAAAATGTATTTGCCAGGTATAATATTTGAAAGGCACAATCACTAATTTAAAAATGGCAGTGTCAGATAACCAAAAAAAAAAAAATATTTTCAAGGGCACCAACTGTGTCCTTTATGTTAATTTAGCAAAATTCTGAATTTCTTCTGTTTTTCTTAACATAACGATTCTTCTGTCAAGTTAAGATATATTGCACTATAGGCTAGTTTATATCCTGTGTCACCATAAATAACAGGCCTCATTTGCCAAGTTGAATGCAGGGTGGAAAAATCAGCCATTTTTTGCACATTTTGTGAATGTTGGTACATAAGAGCAGATCCCTTTTAGATACTTTTCTCTATGAATTAACTTGCTAAACCAAAACCTGAATAAATGTCAGACTTATTTTATTAGACTTTCATGGAAAAATATGTGAATGTATTGAAGATTCAAGTCTCAAAAAAGGCAGCATTGTAGTTGAAGTTTAAATTAACTTTTAGGGGCACATTTACTATTGGTCGAATATTGAAGGTCAATTAGCGCAATTCCTTTGATTGAACGATCAAAGGAAAAATCGTTTGATCGAACGATTAAATCCTTCGAATCAAACGATTTAAAGGATTTTAATCCATCGCTCGAACGATTTTCCTTCGATCCCAAATTGCCTAGGAAGCCTATGGGGACCTTCCCCATAGGCTAACATTGGTGCTCGGTAGGTTTTAGGTGGCAGAGTAGGTGGTCAAAGTTTTTTTTAAAGAGACAGTACTTCGACTATCGAATAGTCGAACGATTTTTAGTTAGAATTGTTTGATTTGAAGTCAAAATCATAGTGAAGGTCTAAGTAGCCAATTCGATGGTTGAATTAGCCAAAAAAATACTTCGAAATTCAAAGTATTTTTTATTCTAATCCTTCACTCGAGCTAAGTAAATTTGCCCCCTAATGTGTTAGAATTTCTTATTCTAAGCCACGTATCATTTGGTCTTCATTTTATTTTATTTATCTGAGTTTTTGAACTATTGGATTTTGCATTTCCCAGCATTATCTAAAATGTTATTTTTGTTTTTTACTATCTCTCTATTTAGACACTCTTCCAATTGCCTTGTTTGCTATAGGTAAATTGAAACCAGATATCTGCTGAAATCCAAACCGGAGCGCTTTTGAACAAAAATGCTAAATAAGAAAAAAAAAACACAACCCCCCCAAATGTAGTATTAGAGTATCATTGTTTACATCACTCAACAAGTTTACCTAAAGATATTTAAAATTGTTCACATGCTCAGATATTTTCTCAGGCCAGCAGGCTTTTTCTTTAAAGATTTGGTCTAGGGTTCTTTCCTACAGAACACCACACTGTTAACATTTTGATTGCTCCCAGGTATCACTTGTGCTGCCTTAGCCAGAAAGTATATAGAGCACAGTAATTCTTTGCAGAATTTTGTTTTGCTGAAATACATGTCAATTTTTGTTACAGTTGATAAGTGCTACCAAGACAAGCCTATTTTTTAAAAAGGCTACTTCCTTGATGTAAATTCTCTATACTACTTCAGTAACTATTGAAGTATCCATGATGTAGGGTGCAAATGCAATTGCCATATTTTTACCCACAAAGCATAATTTTCCCATATTTCCAGTGTAATTATTCTATAATAATAATCTAATACACAAAAGCTATGAATATGTAAAATATATCCTTATAAATGGTGAGTTCTGATGTCATTCCTGTCACATATGTGTATTATAATAAATAAAGTACCACCAGTTGCAAAATATGAGAATATTAGAAGTTACTTCAGAGTTTCATGACCTGTTTAAAAACACTTCGGCCTCGTGTTTTAATATGGTCATGAAACTCCTCGGTAACTTATAATATCAAATAATTTACGAAAGGGGTTACTATATTCACTATATAATATGAATTGGGTTTTTTTTTCACCCAACTGACCTTCACAAATTTGTATGTCTGCATCTGCAAAGGAGTTAGGAGGTAGGATATGAGCTCTGGTGTCTTTTAAGTTTCTAAATAGGAAAATCAAAAACTACAGCAGCAACTACTAACTGCTTAGTGAAGTAGTAAACATTAGTGAATCTGTCCCTTTCAAAGAAAAATTGAATTGAAGTTGATTGAAGTCAACAGGCATTTTTATTTGCAGTGACTTTTCGCAATCCATGCAACTTTTTGTGGTGACTTTTTTTCAGTGCATAATACATTGGATTCGGTGGGCTTTTTTTACTGTGAAACCTGGCAAAAAAAATCCGCCCATCACTCAATTTGATATTTTATCAATCCTTATGTTGCTCTTTATAATGAGGTTTAAAATGTAAGATTTTTTTCCCAAAAACTTTGGGACTTATCAAGAAAAATAGAACCAAAATAAAACCATACTTCCATATAGCGAGAATGTCACACAAGGGTGAAATTAGACATAAAAGGCTAGAGGCAATTTCACTGAAAACTGGGGGGAAAACATCAATATTTACTTAAACTTTAGTACCAGGTACAGTACATCTGTTGCACTAGTGATATTTCCACCTTTCTAACCGAAATGGATTGGGATATGTTTATAAGGGTGAAAATAGAGTGGGATAAACAATATATCATTTTTCTCCACATTTCTTTCCTAAGCATCTATGTAGAGTTTTACACACCCCAATAAGCTGCCACATTGCTATACTGAGTGTGCTTAATAGGATTTCAGAGAATAAAGCATTTTTTATGTGCACAAGACACCAATTTAACAAATACAAAGATTAAATCTTCAGTCCATGAATGAGTAATTTGCAGCAATTTATGTTAACAGTACTTGAACCTTTAATTATGTAAATTAGATGTCATACTTATTGCAAATTAACACAATAAGCATAAATGTCGTGCACCATTGCTCTCATAAAGTCACCACTAATAAAATATCCAAAATCAAGAAAGATTAGTTCAATCAGCGAAGGAGATGATTATGTAGATCATGTCACTGTAAGTAATAATTTCACACATCTGCAGAGTGAAATGTACAGGTTTATGCAAGTAAATATATCTGGAGGGAGGTATCAAGGGCAGCATTCAGCATAAAACCTAGTCTGTTCCAGTTAGAAAGATATTAATATACCCACTTCAGCAAATTCAGGGTGCAGATCAGAGTTAATGCAAGATAATAAGCAAAGGACAGAAAAAGGGAATACCGTGTTATTCATATAAAATGAGTCTTTGGCATCATCATGTATACTAACAAACATAGGGAACTGTTTTAAAAGCAGCAATGTACAATAAGTGCTATAATATGGATGGCCAGTTTCAGTGCAAAACACTTTGGATTATTTTTGCACAAAAGAGAAAACAAATGTGAATTTTTCAGTGAAATTGGCAGCAAAGTCAATTAGCATGTGTGTACCACTGTTGTAAATTCAGTAACCATGTAACACTTTGGTAAAAGCCAGCAACCACACATGTAACACTTACACAAAAGCATGCATGCAACACTGGTGGAAAGGCCAACAACCATGCATGCAAAACTGGCACAAAAACCAGCAAACACATATGCAACAATAGAGGAGAAAGTGGGCAACCACACATGCAACCTTGTACCCCAGCCAGCTTCTGTGCATGCAACCCTAGAACACCTGTTTCAGACCAAGCAAAAACCAAAATAGTGTCTAAACATTATTACACGAAACATAAAAATACTGGTGCCAAGACTAGCTTTCTATGCATCCAACACTGAAGCCAGAAAACCAACTACCCTGCATGCAATCCAGTTCCAAGACTAACTAGCATGCAAATATGGAGGAGCAACCATGGCGCATGAAAAGAAATAGCATAAAATAGCATATTGTAAACAATGGTGTAAAGAGCAACAAAAGCTCATGAAAGTACAGGTACAAGGGCAAGCAACAGCTCATGTAAGCACTTGTAAACATGGGAGAAACACAGCTATGCGACTTATGTAGGCATCAGTGCAACAGTTTCTCAGTCAGCCAGTGAGTGTCAGTGCACAGCTTGCAACAGAACAAGTGAGCCACATTGTGCTAGTCAGCAACAGCTCATATAAGCACTGCTGGCAGCAAGGCTAGCAACAGCTCAGCCAGTGCAAGAACAAAAACACAAACAAATCATTGTACAAAATACAGAAAAATTGCACATATCTAGTACCAGTTTAAAGGCCAGCATATCCACATGCCAAAACTGGAACAACAGAAAGTTATGATGGAGCCTGTATGGGCGGAAGAAGGCATGACTGGCAGGCGGGGGGGGGGGGAAGGAAGAGGATGAAGGAAGGGGAAGTGACAAAGCTGACAAGATGGGGTGAGGGTATAAAAGAAAAGTGTGGGAAAAGCCACTTCCTTTCCCTACCTTAGTGATACAATAGGCAGGAGAACTGGAGTGCTAACCTCACCTTTAAGAGGCTTCACAGTCACTTCTTTTACCTTAACTTTGTCACAAATAGGTTCTGGGGTATCCAGAACCTCACAACCTGGAGACTTAAGAGGAAGTTTTACATCAACTTCACTTTCCTCTACACTCAAACCATGTGGCTTAACCACCTTTGGTCACCATGTTATCATTTTCCACTTCAGTTTGGTTGCCATTCAACACACACTCACTGAGCTTAAAACACCCTCTGCCTCTAGGGGTTCACTATCGGTGCTCTGGGAATCCCCATCTATAACCCTTTGCTCACATAACACTTTACTACTTTTAAAGAACAGGTCACATGCCTCCTTCAGCTTGGCACTTCAGCTGACATTTCAACTGGGCAATTGTCAGCTGAATGACCTGGGAGAAAGCAATAGATGCACTTTACTGTTTCCATTTTGCACAGAGTCTGAAACTTGCACACAGTCTCATACAAGTTATACAGGGGGCAGGGCTTAGGGTTCACTCCACCTTTAAGATGCCCCCCACATGGATTACCAACACATTTTTCACTCACTGTGTTGCAGACACTCTCTTACTGCTTCCACATATTTCCCGCCGTGAATTACCTCATTCACCTGCTCTAGGAAACATTCACATTGGGGGTCACCCCTATACTTTTTACTATGGGTTTTACTTCACACCCTACAGTTACACAAGGGTCAAATATCGAGGGTTAATTAACCCATAGGCTAACATTGACTTCGGTAGCTTTTAGCTGCCGAAGTAGGGGGTCGAAGTTTTTTTTAAAGAGACAGTACTTAGACTATCGAATGGACGAATAGTCGAACGATTTTTCGTTCGAATCCTTCGATTCGTAGCCGTAGTCGTAGTCGAAGGTCGAAGTAGCCCATTCGATGGTCGAAGTAGCCCAAAAAATACTTCCAAATTCGAAGTTTTTTTACTTCAAATCCTTCACTTGAATTTAGTGAATTAGCCCCATAGTATTCACTGAACATTTTTCAGCAAAATAATACATCACATTTTGCATAGAATAAACATTTCACAGCTGTTTTGGTTGCCCCACATGCAATTATTTGTCACTTCCCAATGAGTTCCTGAAAAATGGAAATTCTGTTTCCTGAACACTTAACCCATTACCATCACTTGCACTCACTCGTGAGTGTACAGCTTTACCATTTCCTTTAATGGACTTTTTCACTGTCCCAGTGCACTCTAACTTGGCACTTATCTCTTTACTTGCAGTGTCTCTCTGGACTTTGCCTGTAAGTAAAGAATCCCAGTCTTTCACCCCACCAGCCTACCATTCCCTTTCCACCACCCCTTTAAGAATAGTCTCACCATTCCTGTAGTGGGGCATCTTGTTGGAACCGCTGGGGATGAACTCTGGTGAAATATGCCAGACTGGACTTGAAAACCAGCATAGACATTCTCCTTGGTATGCTGCCAGTGTGCCAACTACTGGGTCTCCAACCTTTGGTCACCACCTCTTTGGATCTGGTTTCCAGGCTTGCATCTAGCCACAGCAATCTCCTTTGCCATCCACAAAGTTTCTTTCACTTCCGCTGTCTTTACCACACTCAATGTTCGGACTTTCTCCCAGTCGCTGTGGAACTGCATCCACCAGTCATCCTCTTGCTGCTCCTGTGGCTTTATCACTGCCTGTATAGCCTTCTGCTGAATTGCTGTAGCACACAAATTAGCAGTAACATATGACATTTTTCACAGTCTCTTAAAGGAGAAGGAAAGCTAAGGAGGCATTTTATTGCCAATAGATTAGCTGCAATAGTGCAAGCTAGAATGCTATATTTATTCTGTAGAATGTTTCACCATACCTGAGTAAAAAGCTCTAGAAACTCTCTGTTTGTTTAGACTAGGAGCTGCAGTATTAATGTGGTGTGACATCACTTCCTGCCTGAGTCTGTCCCTGCTCTTGGCTCAGATTACAGTAGAGAAGGGAGGGGTGGGGGGAGAGGAGCAAACTGAGCATGCTCTTGCCCAGGGCAATGAGGTTTAAGCTGAAGGCAGGAAGTCTGAAACTGAAGCCCAAGTGTACACAATAGAAGGAAAGAAATGGTGTGTTTCTTTTGACAGGGGACTCAGAGCAACATTACTTTGGGGGTTTACTGGTATATTTAGATGGACCTTTCTGATAAGGCTTACTTAGTTTTAAACTTTCCTTCTCCTTTAAAGGCATACTCACAATCTCTTGTCAGCTCCTTTTAGCCTCTGTGCCTACTACTTTCTGTGCCACAGCATCCTCCATCATCAGGGCAGGGCCAGGATGGCAAGGCAGCCCAGGTAACCCTGCCCGCAGCATCACCCCTCCGGCACAAGAGCACACATGAGCGCGTGTGCACTGACCGGGAGCGTCACTTGAAGAGCAAGTATGCACGCCACCCTCCCTTCGAGTGCTTTTGCCACATGCGCGCACCCTAGCAAGAAGCCCAGACTCTACAGACTGGGGTAGGCAGCAGAGAAAGGTACGTGCCTGGTGCCCTACAAGCTTTGCACCCTAGGCACGTGCCTACTCTACCTACCCCAAGTTCAGGCCCTGTCCACCATATGTGAGCTTCCGGTAGTGAAACCCAAGGCCAGAGCACAGATTTCAGCAAAGAAATGGACACTGACACAGTCTTTCACATTTAAACTGCAGCTTTGTTGGCTTTTATTTTCAAAAAAACACAATTCTTCAGCCCACTGGCTTCACATGGGGGAATCACATAACGTAAACAGTCCCGCCTCACACCTTCACTGGTGTTCTCTTTACTTACGTTTGAGTTTAGCCATCACTGGCTTTCAGCGAACCACAAATCCTGTTCTGTTTGGTTTCCTTTTTTAGGTTCGGGTCAAGAGCTGCTCTAATGGTCGAGCGATGCATACTGATTAGTTCCCGTAGCTGCCTACAAGTTTTACCGCAATAAAGCAATCTGCAGGGACACTTGATTATATATAGCACATTTTGGGTCATTCAGGTAAGCCTCTGTTTAATGGAGTATGGTTTGCCCGTATGTGGATTAAAAAATGTATCACCTACAATTAAGCAATTACACATCGTACAATTACCACATTTGAATATCCCCATCTTACTCAGTTTGGTCTGTGTTACATATTTGCTTACCGGGTCAGTGGGAGAAAAGAGTTCCTTTAGGTTCCTGTTCTGCCTACGGCCAAAGCAAATTTTCTTGTGGTTAAGTGATGTCAAGTCGGTATCAGATTTCACAATGGGCCAATGCTGTGAAATAGATTTTTATATATATATATAATTTAAAATTCCTCAGATAAGCAGGATTCTCCCCTGGAACTGTAAAGCCCAGAAGCAGAGCATCTAACCTAGCACACTGGCTAGACAAAAATGATCACATCTTTCTACCCCAATGCATAACAATTTGAATACTGTGCATTTTGGAGGACTTTTCTTAGGGTATATGAGCATCTTCAACACGATTCCGGCAGATCTGACTTGGTGCGTCAAAATGCAAGCATCAAGTCGGATGCGAAGGAAAATAAGGTATGCTATAGCAATATCGGATGGTGTCGCAGCATTCATCCGACACAACTATCGGATGCAGACGCAGCGTGCAGCTTCTGCATCTGACAATGCGACACATCCCTCTGTTTGCTCAGGTCCATCTTCCTTGTATTGGCAGGGCAATACTACTGATATGAAAAAAGAAACTTACTGCCAAACTTCAGTACTATGGACAGCGGCGCCTTTCTGTCTTTACTTCACAAGTACAGTATATTGTAATATAGGGCCAGAATTGTGTGAGAAAATCCTTATCTCCTAATTCAGTTCCAGATTTTCCCCATATACTTCATATGATAAATCATGGGATAAATTGTTCCCTTTAAACTGTAGCTGGTCCATGATATGATATCCCTTGTCCACCCTAAGACTTATGCTACAAAGAGATAGTAGTTCCTATGTTTAACTGAATATACAAAGGTTTTTATTTTTTATTTAACACACAAGATATGTGATATTGTATGAGTGCCCTGCCATAACTGTGCAAGTATTGCAGTGTGTAGTGAAATGAAATACAATGTAATGAGGTTTGGGATGAAAAACATCTAATACAATTATATGTGTGCATTAGTGATGTGGGGGGGGGGTTTGGATTTTAAACTATTTTCTGTTGAAAATTACCTAGTTTAGTCAGTGTTATTTAAAGACGTTATTTAAAAGCATTAATGTATGTCTGCCTGTAATGTATGTCTGTATCCGTCAACTTTTAATAGGTCAAATCACTTTTCATAATGAATATCTTTGCTACTAGACTTGACGGTACATTATAGTGCAGTATTTGAAATATAGTTTAATAAGGTAGCTATACATTTTTAATACCAAATGACATTCTACAAAGATTTGATAATAATGTCAGGTGCATTATGGTAAAATGCACACAATATAATGTAGGCAACCTCTTTGCTTTATACTTGAACTTTGGCTATGACCTTTTAAGACATACACAATTGTCCAAGTAGCACCTTCTATTTTGAAAGCAACATTGCTTGTCTTCCCAGGGTCAGTGACCATATGAATGCAAAATACACCTCATCTGTCTACATTTTATTAGGGATGTAGCGAACTGTTCGCCGGCGAACTAGTTCGCGCGAACTTCGACTGTTCGCGTCCGCCGAATGTTCGCGAACGTCGCGCGACGTTCGCCAATTGGTGTTCGCGTTCGATTCGAAGTAAAATTTCGTTCGACCATTCGACCATTCGATCGCTAAAATCGAACGATTTCCATTCGTTCGAACGATTAAAATCATTCGATCGAATAGCTTCGATCGTTCGATTCGAACGAAAATCCTTCGATCGTACGAATAAAATCCTTCGATCGTTCGATCGAACGATTTTATCGAGCGTTCGAAGTTCGCGAACTGTTCGCGAACTGTTCGCTTTTTTGCCGGTGTTCGCGAACGGCGTTCGCGAACACATCGGCGGCGGTTCGCTACATCCCTACATTTTATTTCACATTCTTTATTCTTAGAAAAGGAGCAGGTGACCCTGTGCACTAGCTTTATTATGAGCTCCACCATGTGGGAACACATGACTTAACGGACACCATACTATCTTACAGTATACACTTGTTAGGGAATAATCCAAAGACCGGAGATCACTGAGGTAAAAGGAATAATCCAAGTTTATTATTTATATAATAAACATACACGAGCTCCGTGGGTTCTGATACACAAGTCGGTCAGAACTGAGAAACAAAAGATTGACCACACATTATATACCCTCTGGTGGGGAACTTCATGGGAATGGTATGTGAAAGGAGTACGGAAGGGAGTATAGGGAGTGAGGAGGAGTACAAGTCAGTGTGATTAGCTAGTTATGTGAAAATAAAGGGAGTACCACTATGTGCGAGCTTCAAAGATATTGCACCTTGTAACTGAGAACAAAAACATAACAGTAATACGAACCTTCTCACAGATGTTACACATAACCTTGAACAGTTTCTAGAAGGGCCTCATGGGCACCCAGAAACTGTTCACTCCATTAAGGGGGACAAGCAAGGCCTGCAAGACTTTTCCCCTACACACTGCACCAGAATCACTCCCAAATGATGCAATGTTGCTTGTGGCATCTCACCAGCATTTGATGGTACATAAATGGTCATAAAATGGAATGGGGTCTAGAGAACTAAAGCTTAACAAGGTAGAATTGCTGCACATACAGTATTGGGATACTATATAAGCCCAAGGCACCTACACAGCCCTTTAGCAAGGAAGATCTGTGCCTCCAGTAGCTCCCCATCTTCTTTTCTGCTGATTCACAATACATGATCTGTGCTGCTGTCAGTCACAATACAAGGCTAATTAGTCATTAATTCAGATATTCATTTTATGGCAGCTCAGAAACTACTGCAATCTACATCAGCCCTGTAGCGTCAGCTTATATGACAGGCAACACATTTTTTGCTTGATGACTTGTGACAACCCCTAAGCTAAGCTTTTTAACAGCTGCCCAGGGCGAACTGAGCATGTGCACGGCGATCCTTAACACAATCCGAGATGGTGACCATCTGTGCACAAGTTGAAAGACCTGAATCATTACTTGTATAGAGATTCTGAAATTTTAGGCTGGTACAGGAAAAATTGGCTTTTCTACCCATATTTGTTTATATGGCTTAGTTTTCATTTAAGTCAGGCATTGGCATGTTTTTGAATGCATAAAAAGCTACAGCAGGGGATTGCATGACAACACACCCATGTGTAAGAGCCCTCAAACTAAAATTTTCTATCATTTAGAAAGTAAAAAATATGTTTTCTTTTGCATGTTTGATAACCGTGTAATTTACACAGTTACAGTATCTCCGTATATCTGAAAATTAACTGACTGCATTGATAAGCAGGATTCTTATGTGTGAACATATTTTCATCTGTAGTTAAGTTTAAGCCATCTTCTTAGAAGACTAGGAACACAGTAGGCTATGCATAAGCCACTGCACTTCTGCACCCCTGGTGAATGATATTATTGACCAAAAACTTAAACAACAGAGAATGCTGCTTGCCTGGACTATGTTGGTCTGTTGCTGTTACCTTTCACACAGAAGGGGTCATTTACATATCCCGGGGATGCAAGCACTTGAGCACTAACGGGTGTAAGGGTGAGTGCCTTTTTAAAGGTTCTACTGCTTTTGTTTTTGTCTATTTACATCCTCTAGGGGAGCAGCTACCTTCATAGTGCAGTCTTAAAACAGACGAAAAATCAATAAAACGAGAAATCATGGAGCAGGGCTCTTGAAAAAATAGCTCTTCATGTCTTGTTCATGCTATTCCTCTCCTTCCAATTGTTATATAATGACCTCATGGACTTCAGAAGACCAAGTAATCCATAGCAACCAAAAACACTGAAACAACAGTGGCCAGTAAATGCTTTGTGCTCATTGGTTGCTATAGATGACTAGATCCATAGCCAGTTTTTCCACTACATTACCTCACATGCCTGATAGCAACTGCTTCTCTTGCATTCCTATTGCATTTTAAATCCTCATTTTCATTCAAATAGAATTTTTTTTTTGTTAAAATTAGGCAAACCATCTTCCACTATTAACTATGATATAGTACCTAAGAGACTTCTTAGCGTTATCATTTCAAAAAGAAGAAAAAGATCTAAAGTGGTATTAAATGAGAAAACATATGAAGCTATTACTAGATGCGCAGTTATCATTTCTCGACTGAGCATCATAAGAGCCTTGTTCCACTCATTAATTTTTCAAACAATAACCACATGCACATTACAGAAATACTGTGCAAATGTTAAGTGAAAGATTTAAGTAGAAAACTGCTGAGAAAAACTTACCTCGTATGTGATTAGTGACCAAAAATCATTTGATTTCAAAAGTGTAATTTATGATTATAAACTTATTTTACAGTTTTCAGACACAGATTAGCAGTAAATTAGAAATATACTGAATATAATTAGAAACATAAAGAGCCAGGAATGGAGTAGGAGATGCACTGAATGGATGACAAGAGCACAGAGGGAAAAGGAGGGTTCGGGATTTGAGGGATAAATTGATGAGAGAGAGTGGGGAGGGTTGAAGAATGAAGGAATTAAAGAGAGAAGAGATAACAGAAGCGTAGAAGTCTAGAAAATAAAGAATTCCCAGGCGAATTATTAGGTGCAGGCAGTGCAGTTTTTGTTAAGGTCAGAAGGGGAATTGCATTTGCACTGTTGGCAAATGCAGAAAAATGGTCTTTTATTAGATTTATTGATTCAGTTAAAGCTGAAATAATAGCAGTTTACATTTTTTTTGTAATGTCAGGCTGCTGTGAGGGAAACAGGGCCTGTTTCGCTTCGCCAAAAGATTTCGCAAATTTCCAGTGACATTCACAAAACTGTGAAAAATTTGTGAAATTTGAATTTTGGCGCTCACGTCAATTTTTAAACCGGCGTTAAAATAAAAGGGGTGTCCGAATAATGTTGAAACGCAACGGTTTTGACACAACACGACTTTTCCAAAATTCTCTCCTGCCGAATTTATTCGCCCATCACTAGGCCTCTGTTTTTGTAACACGTAATGCTGAGTGTGGGGTTAAATGGAGGGTGAGACCAGTTATTTCTTAAATCAAGGGAAATGCTAAAAATGACTTTAAAAGTAGGCATTTGAATGTAGTCTCCTGTAGTTCCTCCAACATAGCTTGCTTGTTTTTTGGATGTATTTGTGAAAGGTTAAATAAAATTCCAAAAGAGTAAAATATCAAAGGAATGATCTTACACTGATTTTCCACTTTTAAATGAATATGAAAGTGCCTAGTGAGTTCTCCCATTTTAGTTTAGATAGTACTGTAGGGTGTCAAGAGATTTCAAAAGACTTTCCAAGTCTGTCAGACCTTGTACTGGTGGTTTTTGCAATGTGGTCAGCAAATAGTGAATTTGGAGGTATTTGTAAAAAAAAATGCCTTCTCTAATGGTTCTGGTTGGCAATTTATGTAGACAAGATGAGTTGGGTTGAATAATTGTCTAAGGCTCAGCTTAGACCAAACGTTTAAACTGAGTCCAGATATTGATGTTTAGGGATGTAGCGAACTGTTCGCCGGCGAACTAGTTCGCGCGAACTTCGACTGTTCGCGTCCGCTGCAAATTCGCGAACGTCGCGCGACGTTCGCCAATAGGCGTTCGCGTCAAAATCGTTCGATCGAATGGCTTCGATCGTTCGATTCGAACGAAAATCCTTCGATCGAACGATTTCAATCCTTCGATCGTTCGAATCGAACGATTTTCGGATGTTCGAAGTTCGCGAACAGTTCGCGAACTGTTCGCAAATTTTGCCGGTGTTCGCGAACGGCGTTCGCGAACACATCGGCGGCGGTTCGCTACATCCCTATTGATGTTATAATGTAATGGTAAAGTATAAAGGCAGGTATGGTGCCTCTATGAGGTTATATTTTGTTGTGACATTTTTTCAGGTTACTAGAGAAAGCTTTGTATTTTTCTGCGGCTGCAGAAGGCACATGTCCTGAAGCCATAGCAGATGTGATAGCTGATGACCAGTGATATATTGTTGTTCTAGATCATGCCATCCCATGTTAATCACACATTTAAGTTCCATAATTTGTGGCAATTTTACTGTAGAGATAAATAACTGGAAGACATAAACTACCTTCTCTTTTGGTCCGGCACAGTATTTCTGCAGCAGCTCTTGATTTACATTTGTACCAAATAAAATTGTTTAAGGTTCTTTGCAAATCTTTAAAGTATTGTTGTGGAATATATATGGTAAGCATAGAGATTTTTGGGAGGACTATCATCTTTATGAGACTGATTTTTGCCTACCCAAGAGATGCAAAAAGGATTCCACTTTTGTAGTACCAATTATTTTTTTGTAATTGACAGTAAATGTATGCTTGGATGTATTTGCTAGTGTTTCTTGAAAGATACAGGTTTGCCTGCATTAAGAATGGGCAAAGAATGTGTCATGAGTTTATTTAATGTTAAGATACATTGCTAAATTAATTTTTAGTAACTCTGGGTCAGATAGGGTCAAAATAATATTGTCAAAGAATAGTCTTTGTTTAGTATTATTTTAATATGAATGTTATATGAAGGAATAATATAATACAAGTAGACATTTCAGATGAGTCTTCACTGGAAGGTCTCATGTGATTCTTTCTAGCTAGAGAACAAGGTAGAATATAAGATTAGCCTAGCATATGGAATATTCAAGAACTGAAACAATCCAAACTAGAAAGCTTTTGAACTAAAAGCTCAATAAAAAACAAATAAATTATAAATTGAATAGAATATTACTGTCTCCGTGATAAAAAAATTTAAAGGTGAACTACCCCTTAAACTACAGATGTACAGTGAAAGGCATTTCTACCAGCACATCATCTGTCACTACCTTATTATCTACTTACTGGGATTACTTTTCCCTGCCAAAATGATACTCTAATAAAATGTCAGAAAGGCAAATATACAGTATATTGCGAGGTGTAAGTGTAGCTAGAAAACATTTGTTTAATGTATTTGGCAATAACAACATGAGAGCCAAGAACAGAAAGTCGGGAGTAAATTAAGCAAGAAGGATTATTATCAGAAGATACTCTTGTATATGTTTGGCTACTGGCACTTGAGTATAAGGAAAAAAATGTGTTATTGTGCAATGTTGCTTTAAGAATCAATCTCTATGCTTTCTGGGCAATAGATACCATTGTGCTCTAACCCTTATACTGGAGGAGCACATACAGAAAACAGTGTATTGAAAATAAGGAATACACATACAGATGCAGCCACTTTGGTTTGTCTGTTTGACACAGAATAACTAAACACAGATATCCCATTTATCTCATTTAACACAGAAAACTGTGTCACAACATCCCATCTAATTAAAGCATTCACCATTGTGAACAATGGAGCTTTGGTATGCTAATGAAAAGGTTAAATGCATTAAATGAGTTAAGATGACTTAAGATAACACAGTTTCTTCAATTACCCCTGAGTCATGACGCATTTAACTCACAAATCCAAGTGGCTTCATCTGTAGTTCCACAGTCATGTACAGCCCAAACCACATAAAGGGGCAGATTTATCAAAGGTCGAGGTGAATTTTCAATTGAAAAAATTCAAATTTTCGAACTATTTTTGGGAATGGTCCAAATTCGATTCGAAATTGCATAGAATTAAAAAATGTGAATATCGAAATTTATCATGTACTGTCTCTTTAAAAATACAATTTCGCCCATTCGCCATCTAAAACCTGCCGAATTGCTGTTTTAGCCTATGGGGGCCCTCCTAGAACCTGCTTGGAGTCAATTGGTGGACTGTGCTATTGTATTGGAATGTGCTATTCCTTCGATTCAAACTATTCAAATTCGGCCGAATACAGACCTATTCAATCGGAAACGGACCAATTTGACCCAAAAAAACTTCGACTTCATTTTGTTTGGTCTTTTTCAATTCGAAATTTGACCCTTGATAAATATGCCCCAAAGAGTTGGTGCTAGTGCTGTCCTATTGTGATGAAAACAAGGAAGGTACTATGGAGCCACCAATGATCTAAATTAAAAACCAGGGGGACATATAAACTAGTGTACTTCATCCGGATATTGTGTCTAGAATATAGATTATATTAATTGTGGATCTATTTATGACAACAAAACTTTCCAGACTATAAGGATCATATTTAACAAGCTGATGGTTTATAAAAACTGTTAATTCAGCAGATTATGTTAACTGCATTGAGCAGCTGAATGCAATTCTGCTTTGTAGGGTAGTAACGCTCAGTGCTGCACAACTATCTATATTCTTGTACCCTGATAGAAATTGCATGTGGGGGATTCTTACAAGTACTGTATTTCTAAACTGAAATGAATCATTAATTCTTAGAGTAGCAAACACATACAGATAGAAAAGTAAATTATCCCTTACAAGGCCTTTTTGCAGTCTGTTCAGTAGAGATGGCGCGAACTGTTCGCCGGCGAACTTGTTCGTGCGAACATCGGGTGTTCGCGCTCGCCGGAAGTTCGCGAACGTCGCGCGACGTTCGCCATTTTGGGTTCGCCATTGTTGGCGCTTTTTTTTGCCCTCTCACCCCAGACCAGCAGGTACATGGCAGCCAATCAGGAAGCTCTCCCCTGGACCACTCCCCTTCCCTATAAAAACCGAAGCCCTGCAGCGTTTTTTCACTCTGCCTGTGTGTGCTGAAGAGATAGTGTAGGGAGAGAGCTGCTGCCTGTTAGTGATTTCAGGGACAGTTGAAAGTTTGCTGGCTAGTAATCGTGTTGATACTGCTCTGTTATTGGAGGGACAGAAGTCTGCAGGGGTTTGAGGGACATTTAAGCTTAGGTAGCTTTGCTGGCTAGTAATCTACCTTCTACTGCAGTGCTCTGTATGTAGCTGCAGTGGGCAGCTGTCCTGCTTCTGATCTCATCTGCTGACTGCTGCAATAACAGTAGTCCTTGTAAGGACTGCTTTTATTTATTTTTTTGTTCCAATACAGAGCAGTATCAAGCAGATTACTAGCCAGCAAACTTACTATCATCTGTCCCTGAAATCACTAACAGCTCTCCCCCTACACTATCTCTTCCAAGCACACACAGGCAGATTTTTCAGATACATTTTTGCCCTTGATCCCCCTCTGGCATGCCACTGTCCAGGTCGTTGCACCCTTTAAACAACTTTAAAATCATTTTTCTGGCCAGAAATGTCTTTTTTAGATGTTAAAGTTCGCCTTCCCATTGAAGTCTATGGGGTTTGCGAACCGTTCGCGAACCGCTCGCATTTTTGCGCAAGTTCACGAATATGTTCGCGAACTTTTTTTCCGACGTTCGCTACATCCCTACTGTTCAGGGTGTTATATTGGCAAGCAAAGAAAGAAAGCCATTCAATATAATAGATAACTGGCTAGTAGTTTTGATTCTCATTTTGCAGCTGCAGGTTAAGGAGTTGGTTTTAGTTAAGGTATAAGGATAAGTAAAGCAAAATATAGTTTAGGGGGGTGATGATTTGTAACCCCCCCCAACGGATATCATGAAAAAGTACAGTTGTCCCAAGAATATTAAAATCTCTTGATTGCAGTAATTAACTCTGTAGGAATGCAATCCACTTGAATGGCATAGAAAAAACAGTATTAAGTATGAAGCTGGAGTAAGTGGGATTTGAGAGGAATGCCCTAAAAGTTGATAATATAGTCACAATGAGCATTTGTCAATGTATAGATTTATTATCGGCATCTTGGTATTTTCTATGGATTTGTACATACAGTATATTTAAGTAAAATTGTATGATGGTATGATACAGAATAAGAAACAACAAATGCAAAATGAAACCTCATACCATGTAACAATAAAACCGAGCATTTATCAGATGCTAATCGGTACGTTTTAGCATCTTGCATGTAAAAGAACTAATCCGTCTGACATTTGTATGATGAATGATAAAATAAATGTGCAGCACAATACTTTAAATGGCAGAGGATCAAGAGGAGAATAGATATAACTGTGAGCAGTTTGAATTCAATTTAAGTATTGAACTTTACTTAACACCGAATCAATCTGGATATGTTTGTAAATGCTGGGGAAAAGAAAAAAAAAACTATGCAGGTAGCTTTCCAGTTAGTAAAACAAAATATGTTCTGTTATAACGGATTAGCATTTTAATAATGTATTAGACAAATTAAACAGATATAGGCATTTGAAAGCATGAATTGTTTCTGTGGCATACCACCGGACAGTCCTCTTTAGTTTATTTTTAGAATTTGCAAGAAGTGAATATTAGTCAGATAATTTGTTTTGACAATAAGGTTTTAACAGAATGTCATACTTTCTTTGTTGCTATCCTTTCCACACATTGAACAGAAGCAGACATATTTGGACATATTCGAAAAAAATACAGAATTTATTTAGCCAGTGGAACTAACTCACAGTATTTATTGTGTCCTCTTTTTAAATAAAAAGATTTTCAACATTTTACTGTGTGAATGCTGCTGGATTACAAATACTGTCATACTTTAATTTATAAGGATTAAATCATACTGGGAGCCAGAACCAACATCAGGATTGTAATCTAGAAACAAAATTGTTCCCCACCTCTCCTGATCTAGTGGTTACATTTAAATGCAAATAGTGAGCATCCCACTTAGGGGCCGATTCACTAACTTCGAGTGAAGGATTCGAAGTTAAAAAACTTTGAATTTCGAAGTTTTTTTTGGGCTACTTCGACCATCACATGGGCTACTATGACCTTTGACTATGACTTCGACTTTGAATCAAAGGATTCGTAGTAAAAATCGTTCGACTATTCAACCATTCGATAGTCGAAGTACTGTCTCTTTAAAAAATACTTCGACCCCCTAGTTCACCATCTAAAAGCTACCGAAGTCCCCAGAGGCTTGGCTAACTTTTTTTGATTGAAGGATATTCCTTTGATCGTTGGATTTAAATCCTTCGAATCGTTTGATTCGAGGGATTTAATCGTTTGATTCGAAGGATTTAATCGTTCGATCGAAGGAATAATCCTTCGATCGTTCGATCGCACTATCTGCGCTAAATCCTTCGACTTCGATATTCGAAGTCGAAGGATTTCAATTCCTAGTCAAATATCGAGGATTAATTAACCCTCGATATTCGACCCTTAGTGAATCAGCCCCTGTGTGGCATAATTAGTAATGTTACTGGGCCACACAGCAAATACATTTTAGGGCCCTCAACATATCTAGAGGTTGTCCTGTTTTACCAATATATGTGAAAATTTCTCATTAATTAGGGCTTCATGTGCTTCCTCTGTAGTTACGCCCCTGATCCCACTTAATATGTGTACATCTTGAATGAATTTGAGGTTATCCTAGCAAGTTTGTTCTCCTACCGGACAATTTGTTCTCCAACCCCCTGTTTTATAACAGAATTATATAATGAATCCAAATGGCACAGTAATCTCTTTATTTAAGAATCCAGCAAGATGACCATGAAGTGCTGGCAAGCAGCATGACAGGGGCAGCGTCAAGATGCAATGGATTAAACCAATAACTACCCACTTAAAATCCCAATCACTCCCCTCCTAATATAAAGAACTAATACATATTCGTGTTGGGATTGAAAGGCCACAGCTTTATTGTTAACTAATAACAAATCTGTTAACCATGTATAACATAAATCACATGCAAAAATATAAACTTAGAATTGACATTTTCCCATATACTGTATGATATTACCCTTGAGTAAATGCTTGCCGGGGTTATCAATGTACCTTCCTGGAGTACGTGATATGCCAGCCACCTGACTACAGGGAGCCGGACAGTCAAGTGAGACCAGGCAACTGTACAACCACCAACTGTATAATCCTTGGACATAAGCCCTCAAATGCAAACATTCTACCACCAGTTGTGACAGATAGAACCACGACAAGCACTATAGCATCACCAACAGTGATATTAACCCATAAGTTTGGGATATTGCTCTGACAGGCTGCTGCAATGGTGTTTTTCTTTGCTTCTACTGACCTGATGCTCGTCCATCACCGAATGATCTTCCTAACCTTGTCATTTGCCTCTCTCCTGGAAGCTTGACTGCGAGTATGTAGCCTTCTATTATTATTGGTGATTTCTCTTGCCTCTAATTAGTTATTTAGTTGTTGGTCACTTTCTTTAGATTATTAGGGGGGCACAACAGCAGTCTTATGGAAGATTTAGATATCCTTTAATGCTTCCAGTTCCTATTCTGTTATTGAATTAAATTTGCTTGATTTTGGGTTGCAAAATTCTTGATTTCATTTAGATACTTAATTTTAGTAGTAATAGCTCTATACCTATACTAGATTACATTACTGAATTATGTTAATCAGTAATTAGGTGGATTTTGTGAGCTCTACTTTCATAACATTAGGAGAAACATTAGAACCTCGCGTATTCCCTTGGGTGATTACTGATTCACTGTAAGCCAAGGTCTCTCTGCTGTGCTGTCACTACAGTGATTCCTAATGTGCATGAAAATATATGACCTCAGTGACTCAATACCTGTGACCTTTAAAGACCATCTTATAGTAGGTTTAGTCAATAATGATGCAAAGCATGTCAGTCTGTCTTGTTTTTCTGTTTTTGTGTGCACAATGACAACCAAGCCCTTTTTGAGTCTTTATCTGATATACCACTTCTAACAGCCTGACATTAATGATACTTTGTCAATAACCATTAAAGATTCTTAAAGACTGTTGCAGCTCATCAACTGGGATCCCTGGAGCCTCATTATATCTAGTCTGTGGCATATTCAAGCTCTGACCACAATAAGAAACTGAAATAGTCGCAATGGTATGCTTGGAGGAGTTCAATAGTCCATGCTGGCACAGAGAGAGTTATTTATAAACTTGAATTGTCTTCATTACAGACATGAAACCTTTGTGCAGAAACAAACATATTTATAGTGAGCACTTAAATGTTAAATGTTAAAAAAACAACAAAAATAAGTTTTCTCATGAAAACATTTTCCGGACAGAAACAAACATAGGTAACATATGAATAAATGCATATTGTATGGCATTGTTTCCCAAACGCAACCCTTTCTTGAACCTAAGAGAGAGTGCCTCTTCAACCTTATCTGATGAATTATGGGCCAACGATTCGACCATAACAGATGCAGACCAGTCAGAATAGGACCTCATCAGTATGTCAGTTACTAGTAATTTTCAAGTCTGGCCATTGATATCTGGCAGATTGTCCCCTAGATATCTGTTGGGAATTCCATTGTGAAGGGCTCATATATAGGCAGTAAACTGCTGACTTGGTATAAGGAGACTGAATTGGCATCTTAAATCTAACAGTGCATGGTCAGCTTTATGCAGCAATTTAAACCAGAATGGAAGAGAACCATAGGATTACGGTCAGCCAGGATTTAAGATAATTCCAAGGCTCCCTTAGTGAGTTGTGCATATTGCCACACGTGACTTATGCAAAATAAATAGGATGTTAACACAGTTATTAATGCTGAGTAAAGAAATTGACACCATTCTCACACAAATACATAAGGCAAAATATGTGTCCTGTACCTTTTGCACGATTTACTAAAAAGGGTGGGGCTTTTCATCCATATTGGTGCATCGCTTGCAAGTCATGTTAGAACTTAGAAGAAAGGAGCAGGAGCGCTCTAACCCCCTGCCGTATAATTAATTTATTGGACGATCTTTCCTTTAGTATTATAAGCTGAAAACTCGATCACCGCAATGTAGTTTGGTTCGGGTGCACTTGCCCCGAACCTTCCGCTAATAACACTCCAAAATCAGAAAGTATGGGTCACTCACCTCTCCTGTTCAGTGGCCCGGGTGCTGCGCACTGAACCCTCAGCATAGGGGAGACATCAAGACTTGAAACCGGCAAATTGGCACGCACTCAGCATCAGCATGTACAGTATGTAATAATAATACAAGCATTATTATTACATACATGTAATAATAATACAAGTATAGGAACTATAATTCAGAATACCTTAAGTCTGCTAAAAAAAAAAAAAAAAACATTTAAACATTATACCCAAAGGATTGTTTTGCCACCAATATGACTTCATAAGGCTTAAAGAGGCACTGTTTTAGTGATGCACCAAATCCGATATTTTGTATTCGGTTGAACACTGAATCCTTCTCAAAAAATTCGGTCCAATACCAAACCAAATCTGAATTTGCATATGCAAATTAGGGGTGGGAAGGGGAAAAACATTTTTTACTTCCTTGTTTTGTGACAAAAAGTCACACGTTTTCCCTCCTTGCTCCTTATTTGCTTATGAAAAATTAGGAATTGGATTCGGTTCGGCCGGGCCGAAGGATTCAGCCAAATCTTGCTGAAAAAGGCTAAATCCTGGATTTGGTGCATCCCTAGTTATTATTACAGAAAAAAAAAATATTTTTTAAACATTAGAATTATTTGTTAAAAATGGACTTCTTGGGAGATGACCATAATTTGAGCTTTCTGCAAACTGGATTCCCAGATAAGAGATACCATACATGTAATAATAGCAATATTAATTATTTAGACTATGATAACATTTTATTTTTTCATCATTTTCTAATATAGATATGTATACTTACACATTTTCTATACAATCTATATATTCACTGTAAAACATATCCCTTTCCACTTTCTCTTAGTTTTGTTTAATGACTGCTCTTTAAATTACTGTTACATAAGTGGGCTAATTCTCAATGAAATGTTACAAGCGTGCAACATATGCCCAGTGCCTGTGAATGACTGGGGGTGGAGTAGGTTGATGCACATGCAGCAAATAACCTAGTAGCTAGTTTGTACCTTTTTTAACAATTCAATTAGAATTGACACGACTCAAAAGAAACCACCTACACGTACAAAATACTACATCAATGAATAAATGGATGGTATTTGACTCATCCATTAAGTTCTCTTTAATGTATCCAGCAGTTCACTGCTGACTCATTGCACAAAAGCCACTCTCCCTACAGTAAGTAAGTCATCAATCAAGAACACTTTAATTAGAAATGGAAACATAGTTTGATATTTAGTAAAAAAAAAGTTTTATAGAATTTGTGTAATAAAACTGATATACGGTAGTTAAGAGCCTTTAAACAGGGTTGCCTCCCCCGTATTCATGTATTCTTTCTCAGTCTAATGATAAGGTTGGGGGAGATTGTTAATACAGATATAGGGCCTGTTATCCAGTGTGCTTGGGACCTGGGGTTTTCTGGAAAAGGAGTCTTTCTGTAATTTGGATCTCCATACCGTGCTTGGGACCTGGGGTTTTCTGGAAAAGGAGTCTTTCTGTAATTTGGATCCCCATACCATAAGTCTGCTGAAAACCATTGAAACAGTAATTAAACCCAATAAGATTGTTTTAGCTCCAATATAGAATAAGTATATCTTAATTGGGATCAAGTACAATGTATTGTTTCATTATTACAGTGTAAAAAGGAAATCTTTATTAAAAACATGTAGATTATTGGATTAAAATGGAGACTATGGAAGATAACCTTTCTGTAATTTAGAGCTTTCTGGTTAACAGGTTTCCGGATAACCTGTATAAAGAGTACTATTGTACTAAAACAGACCCATTTTCTGTAAATTCTGTTTACTATTTTGTTGCTTGGCTTCAAATTCCAGCATACTTTGAAACATTATCAAGGGTTAAAGCATGCGGAAAGCTTCAACATAGCGGTTGTATTCTTAGATATTGCTTGACCTCCACATCTCTCCTGGGTCAGCAACATCATTAAAATGCAAAAGAATCCTCCAATGAGAATTAGGCTTGATTTGTAGAACAATGGATCATGTTCTCATTTAAAGCAGATGTTACACTAGGGGGCTATTTATCAGAATCCAAAAAGGAAAGGTTGTGGCTATTTATCAAGCTGTTGTGGAGTGAAACATTACAGTGATGTTGCTCATAGCAACCAATCAGATATTTGCTTTTGTTTTCAAACTGTTGAAATCTAATTGCTGATTGGTTGCTCTGGGCAACATCACTAGTAATGCTTCACTCCACTATTTACACATCATAATAAATAAGTCCCAAAGTGGTGTTTCTGATGGAGGAGGAAATGCCAATACTGTCAAATGCTGCCCTGGGTAAACACTTACTGGAAAAAGCCTACCCATGTGGATGCTATTGAAATTATATAAACCACATCCAGGGTGACAACAACGAAAACAGTTTTTAAAGGAGACATTTTGTGTAAAAAAATAAGAAAGCACCTGTGTGTTATACTCATTTAGATTTGTATAATAAAAGTCCTTTTCAAATTAAACATTAAATCCAATCTCTTTTTTTTATTAAAGCATTCATAGCTGTAAGCTCAAAATTTCTGGCTGATTTATTGAATATCTCTGCAAAAGACCTACTAGTCCCTCCTTTCTCTTCCACTTCTTGCTCCTAGAATTCCAGGGCTGTGCAGGGGAGCCGACGGCAATCAGCTCACTGCACTGTAGGACAGGAACCAATCACCTGATAGGGAACTGAGGCCTGTCTTTACTTGTGTGATTGCAGGGCTGTGATTGGCTGTCCCCCTTCTTCTGTGCAGGGACCA
The DNA here is from genome assembly GCA_038501925.1 of Xenopus petersii. NCBI lineage: Eukaryota > Metazoa > Chordata > Amphibia > Anura > Pipidae > Xenopus > Xenopus petersii. Next base: position 92,120,511 of record CM076686.1, read on the forward strand.
TTAGGAGACACCTTCCCCTCGTTTTAAACTCAGACAGGGACCAGAGAACATCTATAGAGAGCTCCAAGAAAGGGGCTATTTTTAAAGATAATAATTTTTAGCACCATGTTAAAGCAACGCCATATATTACTTATATTTGCCTACAAAATTTCATTTATCCTATATGTTTCCTTTAACTTAACAACAGAATATCCTCACTGATTGCAGTGTTATATCAAGAAGAAAAACTGTGCAATACTCTCTGGCTATAACATAAAATCAAGATGGTTGACAAGGTGCTGGCAAGAAGTGATGACATTATTGAATTCCCTTGCATCTGTTAGTAGTTATTTGGCTAGCTACATTAGAGAACAAGGATGCACAGTGGAGCAGTTTTATGGAGGGACATTTGACTCTAAGGTAATGGCACACTATGGGGCCAATTTATCATGCAATGTGAACAAAAATGGTGACCGAATACACCACACATCACCATCTGAATGCCAAGCATGGCTGTCTTAACAACAATGTACCATTTAAACTGTTTATTGCATTTTTGATGATTGTGTGCCGCTATGTAAAAATGTAGCATAAAAGAAAGCTGCTTGAAATGCTATTTAAAAATACTCCATTCACCCATAGCATTTTTAATGCATTTTTTACAGAGTAATCTCGAGAGGAACTAAAGTTCCATTCGAATTTTTCCCATTTACTTTAACAGATTATGGGGCATTTGAAGTGGAGTGAAGTAAATGGAGTGATCTGGAGGCATAAATTAAACTACACACTTTGATAATTTTGCTATTATTTTTTTGCACAGCTTTTCCCACCACTTTTCTGGCATTCATAATTTAATGCAGTATAACAAATAGGTCTCTATGCATTTTTTTCTTCTGGTGAAAAACTCATGGTGTGCTAATATCTTTAAGGTACTTTTTCCTCACATCTGGGCATGGACTATGCTTGCCTCTAAGCAAAAGCACCTTGCTAGTTAATGGTCCTATACTTTCTATTATAGTGTTGTTCCACCCAGATACTGCTGTAAGAGTCATTTGCTTACCACATCACAGTGTGCAATTTGCAATTTCAGACACAATTGCTATGCTTTTACAAACAAAGCAGCATGTTTCCCATAATGCCTATGGGATTGCATAATTGCATCAGGAGGATATGTGCATGATGCAACTGTGACTTGTGCATCAATGTGCAATATGCAATTGTGCTTGCACTTCAATGGGAATTGGAAGCCAAATGCACTAGAAAATAAGTATGTTTGGCATCATTCACAGCATTCAAGGTGAGATTCATATGCTCTCCTTATCCTTTGGGCACAGCTGCACTGCATCTATTGACACTAGCCATTGTGGGAATCCTGAAGCTACTGCCTGGTTTGGAGGTGGCCAGAGCTCCCCTGAGTCAATTGGTGCAACTGCACAAATTCGGAACAGAAGGTAGGTGAAACATGTTGTTTATATAAGGCTGTTTTGGTTGCTTTTCTGTAAAGTGTGAACATTATATATATAGAAAAATTCAAGAGGAGATCCTCTGCACTCCATTATCAATATATTTAGGACATTGAAACATGTTGTGCCTTAAACTACTAAAAAATGGCTAACCCTTTATTGGTCACCACTGGGATCACCTGACTATAGCTGGAAAGGGTGGGAGCTACAACATGGAGCTGCCCAGTGTTCCTGTATAAACTATAACAAACAAGGGAAAGTTGTGCTCAGCACTGACTTTTAAAAACATTAAGCGAGGGTGCAATGAGGCTGTGACCACAAAATACATATAGACAAATACAAGAGTCCTCTGCACTCAACCCATTATCAATATATTTAGGACATTTAAACATTTTGTGCCTTAAGCTAGTAAAAAATGCCTTACCCTTTAAACAAAACAGGGATTGTCCATATATGGCAATATATTTAAGCTGGCCAACTACGTCAAAGTCATCCCTGGTATGGCCAGTTCTACATTCAACTTGCATCTGATTCATTAAGAATTATATTACTTCATTATACATTTTACACAGGGACTAAGTTTTACCTGCAACTTACTTGCTGCTTTTAAAAAGTGTTAACTACTTTTTAAAAAGGGTTAACAGTTTAATAAGCTGCACATAGTGGTTATTTTCTATAGCAGAACACATTTGCATGAGTCTGATAATCATCACTGCTTGCTTGGTATCAAAAGTAAAAAGGAAAATGTCCACAGCCACAGATAACATAATGTTCTCTGGCTTTCTTTATTAATGGGTATTGCTTAGATGGAAAATAATTTAGAATGAACTGTGCAGTTATGCCAAGAAAAATAAAGAAAACCAAATCAGAACATTTATGACTCAGAGCTATTTAGAGGAATAATACTGAATGTTCACACCCAATGCAGTAATTATCAGCTTATTTACAATAATGTTATAGTGCATTTATGCTTGTCTGAAGGGTATATAACTTCATGTCATTATTATGGTAGTTACTGGGGTTCTGCTTTCTGAGAGAGTGCAATCGCACTTGGTTCTTTGCTTCCCAATGTCTTTGTTAATGACTTGGTGGTGGCATAATAAGTACTGCCTCTTTTTTGCGGATGATACAAAATTGTGCAAAACTATACATTCCATGCAAAATGATTCTGATTTACAGATCAGTTTGACTAAATTGGAAAAGTGGGCAGCAAATTGTCAAATGAGGTTTCAATGTTGAAAACTGCAAGGTTATGCACTTCAGTAGAAATAACATAAATGGAAGTTATACACTAAATAGTAGTGTGTTGGGGGTATCTTTTACTAAGAAGGATTTGGTGGGTTTTGTGGATGACAAATTGTGCATTTATAGGCAGAGTCACTCAGTGGCTACTAAACAAATACAGTACTGCCTTGTATAATAAAATACATTAACTTGAGTGATGAAAATTGAAAACATAATTTTGCCTCTTTATAGGTCCCTGGTAAGGTCTCACCTGGAGTATGCAGTGCAATGTTGGGCTCCTGTCCCTTAGAAGTATATTAATGAGCTGGAGAGGGTGCAGAGATGTGCAACTAAAGGGAACGGAAGAATTAAACCCTGAGAAAGGATTGTCAAGGTTGGAGTTGTTTTCTTTGGAGAAAAGACATCTGCATGGGGACATGAATACATTAGAGTACATTAGTACATTAGGATATTATAGACAGATAGTGGAACTATTCATTGTATATACAGTACAGTATAGTATTTGACATGCTAATACATTTCAAATGAATCAAAACCTTCCAAAGGCTACACAAAACTAAAAGGAAAAACAAGTGGTTGTTCTCTCACGATTCTAAATGATTTAGGTTTCGTGGTGCATGAGATGAAAAGGATATACAGCAAGTAAATATGACCACTAGACTCATTTTAACCGCTACAGGAAAAAGGCACATAAAATATGAAGAACGTGTTCAAGCAGAACAAAGAATGGAGAGAGATTTACCCTGCACCATTAAGTTTTTGAGACATTTAAATGCCTAAATCTGCACTGAAGTGAACACAGAGGTTTGGAGAATTATCCCTTACTTAAGTAATAAAAAGCAGAGCAGCTTTCTTATGTACGAAAATCTCCGAATGGCTGTTTATGGAATGTTACAACTGTACATCTGTCTGAGTTTTATGGGAAATTCTAATGCCTTTTTTCCTTAGATTGAAGAACAGATGAGCCAAATAAAAAAGCTTTTTCTATCTGCCGTTTGCCTGCTGAACTTTCAATATACTGTAAGTAATATGCAAGCCACTGAAATACCTCTTGAAAAAAACTCTTATTTTTAGTTACATAGTAGATGAAGCTAAATAAAAAAAAATACTAATGGCCATCAAGTTCCACATATCCAAGTACTGTAAATCTTCCCTAACTTCTAGATCAGTGCTGTGCAACTTGCACTCTGAATTTTTCTGGCCTCAATCGTAGAGGGCAGATAATGAAAGTCAGGGATAACCACTTCCAGTTTTAAACCAACCCACTTTAAACCACTCCCATGCTACCAGAAATTTTTTTTTAAGGCTATAGCCACATTAACTTTAAGAGGTAGGTTATCAAACAATTTAGAAAGTATTTTCTTATTTTATCCCTCAAATCACAAACTAATGCAAACAGACAAAGCTAAGTATTGTTGCCTTGGGGGCACACAACATAACCATCAAATCTAACACTGAGTATGTCCAATCAAAAGACAAAATAAAGAGATTGCAATAATTTTCAAACCATTTTAAAGACCAAAAAGAGCATCATATTATCAAATCGAAAACAAAACATGGTAGTTACAACAAAAGTGCAGATGTATTTCTGGCACAGAGACTTGCAGGTATAGTTGCTATTGGTACAGAGAATAAACATCAACCAAAAATACAGATGTAAAACATAGCAACATGTAATAAAGTGCTAATATGCCACCCGAAATAGGAAGCAAAACAGAAAAGCAACGGTCATGGACCCAACGTGGTGGAGATCACCTTATTACTGCCCATCTTCTGTACTTAGTTCTCCAATCAATTTTCACCTTTTCATTCCTGATAGTGAGGGTGTTTGAGGGTACAGCTAAAGTTAGCTTCAATAGATGTGGTATAAATGCACATGATCTGCTGCAAGGTAGAGTTGAATATACTGTTTCTATATTATGATTTAACGAAGCCCATGTCAGAAAATGCCTTCTCACAGATATAGAGGCTGCCAAACATTGATGCCATTTTCATTGCGAAATCTCTAAGGACAGGATCTCAGTCTTTGGAAAGCAGCTTGAAGAATGTGACTTCCATCTCAGAGCGTGAAAGAAGAAACAGATGTCTTTGTTCCATGTTCTATCTTGCATCTTGTGCTGCATTATGTGTATTAAGCAGGTTGTTGAATAACCTGATGCTTTCCTCCATGCCCTCAATATACTAAAAACTGTTGTTAAATTCATCAATAAGAATGTCTAGTTTGGGAAAAAAACTGTTTGATATGTTATCTTTCCACTTTCCCTTTATTTCCTGGAAAAATTCATGGCAACTTTCAAAATATGTCAGGTTATTTCTCACTCAGAAAGATTTCAGCAGATGCAACTTACTCCTGAATGCAGAGATGTGGCCATAAAGCTGGCTCACATTTTGGTCTTTTCCCTGTAAACTCATATTTAAAAATGTTATGATATCAGTCAAGAAGGCAATAACTGTTACAAAGCTGACACCTGTAATGCATTCCAGTATTGTAGATTCACATCAAATTAATTTCTTTTCCTAAGTGTGAAATATATTTCCAGACATCTTCCTGCACTCAGCCAGTTGAAAATGTCAAATCTCCTGTGTGTCAGGGCAAAGTTTCCATCTCTTATTAAAGTGGTTACCTTACTCACCACATTCATCATCTCAGTCATTTTTAGAGATGTGCCACATAAAGCCTCCTGACGTTCAATGCAGTGAAATACATGTTAGTCAATACGTTACTTTTTAAAGAGGCCTGCAAATCAGTGAGTTTTTTCCAACCATGGCTTTGTCTCCGTCATTATAAATTCATGTACACATTTAGTATTAATACATGTACACATACAGTAGCACCCCCATTTTACATTCCCTGATCTTAAGTTTTTCCTAATTTTACATTGTTGTTTTGTGGTCCCACGTATATGTTATGCATAATACATCTCCCTGATTTTAAATCATTTTTTCTGGTCCCCTGAAAAAACGTAATGGGGGTTCTACTGTATTTAGTGCTAAGGAAAATGCACTTTTTACTATGAACTGCAGAATGCACCTAAAAAGAGGGAAAACCCCATATGAAATCTACTGTTTACTAAATTTCAACTTTGTACAGTCTTAACTTCAGTAACCTTGTAGAGTATGGCTAATGTCACACATGGTGGTGGTGTAGGCATTCAATTGGCCTTATACCACCCCATCTGTGCTCTAGTGGTCATTGGAGTGACTGACCTTGATAGGGGTTTCTTTTACAACCCAACTTAACTATATAACTTTGTATATAGCTATGAATGGTATCTGCATATGAGAAGCAGATCTTGGCCGGTAATCTGGTTCAATTATTGGCAGAGGACATTCCTGCCACTAGCTACACAGGGTAGTAATGGGACATACTAATGTTTTCTCTGCCAGTGGGGAAAACATTGTGTGAAATTAGTTTCAATTCTATAAAGGCCTGCTTGATCCCAGAGATTGACTATTTCCATACAATAGGCCAGATTCAATTCAGTGATAAAAAGCTTGATATTCTATTAAATATCCATGATTTACCCAACAAACAAATCTTTATATGACTATTCTGTTTAGATAACTAATGTATCTGTAAATAGTCATGTCATGCTGAGCCTGGGAACCTAGCTAGAAAGGTGTAGTTGTATGAATATTGCAGAGGTTGCTGGATACTCACTAACTTCAGTCTTTGCTAACAGAAAACAATGAGAGGGACAACAGAGGAGAATTAAAACAGTCTTTATCTTCCTCTTGCCACAAATCAGCCTACAGGTGCAATAGGACAGACAAGGAGAATGAAGGTAAGTATAAGACAAATGTCAGGAGCAGTTTTGGAACTCAACAGATGATGTGCAATGGAGAGTTGAGCAACAGGCCAAAGACGCATAGATGTCTTATAGACAAATGCAGTGCCCAAACACATAAACACACCCCATATGTCAGACTCCAGATTTCATTAGTCTGCCCACATCCAGGAGCTGGATTTGAACTCCATTAACAATGGTCAGACCATGGTCAAGAAGCAAGAAGATAAGTCAATAATTGAGCAAAGCACCTGGGAACGATCAGTCCAGAAAGGGTAGGACACAAGTTCTGGACTGAAGCTCTGACACAACCAGATTACTGACAAGCAATTTGTTTTCAACTCTGCCAGACTGCCACACATTACCTGAATCAGTGATTTTCTGGAAAGGAGATTAATTTATCAACTGTATGAGGAATGAGTTCAAAAATGAATGTCTATTAATGCAATTATTAAACTGTGCAACATTTTAGTTGACATCATTTCCATTGTGTAGATTTAATAGAGGGCTGGGTTGCACCTTGATAATGCAACAGGAAAGAAATATAATTAAAGAGAATTCAGCAGTCCTCCTGGGAATGCTGAAGTGCAGCTCTTGGGCATGCCAGTCACAATCAAACACCTGTGAGATGCAGCCCTAGTTACAGCAGCATTAACAAGCTAAAACAAAGTGTGAATAGGAAGATATGATGCACTGTATTCCCTAGTTTAGCATTTAGTGATGTTAATGATGAGATATTAATGTCCCTATACAGTACATCTGTCTGTGTCTCTCTCTGTGCCCTCCACCCTCTCTATGCACTGGAGTGTTCTGCCGGTAACAGCCTTGCCAATTCATAATCAGAGCTGACAGAAATATTGTGCAAAAGCTGGGTGCCATCTGCATGTTTTTGTTCAGATTTCCCATAGTTTAACAATTATAAAGCTTCTAGTGCCTCTAACCTACATTTCATTCTATTATTCATTCACTGCACCAATGAAACTGTACTCCCACGTTTTTTTTTTTTTTTTCAAACAAAACCATTATTAAACCTAAAGGATTGATACTTATTTATATAGGTAGGATGTTGGAAATTGCAGGAATTGGTACAAAGGAGTCATACGATCTAAGAACAATAAAGCCTCCTTGCCCCTGAGCTGTTTTTCTATGCATTTCATCTCAGGACAGGAGGTTTGTAAGGGAAGGAACTTCTCTCTGAATCTGTGTTCTGGTTTGAGATGGAGGGTGTATGAGTAGTAGTGAGTAGTGAGTATGATTAGCCAGTGGCCCAACCGATGCAAGGGATCCTCCAGCAGTTAAGTTTACACTTTAACTGTTCTTGGCTTTGTAAGATAATCCCTAAAGGCTTTCAACAAATGTTATTTTGTTATTTAGCTCTGGCCATCTAACCAGCACTTGAAAGGCAAAGATAACCTTATAAAAACTTTCCCAATTGCATCTCTTTTTGTCCCTACTCAGATGCAAATTTTTGATTGATGTTAACTAAAACCCATGTTCGTGGTAACAAGTACGGGCATGGGATCTGCTATTCAGAAACCCACTAGCCTGAAAGCTCAAATTACTGGAAGATCATCCCCCATAGACTCCATTTTGTCCAAATAATCCACATTTTTAGGGATGGGCGAATTTTTTCGCCTCGTTTCCCGGACAAAATGATGCCCATAGACTTGTATGGCGGTGTGCGTCAAAAAAAAAAAAAAGACGAGCGTCAAAACAATGTCGCTGCACGACAACATGTTTTTGACGCCCATAGACTTTAATGGGCGTCTGCAACATTTCGTCTGCGGCAAATTTTTGGCAAAACTAAACGGGTCAAATTCGCCCATCCGTACACATTTTTAAAAATGATTTTTTCTCTGTAATAATAAAACAGTGCTTTGTACGTGACCCCAACTAAGGTATAATTAATCCTTATTGGAAGCAAAACCATCCTATTTGGTTTACTTAAAGTTTTTTAGTAGACTTAAGGTATGAAGAAAGATCTGTTATCTGGAAAACCCCAGGTCCCAAGCATTCTGGATAAGAGGCCCTATGTTTGTGCATTGTGATCTAAAGGACAGATAGCTTAAACGCCTAAATAAGTCTTAATCAAAAGTAATATTCTGTGTAATGCTTACTTATCAGATTTCATGGGAAAGGATAGACTCTTTTCTATTCTTTACTAGTTTTGATTATCATACAGTTAGTAACAATAGAAATGGTTACTTTCACTTGTATATAGAATGATCTGGTATAAGCCCAGAGCACATTCATAAAATCATATAGATCAGTGAGTGCATGCCCACATTGATAAGTGCTCTGCCTGATCCTAGGGTGCTTTGTTCTAAGAAAACCTCTATTATATTCCACCATAATTACCATTTAGAGCTGCATGACTCAGACCTCTACTTCTAAACTAATTCCATGATATCATTTGACATATTAGTACACTAGAATATATGTTCTCAGATATAACCTCATTATTGTATGCTAAAAACATCCTTAAATGTATTTCATAACAATTGACATTGTTTTATTAACCCTTTCCTATACTGCTTCCTTCCTATAATGAGTTTTATTAATAAATAAGGTCAAATCAGGCATGGGAGTTTGGTCATGTTTTTTTTTTTTTTTATAAAATAATGAGATCAATTTGGAGTTTAGTAAATAACCCCCATAATGTTGCCAGGGAGACCCAATGTACATTTACTCATGTTCTTATCCATTGGAGAGATCAATTCTGTGCAGTGGAGCAGGGATACTACTAGAATCTAGATTTCTCTCTTTATGTCCCTTTCCCCATGAGCTACAGAAATAACTCTTAATAGGTAACGTCCAATACTTGAGTTGGAGGGGACATAAATCTCACCTTAAATCACTTTTTTGTTCCAGCTAGCATCCTGAAGCAGGTATCACATGCTTAATTTTAAATGCAAAATAATTTACAAAAGAAAATCATCCCTTCCAACACAATATCTAACAAATATTACTTAGCTTTCCATTATTACCCTGTAATCAAACTTCAGTGCTGTTTAGAGATAGATATAAAATATTCAATGTCTTCAATGACAGATGCATGAAACCAAGATCAGTCTGTGAAATATAATCAGACCATTTCTTCATAGAGCAGGGTGGCTTCTGCCGTGACAAGAACCTTGTCTCAGGAGAATCCACCCTGCAAGTTACCAGGGGTAATAAAAGCCACTCCTGTTAACTTTAGGTAAACATTTCAATTATTAAATCGGAAATTCAGTTCTTTTAGTGCACAATTGTGTATTGATACACATCCGAGGACCCTCAAGAAGATAAGAAGGGGGTGAGTGAAGGGGTGGCATTGCAAAAGTCACCTCCGGGTGGCTAGTATCGCCCTGGTACTGGAGGAGCCTCTTGCATTAAAATAGTTGAGATAACTTTTAGTATAATGCAGAGAGTGATATTCTGAGACAATTTGCAATTGGTTTTCAATTTTTATTATTTTCAGTTATTTATTTTTATTCAGAAGCTCTCCAAATTGCAGTTTAAACAATCTGGTAGCTATGGTCCGAATTTTCCTAGCAACCATGCATTGATTTGAATAAGAGACTGGAATAGGAGATGCCCGAAGAGGAAGATGAGTAATAAAAAGTAGCAAAAACAATACATTTGTAATCTTGGAAAAGTTGCTTAGAACTGGCCATTCTATAACATACTAAAAGTTACCTTTAAGGTGAAGCACCCCTTTAACTAAAGTTTTTCTAAATCTAGAGCTTTTAGCAATTCATCTCAAAGGTTTCTGGACTACAGCACAAATCTACCTGTTGGTTTGTTATTTCTCTAAAAATTTTAAAAATTTATAAAGTCATGAAAAACTCCAGTAAAAAAACTTCAGAAAATAAAAACAGGGAAAACATATTTTTCCACAACGTAAAGGTAACATTTAGTAAAAAGAGACACTTTTAGTTACAACGTTTGTACAAAATATGCATAAGCTGACGCATCCCGTCAAGGTACTGTCCATGCGTCAGTCCTAACTAAGTGAAAAAAGAGAATATTATCTTTGGGGGGAGAAAGCCCATATCTGCTTTTCCCTTTATTCAGCATGATCTGGGTGCATATAGATGTGGCTTGATATACATACTTTACAATTTAACCCCATCACTCCAATATATATATATATATATACACACAGTATCACTAGTGATGAGCGAATCTGACCCATTTTGCTTCACTGAAAATTCACATAACGGTGTAAATTCGCCAAAATAAATTGAAGTCTAAGGGTGATGATTTTTTTCACCCATTGGAGACTATGGGGCAAATTTACTAAAGGGCGAAGTGGCTGACGAGAATTCGCTAGTGAAGGAGATAGACTCTAGCGCAACTTTGCACTCTAATTTTCACTCTGGCGAAAGGGCGTTACTACGCAAATTCACTACGTTTTTGATTTTACTGACCGTTACCTCTTGCGCCAGACTTGCCTTCGCCACCTCAGACCTGGCAAAGTGCAATAGAGTAGATGGGAGTTTGTCAAAAAAAGTCCCAAAAAACTGGCGTCTTTTCATTTTTACAGGCTGAAAAAGAGCTCCTTCGTCCCTACATTTGCTAACATATGGCACCTAAACTAAACTGTGTAGGGCATTATAACAAATCTATATAATTTTATTAAGGTTCCCTGGCCTTGTGTAGTGTAATGTATTTGCAGCAGCATATACGCCCATTGTACTTTAACTGCACGCCGTATGCAAATTAGCCAATGCTAGCGTAACTTCAAACTGCTGATCATATTTTCGCTAGCGCAACTTTGCAAGTGTTCGGTACCCTGTGCACAACTTCGGATATTCGTGAATTAGCGTTGTCCAGGCGAATTTACGCCTTGGGAAGTGTTGCAATGTGCGCAAAGCCAACGCTGGCGAATTTTTGCAGGTAAGTAAATTTGCCCCAATGGCCATTATTTTTGCAGCAAAACTTAGGGAAGAATTGTGCTCATTACTATAAATCACATTCTTTGATTTCATAGAATAGACTAGTGAATGCTACCTGCTCATTGATGCTGTGGGTTACTAGAGCTATAACAAATGCAGTATTTTTTATAACATACCCCCTTCTATATATTTAATATAAATATGGTTTTGGTTTGCTGTGATTGTGTTTGTTATTCAGTAAGTAACTAAAGAAATAGCTACACCTGTTTAATGCCAAGTGCTCGGTCCGCTAGCCTCTGTTGACTATAATGAAAACATGATTAATTACTGGAAAGTAAGAATCTAGTAAAGTATTATATTATATAACTTTGCACAGAGAACTTGTAGATAGAAATAAACTATTACCAAAAGCAAGCTCATCTGGCTGGGGTGTATTCAAGTATTCTTCAGACTCTTTTTAATTTTAAATAATGGACTTTCTGCTAAGGATATACTTTCCTTTTTGTTTTTTATACAATGGAACTCAGGCTTATCAATAAATAGATTGGAAATGCAAAACATTATGCTATGAGTTTCATTACTAGTAGGGATGGGTGAATTTTTTTCACCTTGTTTCGCCGCGGAAATGATGCCCATAGACTTGTCGTCGTCTGTCAAAAATAAAAGACGGGCGTCAAAACAATTTTGCCGCGCAACAAAAATTTTTTGACGCCCATAGACTGTAATGGGCGTCAGCGACATTTTGCCTGCGGCAAATTTTTGGCGAAACTAAAAGGGTCAAATTCGCCCATCCCTATTTACTAGCCCAAGGTGACCGAAGGTCTTTAGAAGTGAAGATCTGTACCTCTGAAGATGCTTCCAGTTGATTGCCATTCCTTCAACTGATTCACAGCACATGATCTAAGCTTTGGAGCTGACAATTGAGGGGCTGATTCACTAACTTCGAGTGAAGGATTCGAAGTAAAAAAACTTTTTTGGGCTACTTCGAGCATTGATGGTCTACTTCGACCTTCGACTACGACTTCGAATCGAAGGATTCAAAGTAAAAATCGTTCGACTATTCGACCATTCCATAGTCGAAGAACTGTCTCTTTAAAAAAATCTTCTACCCCCTAGTTCGCCATCTAAAAGCTACCAAAGTCAATGTTAGCCTATGGGGAAGGTCCCCATAGGCTTGCCTAACTTTTTTTGATCGAAGGATATTCCTTTGATCGTTGGATTTAAATCCTTCAATTGTTCGGTTTGAAGGATGTTATCGTTCGATCGAAGGAATAATCCTTCGATCGTTCAATCGTACTATCTGCGCTAAATCCTTCGACTTCGATATTCGAAGTCGAAGGATTTCAATTCCCAGTTGAATATCAGGGGTTAATTAACCCTCGACATGTGCCCCTTAGTGAATCAGCCCCTGAGTGTGTATAAATAGGAGCAAAAAAGTTCTGCACTCTGCAGGTCTTTAATAAATGAATAAGGAAGAAAGGTTTACGGATATGTACGTCCTTGAGACAGGCTGAGATGCTGTTGACTTGGTTGCACTTTACATGTGATTAAATACTTTCTTATTCATTTGTCAAAGACCTGCAGACTGCAAAACTATATTGCTCATACTTTTTGTTTTGTAATATAGTCTGAAACAAAAGCAATATCAGTAAATAAGCTTTATCCTTTCTATTCGCTTCAATACCCCTGTTTTGCTTAACTAAAAAAAAAAAAAAAGCATAGCTTTTTCATGATTAAACCAGGCAAAAGTGTGTCTGGAAAAGTTCTACTCATTTAACTTGCATTCAGCAATGGGATATGCTGCCCTTTTAACATGATCCAAGATAGTGAGACCTAAATCATTAATTTTATAGGGTTGCTTAACCTATCTGCTGATATAGTAAGTCCAGTATATATAATACATCATTTCTAACCATATTCATTTTTAGGTATGTGCTCTCCTTTAATAAGAGTTAACATTATACTCTAAGAGACTAGTATAACATACATTTTATCCAAATACTAAGAAGTGATCCATTAAAGCTAATTACTAAAAGCATACCTTACTAATAACTTTTATATAAACGTTTATATAATTACACAGAACATTTCGGGAAAAATCTGTGGACAATGCCTACTTTATGTCAATTATTTTATTTGGCAGTAATTATTTTAATTGTGCACTACATTCATTGAGAAACTGAGTGCAACATATGTTACAGCAACTGGAAAAAGGCATGCAAATTGTCTATCAAAGAAAATGGTACACTTCTCTCTCTCAGTTGTTTGCAGTATATTAGTGTAATAAAAGGTAATTATTTTAGTCATCCATTAGATGCTACTAAAATACCATTAAGCGATTATACCACATGGGACACTAAAGACTTTGCTTACCTGATTAAATGTCCCTGAGGCTTAGTCTGTGTTGGCCCAGCTCCCTGAACACAGTACCAAAAAAAAAAAAGTACTTAAATGATCGTACTTCACTTGCTAAGTCTTAGAAATGATGCAAGCAAGGATCAAGTGCCAGGTTCTTTAAAAAGTGATCACAGAGGAGGGGAAAACATTATTATGATGTTACATGGACACTTCAGTTTTTATCAACGGGTGAAAGTTAGAGTTCGCTATTTGATAAATACAATTCTGAAATCCCCTAGGAAAGAATAGAAAGTGGGTACGTTTTTCGATTGTTAACTCTAGTTTGATATTTTGACAAATCTGCCCCTTAGATTTTTTACTTAAAAGGAGACATAGGGGCAGATTTACTAAAGGGCGAAGTGGCTAACGCTAGTGACTTTTCGGCAGCATTGCAACCCGCAGGGACATCGCCAATTCACTAACAGGCACAGGCGCCAATTCGCTAGCGAACGGGACTTTGCTAGCATTCATTTGCACGATATCGCCAGTCGACTTTTCGCTTCTTGCCACCTCAGACCAGGCGTAGTGTTAAAAAAGAAGCTAGATCTTCCTCAAACTTCTGTCACTTACATAATATTCTGTGTGCTGAAAATGCATTAAAGTTCAAAAAAGCAAGCGACTTCGTTTTTTTAGCCGGGATTGGCTGCAAAAGTCCTATATTACTTTTTGGGGTTTTCTCCACACATTTTATAACATATGGAACATTAATTTTACAGTGGGCTCATGTGTAGGGTTTTATATTAACTCTCTTGTCTTTATTAAGGTTCCCCGGGCATATGTAAAATATACTGGTAACTTAAACCATTTGCAGCAACATTTGTAATAAAGATGTCCATGCAACTTTAAATTTCCCGCCCTATGCAAATTGACCTAATCACAAGATCACTAGCAAAGTTTTGCTAGGCACAAATGAACGCTAGGGTTATCTTCACTATGAAATGCTCAGAGTCAAAGGAATGATATTGAAAAGTCGCCAGCGTTCGTCGCTGAGACGAATCTTCATGTGCGATGGGTGCAAAGCTGATGCTGGCAAAAATGTACCGGTTAGTGAATCTGCCCCATAGAATTTGGGGCAGATTTATCAAAATGTGAGTTTAGAGCTTAATACATAAAAACTCACCCACATTCTATTCATTCCTATAGAATTTTAAGTGTAAAAATCCCATCGTAATTAAAAGATTGTGGGTGAGTTTTTATTTATTAAGCTCTAAACTTACACTTTGATAAATCTGCCCCTTTGTGTTTCCAGTTTCAATGTCATTCTACATAAATGCTAAGCTAGGTATGATCCTGCGTACTGTTTAGAAGTTTAGGGGCAGATTTACTTAGGGTCGAAGTGAATTTTCAAAGTTAAAAACTTCAAATTTCAAACTATTTTTTGGGTACTTCGACCACCGAATAGGCTAAAATTCATTCAATTCTATTCAAATTGAAAATACTACGAATATTCGACCATTCGATAATCAAAGTACTGTCACTTTAAAAAACTTCGACACTTCGCCATCTTAAACCTGCCGAATTGCTATGTTCGAATCGTTAGATTCAAAGGATTTCATCGTACAATCGAATGATTTGACTTTGACCAAAAAGGGCCAAATTCGATTAAAAAAAACTTCGACTTCGACATTCGAAGTCGAAGTAATCCAGTTTGATGGTCGAATTTCGAAGTATTTTCCACTTTGAAATTCGACCCTTGATAAATCTGCCCCTAAGAGTTAAACAAAAGATGAGAGTGCAGAAGAAAGATGGGAACAGAAAACAAATAAGGAAAAAGCAGAATAAAGAAAAGGGGGGAAAAAAACAAAAGAAAGGATAAATAATGGAAAGGAGTGCAGGCAAAAAAAGGAAGAGCAGGAAAGAAATGTTTTATTATAAATATAAGGGGCAAAAGCAGGAGTATGAAAAACATAGGAGAAGCAATATTGTTATGGTGAAGAGCAGAAGCTTAAAGTAGTAGAAAAAGAGGAGTGGGAAGAGGAGAGGAGTGCAGGAAACATTATATTATATAGTCAGAAAAAAAGGACAAAGGAACTTAGAAGAATAACTGAAATTAGACATATACAAGGTTATTAGGGGGCCGATTCACTAAATTCGGGTGAAGGGTTAGAATAAAAAAAACTTCGAATTTCGAAGTTTTTTTGGGCTACTTCGACCATCGAATGGGCTACTTCGACCTTCGACTTCGAATCGAACGATTCGAACTAAAAATCGTTCGACTATTCGACCATTCGATAGTCGAAGTACTGTCCCTTTAAAAAAAACTTCGACCCCCTACTTCGGCAGCTAAAAGCTACCAAAGTCAATGTTAGCCTATGGGGAAGGTCCCCATAGGTTTGCCTGTGATTTTTTGATTGAAGGAAAAATCCTTCAATCGATCGATCGCAGGATTTGCTCAAAATCGTTCGACTTCGATATTCGAAGTCGTACGATTTTAGTTCACAGTCGAATATCGAGGGTTAATTAACCCTCGATATTCGACCCATAGTGAATCGGCCTCTAGGTGTGTAGCAGGAAAAAGATAGGTGAAGAAGAAAAGGGAAAAAGGAGAAGAGGGAAAAGCTAAATATATGAAAAGAAAGAATAAGAAACACAGATTGGGTTGAAGAGTAGAAAAATCAGAAAAGAGCAAAGAAGGCAGTTCAGGAAATTAATGTTTCTTAAAAGAATACAGTATGTAGGGTTGCAACATGTACCAGTTTAGGTACATCCCCCGTATGTATTTAGGTTCTAACTTAATATTGGTGGTCCTTGCAGTGGTTGTGGTTAAAAAGAAAAAAAAAAACAGGTGTGGGTCATAGGAGAATCTTTCCCTGTTCTCATCAGCTCTACCACATGTAACTGGCCTTATCAAAGAAGTTTAACAGAACTGTCTGGTAATGATAAATATAGTGCAGTTACTTTTCTTTAGAAAAACAAATTGGTCACTTTTTTCTGCAATAATTTATTCATTTGTTTTTGCAAGCTGACTGGCAGTTTTTAGATAATGATCAAAAGGACTCATAGCATAGTATTAAAAGTAATTCAAATGTATTTAATATTTAACAATATTCCCAAGAGTTTAACAGTTATTCATTATCACTGAATAACGATGCAGAGTCTCACTCTTGTTTCTTGTGAACAGGCTTCATAATTGTTTAGAGATTAGTCAAAGGCCTGAAGGACAGCTGTAATGCAGTCTGTGCCTTCAGCGAATTTAATAGAAAAAAATAGCTTGCTTGCTTTTTTCTGCATTTTTTGACAACGGTGCATTTTTTCCTTTTCAGTATTTTTGCACTGTTTACTAAAGCATGTTGTTAATGAAAACAATCAAAACATATAGATCAGAATGTTGCAAACTTGAAAAAAAAAATCAGGAAAAAAAATGTCATCTTGCACATGATAAATTCCCAAATTCCTAGAAAAATAAATTATGTACAGCATAAAATAGTTTTATAACATTTTACCATTAGAAAAAAAATGTTATCGATGACAATAAGCATGGAACATGTAATATTTTTTTTTTTAAATAGTGCAGAAACTATTATTCATTTACACCTGGAAATAAATGCAAAAAACTTGTGGGAAAGAAACAGTTTTACAGATTTTTGAAAAATCTGTATTTTATTTTGTAATATTTTTTCAATCCTTCCTGTGCTAAGGTAACATAACATGGCATACATTATAATTCAAGAATACTAAAGCAACAGTTGCCCATCTGCAACATGAAAAATTCTGTTTGGCTTTTACCAAGCAATAATTACTGAACAAAACGTCTCTGAAATGTCAAAGAGATTGGGGCTTATTGATAAATGTTGTGCAGTGGAGAATGATTTGCACGGTGAACACATTTGCCCTGCTCATGGTTATTTTTATAAAGCTGGATAAGAGTAGTGTATTTAGGGGCCGATTCACAAAGCGTCGAATATCGAGGGTTAATTAACACTCGATATTCGACTGGGAATTAAAATCCTTCGACTTTGAATATCGAAGTCGAAGGATTTTAGCGCGAACGATCGAAGGATTATTCCTTTGATCGAACGATAAAATCCTTCGAATCGAACGATTCAAAGGATTTTAATCCAATGATCAAAGGAATATCCTTAGATCAAAAAAAGTTAGCCAAGCCTATGGGGACCTTCCCCATAGGCTAACATTGAGTTCGGTAGCTTTTAGATGGCGAACTAGGGGGTTGAAGTTTTTTCTAAAAGAGACAGTACTTCGACTATCGAATGGTCGACCGATTTTTAGTTCGAATTGTTCGATTCGAAGTCGTGGCAGTAGTCGAAGGTTGTAGTAGCCCATTCAATGGTCGAAGTAGCCCAAAAAACACTTTGAAATTCGAAGTTTTTTTACTTCGAATCCTTCACTCCAAGTTAGTGAATCGGCCCCTATATGTGCAAAGAGAATTGCGAACTTTATTCGCTCTGCGAATGTCCATAAGAGCTTTTTAAATATGGCATAATTGCAAATTGAGAATATTTCTGCGTATGAATTACACCACGACTTTGGGGGTGGAGAAAATATTCACAAAACAGTTTTGCGTATTGCAAATTTAATTTACTGTCACTATTATTTTTGCACATAACAACCTCGTACAGTGGCCGCATTCACGCAAACACACGTCTCATTTGTGAATACTTGTGCGCAATGCGAATTCACAAAAAACGGAAAGACAGGCACAGCAGTGCAATACTTCAGAGTAAGGAAAAAAATGGGCAAGACAACCATTTGCTAATAAATATGTGAAGTTCAAACTTTATAAATGACCCCCACTGTGTTTTACTCAGCAAAACAAATACATGATATTTATTTGTTTTCCAAATCCAGAACTAAGCATATGAAGTCAATACCTTGTATATAGTCATCTTCATAACCCATGGTTATAAAACAGAGAATTAAATACACAGTATCATCTGACACTGGATAATTAAACAGGGACTTAGATAAACTTAGAGGTGTATTTGCCATCAGTGTTTTTTAACTAGAAGTGACAGGTACATTCCAATAAAGGCTAGTATACCTATTATGCTTAACATGAGTGTAATAGGTGATTTTCCTTTCCTGGATAACTCCGTTATATTTAATGGGTGTAGCCCCCACCGCACTGCTCCCATCAGAAGCTCGCCCTAAAGCTTTATACTGTAAGCCCAACTATACCCCCGATACAGCATTTAGTGACAAGCTTCTACAAAACTACTGAAAAAGGGATGGGAATCTGTTGGAAAAAATCATGGTATGTAACTCTATAAAGAAGGGAAAACCATCAATGGGCAGCCAAACAGCCCAGATTAGAATCAGAATAAAAAGGTCCTACCTGGAAAAACAGAAGAGAAATGGACAAAAGGGACAGACAAAGGCACTAGAATATCTAGGAAAACCATCCACACAGTGAGTTCTATGTTCATGCTGGATCTGAAATGGTACAATGCACTCTGCATGGGTGCCAGTTGGATACACACCAAACCTTTTTACCAATGAATGGCTCAGGAAAGCACTGTCTGCAGCCACTGCAAGGATATATTATATGTCCTGCCCAATATTCAGAAGCAAAAAGCAGCCTAGACAAAGCTTTATTGAGTGTTGAAATGACATCAGATAATATTAAGGGATCTACATGCCATCGGGTATGAGCAGCCTAACAGAAATACATGCAGACATGACTAGTATTAGCAAGAATAACCTGATCCTCTTGAAAATGATGTGACATGGCCATGTTCAAAAATAAAGCCTACTAAACAAGAATTATAAACACAGACACCCTCCTGACACTTAAGGGCATACTTATCAACATGTGAGATTAGAGCTCACCACAGAAAAATTCACCCACTTTTTATTCATTCCTATGGAATTTTTAAGAAAGCTTATTTATGAAATGGTGAACTCTAACTTTCATCCACTGATACAGTGAATACTCTTCAAAAAAGGGTTGAATAGAAAGAGGGGGAATTTTTTTATGGGCGAGCTCTAATCTCACATTTTGATAAATATGGCCCGAAGAAGTACATCATACTGCTAGAGGTGAAACTTTTCTTTGACCCCATATATTAGATACCATAAATTGCAGAAGCCTCTGCAGAATCCTCGTGCTCCAGCACTGAATTATTAACAAGCAATCAATTGAATATACGCCCCATATTATACCTAGAACCTACACAAATAACACAATTTGCATTCAAAGTACCAGAAAATATTCAAAGCAGTATGTACATTGACTATTGACTAAAAAGGGAGTGAAGAACTGAACCTGGGAGGCACATTTACTAAAGGTTTCATTTTAGTTGTATTTTAGTGGTGAAACCATAACTCTCTCTAAAATCACAAATACCATGAAAGCTATTAAAAGACCCAAATAACAAAAAGTACAAATGGAAGAAAATGCTTAGAGAACATCGTTAAATCCTCTAAAAATTTGAGTTTTTCAGGCAATTACTAACAGAAAAATATCTGAAAACCTCTAAAAGTCTGAACGATTAAAAATGTTCCAATAGGATCAGCGCAGCTCTTATAAACTTCTATGGGACCTTGACTGATTTTACTTGGTGCAGTTTTGTATTTTTTTCCTGGTTTTTACACTCAATAAATCTAAATGTTTGGGGGTTTTAGAGAAACTTAAAAAAAACATGAGTTTGTGAAAAAAAGGAAATCCAAATTTTTGTAAATCGACCTCTTAGTAGTCACATGAATAAACCATGGTTTACCTGCAAAATACAGATGAAGCCACTTGGATTTGTGTGTTAAATGCGTCATGACTAGAGATAAACTGAAGAAACTGTGTTATTTAAAGTCATCTTAACTCATTTAATATATTTAAGATTTTCATTAGCATACCAAAGCACCATTGTTCACAAATGGTGAACTCTTTAATTAGATGGGATGCTATGACACAATTTTCTGTGTTAAATGGGATAAATGGGATATCTGTGTTTAGTTAGTCTGTGTCAAACACACAAATCAAAGTGAACTGTCATGCCACTGATAGATTAAGAGTATCTATCAAATACTCAAGCTATGGCATTATTTAGAGCCTTTACTGAATAAATGACTATACTGCCAGATCCAAGGACCCGACACAGTACTTGTATAATTTAATTTACAGTTTGTCTTTGAAATAAGCCTGCACATTGTCGTGTCATAGAACCATGACTGTAAATAGTGAATTACATCTGGCTGGCTCCTGCAACTAAGTAAGCCTATAGATATGAATATGTAAGGTATATAACATTTATAACAGGGATGCACCGAATCCACTATTTTGGATTTGTCCGAATCTGAATCCTGCTGAAAAAGGCATAATCCTGCTCAAATCCCAAACCAAATCCTGGATTCGGTGCATCCCTAATATCTACAGATCATCTGAGGCTTTTAAGCCAGTCCTGACTCTTAAATGCAAGTGTATAATACTTGCAGTTTAGATTGTGAGCTTTAAAGGAGAAGGAAATTCGTTTCACACTTGGGGTGCCAAATGTTAGGCACCCCAAGTGAATTTACTTACCTGAAACCCCGGGTCGGTGCTCCTATCAGAAGAAAACTGCACCGCCCCGGGGGTTATTCCAGCGAGCACCACAGATCGATCATCTTCCGGCTTGAACATATATAAGCAACTCGCCCATATTTATCCAAAAGATAACAATTAGTGGGTTAGTTCTTAAAATCTCAAAAAGATTTATTAATCAAGATTTATTATACCCCGATGCTGCAAAAAGCCCATATCCAAAAATCTGCAACTCAGACCTGTAAAGGTCATGTATAAGTCAATCGGAGTGGCACCTATATGAATTTGAAGTTTTCGTGGTCTTCGCTGGGTTTAGCCCAAAAATCAGGGCATTTGGGCAAAAAATTAGAGCAATTCGAGAAGGTTCAGTTAAAGCATAATGATTTTTTTCTTTGTTAATTATCCTTGGTTTAATTAATAGTGAAGGTCAGCTTGATTGTGCCACCGACATAAACTGACCTTTTTTTACTCCTCTTAACTGAGTACCTCCATCACGGAAAAGAAAAGATGGTCAGCAGCACTGCTTGGTTGATGTCAACACAGTGGGTGATCTCTTTGATCAAATAAATACTACTTCTTCTGTATTTGACAACCCAGACAATTCACAAGCAACACGTTTTTGCAGTCAATAGATTTATGAAAACACCAGCGTCTTTATTTTTGAGAACCAAACTCCCAAGAGAGAGCCCCTGTCCACTACCCTCATTAATCCCCACTCTCTGCTTCCACCTGTATAGTTCACTATTTAAAAAAGTGTCCCTGGATGTAACACTGACTTGGTAGATAGATGGGGACTCTTTCTTTGGGAGGGGAGTTTAGTTCTCCTTTAAGTAGGTATGGAGATCCAAATTATGGAAAGATCCCTTATCCAGAAAACCCAGGTCCTGAGCCTGTATTAGACCAGATAATGTTAAAGTTTTGACAGTTCTAGAAAATTCCTCTAGAAAGGTAGCACTGAATGTATAAAATGTAACAACAGCCCAGACCTTTAATTTATGTATTTTTTATTCTTCTAATGATCTGGTAACTTTATAAGAAACTACCCTTCCATATACATTTCCCTGGCACAAATTAAATTTGGCAAATTACACCAAAATATCATTTGTGCCAAATATGTGACATAATGCCATTTTTAATATAATATTAACTTTTTTAAATGTCTGCATTAGGCCTAATCATTGTTTGTAAATCGTGATGGGTGAATAAATGTGGCAGACAAATTTGAGTCAAATTTTCGCCTTTTGCCGTAGGCGAATCTGTTTGCAAAACTCCTGAGAAAATTTGCTGGCATCAAAAAATTATGGACGTGCGTCGGAACAGTCGCTCGCGTCAAAACCATTGCACATCAACACTATTCAGACGCTTATTGACTTTAACACTGGCATCAAAATTGACGTAGGCGTCAATTTTCGAGTTTCATGAATTTGGAAATGGGAGAAATTTGCCCATAATTATTTGTAAATACTCACCAGTGATTATATTTAAACCTTTCCAATTTAAAAGTCATTTGAGGTTACCAGTGGCATACAGTGTAAGGTAGCACAGACATAAACCCTGTATTACATCATAAATATTTCATTGCCTATGGAAAATATTTATCAATCATTCAGCCTAAATATTATTTTATGAAGAGTATTGTCCCTTTACAATTTTAACTACACTGTGAGATACACTTTGGGAACACTGCATTATCAATTATTACAGGGGATTCAGCTGAGCAGGGCCAAAGTTGAGAAATATATCAACTAATATTTAGATTTAGAGCTCCTTCAGAAAGAAAATTAATCTTTAAACTTCAATATTAGAAAAATGGCCACAAATAGTAATTTTAAAAAGTCTTTATTATTGGTGAACAATCTGATAACAACCAAACTGAAACAATTGTTGGAAGGTGAGAGACTGTAAGAGAGACTGTAAGATGAATAAGAGGTGACATGAAGAGAAAATTATGTAATAAAAAAATAACACTAACTATATAATTGTAGATAATACAATGCAGTCAGTGACCTCAACATTCTGCAACATACCAAAAATGAAGGAAAGTTACGGAGGCATTTTATTGGCAATAGATTAGCTGCAATAGTGCAAGCTAGAATGCTATATTTATTATATAGAAATATTTTACCATACCTGAGTAAAAAGGTCTAGAAGCCCTTTGTTTGTTTATGATGGCAGCTGCAGTATTGGCTTGGTGTGACATCACTTCCTGCCTGAGTCTCTCCTTGCTCTCCCAGCTCTGGGTTAAGATTACAGCAGAGAAGGGGGGGGGGAAGAGGAGCAAACTGAGCATGCTCACGCCCAGGGCAAGGAGGTTTAAGCTGAAGGCAGGAAGTCTGATACAGAGCCCATATGTACACAAAGAAGGAAAGAAGTAGATGGAAAGAAGAATGCAGTGTTTCTTTTCACAGAGGGCTCAGAGCAGCACTACTTTGAGGGTATATTTAGGCGGACCTTTCTGGTAAGGCTTTATTAATTTTAACCTTTCCTTCTCCTTTTAATGGATTCTATCATAGGAAAACTTATGAAGAGATAATTTTGCTCCTCCAACAGAATCATGCATAGAAATCCATTTTTCAAAGGAGCAAGCATTTTATATTTTATATTTTATTTCAAATGTGACATGAGGCTTGACATGTTGTCAGTTTCCTAGGTGCCCCCAGTTATGTGACATGTGCTCTGATAAAATTAAAGCCATAGAAAGCATGAATTCTTTGACTAAAGGGACACACTTACTGCTTTCCATGATGGGTAAGGGGGCTCATGCCCCAGACCTTCAGCAAAAGGGAGCAACACACAAAACTTGAATAGCGGGCAGACATCACTCTGGAACGCCAAAATCTGTCAGTAGAATCCAGGAGTCCACATTTTAATTAGTGCAAAAAATCTATATTTTGCATTATGTAAAATAAGTAATTTAGTAACAAAAACTATACCATAAAAATCATGAGAGAATCCCTTCAAAGGGGAACTAGCCCTGACATGGTGATAAACTGCAGTGGGTCACTAAAATCTACTCTTAATAAGGAAAAATGTACTGGTATTGTGAAAGGTCACTGGGACTCTTCAATCTAAATCTGATTTGTGCATTGAAAGCCAATCGATTTACCAGATGATTTTAAATTAAAGAACAGTTCTAATAAAGAAAGATTTCGGACAAATTGCAAATAGTTCAACCTCCTCTGCTGTGAAAATGTAACTTATTACTTTTGCCCCCTAATGGCCTCAAGCTGATTGCTCAAAAAAGTTGCAAAATCCTAACGATATAATAACATTTGGTGGCAGCATGTATTAAAAGTAAGCATATATTATAGAGATTCTGTTGGTTAAAATGATAGAATCTCACCAGCAATTTGACAGAAGGAATGAATGAGAGGGAAATGCAGCGGATATATGTAGACTGTGTTTTTTGTGTTTCCCCCTAGACATTTTTCACATCAGACCAAGCACAATCTATTTATATTCTTATAGGACACTGCATACTATTATGCTGGGCAAAGAGTTTACAGTGACATCTTATTTTCAAACAATTTGAACAAACCTTTATGGGG
The DNA here is from genome assembly GCA_038501925.1 of Xenopus petersii. Classification (NCBI taxonomy): domain Eukaryota; kingdom Metazoa; phylum Chordata; class Amphibia; order Anura; family Pipidae; genus Xenopus; species Xenopus petersii. Next base: position 92,145,282 of record CM076686.1, read on the forward strand.
CTTATTTATTAAAGCTTGAATTTTCCTGGTTGGGCTTTTAAAGGGGAAAACTCAAATTTTTAGAGGAAAAAAAATTGAGACTATTCCCGAACCAAATTTTTAGAGTTATATTATTCATATATAAGGTAAAATCATGGATGGAAGTTTAATCAAGTTTGTTTTATTGAAATTATGAGAAAAAAAAATTGAGCTTTAGTAAATAACCCCCCACTTGTACTGCAGCAGAGTAAACTAATACTGACTATTGATTATTCTTCCTGGCAATTTAATTCACAAGAACGCCTTTCTTCAGAATGTTAATCCCCCATATGGGACTACAGATTGGATACTGGATAACATTTCAGTGGCAATTATAAGGGGTGATTTTGTTCAGTCTGCTGCCTGAGGGGTCGTTTCTTGTATATATTGTGACTTAATATTGCTTCTAGCTGTCATTCAGCCTGCTGAATAAGAAGCTTTGCACAGACGTACCTTAATTGGGTAGGATTTAAAAGCTTGCCTGTTTGTCGTGCCAGAGCTCCTGAGTAAAGAATAGGTGCAATATGGCCTTACTACTACATTGTTGCTGGGTGTTTAATGGTTTTAAATGTCAGTAGAGCAGAAGACTTATGTAAAAGAAATGACCTTGAAATGGCAAGTTATAAAAAAGAACTATAGCGATAAGATAAATAGTTCAGCAACAAGCACAATGTTCTTTTTCTCATACTCCCTTCAATCCACAGCTCATCTTCTTACAAGCTGAGTATTTGTTTCTTGAGAGAGTCAGTCTGTTATATAACAACTGTGTATAGAGGGCACGTTACCCATAAGTAGTGATGTAGCGAACTGCCGATTTGATGTTCGCGAACGCCGTTCGCGAACACCGGCAAAAAAGCGAACAGTTCGCGAACAGTTCGCGAACTTCGAACGCTCGATAAAATCGTTCGATCGAACGATCGAAGGATTTTATTCGTACGATCGAACGATTTTCGTTCGAATCGAACGATCGAAGCTATTCGATCGAATGATTTTAATTCAATCGAATGCTTATAATCGTTCGAACGAATGGAAATCGTTCGATTTTAGCGATCGAACGGTCGAATGGTCGAATGGTCGAACGAAATTTTACTTCGAATCGAACGCGAACACCAATTGGCGAACGTCGCGCGACGTTCGCGAACATTCGGCGGACGCGAACAGTCGAAGTTCGCGCGAACTAGTTCGCCGGCGAACAGTTCGCTACATCCCTACCCATAAGTGCCATAAACCGCAGAAGGCTTTTGATATGCTAAAGATTTACATTTTATGTGCTACTTTTGTCAACATAATAGCACTCCATCAACAGAAAGTATAAGAGGTGACAATGCATATTTTTCATGGCAAAATTAATTTTATCAAAATTCATTTTGTCAGCTCTTTTCCCATCTTTTATTCTTTTGACACAGTGATTTTGATCATAGCACTCGAATATGATGATGTGGCTGATGGCTTGTCTCCCGAAGTTACAAATAAATAAATCACAGTGGATGCATTTCTAATGTGTGCATATGAAATTCCAAATCCTCTAATGACTGGTTCTAAGTCACTTTAGGCAGAGTTAGGATTAATGATAGGTGAGGCTTCCATGCAAGTTACTTTAAAACAGGTTAACCCTTTAAGGGTTGTATAATTTTATATAAGCGGGATCATGTGTTGCCAGTCATTTTGTGACTGGCATTGAATAAGATCAAACCCACAAACATGGAAAGTATGGAAAGTATGGCATTGGCAATGCCTTCAAAAACGTTTCATTGCAGGGAGCGTATATGAACCAGGAAGCAGATATCAACTCGCTATACTGAAAGGTCTGGGGCATAAGCACTTGTATCTTCACAGGCACCTGGCTGAGTTACTTTATCCTTCAATCTTAATCTTATTATTATTAAATATTTGAAATGTGTCAGTCTTCTTTTACTTCCCAGTTTAATAATCAGTAAATATGCTTCTACGTTTTAGAATCTTTTATCTAAATGGAACTGTTATACCAAAACTTTAAAAATGCCCTAAATACATTTACACAGCATGACTCCCATTATACTAAACTGCCATACAATAATCTTTTTGTTAAGTATAGTGCCAAGCTCATCCCCTCACAAGGGAGATGGACATTATGACTAACCCCTATTTCAGTTGTCTAGTGGGTGAAATGTGATATCCATAGTCCTATGGTGATTTTGGAAGAATAATACATATACATTTATTAATAGTATAATATTAAATAGAGGTAATTTATAACTGATAAAAATGAAGAATTCTTAGGGGCAAATTTACGTTTAAGTGCGAAGTGGCTAATGTGACGTCATTTTGCCACTTCGCCCATTTACCAAGGGTCCCTGGAGTAAATTTGCTAGCCAAGTAGATAGACTCTAGCGGTACTTTGCTCCCTAACGCCAGACGAAGTTACACTCTGGCGAAGGGACGTAACTACGCTAATTAACTAAGATGCAGATTTTTCTGAACGTTACCTCTTGCGCCAGAGTTTACTTGGTCAGCTCAGACCAGCTGAAGTGCAATAGAGTAGATAGGAGTTTGTCAAAAATAGTTGAAAATTTTTAAGTCCCAAAAAAACACTGGTGTCTTTAACTTTTTACAGGGTGATAGGCTGAAAAAGATCGTACATTTTTTTGGGGTACCCTCCTTCCCCAATACATTTGACACATAAACTATACAGTGGGCACATGTGTAGGGTGATATAACACCTCCATTTTATTTTATTAAGGTTCCCTGGTCTTGTGTAGTGAAATGTAGTTGCTGCAACATATACGTCCATTCAACTTTAACTTCACGCCATATGCTAATTAGGCATCGCTAGCATAACTTCGAACTGCTTATCGTATTATCGCTAGCGCAACTTTGCAAGCGTTCGGTACCCTGTACACAACTTCAGATTTTCGTGAATTAGCGTTTTCCTGGCGAATCTACGCCTGGCAAAGTGTTGCGATGTCAGCGAAGCCATCACTGGCGCAATTTCAGAGGTAAGTAAATTTGCCCCTTAAAGTATTTAATTTCTGTAACAGTGTGATTTTAGTTACTTAATTAATACAATTGATTGTTACATGGTTATTTATTAATTATTGTTGCCTTTTGTATTCATTTTGGCTAAAAATTCAAGATTTATAGTTGAAAAGTGTAGATTTTCCTTAGACTTAGACAACTTCATCATTTAGAGGCAGGGTCAGACTCAGCCAGTGGGACACCAGGAAAAAAACCCGGTGGGTCCTGGTTCTTTTGGGCCCGAGCAGCCCAGACCCTGCACTCCTTCCCAGACGGGGTCCAAACTCTCCTAATCCAGGAGGCAGTTCTTGCTCGCCGTAAAGTGTTACATGCATGTGCGGTGAGGGCCAGCGGGTGGGGAGACCCATAGTGAATTCATATCATCAACGTTTTCTGGAAGGTACAGGATCCACGCGCAGGCATTGTTAAATAACTGTAAATCTGTATTGAAATACAGGTAGGACACACAGGACTTAATCATAGGTTAGATCAGTGCTTTCCAAAGAGGCAGCCTACTACCCCCTGTTGTGTGGCTCCCCATTAAAGTCTGGCTGTTGTGACATAGCTTGTTTAAAATGTAAAAGGTATCAGCACGGAAATTAACTGGCCTATGCATTGGTCACACCTCAGATTCAGAGCCCCTGCATTGTTCACACTTGTAAAATCCTGTATTGTTCACATCTCAGATTGTAAGTGTCCTCATTGGTTACCTGTTCACACCTAATACAAACTGTAGGAACAGTGCTAGCCTAATGGCATTGTGTCATTGTACATATTACAGTATGTACCACTCATCTTGAGTGATCAGTTTTCCTGTCTCCTGTCCTGCTCTGCCTGTGCTTGCTTTACTCAGCCTGCCCTATGCCACCTGTGGGATGAAATATTTATATAAGGGGTCCCTAAGGTGTTTAATTATGTTCTGGGGGATGTTGTGATAACAACATGAAAGAAGGAGGTATTTGTACTTAAGGGTATGTCTTATCATGGCTTATAAACTTGTTTCACATATGAGTGGTGGGTGATACTTCTGCAGTGGGCACCAACCATTTCTTTTTATGGTGTGCTATTACTATTGGGTATATGGTCTTAAAAGTTCTTATAACAACATGGGTGTGGTTGAAAGTGGATGTGGTTTTGAAGGGAGTGACAAACACTGGATTCCATTATCATACTTCCACCACGAAGACCAGAAAAAGTCCAGCCCTCAGAACCACAGGAGTGGGACAGAAATGGGCTAGATAAACAATACACAGCTTGTAAAATATATTCTCATACTGCACCAATGGGCATGGCTGGTATTATTTAACCAATAATACCAAAGATCTGTTTTCAAAAAAACACTGACATTGGAAAAACAAGGGCTTAATACAAAAGGTTACGTAGAAAAGAATACATGCAAAAAAAAGATTGAATATAAAGACTTTCACATGCATACACTGATTAGCATTTTAATTATAATAACAGGACAAATCAATTGTCTGAATTAAGATCCAAACATTAAATCAATTTAACCTCTTTCCTGTTTAGTAAGGAGAAGGGTCTCCACCTCATAACCCAACATTACTCAAGCTATTACAGAAAGGAAATTAACATTACCATCGCTACATTCTGATGAATGTTGAGGTACCTTTGACTCATTTTATATCTGAAATATGTTCCCCTATATGAACCTTCAACATCCTAGAGGTCTGACCTACATTTTGTTTCCTACCATTATTAGTATTACAATTTATATATTGATTATAATATTATAATAGTGTAACTCATACCCATCAAGGTTTTTTATTGACGCATAGGTGCAAGTTGTACATTGTATTGAGTCATTTTTGTATGTGTCCTTACATACCAACGAGGGAGAAGTGGCAGGTGTTAGCACAGAACAGATCAAGCTGAAAGCATGGTAAATCTTGTTTTTAATAATAATTTTCTTTAGCTGGCAAAATTGAAGGCTTTATCTAAAGATTAGGGATGAGCAAAATATTTTGCCTTGGTTTTGTCGTGAAAGAAATGCTCATAGATTCAAATGAATTTTTTTTTAAAAATGTTGCATGGTTTTACTTCCAAATGTCTTGCAAAAAAACAACCATTGACTTCAATGTGTTCAATGTGAATTTTTTTTGGCCATTTCGCAAATTTTTGCCAAAGCGAAATGGGTCCGATTCACCCACCACTACTAAAGATACAGTACATATGGGAGAATGTAATATTCAGATAAACTTGGACCATAGCCACAGCAGAGTTTAGCACACACCTACTGTTAAATCCAAACTAAAGCTTAGAGTGAAGAACACAGTCTCATTTCCAGTTATGAACCTACAAACAGACTGGAAAAGGCTGTTTAATTAGCCCACCTGACCACAAAAAAACCTGGCCGGCTACATGATCTGGAACCATTCCGACAGAAACCTGGGACAGACATAAAATGCGTCCAGTACTATCCCATGTATTCTACCAGTCATCCCATTACAAGAACCATAGTGACACTAGTTTAATTTGAAAATTTGTCAAAGGTACCCCCCACACAAACAAACACAACTAAAATTGTGTTATCAGCCTTCAGAAAAACAATAAAACTTTTATCAAATAAAAATAGGAGTGAAAGTAGGATTTGGCAGGATATGGAAAAATATGGGCTCATGATATAAATACTGGTTATTTTGGACATGATAAAACAAAGATTGATAACACAATGTGGTAAGTTTGGAAAACGGCTCAAAATATACCACACAACAAGAGTTAAAGGGGTTGATCACCTTTGAGATAACTTTTAGTATGATGTAGAGAGTGATATTCTGAGACAATTTGTAATTGGTTTTCATGTTTTATTATTGAAGGTTTATGAGTTATTTACAGTAGCTTTTTATTCAGCAGCTCTTCAATTAGCATTTTAAGCAATCTGGTAACTAGGGCCCAAATTACACTGGCAACCATGCATTGATTTCTATAAGAGACAGGAATATGAATAGGAGAGGGTCTGAATAGAAGGACCAGTAATAAAAATTAACAATAACAATACATTTGTTGCTTTACAGAGCATTTGTTTTTTTAGAAGGGGGCAGCGATGCCCATTTGAAATCTGCAAAGAATCCGAAGAAAAAGACAAATAACTATAAAACTATAAAAATTAAATAAACCAATTGAAAGGTTGCTTAGAATTGTTTGCTCTATAACATAATAAAAGTTACCTTAAAGGTGAACCACTCTTTTAAACCCCCCATTTAAATTACTTATAGACAAATGACAAACACATGTTTAAGACGTTGGGGCTGATTTACTATAATTTGATTTTCCTTTTTTCCATGAATCGCATTTTCTCATGAATTCACATTTTTTTTAGCCAAGTAAAATCATTTGCTGTAACATCAATGGGAGCTGCGCTGATCCTAATTGACCTTTTTTTAGCCATTCAGACTTTTAGAGGTTTTCTGATTTTTCTTGGTCCAAGATTATTACCAAACAAAAATAGTGCCTTCTCCTTTACGCTCTTTGTTCTTGGTTCCATTCAATAATTGTCAAAGGCCTTAAACAAATTTTTTCAAACCATGTAACACAATGAGGGTTATTTATCAAAGGTCAGCTTTGTTAGACCTCAAATGAACTCACAGCTGGATTGGTTTGTAATTTAAGAAAAAACTTTTTATTGTAAAAAACTCAAATGAGTGTAGTTGGGGTTAAAAACTTGAATACTCAAATTTTCAGCGAAAAAAAACAAAAAACCTGAATTGCTCGAATTGATCATGTTTTTGAGCAAAAGCACTGAAAAAAACTTGAACATCATCACCTTGGCAGGTTTTACATGGTGTATTTTCAGAATCAAGCTATTTCCTGCTTCACTGTACAGGTATGGGACCTGTTATCCAGAATGCTCGGGACCTGGGGTTTTCCAGATAATGGATCTTTCTGTAATTTGGGTCTTTATGCCTTAAGTCTACTAGAAATTCATTTAAATATTAAATAAACCCAAAAGGCTGGTTTTGCCTCCAATAAGGAATAATTATATCTTAGTTGGGATCAAGTACAAACTACTGTTTTATTATTACTACAGAGAAAAAGGAAATAATTTTCAAAAATTTGGATTATTTGGATAAAATGGAGTCTATGGGAGACAGCCATTCCGTAATTTGGAGCTTTCAGGATATCGGTTTCCGGATAAGGGATCCTATACCTGTATACTAAGGGACAGATTTACCTAGGGTCGAATATCGAGGTTTATATAGTTCGATCGAACGATTAAATCCTTCAAATCGTTCGATTCGAAGGATTTTAATCCATCAATCGAACGATTTTTCTTCGACCAAAAAAAAAATTGCAAAGCCAATGGGGACCTTCCCCATAGGCTAACATTGACTTCAGTAGGTTTTAGGTGGCAAACTAAGAGGTCAAAGTTTTTTTTTAAAGAGACAGTACTTCGACTATCGAATGGTCGAATAGTCGCACGATTTTTAGTTCGAATCATTCGATTCAAAGTCGTAATCGAAGGTCGAAGTAGCCAATTCAATGGTCGAAGTAGCCAAAAAAATCATTCAAAGTATATTTTTATTCTATTCCTTCACTCGAGCTAAGTAAATGGGCCCCTTGATCTTGACAAAATTTAGTTTTTTTTTTTTTTAAGTTTTTACTGAAAAATACCCTCGAAAACTCAAATTTGTTTGTGGAAAAACAATAGTACCACACCAAATACAATACTACACACACTATATTACATTGGGACTAAACTTTTATTGTATGCCATGAAAGAACAAATGTTGTCAGTAGAATGGATAGGGGGGAAATATGCTGTGATATTTGGTTTAAAGTTTTCTTTTATTATTTCTTTAAAATAAATAGCATTTTTTTAGCAAGTTCAATTATGTACAATTACCATAAAAGAACAGAAAATGACCAGTCAGAATTCTCCCCAAGAAAAGCAACTTTTGAAATTGATTCAATAATTAATTAGGTAAAATAACACACAGATATTAAGATCAGCTTGACAAAGCTGTAAATGCACCATTTGCCTATTGACCAGCTGTTAGCCAGAAAAGCTGTCAAATGGAAAAGCAAAGAGGAAACAGCTCTCTCTTTGATACGATTGTTCTGATGACAGACCCATGCAGTTTTAATTAAAAGCTATTTAAAATATTTATAGTTGCTGTTGTTTCTTGTACAGAAACAAGATAAAAGACCTCTACAATTTAAATGACATAAAGCATCTGATATAGAACACCACATTGTGTTTATGCCTAAATAAACATACACTGCCTCTGGTTCATAACACAACATAATATACAATCCCAAGAGCTGACACTGATACATTTCTGTCATTTTTAATTTGAATACATTTTTAAGAGCTGTGAAATGGCATAATGTAATAATGGATTTGTTTCTACTGATTTGATATGATTTGTGTATAACTCTTAGTACAAATGAATTTTTCATAAGCTCAGTTATTTGTACATTAAATACCATGTTGTTTTAGCACTGAGTATGTAGGCCTCCAAAACTGCTTAATCTGCATATTGGTTAACTGATGTGTTTGCTAAATAGAGAAATATAGAAATATAGAGGCTTCAAAAATGCCTTTAGGTTCACTGATGGGACACATTTGGGAGTTGGCCAGATGCCAGTGATCCAAGGTCCAAAAAAAAACCCCGTAGAACGATTTAAATAAGACAACAAAAACCTCTAATTTCTCTATTTTTTTTTGTGCAATTACTAGCAACCCCCTCCAAATTAAAGAAAAATGGTACTATTGGATAAGGACTGCTCTGGCTGATTTCTATATGACCTTGAGAGCTTTTAGATGGTGAACGTTGTGTTTTTTTTGTGGTTTCAATGTCTAATAAATCACTGATTTTTTGTGGTTTAGAGTAATCAGAAAAAAAATACTATGTTTTGCAATAACAAATATGATTTGGTAACATAAAAAAATATAAACATTAATAAACGGGCACCTTAATGTATGGAGATCCAAATTATGGAAAGATCCCTTATCTGAGCATTTTGGATAAAAGGTCCTATACATGTATAGTGGTAGCATTTGCTTCACAGTTTCACAGGAACCAGTGAAGCAAATGGAAAATCCCCAATACAATGTGCTACATGTAATTGCTTCACTCTACAGTGGGCACTTTGTAAATAATGTCCATATGCTTCTTTGTGCAGCTTCCACCATTGAACATATAATGATATAGGCAAACAAAACGTAATTGCACCTCTCCACCTATATGAAACCACCAAGCACACAAACCTTATTACATTTTATTAAAAAGCTAAGTAGTGTAAAAGTAACAGTCATGGGTTTATAGGATAACTGGGGATCTGGTAGCAATAAATATGGGCTAACACCAAGCAGAACAATAATTACATGTAAAGATAGCAAAGATGATAAGTGATGGCTGGAAATCTGTTTTGCTTTCGAAACGGCGAAAAGATTTGCGAAGCAGCGAAAATTCCTGAAACGCATTGAAGTCAGTGGGCGTCAAAATTATTTTGATACATGACAATTTTTGACGCAAGCGAAAATTTTTATACACGCGACTATTTTGTCAAAATGCATTAAAGACAATGGGTGTCCAAATAATTTTGACGTGCGGCAAATTTTTGAGCCAATTTAGACACGCAACAATTTTTTTTGTCATAACAGGTTTATCGCCGGCGAATTTTTGACTCAGTTTTATGAAAATATTCGCTGGCAGCAAAACGTGGAAATTCACTGCGAATCCATGCCTGGCAAATTTATTCGCCCATCACTTAAGATGATTAATAAATGTAGCACAATGTGTGGAAGTTATACATCAGACATAGCAGTATACAGATGGTACAGGGATGCAACATCTATTGACAAATCATTGATGGGAGTTTTGTATTAATTTAACTATTGATGCATCTTGTGGATTGGCAGTACATCAAAGCATAGTTAGGGGCTTATTAACATTTGTATTTTTTTTTCAAAATTCTAACCTTTAGAGCTAAAATTATTGCATGTGAAGAATGACATTTTCAATATTTATGAAATGTAAAAATCATGAAAAACTCTACATCTGAAAACTGGCAAAGTCATGTAACAGTCAATGGGTGCTCTTTACAAATGGTAAAATATTTAGTTCCATGTTTTTAATCATTCCTGATTTTTATTTTCAGATTTTTAATGAATAAGTAGACATTCTTACTTTTTTAAAATGTGGTTTTAGTCGAGGTTAAAAAAAAACCTCTAAAGTTACACAAATCGGAATTTTGATTAAACTGGCCTCATAGGGGCATATTTACTAAAGGGTGAAAGTGAAAACTAATAGAGTCGTTTCACCAAAAATTAAGATTCCCTTCATGAACACCAATTGAAAAGGAAAATATAACACATTTTGGAGAAATAACTTGAAAGTTCTCTTTGCATTAGAGTAAAAGTCACATCACTTTTCCAGGTGAATTTCTCCAGTGAATATTCTCCAAGTACAAGAACAAATTTTTGTTAAGAGAAATTTCTCCAGGTTCAAGAAGGTAAACTAACAATTATAAAGATAGAGCAGCCACTTTGCATCTTTTTATTTACATCACCTGCAACTTGCTTATTTTCTACAAACATAATTTGTTCACATTGGCTAATTTCTCTTGAAAAAGTGTACTTATTATTTTTAGTAAAAAATAAATAAAAATGTGTTGTGAAAACACACCTGGCAAATTATGGTGAACTTTGGTGAAGGGAGACAGGGAGAAAATTCACAATTTAGTTAATGTTCCCCTTAGGCTCCAGTACAAGCATACTATATTAAGCTTTGTACGGTAGACTATAAACATACAGTGATGTGAATTGTAACTGATTGTCTATAATTGTGTTGGTATAGGCTTGTGCAGCATATCACTGGCAGCATATACTGGCATTTGTATACTGCCTAACATATGATGTACCATTTCCTCATAGTTTATAAATAAGAGCACTGTCTTTACACATAATTACTTTTTTAATTGTCTATATCCAATATTTATTACTAACAAATCCCCATTAATCCTGTAATGCAACGGGAGTTCATTTTATTTTGCATTTTAATTAGATGCATTTATATTCAAAGTTTAACAGTGTACATTGTGTTTCCGTACAATTTGTTTCTATACATGTGGGGGCAGATTTACTAAGGGTCGAAGTGAATTTGAGGGAATTTTCGGAGCAAAAAAATTCGAAGAAATTTTTTGGATACTTCGACCATCGAATAGGATACTACGACTTTGAATTTACTTCGACCTTGATTCGAAGTAAAAATTTTTCGAATATTCGACCATTCGATAATTGAAGTACTGTCTCTTTGAAAAAACTTTTTTTTCTAAGTCTTTACACATCAAATAAAAATCCCAGAGAGTAATAACCCCAATTAATTAAACTGATTAGGAATTATTCTTTCTAGATTGGCCCTCCCAGAAACAGGTATTCAAGAAATTGTAATATTTATTAATTGCGAGTAAAACTAATTGACCTTAGCTTTGAATTGAACAAACTGGTCTACATCATTAATAGGCTAGTTGGATCAATTTGTAAGGAACTACTGTTGCTTAGGCATACTCTGTTCAATTTTGCTGGACCATGATTCAATTTCCAATTTAAGGGTTAAATCAGTCACCAAACTTTGGGTGTAGCCCCTCCTTGGATGGTACATAGTGGAGAGCTGGAGTGAAGAGCTTATAAAGGAGGGAGCCTTCTTTGCCCTCAGATCTCCTCCCTGTTTGTCCCACATTAGCCCTTAAAGGAGAAGGAAAGTCCTTTTGTACTTGGGGATGCCAAAAGTTAGGCACCCCCAAGTGATTGCATTTACTTACCTGACACCCTGGGCTGGTGCTCTTATCAAGAGAAAACTGCACCGGCCCGAGATTATTCCAGCGAGCACCACAGAGCGATTGTCTTCCGGCTTCTTCTTTCTTCCTGCGGCTGTTCATATGAAGTAGAGTGAAAATCACTATCCTTCTCCTTTAAGTCACATTATTGCTGTGTTTCCCATCCACCTACATTCCTCCTCACTGCACCATCTGCTTCTACTCCTAGGCCTTTTCCATCTGAGCTCAGGCTCCAAACCAACCCTAGATTGCCTTCCTAGGTTTAAATTTTTTTTAAAAACCTATTATTGCAAACTAAAGAAAATACGGAATTTGATAAATGTACATTGTTGTTCAAGCCCTATTTTTTTTTGCTTATGTTCAACACAGCTGAACGAATACATTTATAAATAATGTAATCATAAGCACATAGTAGCAAAGCACAAATATCAGGATATTGTTAATTACAAGTACAGTACAAGTAACAAGCAACAAAAAATAATGGGAGTATTTAAACGACTTTACTTTTTTGTATTACTTTAATTTTTATAAAGGAGGACTACACATTAAACGGCATGGATTCTATGTCCTGGAAAGAGAAAGCAAAGCCATAATTAATCACGGGAGAATCTGACCAATTTTGGCTTCAGCATAAAGTTTATAATAAGCGAAACAGTAAAATTAACTAAAATGCATTGAAGTCTATAGGTGTCAATTTTGAGGCAAAACTTAGCAAAAAACTACGTTCATCACTAGCCATAATCCTTTACTGTGTCCTCTCCAACCTCTATATTAAGAAGGATTTTAAAAATAATGTAATATTTACACATAAAGGTCTCTGTATAAACAAATCCTTTGCCTGACTGCTGCCTTTGTCTTTGACTTACAGGAAAAGACTTCTCTGCCCAACCAAGAAAGTTGGAAAATTATAGCTTTTTCAATTGCATTGCTATGCATTAATCAGCACATCATTTAATTAACCCTCGATATTCGACTGGGAATTAAAATCCTTCGACTTCGAATATCGAAGTCGAAGGATTTAGCGCAAATACTGCGATCGTACGATCGAAGGATGATTCCTTCGATCGAACGATTAAATCCTTCGAATCGAACGATTCGAAGGATTTTAATCCAACGATCGAAGGAATATGCTTCGATCAAAAAAACTTAAAGCCTATGGGGACCTTCCCCATAGGCTAACATTGACTTCGGTAGCTTTTAGCTGCCGAAGTAGGGGTCGAAGTTTTTTTTAAAGAGACAGTACTTCGACTATCGAATGGTCGAATAGTCGAACGATTTTTACTTTGAATCCTTCGATTCGAAGTCGTAGTCGAAGGTCGAAGTAGCCCATTCGATGGTCGAAGTAGCCCAAAAAATACATTTCAAAATTCGAAGTTTTTTTACTTCGAATCCTTCACTCGAATTTAGTGAATCGGCCCCCTAGTATATTTATTAAGGTATGCACAAAAATGGTGTTGAAAAGAGACTACATCCTGTCTCACTGTCATATTATATGTATGGTACACCATATAAAATAAATTGCATTTAGAGAGCAATATTAATACAAATATGTGCAAGTGCTCCCAAAATCTATAAAAATGCTCTATTAAATTGTTAAATTGTTCTCATTGTACATATGTTTGTGTACAATTGTATTGCTTTCAGCCAAAAGACAGCTTAGCAACCTGTTGCTATAGAAACCATTAAGATGCTGGTGTTATGCTTCAGAATATGTTTGATGGGTTTAGGTAAGAGTCGGGTACCATTGTTTTGATAACCTGAAAACCCCGATACATTTTTTCATTTATTCAACCTACTCAACATTTTTATAAGACCTGCAAGTGCAAGTCTTTATTATTGATTTATTTTTTTAAGTCATGTTTATTAATTGATTTATCTTCACCCAGATCACCCCTGCAATTACCTTTCTATCAGTTCTACAGGTTTGTGTAAATATTTATTTACTGCGATCCTTTGCTGGGAAACTCATTTCATAGAAGAGAATAGCCTTATGGCATTAAATTCATTTTTTCCAGAAAACAGTGCTCTTCTGGGATATTTATATATTGTATATTCAATATTTTACTATTCCATTCTCATTGTACATATCCCAACTGAATGGTTTGAATCTCTGCTTATACATAATTCAGCACATTTTAAAGGCTGAGTCACAAAAGGTAATAACCCCTTGGTTATGAGAGAGGTGCATGGTTATGAACAACACAGAAGTGGATGGATATGACATTGGCAGCATTTACTGTTTTAAGTGCATTGATCTTCACATATATTGCATATGTCTATAGCAAGTTGAAACCTGTTAATGAGTGGTGATCTACAGAATTTCCTTCTCATCATAAAGTACTTTTCATTTCAAAAGCTGATGTTCTGGATTGCTGCAACAGTTTGGCATTATACAGTATGCAGCATACATTTTAAAGGGGTTATTGTAAGGGGCACTCACCCTAGTGATCCAGTGGGCCGGTGGTGATGCCCACCGCGTGATGCATCCTGTGTTGCTGCTCTCACTGCTCTGCGTTGGGGCGCGCACTTCCGGGTTTTATGTGTGCACAGGTGCCAGCGTCATGACGTCATTGCTCAATGGTACGAGATTTAAAGGTATTTAAACTGACTTTTCATTCATACTTATTGCCTATTGTTTGGTTCTACTTAGTAGCTTCCTGGGTGTGATTCCTGTATTATCTGATTCCTGTTTTGACTCCTGCCTGCCTGACTATTCTGAATTCTGTGATCCTGACCCTTGCCTGTCTGACTATTCTGAACTTTGTAATCCTGATCTGTGCCTGCCTGACTATTTTGAAAGATCTTCCGGGTTTTGACCCTGTCCTGTCTGACATTCGCTTGAAATCGGCCCACACCGACCCGGCCTGTCCGATCTTACTTGAACTCTGCCTGCACCAACCTGTTTGACTACGTTCTGTCTATTCCAAGAATTGTGCTTTCAGTCCAAAACCTTGCTGACAATTGTGCCCCTTTGCTCATCCAGAACCTTCTTCTATAAGCATATACCAAAGGATATGAGTGGAATTTGAATTCAGATGCCCTTACTTTTAAATGTACTGTACGAAGAACATCTGAATGGTATTTTGTCCCACAGTTGAATAAGGTTGCTGAACACTTTGCTTATTTTAATTTACTGACTTTAATCGTATTGTATCTCAGCCAAAGCACTAAATGGACTGTAAATATCACCAATGCCATAACCTTGTATTTATTTATTATTCCATTGCCCAGCATAGGGACAATGCACATTTATACTTACCTGAATGTATACAAAGACCTTAAGTATTTCATTATATTCCACATCAAAATGATTCTCTTGCCAGCTTGAAAGGTCAGAATTGTATTATTATGGTTTATCTAAGAGAATGAATATTGTACAAGCTGGAGATTTCAACTTTTCTTATGCTGAAGCAAAGAAGTGTTTGCTAACCTTAGTATGTCCTGCTATCTATGTATCTATTGACATGCTTGTCATACCTTTAAGCTCAAGGACATTTCTCTCTCAGCATGTGAATGTCTAACAATTGCTGATCACTTTGGCAGTTTTGTATTCAGTTTCTGACAGTGTTTCAATGTGTATTTTTCTCCTGTTCAAGGACATGTTCTCTAAAATAAAAGACTGTGACTTTGTGAATTTATTTTAAGCAAGCATGTTATTTTCAGTAATGACTATATTGTATGCTACAGTACATCAAAAGTAGTCCTGTTATAATACATTATATGGAACACTATTAAAGATGTAAAGGCCATAATAAATGAGTGTGGCATCTATAGAGGTTCTGGAAAGTGATGTTCACTTTCTAAAACATTATTACTGGTTTTTTTTTTTGCAAATGTTGGTTTCTTAAGCCAATTGGATGGAAGGATCAAATGTGTGTCAGTAGACCACAACTACTAGTATAGCTTTGTCTTCATTTCTGTTCAAGACACAGATTCTGTTATAATCTGACATCTAGGGCAGGGTAATATGCAATAATCAAATTGTTCCTTCACTGAACTTCACTGAACTGAAGTGCTACTGAAGCAATAACAGGTTATATCCAATTGAGATCATTATATATGCATACACTTCGCTTAACATTTGATCCCATGCCTGAAAAGTCCAAAAATTTGCCCATGATACTCTTCTGCTATTTCCAGTATGCCACTAACTATTCCTATAGCCCTTCCACTTAACACAAAGGTTTTATATAAAAATGTTTTTTTAAGCTAAGTCTTACAGGTGTATGACAACAGTAAAAAGGAGTGGCCCATTTTCTCCTGCACTATAAGCTTTACCATAAATCTGCCCAAATGAGACTCTTTACACTCAGGAGTGAGCACTTGCATCGGTGTGGAGGCAGGGTTGTCTTTGAACTACAATTATATGCAGTACACAATACATGGGTACCAGTGGTTCTTATAGCTTAAACTTATAACTGAATTACTGTATATACTCGAATATAAGCCGAGTTTTTCAGCATCCAAAATGTGCTGAAAAAGTCTACCTCGGCTTATACTCGAGTCAGTGGGCAGTAGCTGAGATTGCAGTCACTTTCAATCATTCCTATACCAACAGTTCGCTTGGGGAGAGACTGCAATATCACACAGCGCCCTCTGTTGGTTATATGAAAGAATAACAGTGCACCCTCTGTTGGTTATATGAAAGAATAACATTGACTGCAATATCACACAGCACCCTCTATTGGTTATATGAAAGAATAACAGTGCGCCCTCTGTTGGTTATATGAAAGATTAACAGTGACTGCAATATCACACAGCGCCCTCTGTTGGTTATATGAAAGAATAACAGTGACTGCAATATCACACAGCACCCTCTGTTGGTTATATGAAAGAATAACAGTGACTGTAATATCACACAGTGGTCAGGGCCCCCCATAAAAAAATATTGGTGGCTAGGACCCTACATGGGGAAAAACAATTGGTGGCCAGGGCCCCCCACTTGTAAAAAAAATTGGTGGCCAGGGCCCCACCACACAAATGATTACCTTTAGGGGGGCCCTGCCATGTTGCCCTTACTTCATTAGTGTGGCCCACCTGCTGTCAGTGAGCTGCCAACTACAGAAGGGAGGAGGGGAGCACAGGTGGCTGCATCTTCTTCCAGTGACAGCATTTTCTTCCCTTATTGGTCACAGAATTTGAAGTCCTGGCAAAGCTGCATGGTGATTAGATGAGCTGGAGGAAAAGTTCAAACCTCAGCTATCCAATCCCTGAGCAGCTCAACCAGGACTTAAACTCAGTGACCAAAAAGGGAAAGGAATGGACAGAAGATACCTCCCCTTGTGCTCCTACCATGCCTTCCCGAAGTCAGCAGCTCTCCGAAAGCAGTGGGGCCCAGCTAATAAAGAAAGTGTGGCATGGCTGGCCAACCCTTACCTTCGGGGCCCCCTACAACTCTCCCCACTGTCCCCCCCTGATGGCTTCCCTGGTAAACATCACCAAATTGATCCCTGTACCTCTCCCATTGAGGGAGTAATTCTTAAAGGTCCAGAGTATTTGTACCGAATTAATACTCAAATCGAGTTTGGATAATTCACAATTCAAATTTGACAGTTTCGTCAAAAAAAAAAATTCTAAAATTTGAATTGAAATAAAATTTTCACTTCGACTCTTAATAAATCCGCCCCTTAATGTACATTAACATTTGGAAGAGTATTTTTTATGTATCAGTATCACTTTTTGACAAAATGCTTGGGCACTACATGCTTCCAGTATAAATTACAACTATAGTTATACTGATCAATATTCTGATCAAAGGAGGTTTGGCAAGGAACCAGGAAATGAGTAAAGGTTCAGACCTGAGCAAACTAAGGATACCCTGATATTTACCATCTAGCATAATAACTTTAGAAAATGCAGGAAAAAAAACTGCAACATTTTTTTAAAAAAGATTCCAGATAGAAGGATTGTTTGTATAAAGATGTTTCTACTGTAGTGCAAGGATAATTAACCCTGTATTGATGGAATACAAATCTCAGTAAACCCCAACATCTTGTTATGGGTTAAAGCATCCTGGATTCTGTAGATAAGCAGCATATGATGTGTTAAAAAAACATCTCCAGAAATTACATCATTATTTCTGTAATTTTATTGCAGGAAGTCAAAATTCCATAATACTGTATTTTGGATACTATAAAGATCCATGGCATAGTGCTGGTAAGCAGCATAGCAAGATTTGTTTGTTTTTTTTTGTAACATATTTTATTGTACATATAGCATTAACAATATGACTTTTAATCATTCAAATTGTTCAAAGTATCCAAAATGTCATAGACAGTATGAATTCACCTTGAACTGTTTGCTTCCAATCTAAATGCAAAAAATTACAAACATTTTTTGTCCAACATACAGTTGGAAAAGTAGAGAAATAGAATGGGGGAACAAAGAAGGAGGACAAGAAGGAGCATAGGCGGATGCCAGGGGAAGGGGGGAAAGGAGAGGGAGAGGGTAACAGAGAAGGGGAGAAGAAAAAACAAAAACAAAAAAAGAAAATCTGGGCCAAATATTAGGTCAATAAAATGAAGAGGTAGACGCATAATCATAATGATAAGTCACTCTGAATTATATATAAAAAAAGGGTCCATAGTGTTAACTTTTTTTTTTTTTTTTTTAAAGGTTGCAGTGTCATCTAGGGGGAGGATAGGAAGATTTTTATTGGTTGATCCTCTGTATTAAGTTTAAGATACTACTAACATGGTTGACAGTAAATTCTTGAAAAACAAGGGACTTGTAGTACAAATGTTAGAAGCAAATAAACTGGAGGTTCACACAATCTTACAAATGAAATTATTAACACTTTATTAACAGTTACCAGAACAACTCGTTTAATGTAATTGCCACACAACTTCCCACATGATTAATATGAACCAGAACAAGGTATCCCTACTTAAACTAGTCCCTCTTCCACTAGGTCCCTATCTGGGAGAGGTACCGCTAAGGAACTGGCCCCAACATTTACTTCTCCCACAGCTACAGTTATACAGTATAACTATGTATACATTGTGTATAATTATCAGCACCCTATGTATTGTAAGCCCTTGCTTACTAGGGGCATATTTATCAAAGTGTTAAATTAAAACTCACCCCAGAAAAACTCTCCCACTTTCTATTCATTCCTATGGGATTTTAAGAAACAAATTTATCAAATGGTGAACTCTTACTTTCATCCATTGATAAATATGCTTCTAAAATTGGAGCTTTACAAAACTAATAATAATAATGATTGCTTGTACCCATCATTTTGTCATGCATTAACGACTTGCTCTTGTAGTTCTAACTTTAAGGATTTCATTTAGAAAGTTTTTTTTCACTTATCTCTATGTGAGAATGCTGGAATAAAAGGATTAGAGGATTGGGCAAAGTTTCTTTTAAAGTGTCATCATCTATCAGTATGGGTTTGATTACTTTTTACCTCCTCTAGTGCAGAGAGATGTAAATGGCTAGTAGTGAACCAATATAGCTGTTCCTCTTGTACTTAAAGCAGCGTTTTTAGCTGTCAGCATTATTTTTATATACTATAGTTCTAGATGACAAAATTCTTACAAACCAAGTGGTTATTATATACAAGCTGCACAACTGGCAAATCTATATTTCTGTTTCATTACTTGTTTACAGTTGCAGGATGAAATAAACTATCTATTTCTTATCGGCTGTGTTGATGTAGCCCCTGTGCCATTACCTGGGGGCTATTTATCAAATAGCGAAGTTTTTCACTAAAACCTGTATGCTGTGCTTCACATAATTTACTGAGGTTTCTGGTTTCTACTAAAATGTATATTTGCCAGATGGAGAATATTCTCACAATGCATGTACAATAAAATAAACAGCAAGGACATAGAATACAGTCATCTTAACAATGTGTAGCCAAACACACCAATTTCCCTAGTATTAAACAATGTTCTTCTCTAATGCAAGATATTATGTTGAACCATTAAAACTGTTTCATCTGTTGAATATGACATGGTCTAGTAATTGCTGTCAATCTGACAAAAGGAATCATGGAAAAATTTGTTTTGTCAAAAGGTGCTTTTAGTAAGTAAAAGGATCACAGAATTTGTATATAATTGTTATTTTAGGATCTAGAGATCTGCATATGTAGATGCTATTAGTGATGGGTGAATTTCTTCGGCAGGCGCAAATTCGCGGCAAATTCCCGCGATTCGCCGCCGGTGAATAAATAAATAAATAAAAACTGCAGCGAAAATATCATATAAAAAACAATAGACATTCAAAAAATGAGACGCCGGTGCCATTTTGTGAATTTTTCGCCGTTTTCCGAATTTCACGGGAAATTCACCCATCACTAATGCCTATGGATAAAAGGTTGAATTTGAGTGGTTTAAGAGGATTTTGAAACCATGACTAAACTCACAAACTCTAAGGGGGGAAATGTAATAAAAACTGCAAAAAGAACACATTTGAGAGTAAAAATTTGCATGTCACAATGTCATAGTCTCCATTAGGCTTTTATTGCATTGCGCATCTTAATTGCACATTGCAAATCTTTAACACCGGCTTGAAGGTGGAGCAAACATAACAATGTTTTCAGTAAGATGTTTTATTACATACACTGCACAGTGGAACTATAAAATTTGCAATCGTTATCTTAGGGGCACATTTACTTAACTTGAGTGAAGGAATAGAATAAAAAATACTTCAAATTTCAAAGTATTTTTTTGGCTACTTCGACCATGGAATTAGTTACTTCGACCTTCGACTACGACTTCGAATCGAACGATTCGAACTAAAAATCGTTTAACTATCCAAACATTCGATTTTAATAAAAAATTTTTAATAAAAAATCTTTAATAAAAACTTCGACCACCTACTTTGCCACCTAAAACCTACTGGGCATCAAGGATTTTTCTTTGACGGTCGAATATCGAGGGTTAATTAAGCCTTGATATTCGACCCTAAGTAAATGTGCCCCTTACTGTCATATGAGGGGCAAAGTGTTCTCAAAGGCAAAGTTTTTCACTTTGTGAACATTTATTCACATTGACGGTGAATTGCTAATGATTTTTGCGTTAGTGACCAATATTACGTTTCCATATTAGTGTCAGCATTTTTCATTGGTAGCATGTTCAAATTAGCCTGCAGACAGAAGAGCACTGTTACTGTCAGAGTACGTTTTTTTGAGCAACAATGTCTAAATTGCTAAACCGAACTTTATACAAATTTTGCTGGACTACTACTCCTAGTATACAACATATTTTCAATGGTTAAAGCATGCTGGAAACGAGTGCAACAACATTAAGGTTATATGAATGAAGCAATATTTCATGAAAACATTTTTCCCCACCTCAACAGGCTCAGTGGGCAGAAAAAAAATGATCCAGTCCCTCCTCTTTGTTATGATTGTGTGCTCAAACAGTTTTGAGATATCTTCTGCTGATCGTATCTTAAAGGAGAAGGAAAGCTACAGAAGCAGTTTATTGCCAATAGATTAGCCACAATAGTGCAAGGTATAACACTATATTTATTCTGCAGAATACCATACCATACCTGAGTAAACAGCTCTACAATCTATCTATGTTTGGTTAGGATAGATGCCATATTAGCTAGTTGTGACATCACTTCCTGCCTGAATCTCTCCTAGCTCACTAATAGCTCTGGGCTCAGATTGCAGCAGGGAGGGGAGAAGTAAGGGAGGAAAGGGAGGAGGAGAGGGAGAGAGGAGCAAACTGAGCATGCTCAAGCCCTAGCCCTGGAGGTTTATGCTGAAAACAGGAAGTCTGATACAGAAGTCCATGTGTACACAATAGAAGGAAAGAAATGTGGTGTTTCTTTTGAGGACTAAGAGCAGCATTACTTTTAGGGGCCGATTCACTAAGGGTCGAATATCGAGGGTTAATTAACCCTCGATATTCGACTAGGAACAAATAGGGCAGATAGTACGATCGAACGATCGAAGGATTATTCCTTCGATCGAACGATAAAATCCTTCGAATTGAATGATTCGAAGGATTTTAATCCAACGATCGAAGGAATATCCTTCGATCAAAAAAAGTTAGCCAAGCCTATGGGTACCTTCGAAGTAGCCATTTGATGGTCGAAGTAGCCCAAAAAAACTTCGAAATTCAACGTTTTTTAACTTCGAATACTTCACTCGAAGTTAGTGAATCGGCCCCTAAGTATTTACTTGTGTATTTATATAGAGCTTACTAAATTTTAGCCTTTCCTTCTCCTTTAATCAGCCATGATTCTATAAAAATCTTAGTGGATTGTGGTTGTCTAGATTTTAGCAAGAGTTTTTTTGTAAATCTGTTTTTCATTAAACACAATAAAACATAGCCTTATTTACATTCTAAAAGCAATCTCCTTTCTTTATGTGATATCACATGTGAAACATCTGTTTGACAATCATCATTACACCACTTTCATTATTATGAGAAAAATGTTTTTCCAGAAATCATCATAATTCTTCCAATGTTGGGTTACAACAGATGAGACATCTGCTCAGCAATTGCTATTATTCTCAACAATATCTGTAATGTCCTTTTTGAATTACAGAAAGCCATTGAAGAGATAATATAGCAGTTTTTCTACTCTAAGATTTTGGTTTTCATTTTTTTCTGCCACAGAAGCGGCACTTATAATAATTTATCAAAGAAATATATTCATATTTCACTTTAGCAGTTAATGAAATTCTAGCTTGTGTGCTCTTTCCAATGTATATTCTGTATTTTTCAAAATGCTTTTTAAGTACAAATGTTATTCCAAAGGCATATGTAATTTCCAGATATATCAGGGATTTTGTTGTGTAAGTAGATAGTGATAGATCTTTTCTTGGGTATGAGACATATGGATACAGTGGAGCATTAAAGGATTTTTTTTAGAACAAGCAATTCAAAACTCTGTGACCTGCAGACTTCATTCATACAGTATCTATCATAATGTATTTGCGACAGAGTATAATTTTACTTTAATTGGCTTATAATTGTCACTGGTGCTGGTCATAGGCTAGATTGTTTGTCTATCATTATAATATGGGTTTAATAAGCTTGTGGTTATTTGCATTTTATTTACTTTGAATGCTAGCATTCTGTGAGATACAGTTTATTTATGAGCATGATTACTTTGAAAACTCAGGACTTGTGAAGTCAAACAGTTGGTACAAATATGAACTTTCACCACTGTAATGCATGACCTACTGCACACCAGAATGGCAAGGCCTTGCAAATGAGCAATGATAGAGGAAGGTCAGCCTCCTTGATTCTTTCTTGATAGTTAGGAAGGCATTTATGTTTCCAAACAAGCAAAGAAAGCATGTACTGAGGTGGCACTATTATATAAGTAGTTCCATACACAATGTGTTTGACCCCACAATATGTCTTCGAACAGGCAACAACTGCTCCACCACAGCAAAATAAGAGACTTTAGAAAGTCCTACATGATTCAGAGAAAGGCCTTATATTGAGAAATCAGGCAGTTATTCAGCACAAAAGCTCAAGCAGTAGAGTCAGGAGCAACAGTGACCATGGAATTTCCTGGAAAGAATTGTAACCCTATTGTCATGCCTTCTATTGATGTTACACTCCACATGTGGTGCTTACCTGATGGCACGGGACAAACCAGAGCCATTTCACAGTGATATTGGAAAAATTATTTGAATTGGGTAGGTGTGTTCCCTTGTGAACCCATTGTATGAGTCTTTTCTCCATAATATGCCATTGTTTTATAATGAGTAATTCATGGTTTGCCCATGATTTTCATAATAATATTTAATTCCACCTCTCAAGTGGTAGAAGAAAGGGTCTAGGAGGTAACCATTCATTATACCAAATATAATACACAAAAGCCATGAATATCTTGGAAATTATATCCTTATAAACAGTGAGTTCTAATGTCATCAGTTATAAACGGTGAGTTCTGATTTAATTTCAGTCACATGACTCATTGAAATTTGTGTATTATAATAAATAAAGTACCCCCAGTTGTAAAATATGAGGATATTAGAAGTTACCTCGAAGTTCCATGACCTGTATAAAAACACTCGGCCTTCGGCCTTGTGCTTTTATATGCTCATGAAACACCTCACCTCCTTATATTTTACAAGAGGGGGTACTTTATTCACTATATACAGGAAGGTCTGATGACTGTACACATTTTTATGTAAATATTATTTAAGTGTATTCACTGGGTGTGTTTAACAGTTTTAGAAAGCATTGCTGGTCGAATAGATTTTAAAAAGCTACAGTTAGGGGCCGATTCACCAAGGGTCGAATATCGAGGGTTAATTAACCCTCGATATTCAACTGAGAATTAAAATCCTTCGACTTCGAATATCGAAGTCAAAGGATTTTAGCGCAAATAGTGTGATCGAACGATCGAAGGAATAATCCTTCCATCGAACGATAAAATCCAACGATCGAAGGATTATCCTTTGACCAAAAAAACTTTGGAAAGCCTATGGGGACCTTCCCCATAGGCTAACATTAACTTCGGTAGCTTTTAGATGGCAAACTAGGGGGTCAAAGTTTTTTCTTAAAGAGACAGTACTTCGACTATCAAATGGTCGATTAGTCGAACGATTTGTAGTTTGAATAGTTCGATTCGAAAGTCGTAGTCGAAGGTCGAAGTAGCCCATTCGATGGTCGAAGTAGCCCAAAAAACACTTAGAAATTCGAAGTTTTTTTACTTCGAATCCTTCACTCGAAGTTAGTGAATCGGCCCCTTAATGTTTTGTATGAAGGTTGCTCCTGCTATACATTTGCCTCCTAAGCTCTTCCTTTTAGTGCTGCACCACCTGTTACCATCCTTAAGGATTTTGTATGCATTTTTTTCCAATTACACTAAAAATTTTGTTAGGTTAACTGGCTACTGATAGCATTGGCTCCAGTGCAAATGTGATAGAGATGTACGCTCCACTGGCATGGGAACTGATGTGAACAATTTATTTTGGCACCATATAAATGATAATAATAAATATGCTTTACCATTCTATTTCCCATAGTTTGCACCGGATCCATCTCCCCAGTGTCAACATGGGCATTCTTTATTTCCATTTGTAACAGGTCTGAGCTGTAAAATGTTATATTCAAGCTCACAATATTTTACTTTAAAAAAAAATACAATACAATAATATTGGAAATTCATTAGGATTGTTACCTTAAAATGAGGGGGTAGCTTATGAAGCGTGAAACATAATAGGTGTCAGCAGAAAGTGGAATAACTAGTTGTTGGGTGAAATTTTCAAAATGTTACTTCTATTTTTAGATATTTGAAAGGCAATAGCACAGCTTGTTCTTAACACTGAATGCCCCCTTTAAAAAAGGAATGTGTATCCCATTATTGCAAGGTTGTTCAGTGCATAAGTATTTGTGTGCATGCTTTTTTTGAGTTTGTAAATAAAACATCTAAAAACAGGATATTGCAATACTATGAAGCAACAACATTGTCTCAATGAATCATACTTGTTCCGTGCCTGTGAAAAGCTAAAGAATTAGATAAATGGAATCTTTCTATTTTCTGTGAATCATTCCTATACTGTGTAACAACTTAACTTGGAAGCTTCACTTGGTCTACTTCTACATCTTAATTCACTATAACCTTCAGCAACACTGAAATACCATAATGTCAAATTAATGGGGTTCATTTATCATGACTGTGCTTTTAACCTCATGGGCACTAAAGCCACTGTGATGTTGTTCGCCTTTCTCCTCAAGGCCTGTGATGCCAAATATTCCTGTTTTTTTGTAGTCTGGAAAGTGAGCTCCATATTTTCGCCCATTAAGGGGCACCACTGCATCTTGAAAAATCTATAGAGATGACTAAGAAAAGAGGACAACCAGACTACGGCAGGGTGTCATACTCACCCTCATTTGGTTACAATGCAATACTGGGAAGTAAATATTTGCAGTAACCTCTGTATACTAGATATCTACAAGATGACTTATAGATTCAGATTTTCAGCTCTCTAACTCTGAGTTAGTCAGCAACATTAAGGGGGGGCATATGGGACATAACTGCTCTAGTTATATTGAAAACATTTTTTATTTTGCACAGCCTATGTATTTACCCGATTTAATTTTTATACTGAACATTTGCTTTCAGAGAGCTAATGGGTACAGCATGGCAACTTTTCAAAGGTTTTACATATGAATTTGTTTGAGCAAGCCAAAAAGGGAATTTATACTTTCCTTCCTTAAAACTGACTATTTTCAAAGTAGGCATCCAAGCCTAATTACAGAAACACCTTGTGCCCCTATTTCCATCATCTCTACTAGAAGCATTTGCAACATTTTATTGCCAGTATTACACGGAGCAGAAGAATGGATCAGATGCAGCCACTGCCTTCTTCACTAGTTTGAGGATTATTTTTTATTATTTTTTTTGGTAGCTTAGGCATGGGAGAAAAAAATAAGGTTAATGGGGAATGTGAGAAAATTACCATGTTATGGCAGTTCAGAATTTGCAGAACTTGGTGGTGGTCCTTATAAACAGTAAAGAGTGGCACTATTATCGATTCTGGATAGATTGATTGATAGTGTGCAACTGGCCAACTTGGGTGTGGGTCCCCTGGTGGCAGAAAGATAAATACCATCAAGTTGGTGTACTGGAATTGATGGGTGAAGATAAGTCATGAAGGTTGCAGCAGTATTAAAAGAGGGTGCATCGTACAGGATTGTAATCCCAGTACCAAAGGAATTAGGATAGGGTTAGTAACAGGTAGGGTTAAACAGGTCTAGCATTTTTAATGTTAAGATGTTATCTTGCGTTCTAAAACATTAATACTTTATTAATGATTCATGGTGGTCTAATGTCAAAATATGTAACTATAAATAAATAAGGATGCTTTGGCCATTATTATCCAACAAAATATTTACTGTAAGGTTGCTTAAGATTTATGGGGCCATAGCATTGCATTATCCTGAAGGAATGGTAAGTAAAGGAGTGCTTCTTTCCTTCCCCTCTAGCATTTCTCAAGCATGCAGGTATTAGAGCTGCTATGCTATGGTAACAGACATCTAGGCTATCACCTAGGCAACTCTATTCCATTACAAGTGGGCACAATGGAGGTTTTTATCAGAATAGAATGGTGATAAATGTTTGATAAAACTGACAGCAAATGGCAACATTTAAATGTTTATAATATATAAGTAATTGTATGTTCACTTCACATTTGAGTACCCATTAAGTCATTTTCTTGTTTATATTCCTAATTCACAGTATGAAGCAGTATGAACAGTGTCTTTTTTTTTTTAAAAGTTTTTATTTTGGATTTTCAAACAACACAGACACATAGACAAAAATATAAACAAAACAAATCATAAATAGTGGATGTGGAACCAGCAAACAGCATATCATCACACATAAACCCCAATCTTAATGAGCGGCTTCATAGGTCAGCCACTCTCCCCAGACGCTCTCAAACTTCTTGGGGCACCCTCTCGTGATATACACCAATTTTTGGTACGGAAGGACGGTGTTAACCTGGCTTTTCCAGAAGGCAACAGACGGGGGTTCAGTCGACTTCCAATGCAAAAGGATAGATTTTTTAGCATAGTATAACAGTTGTAGGTAACAAAGCTTAACTGCAGGCTTCAGTCCTAAATTATCCATAATACCCAACAGACAAACTAACGGAGTTCTAAAGCTAGGGACATCCAAGACTAGGGAGGTATGGTGCAGGACCTCCCCCCAGAACTCCTGGATTCTCGGGCAGTTCCAGAATACATGCATAACCGTGCCCACCTCCTGATTGCATTTAGTGCATTGGTCTGAAACCGTAGAATATATTTTTGCAAGTCTAGAAGGCGTAAGGTATACCCTGTTCAAAAACTTAATTTGGATATACCTGTCTCTAACAGACATGGTAATGAGTGGGACCTGTTTCAGTGCGTCCGTCCACATCTCCTCATCTAGACCTGGAATATCCCCAGTCCATTTATGCTGTACCCTGGCCAGTGGATCGGGACAAGCCCTTTCCAGGATGGCGTAGAACCAGGAGGTGGGTTTTTTTATGTCCTCCTTCCTCAGGTAGACTTCTAGGGAAGACTCCACTATTTCAATGGGTCGAGTGGGAAATTGGGTTTGGAAGGCATGCCTGAGCTGGAGGTAGCGGAAAAACATGGAGTGGGGCAATCGGAAAGCACGCTGTAGGTGCTGGAATTGTTTCAGATCCCCCTGCTCACTAATATCGGCCAAGGTCTTGACACCCCGGCTGGCCCAACAGTTCACATCCGGCATATCCCTGAGATGTGGGAGATTACTATTCCCCCAAAGAGGCGTCCAGCAGGACCACACAGGTCTAGCCTTATGGACCATCTTTAGTGCTCTCTGGAACACCCCCACCACTGTGGCCATTGGTACAGTAATCGTACACTGCAAGGAGGTACCTCTATATAGTAACTTAGCCAGAGCCTCTAAGGAGCCCATGTGCACAGCTTCGAGCATAGTAGAAGGGTTGTCAGACTGTGGAACAACCCACCAATGCGCATAGACAAGTTGACTCGCAAAAAAATATGACCTAAGATTGGGCAGGGCAAGGCCCCCCCGGTTGTGGGAGCCTGTAGGGTTCTAAGGTTCATCCGAGGGTGTTCCCCAGCCCAAAGGAAGGTACGCAAAATGGAATCGACATACTTAAACCACTGGTTCCGAGGTACTATGGGCGAGTTGTGAAATAAATACAAAAATTTGGGGAGGAAAACCATTTTGAATAAATTAACTCTCCCTGGGAGAGAAAGAGGTAGATCCCGCCAGACCTCCGTTTTCGCATTAAGGGCCTTGACAACTGGGGTTAAGTTATACTCCTCAAACTTTTTGAAATCTGCCTGAATTATAACCCCAAGATATTTAAAGGATAGTACCACCTTCAATTGCCCCAGTCGCTCTGGAGTCCCCGGGGGCAGAGGGTCGAGCGGAAAAACAACTGATTTCGACTGATTAATACGCAATCCAGAAAATTCCCCAAATTCCTCAATACATTCCAAAGCCTTAGTTAAGGCCCTGTGAGGGTTGGCTAAATATAAAAGCATGTTAACGGCATACAGTGAAATTTTCTCCACAATTCTGCCAACGTTCAGACCCTCTATCTCCGGGGAGTCCCTAATCAGTGTCGCCAACGGCTCTATGGCTAGGGCGAACAGCAGCGGGGAGAGCGGGCAACCCTGGCGGGTCCCCCTCCCCAGCTGCACTACGTCTGACAGCAAACCATTCACCAAGATCCTAGCTTTGGGTTTAAAATACAGGGCCCGAACCCACACCAGAAATCGCTGCCCAAATCCAAATTTAGTTAAGACCTCCCACAAATAAGCCCACGAGACGGTGTCAAACGCCTTGGCCGTGTCGATAGACACCACTATTCTGCTGCCTTTATTACTGTGGTCAAGAGCCAGGTTGTTATACAGTCTCCGAATGTTAATGTCAGTGGCTTTGCTTGGCATGAAGCCAGTTTGGTCCGGATGCACTAAGTCTGCAATCACTGACTTAACCCTATTAGCCAGGACCTTAGCAAAAATCTTGGTGTCACAGTTCAGCAATGAGATAGGACGGTACGAGTCACAAAACTCTGGCGGTTTCCCCTCTTTTGGAATTAGGACAATGTGGGCCATAGAACAGGACTCTGGGAGGGACTTACTGTGCAACACATTATTAAACAGTGTAGTTAGTCTAGGAGTAAGAATTTTAGCATGGGCTTTGTACCACTCAGCCGGAAGGCCATCCGGGCCCGGGGAGCGTCCTGCAGGCATGTCGACAATGGCTTTCTCTATCTCATCAGGAGTTAAGTCCCCATCTAGAGCATCCCTCATAGGACCCGAGAGGAAGGGAAGATCAATGCGGGCCAGATAAGCAACTAAATGGTCTGTGGGAGTCGGGGGGAGAGCAGCGTAAGTGTCTTGAAAATATTGCCTAAACCGATCAACCATCTGCTGCTTTTCCACCAATAGGTCCCCTCTTACATCAGTTATTCCGTGTATCACTGTTTGTGGGACATCCCCCTTAGCTAGAAGGGCCAACAACTTCCCGTTTTTATCCCCCTTATCGTACCACGCAGCTTTCCTATATAATTCACTTTGGGAGAATTTATCAATCAGCAGCAGGTCAATACGCCTCTGCGCCGCTGCCAATTTTTGTTTAGTCTCATCCGTAGGAGAGGTGATTAGCTCTCGCTCCCGAGAGGTCAATTCCACTCTGGCATCCTCAATAGCAGCATCAGACTCTTTACGTTTGGCAGAGATCAGAGATACATACTCCCGTCTAGTGTGAGCCTTCCCCGCATCCCAGACCACATTCTCCCGCGCAGTCCCTGGATTTTCCTGCCAATAACGTTCTAGGGAGGGGGCGTACTTTTCTGCCACAGTAGGATTGCAAATCCACTTGGGGGAAAGCCTCCAGAGTGATGCATTCGCTATGGTATTCCCTTCTAAAGAGAGCACCACAGGGGCATGGTCGGAGCATAGTCGAGTGGAAAAGTAAATAGTATCTACTTTCCTAAGCAAATCACTGGTAACCAATATAAGATCAATTCTGGATAAAGCTGAAGAGGAAGTGGTGTAGCAAGTGTACTGCTGCCGTTGGGGGTTTCTCAATCTCCATACATCTGCAAGGCCAGTAGCATCTAACCAATGCGCAAGAGCTTTGGAGTCTCCCACAATGGGGCGGAGTCTGTCTAAGGTGGGGTCAGGAACCATGTTAAAATCTCCCGCCCAGATTGTGGGAAAACTGCCCATTGTCGCTACTTTCTGAAGGATCTCATTAAGAGTTTGAACATCAGCTGGGGGTGGGAGATACACATTAATTAAAAGATACGTGCTGCCGTTTACCTGAGCTTTGAGTATCAAATATTTCCCCATCCTGTCTGTCATCAACTGTTCAAATTTGAAACTGAGGGACTTCCGCACTATAATGGCCACTCCTCTAGAGTATGTGGAGTACTCAGCATGGTACACGTGGGATACCCAGTGTCGTTTTAGGGCCCTCACCCTCTGACCCACCAAGTGCGTCTCCTGCAACATGAAAAGATCCGCCCCGGACTTCCTCAACTGGCTTAGTATCACTGACCTCTTAATCTTGTCGTTAATGCCCCTAACGTTCCAGGACAACAGCGTAAATTTAAATTGTACCGCCATCGCAACACATATGAAAAGAAATACCCGTGGGATTGGGGGTAGCCCCCAAGACCCCCTTCACCTTGACATGATACTGTAGCAGGTTCCACTGAAGCAAAAAAAAAGGGTTAATACAGACAGACTCAACATACACAACCCCAAACCCCCAACCTTTCCCCCCTCCCGGTATCCTCCCCAAACAGCATAGGAGATACATCATTCCCAGAATAACTTTATACAGTGAGAGCTCACAACTGTAACCAGTAACTAGTCCATCAGTATTCACCAAGTCCTGTGAAACTGTAGTGTCACTTCCCTTTATGAAACCCAAAAGCTTTATTAAACTTGTAGAGTAACCAACCCCAACAGTCAGAGAGTTGCTCCTCAATGGACATTATACTGACCCTCAAAGTAGTATACCACCAGAAAAGTGGTCGACTGCGGCAGGACACGATGGGGTGTAAGTGACCCGGATACTGCCCCGAGGGGCCCACCCACCCCAAATAGCAGAACTAACAGGGGGACTGCCTCATAAGGGAAGCAGGATGAAATATGTCCAGATGCTCCTTATGACCTGGGGGCACCCCGAAACAAAGTACTTACGGTACCCTCCGGACCAAATAGATCCATACTTCATCAGGGCTGACGTGGAGGACTTCCTTGCGGCCCGGGCGGGCCCCTCTGCTGGGCTCGAGGACGGTTGTCCAACCAGTGTTTCCCTGGCTGCTCAAAAAGCTGCACTTTGCCCCATCTGTAATCCGCAGCTTGGCCGGGAAGATCATGCTGTAGGGAATCCCCAGGTCTCGCAGGCGTCTCTTTACTCCAAAAAAGGTGTTACGCTGGCGTTGCAGGGCAGCAGAGTAGTCAGGATAGAAGGACACTCGAGCACCCTGATAGTAAAGATCACCCTTGGCTCTTGCAGCTTTTAATGCCGTATCCCTGTCGCGATAGTTCAGCAGCTTTATGAGGAAAGGTCGCGGAGGGGCTCCAGGGGGCAGGGCCCTTGTGGGAACCCTATGGGCTCTCTCTGCCACAAATTGCTGTGAAAAAATCTCAGTTCCAAGCATCTCTTTGAGCCATTGCTCGGCAAAGAGTTCAGGAGTCTGACCCTCACTTTTTTCAGGCAGACCAACCACCCTGATGTTAGAGCGCCTTTGACGATTCTCCATGTCCTCCATACGGTCCGAAGCTTGTTTCAGCAGTTTATGCATCTGAGTAATCTCATTAGGCAAAGGAGCAGTGCGATCTTCCAAGGCCCCCACACGTTCCTCCACCGCTCTTGTTCGCTCCCTGATATTTTGCACATCATGTTTAAGCAGCGAGATTTCAATCTTCACTTCCTCAATTTTAGTAGTAAGGGCTGCTGTCAGAGAGGATTGGCATGTGGAAATGGCAGCTAGGACATCCTGCATGGTGGGTTCTGTGCTGCTCTGCTCCCCCTCCTCCAGGCTGCTGGACTGCTGGTGTCTAGAGGGGGAGGTGCGTGCACCACTGTGAAGGGCGCCATTATCCCGCTCCTCCTGTCCCAGCTCGGCTTCTACAGGCTCCCGTGCCTTAGCTTTGTGGACGGCAGGTTTGTGTGGTGTTTTTTTAGCGACAGGGGAGCCTGCGCCGTCAACCGTTTTTAGCCCCTGAGAGACTGACTGCTCCGGAGACGGGGAGGCAGGGGAAGAGATGCGGGCGCCATCTTGTTTGGTGCTGCGGGCGTACTGCTCAAGCTTAGCAGCCGTGTCCGAGCGCACCCGCTGGGCATTCTGCGTGTTCCGCTTCATACCTGGGGCAGTGCGGAAGCTAGAGAGCCGACCGGGACGTCTGTATCCAAATGTCGGGTCAGTATATGGGCTGCACAGGGTTATCGCTCGACGGAGCTCCTCAGGAATGCGTCCTACCGGCTCGGCATGCGGCTCCGCTATGAACAGTGTCTTTAATAGAGCTTCTCCTTTTACCTTTATAAATGATTGTGTTTCTATAAATAAAAATAATACTACTAGACTATAATACTATGCTCTTTGCTGTATATTTCACAGGGAACATATTGCAAAGGACAGCTGACATCACTTACTGTACTACTGAAATCTTTGATAAGTTGAGGAATGGAATACCCAAACTTTAGGTCTTAGGAAAGGAAAGCCCTGGAGCTATAAGCACAGGGGCTGCATGACAAGGGATCTGAATGACCAGCAGCAAATTATACTGGTCTATGTCAGAGATGTGCAGAATCACATGTAGTTGTGTTTAGGTGAGAAGGAATGAGTTAAATCAGGAGATGGCCAGGCCCAGGGGGAGTGTAAGAGAGGGATGTGATGTCAGGGGAAGAAGCAGTTCGCTTCCTTATCTTCTGAGCAGGTAGAAACATCCCACCCACCCTCCCCCATTTTGCACATTTTGTGAAATGTCAGGAGTTTTCTACTTTATGTTCTCATATTATCTATATAATCATATTATGTATTAATACCTGAATATGGATGTTTTCATGAAAGTGCTGTTATATTGTGGTTTCTGTATCTTTATGCATTATAATTGTGAGAGTCTGTATTGTATTCATTTATGTTAAATTAATGTGAATCACCTGATCTAGGGAATGTTTCTGATCGCCATTGGGGTCAGGAAGGAATTTTTTCCCTCATAATTGGCACTGACCTTGGGCTGGGTTTTTTGCCTTCCTCTGGATCAGAACAGTGGCTATATGATATTATATTTTAAGTTTTATTTGTCACAGCAGTGGTAGGACCTTGCCAGAGTACTGCACAGGTAATTCCACAGCTTTCCAGTTATTCTTAGCTTTCTTGATATTAGAAAATTGATACAATTTAGCAACTAAAATTGCGGAAGACAATACCATGGGCATTATTCAAATTTTCCCATGCATTTTTGTTTCACTGGAAAAAAGTTGTTTTTTTTTTCAGTGAAATTTGTCATTTTGCACATTTTTTTTCATTGTCCGTTTCTTTTTCCAGCAAATAGAAATGGACCAGTTTTGCCCATCACTATTTCGGCAAATTAAACTATTTCGGCATATTGCAGGATCAGTTCTATTGCAAAATCATCTGGATTCAGTAAGGAAAATGCTTGTTTATCCATTAAATTTGTTTGCTGTAGATTAGGGAACAGAAAATTACCCTTGAATCTAAATAAGAGACAAATGCTGGCCCCCCCGTCACAAAACTGATTTGTAAATACATACAAAATATTTATTGTGAGGACTAGAGGAAACAGGAATATTCTTTATTTCAATAATCAATTTATTAAAAAAAAATGATGCTCGTCAAAAAAAAATTTGCTGCGTGTCAGCATTTTTTTAGACTTTAATGGGCGTCGACGACATTTCACCCCTGGTGAATTGTTGGCGAAACTAAATGGGTCAAATTCGTCCAAGCCTAGCCAGAAGCAGCATTATTAGGAATAACTAGAGGACCTGCTATATCCTGGGAATCTTGCAGCCTTGCAGCTGCTGAACATGCACCTGTAAATTCTGCATTGCTTGTGCCAAGGTGAAAATCTGCTGCATGGGACTATTGAGGATTAGTGATGGGCAAATCTGTGCCACATTAAAGTCAATGGGCATCAAAATAATTTTGAAACATACCAATTTTGACGCAATCGTCAATTTTTATGCATGCGACTATTTGGTCCAAATGCATTAAAGTCAATGGGCTTCCAAATAATGTTGACGCATGACAGTTTTTATTTGTGCGCCAATTTTGACTTGCATTCATTTTTTTTTTGTCACTGTGTATTTTTTGCTGGAGAATTGATGCCACAGTTTCGCTAAATAATTTGCTTGCTGAGAAACGTGGAAATTCGCAGTGAATTCATGGCTGGACAATTTATTTGCCCATCACTTTTGAGGATCTATTCAAACCCAGTGGGATTCATCTCAAGGCCTGAGCAAAATATTAGGGTATGAGACATAAGGGGCATACTTACTCAAGGGTGAATGTAAAAATATGGGGTAGTTTTACCAAAAACAAAGATTCCCCTCAACATCCCCAATTTTTGGAGAATTAACTACACAATGGTAAATATTCTTTTTGCATAAGTGCAAATTCACATCTCTTCTCCAGGTGAAATTTCTCTAGTGAATATTCTTTGATTTGCTAAAGCCTCCCCCAGATGTTAATTGGTGAAAGGCTTCAGGTAGGTTTAACCCCTCTCCTTGCAAGGTGCCCCTGGTGGTGACATGACTTCACTTTCCTGGGATGTTCTGAAAAAAATGTGTGGCCTCTCTTTGATAATAATATACCTGTACATGTCTAATAATACTAAAATAGCAATTCACTAGTGCTAAATGAACCCACTAAGAAACATATGCAATGAAATAAAAAACATTTATTTCAGAATATTCTTTATGAAGATTCAATATATATATATATATATATATATATATATATATATATATATATATATGTATGTCTGAAGGCTTGAGCACACACTTCAAAAAAGTTTTCACCTGGGTGCAAAACAGGACGGCTTATATAACAATAGAATGCTGATGCACACCAGGATTTTTCTTTCAAATTTTACTTCTTTATTTGATCGACGTTTCGGTCCACGTCTGGGACCTTTATCAAGACACATTTCAATACAAGTGAACATATTATATAGAGACTCACCCATCTGTGACCCATCACCAGACCACACCCATTTTTCAATTACATGTATCAACCCATGTGTACACCCATTATTCAATTAACGTATTGTATTCCTTCTGTGGGCGTGACCTGTGGATTAAACATACATCATTTTAATATATAACTTTAAAACAATTTTGTTATGATTCATATAGTGGTACACAATGAACATCATAGTGTATAAAAAATTATTATTCCAAAATATATAGTGGTGCTAAGTCATCGTCATGATGCAACCCTTTTCGTGTACAGATAATCCATTTTAAAAAGGTGTATATATATATAAAAATAAACATTTAAATATATAAATATTTAAAATAATGTAAAATGTCGAGAATATTCTAAAAAGCGGCACATTCGACTTTTATAATGCTAACAATGATCTTAGAAAATTTATGTTTCTAAAAAAGGTACAAAGGAACAATACTCATTTAGACCTCGGGGAGTTAAGGTATCAAGTGTTCTAATCCAGAAGACCTCCTTTTGTAACAATAAACGGTCCCAGTCACCTCCTCTATTCGGCTCTGGGACCAAATCTATACCCATAAATCTTAGGGTTGGGAGTCTATGTCCTTCTTTTAAAAAATGTTGTGGAAGGGGCTGATTTGCTTCGCCAGTTTCAAACGCTTTTTTAATGGACGATCTATGGTTCCCCATTCTTGTGCGTAATGTGTTTTGAGTTTTGCCCACATATGTTAAACCACAGGGGCATATTATAATGTAGATTACATGGGTTGATGTGCAAGTTATTCGATGTCTGATGTTGATCGATCTACCCGAATGAGGATGTCTAAATGTATCACCGGTCACCATGGATCTACAAGTAGCGCAACCTGCACACCTAAAACACCCTTTTTTTAGTTTACTTAAAATGTGATGAGATAAGTTGTAGATGGGATTCATTTTGGTCGTGGACGTCCTCCCAAATACCCAAAATGAATCCCATCTACAACTTATCTCATCACACGCTCACGCCGGCTGAAACTTCCCTACTTAGCAAAGGTACCTCTTTTGTTCCCACTGTACCATTTAACAAATTTAATTGGGAAGTTGAAAGCTTTAAATTGGGCAGAAAATTGAGATTAATGGATAAAGAGTTTAATGAAAATTTGGAGAGCTCTATTCCTGTATCTAGATGGAAGAATAAAAGTACTTATGATCCTGTCTCAAATAACACCAATATTAAAGTCTTTCTACAGACTGTAAATCACGAAATAAGTATGTTACCGGATTCGACTTTTAAGGTACACCCCAATTTAACAAAAGAGGAGAGACAATCCATACGGTCACTAAACAATGACAGTTCAATTATAATCAGATCAGCGGACAAAGGGGGAGGGATTGTTGTGATGGACTATGTTGATTATCAAAATGAAGTGCTCAAACAGTTAAATGATGAAACAGTGTATACAAAATTAAAAGGTGATCCAGTGGTTAAATACAAACATGAGATTGAAAATACATTAAGTAGTGCAGTTGAAAGAGGCTGGATTTCAAAAGGGGAAAAACAATATCTCACACAGGAGTTTCCCATTTGTCCTGTACTATACTGTCTACCTAAAGTCCATAAAAGTGTCAGCAACCCCCCAGGTAGACCTATAGTCTCCTCTAGGGGGGGTTTGCTACATCCTATTGGACTATATTTGGATTATTATCTACAAAACACTGTGCAATCATTACCTTTTTATTTAAAAGATACCCAGCATCTGTTACAAATTTTGTCTGATTTGGTTTTACCTGAGGGACCCATCATATTGGCGAGTATAGATGTGTGCAGTCTGTACACCATCATTCCCCACAAGGAAGGGATTGACTCAGTGAGGTGGGCATTACTAAACTCAGCCAACTATGATGGTCCCCCTATTGATTTCATTTGCCAACTGTTGGAAATAACACTAAAATGTAATTATTTCCGCTTCGAAAAACAATTCTATGTACAAAGGGAGGGCACGTCAATGGGAGCCCCAATGGCTCCCGCATACGCAAATTGTTTCATGGCCCAATATGAACAAACTAATATCATACCTGTCTTCAAAGACTCCCTCTTTTTGTATCTGCGGTACATCGATGACGTGTTAATTATTTGGCAAGGAGAGAAGACAGATCTATTAAACATGGTAGAAAGCCTGAATAACTTGAATTCTACAGTCAGATTCACATTAACACATGATGAACAAAAAATTCAGTTTTTGGATGTGGAAATTTTTAAACAAAATAACAGACTGGGTTACAAATTATACAGAAAAGCAACAGACCGAAACACTTTGCTTTACTCCACAAGTTTTCACCCACCAAGCTCTAAAAAAGCTGTGCCTTTTTCACAGTTCTTGCGCACTATACGCAATAACTCGGAAAGTGACACTTGTGAGAAGCAAATACAGGAAACATTCGATCGTTTTGCACAAAGAGGGTACAAACCACATGTACTTAACGTGTCACTGGATAAGGCACTTATACACATAACACAGCGAGATAAAGTAAAATCCACCCCTAACAAACAGAATCGTTTTATTCTAACATCACAATACACCACAGGATCACCGAAAGTTAAGGATATTGTCGATAGACAATGGCCAATTCTACAAAGTGATAAAAAACTATCTAAAAAACTAACAGGAATGCCTATGTGGGGTTACAAACGGGGGCCAAATTTGAAAGATCTGCTAATGCAAACTGACCCTGTTCATTGCTATGAGCAGAAAAGAGACATTTTAAGTAAACTAAAAAAAGGGTGTTTTAGGTGTGCAGGTTGCGCTACTTGTAGATCCATGGTGACCGGTGATACATTTAGACATCCTCATTCGGGTAGATCGATCAACATCAGACATCGAATAACTTGCACATCAACCCATGTAATCTACATTATAATATGCCCCTGTGGTTTAACATATGTGGGCAAAACTCAAAACACATTACGCACAAGAATGGGGAACCATAGATCGTCCATTAAAAAAGCGTTTGAAACTGGCGAAGCAAATCAGCCCCTTCCACAACATTTTTTAAAAGAAGGACATAGACTCCCAACCCTAAGATTTATGGGTATAGATTTGGTCCCAGAGCCGAATAGAGGAGGTGACTGGGACCGTTTATTGTTACAAAAGGAGGTCTTCTGGATTAGAACACTTGATACCTTAACTCCCCGAGGTCTAAATGAGTATTGTTCCTTTGTACCTTTTTTAGAAACATAAATTTTCTAAGATCATTGTTAGCATTATAAAAGTCGAATGTGCCGCTTTTTAGAATATTCTCGACATTTTACATTATTTTAAATATTTATATATTTAAATGTTTATTTTTATATATATATACACCTTTTTAAAATGGATTATCTGTACACGAAAAGGGTTGCATCATGACGATGACTTAGCACCACTATATATTTTGGAATAATAATTTTTTATACACTATGATGTTCATTGTGTACCACTATATGAATCATAACAAAATTGTTTTAAAGTTATATATTAAAATGATGTATGTTTAATCCACAGGTCACGCCCACAGAAGGAATACAATACGTTAA
Source organism: Xenopus petersii (assembly GCA_038501925.1). Classification (NCBI taxonomy): domain Eukaryota; kingdom Metazoa; phylum Chordata; class Amphibia; order Anura; family Pipidae; genus Xenopus; species Xenopus petersii. The sequence continues at coordinate 92,184,299 of CM076686.1, forward strand.
TTGAATAATGGGTGTACACATGGGTTGATACATGTAATTGAAAAATGGGTGTGGTCTGGTGATGGGTCACAGATGGGTGAGTCTCTATATAATATGTTCACTTGTATTGAAATGTGTCTTGATAAAGGTCCCAGACGTGGACCGAAACGTCGATCAAATAAAGAAGTAAAATTTGAAAGAAAAATCCTGGTGTGCATCAGCATTCTATTGTTATATATATATATATATATATATATATATAGATATATATATATATATATATATATATAGGTAATTAAAGAACACAAGATATGAATGATGTTGCACTGACATAAAGATACAAAGAAACTATTTAAATGCAATCTACTTGCAATTAAAAATTCCATTAAAGAGCTTTTAGACCTTGTTCATTATTTAACTTAGAAAATGTATGGGTACGTTTCTGTGGTGCAGACAATGGATGTACAATTACATTAGTAGAATTTGCATACACTAGATACATTGTTGCAACTTTGATTGAAAAAAAAAAATGCCATGTATTGTATACAGTAAATATACAATTCTTTACAATTTACAAAGTTAAATGAATACTTATTGAAATCAAATAAATGAGCAGTGAATAATGTATTGACTTTGCAATTAATTCCTTTGGGCAGATTTACTAAAGGGCAAAGTGGCTTTTTTGAGTGAGAATTCGCCAAAACAAGTAAACTAGTAAAAAAGCTCAGTACTAGAGATGTTTCGTGCGTTAGACGAATTTTCGCTCAGGCAAAGTGCAAGCTTTTCAATCATTTACCCTTTTCGACAGAGTCTGTTTCCCCAGGTTATATATATATATATATATATATATATATATATATATATATATATATATATATATATATATATATATATATATATATATATATATATATATATATATATAGATAGATATATAGATATAGATATATATATATATATATATATATATATATATTTGGATGGACAGCACCCCTTTACCCAAAATAAAGCTACGTAATAGCTGCCCTTGTGCACGGTATAGAATTTGTATATATATTGAACAAAAACCAGCACCAAGGGTCTTATAAAACCCGGGTTTTACATAGAATGTAACAATGCAAGCTTTTTTTTTACTATAAGACCCTTGGTGCTGTATATATGTATATACATAATGTTTTTATAATTTTAATTAAGGGCAGATTTATCAAGGGTCAAATTTCGCAGTGAAAATTCGACCGAAAATTCGACCATCGAATAGGGTAGTCCGACATTCGAAGTCGCAGGATTTTTAAGATCGTACAATCGTACTTCGATCGTACTTCGAATTGTTCAAAAAAAATCCTTTGACTTCTCAAAACTGAGCTAAATGCTGGCTATAGGTTCTAGGAGGTCCCCATAGGCTAACATAGCAATTCGGTAGGTTTAAGGTGGCGAAGTGTTGAAGTTGAAGTTTTTTAAAGAGACAGTGCTTAAATTTTTGAATAGTCGAATTTGTAAAGTATTTTCATTTCGATTCTAAGTCGAATTTGGCCTATTCGATGGTCGAAGTACCCAAAAATTACTTCGAAATTCGAAGTTTTTAATTCAAAAATTCACTTAGACCCTTAGTAAATGGGCCCCTAATTGTCGTGTTCATTGCATAACAACCCAAGCATCTTTTGTCTCTTGAGGAGATGCATGGGATTTCCAGATCAGGGGCTTTCTGTAATTTGGATCTTCATGCCTTAAGTCTTCTAAAAAATCATTTAAAAATGAAATAAACCCAATAGGCTGGTTTTGCTTCCAATAAGGATTAAGTATTGCATATCGTTGTTTGGATCAAGTACAATTTACTGTTTTATTATTACAGAGAAAAATGGAAATCATTTTAGAAATCTTGGATTATTTGATTATAATGGAGTTTTTGGGAGACGGCCTTTCCATAATTCAGAGCTTTCTGGATAATGGGTTTCCAGATAATGGATCCTGTAGTATTATTTCTTTTGTAAAGTGAGTAAAAAACACTCACCAGTTTTCATCCATAATTCCTCATTTGTAAAGAAGATCACAGTAGATCTAATAAGAAATTAGTGCTTCTTTATAATTTAGAATGGGGAAATCTGCCCCTTACTGATATACACCTTCTTACTGTAAAAGGATGAGTTTTGGGTAAACGTATACATTTTTGAGTTTCCAATTATGTTTTATATATTTAAATCATCTGTTTCTGCTATTGTGTTTTTCAAATTCTCATCAGGTTTTAGTGGCTTGATAATTGTGATTTACATAAATAGCAGCAAAACACGAAAATAAAAATGAAATAATCTGCCCCATAATCTGCAAAAGGCCACTGTTTTGGGAATAGCAAACTCTGTTAATTGGTACAGGTATGGGACCTGTTATCCAGAATGCTCGGGACCTGGGGTTTTCCGGATAACGGATCTTTCCGTAATTTGGGTCTTCATGCCTTAAGTCTACTAGAAATTTATTTAAACATTAAATAAACCCAATAGGCTGGTTTTGCTTCCAAGGATTAATTATATCTTAGTTGGGATCAAGTACAAGCTACTGTTTTATTATTACAGAGAAAAAGGAAATCATTTTTAAAAATTTGGATTATTTGGATAAAATGGAGTCTATGGGAGACAGCCATTCCGTAATTCTGAGCTTTCTGGATATCGGGTTTCCGGATAAGGGATCCTCTACCTGTACAAGCAAATTAAGTTTTCATTTCTTTGCTACTGTTAATGCACTTTAATAGAGTTTAAACTGTAACTGTAAACAAATATGAAAAAAAAATGTACGTAGCACATTCATGTGGTCTTGAGCTATAGCTTCATCATAATGTTGCATTAAACTTTGGCTACAAACGTGTCCTTTAATAACGATAATGTCATATACTATTCTAAATCTGAAAAATATTCACTCAAAGAAACTATTTTTCAACAGTGACAGAACTTTGTCCCAGTTCTAAATACCAAAAACATTAATCTCATTTCACTTTTGTCCAGTTAATTTCCTGCTGAATTTTTTTTTTGTTTTTCAATGCTACACAGTTGATTGAAAAAAGTGACACACTACTGAGAATGGCTCTTGTATGAAATAGAATATCAATATTATAGGTGACAGAGCTGCTTTCACATGACTGATAAAATCACAAAGATCACTGAAAAAGAAATAATGTTCCTTTATATAATAGGTTCTGGTGTCTGCTGGAAAGACCAGATGGCTCTAGTTTTGCCGCTTCACTAAATAAAAGACATATTTATAATGCTGTGCAAAATGATTTATAAATAAAAAGGAATTTTAATAAGGATGAAAAAAGATTGTTGTATTATGAAAGCTCTGCTGTAGTCCCTACATGTAAATAAACATCATAAATTGTGATCAGTAAAATAATGCATTACAAAGAGCTCATCTAGGTATTTATAAAGCTGTGCAATTTATTTAATGGCAGACTATGGCTGTAATGTATGCCTTTATAATACACAAAAGCCATGAATATCCTGTAAATTATATCCTTATAAACGGTGAGTAGTGATGTCATCAGTTATAAACGGTGAGTAGTGATGTCATTTCTGTCACATGACTCACTAAAATTTGTGTATTATAATAAATAAAGTACCCCCAGTTGTAAAATATGAGGATATTAGAAGTTACCTCGGAGTTCCATGACCTGTATAAAAACACTCGGCCTTCGGCCTCGTGTTTTTATATGGTCATGAAACTCCTCGGTAACTAATAATATCCTTATATTTTACAAAAGGGGGTACTTTATTCACTATATTATATACCACCTCAGTAAATTGTACACAATCGAAACACTAGCATGATGCAAAAAGCTGTGAAATAAGCAGTGACAGAAGTAATAAATGTTTCTTAAATACAATCCAGATGAGCAGAAAAGGGAAAATAGCTTTTGAATCACATATATATAGCTAGTAGATGGTGTTTTAGCAGCTTTCTTGAAAACAAACTGGTGGCTTATTTGAATTATAAAATGCAATTGGACAACTTTATTTATTATAAACCAAAAAACTCATGCAAATGTGCTTTTACAGTATTCCTCGGGACTAGTTGTTTCCTACCTATTTCCTTTGTTCAATTACTTTAGGGCTATTGATTGTACCTGATCGTTTTCTTTTAAACTTGATCCCCTGTTGTTGGAAGATATTTAGAATAGGCTCTGAAGTCATGGAGACAGCTAAGCAGTTTAAATTAGTTTGAGAGGCAGTACCTTATTTTATCAACTCGGCTCACAACTCACCCACAACTGTTTTTGGCACATTCTAAATGGTAAGCTGTATAATTAGTCTTTCAAATACCCACATTACTGAATAACTGCCTTGTCTTTCATTATTATGAAATGTAGGACGAAGTGGCCAGCATGTAAAGTTGAACTTTATCAGAGAAGGTAGTAGTCAGTAAGATAAAATAGGTGAAGAATCAGAAAGCTGGAGGATACTTCTGCAATAGGTTTGACTGAAGAAGTGTTTTGGCCAAGTTCTCCTCTATACATTAAAGTCCCCTTTCGATTGTTATAGGGGCACATTTACTAAGCTCAAGTGAAGGATTCTGAGTAAAGAAACTTCTAATTTCGAAGGTTTTTTTTGGGTACTTCGACCATCGAATAGGCTACTACGACCTTCGACTACGACTTTGACTTTGATTCGAACTATTCGACCATTCAATAGTCGAAGTACTGTCTCTTTAAAAAAAACTTCGACTACCTACTTTGCCTCTTTAAACCTACCGAGCTTCAATGTTAGCCTATGGGGACCTTCCCCATAAGGTTTCTAAAATCGTTCAATCGATGGATTAAAATCCTTCGAATCGTTCGATTTGAAGGATTTAATCGTTCGTTTCGAAGGATTTAATCGTTCGATCAAACAAAGTATTTGCAGTAAATCGAATATCGAAGTCGAAGGATTTTACTTCAAGGGTCGAATATCGAGGGTTAATTAACCCTCGATATTCGACTCTTAGTAAATGTGCCCCATAGTGTTGTCTTCCTATTTGAGAGTTACATGCTAACTGTATATACAGGGATCGCTTTTAGTGGTTTTTGAAACCACAACTCACTTTCTCTAAAACTATGAATGTCATGACATTCATTAAAAGATCTGAATAAATAGAGTATGAATGGAAAATAATGCGCTAAAAAATACAAATACCTTTATTCATATAAAGTAGATGGTGCCAGATTTATACAAATTAGAAGAGATTTCTATTGGAAAATTATTTTCCATTTTAATGGTGTAGCTGATTTTTGAGAGTTTGGACAAAAGTTCATTGAGTAATATTACAATCCTGATATTGCTTGACAACAGCTACAGGTATGAGACCTGTTATCCAGAATGCTCAGGACCTGGGGTTTTCTGGATAATGGATCTTTCCGTAATTTGGGTCTTCATGCCTTAAGTCTACTAGAAATTCATTTAAACCTTAAATAAACCCAATAAGCTGGTTTTGCTTCCAATAAGGATTAATTATATCTTAGTTGGGTCAAGTACAAGCTACTGTTTTATTATTACAGAGAAAAAGAAAATCCTTTTTAAAAATGTGGATTATTTGGATAAAATGGAGTCTATGGGAGACAGCCATTCCGTAATTCTGAGCTTGTACAAGCATTATTTACTGTAACTCTTGATAATATATTACAAAATGCTGGTATTTCAAATCCAGAATAAAAAAAAACATAAAAATTGGTTGAGCAACAACATTTAGATCTGCTTTAGCCCGTTACCTGTGTGCTGAACACAACCATTTATTGTTCATCTACAGTATTTAGGTCAGTGGCCCATGATTCAAACATTTCAACTTGTGATATTTCTCCCCCTAAAACCGATGTTTGCAAATGCTTTTTTTACTGCACTTGATCTTTATTTAAAAACAGTAACTGTTCCAACCAAAAATGCATTGGCAAGTAACAAGATCTGTAGTCGTTGCACAGAAAATGTTTTATTACAAAACCTGGGAAATCAAAAATGTCACCGTTTTATATATTCACTGCTTTTCCAGCATAATCAGAATCTGACAAATATTGTGTTAACAAATCTTTGTGAAAATGTTTGCAAATTAAAAAAAAGTTCAATAACTCAGCTTCAATAGTCCTCAATTCTTTTTCAGGGACATTTTAATTAAGATATTCTCACCTTGAAATAGATGGTGTTACAATTTCTCAAATGACCATTATGCGCACTGTAAGTCAATAAAGTAGAAATATTTCCCTACATAAAACAATCAAAAGCCTGTGCTTTCGAGCTACCAGTCATTCTTCTAAGGAAAGGTAATATAATTCGCATAGTAAAAAAAACATTTATTTTCAGACACTTACAGGAAATATATTCAAATCTATGTTTTTGAGGCAAAAAATGCATTTGTCTTTTGACTGTTCTATGTTTTCAGATACAAGTAATAAAAAGATTGAAGCAGCAATAAAATAGCAGATTAGACATCTTGTGTAAGTTTCTGAAATTCTTGTTGAAATATTTATATGTTTATTTTATGTTTCCTGGCTATATGCAATATTTCATATTTTAACAACTATACTTCACGGTAAATATGGTGATGAGAAATGTGAACATTGCTCAGAAAGCATGAATATGTTAAAAGTCCGGTAATAAAAACAACAATAGACATGTGGGAGACAGGTTCTTTTTACTTAACAAAGTAAATATATGTTTAAGTAAGTAGATGTTTGTGAAAATATTTCCATTTATCAAGTGTGACACAATGACTGAACAAACTCTAGAAGGTAGATATGTCTCTCCAAAAATACTCTTTGAGATACAGCAGATAGGGAGAATAAGAGAGGCTGTGTTCACTCAGTATGAAGAAGCCAATGTATGTTCTAGAATTAATGACTGATCATCTTGGGAAAATGGAAGGGACTGTGAGCAATGACGTAACTATAGAGGAAGCAGACTCTTTGGTAGGTGGAGGGCCCGGGGAATGGGGAGCCTGGACCATTGATTCTGCTTTCGCTATGGCAGTAAAGAATTCCTCCCCTCACCAGATTTCAGCAGGGGTCAGGGAATGGACTCAGGAGGAGGAGAGTGGGCTGGTGGGAAGCAGAGAGTGGGTAGATGGAGGTAGGGAGTAGATAACCAGGGACCAGTTAGGGATCTCTATGCACCCTCTGAAGATTTGTTGCTGTGGGGCCCAGGGCAGCCATCTGTGGGGGACAGCAGGGAGAGTTGTAGGGGGCCCGAGGGTAAGGGGGACCCTGCCACACCACATTTACTTGATTAGCCGGGCCCCCCATTTTTCTGAGAGCTGCTGACTTCAGGAAGGTATGGACGTTTAAGGGGCCCTGGCCACCAATTTTCTTATAATGTGGGGGTGGGGGCCCTGGCCACCAATTTTGGCCACCAATTTTTTTTCTCATGTGGGGTCCTAGCCACCAATATTTTTTAATGGTGGGGCCCTGGCCACAAATGTTTTTTTATGGGGGGGCCCTGACCACCAATATCTTTTTATTTTTTATTAACATGTGGGAACCCTAGCCACCAATTTTTTTTTTTGTTTTTTTACTATGTGGTGGGGGGCAGACCTGTGGGGTGGGCGGACCTGTAGGTGGGGCTTGCGGTGGGCGCAGCCCAGGAAATTTTGTCGTATGGGGCCCTGTGATTTCTGATGGCGATCCTGGTGGGGCCCATCACACACTGGTTATGCCACTGGCTGTGAGTGAGCTCTCTCTGAAGGAAATAGGAGGTGGGGAATTTGCTTTTGCGGCTGAGAGAGCCTATAGAAAATGTATGTAAGCTTAACTTTTATAATGTTCTGGATTAAAGAATTATTGATAGGGGGTGAGGCACATATTTCAATACATTCTATAAATCTACCAGTGTTTAGGGGAAAAGAGAGAAAACATTTAAAACATTTTTACAAGTTTGGAAAGAAAAATTTCAAAAATACCACTTACCAACGAAAGAATATTCACATTATTTTGCAAAACAAATTCATCAGATTATATTATATAAAACCTTACATAAGGTAGCTCCCAATTCAGTCAAGTCTGTCTGGGGAATTAATGGAGATCTTTTGGCAGATTTTGCTGATACATTTTTTAAGCAATGACACCTTTTCCCAGTGATGGCGCCTGGCTCACCAGCTAATCTCCTCTTGCTGGCATTTTGATACAGGAGAGACAAGGAATTAAAGTGATCAATGACATTGGCTTTTAAATACATTTCCATTTGCTATTTAATAAAAAATGCTCTTGCTGAAATACCTTGCTGTACAGATCCCACGGGCCTTTACCCATTACTTCTCCAAAGGTGTGTTAAAGTGTGTACGCAAAATTAGGGTTGCTAATGTAACAAGCCAGATGTCATGCTTCAAAGCAAATGAAGAGAAGAGAATATAGATTTAGTCATTTGATACTGAGTGACTCTATCACATTTGGCACAGTGCTGGAAGATTGACAGAAAGTGGACTCTGTTTCTGTTATTTAAATAAGGAATGAAAAGTGATTCCACTCCTGCCTTGTACAGCAGCTGCTGGATCATCTCTATCTATTGTTTACAGCCCTATACAACTTTTATAAACAGCAGCACTCTGAGAAATTAGCAAAAAGTGTTTATCTGTATAATAAACAGGTGATGTTTCGGGCTTTCTCCAGGCTTCTATAAATCCTATAGACATGCAACTAGTTACATACTTGCATATTTAATTTGGGTTGAAAAAAGACCAAGATCAAGTTCAACCCCTCCAAATGAACCCCAATAAACATATGTATATATACATATTTATACTGAGCTAAACACTAGGGGGCAAATTTACTTATGGTCGAATATCAAGGGTTAATTAACCCTCGATATTCAACTGCCGAATGGAAATCCTTCGACCTCGAATATCAAAGTCGAAGGATTTACCGCAAATAGTTTGGTCGAACGAACGCAAAATCATTTGATCAAACGATTAAATCCTTTGAATCGTTCGATTCAAAGGATTTTAATCCATCGATCAAATGATTTTTCTTTGACCTTCCCCAGAGGCTAAAATTGACTTCGGTAGGTTTTAGGTGGCAAACTAGGGGGTCGAAGTTTTTTTTTAAAGAGAAAGTACGTCGACTATTGAATGGTCGAATAGTCGAGCGATTTTTAGTTTGAATCATTCGATTCGAAGTTGAAGTCATAGTCGAAGTAGCCCATTCAATGGTCGAAGTAGCCAAAAAAAATATTTGAAATTTGAAGTTTTTTTTATTCTATTCCTTCACTCGAGCTAAGTAAATGGGCCCCTAACATATATAAACTATATATACTAATACAGATGCAGCCACTTTGGTTTGTCTGTTTGACACAGAATAGCTAAACACAGACATCCCATTTATCTCATTTAACACAGAAAACTGTGTCACAACATCCCATCTAATTAAAGCATTCACCATTGTGAACAATGGAGCTTTGGTATGCTAATGAAAAGGTTAAATGCATTAAATGAGTTAAGATGACTTAAGATAACACAGTTTCTTCAATTACCCCTGAGTCATGACGCATTTAACTCACAAATCCAAGTGGCTTCATCTGTATATGTATTAATTGTAGATTTTAGTATCACAAAAGTTTATTATATTATGTTCCTCCAAGAAATCATCATGCATTTATAGAATCAGCCATCACAATATCACTCACAACATCACAACATCAATTAATTGAGAAATCAAGTGATATTTTGTATGGATGTATTGAGAAGTGGGGGGGGCACAAACATACTTTTAAAAAGTTGGATTAAATCATGAGTACATTCCAATGCTTTTTATATAACCGCAGCATTAATATTTGTGCTTTTTATTTGTAACGGAAAAACGTTATAATATAGTGGCTGAAGCCTAGTTCTATAGACATTTAGGGGCACATTTACTAAGGGTCGAATTTCAAAGTGGTAAAACTTCGAAACTCGACCATCGAATTGTAAAAATTCGATAGTCAAAGTTTATTTTTTGGATTCAATTTAGCAGTTTTCGATCAAATTTCTACGTTCGATTTAATCGATCAATCGATTTTCCAAAAAAAAACTTTGACTCCTAAAAACTTATACTGGCCATAGGTTCTAGAAAGGTCCCCATAGGCTAACATAGCAATTCGGCAGGTTTAAGGGTGTCGAAGTCGAAGTTTTTTAAAGAGACATTACTTCGATTTTCAAATAGTCGAATATTTAACGTTTTTTCAATTCGAAACGAATTTTGGCCTATTTGATGGTGGAAGTACTAAAAATTACCACGAAATTCGAAGCTTTTGAATTTGAAAATTCACTTCGAATTCACTTTGACCCTTAGTAAATGTTCCCCTTAGACTCAAGAATTAAGCATACAGTAGTACGTTTATCACAAGTAATTCACTTCATTAAATACGTTATTTGTAATTATTTACAATTTTTTTTACATGATTGGATTTTGAATATATTTATAAATTGCATATTTACTGGACTCAAATGGATTCATTCACTCTTTAATTCATTATGACTCAGTGGAAATGTACGCTATTAACTTGGGAGCCAAACATTTTAAATATCCCTCTCCCCTTAAAGGAGAAGAAAAGGTTAAAACAAAGAAAGAAATAATCAGAAAGGTCCACCTAAATATACCAGTAAACCCCCAAAGTAATGCTGCTCTGAGTCCCCTGTCAAAAGAAACACTGCATTTCTTTCCTTCTATTGTGTATACATGGGCTTCTGTATCAGACTTCCTGCCTCTTAAACTTCCTTGCTCCCGGCATGAGCATGCTCAGTTTACTCCTCTTCCCCTCCCTCCCTTCTCTACTGTAATTTGAGCCCAGAGCTATAAGTGAGCAGGGAGAGACTCAGGCATGAAGTGGTCACACCAAGCTACTACTGCAGCTGCTATCCTAAACAAACAGAGAGCTTCTAGAGATTTTTACTCAGGTACGGTAAAACATTCTACAGAATAAATATAGCATTCTAGCTTGCACTATTTTGGCTAATCTATTGGCAATAAAATGCCTCTGTAGCTTTGCTTCTCCTTTAGCACAACTATTTAATGCTGCTTGTTGCATATTTGTAGACGTGATAAAGGGGCTGCATAAATAAACCACTTTTTGCACATTTTTCAGAGTGCTGCTGTTTATATACCTTGTACAGTTGTACATCTTGCACCTAACACTGTAGCAATTGATTTGTTGGGGGGGGGGGACTATATTTAGCACCTTACTAAAAATATTAGTAATGTTTATAACAATCTTTCAAACGTAACAAACTTAAACAATATAACGTATGATATTATAACCATTGTAATATAGGATGATCAGGCAGGTTCATAGTGTGGCTTTTGTATAAAAGCATCGTCTGCATCATGTCGCATAGGATCAACACTATTACTTACCTTATTTCTGTTGCATCCGAATTGACGCCTGCATTTTTGTGGATCGCACGGAAATCATCCGTGTAATCCTACCTTAAAGGAAGTATTCACTTGCCCCTGGCCAGTGGATTAAGAAGAAACAAGCAGATACCAGAGAGCTGCTAATTTTTCGAGGAGGTGTTTAAGACAGTCTAGCCACACAGAGACACACATAGCAGCACAGTGAGTAACATACAAGCTATGTCCAATGGCACATATTTCTAAAGCTCCCACAATGCTTGAACCATTGATTATATGTTGACAACTGAGTAAAGTATGGTAGAGTAACAGAGTGTATATATTAATAGCGAGCAAGCCATTGTGGGAACTGACTTGAAAAAAAATCAGCTAATCAGCTAGATTGCTACATTAGTTAATGATACATGTAGTAAGGAAGAGAAGTGGAGAAAATAGTAAGATAGACAGATACGACTTTCATTTTTTACTTTTCCCAATATCAGTCCCAAATAGCTTAAAAAGAACCCTGTAAAGTTGTAATTCAGATATATATTGGAAAGTTGCTTAGGATAATATTTTCCTTCAAAATAAGTGCATGAAAATTGAAATAGAAATATTAATTTAGCCACCAAGATGAAGAGCCCTCTTTACACCGCTGAAAATTAATCGACACCACACATTTTAGGCCTAGCGATGTAAAGCGGGCTCTTCATCTCTCCTCTCTTTCTACACTAGAAATTCACTGACACCTCAAATTGTAGGCAATTAAAGAATTCCCTTAAATTTGTGGATAAGTTGTAATACGTGTTCCCAACTTACAAGCCCAATTTTAGCTCAAGATTTCTAGGGAGTTCATTTACTGCAATAGTGAATTTTAAAACAGCTGTATATTTTTTATTCTAGTTTTAGTCAAAAAAGCAAAAAAGCAGAACAGGCTAGGCATGTAAATACAAAATAAGCTACTTTAAAATGTTGCATAGCTTTACAAGCAAAATGTTGTTTCTGATGAAATTATATACTGAATTTTAGCTTCCTAGAATAATTTAGTATAACACTGCTCATTAATTACATATGGCTGAGAGACTGGAGAAAGAATCTCAATCATCACCTTATTCACAGTGTGTTTAAAGAGTCAATTGTTTATAATATCTTTCAAACCAGCTTTTCTCATTATCAGAGGGAATAGATGTAATATGTGTTTTGAATGACAATTCAGTTGCTGTGTTCAACTCTCTTTTCATTAGCCAGAGGGAATCTTAAAAGAAATCTATCCATCACAATGTGCCATACGGAGAGAATTTACAGTTTCTTAAGATTTATTCTTCCTAATATGTCTGTCTGTCTACCTATCTTTCTATCTAGTTTTTTTTATTGGTTGTCTGAGTCTAACAGCACAGATACAGTATGTTGTTGTCCTTTGGAAACTCATTCATATCTATTTTTTGTTTTATTACTTCTTTATTTACTTTATCCCCCTGAATGCCAAATGGATTGATCTCTCTGGCAACAGAACAATTTATAGCAAAGTCACTCTTAGATTTCAAGGTATGACATGTACAAAAACAATGCAGTACACAGAGGCATATGTGCATATTTATAGGAAGGGGGGATTTCTAGGAGCTGTGTAGAAAAGTGAAATTATATAGAGAGGAAGGGCCATCTGTAGCTGGCTTAGATGTAAAATTGTAGTAGATGGCTCCCCCATATTGCTAAATCTCCTTTTCCAAGTAATAGATTGTAGGTAGCTGGCATCAACAGAGTGTTACTTTTCCCCATTCTATAAAAATAAAAGCTCTTTTCTAGGCTGTCCACATTGTAGTGGCAGCAGCGGTTAGCAGCAAAAAGGTTAAACCATACAGTACATACAGCAGCTCTTATATAGATAAGATGGGATATCTGCATATACATTGGTAGGTATTGTAGTTCCCCCCATATTTATGCATTTGCAGTTTTATACTGACATCCCACAATTCTTCCCTTTTTGGTTTATATGCTCTACTTCTGCTGTCCCCTTGTCTTTTTCTTCTCTTTACTAGTTATATCTCATTTTCTTTCTTTTTTTTTGAATAAAAAATAATTGTGTTAAAGATCCGCTATTCATATAGTGCCAACATATGTCTCAGCGCTTTACTTAGATAATCTGTTTTTCCGAAAACCCATTATTCAGAAAGCTTCAAATTATGGGAAGGGCATCTTCCATTTTAATCAAATAATGAAATTTTTAAAAATTTCATTTTTCTCTCTAATAATAAAACAGTACATTGTACTTGATCCTAAGATATAATTAATCTTATTGGGTTTAACTAATGTTAATTTTATATGATTTTTTATGCAGACTTTGGGGTCTATTTGTAATGCTTTGTAAAACACTGGAGAAATACATGACTGGTGACGTTGATGACGTTGATAGCAACCAATCAGCAAATAGTTTTCAACAGTCACAGCTAGAAATCAAAAGCAAAGATAGAGTTGGTTGCTATGGGCAATATCCCTGGCAATGTTTGTCTCCATTGTTTTACACAGCATGATAAATAGGCCCCTTTAGGAAGGAGATCCAAATTAAGGAAAAGGGATATCTGGTCCCCAGCATTCTAGATAGCAGGTCCAACATTTAGGGGTACATTTATCAAGGGTCGAATATCGAGGGTTAATAAACCCTCAAATTCGACCCTCGAATTTAAATCCTTCGAATTCGAAAGATTTAACGCAAATCCTTCGATTGATCAAAGTAAAAATCGTTCAAACGATAAAATCCCTCAAATCGAACGATTCAAGCAATTTTAAGCCATCGATCGAACGTTTTTTCGTCAATCAAAAAAAGGTTATGAAAGTGCTGGGGACAGTCCCCATAGGCTAACATTGTACCTCGGTAGGCTTAAACTGCCGAAGTATGTAGTCAAAGTATTTAAAGAGACATTACTTTGACTATCGAATGGTCGAATAGTCGAACGATTTTTAGTTTGAATCATTCGAATCGAAGTTGAAGTCGAAGGTTGTAGTAGCCTATTCGATGGTTGAAGTACCCAAAAAAATACTTCGAAATTCGAAGTTTTTTTCATCCAGATCCTTCACTCGAGCTTAGTAAATGTGCCCCTCACTGTCCATCAACTCTTCATTGGAGCTTAAAAATGAAGACCCCAAATAAACATAAAAGAAGGAGCACGCTCCCATCATGTAAAATTGTATCAGCACCTATAATCAAAGAAAGCTATATAGCACTTATAATTAAAGCAGAACATGATTATTCATTAATAACATCTGTTAAATCTGTTTCCCAACGCATTTCATCATGTCCCGATTTTCTCAAGGGTGATGGTGTGCAGTCACAATCACAATTTCTCATCCGTTTAATTCCACCTTCAGCCTAAGCAAAACAACCGATAAGAGGGGGGCAGTTGCATATGGGGGCAGGGTAGTGACTTATTAAGCATGGCCATGTCATTTGAGGGGCAGGGTTGTGCCAGTGGAAGTGGCCATTGGCTAGATTTTTGTTCCGTTTTTACAATGCTGATGTAAGACGGTGCGTTCTGACTTCTGGATACATTAGTGGTCATTTTCTCTGCGTAGCTGTGTGCATTCTTACACGTTGTGGCACCATGACTTGTGCAGTTGCACATTTTGAAGATATGTGTGCCATCTTTAAAAGGGGTTTTGTCTAATTTCCGCAGTGCTCATTTCCCCCGTTTTGGTGCCAAAATTCCCTTTTTACACCCTATTCTTTGCCCAAAGAAAGTTCTTGTTGTCTCAGATCCTGTTCAAGCCTTTTTCTGCATGATTAACCGATTTTTGAATTCTGCCTGTTTTCCTATCCAAAACCCTTGCTGTCTACCGTAGACCTTAGCCTGTTTATAACTGTGTCTTGCCTGCTCCTTGTCTGTACCACATCATTGGTTGTCTGAACTCTGGCGTTAGTACAGTAGGTTCCAGCTAGAACTGCAGCTTTCCTGCTTCACAGAGGAGTCAGACTTGTGCCAGCAGTCTTATTATATACCCTGGTTCCTGCCAGATTTCTAGTAATTTACAGCTGAAACTGGAACATGCAGTTTTGAACTAAATAGCCCCAAGAAAAAACAAAATGTTCAGTTCAAAACCAGATTGGCAACCTTACTTTCGACTCTCTAATACCCTTATTCTTACCCCACCTTTATTTTGCCATGTCATTTTTCCTTAATTTTGTTTCCTGCAAAACATTTACATGTTGTCCTTCTGCTCCACCTGAACAACAGACAACACATGGCACAGCATTGGTTAAAAGGAAACCTGGAAATGCAGAATCTAAGGCACTAGAACTCTGGTACATCTATGTAAGTGCTGTAGATACCTTCATTATAAAGAGTTACATATTTCATTTCATAACTAGCAATAGATGGGTTTTAAAAAAAAACATGGCCTGAGAATATGTGTACCAGTGATAAAAGGACAAAAAAAAAAAAAAAAGCCTTTGTCACTGGTGGTGTGACAATTTGTTAGGCACAGCTCAAAAATCACTATTGTGCCTGGTGCTGCCAACTTTTAAAAATATGCTAACAGGCCAGCAGGGGGCAGTGACCAAAGGGGGTGGCCCATGACATAATAAGACAGGGCTATGATGTAAATGTGTGGGGTGATGACAAGAGGGGTGGAGCTATGACATGATGATGGGGATGAGGTTGGATTATGAATATTATGGATTATGGACGGCCAAGGGCTCCACTCAAGGGTATTACAAATATATAAGCAACTACAATAGCAAGTAAACATTTAATACCGAAAGCTTCTTTTGTTTCCACTGGCTGTGGTGCTTATCCCCTCAATTTTTTCTAACCTGTATGGTCTGTTTCTGTACCTCGTCCTTAGGTACTAACGTTCAATTGAAGATATAGTTGGTGAAACAGTCCAAGGTAAACGCAGAGCTTTGCTGCAAAAAATCTTTATTCACACAACATGTTTCGAGCAGAATTGCCCTTTGTAAACATTTAACAGCATGTTTACTAACATTGGAGATAAATATCTGGAGAGATTTCTGGAGATGTTGCCCATAGCAACCAATCAGATCTTTGCTTTTGTTTTCTAACTTGGCTGTGGCTGTTTAAATCTAATTGCCGATTGGTTGCCATGGGCAACATCTCCAGAAATCTCTCCAGATATTTATCTCCAATGTTAGTAAACATGCCCCTTAATACCATCCCCGGCCTTTGCAGGTGTTCTACAGGCTGGACCTTAACATCAGACACATCCTTAAAGGAACAGTAACATCAAAAAAATTAAAGTGTTTCAAAGTAATACAAACATAATGCAGTGTTGCCCTGCACTGTAAAATTGATATGTTTGTTTCAGAAACATTACTTTGTTTATATAAATAAGCTGCTGTGTAGCAATGGGGGCAAACATTCAAAGGAGAAAAGGCTCAGGTTACCCAGCAGATAGCAGATAAGCTCTGTAGAACATAATGGTGTTATTTGTTATCCACTATTTAACCTGTGCAGTATACCCTTGTTTTAATTTCCGTCATTGCTACACAAAGTAGCTTGTTTATATGAACTATAGCAGTGTTTCAGAAAGAAAAAGATATTTTCATTACTTTAAATAACTTTCATTTTTTTGGTGTTGCTGTTGGTTTAAGTATGGTCAAACATATCAGTTCACTGTTCCAAGCAAGGTTACATAATGAGTTGTCTGATATGTAACTTAAACCTGCCAAAGAAAATCTATAACTAAAAGAAAAATCAAAGCATTTAAGTATGACTAATGCAACCGAGATGCAGAAATGTGCTAAAGCCTTGTGTCGTGGCATTAGACCCAGCATTTGATTGTTGTTTTTCATGAATAATAATAACTAATTTAGATACTAGGAAAGAGAGTTTATTTGTGTAGCTACATGGCCAGCATAAGGCACTTTGTATCTCTGAGAGGTTCAGCTATAAATACCAGAAAAGCTTTCTTAGAAGCTATTGATTTGATTCCTCAGCTACACACAGCGTTGCCTCATAATACCAGAGGAGGAGAGAATAACTGCAGCTGCTTGTGACGGGATTGTCAGGGCCCATCATGTCTTCGGATTCTTCCAAGGCAACTAAGGTTGAGGCGGCACTATGCCTCAGGACTACTGCACATCTAAGATTTATAAGTGCACTTGCATTGACTGTTTGCATGTATAATCTGATGCAAAAGTTTGGAGGCATAATCAGAATTTGCATCCACTGACTAGCATTCTTCCCAAGTCACTGGTGAGGCACTTGATGGGCCCTGGGGCCAAAATTCCAAGCAGCTGCTGGTGACAGGATTAATCAAGCACAACCTTACTGTTACAGCATTCATGGGTTCAAGTGTGTAGGAGAACCAACACAGGTAAGTAACATGAGGGAAGTATGGGGAGGTGATTTACCATGTTACATTTGCACCATAAAACTTTTAAAGTCATAGTAAAATCCTTTTTTTAAAAAATTAGAATATGTAAATCTCACTTTAAAGGTCATCTTAATGTTTAAATATAAGGTAGGCACCCAGAGACTGAGAGGCACATTTACAAAGCTCGAGTGAAGGATTTCAATGAAAAAAAACTTTGTTTTGGGTACTTCAACCATCGAATAGGCTACTACGACCTTCGACTTCGATTCGAACTAAAAATCGAAGTACTGTCTCTTTAAAAAAAACTTTGACTACATACTTCGGCGGTTTAAACCTACCGAAAATCTTGAAATCGTTTGAATCGTTCGATTCGAATGATTTTATCCTTCGATTGAACGATTTTTATTCTATCGATTCGATCGTAGGATTTGCGCTACAATCCTTTGAATTCGATATACGAATTCAAAGGATTTTACTTCGAGGGTCGAATTTAAGGGTTTATTAACCCTCGATATTCAACCCTTAGTAAATGTGCCCCTGAGTTTTGCCAATAACAGATTTTTTTAAAAACACCTAGAATTGGGGTAGCTCCCCTCAACCCCTGCTCCACTGCCCAATTTAACAGAGATTGTCTGCAGTGGGTAAGGGGCTTTTTCTTTAACTGAGGATTTTTAAAGCTGCTGCTCTAGACATGTGGCCATTAGTGGTGGGTGAATTCCTCCCGTTTCACTTTGTGAATTTCCCGCAAATTTGGGAAACTCGAAAATTGACACCTGCGTCAATTTTGACACCGGCATTAAAGTCAATAGGGGTCCGAATAGTGTTGACGTGTGGTGATTTTGACGTGAGCGACTTTTCGGACATGCGTCCAAAATTTTTTGATGAGGGTAGATTTTTGAAGACGTTTTGCAAATTTGTTCGCCGTAGTGAAACGTGGAAATTCGCGGTGAATTCTTGCCAGGTGAATTTATTCGCCCATCACTAATGCCCATGTCTTTATACCTTATGCCAAGGTCCTAGTGTTCTTAGGTCCACTAGCAGGCCCAAATGAGGGGCATATTCTTTGGGTTCTTAAATCTCTTCCCTCCAAAGACATACATACATACAGCCAACATGATTATCCTTATGAGTTTATGAAAATGTTAGCTTCTAAACTCTCATAGGGTAATGCTATAAATGGCAACGTATGGTATAGTATGGAAAGTTTACCAACATCTAGTAACCCAATCACAGGAGGGTGTTTTCAGACACCTGACCAGTAAATTCTACCTGCTCATTATGCAGGTATAAAATCTTTAACCCAAAATGCTTGGAACCTGGATAAAGGATATTTCTGTAATATGGATCTCCATATATTATGTCTTCTAAATATAATTAAAATGTTAAATAAACCTAGTAGGGTTGTTTTTTTTTTTCACCAATATGTATTTATGCAGCTTAGTTACCATCAAATGCAAGTAGTTTGTGGAGTAAGTGCTCATACTTTCTCTGCAACAGACATACTGCAGTGTGAAAACATGTGCCCCAACTACAATATACAAGAAACAGAGTTTGACCACTTTTAACGAATGATTTGACAACACATCTTAGTTACATCTTTTACTTGGAGTATTTTAATGTTTTTGCAAAGTCAAAAATAAAACCACTATTATGGTGGATAGAGTGGAGTAAAATATCATGGCAGTGTCTCGTTATCAGCATCTAAAGGGAGAACGAGAAAAGGGGAATTATGGGGGGGGTTCACTGCATTTTTTGTTTGGTTTATTGCTAGGAGTAGAATTAAATCACATGTAGGAATGCCTGGATACATGTGTTTCCTGTAATAACTCTCAAGAGTTTCCATTTCTTTGCTACCAGGTAGGTAGTATACTTCCCTATGGAACAAAACACAACAACAATTGTCTGTTACCAAATACCCTGTGGTTACAGACTGAAAAGTCCATTACACCCTGCCAGTACATAAATGCTTTCTCCTGGTAAGTCATGTTGGTTGTGTTAAAAAGGTCAAACAAAATTCATTGGAAAGGGAGTTTCCCCTCTATCCATTGTGCACTATTTGTGCATGTCAGTTACAAAAATAGTATAAGCCGTCTGTAGATTTCATTTTGCTGTTTACTGTAACAGTTAAGCTCACTGTACATCATTTTGTCTTCACATAATGTGGAGGGAGAGAGAAAGCTAGTGGTCAGTGTTATTGTTGCATACAGCACAGTGAAGCGTGGGTGTGTATAAATCAGAGCAGTATAACACACATTATATACACCGCACATCTTAATTTCATAACCTGTTAAATGCAAACGCTTGGCACTGGTAATTGCTCCACTCAGAAGGATCTGGGCTAGGACATAAAGCCATTGACAGGGAGTCACACAACAGCTGCTATAAAAACGTAGTCACTAGGATTCCACAACATTGTGCCTAGGAATAAATAAGGTTAGCCGAAAACCGTGGGAGGTTACTGCCTTTATCACTTGAAACAATGCTATAAGCAGGAGCAGATGCATTCACTTGGGCTGCCAACATTGTTTTGTTTTGTAAGGTCTGAGAACAACAATACAGTATATACATATATGTATATATATATATATATATATAGAGAGAGAGAGAGAGAGAGAGAGAGAGAGAGAGAGAGAGAGAGAGAGAGAGAGAGAGAGAGACATTAGATAGATTATAGATAGATAGATAGATGACAAACATTGGATAGATAGATCGATCGATAGATAGATAGATGATAGATAGAGGAGAGAGAGAGAGAGAGAGAGAGACATTAGATAGATAGATAGATAGATAGATAGATAGATAGATAGATAGATAGATAGATAGATAGATAATAGATAGATAGATAGATAGATAGATAGATAGATAGATAGATAGATAGATAGATAGAGGTTAGATAGATAGATAGATAGATAGATAGATAGATAGATAGATAGATAGATAGATAGATAGATAGATAGATAGATAGAATTTCATAGAGAGAGAGAGAGAGAGAGAGAGAGAGAGGGTGAGAGAGAGAGAGAGATTAGATAGATGATAGATAGATAGATAGATAGATAGATAGATAGATAGATAGATAGATAGATAGATAGATAGATAGATAGAATTTCATAGAGAGAGAGAGAGAGAGAGAGAGAGAGAGAGAGTGAGAGAGATTAGATAGATGATAGATAGATAGATAAATAGATAGATAGATAGATAGATAGATAGATAGATAGATAGATAGATAGATAGATAGATAGATAGATAGATAGATAGATAGATAGATAGAATTTCATTTCCCAATTGTGTGAGAAGGGAATATCCTTCCTACATTCATGAATTACATGTTGTTTCATCACAGATCAATAGTGTACGAGCAAAAAATGACAGTTATTTAGCCTGAAAACCACATTATTCCATAAGGCTTAGATCATCAAGAACCTCATGTTGTGGATAATATGACTAACCCTAACCATTGCCTTTAAGCTATTCAGCTCTGTCTGGCATGTATGCAGTAGTGTAAGTCCACATAATTTTATGTGCAATGTACATTTATATAGGGAAATAAATCCTATAATGTTTGAAGCATATTATAGAACTGCCCCTCTGCTTACTAATGGTGCAATTCCTCTGCACTTACAGGTGGGTGGTGATAGCGGTTGAGGTGAGGATCGGGTTTTTTCTTATTTACAATACAGCTCTAAGTGATTCAGTACACTTTAGAGACTGCCATTTAAAACCTAGAAACTTTGTGGTTTCCTGATTTATAAGACACCTGCTAATGGCCCTATGCTCTGCAGTGGCCTATAATCTTTTGCTCTCCAGATATTTGCTTGCTGCAGAATGTATTCTGCAGAGTGACTTTGATCATATTCCGACTCTGTAGCTAACCATGGGGAACCGATGTAAAATATTTAGGATTAAATGAAGCCACACTGAATTCTTGTAATTTATTTTTCAATTGCACAGTGCAGTGCGGATCATACTAGAACCCTTTGACGCCTAATGGGAATAAAAGCCCTGGTAATTAATAAAATGGCATTATTTTCCAGAAATAGGTGCTGATTACCTGGTCTGCCTGTGATGTACTGTATCTAATCAGAAATGCTGGGGAAACGGCAACACCTGTTTCTATGTCAACTCCATGGTGCAATAATCCTAGTGCTCCATATGCAGAACTCTTATGCTATCCAAGTTTTGTATTCCAGTTATTTGAAAATATCACCGTCCAAAAAGAATTTCAATAGTATTTGAGTATACATTCTGATATTCGCTGGATGTAAATACTGCTACTGAGCACACACACACACACCTATATGCACAAATATTATTTATACAGCTAAAGAAGAATAGATCATGATCCATTTCAGATTGCGAATAGAGAGGAAAAAAAAACTTTAGAAATATATAACCCCCCCTACTTTACATAAATATAAAGCTCCCTCCTGCTGTTGTAATGTTAATAACTAGATGCTGCCTGCTTCTCCCACATCAGACCATTCCCTGTGCAAGTCAATTGATTTCTCTGCATATTCAAGGGATGAGGAAAAAGAAGGTTTGCATATATCCTGGCATGCTTAGAATACAGCCAAATCCCTCCATCAACACTGAAGTGGAGATGAATTAACCTCTGGGCTGCCGGAGAGGTGTTATAAATTGAATGAATGTCATGCTCACTATTACTGTGAAAGGAAATTATGAGGAGTCCCTGTAAGCATCACTACTTGCACTTACTGAGCGGATGTTAGCCTTAAATACCCACACGGAGGGAGAGAGAGGGAGAGAGAGACAGAGAGAGAGAGAGAGAGAGAGAGAGAGAGAGAGAGAGCTTTGCAAGGGTGACAGCTTCAGCCATTTCATTGCACTGGTGTTGTGTAGCAGGACTGTGTAGGCTGTAGGTGCCAACATATTCTGTGCAGCATTGTGTTCTTTAACTGTGTAGTATTACATGGCTGTGTGGGTTAAGGTACCATCATGTTGTGTGTACTACAATATTACATGACTATGTGGTCTAAGGTGCCATCCTATGTTGTGTAGTGTGACATGACTGTGTGTGCTAAGGTTCCATCATGTTACATGACTGTGTTCCTGTTGTGGCTGCAGTTTCTTGGCTGGATTATGTTGCACTGACATCCACTGACAAGTGTATCAGCAGCCACAGCAGTGCATCTTGGTGAGCAGTGTATCCACTAGAATAAACCCCCCCAAATACCTTTCCTCCCCTCCATCCACCCCTGTTCTGTAAATAGAACAACTATCCCCAGCACCTATCTGACCAAGCCCAGCAGCAGGGGGAGTTGCAGTCCAGTTCTGTTCCTTGATCCCAATAAAGTGAGGAGCAGCGTGACATCAATAATGATTGATCTGAGCACTGGGACTGGATCTAGTGGATCTGCGGAGGTGTCTTGAGGCAGCAATTTACAGCCGTGCTGGTGCCACACTCATACACAGTGCTCTGGGCTGAATTGGCATGCTCTAGGCAGTCTGTGACTGTGTGTGTGTCTTTGTGTCTATACCTACACATGCGCCTTGTGTCGTGCTGTTGCTGTGTGTGTGTGCGATTGTGTAGTGTTTGCGAGAGAGAGACAGAGAGAGAGAGAGAGAGAAAGGGATTCGAGGGAGAGAGGGAAGGAGAGGAGGGGGTGGGGTGGCAGTGAGGGAGAGAGACCGTGAGAGGAGAACAAGTCCACATCTCTTGGAGACGATCGCAAAATGCAGAGCCTTTCCTTCCATGGATCCGAATCCTAAAGGTAAGCACAGAGACACCCTATAAAATAGCGATGTGCAGGGAGGTTCCCCCTGAATGGATTCCTTATAACCCCCTATACCGTTCAATAAGGCGATCGCCGGTCGAATATCCCGAGCGCCTGACAGAATCCGGCATCTCCATCAACTGCTTTTTCTGCTCAAGCGATCGCCTGCCTTATAATTATCCGCTGGCTCCACGCACATTGGGCGATGTGTTTAAGGCGACCCCTTCGTCCTCGCCACTTTCTTGTCAAAGAGCAGCGACTTTTATGGTAGGGCTGCCAACCAGATAGACGCGCTGTCATTAACATTGTGTAAATGATACTGTTCTGGAGCTGTGCCTTCAAAATGGCATTTCTTGTTTTGCTTGTAGAAGCTGAAGGAGTTACTTCTGGGGTCTCGTTGAGGCTGATTTGTGGGGTCTCCATGGGCTGCAAATGACGTGTCACCCTTCCAGCTACACAGACACCAGCAGGCACCTGCAGCAGCGACTGCTATTCGGGTCAGGAGACTCTCTCCTTCTCTAAACTGACAGTCGCCTGAAGGAATAAACCCATTGCTATCTGCCAGCTCATTTCTTCCTCACTTGTGCCACCCTGAGACCCACCATTTCCATTCTCCTCCCTGACACTCTCTGGACTCGGGTGAGGTGGAGCTGTCCAGCACAGGCTACTTTTTCTATCACATTCTACCTGTTCTACATGAGGGGACTGCAGTAGGGGGATCTACATCCTTATCATTTTCTCTCAAATTATCCAGACAAAGGCTTACCCAAACCACTATCCAGACTGTACCAACCCATTATCCAGACAAAGGCTTACCCCAACAACTATCCAGACTGTATGAACCCATTATCCAGACAAAGGCTTACCCCAACCACTATCCAGACTGTATGAACCCATTATCCAGACAAATGCTTACCCCCAACCACTATCCAGACTGTATGAACCCTTTGCTGGCATCCAAGGCTCATCATCTGAAGGAGATACCCGAGTGAGGACAAGAGCACCCAGCAGGAGCAGGGACCATGCTGCGGCAAAGCATTGCAGTACTAATCAGTACTATCGCAAACCTCAGGCATTTGCCATTGATATGATAGGTACTGCTGGCTAACACTGACCCATGGCTATGCCTCTGTACTCTAAACGTGCCACCTCTGTGTCCTCTTGGTTCCTTACATATATCTTCCAGAGTGTGGGGACAGCGTGTGAGACCTGGGGTACATCCCATATCATAAGCGAGATGGCTCTATAAGGTGAGTGGGAAGCTTTCCCAGCCTGCTATAAAGACACCCATTACATGACTTTAGTCTATACTGTATTGTTAACATATGCTGTGTGAATGCATTTCAGTGAAAGCTCAGCTTGGTTTTAAAGTATAAATGGCAGGAATCATCATGTGGGAAAAGACAGGCTTGTGTAAAGTAGATTTCCTAGCAAATATTGCATGTGTCCGTGGCGTGCCGTAAACACCAAATGCATTGAAAATAACAGTAATCATGAGTCTGCTGGTTAAGAAGCCTTTCACTGTGTTTAAGAAACCATAGGCAGAAACAAATCTAAAAGATATGCATGTCACACTGTATATATTTCTGCACACACGACAATCTGCCTGCCTGGATTTGCTCCTTGTGTTCTGTATTAAAAACCAGGCGCAGGAATGCAAAGTAGCATCAGATATAAAGGTGGCTTAATCCAACTGAGATATTAAAGGAGGCTCAGTGTGTGCCCAGTAATTGATCCTTAAAAGGGCTAAAACTGTGCACTGTACTGTACACAAACGTGTACAATGTGAATATATTATTACCTTTAATAAGTAACAGTATGTTTTATCTTGTGTAGATGATTTCTCCCAGAAGTCTGAGGCTGTTCTGTCACTGCCAGAAGATGTTTGTGTGGCTTTTCCTCTTTCTCTGCACTCCAATCTCCTCCACCAACCCTGACTCTGAACTGTCCCTTGAGATCTGCAATGTCTGCTCCTGCTTGTCAGTGGAAAATGTTATGTATGTCAACTGTGAGAAAGTGGCATTATACAGACCAAACCAGTTGAGGCCACCTCCCTCCAATTTCTATCATCTGAACTTTCAGAACAATCTGCTAATCATTTTATACCCCAACACCTTCCTCAATTTCACTCATGCTGTTTCCCTGCAGCTCGGCAACAATAAATTGCAAAATATAGAGGGAGGAGCTTTCCAGGGACTGAGTGCACTGAAACAGTTACACTTGAACAACAATGAATTGAAGGTCTTGAGGGCTGACACTTTCCTGGGCATAGAGAACTTGGAATATCTCCAGGCTGACTACAATTTAATCAAGTACATTGAGCGGGGAGCCTTTAATAAACTTCACAAACTCAAAGTCCTCATTCTTAATGACAATCTTGTTTCTGCTCTGCCTGACAATATTTTCAGATTTGCCTCCTTAACACATTTAGACATCAGAGGAAATAGGATTCAGAAAATGCCCTATATAGGAGTCCTGGAGCATATTGGACGAGTGGTTGAGCTGCAGCTGGAAGATAATCCATGGAATTGTACATGTGATTTGTTGCCTCTGAAGGCATGGTTGGAGAACATGCCCTATAACATATACATTGGAGAGGCTATATGCGAGACACCTAGTGATCTGTATGGGCGGTTATTGAAAGAAACCAATAAACAAGAATTGTGTTCAATGGGTACTGGCAGTGACTTTGATGTAAGGATTTTGCCTCCATCAATGGAGACAACTTTCACCACCCCTGGGGGTCAACCTGCCCAAACATCTTTGCATCGTTTGGTCACCAAGGCCCCAAAGACCACCAACCCCTCCAAAAACTCTGGGATAGTTTCTGGCAAATCTGTTTCCAACCACAGCCTCAGTCAAATAGTATCATTCCAAACTAGGATACCTCCTTTCTCTCCTTGTCCTTCTCCTTGTATGTGCAAAACCTATCCCTCTGATTTGGGATTAAGTGTAAACTGCCAGGAGAGGAACATTAAGTCATTGGCTGAACTGGTTCCCAAACCTCTAAATGCCAAGAAGCTTCATGTAAATGGCAATTATATCAAACATGTGGAACAGTCTGATTTGGTAGATTTCGAGGGGCTGGATTTGCTCCATTTGGGAAGCAATCAACTAACAAGCATTCAAGGCAATGTGTTCTGCAACCTTACAAATCTAAGGAGGTTGTATCTAAATGGGAATCAAATTGAACGCTTGAGCCCTGAGATTTTTGCTGGGTTGCACAACCTACAATATTTATATCTGGAATATAATGTTATAAAGGAAATCTTGGGTGGAACTTTTGAATCCATGCCAAACCTTCAGCTTCTGTACCTGAATAATAATCTTCTGAGAAGTCTGCCAGCTTATATTTTTTCTGGAGTGCCCCTGGCCAGGCTTAACATACGGAATAATCATTTCATGTACTTGCCTGTAAGTGGCGTTCTTGATCAGCTCAGATCTCTCACACAGATTGATCTGGAAGGGAATCCATGGGACTGCACTTGTGATTTGGTTGCTTTGAAGCTCTGGCTGGAGAAACTTAGCGAGGGAATCATCATGAAAGATGTTAAATGTGAGACACCTGTGCAGTTTGCAAACATTGAATTGAGATCACTTAAAAATGAAATTCTTTGCCCTAAACTGATTAACAAGCCTCCAACGCAGTATACAAGTCCTGTACCTGCCGTTACCTTCACTACTCCCTTGGGTCCAATCAAAAGCCCACCTGGGGGACCTGTGCCATTGTCTATTTTAATCCTTAGCATTTTGGTAGTGCTTATTTTAACAGTGTTTGTTGCCTTTTGTCTTCTTGTTTTTGTCCTGAGACGTAACAAAAAGCCAACAGTCAAGCATGAGGGAATTGGAAATCAGGAATGCAGTTCTATGCAGCTTCAGCTAAGGAAGCATGATCAGAAAGCACTTAAAATGGATGGTATCTCTGCAGAAACGTTCTTTCCACAAACAATCGAACAAATGAGTAAAAGTCACACTTGTGGCATCAATGACCCTGAAGTAGGATTTCATTTTTCAGACCACGGTCAACAAATGGCCCTGAGAAATCTTACAGAAAAGGATTTGTTGCATGGGGATTCTAGAAAGAGGCTTAGTACAATAGAAGAACTGGATGAATTCTTTCCAGGAAGAGATTCAAATTTATTTATCCAGAATTTTTTAGAAAGTAAAAAAGAATACAACAGTATAGGAGTAAGTGGTTTTGAAATCCATTACCCAGAAAAGCTGCAAGATAAAAAGAACAAGAAATCTTTAATAGGTGGGAATCATAGCAAAATTGTAGTAGAGCAGAGAAAGAGTGAATATTTTGAACTCAAAGCAAAACTTCAAGGGACGCCTGATTACTTACAAGTCCTCGAAGAACAAACAGCACTGAGCAAAATGTAGGTCATGCAATGTAAACCTAACTAAAGACGATTGTTTCATGATGAAAAGTGCCTTTTGTAGACTTTTAACTTCCAAATATCATCTATAGGCATAGGTGCAGGCGAATCCAGGAGTGTCCAGTAACCTATAATGTGTGTGTGTTGATTCTCCTTTCCAGGTATCTCTTCACAAAGCTTCTACATTCTGGATTTTTTTTCTGGGATTACAAGCAGAAACTATTGCCAAAGGGATACTTATGACAACTAAAATTACCCTCAAATCCAAGAGGCATCAACTGTATACTTTGTACTCAAATACAAAATGCTGTCTCGATGTGATTCAAAAAAAAAAAAAAGATAAAAAATATAAAAACAATATAAAAAAAGCAAAAAAATAAACTGGGGTCAAGAAATGCTTCACCATAGTTATGGTCCTTTTTATTGGATACAGCTGGTGAAAATATAGGATTTATTGTATAGGTCTAACCATTCTTTAAAAACGTATAGAAAAGTGGAAAAAGCATGCAGAGGGACAGCAGTTTATGTAAATCAGTGACAAGTATGACCTTTATCTAGCAGCAAAAGGAATAATCATGTTATAATGTGCAAATGCAGTATACCATGCTTTACGATTCTATGAAATAAATGCAGTCACTTGAATCATACAAACGTTTTTTAAAAAATTATATATTTAATGTTTATTTAACACACTATTTTCTTTCCTGCAAAGCAAAATGTGAATCAAGTGAAAGCTAAGATAAAAATCAATTTTCATTATCTGCAATCAAACATGGTTGCAATGGTATTTCAGATAATGCTTGCTATGTGAGCGTGGTTGGAAAGTATTTTTTTAAACAAAATTCATATATATGAAATACTTTGTATACTAAATAGAACAACAGTATATGTACTCCTTAATATGTATTTAAAATGCCTGACTTGTTTCTGTGATCAAAAATGCATTAATCTTAAAGTTAAACATTCAGATATACCAAACAGATACAGGAGTTGATATGTAAACACAAATTGATTTCATGTGAGCAGGTAAAATAAAGTTTATTCATATATATTCTTGTGATTTCTAGAATATTATGTTACTGGTTCATCTTTTTTTTTATTTTTCGGTTCTGTTTTATTGGGTAATACACACTGCATTGCAGGAGATTGTGGCATACAGAGCTGATTATATAAAATTACTTTAATTCTAATTACTTTTTTAATTGATGCCTTTCATTTTTTTATGCCACTAGTCACAGGTCTTGAAATCATCTACAGCAATATATGTATGGGTAGATGGTAGATCATTTCTCTCTTGTATTTTATCAGTGTAGTCATTGGTTTATAAATATGCAAAGGCTGTCTTTTATGAGTTTTATGAGCTTTTGGGTAAGGCCTTAAACATCAGTAATAATTAGATTACCAAAACACAGTGCCCCAAAATATATCTATCTAATATATATATATATATATATATATATATATATATATATAGATAGATAGATAGATAGATAGATATATATATATATATATATATATATATATATATATATATATATATATATATAGATAGATATATACAAAATATATATATCATTTTTATTTTCCTTTCTGGAATTCCTTTTTCTTATATTCCTTTCTGAAATAACAGTTTTTCTTTGAGAAATGTGCAATAGGAAAAAGGGATACTGAAAGGATTGAAGTTTAGAGATTATTTTTCCTTTCCTTAAGACATGCTATTAAGGACCAAAAATAATACAACAGAACAAGCTACATATACCATTATTTGGCTAATAAGGTGCATATAGTATTTCTTGGATAATAAGGTTCAGTACTTTAATGGATTTCATAAAATTGTAGAATGCCAAGAGTCACTTCAGAGATGGTTTGAGCATTTCATTTTGTAAATTGCCTTACCATGGCAGGGATACATGCAATGAGAAAAGCAGTGGTTTGAGAAAAAAAAAAAAACATCTTGCATGAGTTGATTATTATTGTATGAAATGAGAACACTGAGACTTTGTTTCTTTCATTGTTGCATCCAAAGATATAGGAAGGGAATTTATCTATTTATAAAAGAATGTATTTATAACCGATCTCATTTGAAATAAAGAATAGAAAATGATGGCCTTATTTCTGCTCGTTACCTGTGTCAGTGCTCTTAAATGATGGGTTGCCATTTATGGATAAACACAATACTGGCAAGATATAACAGATAGCTTTGTTCTGCAGTGTTGAATGTCTCGCCTGTCCAACACTGTATATTATAAAGATGCTGGGTATGTTTTCCGCAAATGCTGTGCAGATATTAGATATTTTAGGGGATACAGAAGTAGACTTATGATATTCTTTAATGTGAAGGTTTGAAATGCAGAAGGGACAGGGTAAAACATTGTCTCTGTCAGTAAAAATCACAGATGGTAGCATAATGACAGTAACTAGAATTATTATTACCAACCAACCATATTTGGGCAATCCATTTTGGCAAGTTAGAGATTGTTCAGAAAACAGGTTGCTAGTGGCAAACAGCTATTGGTTTCTACATATTTCTATAGTTTGACGAATATGAATGGAAGAATGTATGTTGTAGGACTTTGCATTGACTGTAATTGATGTTGACTTTCTTTGAATGATCATGATGGAGGCAATTTAGCCAGTTACTTATATCAGCCAGTTATACGTTTTATACAGGCTGACAAATGAGTGCTTCTGTATTCAGATTTTCTGAAAATGTTTGACAAAAAGAGTCAAGAGTCTTTTCCTATTTTATATTTTGGTTTGTCTCATTGAATGCGTGCCGTGGCTACATATTTAGAAGTACATAATCCTAAGGCATGTTTGTTACTGTGCACAAAATTAAAACATAAGAATTGCTGTGCGCTGAGTCTCCATACTGAATATACCATGGGTTGTTGTCTATGACAGGTTTATATGACAAATGTGGATTTGAGCCAAGAGAAGCTGATCCTGCGCACAGACGGCTATTCTTGATCTCATTCCATACATCGACAGGCAGGCTTGTACCTTTTTACCAGCAGGAGCTGCAAAATCTTGTTCCTGCCAAAAGATATCACTTTATTCTTAATACAGTAAAGCATGCTTTCGGTTAGAGCAAGATTCTTGGAAATTGTTCATTAATGCAGATAGAGAGGTGCTGAATTCAGTTGCTGAAAGTCTTTTCTGATGGTGGCCCTTATTGGTGGACAGATAGGGCATTGACATATATAATGGAGCCTTAATTCCTCCTCACTTCTGCTGAAATATATTACTATTTGGCTGAACATGTTGTCCTACTGTTGGGCCAAAGGTGGTCAGACAGTCAGAAAGCTATTACAGAGAAATATATCTACCATAGCAGTGCTGCTCTACTTTAGTCTGTTATTTTGCAGAGAAAACCAGGGGCAATTTGGGGTCTGCTGTCTCCAGAGACCACAGAGCAGAAGTTCAAATCTTAAAGCTTCCCAACATTGGCCTTCTCTGTTCGTGTGCTGTCTGAGACAAGGTAGTTACACTGCAATAAAAAAAGTGAGGGCATTCTGCTGTTAAGTTGTTTGTAGTGATGGGCAAACTTATTCGCCAGGCTTGAATTCGCTGCCAATTCCCGTGATTTGTGAAACCCCTGCACACATTTGCCGGCATCCAAAAAAATTGGACGCCGGCATCTGTTTTTCGGACGCCGGTGCATTTTTGCCGGGGAATGTGCGCCGGCATCCAAAATAAACGGACACCGGCATCCAAAAAACGGATGATGGTGTCAAAAACCGACACTGGCGCTGTTTCGCAAATTTTCCGGCGAAGCAAAACGGCCTAAATTTGCCTATTACTAGTTGTTTGCAACTTGAACTATAGTTAATGCTTCCAACACCAACTGCAGAAACAAAGAACATTAATTTATGTATGGAGTTGAGGGTTCATTTAAACATATAATCCTGCGATTTCTTGTAGATTGAGGATTATCAGTCATGTAAGGAAATGTCAATGAATTGAAGAGAAATGTCAACCACTTAAATGAATACACTAGAAAGGTGGCCATATATGTATATGCCCCCTAGCAGAGTATCTGTCTAGTTGACCTGAAGGCTGATCAGTTGGAAGCCATGTCTGGTTGTTCCATGTATCATTTTAGAATCATATATCCATGCATAATTTTGAATTCTCTTGCATTCATAGAAACATGAACCCTACAGACCTGGAGGAAAGTTTTGTTAGGTAATTTTGCTTTACAAATACAACCCTGATGCTGCTGGACAACAACTACTAGGGAGTGCTAGACACATACATTCTCTGTCTGCATACCCCTAGTTCAGACCCTGGGTAAGGGAAATCAAGGTACCAGCCTGGCTGCATTTTGCATGAAGAGTTCTCCTCACATCATGTAAGATTCAAAATGCAGTGATACCCATTTACTGGTAAAGCAGTAGCCCAAATCTTATTGAGTTAAAAAAAAGACTTTATTAGGACATACATAAGCCTAACGCATTTTGTGCCTCAATAGGTTAGTGCCCATCCAGGCATGAATCATATTAGGCTTATATATGTCCTAATAAAGTATTTTTTTAACTCAATAATATTTGGGCAACTGCTTTACTAGTAAATAGGTATCACTGCATTTTGTATCTTACATATTGAAGAAAACTGATTGGCAACCCTTGGACTGGGGGTTGCCCTGGCGAGGAACCATTTCAGAATTTACATTTTTTTCTCTTCTTTATTTTGAATGTATATATTGTTTTTTAAAGTTAGAGCCACACACCATTGTTTGTATATTTCTCATCACATTACCCTCTCCCCCTGCTGTCAACTCATGGGCATGGGGGAGGTGCAGGTTTGTCTTGGGAGCACTATGAACATGGCTCAGCACTTACAAGTACCATCATGCTTTAACTCCTTATAATATGTTGGACTGTGCTGGAACTTATAAGGGCTAATTAACTAGGGCAAGTGCAAAGTACAATTTCAGGTGTAACTGCCATTTTTTTACCTACACACAGCATTTTCCGCCACAATTCCACCACTATGATTGTAGCTGTGAGTTGATTATGTACCTGATGAAATTGCATGCAATTGTGAGTACTTTTTCATGCAAATTAGAAGAAATTTCTGGTGTCAGTATCTCTTTATGGTGCAAGTTTGCTTCATCAATTGATGCTGGCCACTGTGGGAACACTAGAGCTACCACCACCTCAATGAGGTGGGGATAGTTCCAGAGTTCCCTTGCATAAATAGGTGCACTGCTCATGATTCATAAAAAGACAAAGGACAGAAGTAGTGGCACTAGTAAGTATGTAAGTAAAATAGTGCTGAAAAGGATAACATTTTTATTTATTCATTTAAAATAAGGCTTGAAATGTCTCCATTGTATAGCTGTGGGGTGTAATTGGAAGAGTTTTAAAGGTATTTTGACTTAATTTTTATAGTGTCATTTTTATTACTACATTACATTGTGTACATTGCAAATAATTATGTCAAATATTATTCTTGAATCAAAATACATTTTTTTTGGTTGTAATTAGTGATGGGCGAATTTGCGCGGTTTTGCTAAAACAATGAAAAATTCGCAAAACGGCACAATTTTGTTTGACGCCAGCGAATTTTCACCAGCGAACTTTCACGCTCGTTTTGCGAATTTATTTGCCTGCGGTGAATGGCACAAATTTGCCACAAAATTCGCGCCTGGCAAATAAATTCACCCATTACTAGTTGTAATATTGACGTGTAGGCAGCCATCTCAGTCATTGTGCTTGATCCTGTGCTTTCAGAAAGATCCAGTACTTCACAATGAAACTATTATTTAATCTATTCGGTGTAACTGGAGGAGTCATGTTCAGACCTGGGTGTTTTACTATTGAGTGCTATCGTCATATCTACCACTAGATGGGGCATAGGAGCATTTTTAGCACGGACAAAATCCCTTTAAGGAAGGGTTGTATTCTGTTAAATTAAGTCAGCATATCTGCCTTAATTATCATCTATAGACTTCAGGAAAACACTAACGTCTGTTAGCCCCTTTGTGATGAAAAATAATGATAACCTTGTAAGGTAGCCCCATTATTTTACTTAGGCGCATATTTATTATACTATGTAAAAAAGTAAAAAAGCTGTGTAAAACAAATGGCGAGTTTATCAAGGTGTGTTTTATTTTAAGCCATGCTATCACCAGTTTTGTTACAGTTATTTTACGTTGCTTCTGGTGGAAGTCACTCTAAGAAAAATAAACATGCTAAAAATGAGAATAATTTTTACGCCATTTCCTACACGGCATAGCGTAACGCTGCTTGACACTGCCAGGTAGTAGGGCTACAGTAGAGGATTTATATAGAGCAGGGGTCCCCAAACTTTTTAACCCGTGAGATACACTCAAATGTAAAAAACTGTTCAGGAGCCACTCAAGTAAGACAAACATTTGTTGGATATGACAAATAAGGGCTGTTATAGACTAATTGTTTATCCCATGTTGTCTGCTATGCTGCTATGTTAGAAATAACCTGTGTCTCTATTCTCTTCTGTAATGTAAAGTGTAATGGCTCATGTTCGGATGGAAAAATGCATACATACTATTACATATTCTCAATGTTCATCAGGTTTTGGTGTATTAAGGGTTTCCAAACCATTTAGCTTCATGCTTGGAAAAGACAGTCATAAAGGGGACAGCAGTTGCTTCACCAGATGTTGATGAGCTACAGCTCCTAGCATATTTTCAAGGGCTAATGCATGATGATAAATGTAGTCTAGCAATCATTGAGTTTTAAAGCTACACTGCAAATAACTGTTTTTATAAATGTCCCAGGGTCAGCAGTCCAGTTCGTGGAAAATGATTCTAAGGATAATTCAGCCTGATCTGTTTATACTTGACTACATGTGCTTAATCGTCACAGAATACATTAAATAATCTTTGTAGCTCTGATGACCTAAATAGCGATATATCTGCCTTTCTTCACATTAATAATGTAAGATTGGCAAGTAAAAAACTGCCCAGTTCTCTTCATATGTTAGAAAGCAAGAAAGAAACTTACATAGCACTAGACAGGATGATTCTAATTGAAGAAAATTAAGGGATTTATTTACTAAACTCTGGTTGGGCTTTTTGGGTCAAAACTCAAATTTTTCATTCTTTTTAAACTCAAATTTTTCGTGATTTATTAAAGCAAGATTCAGCAACAAGCCTGAATCTGAAAATCTACCATCTCAGACCTGCCGAGGTTGTGTATAAGTCGGTGGCAGAGGTCCTGGGGGTGCTCCACAAATGAGGCGAGTTGAGCTACTCGCCTCAGGTGGCAGCACCCTGCTGGTTGCCAGGGGCGGCAAAAATGCCGCTCCTGGTAACTAAAAGCCGAATTTCTGGTTTTCAACCTGGAAATTCGTCTCTTCTAGTGCAGAGAGCGCAATTGCGCTCTCTGGACTAAGCTAGATGGACTGCCCCTGCCCTCTCCGGCACTCTAAAGGTGAGTGCCGTGGGGAGGGGCGGGGTGGCAAAAGAAAGCCACCGCAGATGGCATAATGGCTAGAATCCCTATCCTATTTTGAAGTTTCTATGGTCTGCACTGGAATTAGCCAGAAAATCTGATCATTTAGGGCTTATTGGGCAAAAATCAGAAAAATTCTGGCTTTTTGGGAAAAAGCCAGAAAAAATTGAGCAATACGGGAAAACCACCTGAAATAATTAGTACTATTAGGGTTTTTGTTCAATTTTATCGAGTTGTTACCCAAACCAATTAACTTGAGCTTTTTTTATAACATCTAAGCCAAAATCACGTATGGGAGTTTGGTTGTGTTTTTTTTATTTGAAAAATTAGATAAATTTGTGATTTTAGTAAATAACCCTCCCAATGTTTAAATAAAAATTAACAAGTATATCAAAACTTCACATGTGTAGGGCATGTTTTCCCTTTACGGCAACATGCTAAACAGTTATTATACTGAGGACATGAAAGACCTTGCTTGTCAGAAACTCAATGTCCATACTTTTGATGCACAGACAAAAGTATTACAGGTTATAATGTACTAGTACTGTACAGATGAAGCCACTTGGATTTGTGAGTTAAATGCGTCATGACTCAGGGGTAATTGAAGAAACTGTGTTATCTTAAGTCATCTTAACTCATTTAATGCATTTAACCTTTTCATTAGCATACCAAAGCTCCATTGTTCACAATGGTGAATGCTTTAATTAGATGGGATGTTGTGACGCAGTTTTCTGTGTTAAATGAGATAAATGGGATATCTGTGTTTAGTTATTCTGTGTCAAACAGACAAACCAAAGTGGCTGCATCTGTATATGTCAGCACTGTCAGTCATATACCATCCTTCTCGTATTTAAACCTTATGAGTTGGCATCCCTAGGAAGGGAATGATTACGACAAGATAAAATGAGAGGGAAGTGACAGGCGGAGAGCCAAAATCTGTGCTGTGTAAACATTTCCAGTTAGTGGGGGTTATATTATGAGTGTAAATATGTGTCGCTTACATGCTGATTTTCAATTAGCTACCAAAATGTCAGGAGTTTAAAATGTATCTTTGTTGAGAAGGTTTACATGGAAATTATCATGAACAAAAAGGTTTTACGTTTAAACATTTTGCTATATAAAAGAAAATGTACCGGTATTTATACTGTTACGTTATGCACTTTCTGATTACCCACAAAGCTTTACTATATCCGTTGTGATGAATCTTTTCAACGCTTTCTTCTAAGCTGTCTGTGAGCCAAGGGACTAAACACACATTTTTAAATGCAAAGGTAGGAACATGGTAACTGCAGGGTTTTTTTTTTTTTTTAATTGGTATAAATTAGGTTTACATAATTTTATTGAATGGAATTGTTCTGGTACAATAATTTCTCCTGTTTAAACAAACTGTGTTTTAAAGAGATATACACCTTTCATATATCTTTCTCCAGATCTCCAGAGTATGGTTCTCAAAATGTAATTATAGATGTCAGGAGATATGTGCTAATCCAGCCTACCAGGGCTACACACTACTTCATTATTTTTTCTAACATAAGAATATTAATGTTTTTTTTCTGGATTGCCAACATTGCTTAGAAATCATATACAGGAGGGAAGATATAATACAGGTATGGGATCTGTTATCCAAAATGCTTGGGAATGGGTGTTTTCTGGATAAGGGATCTTTGCATAATTTGGACCTTCGTACCTTAATCCTGCTAAAAATCACTTAAGCATCAACTTAACCTAGTGGGATTGTTATCCCACCAACAAAGATGCATTATATCTTAGTTGGGATCAAGTACAATGTACCGTTTTGTTATTACAGAGAAAAAGGGAATATGTTTTAAAATGTTTAAAATGTGAGCCTACCTTTACATAATTCAGAACTTTCTGGATAATTGGTCAAGTCAAAAGTCAAAATGTCCAGCTAAATTTTCTAGGGTCCTTATTGTCGTTTTCATTCTCAGTATTGGTTTTGTTTTCTATAATTTTGAGTAAAATAAAACTGTAGCAGGAATGAAAAACAGGTAGGGGGGTATTTACTAAACTCCAAATTTATCTGGTTGGGCTTTTTTGGGCAAAACTCGAATTTTTCATTTTTAAAAAAATAAAACTCCAATTTTTCAAGATTTATTAAAGCCCGATACTGCAAAAAGCAAAAATCCCCCATTTCAGGCCTGCCGAGGTTGTGTAAAAGTTAATGGTAGAGGCCCCTATCATATTTTAAAGTTTCTGTAGTTTGTGCTAGAATTATCCTGAAAATCTCACTATTTCTAGATTTTTGGGCAAAAATCAGAAAAAATTGAGAGATTAGGGAAAAAAGCCTTAAAAATCGTACAATTCAGAGTTTTGCATTATTTTATTGAGTTTTTAACTGAACCAATTACATCTGGCTTTTTTTTAATTATAAATAAGGTAAAATCAGGTATGGGAGTTTGGTTTTTTTAATTTAAGTATTGAAATAAATTTGGATTTTAGTAAGTAACCCCCTTAGACTGGGTTAGAAGTCATCATACCATGAGTGGGTGAAATATAATTTCCAGTTATGCCTATACTGTAGTGATAAAGATGGCTCAGAAAACTGGAGATGCAATTTGTAATGGGGAAACAAGACATTATGGCGGCTCCAAGTGTCCTATGAACTTGTGAACTTAAGGTCTTAAGAACATGTTAGCCTGTAGGATTATAGTCACTGCATCATCAAGGCTAAGCTGAACTAATATTTTAAGAAATAAGGCAAATGGAAATATTTCATATACTGTATTCAGCTTTTCATATTTCCATCAGTCAAACCCTTAGGGAAAAAAATGAAGATCAACTTGCACTTTAAAACAAGCAGAAAAGCACTGGGTTTCCACCTGATTAATATTTTACTGGTTTTAGTGGTAAACATTATTCTTGATGCCAAGGTTATTAATATTGAAGAAATATAACAGAAATCCTTCTGTTTGTTCCAGAAAAGGGGGCCACCCTTAAAAGCACCAAGAAAAGTAAAGTATGAATCAGATTTGCTCACTGTGCATTTTATTTATTCTGTTCACGCTGTTTCATGCGCAAGAATACATTAAAGTCTATATTTTCTTCTTGATATGCAGACATACATACACTGTAAAACAGCTCATAATAATTGTTAAGCCTCAGGCCCAATAAGCCATTACTTTTGTTCTGTACTTACAGTAGTTATAGAAAACAGAGGTCCCCGTCAACTCCAGTATGTTTCTTTCTGCCATGCTATTTTAGGCCTCCTGCTTTATTTGTGTTTTTAGTGAAATTTTCATTAAGGCAGTGTTATGCAAGTCAGATGTAGCCAGCACATATAGCAATCTCATACATCATATTATGTTCTATGGCACAAAGCCAGCTGTGCCAGGTATATCATAGCACACCTTTGCTTGGATTGTGTGGATGCCATAGATCACTTGGAACTATGCAACATCTTACTAAAACCATAGTTATATCATAACGCCTTAATCTCCTGGTTCAAATGTCAAAGTACAGGTCTGGTTATTAGTGGTAATCAATATTTTTTTTGCCAGGTATGGATTTTTGGCTAAATTCCACATTTCATCATTGGTGAATATTTTTACAAACTGCCACAAAATTTTGCTCTGAAAGTTTTGGAGACAAAACATCCATTGAATTTTGGGAGAAAAAGTCACAATGAAAAAACTCCCATAGATTCCAGTGTCTTCTGAGCTTAAAAAGTTGTTGCGAAAAAAAAATCACTAGTAGTGATGGGCGAGAATTTGCGCTGTTTCGCTTCTCCTAAAAATTCGTGAATTTCCTGCAAATTTTTTTTTGACGTCGCGAATTTCCGCACCGTTTCACAAATGTATTCACCGGCGGTGAATCACGCAAATTCGCCCATCACTAATCACTACATAAAAAGCCACCAGCAAAAACTGCCCAGTGAGTCATGTATTTTGGGAATTTTGCATAATTGTGCTTAAATAGTATTTATATAAATATTAGCAGCAGATGGAGCAGGTGGATTTATTGAATTGCATTACTTTCCTTTGCATTTTTTCTTCATTGAGACTGATGTTTTTATATTGCTGCTAATTGCTAGTAGGACCAGAGACTCTAACCAGAAAGTGAATTTCAATTAGTGCTTCATTTACAAAACATTATTATTTGTATGACTTTGCTGTCACATCAAGAAAGAAGAAAAGAATAATGGCTAAACACTCACTTGCAAGTGACTCTTTCCTTAAATGGAGAATTGGTTGAATATTGTATTGTAATTTAGTTGTTATTTTATGAATGTGGAGGTGCTGGTTGTGCATTCCATTAATAATGACAGTAGAAACACAAATAACTGGGGTCATGGGGTAGTTTTTTACATGGCAGAGAATTCCCTGAAAATACCAATACCACTTCCTATTGCAAATTGGAACCACCTTACACAGAAAGTACAGTCGGTTTTCAGTCCCCAAACCACACATAGAGCATTTTAATAACCACTTGTACTTGCAGTATTAACTGTTAGCACTTTTGCACAAATGGAATTTTGTTCACTAGCAGTCAGGTCAGCTAAAAACACCCCATTCCTATTCCTGATATGCAACATGGCGCAGTAAAGTTTGGACGTCTATCACCTCTACATGTGCATCAGCCACAGAACATTTCATATTATTAGAAGCTGTGACAGGCAGATAGTGTCATTTTCTCTGACAGCAGCGACAGGTAAACCCATCATCCCCTCATGTACCGTAGCCCTTGCAATGGCAGATAGGGCACACTCCTGAAGGACAACAAAGCAGCAACAATACCTTTGAAATGTTTCCTATGTTGGAACCATGGGTAAAAATGTTATTTTTGCATAATTGCATGAAAATGCACCCTTCTGTTTTTTTGCACAATGGTTGGTTGCTTACAGTGAATGAGAATTCTTGTAGGCTACAAAGTGGCCCATTTGGCATTGCCCTTAAAGTGAATGGAATGGACAGTTTTACCCTTTTCCCACTCACTAAAATACAGCATGGTTTCTCTAGCTCTAGTAAATGTGAAATCTATCCTAATCCAGCCTGATGTTAGACAATACGAGTCATGAACGGGAGATAAAACAGAGAGACTGGGGTTATATTTTGGACAATATTACACCATACATAGGCCAGTGATCCCCAACCAGTGGCTCGTGGGCAACATGTTGCTCACCAACCCATTGCTCCCAGTGGCCTCAAAGCAGGTGCTAATTTTTGAATTCCTGGCATAAAACCAAGCTGTAATTACATTAAACTCATGTGTTCTGCCAAACAAAGCCTCCTGTAGGCTTCTAATCCACATAGGTTCTAGCAAATCATAGCCCATATTTTGCAGCCCCTGGAGTTTTTTGCATTCTTATGTTGCTCTCCAATTTTTTTACATGTGGCTCAGTAGTACAAATGGTTGTGGACCTCTGCTCTAGGCTGTACATGATACACCCTGTGTATATTTTTGTAATGCTCCCATTTGGCTGGCTACAATTATTTTACTTTGATGGAGTGGTGACATCAACTTAGAAATTTCATCTTGGGCAAAATTATTCTTTCACAGGCCTGGAAGTGTTACATCACATCCAGTGGTTGCAACATCTTTTTCATTTAATTTATTTTTGTGCCTTTTATGGTTTTAACTGCTTTCTATTTTACATAATCTAGATTATCTGAGATCAGGTACCAAGAAGTCATCTTTCCTAACTTGTTAGTGCCTGTGTTAGTGACAATTACAAGGTTAATTAAATCAATAATCAGTGCTTAGAGGAAAGCAAGCCTGCTGCAGTCTTATCCATCACTCGGGCCTTTGAGGATGGTCTACTATTAAAAGTAATTTATGAATGCAGTTTACCAGATTACGTGCTAGCGTGCTAACAGAAATGTGCAAATGAGGCAAGATATGTTATTTCTTATGGCATACAATGTTAGATGGAGCATTGGCAATGCCAAATGATTTCTAAAGATATATTCTAAATAGTTAGAATTTCTAAGATGATTGCATAGGGTTAGTGTGATTTAATATGAAAATATGATGCACTTTGGGAGAATTTCAATCATATTTAAATTTGACTCCTAAAATCCAGAATGTTTAATTTTCTAGAGAAACCATTAGGGATGCCAATGCTTCATGTGTATATACATTCTTTTGTAGTTTGCAAAATACCATATACTTGGTTTTATTCAAGCTTTAGGCTGTCTTATTGTAGATCTATAAAATCCTACAGTTCTTTTTGGAGGCTATGGTTTAAGTCTGTATCTAAGATAAGAAATGTTATTGGATGCTGGCATATTCTGAAATATCATTGGAAAAATGTAAG
Organism: Xenopus petersii; assembly: GCA_038501925.1. NCBI lineage: Eukaryota > Metazoa > Chordata > Amphibia > Anura > Pipidae > Xenopus > Xenopus petersii. The sequence goes on from CM076686.1 coordinate 92,225,731, forward strand.
TATTATATTTTTATTTTTAAAATCACAGTGGCAAAGGATTTCTACTAAGGTTAGCAAAATATTTGCATGTCCTCTTCCAAAATATGCACAGTTTGCTGAATACACAAAAGGAGAGTACACTTAAGCACTGAATGTTCAATATTAGCAAGTCCCTTACGGAATTTACTTCCAGAGGATAGTATAGTTCAATTGTATAATCCACAGATTTTTTTCAGAGGTAGAGAGATATTCCTGCTCAACTGTACTATATTACTGCATCAATTATTTAAGAAAAGGAAAATAATTAAAATTAGTTATGATTATAGAGACTTCAATGATTAGCTTCGTTAAAGGCTAATCTAAACGAAGTATTGATTAAAATTATATTTAGCAAGAATAGGTATAAAAGTCATTTTGACTACCACTTTTATTGATCCTTAATTTATAACTATATTTGAAAAGAGTTTGAAGGCCTAATTTAACATGTATAGGGCTACATTCAAAAATGCAAGAAAAAGGTGCAAAGTTTGCCCAGGCACAGTAACCCATAACAACCAATCAAAGGTTTAATACAGTAGTAAATGTTATTAGTATGAAAAAAGGAAAGCAAAGAGAAGTTTTAGTTTAATTTTTGCACTCAGTATTCTGCTTTTCATTGTTGAAACCTACTAAAATGTGGAAGGGGAAGTTCAAGACTGCAGAGTGTGAAGTCCATTCCAAAATCATACTCTTTTATTTCCTGAATTATTATTAGCATTTCATAGTTCATTGTTCATTTTGAGGTATGTTCTGGACCATTTTCTTGTATTATGAAAAAAATGTCCAGCTTCCCACCTCCACCCACACACTGAGCTATATTCATTCGGCAAAGTTCCTCAGTAAAGTAATGCACAATTTTACCAAATTCATTGCAATATAGAATTTAGTGAATGCGAGAAACTATCAATTTGGCGTAACTGCATTATTTCTGTTTCCAAATTGTACTACAGTTTTTGGCAAAAACTGTTTGTAGCAATATTTTGCAAATCACACCACAACTTAACATGCAATATTCTACCTACGTCTAGAATTCATTAAATACAATATATGTCAAGTTAATAACTTTATCATTGTTTGAGCCAACTAAGATTTGAAAAAAAAATCCATGATGCAGGACAAGTCAAGGACAGAAGAATTTTTATAGTCCTGTTTGCCAATAACACTTTCAGATCTGGGTCTTAAAAACAACATTGTAGATGTTGAGGTGTGAGGTTTAACATTATAGTGTTATTGGCAGATGAATGCAAATTGAAGTTAGGCCATTTCCAAGTCTACTGTTTCACTGGATGGTTGCTAGGGCCAAAAATAAATGATTTAATGTACTAATAGTATTAAAAAAAGTTTATGTTAAAAATATTAGACATGAATGAATAAATATAAGGCAAATACATCATATCATTTGAATAATTTAATTACCTATGTTAAGGAAATATACAGTGTCGTAGTTGTAACTACCTTTAAAACACTTCTATGATAAGGCAAATTTGTCAGAATAGAAGATGGAAAGAAGGCGAAAAGACTTTAGAGATAGGAGAAAGAGCATTTCCGCCAGTTCAAGGTGGCTTAAGGGAAACCAGTAGATAATGCAAAATACTTCACTCAGTTTACAGTTTTGGGTTGAATTGAATTGTGAAAAGTAAGCATTACTGGCAGTTTCAATCAACCATTAGCTAGCAAAAACATTAGTAACGGAACAATATATTGCTTAATGTGTTAAGTGTTTAGCCAAATAAATTGCATAGCAGACATATGAAAAGGCACACTTGTCATACGAATTGTACCGAATTACATTGAATTGAAACCCACCGCCAAACTAATCAGTTGGCAAGATATTCTTTTCTTCAAATAATTCTCTTTTTTTGAGTAGAATTATTGAAGCCAAAGAGTTCCGTTTTTGCTTCACCAGATCATAGCACTCAAGGTCGCAATATTTCGCTGGTTTATTTAAATGTTGTGTTGCATACTTCAGATGCTAACTTTTACAAAGAGATTGCAGGCAAGGTCTCTTTCCAAGGACTCCTCCATGTAGATCATGCTTGTGCAAGCTACACTGCACAGTGGATCAGTTCACTATTATACCTATGTTAGCTAAAATCAGAAGTCATTAACCTATGGATTTTTCTTTATATTCCAGACCAATCTATGAATATTTCTGTCTGAATTTTTTCTTTGTTTTACAGATCTTGTCTAGACTTCAATTGCAATTACAGTGAAAATCACTGCAGTGTTTACTAATTATCAGGCACCCCAAGTGATTATGATCGCAAATCATGAGCAGTTAAGTAATTAAGTAATTTCTGATTTTTACTATATTGTACAGGTGCATGGTCCTGGACAGCAAGTGCATTGTCTTGGACAGACAAAAAGGTCAATTTAGAAGTTGTTGAACATGATGGGGTGATGCTGATAGGAATAAATCCAAGGCTACTGCATGTTTAGCAAAGAGGTACACTGGACTAGGGTCTATGGTTAGAGAATGTAATCAGTCAGGGGGTACCTGATAAGTAACCCCCTAAAGTAATGATCACATATCTAGATCTGCAGGGTGATAGCATTGGAAAATGGTTTTGCATCTGTATTTAAGTTTGTAGTACTCACTTTAGAGGCGTAACATACACCTGAAACATGGATCATCTAACTCTTTCTCTCATTAAACATCTACATCCATTTTAGTAATATCTAAGTTCTCAACCCCAGTTAATTCTTGCAGTCAGTATAAGGTTATGTCATTTAAAACTATTTTCTCCTCTTAATTTAGCCACATTATATACTACTTAGGGATTCTGTGTGTGTATGTACTACGTTATCTCAGGAAATCTACAGTATGCTCCTCAATATTTGTCATGCACCAGTGAAGGAATGTACCATGTTTCCTAAAGTTATAGAGATTTTGAACTTTTTTGCTTGACTGACCAGACTGTACAGTTCATCAGAAAGACAAAGAAAAAAAAGGGTCTTTCTCTCATCATGCAGATGTTTAAAATCAGCACTTCATTTCCATTTGAAGATAATATTTATTAGTATGTCAAGCTTAGATAAACTGTGAATTATAATGTCTGCATTTACACAAGACTCGCCTTGCAAATTGAAATTTGAGTCCAGTAATTAAATTGCCATTTTAAAAAGCTGCATGCAAATTTTACACATTAGTGCAGCTAATTTTTATCATCTATTATATTAATTGGAGATGATGGAGACAAAAAATACATTTTGTGCATCACACAAAACCATAGATTTTATGCAGGAGAAAACTATATGCGACTTATTTTAATAAATAGACCACAAAATCTGTGATTCCAGGTTCATATCTGCTTGATAAAGCCCAAAGTGCAAAATGTGTCGCATTAATTATTATAGAACACCCAATTCATTCAGCAAGTAAAATTTAATATAATTTCATTAGACTGCAATGATCTGGTGGAGTGCCTTCCATTGCTGTGGAGTGATGCCATTGTGCTGGGAGTCCCGTAGTGCCTGAGAGAATTGCGAAGCATACTTTGAGAGAGATCGGGGAGATGCTTGTTGGAGATCTGGGACACGGCACTATTGTATAATCCATACCAGTCTCAGTGAGAGAATTCCTCTACGCTAAGCACTGTTGGCATATAACTCTGATCTTGCTCTTTGGATACGGATATATGGGAGAAACATTGAGTGATATCTTGAGATCAGTTGGAGGTTTCTATAATCCTTTGCCTTGATCTATGAATTGGGAAGGTCTATATATTGATTTTATATTATTTGAATAAATGTTGTTGCTGAAGATAAATTGTTTAAGTTATTGATTGTGAGTGTTTTAAAATGTACTCAGCCAAAGACAAAGAACACGTTACATCATTTTGCATTCTTCTAAATAAAATGAAAAAAGAATGGCTACTATCCTTGTACAAATACTGTTGCACAACATTGTATATTTTATTGAGTTAAAGAGAAATTGAGAGAGCTCTAAACTCTCTTACTTATCCCTCCCTGCCCCTATTTCTCTAAACGTAACTATAGTGCAAGTCGATTAACTGATGAGGACCATGCTTTAGAACTCACATCCAAGTCGTTGCAGCGCACTCCAAAGTCAAAAGGATCGCTCAGATAGATTATCAGTTAAAAAATCATCCTTTATTGGTTTACATCAGTTTAAAAAAGAAATGCTAGCTCATGGTCTGACGCATTTCGTAACTATGTACTTCATCAGAGACCATGCTTTAGAACTTCACTGTTTCATATTAAAAATGATTAAAGGAACAGTAAACCCAAAAGATGAAAAAACTTTTTTAAAAATAATTAAAATGTAGGGGCATATTTATCAAGGGTTGAATTTCAAATTTGAAAAACTTCAAAATTCGAATTAAAAAAGACCAAAGGAAATTAAGTTGAAGTTATTTTTTTTTTTTTGGCTGAATAGGTCTGTTTTCGATCGAATAGGTCCGTATTCAGCCGAATTCTGATCGTGCAAATCGAATTGATAGCGCATCAAATTTGATTCAAAGTTTTTCCCAAGTCCACCAATTGACTTCAAATGGGTTCTAAAACAGCAATTCAGCAAATTTTTTAATTTTTTTCAAATTCAAATTGAATTTGGACTATTTCCTAGACGAAGTACACAAAAAATAGCTTGAAATTAGAATTTTTGAAATTCGAAAATTCACCTCGACATTTGATAAATCTTCCCCATAATGTTGCCCTGTTCTTATAAAATTCGTTATTTTGCTTTGGAAATGCTACTATAGTTATATATAGCCAGCACTCGCCTTTCTTAGGAAATTGTCTAGGTGCAAATAAATAATAATTACTTCCTTGCTTGAAAGTGGACTCACAGAATAGTTATGTGAAGTGGAGTCAAAATAAAGCTCATTAATACACTAATGGAGTTATGTACAGTAATAAAAGGCACTACATTTTGCCCAGGAGTAGTAACCCATAGCAACCAATCAGCAGGTAGCATTTACTGGTCATCTGATTAAAAAGTTGCTATGGGTAACTACTCCTGGGCAAACTTAGTGCCTTTTATTCAATAAGGGGGTAAATGTATAGGGTCCAGCACCACCACCCCCAATTAGGGGCACTTGTAATTTATGTCACTGTGGTCAGGGTTCTGTATAAATTGTACAGTGAGTTACTAATACTATTATTTACATACCTAAATACTATCATGCAGAAGAACTTACTAATATCCTTGCAGTCCTTAGATGGAAGGAATTAGATTCTAGAACCACAGCTGATATAGTTCATTTTGCAAGTACAAAATATCTACTCTCTCTACTACCTGAAATGTTTAGGCATAATGCAATGTCTTTGATTTGTGAAATAACATTTACTTCAGCTACTGTTATCCATAGTGGTATTGCTTATCATATCTGTTGTAGAAATCTGATTTATTTTTAGTTTTCATTTGCACAGACCCAGGAGACATTGTTTATATGAAAACGTTTCTTTGGTTTCTATAAAAATAATAAAAGTATAGACCATTTCATGGAAAAAAATGTGAAAAAGTGGCCTTCCAAAATACACTCAATTCTTAAAACATATTTCCTTAATGTTAGATTAATATTGTAATATATCTTTTATGGGTTTTTAGGTTAATAGACATGTTATGATGATTTTATAAACATTCAAATCAAGACTGCTATATAATGTATTCATAAAAAGGGTAAATGCAAACAAGATGCATAATGTGCGTCCAACTGGAAGTATATTGAAAATAATGGCTATTTCATATCTTAAGATTTGCTAAACTTTGATCTAGAGAGGAGCCATTTATTTCATTCAAGATGGTAAACAATGCAGATTGGATGATTCTTTCATCAAAGAGAATCTGTTGAAAAGGTTTTGGTTCATGTGCCATAAGTACTTTATTTGGATTAATAGGACAATAAGAAAAGAAAGTCATTCTATAAAGATACATTTTAAGCAGCACAGAACAGAATTCTTTGTAAAAATGTTGCTGGTGCCTCAAATTGATATGAGATTATCACAATTAGTCTTATTAATAGTATACAAAATAATCCATGGAAGATTTGGTTTAACTGTTAGGGATTTATTTATTACGTGGTATAAAAAATGGCAGAATAATTCACCACACACCCCCGTGTAAAAAACTCGAATGTGGGCTAAGGTGACTAAAAGGGGTTAATGTCAAGCTAGTGCTAAGAGCAGGGGTCCCCAACCTTTTATACCCGTGAGCCACATTCAATTGTAAAAAGAATTGGGGTGCAATACAAGCATGAAAAAGTCCTTGGGGGTGCCAAATAAGGGCTGTGATTGGCTATTTGGTAGCCCCTATTTGGACTGGCAGCCTACAGGAGGCTCTACTATGCAACATACTTAGTTTTTGTGCAATTAAAACTCGTTTCCAAGCCTGGAATTCAAAAATAAGCACCTCCTTTGAGGACACTGAGAGCAACATCCAAGGGGTTGGAGAGCAACATGTTGCTCACAGGCGACTGGTTGGGGATCACTGGCATGGGTTACATGTGACTCTAATACTTCAGGCTAGAGCCTTTGCTAAGTGGAAGATTTAAGGTGTGGTGTAATGAAACTACAACTACCACAGGCTACTAAGCAATAAAAAATAAAATAATGGAATAATGGATGCCAGGAGATTCTTGTGGTGAAAACAAAGGAGTAACAATTTATTCGTACAAGATAAATATCCCACAGGTTAACTTACAGTAATATGAGTCACAGGCAGAATATAATCAACAGCTCAGACTGTTAGATAGAGAGACAGCTGAGAATGTGCCTCCCCTGAGGATGCAGTCAAGTAGTTAGGCAGACCTCTAGACAGATGTACCTTGAAATGGTGTGGATCCCACCCAGCGGTGTGGTCATGGAGAAGGAGTCTAAGCCTGATGCCCTATCCACTGTGGTCCCTTCACTAAAGGCAATCTAGGAGCCTTGGGAAGCTACTCCCTGCTACAGATCCTTGCTGGAGCACAAAGCTGCTCTTACTATCTCTCTATTTCACTCTCCTAGAGTGTCTACAACAGAAATAACTCTGTCTTCAGCTAACCTCGTCCACAGGGTCCCTGCCCCCCAAATCAAACACTAAAGGTGCTGTCCCTTTAGGGCAATGGCTTTACTGGACCTTGGTGTACCCAGGCTCAATGGGCACATCCAGCTGATCAGGACAGTAGAAGCCAAAGAGGAAGATCTACCCCTTTCCATGCACTATATTAGAGTGTGGTAGGAAGTGGTCATTGCACCTCTTGACCAATAACTAAGATATGTAGATTAACACTAGACACATGCACTTTTGCAGAACAACTATGGAAACGGAGGAAGGGTAGGGAATTAAAGCCATAGGGGCATATTAACCCTATGGGTCCCTACACAAATGTTTTCTTTCAACAACTTCCGCCGGAACTTACTTAGAAAGGTCTGAAGCAGTGTAAAAAATGGTGGAAAACCTGGTGTTTGCATCGCATAAAATTTTGGTGTAAAATTTTTGTTTTACACAGTATAATAACTAGGCCCCTTAGTGTATTAATAGAACAATGAGCACATATATGGTCAAAAATCTTATTAAATAAGGTTCAAAGATGTAACATAAGTCAGGAAGTCAGGGTTAATACTACCTACAATCTCTCCCTTTTTAATCCAGAGCCTCTTACCTCACAGAACACACCTCATCCAATGAATACTTCCTCTTCCTACTTACTCCTAAGTCCTAAAAATATATGATTATATTTTGGAATATCTTGAATTAAGGAAGATTAACTTCAAGTGAATTTCTTTAGGATAGTGGTGTCATGTAGGTTAGGCCACTTACTTTAGAAATCATAGAGAGGGAAACTTTACCGAGAGGTTTGATCTCCTTTACAAAGCTAGTGATGCTATTGGACAGTTTTACAAAGAGTTTTCAGTAATTCCAGTATGTTAGATAACTATGTCTAACATAATAATAATTCTCAATAGTAAGTGGTCTTCAATTAAGCTTGGGATGCCTACTTTGGAGAATTAGGGGAAGCAAAACAGTTATAGGAATGTTATAAGTCTCCTTTAAGAAGGTTATTTTTTACTGATATAAATGGAAGTCATAATCCCATGCTATAAGTAGCAGTATGTAATTACCTATACCCTGATAATGATCACACAAGTGAATATAAAAATGTGCATTTAAATATGAATAATGTGACTGCGTGTTTAACTAAATAAAGAACCTGATCACTAACTTAAAAAAGACGTAAATGTCTTGTACAATGACATTACTCCTCATTAAACATTAAAATATCTGCGTTAAAATGAAACATCATTTATCAAGTCAGATCCAGTGACTGAAATTGGTGATTCCATAAAACAATCAATTTCTATTAGGTGAAAGGAAATATGCATGAGGTCTAACAGTGACATTGAAACTGTCACTATATCTGTTAGTATAGGAATGGATTTGCATGCTTATTAAATAAGTTAATTCAAAGAATGGACTTTAGTGTTTTAATTATGCAAATTGACAAGGATGTATTGCCATTTTGCTCCTGTGGAAACATGCCCTTAGTATTATTTTGTCTGAAATTAAATTTCAGGATTAAAATTATTTTTCAAGTCGTGTTAATATTAATTTTTGTAACAATAAAATTATAAGTGAGTGCCAATGCAAAATCTATGAAGGAGCCATTAGGCCTGCATTCTCTATGATAATACTATATTTGGCAGCTAAATAACACCTATTGCAGAGTGGGGTGCACATATTACCTTTTTAAAGAATTCATATTCATTCATATTCATACAGCTGCAAGAAAAGAATAAACATGTATCTAACATGTATCTAACTGAGACATTACTTAGTACAGGTATGAGATCCGTTATCCGGAAACCCATTATCCAGAAAGCTCAGAATTACGGAAAGCCGCCTCCCATAGACTCCATTATAATAAAATAATCCAAATTTTTAAAAATGATTTCCTTTTTCTCTGTAATAATAAAACAGTAGCTTGTACTTGATCACAACTAAGATATTATTAATCCTTACTTGGAATTTACATTTAAAAAATCTTTAAGAGGATTTTGTCAAACTAAGTTATATAAGGTATATCCAAATAGAAAACACTTTTCATTAAGAAACATTTGACTTAACAGTTACATTTGCATAGAGAACCAAATAGATGTTTGCCTTTGAATATTAAACTGTACTAAAACATCATCTGATTAGCTAATACAAATTATAGACTTAGTGCAAAAATCGGAGCACTGAGGAAGCCCGTATATAAAGGTAAAAAGCAAAAATGTATTGTCTCGGCTGCCCACTTAATGCGTTTCATGGTTCTCCGCCTTTATCAAAAGCTTCCTCGGTACTCCGTTTTTTGGGGTCTAAGTCTGACATGAATTTGCTGTGTGGGATCGTTTAGCACGCTGGAGCCAAGTTTTTGTCCAGTAAGTGCTCCCACTTTACATTATGTATCACTGCCAAAAAAGAGATGGATCTAGGGAAATAATAAATACTTACTTTTCAAAGCGTTGGTGAAAAGCCTAATAAGCTCAATAAAATATGTTAGAGGTCATCTGTTTTGACAGCCATGAAGACAGCACACTCAGTGTGGATGGACTTCAGAATATTGAGAGTATGTCACAAAGTGCCATGGGGTATAATCATCAGCTTTGACTTTTTCTGCATCTGCATCTCTTTGCATTCCATCTGTAAAACATATGTGACTGTAAAAATGTAGGGTACCAGTATGTGTATTGTAATGGTTATCTCTATTGGAAAAAAAACAAATATAAAACTACATCCCTGAAGACTAGAAAAGGCAATATGAGAATAAATTGCTAAAGCCATTGGTTCCTCCAATGAACTTTAGAGCTGGAGGGAATGGCATTTTTAATTATTGCTGGAAGCCAAACATAGAATTGCTGATGGCATATTGTCATTACTAATGCATAAAGTGTCACATCATATATAGGATTGATGGCTTGAAAAGATCATATCGCTTAACAGGTAAAATAAACCAGCAGTTTATGACAAGAACAAATAAATAAATAAATGGTAAGTAAATTATACAGCTGGGAGTTATGGTGTTTTGAACAAGATACAACATCATTTAAAAAAATTGTGTTATTGTTTACTATGATATATTTTAATAATACAAATGATTTGTTGCTATTAGCTGAAAAATAACGAAGAACTAATATGAGGCATAATAATTTTGTGGCCATACCCCCTAGTTACTATTTTCATTTTACAAAATTTGGCATGTTATGAAAGTTTGAACATATTTCTGTGTTTTTTTCCCCAGTTATTACAGTTTTGCACAGTCCCTCTCCCAGATGCCCTTTACAAATTACTTTGCCCCCAAATAATTTTTTTTTGTAATTTTTTGGGGTTTTGTTTTTTTGTAGTTTTTTGGGGGTTTTTGTAGTTTTTTTTTTTTTTTTTTGCTTTTCTTCTCAGGATCTGGGCTGTGGGCTGGGAGCAGATCAGGGCTGGTAATGGCTGTGGGTAGGTAGGGGACTGGGGCTGGCAGTGGTGACATCAGCAAGAGTGCAGAGCTGGCGGCACCTGAGCTTTACAGAGAGAAGGCTTGGACTGGAAATATGTGAAAGAGGTGGGTTGGATACAGTTTTGTGACTTTGTGAGTTATATTTAACCCAAAAGATACAAAAACTAAAGAAGAATCTTATATTTCATGTTAATCAGTATATTTTAATCAATTGTGAAATTTACAGTACACCCTATTCTGCCTTTTGGTGATGAAAAAAATGTGTGGACACCAGGCCAGATGAATAATGGCTACTTATGCTAGAATATAAAGCTGACCCTGAAATACCTATTCAGAAACTTGATGAAATTAATCAAAAGAAAGAAAAAATAAGCACTTAAATTTACATTTACACATACATATGTAAACAGTCATAGTGGCCCTTTAAACAAACATCTGCACTTTGTTGAATGGTTATTTATTAAATATTAATGCTGACACTGGGTCCCATTTCACAAACACTGGACAAATTTGTCCATGGGCAGTAACCCATAGCAAACACTCATTTATTGTTTTTTGTCAGCCAGCTTCAGGTTAAACAATAAATGCAAGCATTTGTTTGGGTGCTAAGGGTTACTGTCCAGAGCTTATAAATAAACCCCACAGTGTTTATGTATATATATATATATATATATATATATATATATACACATACACAAATCAAATAAATATTATGAAGCACTGGAGATTTGTTATGGAAATGTCTCATCATAGTATTCAACAAACCTTACAACAGATCATGAGTGGAATCAAGCACTAACATGAAGTTCAGCTAGAAGTGGAAAGAGAATTCCCAGTTTGTAGAAAGAATGCTTTCTTGCCAATGTAAATTGATTTTGCCAAAATGTGTTTGCCAATCATATGCACAAGAGTAACTAATCAAACCTGAGGCATACAGCACAAACAAAACAGAATTCCCAAAAATAAACATGCAAATTTTGTGTTAATTAGGGTCATATTTTTTGCAAACAGCCTAGGGGTTACAATATCAAGAAGAGATACTCAGTTGGTGCAAACAATTACAACTGAAATCTACAAAGCCAGTGATAACACATGCAACTTCTCCTTTATGTGTATTTCTATTTATAACTATATATTAAAGCATGGAGTACTTTTGTTTGCTACATACATTAGGGCAGGTTACACAGTGGAATACAGGTAATTAGTGGTTGCTTAAATACAGTTTAGCTTTGTTTAGTTAAAATTCAATATATTGATAAATGATACTTTGCTATCACATATTATTTAGTCACTTAAGATGCTAATGAGTGTTGCCTCAGATGAAGTCATATGGAAAGGTTAATGATATCATCACTTATCATTAGTGGTGTTAGAGTTGATTACTACTACTATTTTATCTAATTTTTATGTTATTAGAAATGTCAGAATGAGTTTATAATCAAAGATTAAATTCTGTCCATTCTCATTCATACACTATTTGACTGAAAGCAGCAACACATCACCATCATCTCATACAGGAGGAGGGCAACAACAACTTAATGTTAAAAGGCATGGAGCCCTGACTTACAATGGCCCTGCATATCTTGGAACCTCCACCTGAAGTGTATTTTATGTAACATATCTCTCATGTGGAATTCAACAACACTTAGAAGCTGTTCTTTTATCTGTAAGGAGGTAAGTGACTATTTTTGTTGATAAAATACTGACGGCAGTGCTAAACTTTAATAACCCCCAAAATTAAGGCAAAACAAAGCTAATTAATTGAATTCAAGAGTCAGATGAGCTCTTGCTGGAAAGAAAATCTGACAAGATCATTTTTTTACCATTGTCATCACCTGTAAAGGAAAAAAGCCCTACAGTATAATAACTACAATATTTAAGTAAGTAAACCAGTGGCCTTCATTTGGAATCAAGTGCTGTGGTCAGCTTTTGGGGAAAAATGAGAATTGATTGACAAAAGCAGCATCTTGGCAATTCTTAATGGACTGGGGATATACTGTATTACTGACTCTGGGTAGTTCTCAAAAATTAAGTGCTGCAGTACAACCACAGAATATTTAACTAAAATTGTTCTGCAAGGTAGAGTGAGTGGGAAGAAATTTCAAAAGCAATAACAGAATATTTACTGGCTACTTATGTATAGTGATTCAGTATGTCTAATCTGGCTACAGTCTAAACAATTGTATTACTCTGTATTGACCATCCATTTGAGGCCAGATCATACATATTCTGTGTCATAGAAATACTGTGTTAAACGATTCCAACTATGGTTGTAAGAACAAAGAACATGGAGCCAAAGATCAGAAGCTATTCTGAATGGAAGTTTTTTTCCATCAATGGGACAGCTAGACCCGTGGAGATGGAGAAATGTTTTATCATACAATATTGCTTTAAGGATATAACCCTGCTAGACTATATTGCTAGACTAAAGCTCCCAGCAAGCTATAAACACTGAAAATATGTATACTGACATTTGTAGTCTAGCAATAATTAAAGTGTGGTTGAGCAAATGGTATTTTGATTTGCATCCAATATAATTACATACATTTGCAGCATATGTTATCATATTAAAACTAAAAATAATATAACAACTATAAATATTAAAACATAATATTGTTTAGTTGTAGAAATGTTGCTGCGCTGTAAATCAAACAAATGACTTTCATACATAAAAGATATCTAAATAAAATTCTTCATTATTTATTTTAACTAGAGCAAACTCTTGTAAAAAAAAAACTGGCATCACTTTTCTCAGAACTTACAGTTACACTGTTGTGTAACAGGTTTGCCTAGAAATAGTTAATTATATTCTGTTGGTAATGCTGACAACTACTTACAAGTTTGTCAATTTAATTAGTACTTTAGGGAACAATTCATTAAATTCCCAAACCTTTTTATGAAATGGACCAATAGTTTATTGTGGTGTACATTAAATTAAATAAAAAAACTACAGAAATTGTATTTGTCTTGTCCTCACAACTCCCTGATAGAAAAATGAATAAATAATAAAATAAATATATAAATAAAAGGATGGTTCCAGTTTTAAAACATTACTGAAATTACAGTTCATCTTAAAGTAAAGTAAATATATTATTTGAAGTGGAATTCATATTTTACATTTTTAAATTCTCTTTCAGAGAATTGTAATAAAGTTGTGAAATGTACCATATTGTAAACAGCTGCCCACCTGCTTCAAGTTTCTGATTTTCTTATTTTCTCTTTTGCATCTACTTTCCTGTGGAAATTATTTGAATCTCTGAATTTCTACATAACCCATTTTGAAGAATTTTAACATTCTAGAACATCTTCTAATTCAATATTGTCCATTATGAGCCAATTTCCCAACCACTGTGAATGGCTGCCTTTATTACCATTCTATTTGTATCTGTAAATGATCCCCCCCTTAGAAGCCTATTTTCAAATTTTCAAGATCGAGAAAAACCTGGAGAAAATATAGATAACTTCTGTTCTGTGCCATTGTGTTTTCCAGGAAATTCCTGCATGCATTTTCACATTCAAGTTTTTTGCCAACTGTCTCTTCAAGTAAGTTTTGTAGTTCAAAGGATGTCATTCTTCTTGTGTCCCTCAAAGAGGTTGTAAATCCAAAAATACATTTTTAAGCAACTGTCCAAAATACATTTATTACAAATGTTCAGTTTTTCAAATTTGCTGTTAAAAGTAGTATCTGCAGTATTTTCCTTGCTTCTCTTTGTTCTGTTTTACTAAGCCATCCATGAAGATTGCTACTTGTTGTGGATGCTCTGCAAAATACAGTCCGTCTTTTGGATGCAATTGCCATGTTTTTTTTCCAACAATGCAGTCGCCACAGGAATATGTCATCCCACTTGCCCCATCCCTTTTTCAGCAGCAATCACAGGGGCCTGCATCAATGGGCATAACTGCACAAAATTCAAAACGGTAGGTAGAAACTTAGTCCTACTAAAGTACCTGGGTGTAGAGACCCCGAGAATTTAGTGTCTGTAATTTAAGCAGTTGGTTATTTAGAAGCCTTAGGTGGTCCTTCATCCACCCAGGTAGTGATTTTGTCTCCCTGGGGTTAAGTGTAATTTAATATTGGTCTAAGAAATGCCCTGTAGAAGGCAGTATGTTATAATATAAAAGGGTAGAGTACCATGTGCTCAGGCTTTTTCCTGGAACTTCCCTGGGTGGTGGATACAGGCCCAGAGTTACAGTTTGGATTAAATTGAAGATGAGGTTAGTTATGATAGCAAGTTTACAATTATAGTCATTCTAGAAGCAAAATAGAAGCTTAGGGAAGGTAGCGAGCAGCTTTTTGCTCCATCCAGGTCATGGTATATCTAATATAAGTAATTATAAAACAACTGGACTTGCTGAGAAATTATTGAAGACATTTCACTACTCATCCAAGAAGCTTCTTCAGTTCAACTGACTGGAGTTCAACTGACTGGTGTGGGAAGTTCTCGGTAGACTCTTTCACTAACCCGATCACAATGGCACATTGTAATTCTTCAAAGAGGTGACACCTGAAATTTACAGAAGTGTTGATTCTGTGTAGTTACTGTGATTTGATTACCAATGTGTCATGCAACTCCTAGAAACAGGTGTTAATTGAACTTCAGTCAGTTGAACTGAAGAAGCTGCTCGGATGAGTAGTGAAACATCTTCAATAATTTCTCAGCAAGTCCAGTTGTTTTATAATTACTTATATTAGATATACCATGATATGGATGAAGGAAAATCTTTATAGTCATGGTATATGGTAATCCTAATAGTTTATTTATCTTATCTCTGGGAAAGAATGTCAAACTGAGCTTGGTGTGCCTCACAGAAATGACTGTTGATTCCTTTTATTAAGTTGTTGAACATTAATAAATAAGTTATATGCTGAAAGAAAAGCTGTGATCTGGATCCTTTACTACAAGGTAGAAAATACAAGTAGGAGGAGTTGCTGGGAGTTACCCAGGCTGCTGGGTTAAGTAACATAGGGAAAAGCAGCATACTTGGGTCACATGCACCAACGTAAAACTTTCACAGTACACTCACGGGTGTGAGTAACTGACTGCAGTCAAGCACAACTGTCAAGTGACAAGTAAATTTACAGTATAAGCAGTTTAAGTAGATACAGAAGCTTATTGCACAAGAATTCCTAAGACATTGAATGATTTCTTAAACATAAATTGCTATTAAAAACATTTGGGTAGTTGCTTTCGGTAAGTCTATCATCAGTTGCCAAAGCAAGTACTTGAGCTCCTTAAGTTACATATATTCAATGGGTGTGCATGTAAGTTGACCTGTTGTTGGCTATTTACCCTCCTTGGAAAAAATGCTCCTGCTGTTGCACCGAGTCTTCTAGACCAGATAAATATTACTTTCTACCATTGTTTATTACTCTGTTCATTTACTCTGCTCATTTAAGGTTACAGTTCTAGATAAAAGTATAACAAAAATTATTAAAATGAGGGAATACTGTAGAAATTAGGCCATGTTATAGCTATAACCATGTGGCAAACCTGTATCTGTGAAATATTAATACAGAACACCAACTTCCTTCCAAGTCATGCATATTCACACTCTTCCAATGAGCTTCATTTAGCCAAATGTATTTGTATCTGGAAGCATAAAACAAGGAAACAACTGGGTGCTATCATTAAACAACCTCAAAGGACAGTTTGACTTGAGCTTGTTGGTCAAATGTTTATTCAACTGAAAGATACAAGAAAGAAACAAAAGGAATGGCAAGTAGGAGATTACATAGATGATGTGCATTTCTGGTCCCCAAATGAACAAGAGTAACTCAGAAACTAAAGAAGACTTCTGCTCTTTTTGTCATTTTTTGTCTGACAAAATAATTACATTTTACAGTTATGGCTTTGCATATGGTTTTATTCAACGGGATGCTGATCTGTACATTTCAAGGGTATTAACTTGTAAGGCTACAGACAATTTAAATAAGAGCCTTGGAAATGTTAAGACTTAATTTCACATTTGTTCAGTGAGTGTTCAATGAACTTTTATGGGCAAATTATGAAAAAATAAAAACTGCTATAGCCTCTGGTGACTCTGCTGTATAATTTCTCCTGAGCTAAAACAAATAGATGTAGGAGCTGTTTTATGAGCCATGCCCTGTGTATTATTAAAGGTTCCTATAGATTTCAGTCATAATGCCAAGACTACTGAATATGAAATTTGATTAGCTACACAGGTCACCAAAGCAAGGTGAGCTACCTTAAAGGGGCCTAACACTTTTTGCTTAACCACATTTTTAATCTATTTTAAACTGAATCTAAACTACTTTACACATCTCAGAAAACTTTAACATATTATCAAGGGTTAAAGCATGCTGAGAGCTGTAGTCCAGGAACATTAGCCTTGAAGTCTAAAGGGGACAGGGTCGCTCTGTTACAAACGCAAGAGAATCCAGCAATATAAAATTGCAGATAATCTGTGTTAATATAATTCCATGTTCATTGCTTCTGCAACGAAAGTGGGATGCATTTACCATAGTTTTCCGATCACAGAACACATACATACAATATGTTTGCCCTTTAGATGCTTGATTTCAGTGCAACATCATGAAAATAAAATTATTTACTAATATCCATATGTAAGAGGATTGACATCTGTCTCTCCTTATTTATTCTCTAAACCAGGGGTCCCCAACCTTTTTCACTCGTGAACCACAAAAAAGTTGCAAAAAGTTCCTGGGGTGGCAAATAAGGACTGTGATTGGCTATTTGGTAGCCCTTATTTGGTCAGGCACTTTCAAGGAGGCTTGTGTTTATTCAACCCAAACTTTATTCCAAGCAAGGAATTCAAAAATAAACTTCTGTTTTAAGGCCACTGGGAGCAACATCCAAGAGGCTGAAGAGCAACATGTTGCTCACAAGCCACTGGTTGAGGATCACTGCTTTAAACTGTTGGTTCTACCTTTTGAAACAATTTAGCAGAAGCCAGCTGTTTTACAGTCATGGACAATAACTATATCAATTAAAGTGATAGAACTTTGCAAAAGAAACAATTTTCCATAGGTCATTATCTCATGATTAAGCACTCATGCAGAGATCAGTGAAGGAAGATCAGGAGTGTAACTTCAGTGATTAAGTATTACTGTAAATGCCCCGTTGTCCTTACTTACTTGCATAGCATTAATCTGATTGGCTGTCATGCTATGCAAATGAGTGACTTGTGGGTATGGGCATGTATAGAATATCTGCTAGAAGTTTCTACCTACTGCTGACCTAATGAAGTAGAGGACAGATCATTGACTACCTAGAAAAAGGTAGGAAGGCCAAGGTTGTCCATTTGGTTAGGGTCAAATCGTAATTGGTAATAAAATGTAAAGTAATTATATTTGGAAAATTCTTTCTTTTGCAGAGCCCTACCACTTTTAGCAACCCCTTTTAAAAAGTGAGAACCATTGAAGTGATAAAACAATGCTGCTTTCAATTGCAATTAACATTTGACATTTGTATTACAACAGTAATTTTTGTATTACAAAAACAGTAAGTGGTTGGAGATCTCTTTCAACAACCTGCCTGCCAACCATGGCATTATCTATGAGAGGAGTTTGTTGCCTAGCTTTATATAGATGATAGTGGAATGGGAAAACATAACGTATATGGTCCCTTTAGGGCAGCAATGATTTTACAAGTTGTTGCAGACAAAGAGTTAATATTCAGTATAAAATCTCTTTATCCCTTAAATCACATAAGCTATTTCACACGAAGAAAAACAATGTGAATATATATTGATTATGGTGCACATTTATCAAGGGTCGAATATCGAGGGTTAATAATAACCCTTGAATTGAAATCCTTCGAATGATTTTAAGTGATTGATCAAAGGATTTTTCTTCGATCAAAAAAAGGTTAGAAAAGTGATGGGGAAGGTCCCCATAGGCTGATATTGTACCTCGGTAGGTTTAAACTGGCGAAGTAGGTAGTCAAAGTATTTTTTAAAGAGACAGTACTTCAACTATCGAATGGTCGAATAGTCAAACGATTTTTACTTTGAACTGTTCGAATTGAAGTCGAAGGTCGTAGTAGCCAATTCGATGGTCGAAGTACCCAAAAAAAACTTCAAATTCGAAGTTTTTTTCATTCGAATCCTTCACTCGAGCTTAGTAAATGTGCCCCTAAAAGTAAAATGAAACAACTTTTGAGTTTATATTTTAAAAGGTTAAAACTTACCATTTGTTTCTCAAGACTGTTCTTGATATTCAGAACACGTGTCAGCTATGTCTCTTTTATACAGTGTCTTTTAAACATGAGCAAAAATGACATGACAGCTTGGATGTTTGTTGTCCTGGCATTCACTGTATCATTTGCTCTGGGCACTATCATGCAAATCATATTAAATGTATATTTCTAGATTCATCAGCCAATGATTTGAACAATGGTTCATTAATCAAAGTCACATGCATCCAAAATGTATTATGAATACTTAGGGGCATTAGTAGGAAGACAACATATGACTATGCTGTTTTTCCACCAGTTTGTGTCCAACCACCCACACAATCAAACTCTGGTTTAGAATGTTATAAGCAATATGAACTTTTCAGGTTTAGCCAGAAGCACTTTGCACTGATATTGCAATTGTTCCACTGTGTTTTTGCAATGCAATTAACAATAGATAATAGAATTAAAAATAAATTTAAATATATATATAAATTTAAATATATATATATATAGTATGAATGGAGTGCACACATTACAAAAAATATAGCCTGGGTGCTAGTCAGAACAGGGTAAAATAAAAAATGCAGCAGCAACAGCATTCCAAGGGATTTCAACCAGATAATAGTGGTGAAATAAAAAGGTTTATTAATATCCAATGTTTCAGTTCCTAATTGGTGGAACTTTCATCAGGGAAAAGTTCCCTTGAGGCTTGATAAAGGGCCCAAGTGGTCCGAAATGTTGCCTTTTTTCTGTATGTGTTTGGGGTGAATACATTTTACACTTTTGCAGCATTCAGTGTGCCACTGGAATTTTTCGAAATACTCATGTTTCTCAACCTCCCATTCCGTTCTCTCACGTATTGACATGGCATTTGTAATGATCACACCTCATAAAGCAGGCAGAATATCTGCTCAGAGGAATTACATGCCCCCTTAGTAATCACCCTTAACTTGGTGAAGACTCAGAGGAGGGACCAGTGGGCGCTAAACCCAATACGGCTAACAATACTAGATAACAACAAGGAGCACAAAGCCAAAATAAGGGAATTCTTCAAGCATAATAAGAATACTACAAATATTAATATATTATGGGATACCTTTAAGGCTTATCTGAGAGGTTACATGAACAAAGAAATTGTCATGTATAAAAACCAATCAAGGCAAGCGATAACCGCCCTTAAACTGGACGTATTGCAAGCTCACACCCCCTCCCCCCAACATTGCTCTCACCTGAAGCACCTATAGGAGAAATATGCCCATCTTGTCTGGGAAAAGGTCGCAATATAAGCGTATGTTTGCAAAAGCTAGGATCTTAGAACAAGGGGAGAAGGCGGGGAAAAGGCTAGCGCTACTCACAGCAGAACTGGTGGCTCCCCCTACAATCAGTAAACTTAGAACTAAGGATACACCGAAACCACTATTTTGGATTCAGCCGAACCCCCGAATCCTTTGCGAAATATTCGGCCAAATACCGAACTGAATCAGAATCTTAATTTGCATATGCAAATTAGGGGTGGGAAGGGGAAACCCTTTTTTACTTCCTTGTTTTTTGACAAAAAGTCACGCAATTTCGCTCCCTTAGGATTTGGATTCGGTTAGGCCAGGCCGAATCCGAATCCTGCTGAAAAAGGCTGAATCCTGGCCGAATCCCGAACCGAATCCTGAATTCAGTGCATCCCTACTTAGAACTAGGGATGTAGCGAACCGCCGTGTATGTGTTCGCGAACGCCGTTCGCGAACACCGGCAAAAAATGCGAACAGTTCGCGAACAGTTCGCGAACTTCGAACATCCGAAAATCGTTCGATTCGAACGATCGAAGGATTTTAATCGTTCGATCGAACGATTTTCGTTCGAATCGAACGATCGAAGCCATTGGATCGAATGATTTCAACTGGTCACTGAGGACCAAATAGGGTTCATCCCAGGTAAAACTACAGCACACAATATTAGACGGCTCATGCTCAACCTTACAATAGATCACACAAATATGGGACAAAGGGCAATAGCGGCACTGCACGTGGCGAAAGCCTTTGATACAGTGGAGTGGGTGTATTTATGGAAGGTTCTAAAAGCTTTTGGTATAGGTCCCCATTTTATTAAATTGGTCCAACTGCTGTACAGAACCCAAATGGCCTCCCTGAAACTTAATGCTTCTCTAACCGATACATTTGCCTTATCTAGAGCTACAAGACAGGGGTGCACCCTATTCCCTCTCCTCTTTGCCTTGGCCATTGAACCCTTGGATCTTGTGGTCTGCCAAAACCCCCAAATTAAGGGCCTACAACTGCAAAACAGAGAAGAGACAATACAAATGTATGCGAACGACACTCTGGTGTATCTGGGAGACACACAGAACTCACTAACCACACTCCTAGACCTAACCAAGGAGTTTGGGGATATTTCGGAGCTGAAAACTAACCAATCCAAATCTACTCTGTTTCTTATAGATCCAAGTGCAGGGGATGCTATATCTAACAAAATCCCATTGCAAAGAGCCACCCAGTTCACTTACCTAGGGGTTAAAGTTGCTCTGCCAGTGAATACTTATTATGCTCTCAATATTGCCCTTGTGTTGCAATGGGTGAGAAATAAATTCCAAACCTGTGAGCTGCTTCCGTTGGACCCTACAGGATGCATTCAGGTTATTAAGATGATCATAGCCCCAAAACTTCTGTACCTGCTATGGCATGCGCCCATTAAGATACAGGGCTCCTTTTTCACAGAGCTAGCATCTTTATTTAGACATTTTGTATGGGGACAATCTAGGAATAGACTAGCCTTGGCAACATTATACAGGCCGAAAGCTGGGGGGTTTTGGTGCTACCTGATATGCAGCTCTACTATTTGGCAACACAACTCTCCCAATCATGGACTCTGAAGCACTCCTCGGCTGAGGAGGCACTATACCAGTTGTGGCAGTCAATAATGCAAACAGAACTCCCCCCAATACATTCCATCATAACTATAGCTCCAAAAAACTCTAGACCTGCTCACAATCCACTGCTGATACATCAAAAAAGTGTCCTTAATAGGGTCCACCACCTCACAAACCGGGTAGGGCCGGATTCCCTAACACCCCTATGGTATAATAGCAAACTAGCCCCATTAGATAAGCTGATTGTCCTAAAAGCATGGATAGATGCTGGGATATACACCCTGGATCAAGTCTGGGATGACTATGAAGGGGTCTCATTCTCCATTCTTAAGGAAAGGCATGCCATCCCCTCTTCCCAATGGCTTACTTATCACAAAATAATTGGGGCTGTGCGAAAGGCTCTTAAGCCCAATAATTACCGTCTGCCTTGCACACCGGTGTCAGAAGTGTTTAAGCAGGAGCAACCCCGGGTGCAAAATATCCTTTTACTGCAAGGCGTTGCAACTCAGTGTATATCAAGAAACCTCTCTAAAAGCTAGAGACAAGTGGGAGAGTGATGTTGCCCCACTGACTGATGACCAATGGAACCAAGTTCTCCAAACCCCTCTGGTGATTTCCCCCATATATACAAATATAGAATCCAGCAACTATACTTTGTGCATAGAACCTATTACACCAGAACCATTCTCCACAAGCTTAATCCAGTGATCCCGAACACTTGCTTGAGGTGTGAGAGGGAAGAGGGTACGCTAATGCACACCTTTTGTTCCTGCAGCAAGTTGCACAGTTACTGGGTAGCCATACAGGCTCGTATAACAAAACTACTGTGGTTTGAACTCTCGCTAGACCCTAAATGATACCTATTGTGTATGGACCCCCTAACCACACTGACGACCCCAGCGCGAACAATGTTAAACAAACTACTTTTCCTGGCCCGAAAGCTCATACCGTTACATTGGAAAGCATCTCTCCCCCCTACTTATCAGGCATGGGAAAAAGCAGTCCAAGACTTGCAAAAGGTGGAAGATCTCATAGCTAGAAGGAATGGTACCTCCAAACATTACATAAAGATTTGGCAATTATGGATTCTAGAGAATGTGTAAATGTCTGTCTGAACTCTTATATGTAACTAAGCCTTGTGTTTAAGATGTATAATACTTATAAATGTTTTACATATGGCAAAGCTACTGCTGTAAAAATGCTATCTACCTGTGTGATGTATGTTCAAAATAAACTTACCTGAACAAAAAAAAAAAGGAAACAAACATAGCAGCAACTGCTAACACTTCATAGGAACATAGATTGGTTTAAAACTACATCCTGTTAGCCTACAACTCAGCAAGAAATTGTATGACACACTGACAAATATAGAACTCCCTGGTAGTTTTGAAAATATACTGTAACATTTTATTTTTGACTTGACAGATGTCAGGATACAAGCAGAGATAATTGATGTAATTTGATGAATATTTTATTAATATTTTTGAACATGTGTTTCACATTGACGAAGCATCAGTTATTTTCTTATTTTTTCATCAATTTTACCTACTTTCTAATTCTGGACCTTTAGCAACTGAAATAAAATATTGATGTTCTGCTGATGTTGTGTTAGTATGTGTATGTGTTAGTTTCTAGTATGTAGGAAAAATAGTTTTTTTTTCCATTATCGTTGTTGTTATTATTATAATTGCTGTTGTTAATCAGCATTATTATCATCATAGCATGGATTTCCAATCCATCAGCCTCCCAGTGCTCTCTAATTACAAGTCAATAAAGATGCTGGTATTTGAGGTTAAAGAAGGACAGCAGAATGGATATCTTAACTACTGTGTGTAAGATTACCTAAATATGCAGTTATTGTCTTCCACTGCTCCCAATCATCACCAAAACGGAGTGATCAAATAAAGGTAAATAATACATATGTAACTACCTTGAATGAATAATAAATAGTTGGGATAACATACCGTTCTGTCTGTTGTTCTTACAGTGAACCCTGAGCAATGAGTGGCTTGTCTGCCTCTTGAAACTGAACATTGTTACCATGATTCTTGGTAAGAATCATACATCAAATTCTTGGAAGTTCCATAAAGTAGTCATAAATTGATGTAATGTGTTTTTATATATCTCAGTTTGCCAAATAAGTATGAAGAATGGGTACAGCATGCTGTAAAATTGTATTTTTCTTTTGTAGTTCATGGAAGAGATATCATTAGTGGATGGGGTAATGTTTTATTTTGTACCATGAGTTGTTTGGACCCTTGATAAAGGGGGTTACACTGATACCCTGAAACATTTTAATATATGGCCAGATAAATGCACTGCAGAGTGATTTGTTTATATGGGGTCTACAAGCAAGGACATAATTGTTCATTTTTCATTTGTAACTAACTTTCCTAGTAGTGATGGGCGAATTTATTCAACAGGCGCGACGCCCGCGAAAATTCGCCCGAAAAAATTCACTCCAAAAAAACGCCCGCGCAAATTCGCCTATCACTATTTCCTAGTTTTCCCTATAATCTGGCTACCCCCATAAAATGCTGTGTGCTATAACTGACATGAGAGGTTTGATTGTACTTTTTCTGCTGTATCTTTACTGTTACGCTCCTGTCTTTTTGTAAATAGTTCTATGTTCTATATTTTAGAGTAAAGATAGTTTTATCAGTAATATGTTTAAATGCATTCCCTGCTGTGTTTGTTGCAGGGATTTACAGACCCCCCGTAGAACTGCTCACATTTTACTTTGATCACTTTGTAACATGGATCTTTGAGTTTCTTTCATCTAGTGCATAAAGTTCACATTTGTGCTTTGATTACTTACACATAAATATGCTTTTCATTAGTGTACTAATTCTCCAACTCTTGGAGTAACCACTGGTTGACTTTGATGTCTTTCACCAAATATATTTATCAAACGCTTTTAATTTACCAATGTGTCTCTCTTAACTGTTAAACTATGCAACAAAACTCCCCATGCACTATTGCCTTTTCTCGCCTTATTACATTAATGGTGTAACAGCAAAAAGACATATTGTACAAAAAAGCAAGCTTAATGGTACATTATAGTTCAACCAATCTACAACTGGCATAGGTCAATCTTGCTGTGGCACACCATGCCAATGATTTTATTCTTCGATTGTTAACAACTAACCAATGACTCAATGACTCTCTCTATAGAAAGAAGGTTTTGCTTTATATTTTAATAGATTGTTATTCTTCTTCAGAGAAAGTGTTATCTATTTATCTACACTTTATTTGACAAAGACCAATGGATTCATTTTCTCTGGCAAATGGCAATAATTTACTATGACTGTGTATAGATCATTCAATCTCTGTATTGAATAATTGCTGATATAATGTTATACTTACCCAAGGCATGGTCCATAGATGCAAATAGAATATTGTTAATAGGCTGCCATAATCAGTTAATTCTGAGCTTTAGTTTATTATGTCAGTTAAGACAAACAATAAAGCAACTGCCATTGATAAGAATGAATGTAAAACCAGTTAGTATTTTAGGCACACAATCAGTTACGCCATTATATTTTAATTAAACAGAATACAAACTCAAATTAGAAATGCAATGTATTGAAAAGGGGACTCCTCAATTGGCCCTTCACTTATAGCCATCCCACTGAACCCCATTGTTGCATACCTTTATGAAACACCAGGAGCCAGGAATAGGGTAAAATGGCCACAGCATTTATTGACATTTTATCATATACATAGGACCATGCCAGCAGTGAGGCAATATTCAAAAGCCAGAATTTAGGGATGGGCGAATTTGACCCATTTGGTTTGCCGAAAATTTGCCGCCGGCGAATTTTGACGCACAGCTTTTTTTTTTATGACGCACAACACATACAAGTCTATGGGCGTCATTTTTGTGGCTAAACAAGGCGAAAAAATTCGCCCATCCGTACCAGAATTCCATAAGAGATCACAAGTATGCTCTGCGTTCCACAGTGAAGACTTGAGATCAGCACTATGTCATTCTATCCACCAATGAGTATTAGGCTGCCTCTACCTACAGAGAGGATGGCCCCCAAATCTGCTATGAGCAGGAGCTGCATCTCCCACCATGAGAGAATTTCAGCAGCCCTGCTGCCACTCCTGAATCTGCAGTGTGTCGATGATAGGAAAGCCAAGCAGGCTGTCACCTAACACAAGCAGTTGTAGCGTCTGTATCAATAAACCCACTGTATAGTCACAGGAGAGAACCTCCTTTCTCCCTCTTCTAAATTTACCTGTTCAGTACTCTGGTAAGGTCCTACCACTTAAAACTTAAAATACAGATGCAGCCACTTTGGTTTGTCTGTTTGACACAGAATATCTAAACACAGATATCCCATTTATCTCATTTAACACAGAAAACTGCGTCACAACATCCCATCTAATTAAAGCATTCACCATTGTGAACAATGGAGCTTTGGTATGCTAATGAAAAGGTTAAATGCATTAAATGAGTTAAGATGACTTAAGATAACACAGTTTCTTCAATTACCCCTGAGTCATGACGCATTTAACTCACAAATCCAAGTGGCTTCATCTGTACATTATCATATATCCACTGTTTTGATCCAGATGAAGGCAAAAATCCAACCTGAAGCCAGTGGCAATTATGCCTCAAGAGGGAAAAAAATTCCTTGGAAACATTCCCTGGATCAAGCATTTACATTTATTTAACATGAATAATATCATGCAGACTCTCACTTTGATAATGTATCACAGTACTGAAACCACAATATAACATGCAGGAAAATATCCACATTCGGTTATTATTAGATAATATAAAGAAGAGAAACGCCTGGCATTTTAAAAAATACGCAATAAATGAGGGCGGCTGGGTGGGATGTTTCTACCTGCTCAGAAGAAAAGGAAGTAAATTGCTTCTTGCTTTGACATCACATCCATCTCTTTCTCCACCCCCAGCCCAGCTTTCCCTACCTTAACTCATTCCTTCTCACCCAATAACAGCTATATCTTATTCTGCCAATCTTTAAACATAAACCAGTGTAATCTGGCTGCTGGTCATTCAAATCCCTTGTCATGTAGCCCCTGCATTTATAGCTCAAGGGCTTTCCTTTCCACTTACAGTATATGATAGCCAAGTGGATAATTATCTTGCAAACCCCCATTAACCTTTTGTTATGGCCAATTTACAGATCCAGTGCACTAGGGATATTCATCTCTAACAAAGTGTCAGTGACAAGAGAAACAGCAAAAAAGGGTAGACTGGAATGTATGAACAGATGCTGTAAAATAGGCAGCATATGGATCTATTTAATTTATGGTACTATATGCTCATTCACTTGGAATTAATCAGATTGTACTACTGTATGTTTTGTTTTGCTTTTGTTCACAGAGAAAAGTAATAAAGAACTACTTGCTGTACACACGCACATACCTGTAAAAAATGGTCAATAAGCATGTACAGTTTTTTAGAAATGATGGACATATGGATTCAACTATATAAAACTATCTGACACATCCAACAATTTCCCCTTCTCTGTAAAGTCAGTGTAGCTCTTCAGCTGACAAACTGTTGGTGATATTATCAAAGTGTTGTAATCAGCCTTGTAAATGTGAGTGCACAATTGGCAAGTGCAAGTCTGCCAACACCAGAATGGGGCAAGCCAAAATCAGATAAATGCAAATGTATGTAAACTGTCACAAATAATGGTGAAATGACTCCTCCTGTTAACATTAAATCACAAAATTCACAGTTTTGTTTTTATTTAGGAATAAAATTATATCAGTAGTTCTTATATGAATGGGGATATATATTGCTAAGGATATAGTTTGCTTGCAAGGTTGGGGTTGTCTATTTACTTTTTGCTAGCATAAAGTGATACACAGCTTTTTTTTAGCGCCCAGAATGTAGTTCTGATTATAAGTCTGGGGGGAAAATGGGTTTATTTAATGTTTCCATGCTTCTTTTGCAGTCTTAAGGTATGAAGACCAAAATTACAGAAAGATCCCATATCTGGAAATCCCCATTCTGGATAACAGGTCCCACACCTGCACATGTGTCTTTTTCTCAATATTTTATGGTACTTGTTTCCACATTTTCTAGACAAAGACGTGTATGACAGTGTGTATAATATTGTATAAAAATTGTCTGTTAATTTCCAGGACACTATACAGCCTCTCGGTATGCACAGCCGTTTTCATTTTATTAGCCATTTATGTTTAATGTCTGCATTTATATCTTTTGGCACTTTTCACTCTGTGCTACACTTGTAGTATTTGTTACACACTAAAGCTTCTTTTGGGCAGGCAGCTGCTGTTTCCATAAACTTGTGTTTCCTGGAGTGAATCTGATGAAGGATGTCAATGAAGCTGACAAGTGGTTCTAAGAATTATGCTACCTGACAAGTGACACTTTTTTAAATTCTACTTCCATCTTCTTTTTTTCTCCCCATGACATAAAGAGAACAATAAAAAAAAGGTTGCTCAATCTATTTAGAAAAACAGAGCTTGTGTCTAAGTCTTTGTCCATGCTGGAGATTTTAGAGTGTTACAAATGCCCTGCAACATCTCATATAAAGAAACAGCCAAAGTAAACATTTGTGCCGTGGAAAGCCATCTTTAAATTGCAGGAGACAGATTGTATCACTGGTTGGCAAATGATTTAAGGGATTTTATTTTGTTCTTTGTGCCATTGTAGATTTTGTGAACTAGGTTTATTAAACTCCACAGTATAAAGAGAAACATTGGTGGTGTTTTTATTTCCATGTAGCCAGTTAATGAGGATGCTCATTATATCTCTGGGATGGCACACATATCTACGGGTAATAAAAAAAAATATTTAACTCCTCAACTTCAGGTTGATGATAAAGGGGCAAATTCACTAAGATTCGTAGTTGCGCCAGGCGTAACTTCGCCGCACTTCGCCAGGCGTAGTTTCGCCGTGCTCCGCAAATTCACTAAAATCAGAAGGAAACCTTCAAAACATCAAATATTTTTTTTTTTGCCCTACACATGTGCCCACTGTATAGTTAAGTTGCCATGAGTTAGGAAATGTAGGGGGGAAGGAGGGGAGCCCAAAAAAAATTTAGATCTTTTTCAGCCTATCACCCATGATATAGAAAAAACGCCAGCGTTTTTTGGGACTTAGAAAAATTTTGAACTTTTTTTGAAGCAATCAAAGCGTTTTTTGGGATCTTTTTGGGAATGTGAACTTTTTTTGAAGCTTTGCCTGGTCTGAGGTGGCGAAGGAAGTCTAGCGTAAAAGGTAGCGTTCAGTACAATGCGCGCGTTAGTGAATTTGCGTAGTTATGTCCATTGCGCAAATTCGGCAGGCGTAAGGGTCCGAAGTAACACTAGCGAATTTACGCCAGCATCCATTGTGCTACGCTAGCGAATAAACGCTAGAGTTAGTCGTCCTTTAGTGAATTTGCCCCCCGGTGCACTGCCAAAAAGAGCTTCCTTGAAAGTGTCAGAATAAGGACTAAATAAAGGACTACCAAATAGCCAATCACAGCCCTTATTTGCCACCCCAGGAACTTTTTGCAACTTTTTTGTGGTTCATGAGTGAAAAAGGTTGGGGACCCCTGGTTTAGAGAATAGATAAGGAGAGACAGATGTCAATCCTCTTACATATGGATATTAATAAATAACTTTAATTTCATGATGTTGCACTGAAATCAAGTATCTAAAGGGCAAACATATTACTATGTATGTGTTCTGTGATCGGAAAACTATGGTAAATGCATCCCACTTTCGTTGCAGAAACAATGGACATGGAATCATATTAACACAGATTATGTGCAATTTTAAATTGCTGGATTCTCAACTTGGATGCGCAAATTCGCCAGGCGTAAGGGTGCGAAGTAACACAAGCGAATTTATACCAGCGTTCGTTAGTGAATTTGCGAAGTAACAAAAATGACCAATGCTAGCGAATTGACGCTTCGGCGCATAGTGAATTTGCCCCATAATGTTTTGCTAGAGCTGCCTTTGGGCTATGGGTGTAGCTAAAATTTGAAAATAATAATGGCATGTACTAGGATCATGTTATCTTAAGAATACACTCGGAACTGCTAGCCATCATCACATTAATCTGATGAATTGCAATAAAGTTCAAACACACTTAACACATCTTTTAGCAGTATTGGAAAGGAATCCCAAAGGGAACAATAACATAACACAATTCAATTAATGATAATTGAACTCTGTGATTTATAAGGGCACTAGTAACACTATGTGGCCCTCATTCATCAATTGGTATCAAAGTCCTATCTTGATGCAATCAGCCTATATTGTGTTGTAGAATTCTATGGTAACACAATGCTTAGAGATGGTTGCATATATCAAGGCTAAAAACACTTAGAGAGATTAGAAGCTTATACTTTCAGCTTTTATAAAGTTGTCTCCTATGGGAGTAGTCTATGTTAAAAGACTACAAATAGCAGTAACCTAACCCCCCAGTAGGATATTTGTTTAACATCAGTGATGTTCGCTGGACTGCAACAATTATGTAAGTTGGCACAATCAGGGGACCGTGCTTTTGATGATGAATGTGGGGTATATGCTTTGTGTCTGAAATCATTTATAATAAAAGAATGATCCAAAAGGTGTAAATAGAAAAACATGTCAATGATATAATAAGTAGATTCAGTTAATAGAGTTTAGGGGATTATTTATCAAATGTTGAATGTTAGAGTTTTTTATACCTCGAATAAACTCACAACTTGAATAGTTTCTTATTTAAGAAAAAACTCGAATGGAACGGAAGAGAGATGTGAAACTCAAAAACTCAAATTAATCGAGTTTTCAGCTAAAAGAAAACCTTGTAACCTCAAACCTTAATAAATAAATAAAATATGTGACTTCAGATCTCAATCACACTTATAATGATCCAATGTGTCATTGGAGAGCTAAAACAACATGCACCAAAGTGACATAGGAGTTAAAAATGTGGCACCAATGAAATCAACATGAAAAATAAATCAATCTGTAAACAAATTAAAATAAAAAAATAAACATATCAAAATCAGTTTAAATGCTTCAAATAGGAAGCCTACATACGAATTACCATTTTGATTAAATGAGGGCAGATTCATTAAGGATCGAGTTGGGTTTTCCACAAAAATTTGAGTTTTCAAGGTTATTTTTTGGTCTATCTTTTTTTTTTTTTTTGGTTAAAACTCAATTTTTTTAAAAATGTATTACTCATCTAAAACCTGACATTGAGGAGGTCATGTAGGAGTCAATGACAGAGGTCCCTTCAATCAATTGAAGCTGTTAATAGCCTTCATGATGTTCAAATTTTTTTTGGAGGGTTTTGCCCAAGAAAATTGATCAATTCAAGAAATTTGAGGGTTTTTTTGTTGAAAACACTATTTATTCGAGTTTTTTGGGTTGTTAACCCTAAACTCGCTGAATAAAGTTTTTTCCTTTCAAGTTTTTTCATAAACAAAAAACCATTCGAGTTTTGCATTCTTTTGAGGTATAAAATACTCTGTGTGTGTGGAGAGCTTAATAAAATTCGTAATAAAATATTAGTATATTTGTATGCAGATTTAAGCACCACTTTATGCGTCCCAAAAAAATGAACACAAGGCTGAGAAATATATTTCAAGTCTAGTCGTGAACCAGTTGTTTGAAATGCAGTGAATCAACTTAATTAAATGGCTAGGAAGGTCAAATTCACTTGTTTTTTTTTTTTTTTATCCCCAGAATGTGCTCTTATTTGATAAAAACACACTAGTCCTGGGTACTTATTTTCCCAGTGATACCTAGCTCCACCCTCCACCCTTCACAGTATAATACATTTCAAACTGCTGTGTTGTCCCAGGATGGTGCTGTTGAGCCCTGTGAAAATATAGCAATTTTGTTCTCTAGGGATGCCTGTCCTCTGTCCCAGCCACAAAGCCCTCTCCACCTCCATGCCCAAGCCACAACCCCACTCTGGCTCCCTGATGTGCACCTTTTTTCTTCTTGTGGCAGTGATGGGAACAAGGTAGGGAGGTGGGGGCAGTAGCAAAGGCTACCCCCAGGACACCCCCAATGGATATGATTTTTCTTGTCCATGTCAAAGGAAAGAGATACTGTATACTGTATACAAATTAAAAAAACAACTCCATTAAAATTAGGTTTAGTAAAAAAACGAATTCAGTTTTGAGTTTCATGATAATGCTCTTAAAACTCTAAAAGATCTAAAAATTTTACTAGGTTTTTTTTTTTTGCATTTCGGGTAAAATATTTTCAGTGCTCCGTGACATCTAACACAAAAAAACAATTACACAGTCTTGTTAAAAATTGCCTTTTATCTTGGTTATCATTTTTTAAAAATACATGCAAATTGCTGCCAAAATTAATAAGATTTTTGCTACATTATCTTAAATTAGTCAGTTCTTCTATTATGCATATTACCCTGTATATAGTTAATGAGATGAAAAGTTAGTAGTATTTTCTACAAAATCCAGTTTCATTATCTTTCTTAATAACTTCAGCTATATAGAAAAAAATATATGGTCATAGCAGTAATTTTCATTTATGGCAATAACATTTTTTTTGTTCCCTTTTGATAATTTTAATTTTACTAAAAAGAAAAGTGTGTCTCTTTATTTCCAGTTTTTGTTATTACATATATTTTTAGGATTCGTTTTGACATTTCGCTAATACAATTTACAGCCTACATAAAAAATTCAGTTTTATTATGGAAGACTTTCCTCCTGCTATGTCTGAAAAACACTTCAGTATGGGGTACTGTGTACTGATCTGGTTGCATTATCTTGTCCTTACAGTGGCAGAATAATTCAAAAAGCTGAACAATTTTATACCAGAATTAGAATTGGGCTGTACCTATGCTAAATTACTTTTAGGGACAGATGTATCAAGGGTTGAATTTCGAGTTAATAGGAGTTTGTAAAAACTCCCATAAAGTGCCATAAACTCCCATGAACTCATAATGAAAAAAAAATGACCAATCAAAAAGTTTCATAGATTTCAATGTATTGTGCTTTAAACAAGTCGTGCAGAAAAAAAGTTGCATGGTCACCACAAAAAAAAATATTCATTGACTTAATGAGTAATGTATCTCAATTAATCAGTAGTAGTAAGCGAACTTGAAACATTTGCAGATGCTGCCACTTTGCAGAGTGATTTGTCTAAACTGGAAAACTGGGCAGCAAACTGGAAAATGAGGTTCAATTTTGATAAATGCAAGGTTATGCACTTTGGCAGAAATAATATAAATGCAAGTTATACACTAAATGGCAGTGTGTTGGGAGTTTCCTTAAATGAGAAGGATCTAGGGGTCTTTGTAGATAACACCTTGTCTAATTCTGGGCAGTGTCATTCTGTGGCTACTAAAGCAAATAAAGTTCTGTCTTGCATAAAAAAGGGCATTAACTCAAGGGATGAAAACATAATTATGCCTCTTTATAGGTCCCTGGTAAGGCCTCATCTGGAGTATGCAGTGCAGTTTTGGACTCCAGTCCTTAAGAGGGATATAAATGAGCTGGAGAGAGTGCAGAGACGTGCAACTAAATTGGTTAGAGGGACGGAAGACTTAAATTATGAGGGTAGACTGTCAAGGTTGGGGTTGTTTTCTCTGGAAAAAAGGCGCTTGCGAGGGGACATGATTACACTTTACAAGTACATTAGAGGACATTATAGACAAATGGCAGGGGACCTTTTTACCCATAAAGTGGATCACCGTATCAGAGGCCACCCCTTTAGACTAGAAGAAAAGAACTTTCATTTGAAGCAACGTATGGGGTTCTTCACAGTCAGGACAGTGAGGTTGTGGAATGCACTGCCGGGTGATGTTGTGATGGCTGATTCAGTTAATGCCTTTAAGAATGGCTTGGATGATTTTTTGGACAGACATAATATCAAAGGCTATTGTGATACTAAGCTCTATAGTTAGTATGGGTATATAGAATTTAATTAAAAGTAGAGAGGGGTGTATGTATGGATGCTGGGTTTTCATTTGGAGGGGTTGAACTTGATGGACTTTGTCTTTTTTCAACCCAATTTAACTATGTAACTATGTAACTATTACAATTTGCTCCTTTACACTATGCTATAACTGTTTTTATATGGAAAAAAGTCAGCTGTAAAAAACTCAAATCAGTGTAGTGAAAAATTTGAATAATCAAATTGATTGAGTTTTTGGTGAAGAAAACACTTGAATCACAAGTTTTTTAGTGAAACCAACTGAAAAGATCATGAAGGCTACAAATCTTCAAATGGTTCAAGGGACCTCTGCAATTGATTTCTACATGACATTGACAGGTTTTAGCTGAGTATTTTCAGATTAGAGCTATTTCCAGCTTTGTGGTATAATAAATCTCTAAAAAAATGTTAAAAACTTTTTTTAAACCTGAAAATTTGAGATTTAACTGAAAAATACCTGTGAAAACTGAAATTTGTCGGGTAAAAATGAACTCAACATTTGATATATAAACCCTCTAATACAAAACCTCACCAGGCAAAAGTTGTTGAGGTCCTATAGAAGTCAATGGGTCCTGCACTGCTCTTATTGGACCATTTAAAATTGGTTTTGACTTTTAGAATTATAGAGTTGTTCGTGTTTTTTACAGATTCATACTTTTGGATCTTTTAATAAATTCCATGGCATTCATGGTTTTAGAGAATGTGAGTTTAGTTGTGGTTTCAAAAACCACTAAACCCATGAAAATGAGACTTGATAAATAGAACTCTACATTATGAACTGGAAGAACAAGTAACTGACAGCAGCCCACAACATGTGTTATTTCAGCAGAAAAGAGTATGCGGAAATACTTGGAACATCTTTGAAGGCACAAATCTTCACAGAGATGAAGGGCTATGGTCAAAATGAACCTAACCTTGCTATTAATACATCCATTAGTGAAATTAATGCACATTAGCCCCCAATATATTCTCTTTGTATATATGTTTTTGTACCATGTGTACCATGCATTTTGTTACTGTATTTCATCCTATTCATAATGTTATTATTTTTCTCACACTAGCACTAAAAAATTATAGAAAGGAGGAAAATCACCAATTGAAATAGTTAACCTTGTACTAAATATTTGCATTAAAACTGCTTTTGTTGAAAAAGTGTTTTATAGAATATTTGGCAAATGTTTGTAATGTTTTTGCTTTTTTTAAATTATTTTTAACAATTAGTTACATCTTTAAATAACACTGAAATATTAGTATTTTATACTATATTTACTGTATCAAATACAATGAAATAATTAAATCTTACAATAATAATAATAATAATAATAATAATATATCTTGTGTTTATTCTTAATAATACATGAAAAAAGAACTTCTGTCCTTTAAATGCCTCAGACATTTTCCTATCCTGCTAACCATAAACACTGTTAAAAAGGACATCCCATCCCTTTTAATTTAGATGAAAAATGAGGGCTGATTTGTTAAGTGAAAATACATATACATTTTTTTAGATTAAAAATTTGCTTTTGTTCATCTATTATCTACAAATAAATTATTTCCTTATTAAGATTTACTTATTTTATATTTCACTTCCTTTTGTTTTAAGACTAGGGGATCAGACAAATCCTACTTCTGTTTTTCTGTCTGTGAAATTATCCAGCCCAGTTACAGGCTGGAGAGTCATCCGCTTGGCTGTGAACCCCAGTGCATCCTTTGGAGAGAGGGAGTGCCTGACTTTGGAGACTTTTGTACAGGGTCTCCAACAGAGCTTAACAGGGGTCGTATGCTGCAACATCCAGCCAGAACCAGTTCATGTGAGACTGCCCAAGCTGGTGTGTCTGTAGAACTATGGAGAGAGCCTATTCGGTTCCCTGCCAAGTTGCTAGAGACTGGTGGAAGGAGGTGAAAGCTGGCACTGGTGAGATTGATCCTGCTGCAAATCTGCCTGTAATCTCCAGTGTGACTGCCTCTGAGAGCACCCCGGTGAGTGAGCCACCCAAGGGAGTATACTGGCAAGGATACAAATGTGGGGCCCCAATTTGAGGACAGGTCGTGTGCATTTATCTGCTATGTGGGAGTGGCTAAGTTCCAAAGGGGGAGGTACTTTTGGGAAAGGTAGCACTACCTGGGGGAAGGGACATTCTATTTGAACTGAACTGTGTGGTTATTGTCAGGGGCCTATTGGCTCCTAGCAGGGAAGTCGGGACCAAGGAGGAAGCTTAGGAGTTAAATCCAAGTTCACAGTATCCAAAGGGGTCAGGCGTAAGCGTAGTCAAGTTCAGTCAATCGTTCAATAAGGCAGGCAGTAAGGATCAGAATCAGGGTCTAACAGAGGGTCAGGAATCCAAGAAACAACAATTAAGGAATTTAGGAAACTCAGGAACACAAGTCAGCAATTCCTATAATTGGGCATTGAACCCATGACCTGGAAGTCATGACATCATTGCACTGGCCTCAAGACGCGATGATGGAGACAGAGAGAGGGAGCACCATTGGGCACTCCTGACAGTACCCCGTCCCCCAGGAGGGGCCACTGGACCACCACCTTGTGGTTTCTTTGGGAACTGCTTGTAGAAGTCACATACCAGTCGAGGATCATGGACATCAGCCTGTTTTATCCAAGAGCACTCCTCCTCTGGATCCTGTAGAGATTCTTGAGTCCAAAATCTTCTCTACTGTGTATCCTTGTTGACCGTCTGACCGTCTTGTTGACAATCTCCACAATGGGGAATGGACCCACAAATTTTAGACCCAACTTGGGTAAAGAAACTTTGAGATGAATGTGTCTCATTGAAAGACACACTTTGTCCTCAACTTTATATAAAAGGGAAAATTTCTGTCTTTGGTTCGCATAATTCTTGTGGGAAAAGGAACTTTTCTCCAAATTGGCTTTGGTAGCTGACCAAATGGCAGACATGTGGGATACATGATCATCAGCTGCTGGAACATCAGACAAGAGGAAGTCTTGAGGGAAGGGTTGTGGACGCTGCCCATACACGGTCAAGACGTTAGGAATGGCTGTTTTGATTTGCAGATAGGAGTCAGGGTGCTGAGTAACTTAGAATATTTATTATATATAACAAAACTATATGCAGCCTTATGCAGAAAATTATATACAGCAAGAAAAATACAAATCCAGATGTAGGCAGAAAAAAACAAGTCCAAAAACAAGCTGAAATTCAAGGGCGGGCGTCAGACAAACAGAATCAGATTCAGGCAAAAAGATTAAGACAGGCAGAGTTCATGCAATGTCCAATATCAGGCCATGGTCGATTCCGGGAAGTCAAAAACAGATCAAGAAGGGATACAAGGGAACAGGAATGGAACAAGGATTACTGGGATTTCTTCAGGAGCAGTAAAACTGGATATCAGGACTCAAAACAAGAATTCTAGATAACAGGTTTCAGGAACAAGACAGGAATCACGAGGCTTGGAGTCAGCGGTTTTAGCTAATAATCCAGCAACGGGGGGTTGGGGGAACAGGCTTAAGTAGTGCTTTAATTCATAATTGCCCTCAGATGGATCGAGGGCATGCCCTAGGACAGACTGACCTGGAGGCAGCAAAGCAGCAGTCCTATTAGAACCAGGCCAAACCCAACCGCCACAAAATCTTTCACATCCTTCCGAAGAGTTGGCCACCAAAGGAGATGACTAATGAGCTCAAAGGTCTTTTGGTATGTGAATGTCCAGCTTGCTTGGAACAGTGGCGGAACTCGGGTGGCACGTATACCATACTTATGGGGGTATCAGCAGAAGCGGAGGACTGGACAGATAGGATCTGGCTGGCCAGTTGAAGGAACAATGAAGAGACAATCTTTGTGGGAGGAACAATTGCAGATGTGCCCCTCAGGAATGATGCTTCTGGATAGGGCACCAGCCTTTTGGTACCTTGAGCCAGGGTGATATGTAAGGACAAAATTGAATCGTGTGAAGAAGAGCGCCCACTGAGCCTGACGAGGATTTAGTCTATTGTCTATGATTGTTGTAAATGGTGACAGGATGAGGGGCTCCTTCCAGGAAGTGCCGCCACTCCTTGAGTGCAAGTTTAATTGCCAGAAGCTGACGATTCCCAACATCATAATTTTGCTCAGCAGGAGAGACTTTCTTCGAGAAATGGGCACAAGGGTTTAATTTCCCTTCTGCGACTTGTCTCAGAGAGAGGATAGCTCCAGCCCCGACGTCAGAAGCATCTACTTCAATAAAGAAAGGTTGTAGGAGGTCAAGATGTCGAAGGACCGGAGCAGAAGCAAATAAGTCTTTCAGGGACTGAAAGGTCTCCAAAGCATGAAGGGGCCAGGCATTAGATTTTATTCCCTTTCGAATGAGAGCCAAGATAGGTGTGATATGAGAGGAGAACTCCTTGATAAATTATCAGTAGTAGTTAGCGAAACCAACAACCATTGTTAGACGGGTCAGTCCCCATTTCAGATCTACAAGAAAAAAGGTTTTTATAGGAGCGCTGAGTGGCGCCTTCACACAGGTGCATCTAGCGGAGCCTTCATGCATGCGCGTTTGGCGACACAGTAGGGGGGCACATCATGGTCGGTCAGAGGGGAGCCCTGGACAGTAGTCCCGGTGGGCCCCGGGCCCCCAGTCTGACCCTGCCAATAAATCTTTGAATGGCCTTGGCGCCTGTGGGGAGAGGCCAATCTTGGATTGCTGTAACCTTGGAATGATCCATCTCGAATCCCTCATGAGAGATAATGTAACCCAGGAAGGGAATCTTAGGAAATTCGAAGACACACTTCTCCAGCTTGGCAAAAAGGGAGAAGATTAAAATGTTGTTCAAGTACACGACTATGGATTGCCCCAGCCCATCTCTGAAGATGTCATTTGCTAATTCTTGGAAGACAGCCGGGGCATTGCAGAGGCCAAAGTGCATTGCCAGATATTCATAATGCCCATCTCTGGTGTTGAATGCCGTCCCATTCATCACCCTCTCAGATGCAGATAAGTTTGTACACTCCTCGAAGATCCAACTTAATAAAGATCTTAGTCCCTCTGAGTTGATTGAAGAGCTCAGAGATGAGAGGCAGAGGGTATTGGTTTCTTGTTCAAGCCCCTGTAGTCTATACAGGGATGCAATCCGCCATCCTTCTTCTCCACAAAGAAGAACCCTGCCCCTGCCGAAGAAGATGAAGGTCTAATGAATGCTATCTGGAGGTTATCTTGGATATAATCCCTTATCGCAGAAGTCTTTGTAGGAGATGAGGGTAGATATGACCTCTGGGGAGCATGGTACCAGGAAGAAGTTTGATGGGACAATCATAGGAGTGATGAGGAGGGAGAATCTCTGCAGACTTCTTGCAGAAGAGATCTGAAAAGTCCTTGTACACTGTGGGCAATAACTGAAGATCCGCTGCAGTGAGGGACACCTGATGAATGAACTTAGCAGTCAAACAGTTCTTCTGACAAAAAGGGCTCCAATGAGATATCTGGTTGGCTGACCGGTCAATAGAAGGATTATGCAGACGGAGCCAGGGTAGACCCAGTACTACAGGAGTTGATGGACAGTTTATTAAAAGAAAAGATAATTTCTCTCAATGTAGGGATCCGACTGTCAGTGAAAGTTCTCCAGTTGTCTCTGAGATTATCTCAGAAGTTAGCGGTCAATCATCAATCACCAAAACCCTCAGAGAATTAGACAGAGGGAATAGCGGAATCCTCAGGAACTTGGCAAAAGCAGTTTCCATGAAATCTCCTGCAGCCCCGGAATCAAGAAAAGCTGAAACATTGATAGTCTTGTCAGGTACCCGAATTTGTAAAGGCAAAAGAAATCGCTGAGAGTTCTTTTGGGACACAGGTTCGATACCACCCAGGCAACGTTCTCCAGTTCTAACTGAGCATGGAGATCTTCCCAGCTTCACAGGACAGTCGTTGGCAAAATTGGTTTTACTGCCACAATATCGACACAATCCAGCCAGCCGTCTCCTGAGTTTCTCTTGTTAAGAGAGGTGCATCTGACCAATCTGCATAGGTTCCTCCAAAGGAGTGACATGAGGAGGAGATGCAGGAGCAGGAAGGAGGGGTTACTGAAAGCCTGATGCCAGAGCCAGCAGAAATCTTCTACTATGCTCCTTACCAGATTGGTGCTCCCAAAATCTGGTGTCTACCTTGATGGCGAGGGAAATCAGATCTTCAAATTGCTTGGGACTCTCCCTGGAGACAAGGTCATCTTTGAGTCTGCTAGATAAACCTTGATAGAAGACAGCCCCATAAGCCTCGTTGTTCCAATTGGTTTTGGCCATCAAGGTTCTAAAGTCAATAGAGTACTCACTGGCACTGCAATATCTCTGCCGAATATGTAGGAGGCAGAATGAGGCGACACGACCCAGGGCTTCAAACACAGTTCGGAAAGACTGGAGAAAAGCTTTGGCATTGAAGGCCAGTGGAGAATTCTTCTCCCAGAGAGGTGTTGCCCACTCTGGCAGTTTACCCTCCAAATGGGACATCACATACTGCACCTTGGCTCATTCACTGGAGTATTGTGAGGGTTGAAACTCGAACTGGATCAGACACTGAGTAACGAAACATCTGCAGGCTTGAGGATAGCCATTATAGCGAGGCAGAGGAAGGATCCACGATGAAATTGCTGTGGGAGTAGCAACCGCTGCGGGAGGATTTCCAGTGGCTGGGGACACAGAAGACATGCGGGAGAGAAGTGCCTTTAGTACTTGCCCTATGCAGTTCTGTTGGGCTGCATAAGCTTCCATGCAGGACATTAATCCTTGAAGAGCTCTTTCGACATCAGACGGAGCTTCCTTAGTGGGGTACATGGCTCGATTATTCTGTCAGGGGCCTATCGGCTCCTATCAGAGAAGTCCAGACCAAGGAGGAAGCTTAGGGGTTAAATCAAAGTTTGCGGTATCCATGGGGTCAAGCGTAAGTGTAGTCAAGTTCAGGCAAGAGTTCAATAAGGCAAGCAGCAATGATCAGAACCCAGGAACACAAGTCAGCAATTCCTATAATCGGACATTGAACCCGTGACCTGGAAGTCATTTTATTTTCAATTTTCGCACCAGGCTTGTGACGTCATCATGCCTGCATCAAGGAGCTGGCATCGGCCCAGGTGGGTCATGGGCGCCGACATCTTGGACACGCAACCACTGGAGACAGGCGCGCCATCGGGTGCACCTGAAAGTTATTAACCCCTTCCAGAGGATTTGGACTTTGATAATAAAAAGGACTGTGTTGAAGAAACAGTCAGGCACCTGATAGTGAGATAGGTAGGTCCCACATGTCCCCAGTGCAGGAGTGCATTGTGTATAAAGTCTATATTTGTTTCATTTGCAAACTGTGTATTTTATTTTTCCTAGTGGAACCCCCCTGAGGTGTGCTCCTCAGGCATTGCACTGTAGATCCCAGTTCCCAGTACTTTCCATATGCAAAAGGGACTCAAGGCCCCTGGATTGCCAAGGGTTTATTTCTACTTAAAGAGACAGACATATGTGGATTATTATTATCCATCCTGCACATTTATGCAGTGCTTTACAGAAATTCTTCATAATTTACATCTGTTCCTGGACCAGTGGAGCTTACAATCTAATTTCCCTGTCGTATTCAATATGGTCAAATTTATCATGAACTAGTTAACTAGTCTGTTTGCTTTTGGAATGTAGGAAGAAATCCACACAGAAAGAGCATACAAGCTCCTTACAGAGAGTCCTTAGGCCAGAACTGAACTGTGGCCTGAAGTGCCACTGCACTGCCAAGCCGACTGTTGCTAAGCTACCTGTTAATTAAATTAGAAAAAAAAATGTTATCCAAGAAAAAAGTTTAGTTGTTACTGTAAGTATAGCTTCTGTAGAAAGGTTGCATTACTGGAATGTTTAGAACTCATTACAATTGCTTAGAAGACAACTCATGAGCGAGACCAACTAGTGGCATCCAGTGTTTTGCTTTGAATGATATAAGCAAGCTCTATGTTGGTCTTGCAGTTACTGCATTTTGGCGTTACTCTGTGCTCCATCTTAATTTAATAATATGTTTTCAGCATTAAGTGTGCTCATTCATTTTAATGAAATATCCCCTTTATCTGTCTGGTAGAGCATGAATGTGTTACCTGATGTGATAACTATTATACATGTGATTTAAAAAAAACTTAGACTATTTGTGGGACCCACATAATGAATATAACTGAGCATGTTGACTGAATAAGAATGCTCATAGTGATTTATTGAACAGTATGTGATTTTTATCATAGCACTGAAAGATGCCATGGTAACGTATCTCTATTAATCTCTTTCTGCACAATTAGGATTAATACACAACCCCAACGTCAAGAGGAAAACAGAGAGAGAGAGAAAAATACTCTTAATATTAAGTCATATGCGATTCCTTCAGAGCAGTGCACTGAAGGTAAATAATATTAATGCTTGAGTAATAAATCACACCAGAGTCAGGGCAGACCAATAAATAATGCCTATCATTTTTCTTATGCAGCACCAGTAAAGTCAGCAATGTCTTTGCATGCTAAAATATTATTTACTGGGGTTATAGAATAGAACCGGTTTAGTCCTTATTAATATTTTACATATAGCTATACTTAATATAACTTATTTTTCTCTATTTTAAATTGCCATACGTATGTTTATTACTGATAAGAAAGGGACAATTTTCAGATTGCTTTTCAGTAAAGCACACAGTGTGAACTTTCTAAATGTTCCCAATGGCAAATATATTTTGCAAGTGATGTAAAAATAAACACAAACTGCTTTTACCATTTTCAAGATAATTGGCATTGTGTTTATTGGCTTCTAGTAATTTTTCAAATACATATACATTGCTTTGCTGTCAATAGTTGTGTTCCTTTGCATATGAAACATCCATTCTCACTGGCAGCCACTGTTCATTATGGCACAGTTTCTTTGCAGGTATCCAATGGCATTTAAAAAAGACTCTGATTTAGTCATAGCTGTATTGACTGTATTGTTCATTAACACATAGAAATTATTTGAGCAATGCTCGTCATCACTGTATGGTATACTAACATTATTGTAATAAAATTAGAGTTATTAATAAATATACTGCTTTTGTAGATTAAATATGCTACATTTCTTGTTTAGGTGTAAGAAGGAAACTTATCGCGAAAATGAAAATTTAATA
The DNA here is from genome assembly GCA_038501925.1 of Xenopus petersii. Taxonomy (NCBI): domain Eukaryota; kingdom Metazoa; phylum Chordata; class Amphibia; order Anura; family Pipidae; genus Xenopus; species Xenopus petersii. The sequence goes on from CM076686.1 coordinate 92,268,222, forward strand.
TAAGCTTCATCATACTGAAATAAGAAACTTTGTAAACACAATCAATTAAAGGGGAATGCCACAAAAACCTAACTTAAGCTTTTTGAAAAGTAAACATAATTTCAAGCAACTTTTCAATATGTATAATTTAAGATAAGATGCAGACTTTTCATGATTTTAATGGTTTCTGACAGTTCCCTAAGCCTAGCCCCCTGTTGATCTTTCTGACTACTTTGCTGAGCTGGCTGACTACTGTTAATTTGTATCAATAGCCAGCTGTCCTTAGACTGCATCCTCCAAACCCCACAATTCACTGCACATGTGATTTCAATAAGGAAAGGAACATCACAGTGCAATGCATTGTGGGTTCTGTAGTTCCTGCATGCTGTCTGTAAGCTGTGGAGAAGTTGTTACACTTTGTAACATCAGTGTTTTAGTCCCTCCTTCCCTGCCAGGATTTCAAATGACGCAGAAAGAAAAGAACTGTTAAACAGCTCGATTTCAGCATAACAAATGGCTATTTATTCATACTTTTTGAAGAAACAGGTAATTGTGATAGATATATTAGGGATTTCTGGGTTATGTGGGCCTCTTTATCAAATATTGGTTTGGAAGCCAGAGTTCCCCTTTAAATATTCTGCATTGTTTCTGAAATAATTAAGTCCATCTTCACTATCCCTCTCTCAGCATCTGTTTCTCTTCATTCTGTCTTCTTGCAGCAGTTGGGTGTCAGATATTCATTGCCAGTTAGATCCAATATATCTTATGGGGGGGGGGGCTTCCTTTCCTAGCAGATGAATTAGAGCTCAATCAAATAAATGATTCCAGGACATTCAAAATCTAACAAAATAACTGCATTTTGCACAAATTCTGCATGTAGAGAGACAGGATTTCTGGGGATTTTAATAGAGTGAACAATAATACATCTTCTAGGTAAAAGGAGCTCACTAAAAGATAAATTGGACACCCAACTGCTGCATGAAGAGAGATAAAGAGAAACAGATGCTGAGAGAGGGATAGTAAAGATAAAGATTATTTCAGAAACAGTACAGCATTTTTAATTGATTGTTTTTAGAAAGTTTTGTATTTCAATATGCTGGAGCTTATATTCAATTTTCATTTTCACAATAGTTCCCATTTAATTAAAGAGTTGGATATACTTTCTTAGAAATATTAATCAAATGTTTATATCTAGGTTTTTTTTTTTTGCTTAAATAAATAACGATTATGTCTGCACATTGCACAATTATACAATTTTAAAAGTCACTGCTTCCCCTAAATGTTGCTTACCCCCCCATAAGTAGGGCTTTATATTTTAAATTAATTGACACTAAATGGCTAATTTATCAAAGGTCGAATGTTAGATGTTCTTTTTTTACCTCAAATGAACTCAAATAACCTCGAAAATCAAATGGCATCTTATTTAAGAAAATTCTAACAAATGTTACCAACCTGAAAACTCAAATCTAATTTGAACACAATTCAAAGGCAATTAGAATCAAGTTTTTCGCAAAAAAAAAACCTTGAATGTCAGGAAGACTAATAACTTCTTCAAATAGGTCAGCAGAACTTTGCCATTGACTTCTACATGAACCCGTAAGGTTTTGGGTGGCAAGCTATCAAATTTAAGTTACTTCCAGGGTAGGGGGATGATAAATACTGGATTTGAATTCATATTTCAAATTTTTAATTTGAAAAATAAAATGTTTTTAAATTCGACTGATCTGTACTGATCCTATTGGATAGTTTTTAATCAATTTGGACTTTAAGATTTAGATTTTTTTTTTGCTAAAGGGCCTTTTTACTAACAAAAGAATTTATATTTTTTTTCAATAAATCTATAAAAACTGTGTTTTTTCTATATTTCTGTAAAACTAAAAATTCAAGATTCATTAAGGGGGTTATTTATCAAAAGTCAAATTTTAGCGTTTTTTATACCTCAAATGAACTCGAATGAACTCACAACTCAAATGGTTTCTAATTTATGAAAAAACTTGAATGGAAAAAACTCAATTCAGTGAGATTGGGGTTAACAACCTAAAAACTCAAATTAATCGAGCTTTTGGCAGAAAAAAACTTGAATCGCTGAAATCGATCGAGTTTTTGGACAAAACCCTCATAGTTACATAGTAACATAGTAAGTTAGGTTGAAAAAAGACTCATGTCCATCAAGTTCAACCTAAAGCCTAAAGCCTCTCCAATTTGCCTTAGTGGGGGGGGGGGAATTCCTTCCTGACTCCAAAATGGCAATCGGACTAGTCCCTGGATGAACTTGTACTATGAGCTATCTTCCATAACCCTGTATTTGCTCCCTGTGCTAAAAAGCCATTCAACCCCTTCTTAAAGCTATCTAATGTATCAGCCAGAACAACTGATTCAGGGAGAGAATTCCACTGCTTCACAGCTCTCACTGCAAAAAACTCCTTCCGAATATTTAGGTGAAACCTCTTTTCTTCTAAACGGAATGGGTGACCTTGTGTCAGCTGGAAAGAGATTATTATATGATCCCCTTATATATTTATACAGTACATAGTTATCATATCACCCCTTAAATGCCTCTTACATTTATCAACACTGAATCTTATTTGCCACTTAGCTGCCCAGATTGCCAGATTGTCAAATTGCAAGGATGCCACATCCTGGATGGAATTAATAAGGCTGGATAGTTTTGTCTCGTCTGCAAACACTGATACATTACTTACAATACCCTCCCCTAAGTCATTAATAAACAAGTTAAACAAAAATGGACCCAAAGCCATGCTGATTGCTGCTCATAATGGCATTCACTAGGACAAAATTTTGAACGTCATCCCTTAACAAGCCTTCAAATAATTTGCCCACCACAGATGTCAAATTTACTGGCCTATAATTGCCAGGCTGAGATAGTAATCCCTTTTAAAATATTGGAATAACATCAGCTTTTCTCCAATCCATAGGTACTATACCAGATGAAAGCAAATCTGAGAAAATCAGAAATAGGGGCTGGTCTAAAACTAAACTAAGCTCTCTTAGAACCCGGGAGTGTATGCCATCAGGCCCTGGAGCCTTGTTTACATTAATTTTTATTAAAGCTTTATGGCTCATATCCTGAGTCAGCCACTGACTAGACTGAGCTGAGCCATCAGTGCAGCTATGAAGTGAGCCTATTAATATATTTAAAAAAACTTTTTAGGGTTAGTTTTCACCTCCACCTCTATTAGCTCTTCATTTCCTTTCTTTGCCTTCTGGATTGCTGATTTACAACGTTTATTACAGTGTTTATATTCAGTAAATGCAGCTTCTGTCCCAACAGATTTGTAGTTTTTAAATGCCTTTCTCTTCTTTACTTTTAACTTCTTGACTTCTGTATTAAGCCACATAGGATGATTCTTAGACCTTCTACATTTACTCCTTAAGGGAACATTTCTGTTCTGTGTTTGTAGCTGAAAACTTAATGCCCCAATCAATGCTCTGAAGGGCAGCCCTCACAGCACTGAAATTAACTTTTCTGAAATCCATGGTTTTTGTTGCCCCAGTGTATTTTTGTTTTTTTGCACCAGACATTAAATGATATAACATTATGGTCACTATTTCCCAGGGGTTCCACAACTTGCACATTGCTATAAGTTCTGGGTCATTTGAGATCACTAGATCCAGAATAGCATTTTTACTGGTTGGCTCCTCAACAACCTGTGCCATAAAATTGTCATGCAGCAAGTTTATAAACTTGTTCCCATTAACTGATCTGGCATTATTGTTGCTCCAGTCAATATCTGTGTAATTAAAATCCCCCATTATCATTACTTTACCCAAACTAGCAGCCTTTTCTATTTGCATCAGGAGCTTAGCCTTCTCACTTACATTAGGGGGTCTATAGCATACTCCTACAATTAATTTGCTGGAGTCTTTACAATTGGTGAAGAACTCTACCCATATGACTTCTGCACTCTCATTTTCTTACATAACCTCTTACTTTGTATAAGCTTTTAAATCCTGCCTAACAAATAGACAACCCTCCTCCTTTTCTGTGGCCTCTGTCTCTCCGAAGTACAAAGTATAGCCACTGATATTTACTGCCCAGTCATGCGACTCATTCAGCCATGTTTCGGCCACACCAATCACATCATATTTTCCCTCCAGCACCAGCACCTGCAGCTCTCCCATTTTACCAGTCAGACTCCTTGCATTTGCAAGCATAAATTTAATACTGGTACCATATTGAAGGCTAGTAACATCTTTAAATGGCGATTTCCAGCTTCGGAATATAATAAATCTTAGAAAATGTTGTTTTATTTTTTAATCACAGTTTTTTTAACCGGAAAGTCATTTTTTGATCAAATTTCATCGAAATTTTGATCGAACCTTAATAAAACTGCCCCAAGCATAGAAACCACAAAAACTTTTAATACAAAACTTCTTGAGGTAAAAGTTGTTGGTGCTATAAAAGTCAGTGGAAGCTATGCTGATTCTATTGGACAATTTTTAATCAATTTGGGTTTTAGAGATTCTCTGGGTTTTTTTTGCTATTAATTTGTCTGAAAAACTAAAATGTTTAGAGGTTTTAGAGGTATTTGTATTTTTTTCGGATTGTTCTGCTTTTTTTTTTTCACTTGTGCTTTTTACTTTTCATGATATCCATAGTTTTAAAAGTCAGATTTATAAAAAAAAATCATGAGATTTTCGTGATTTTTGCATTCAGAGTTTAGTAAATAACCCCCTAGGTGTTTATTCCTTTTAAAAAATAATAAAATAATTTGTTGGCTCGTTATGAATATGTTTGAAACATATCTGATCACTTTTTGTCATCAAATCCTTTTTATTTTTGAACCACTAACTCTGGTTCTTTTAGTCAATTAGGGGTTACATATGCTAATATAGTATCATAACCACAATACACATACAGTAGTTAATTTTATATGAACATTTTGTATGAACAAAATGATGCATGAATATTGTTGAAGATACTGTATTTGATGTATATTAAAAGTGCTTAAAGCAAAACTGCAACTATTTAAGTGCTTGAAGCAAACCCTAATTTGACAACAAACTTGTGACTCATGATTTACTGAATCAAACTGCATGCTGTAAAGTTCAGTTTAGTCTCCAAGAAAGAGTTGAGCAGCATTTTGTTTAAAATCCTTGGTGAATAATTACTCAGATATGGCAAATGTCCAACTGCAAGTCAAAAAAGAGATTATGATGAGAAGGGCATATCTTCCTCTAGAGAAAATACTGAAAATAAAAGATGTAAACAAGTTAGAAATAACTACAGTACATTGAAATTATCCTGTCTGTGCATACATATGTGTTCATAAAGCATTACCGAAACGTTGATGTTTGGTGGCTGAATAAAAGGGGATATTCCCCGACTGCATTAATCAGCGTGTGTGCGGATCCGTTTCTTATACACATTGGTTGCTAAGGGACCCGGCCGGGTCAACGGAAGGAATGCACCACCGATTGCAGGATTGGTGAACTACAGGTGTGCTGTAGGAGAATTACATCATGATTTAGTTAAAACAGCTCACAAGAAATGTCATGCAGTGTTTACATTTTATACTCTTTAAATAAGTAATTCCAAGGTAAAAGGCCAGAGACTCAGGCCACAATATGTGTAAAGGCCACAAAGGCCCGGGCCTAGAGTGGCAAGATTTTAGGAGGCAGCATACCACCCAACCATACCCACCTTGGTTCGGAAGCACTTGTGATTCGCAGGAGATACAATCGTTATTAAAATTTCCTGTGCACCAATCCCCAGTGCTCCAGGCCTGATGCTGAAAATTTGTGCATGTGCACAAAGGAAGAGGAGGGGACACGGGCGATGAATGGCAGCGGGCATAGGGACACCTGCTATATAAAATAGGCCCTGCAGAGACTGCATTGACAAATGAAACAAGCAATTAAAAAAAATCACCCCCCCATCAAACAGTTCTACTTAGCACTGTCTGAAAGAGGGCAGTTAAGCCATTTACCAAATAAACCACTGACCACCTTATGTAATAAAACACATTAATTTTGCTTTTGGTGGTTAAACATGTAGACATATTTGTTGTGGATATTTTTATACTGCTCCAGATCCTCAGAATATCTGGTGGATTAGCATACTGCTACAGGGACCTGAACATATCTAAAATTACACTTTTGTAGTAACCTAAAAAAGCGCTCTAGAGTCTAAGAGGCACATTTATCCTCAAAGTGTGAAATTAGAGCTCATAGCAGTAACATTATAATCATTATAAAAATTATTCAAATAATGAACTCTAACTTTGACCCATTGATAAATACACCTCTAAAAATCCCATAGAAATGAAGATAGAGTATTAAACTTTATTGTGGTTAGTAGGGATGAGTGAAATATTTTGCTGCATTTCACAAAGTTTGTATAGACTCTAATTAAAAAAATATTTTGCAGTTTGAAAAATTATGGAACACAAAAACACCCATTGACTTCAATGCATTTGGCAATTTTTTTGCTGTTTCGCTAATTGCCCTTCAGTAGCGGTGAGCTCTTATTTTACACTTTGATAAATCTGCCCCTAAGGTCCACAAACTCGGTACCTTCTCTCTCTGCTTTTTTCCAGATTCCTATATTTTTTACCCCACTCCTGCTCTGTAACAGACCTTGAGCGCATTCCTTTCTCTTTCCGTAACCACTGTCCTTGTCAAAAATGCCCTTGCCTTATTTTTACTCTGTCTGCTGCTATTTTTATCTGCTGGCCTTCACTTTCATCCAACATGACCTGGTAGTCCGTTCCTAAAGTAAAGTAAACATTTATGTAAATGTATCTGATTAATATTGACTATGGGCCAATCTGTCCCGTTACGCTTCACCGAATAATTAGTGAAACGGTGAAGAAATTCGTGAAACACTGAAAATTTGTGAAACGCAATTTTTGACGCCAGCGTCAATTTTTATACATGCCACTATTTTGTCCAAATGCATAAAAGTCAATGGGCGTCCGAATAATTTTGACGAGCGTCAATTTTCGTTGTTGCGGCAGATTTTTCGTTGGTGAAATTTTGAAGCAGTTTCGTGAAAACATTAGCAGGCATCAAAACGCAGATATTCGCCACAAATCCTTGCCTGGAAAATTTATTCACTGTATGTTATTATTCTTATCACACATTCAAAATATTTTGTTTGCTAATGTGACCTAAAGTAGCATGGGGAAGAGTTGATTTTGTGGGTTGTGGGCACAATTCAGTTTTGTGGGCACAATTCAGTTACCATAGAAACAAATATTTGTTCAGATATGGTACTTAGCCAATAACTGATATTCATTCATTTCCTATAAGTCTCACTCTCTACCCAAACAATACAGGAACTTACTGCACTGAATATATTCACCAAGTTAAACTTACATTAACCCCAATACAACACTGAGCAACTCTACTGCTTGCCAATTAATTTAATGCCAGCAGTCATTTAATTATGAATGGCTGTTCATAGTTAGGCCACCTCGTGGATGGAAAGTTGCCAGCAAGATCCTTGAAATGTCTAGAAGAAAAAAATATCTATTAGGTTTTTGACATTTTCAATAAGACCATATACTCTGACTTAAGTACTGATTAAGCCAATGCTAATTATTGTGCCAATTAAATTCACACTTGCTGTCTTATTTTTAGTATAACCCTGGCATGTTAGATATGTCCTGACAATTTTTGGTGACAGTGCAGTTGTCATACTCATGTGGCAGCAAGTCCATAATAAAAAAAACTTTATATGAGAGCTACAGTATTAACCTGGAATGTGTGGATCAGTTGTTTTCCTTCAAGGGAAATGTATGCCCTCAGCCTGCTCAAAGACATGATTATCATAATTTTACTGCCTACACCAAAACATGTGAATAACTCTGCTGCAAATTATGTATAAAATGAAATATCTAAAAAGCTGAGTAAAGTTTACCAGCATAGCAAGAACGTTATTATATTAACTTTTCTTAATAAAATGAATTGGGTGGTGGTGATAAGTGGGTTTCTAAGCATAATACATATGTCAGCCATTCATTATAAATGTTTAGTCTGTCCTGTTGGGGTATGCTACAATCGGAATACAATTTGTACACAACACATGATCCTTTGAAAGCAAAACATCTAAGAAAGTTACTCTTCATATAATTAGCACATCTGAGTGAAATCATAATTACTATATCAATTACAGTTAGGGGCCTATTTACTTATGCTTGAGCTAGAGCATTCAGGTACTGAAATCATACGGGTTCCTAAACTTACTTGTGGTTTCCACATCCGAATTGTTACAGATCATGTTTTCCCCCCGACAAAAGAATAAAAAGTTAATCATGTTTTCAACATCAAACTTTTTGTTGAAAAATCCACTTGGGGAAAAAAATGATCGGCAGCAACTAAATGTATTAGGATGTGGAAACCACTTATTTTAATAACCCAATGCTCACGCCCAGAGGCCGAGCTTTAGTAAAACAGCCCCTTAGGTTTACAGACAAGAGCCAAATTCTTTTTTGACCAGTAAAAGTTTTAGAATACAGTGCATAAAACAGTATAAAAATCAGAGATGGTAAATTACATTATGAAGTGCATCAAGGTGAGATCAACATTCCAAGATCACAGTCAAAAATTTACATCAAAATGTCAATGAAAAGTTAAACAATACAAATGTGAAATGTCCAAGACACTGGACTAGCAATGATTATGCTTTGTCGCTTATATGAAGAAGAAGAATTTTGCATTTATTCATTTATTATAATGAACTGGAATTTATACTTAGGATTTATTATTATTCATTCATCAGCTTTGGAGGATACAAAGGCCAAAATTGGAAGTTCTTTATCTCACTCAATGTTTAAGGTAATGATTACTTTTAGTGGAAACAGGACTGTGCATATTTTTGGTCTAATATGGCAGTTTAACTTTGGGACACTGCAGAAAATATCATTGTTGGTTAATATTCGGAAAACATAGAAATGATGAAATTAAATGTGTTATATATTTTAAATGTTAATGTTAAATGTAAACTAATTCAATTTGTTGTAAATGTTTAACTTTAAAGCCAGCTCTCCAAAGTCTGCTCCTGTTACATTTTCATTGTACAGTTTACAACTGTACAACTTACTTATCTATGAAATAATATAATATTTTATTTATATTGTATAATATTATATATGTATTTACATATATTATATATAGTGATGGTTGAATTTGGGGTGTTTCGTCTAAAAATTCCAGATTTTTTTTTTGGAAGCCGGCGCACATTCGCCAGTGTAAATGCGCCAGCATTTCGTGAATTTATTCGCCGGCGGTGAATTGCCGGAATTGGCTGCGAATTCGAGCCTGTCGAATAAATTCTCCTATAACTAATTATATAATAATATATTTTTCAAAAAATGCTCAATGTTTGAACATGACTTACTAAGTCTGACATATACACTGAGCCAATAGAAGTAGTTGAGTTTTTTGGAATACTGTTAATATTGCACAAATGATTATTCTTCACCTGCTCATTTAATTTATCTGTTCCTGTTTCCAAGCTGTTTTATTACTTGTAGCCTTATGAACATTATGTTGTTTTGCTGCAGTATAATTACATTATAGGCTTGCAAAGCATGCTCATGCATATTTTATCCTGCCTTGTCATTCACATTTGAACACTTGTTTTGAATTTTTTAACAAACCACATTTGTAACTTAGAATATACAGTAGGTACATTACACAATGATAATGTTACATTTTAATCTCCAAGAGAATAAAGGAAAAAATATTTAAATAATTTAAATACAATGTATTTATTTAATGTTTGATAGATCTCTCTTATTTTTCCATTAAATCAAATTAAATTACTGACATTAACCAATAAAAATTATAATGACACCAAGGGGCATATTTACTAAAGACTAAATAACAATTCTCAGGGACATCGCCAATTAACTTAAAGGCGAATAACACAATTCAGTTATGAAAAAGCTCAGTGCTAGAGGAGTTTTGCAAGGTTTTGCCAGGAGAATTTTCGCTCAAGCGAACAATTGTTAATCTGCAAATTTATTGAAGTCTGAAAGTTTCTATTCGTTACCCATTTTTCCAAAGTCTATTTTGACAGGTTCTGCCTGGTGAATTAACAATGTGAAGCTACATCCTATATCAGTGACATCATATCCCGTATTTCAAAAAAGTCAGAAAAAAAGACAAAACACTGGTGTTTGTTCATATTTTATTGTCTGAATATGTTTACAAATTGTAACTGTTAAATATATGTTAACACTTTTTTAACCATTTGAACTCATGCCACATTTTTTTAGGGTAGGCTCGTGTCTAGGACAATAGAGGATCTATATTATCTTTATTTTGCTTCCTTGGAGAATTTAATAATAAGTGGTCAATTTTTTTGGCAATTTCACCAACATTACAAATAAATCCATACATGACCTTTATATACCCATCATATTTAAATTGATGTAAACATACAGTAACAAAACTTTTGCTAGGAAGAAAGTAATGCTAGAAAAAATTTGCTAAGAAACTGTACCCCAGTGTTCTCTTGCTGAGACGAAATTATGCAATTTTAATACATTTTGTCACAAAATAACAACTGACATAGTTGCACAATGTATGACAAAATTCGCTCATCAGTAAATATACTCCCAAATGAGAATCAGTGGACTGAGTCAACAGTCAATAGGCAGAAGCCTTAGGTGATGATTAATGACATTTTGCAATAATTTTTTATTTAGTGCATTTAAAATGTGGAAAGGTGTTGCCACCTTTTGTTCATACCTTCAACAGGTATTTTATTAAGATTAGAGGGACATTGATACAATCTTGTTATTACTTGAAATGTGTTTCTTGAGTATCACTAAAGAATCTTAATTTGTGGGTTATTATGAAGATTTTGTTCCATTCATGTTATGGGAATATACCACATTTCCCTTACCAAATTAGACTATGGGGGTCATTTACTTAAATCAAATTCTGATTTGTTGTCCACAAATCTCTAAAAATGTGTGGTTTAATATTAAACCACTGTAAATTAATTTGGACTTTTAGAGGTTTCTGTATTTTTTTGTTTTTTAACACATCGTTCAGTGTCATTTTCAATTTGTATTTTTTTATTTGAATTTTTAAATAAATCTCACAACATTCATAGTTTTAGCGTTTGTGACTTTAGTCATGGTTTCAAAAACCTCTAAAACCACTGAAATACAACCTTTGATAAATAGGCCCCTAAGGTCTGGTGTTTGAGTAAAACTAACTCTTGGAAGCTTTTGGGTAAAGAGTAGATAAATTAAATGTTGGAGAATCTTTTTGAATACACAATTATTAAAATCTGTCAGTGGGCCCTAGGTTTCAATTTTGTTTTGAATGGCCTCAGTCATTGTTTTAGCAACAGCTCAGTATTTTGGTATTAACTATACTCTTCTTTATAGGGTTCGTGTTGACAGATCACATATCTGCTGGATGCTTTGTGCATTTTACAACCAGTTCATAGCAGGAAAAATCTTACTAAATAGGGGAGAATTCCTATAACAAAATGGTCCAATGGTGAAGGATAGCAATGCACGGTGTCTGACCTTGTGTCTAAGAGCTATATTAAAACAAATAAGAAAATATAAATAATTATAATTATATTAAGTATAAATGCAGATAGAAAATCTATATGCAGATGTTACTATCCATAGATTGTAAAAATATTAAGGAATTAAGAAACAAAATGGTATCTGTAGTATCCAGCCAAACAATATAACAAATATATACAATGTTACTATGAATAATGGGGCACATGAAATAATTAAGCCATGCTCACTATATCATATATACCATATGATCAGAATTTTTAATATCTACTATATCTCCTTCATGTCTCTGACCTCAGAAGCAAGAAGATTAATAATAAAATGATCTTGAAACATTCACATTAAAGTTCCCATCTTATTGCTAGAAATATGGTACTTCTAATTAGTTACAGGTTTAATGGTATCAGTCTCTCTCAGAACATGTTATAGAAAAATTACAATTCTACTACAGTCCTGCCCTATAAATCATACCTTTCAGTTGTGCATATTCCTAGCCGTTCATTTAACCTCTTAGCAAACAGATCAGAATTTGTTTTGAAAATGTTTTTGATACTAATTAAATATACAGAATAGTATTATATATATATATATATATATATATATATATATATATATATATATATATATATATATAATTTATTCACTATTTGTTAACCCTAAAGGTAATATATTTCATCTGACTCTTCTATATATATCTTATATATGACCTGTTGGATGCACAGATTTCAATTTGTTGATCCTCCATACCTCCCTTTTTTTAAAAAAAATGTAATTCCCCTGTCTCTTGAGGGGTTGGCACACTTTTCAATACCATGAATTTTAGTTGGTAAGAGGTATGGCCTTTTTCCACAAAGTGCTTTAAAACAGGTAATGACGTATTGCCCAAGTTAATGGCTGACCTGTGTTGTGATATACATGACTTTACCATCTGCGTGGTCTCACCTATATAGAAGAGACCACACAGACAGATCAGCACGTATATCACAATTTTGGAAATACACATGTAATAATCCCGTACCTGCACTCTATGTCCTGTCAAGGGATGAACAAATTGTTTTCCCTTGTGCACAAAAGGACAATGATTGCAGTTCAAGCAGGGATACATGCCTTTTGACTTGACTCCCAAAAAGTCTCTTTGGCTTTTTTCTTAATCCTGAGATTGGAAGAGGTCACTGAGGATCCTATTGTCCTGCCCTTTTGATAAGAGACTAAAGGCATTGATGTAAATTCCTGTACTGTAGGATAGGCATTACTCAGAATATACCAATGTTTTCACAAAATTGCCTTCCCCATTTAAACAAAACAAGGATTGTTTGTCCATATATTACAATTTATTTATGCTGGCCACCTACATCAAAGTCACCCCTGGTCTGGCCAGTTGTACACTCACTTTCATCTGATTCATTCTACTGCTTCATTATATATTTTACAAAGGAACTAATTGTACCTGCAATTTGCTATCTTAATGCAGAAATTGTGAAATGGAATATGTTTCATTAGCGCAAAAGCATTTGCAAAGACCATTATCGACCAAGACTTTCATTGTTTGTGTCCTTTATTGAACGATTTTAGACTTCAACAACTTCCTCACAAAGTTTGAGACAAAACTGTGTTTGTGAGACATGTTCAGTGTATGTAATACAAATTCACAATTACAAAGTGTTTTTAGCATCAAATTATTAAACGAAACTCCAGAGCACATGTTAACGCTAATCTTCTCTTAGCGACAATGAGCAATGTAATATTTGCCAGCAAATGATTTTGCATTGAGAGCAGTGCTAAACATTTGGAAAAATACAATTTTAAATATAACTTTAAATTATATTCCATCTTAAATGTCTTAATAGCCTTAATACATTAATAATTAGTTGAGTGCAGAGGACCCGTTGTATGAATTTCGTGATCACTCCTTCATTGCACCCCCCTTTTAATTGCAAATTTTTTTTGACATGTCATTTTTGCAACAAAACAAGGTGAAAAATTTGCCCATCCCTAGTGGCCAATAAAAGACCAACAATTTGGGAGCAAGCAAATTGCAGGTAAAACGTGGTCCTGTGTAGAATGTATACACAGGGACAGAGTGATCATTTCAGCTGTTTATAATAGCCATCTTTATTGGATGCATTCCTGGTCATTCAATATCTCAGTTTTTCTATTTACAAATCCAACTCACCTCTGAGGGTCAGCCAGCAATTGTCTGTTAGATTTAGGCTCCAAAATGCAAACCATATTTTGTTCCAAGCCTTGCATCTCTAGATTTTCTATCCTTTCCTGCTCCACTGCTGTCAGTCAGATAATCAATCTTGTATTAGATAAATTCAATGCAGAACATCAGTAAATCTACTATGGTTCCAGCGTACTTTAGGGAACTGCAGCAATAACCAGAGTTGTGTAAGCATGACTGTCTCATTACATTTGTAACAATTGAGCAAAGAGGCTCAAAGCTGTCATTTTGTGATACAGGAAAATCATCAAATAACTTTCTTTTGAGTGACTATCAAATTATAGATTGCCTCGCCTTGCAGGAAGAAGGTTAAGATAGACTGTCTAAATGAACCACCTAACCACTGCTGCACATAGTTGATATCTTGCATGGCTGATGTCTTAATGATTTTCAAAAGTCCTGTTATTTGTATAAACTGCATTTAAATATCAGGGATTTAGTGTTTTTGTTTAAAAACATATAGATGATTAATTTATTTGATTTTTCTTTTTGTAACATATGAGGATAGCAAGTGCAAAGGGGTTTATAGTGCAAATCATACTCATGTGTATTCTTCTGCAGAAAAGTTCTTCAATATGGATCTTGTCATTGATACCTAACAAACTTTTAGCAGGGTAAGCAGGAATGTTTGCTCATTGGAAACCATACATTAAACTTAGATCACCATACACTAAGGGGGTCATTTAAGATCAATCAGATTTTTCACAAATCTCAAAAAATGTGTGTATTCCCATTTATTTTTAAAAATCTCAAAACATTTAAGATTTATTAAGGGGCAGAGATTTATCACAACTTGACCATGGAAACAGTTCTAATTCAAATATTAGCCACCTTACACCTGTTGAGTTCATTTACAAGTCAATGGCAGAGGTCCATTGAACCATTTCAATATGTTGATTGCATTCCTGAGATTCAAGTTTTTTTTCACAGTTAAACTCGATTTTCCTTTTCCTATTTGATCAAATATTAAACATCCGAGTTTTTTCATAAATATCCTCCCATTCAAGTTGTGAGTACATTCTAATTTATTAGAGAAAACAAAATTCGCATAAATTCGAAATTCACCCTTTGATAAATAACCCCCTTATTGCAAAAACCATGAAAATCACTAATATAAAACTTTGTAAAAAGGTAAAAGTTGTCAAAGTCCTATAGAAGTCAATGGGAGCTGCGCTGATCATTTTGGACCTCTCTAAATCATTTCAGGCTTTTAGAGGTTTTCTTGTTTTTTTTTCTCTAAGAAGTGTCAAAAAAACTTGAATTTTTAGAGGTTTTCTGATTTTTATACACCAGAGTTCAGCGTAATTCTTCATTCGCACTTTTTTCATTCAGATTCTTAACTAAATGTCATGAAATTTAGGGGTTATTCAAGTTGATTTTTTTTGGTCAAAAATCAAATTTTTCTGTAAAATCTGCTCGGGTTCTGAATGCTTATTTATTATTACATTTCTCAGATTTTTTCATATGATTTTCACGATTTTATCTGAATTTTCTCCCAAAATCTCAGAAAACTTCGGGGTATTGCACGAAACCCAGCACACATCAAAAAATCATCGGACTTCTCCCATTGACTTATATGCAACCTCAACAGGTCTGAGATGCCAGATTTTCAGATTCTGACTTTTCTATCCTCAGGGTTTAATAAATTCCAAAAAAAATATAATTTTTTAAAAGTCTGATTTTATATTGATTTCTGCATTCTGAGTTTAGTAAATAACCTAAGTTTTTTGATTAATAGGCCCCCACAGGGCTGATTTATGAAAGTTCATAGAAAGTTAGTAATTTATTAAGTGTAAAAACTATAAAATCTACAAATACAAAAGTATGGCTGTCAAGTTCATGTAGAAGTCAATAGAAGCTCCCTTTATTTTCTTTCAAAGATAAGTCTTTCATTTGTGGTTTTAGAGTTTTTTGGAGACTGAAATATTCATTGTCATACAAATTTTTTTACAGCTATTTTGTTCATACTTGCTCATATCTTTTAATAACTTTCATGGCATTTATGATTTTGAAGAAATAGAGTTTAATTGTGGTTTAAAAAAATAAATCTCTAATACCATTAAACTTTGACCTTTAGTAAATGGGCTTCCCTGTAATTGTGCCTACACCATTCACAAGACAAAATGCTCATAAGTGCATTAAAGAAATGTCTACCATGCACCAAATAAAATGGAACGCAACTCAGGGGAGTGCCATTCACAGTCTGACATACTTCTTTGTGTTTCATCATGAAGGTGCAAGGGGTTGTGTTTGTACTGTAGGGTGCTATAAAAAGGGGAAGGATGCCTGGTGGACAAAAAACACTTTGCACATTGTTCTGCTTTTCTGAAAATGAGCACTGGAGCTAAAATGCTGTTAATAAATACTGAATCTATTTAGAGTAAGAAAATGTTTTCCACACAGCAAGTAATGAAAAGTTTAGTGTGTTACTCAAATAGCAGTTAATGTCTTTTGTCAGAGGCTGTACTGAAAGTCTGAAAGAGCTATTGGCAATTAAAGTTAATGGTTTCAGTTCCATTTTACCTATAACTGCAGCCCCAAAAGCTGGCAATTAGAGAACAACTATTAAAAAGGCCATCTAGTTAAATTAAAGGGCTGTATTTCATAAAAATGTTAGTACCTTTTCCTAAGACCTGTATGAGTGACCTTTGGATTGCAACTCTGACTTCAACATCCATTTCCATCATCAGCATGAAAAATGTCTTTTAAATGTGCTTTATTGAATAGCTAGATAGAGCTCTATGTTTAAATTAAATTGTGCCAACTATTTAATTTCATTATAGTGCTGTTGCGTAGTGATTTACATTACTGTTCCAAGAAACTTGACTAGGAAAAAAATGTGAGCTCTAAATGAAAGCTAAGAATTGGTTGGAATGTTAGATGTGGCAAAATAGTGACAGTTTGTGCATGCATGAATTTAAAGGACTTTTTCTACTGAAAAGCGCATGTACCAGAATTATTAGGCATGTCTGACAGGGGCCTTGCGGCTCCAAGTACAGAGAAGTCTGGACCAAGGAGGAAGCTGTAGGGTTAAAACCAAGTTCACAGTAGCAAAGGGGTCAGGCGTGGCATAGTCAGGATTCAAGCAAAAGTTCAATAAGCAGGCAGCAAGGATCGTAGTCAGGGTCATAGCAAGTGGTCAGAAATCCAGGAATCGATAAAGTAGGAATTTAGAAACACCAAGGAACAATATTCAGCATGACCTATAATCAGACATTGAACCAGTGACCTTGGTGTCCTTTTAATTCAAATTTTCACTCCAGATGCATGACATCATCGTGTCTGCCTCACAGCGCTGCTATCCACATGGTGGCTATGGGCGGTGCCAGCTTGAATGCATGCCGACGGAGACGGGAGTGCCATCAGGCGTCCTGAAAAATGTCTCACTGAGGTGAATAAAAGTTGCAGAAAAAAGTGTTTGGCCCTTTCATACCTGCTCCAGGTGGCCCCAGGGTTCCTCAGCATCAACAGCCAACATGCTCAACATTTGCATTTACTTTAGCATGATTTCGCTTGAGGCTGTATTTGTAAATGACCCATAAAATAAGCTTTTCATAATAATTTCCCTTAATGCTATCCCTGGTAGATTGCTCATATTGTGAATTCAAAATGCATAGTAATGCATAGAAAATATAGGGCTCCACATACCTCCAGTCATTTTCCTGAATGGTATTTAAATGCTCTGCTGTTTTTTTCCCCAAAATTATTTACAGTTTAATTATTCTGTGTTCTTCTATTTAGTATAAAGTGATTAGTCCATATACAGTAGTTGCTTATCCAAAATATTGCAATCATATTCATTTCAAGAACAAAGACATATGTTTACTTCCAAGGTACTTTAATTGCTTTGGAGGTAACGAATTAGTGAACGATAAATACGAGTATAACTGGAGAAACATATGAAGGGAATCTTAGCCTTCTTATAAATAGAATTTACTTTATCTTTATTTCATTATAAGGTCCTGATTTTTTAATATTAGCAAAAGATGAACTAACAAATACAAAATCTAACTTTGTTGCTGCAAAAAAAAGCAACATAATAATTCAAACAATGAGAGTAACAGCTAAAAGCTGGTTAATAACCATTGTGTGATGGTATGAAAGGTTATTTGAATGAAGGACACCCTACGGGATTGGAACAAGTCATTCTGTATTCTGCACAAACAGCAAATGATTAGGGCTAGGATTCTAAATAAGTCATTATTATCATTCAAAATATACATTTCTAGATAATAGACCCTTGAGAATCCCACTGAAATTAAATATTCACATCTTTACTCTCTTTAGTGTCTTATACTTCTCAAGTAGATGTCAGAAATATATCTTAAATGCTCCAAATTACGCTAATGACTGCAAAAATACTACTTTAGGTAAGGTGGTAATTATGCAAAATTAGCTTTCAAAGTGCAGTGAGTAAAACTAAAGCCATTAGGGTTATTTCTAGATAAAATTTGTTATAGGTATTTTTTATGCTTATAAATGAAATATGAATTGATTATGCTTATGATCATGTTTTGAAGGCTTATTACTTGAATCATACAGTTGGACTTGCAAGTTTAAAAGAAATTGTCACACTTTGATATGTTGATCGATTTTGCATTATTTCTAAAATCACTTTTCTCTTGCCATGTGGTGGCTGAAAGATTTCCATTTGCTTTTACATTTGACATTTAAAGATAATTAATCTTTGAAACTAGACTGAAGCCTTGGAGAAAATCCCAATGATCAATTGTTTTAAGTTCATACCTCTGTCTGATCAGAACAAAGAGTGACTTGTAAATTGGGAATGCATTATCTGTACAAGATATACACGTATGTAAAAACATGAAGTATCCACTGTTTTGCCTATGTGTGCTTAATAAAAATGTACACATATCATAGTCTTAGGGGCAGAGTTACCAAACTGTGAAATTAAAGTGCACCAAAGAAAATCTCCTCCATCTTCTATTATCTCCTATGGGATTTGAGAAATGCATTTAGAAAATGGTGAACTCTTTCACCCATTGATAAATATGCTTATAATAATACCATAGGACTGAATAGAAAGTGGGTGAGTTTTTCTGTGGTGAGTTCAAATTTCACACTTTGATAGATCTGCCCCTTAATCTACCAGACCTCCTGTCGTTACTTTTACCATTTTTGAGGCATGTTTCATTGATGTGAAAATACATTGATTGATATTGGTTTTCATTCCAGTGATATGAGTTTTCTGATATGATTTACTTTGAAAGTAGCAGAGGCAACCCCACTCTGTAGCCAGTCTTTGCCATATATAGGAAATATAACAGGGCAGACAAACAACCACCATGGTATAAGAAGAAGGCCACTCAATATGTGCTCAACATATATTCTTTAATTAGCCTCTTTCTACTTAACCTTAGTGGTCCATGGCAGTATCCATCAGGTATTTAACACTATTTCACTGTTCTGCCTCTTGAAGGAGAAAAAAAAGAAAGACATGATGCCACTCCCACTTCTCATGTTTTGCGTCCATGTATTATGTAAAAAAAAAAAAAATTAGAACAGTATGTACTATACTCCCTACACCCTAGATACGTTCTATTTTATTTTAACTGGTTTTACACAACCTTTAATTCTAATTGAATGTCTGAACTAATTTGTTTCAATATCACACTAGGGATATCAACAGAAAGTAAGAATTAGTAAAACTTGTGCTCATAAAATGCATACAGAATAAACAAGGCACTCTCAAGTAGCATTTTCCCTAGTGTGTTTGTCCATCTGTTTTATTTCATATTGAATATTGGTGTACAGCATTTGCTTTCCGACAATATAAAGAATAAACAAACCTTTGTTTTTAATTTCTGAAATTATTCTAAATAGGGCCTAGAATGACATATATTCTGCCCTATATTCAGTCTGATTTTGTTTCTAAATTACAAGATATAACTGCAGCTCATATCACCTACTTCCTTTTTTCACTATTCTTTACTCTACCTCCTTTTCTTCTCTGTGCTTTTCTTCTCTCTTGACCATGAAGACGATTAAAGAGCTGATTGCTGTGCAAACCTGACAAGTAAGCTCCAGCATGCAAACACAGTGCATTCCTATTACTTATTCCCTTGAATTTCACCCCCAAGAACGATGGTCAGACAACTTAGCTGCACATTAACTATGGTAGTGAAACGGTGCAGAAGCATTATGTATTAATATTCATATAAACTAGCACTTTATTTTGATTTAACATACTGTTTGCAGAAATATAGCAGGCTGTATTGACACCTAATGACTCCAGAAAAAATGAGGGGAAAAAATCCCAATGCATTTGGCATACACAGCAAAAAACATCATATTGACTGTAATGCGTTCTGTGGTTTATAACATTTTTTGGCAAATGGGGCAGTCTTGCTCATCAGTAATCATTCATGTCTATCCCTGTTACAGGTGCTTTCTGTCTAAACTCTTGCTCACAGTGTGAAGAGAGGGGTACCAGGAGGAAAACATTGCAAGCATGGGGAGAACAAACAAACTCTCTGCAGATAGTGCCCTGGTTGGAAACAAACCAAGAACTCCAGTGATGCAGGGAGACAATGTTAAACACTGTGGAAGTGTACTACCCATGTGAAACTCTCAAAATAATGCTTTATCCAGGATTTGTGCTATCAATACATTTGATGCATTATTCACTTTCTAGCCCGGCAGTTTGGGACATTTTGCAGACTCCATAGTCTTTCATTGGTGGTAACATCTTGGGTCAAATTAATTGCAACTTGGTATGGCCCGAGCAAGTGGCAAAAGCAAATTTAACTTCTGTTAATCTGGATAGGCCTAGGTTCTGAATGAGAAACATATAGGGGGCACATTTACTATGGGTCAAAATCGGAAAAAAATGGGTCAAAAAGGAAAAATCGTTCGATCGAACGATTAAATACTTTGAATCAAATGATTCAAAGGATTTTAATCCATCGATCGAACGATTTTTCCTTCGATCAGAAATTGCTAGAAAAGCCTTCCCCATAGGTTAACATTGGTGCTCGGTAGGTTTTAGGCGGCGAAGTAGGTGGTCAAAGTTTTTTTTAAAGAGACAGTGTTCGACTATCGAATGGTCGAATAGTCAATCGATTTTTAGTTTGAATCGCTCGATTCGAAGCCGAAGGTTGAAGTAGCCAATTCGATGGTTGAAGTAGCCAAAAAAATACTTTGAAATTCAAAGTATTTTTCATTCTAATCCTTCACTTGAGCTAAGTAAATGTGCCCCATAGTGTGAGAGCAGTAATGGGAACACTGAATGAAATCCATACAACTTAGATGAAGGCTTTTTCATGTACCATTAAGATACAGATAGATGTGGAAGGGTGTATATGCTTTCTGTAGACTGTGGTAAGCTTCAACTGGGACAGTTTATTTTTTGCTCTATTGCTCTTACTAGTATGTAACCAGTGGAAACTTTGGGGGATGCTTTGAAGTACGAGGGTATTGCAATGTCCTCCTTTCTGGCTGCTATAGATATTGGATTATTGGATTTAGAGCAAAGTGCCCTACTACATTGCAGATTAATATATAATATATATAACTTATCTTTAGGTCCCTCTTCCTATTTGCTATAGTGAAAACTCCTGCAACTAGAATTCCAAACTGGAGAACAAAGGTTAAACCATTTTTTATGAAAAATAATAAAATTCAAATGAACTGTCTAAGCATACCACTGTCTGCATCATACTAAAAGTTAATTTCAAGGTGAAGACCTCTTATTAAATGAAATGCCCACCACATTTCTATCCACATTTGTCTTGATGCAGTACATTAGATCATTATACTTTTGTAAATATATTACTTACTTCTGACCTAATGTACTATAATGATGCTGAAGACTAAAATGTCAAATAACGGCATGATATATTGCCTCAAGTGCTTCCTGCTTTTTTAACATCAAGTATGAGGAAGTATAATTTATTTAAGTAGATAAAAGGCTGTCCATTATTTAATTAGAATGGTGGGTAGAAGTCGGGAGTTCTTTACAAAATGCTTTAAATGTATTGTAGTTAGACATAGAAGGCATTGTACTCCATTGTAATGTACCTAAATCCGAACACAGTTAAATAAAACATATAAATGCTCTGGGAAGCTTGAGAGCAAATATCAGTTTTGTGTTTAAAGATTATCAATTGGCTCATTTATGTTTTTATATTATAGTCTAATGGTTGCAGAGTACCTGGTATATCCATTGAGTCCATGTGCAGATGGCAGACTATAAAAATCTTTGTTTTCTGTTTAATGGATAAACTCACACAGTGATGTTATTTGCAAGTTGGGACTTTTTGATTATTTAAAAATTTACAAAAGTATATTTTTCTTTCTTCAGATTTGCATCTCTTTTTTTTTTTTTGCTTGCTTTCTTTTTTGTTTATTACATAAATGTATCTGTTAATAGCCAATATTGTTATTTCTTTGTGAACTATTACTTTTTACTCGGTAAAGCTGCTATCTATTAAGGGATTTCTTTTTTATTCCAAGCTGCGAGGCATAACTGTTAATGAGACTGCCAAATTTGCAGGGCTTTCAAGATTTATTTGTTGTACTGAATACAATGTCAAGTGGAAAAGTTAGTGGTTGTTTTAACGCTGACAGCATGAGACATTGAGGAGAATATGTGAAAGCTTACATAGATCATTTCTAAAATTAATTTAACAATGTCAGCCATTACAACATTTTTTTTTCATTTCTAAATGGAAATATAAAAAAAGGCCAGCAAGAGAAATACAGTACAAAGGCTAAACATTTGCTTTTTTTTGTAAAAGACATGCTATTGATCAAAGCAGGCCTATGAGGATATTAGGAATATTAGGATATGGGAATAATATACTAAAGTGAGTGCATCCCATGCTAGTCCACTGCAAGTTTTGAACATTTAAATGACAATTTACTGAATATGAAGATTTTCATTCATCCAGGTCATGGTATATTCTAAAACAACTGGACTTGATGAGTAATCATTGGAAATGTTTCACTACTCATCTGGGCAGCTTCTTCAGTTCAACTGACTAGTATGAGAAGTCCTCAATATACAAACTCTTCAATCACATTGGCACATTATAACTCTTCAAAGAGGTGACACTTGAAACTCACAGAGGGTTCAGAACACTTAACACATTCATTCACAAGTAACACCTGTTTCTAGGAGTTGTATGATACTTTGGTAATCCTATCACAGTAATCCCACAGAATCCACCTCTGTGAGTTTTAATTGCAGTTTAATTGAGTTTTAATTTTCTTCCTCTTACTATGACTAAAACGTGCAAATTTCCTGTGAATATACTATGCATAATGTTAAAAATACTTTGGGAAGTTTGGACCTTCTGATTTATATATGAGGTCTTAATGCAAAGCACATTTCTAAATGCAATTGCCATGATTCTTTTACCCATAATGCAGCATTTTCCTCAGAATTCCAGCATATGTGTGGTCACCAGGGGGAGCTGCACCTGATGAAATTGTGGCAAATTTGTCAAAATTTACACAAGAGAGGTGCAAGAGAGGTGCACCACATTCTTTTGGAGCATCTGCAGTGCACTTATTGGCAGGACCGACATCAGAAATCGCAGGACCCCATACGACAAAATGTCCTGGGCACCCTGGGCTGCACCCACTGCAAGCCCCACCTACAGGTCCGCCCTCCCCACCCCCACAGGTCTGCCCCCCACCACACAGTAAAAAAAAACAAAATACATTTTGGTGGCTAGGGTTCCCACATGTTAATAAAAAATAAAAAGATATTGGTGGTCAGGGCCCTCCATAAAAAAACATTTGTGGCCAGGGCCCCCCATTAAAAAATATTGGTGGCTAGGACCCCACATGAGAAAAGAAAAATTGGTGGCCAGCCCCCCCCCCACATTATGAGAAAATTGGTGCCAGGGCCCTTAAACGTCCATGCCTTCCTGAAGTCAGCAGCTCTCAGAAAAATGGGTAAGTGTGGTGTTGCAGGGCCCGCCTTACCCTTGGGGCCCCCTACAACTCTCCCCCCTGTCCCCCTCTGATGGCTGCCCTGCTTATTGTCCCAGGCCACTGTGGGAACCCTCCTGGTTCAGATGTGCTGGTAGCTCCAGGGTCTCCCAGCATCAATAGGCATCAAGTCTTGTGGTTCAAAACGGTATGCAGGCAGGGGTGCCAATTGCAGCTATACAGAAGTACAAAGAGCGCATAGTGATGCAAGTACTGTACCGTTAATGAATGTGATTTGTCTGGGAAATGTGCGATACTGCAACTGCAGTGCAGAAAGTAAATTACCCCCTTGAACTTTGCTGATTATAACAAGAAAGAAATATTTATTTTATAGGTATACAAACTTTGCTATTCTGAGGATGTAATTATATGTTCATACGTGCCTCAGTTCCATCCCTTTCTTTTTAACCATAAGCTGTTTAGAATAGGGAGATATATCAAGATGTAACTGTAGACTACAGGGGTCATTTACAACCAGAAACCCAGTTGAGCTTGCACAAATTTCTTCACTGCAAAAAAAGTGCCCATAGACTCCAATGTATCTTGCAAAAAAAAGTTTCTATGAGAAAAAAGTTACAAACTCACTGGGAAAAAAGCCCTTTTACTTAAATACTTTTTAAATACATTTTTTAATAAATTTTTCATAAATTTTAGCCAAATTGAAACAGGACAGATTCACACATCACTATTCTCTACAGTTAGTTGCACATTAAACCCTAATCATTAAAGGTACAAAAAGGGACTATATAATTGCACTCTTATCCAACAACATTCTAATGTAAAGCAAGTTGGCACTAAACTTCCCCAGATATTCTTCCCTCTTTACTCATTTGCATGTTTCTGCTTTTAAGACAACATAAATTGAAATACAAAATTTGGAATTTTAAATGAAACCCAGTAGACAGTTAAATTTCAGCTTTCAAAATACTTCATATAATCTAGTGACAAGTGCCTCTTCAATATTTTGTGCTCTTGAAAAAAATTCCATTAAACATCCAACACAAGCAACTTTATATCTATAGGATTTGAAACACTCTGCTTTTTAATTATGGGAAGCACTACAGTTCTTACATGATAATTATGTAAATTAGGCTAATTCACTATAAATCTTAAAAGTCACACAAGGAAATGCATACAGGGCACAATACACTGCAAACAATGTACAATTAATAAAATATTGCATTCCTCTCAAGCAATACAGGTATTCTCTGCTTCTTATTTCTTTTAGCCATCACTGACAGAGATAAATTCATTTTCAACTTTTTCTGGGATCCTAGCCAAAATGTTGTATACAGCATATCGTATATTCAGCGGAAACACCAGCACCCAAGCACCTTGTTTGACTGGAGATTAGAACAAAAAAGAAGCTTTCAACAATATCTTCTGTAATCTGCTGTGCTTTACAGGAATAACCTGTACTAATATGTAATGATCTATAACAATTGCAATGTTCATAGTAAAAACATGTATGTATATATATATATATATATATATATATATATATATATATATATATACACCCACACATATACATAAATCACAATATGCATTCATTCATCAAATTGGTTGTATGTATATTTCTATTAGTATATGGTAAATTATTAAGCACTCGTCACCTTAATATATATATATATATATATATATATATATATATATATATATATATATATATATATATATATAGTAGAAACAAGAGATCCTCTGCACTCAACCCATTATCAATATATTTAAGACAGAGACACTTTGTGCATACTGCTACTGAAAAATGCCTTACCCTTTAAACAACACAGGGATTGTTTGTCCATATATTGCAATATATTTAAGCTGGCCAACTACGTCAAAGTCATCCCTTATCTGGCCAGTCCTACTCTCAATTTTTATCTGATTCATTAAGAATTCTACTGTTCAATTATACATTTTACAAAGGGACTAAGTTTTACCCGCAACTTACTTGCTGCTTTCAAAGTAAACTCCAAACTTTGGATGCCCTTTTATTAGACACCAGTGGGATCACCTGACTATAGCTGGGAAGGGTGGGGGCTACAACATGGAGCTGGTCACTGCTCCTGTATAAACTATAACAAGCAAGGGGAAGTTGTGCTCAACCACTAACTTAAAAACATTAAGAGGGGGTGCAATGAGGTAGTGACCACAATATACATATAGTAGAAACAAGAGATCCTCTGCACTCAACCCATTATCAATATATTTAAGACAGAGACACTTTGTGCATACTGCTACTGAAAAATGCCTTACCCTTTAAACAACACAGGGATTGTTTGTCCATATATTGCAATATATTTAAGCTGGCCAACTACGTCAAAGTCATCCCTTATCTGGCCAGTCCTACTCTCAATTTTTATCTGATTCATTAAGAATTCTACTGTTCAATTATACATTTTACAAAGGGACTAAGTTTTACCCGCAACTTACTTGCTGCTTTCAAAGTAAACTCCAAACTTTGGATGCCCTTTTATTAGACACCAGTGGGATCACCTGACTATAGCTGGGAAGGGTGGGGGCTACAACATGGAGCTGGTCACTGCTCCTGTATAAACTATAACAAGCAAGGGGAAGTTGTGCTCAACCACTAACTTAAAAACATTAAGAGGGGGTGCAATGAGGTAGTGACCACAATATACATATAGTAGAAACAAGAGATCCTCTGCACTCATATATATATATATATATAGATGCAAATAGGAGCACTCACGGTTCTGATGAAAAAAGAATGTCTTTTATTGGAGTGTTACAAACTGCCCCACATCAACGCGTTTCGGTTCTCTCTGAACCGTCGTCAGGATACACCCAGTGGTCATCACATGATGTATAAATACAAAACTCCACCAATCAGTATAGAGTGTCAATTAAATATTGATATCAGTGAACAAACTCATCTTTTTAGTGTTTATCGACAATTACAATACAATACTTGGAGCACCTGGGAAACAAAAAGTTGCCTTGGTGCCATAAGATAAATTCTGCTAAAATACATGTAAGCATTTAATAAACCCATTAAAATTGTTTTGCCACCAATATGGATTCATGCATCCTAGTTAGAACCAAGCACAAGGTACTGTTTTATTATTAAAGAGAAAAAAAATGTATATGCACTTTGAGAAATAAGGAATCCCATACCTGTATACCTGTTTAACCCAAGCTTAGCTAGAATTAGGCACAATAAATGAAAACGTATTTGAAAAATTTTAAAAATTAATGCATTTTTGACAGCATTGCATCCCATTTATGCAATCTTTCTATGAGCATGAGATCATTTTTTTAAAAGATTTAAAAAATCTGCAATTTTTTCAGTGCAGTGGTAATTATATATTAATTAATATACACCACAATATATGGTGGTGTTCTGGAGCAATGACAATCATAAATTATATAATGAATGGTATAATTTTGTATGGAGTTCACTTAGTAGGAGCTCAATAAACGAGCTTCAGTTTCCTCTATGAAAGCACCTGTAATACTTGTCAGAATTCATTCATTATTTTTTAACAGAAGATTCATATTTCAGAATCAAATTTTGCAGCTGAGTTCACTGAAAGGGAAAAACTTAAATAACCTGATAGTTACTAATAACATAATGCTATTTATAACAGCTGGTAACATTCCTTAGTGTCTAGACCATACAAATATCTTTAGTCATTGGTGACACATATAATAAACCATGCCATTAAAGGAAGTTTGCTAGGGTTTGCTATGGTCCAAAATACCTTAGCAAACATGCATTGATTTGAACTGATAGAATATGAATGTAACATGTTTGGTTTGTTTGTGTGCAGCGTGAATCAAAGCATCCCAGGGAGAAGCCCTTAGTTCTTAAAATGACAACTTCCTAGTTAGGATTCCCCAATGGCACATACTATACTATGAATAGTATATTATTATGCAAACGGTTTATTTACAAGAATCAGGGTTTTACATACAGATGCAGCCACTTTGGTTTGTCTGTTTGACACAGAATAACTAAACACAGATATCCCATTTATCTCATTTAACACAGAAAACTGCGTCACAACATCCCATCTAATTAAAGCATTCACCATTGTGAACAATGGAGCTTTGGTATGCTAATGAAAAGGTTAAATGCATTAAATGAGTTAAGATGACTTAAGATAACACAGTTTCTTCAATTACCCCTGAGTCATGACGCATTTAACTCACAAATCCAAGTGGCTTCATCTGTATGAGCTGTTTTATGCAATATATTTTTGTAAAAACCTACATTGTTTGGGGGTATATATTTCCTTTAATGGTTACTTAAAGTCATTAAAACAAACTTTCTTGTGGTTTTAGCACCCCCACACACCCATGCCTTGAAGGGTGGTCTTATGCCTTTAAACATGGTCAATCTCATTTGTGTAAAAACTACAAGAGAGGGAGGATAAGTCTGTGAAACCAATGGGAATTACTCTCCTAATGGAGACTAATGCAACCATCCATGGAGGTGCCTGCCTATAAAACATATGACTGAACGTAAATAGTTAGGACCACCACATAGGGATTACCTTGACATGGTATGGAAGCTAGACACTTTTATGATCATCATTTTGAATCTTAAAACCCCTGTTTCTGAATATATATGTAGACTTAAAGTAAACTGAGTGGCACCATTGCTCTACTATGAGCCTTACCCCAATAATATGCTCCAATGAGACCTTAACTTCCAGGGGATGAGCCCTCACAATAGTGTGGATGCAGGGTGTTGTGAAACTGTAACTCTGCACAAAGCACTATAATTGGGCACCAGTGGTTCTTGAACAATAACTGCAATCATGTAACTAACAGTCTCCAGGCCCGGGCACAGGATTTATATCCGGGCGACCCTTCCCTCTAGAGGCGCTAGATGAGCATTTTTTCCTTACCTTCACACTGCAGTGCTATCTCCGACTGGCCAAGAGGGGGGAGCAGGGAGGAGCAAGCCCTGGTGCAATTGTACCCCCTGCTCCCTCGGTAGTTACACCACTGAATAACTTGAAATGATTTATTAGAACATGTGCACAGGGGAGAATAGTACAATGATACAGAAGGTGACCATTGTGTAATAGTCAGTACATACTGATGACAATCAATCTACCCAGAGTTTCTCCTGTTTCCTCTGGGGACACTTGTTATGGGAAACCCAGGGGGATCTATCTAAGTCCCTAATGGCCTGTCTCTGGTTCCCCTGCTAGGCAACAATGCCTTTGAGATCTAATCCCTTCTATCATTCCTCGGTGGAGCCAAAGCTGCTCAATATAGGCATCCCTAATCTGTCTGTCTCTCCTAGAGAGACTATTACAGGGTCTGAGGAAAATCCCAAAGATGTAATCGAAATGTTGGAATTTCTTTTGTTTCTTAATTAAAATCAGTTACTTTAACTGAGCGTCTTGAGTTGCTTTGTACACTTTTTACCTGCATCCAGGCATGCTGTGTTTTTGCTACATTACTGAAGAACCAGGAAATGATCAACGTCCTCTTATTTGAATGTTTGTAATTTGGCAAAATCAGTTCAGCTTCCATTGTACTTGTATATTTCACTTAGCCTTGATTTGCTCCCGCAGCTACCCTTTTTGTGTATTCATTTAAAATATCTGTTGGCAGTCCATACTTAGCTGTAGGAGTATTTCTTGTTGCAAATAGCAATGAGGGTTATAACCAGTATATACTATCTATTATTTGTTTTAAAGTTTTTTAGAAGTCTGTAATATAGCTACAGCTTTCTACAGGGGCGGATTAATTATCATAACTGCATTTAATAGCTGGAAAGACCACACCAGTTGAAAAAAAAAAAAGATTTAAAATCAATATACATAAAAACAACAGTAAATGATATTCATCATCATTTGAAATAATTAATATAGCTGTAGAGGATATCTCCATAGGGAAATTCTAAATAAATGGCCTCATCAATATTAAAATCATTCATACTGAGATTACTGAAATGCTTCAGCATGTTTCAAAAATAGCCAGCTGATCACTGATGAGAACAATCACAAATCTGCAGCTTAAAAAGTACTATTTTTGTAACCATTTTACAAATTTCTTAACATGCTGACCTTCCTCCCAAATCAGTGATTTAGTGTTTGACTGCTAATGGATGCACAAGAAGAAGATGGAAATATAGCACAGTGAGTAGAGTGCAGAGACAGGAGGTGCATTTAAACCCTGTTCTTACTGCATTCCTAAAAGCAGGTGGTAAGGAAAATACTCATTGGGAGCTGCACCTACTGAGTTTTGCCACTCTCACTTTAGAGGACGTGTAGGGGGATGCCCTTAACCAATACAGCACTTCATAATTCAGTCAATACACAGATGAAAATACTTTTATTTATTGGCTGGCCAACATTTCAGTTCTCACACTAGACACGGACAATATGTATTTTGTGTATCTAATAAATAAAAAGTTATATATATATATATATATATATATATATATATATATATATATACTCACAATTTGGAATAAAGCAATAAAGAGAGAGAGATTACAGGGAAAGCTCTTATTTTAATAGTAAAAATGATGACTTGATTTAAAGAGAGAATATCTATTAGTGATGAGAAATTTTTTTCCCCAGCCATGGATTCATGACAAAATTCCATATATCCTCAGATTTTTTCAGGAAACTGCAGCAAATGTTTGCAGCGCAGAGACAAAAAGTCGCCATTAAAAAAACCCACCCATTGACTTTAATGCAGTTGGACAATAAAGTCGCCTTAAGAAAAGAAGCCAATTGACTTTAATACATATGAAGCGAGAAAAATTGTTGACTACGTAAACAGTTGTTGCAAGGAAAAAAAATTTTGCTGACATTGGCACGAATGGGCATAATGAACCCCTTATGAAAAAATTAAAAAACAGTTGTATCAGAGGAGTTCAATGACCAAATAAAAATAAGTGGCAAGCCAAGTCCTTTTTATGTAGGTCCTGGAACCGAAAGGATTTCTTTATTAAAACTCTTTTTCTGAAAAACACATTGACAAAATAGCAATCCTAAATATTTTTAAATTTGAGTTTTCTAAACTTGAATATTTAAGTTTAAAATTTGGAATGAAAAAAATCCTTTAAAATTTGGAATGAAACTTTTAATGAAATTTGAGAGCTAAAATCTGGCGAGCCTCTGTCAATGAAAGTGCATATCCAAGCTATTTTCTGCTTTAATTCATTTGTCTGAATTTGTAAAAATGAATGGAACAATACAATGTTCATTGTGATCAAGTTTTAACAGTGCAATTGTTTCTTTTGGATGAGACATACACTGCTATTGTCCATATAAACTTTTAAACTTTACTGTAACAGTAACTTTTTTCAGCTGTTTGCAAAAAAATAAAAAATCTATGCATATTTCCAGTATTATCACTGTTCTAAAGGTAAATCACAATTCACTGGCTGGATAAACAGGGAAAAATTGGACACTTGGTGCTTCTACCAATTGGCATCTGGAATTACTGGTAAAAAATAAAAAGAGTCACTCAAGTGCAACTGGTCTTTTTAGTTCTGTGTGTTAATTCAAATTGTTCTATTTTTGTTCCTGAACAAAATGAAAAGTGATAAAAATGCTAAGAACTATATAATACTATATTCATAATCAATCATTTCTCTACTTCTATTTTTGTTCCTGAACAAAATGAAAAGTGATAAAAATGCTAAGAACTATATAATACTATATTCATAATCAATCATTTCTCTACTTCCTGGGGTTAAGGACCCTGGTAATCAAATAGCATTTAATGGAAAGCCAAGTCTTACAAAATCTACACAAAAAAAGGAATAAACAAAAATAACATTTGCAAGTGTTTCATAATGGTACAATCATCATAATATTAAGGTCCATCGACTAATGCGGAGTATGTAGCTTTCTATGTATTTCTGACTAACCATCCAGTCAATGTGTTTCATATTTTATAACTAAACATACAAACAAATTAACAAATACATGTAAATACAGTATCTGACCATGAAAAGGCTTAAAATAATATCCTTAAAATGACACCATAATCATTCTCCAAAAGCTACACCGCCACTCCAAGGGGCAGATTTACCAAGGGTCGAATTGAAAATTTGAATTTAATATTTTCAAGCGTTTTATGGCCAAAACTGTATGGGCAAAAATCGACTAGGGAATTATTCAAATTTAATTTGAGTTCTTTTTAAAAATTAGAATTCTGTTTTCGAGATTTATCATACTCTGGCCCTTTAAGAACTCGACTTTGACTATTTGCCACCTAAAACCTGGCAAATAGTGATGGGTGAATCAATTCGGCAGGTGCGACTTTGCAGTGAATTTCCACGTTTTATCGCCACCAAATAAATTTGCGAAACCGCTGTTAAAAATTTTGGATGTGTCACAAAAATTGCTTGCGTCAAAACTGTCGCACCGCAACATTATTCGGATGCCCATTGACTTTAACACAGACATTAAAATTGACGCGAGTGTCAGAATTGACGCGGGCATGAAAATTTGCTTTTCATCATTTTGCAAATTTTACGGGAAATTTGCAATTTTTTCAGCAAAGCGAAACAGGACAAATTCGCCCATCACTACTGCCGCATTGCTGTTGAAGTCAATGTGAAATATTCTGGGATCAATTTAGAGTTTTTTGTAGCCTTCCTGAAATTCAAGTTCAAGAAAAAACTTGAATCCAGTTTTTAAAACTCTAATCAAATTAATTTTTTTAATTTGATTTGAGTTTTCGGTTGGAACCTAATCAAACTCAAATTTCAAGTTCATGGGAGTGAATTTAAAAAAACCCCTCAAAATTCGACCTGTGATAAATGTGTCAGTAACAGTTATCAATGGTTAGAATTTAACAATGACAAAAACCCCACTTAATTACATTCAAGAGTCATCTTGCAAAGGAAGGGAGTTATTTGTATTCACTGTATTGTACTTCCAAAAGAAGAAATACTGTTCTATAATACAAAAGTTTTATTTGCTGTGGAAATTTTTTTAGTAAGCAATATTGTTTTTAGGGCACCTGATGCTTCTGGCCTACAGCTTTTTGCAAGCCACAATCCTATATAATATATCATAACATGCTGCCATGTGTACCCCAGCACATTACTATAGAAAATGATTACATAAAAAACACTGTTTAAAATAAAAATTTTGCTCATTTTGTGTACTAAGGTACATTTTTTATGTAGATAAATTGCCAACTGAGACAAAGGTGTAGGGATAGCATTCTGGTGGTTCTGCAACTACTGAACAAAAGGATAAATGTCCAAACTAGTTTCTAAAATATCAGCGAGCATTTTTTTGTGTGTGAAACATATCTTAATGGAGTATGTTTACTGCATACTGATTCACTCATCTCAATGATTTTGATTCCCTTGCGCAAAATGTAAATGACTTGCATTACTCATTGCAGATTCTGTTGGTCATTTATTTGGCAAAGCTTGCGTTTGTGTTTTATTTTAGTATGAATACAGAGGTTTACTTGTAGACTATAAATTTGGACAGCCTCATCTTCTGCATTGTGATGCTGGCATTATTTAAAGTTGTTATTGTTTATGGGAATAATGTTGCAATGGAAAGGTGAATGTGTCTGTCGCATCTCAAATCTGACCATATCATTCCATAGATGATAGGCAGTCATTCTGTAATACGCCCAAAAGTGGTTACGTGGGGTGCCTGGATTGACTGTAAGATGGATATTAAGGGGCAGATGTATTATTTTTTCTCATAAAAAAATAATACAAAAATCATACCAAAATAATACATAAATCATACCAAGAAAGTGAAACAATATCTTGCAGTGGGTTTTAACCCTTTCCCTCCAAGAGTGCAGCTTCTATGTTTTTGTAAAAAAAGGCTCAAATTGCCAAGTAGAGGCTATGTTCTTTACTACTGTAGCAGCATGTTCTCTCTGCCCACCCGACCAGAACAGTGTGCAGAGAGGCACTACTGGCAGCACAATCCTCTAGGCAACGAGCTTACTGAGTTTGATCATCTTCCTCCTCCCCAATGGCCCGCATGTCATCACCAAAGGCAGCAGCTTCTTGTTACAGGACTTCCTTGTTGCAGGACCCTATGCTTCCATTTCAGCTCCGCCCATATACTTCCTTCTGCTCTGTGCTTTGCACTCCTGGACTCCCCAACACTGCTAAGGATCCTCACTTCACCTAGAAATGGTAAGTGCCCTTTTTCTACATTAACACACATTTACATACACCTACATGTACTTACACTGTATATATTACTAAAGGTAGTTTTTCGAGTTTTTGGGGTTTTCTGGCTTTATTTGGTTTTCACACTTTTGCACATATTTACACAATCACATACAAATATACACACATTTATTCACTTTTAAG
Source organism: Xenopus petersii (assembly GCA_038501925.1). Lineage (NCBI taxonomy): Eukaryota > Metazoa > Chordata > Amphibia > Anura > Pipidae > Xenopus > Xenopus petersii. Next base: position 92,302,210 of record CM076686.1, read on the forward strand.
AGCTGTACAAACATGCATATGCAAAAACAGAAAAAGTTTTTTTTCTTTTACTTTTTTTTTTAATAAAATTTCTTTTAGTTAATTTTATTAGTTTCCCTCTTGTTATTCCCCTTTAAACTGTTGATTTCACAGCGTGACTATTGGATCAAGCATTCTGACTGCTAACCACACTGTCCAATAAGTTATTTTGTTATTTCATTGTATTTGGGGGGTCTTTGTGTTGTTAAGGGGGTCTTGTGGCACATAATACACAGGCAGGGGCTTTGTTCACAGAAGGCAAATTGGCAGCCAAGAATATTCATAGGTAGTATTTTCATTTGGGGTCCAAACTGTTCAGTATACCCTTGGCATCAATATTTAGGGTGTTTTCCAATTGTATGTAAGAAATTAGGTGAGATAAATGTGAGCAATTGCAATAGTTTTAGCTATTTAGTTTTTTCAGAAATGTCAGAAAAAATGATGTCTTTAGTGTAGCGTTGCAGTATGGTAGTTTGGAGTAGAAAGACATAATTACCTATTTTGGATTTGTCCGAATGTATACTTTCCAAAAATGTATGGTATTTAGGGGTCACCATAACTTTTTGTAGCTTTTTCCAACATAAAACTGCCAATGTTTATAAATTAGTGTAAATGTAAACCATCAAATAAGTATGCACAAGGTAGATTTTGGGTTCTTTACATACCTTGTGCTTCGATAAACCTATGTACATTGGCAGACTGTTCAGCAGACCCCAGGTTTTCATATGTAGGGTGCTTTATCGTGGCATCTAATAGGGAGATAAGATGTCGCAAGGTGGAAGTTTTGAGGTGATTTTTGAAAATGTCACCAAAATCACCAGATTTAGGAAAGGTTTGCAGCTTGACACTTTGGAGTAGAAAGACATGCATACAAAATCTGCATTCATGAAAATGTTTACTTTCCAAAAATATATGGTTATCTGTGGTGAACTTACTTTTTTCTACCTTTGCCCCCCCCAAAAAATTATGTAAATGTGTTGATTTTGCAGTATCTGGAATTACAGAACTGATAACTGGAATGGGGCGTCTACATTGTGGGGCTCTTATATACCAAATGCTTAGGTAAACCTATACATATTGGTAATCAAACTGTTCAGTGGACTCCTGGCATTTATATTGATACCTAATGATGTGTGGGAGATATGATGCTGTAGACTGGAAACTTTGAGATTATTTAAAAAAAAACACAAATATCTATAAAAAATTATAACTTAAGGAAAGAATTGCAACTTGGCAGTTTTTAAGTACATAGATATTTACCCATTTTTGATTTGCCAGAATCTGCTCTTTCTAATAATGGATCATTTTCTTGGGCAAACCTACGGTTAGTGGATTGTTTGACCTTGAAATCAGAAGAATGCCGTTTTGTGGAGTGGTGCTTTGGAAATTTGGTAGTGTACTGTTTGGAGATTTTGATCTACTGTATACAAGTGAGAAATCTCCATAAAACTATGTAATGGAGTATTGGCACATTCAGGAAAGTTTCCAAATCGGCTGTTAAAAAACATTTTGCAGAGTTTTTTTTCTTTTGCACAAAATACATTGAAGTCAATGGGCTTTTTTTCCATTGTGTTTTTTTCATGCAAAATTGAGGTCCATGGGCAGTTTATTGTTGCATTTTTTTCAACATTTTTTTCCTGAACAGTTTTCAGCAAAAAATCTGTACAGTGTTATTTTGCCACGGTTTTGCAAAAATAATTTCCTAGTGGTGAAACATGGCATTTTGCATTCCTGGCGAAAAATGTCACCCCTTACTAATTTCTACATCATAATTCATCTTTCCATCATATGTACATTATACTAAAAGTTACTTTTATGATAAACACACCTTTAATGAGTTTAATTAAGTCAGAGTGCATGCCTGTTTAATGTTGCATGCATTATTCTCTGTACCATATGGGAAAACACAAACATACACAAATCCACTATAAATTCATTTCATGCTTCTCTGATCTTTTGAGCCTGCCATTTGCTTCATCATAAGAGTTGTTATTTTTTCCTTGTTTCTCAATTTGTTTTCCAGAAGGGATGCTTGTTTTTCTTTTAGAAAGTTAAAGATTGTGACAAGGGTGATCTACAAGCAACCCTTGTCATTTAATGTGCTCCGCTCACAAGGGAGCATTTTTCTACATCCTTCTTAAGTATTCTGCTGTCACTCTTGTCATCTGTTCTCTAACAACTCACCATGTTATGTTTCCATCATTGCTGCCATTTGATCTTAATGTAAAAATATTGTGATAATTTTCAGGTAAAATTTCTATAGCATTAACATAGTCCCCAAAAATGTTTTACATGTAAATTCAACATAATTTCTCTAAATGGATTGTAAGATTGGAATTTAATGTAACACACTGTTTAGATAACTCATCATATTAAAGAGGATCTATCTAAATAATGTTTAACAATACATTTATACATTTTTTTCTGAAAGAATCCTCCAGTGACAATTGCACCTGATCTGTGAAAATCTGTCTCCATGCTTATTGTTCCTGGAAAAGTGTCAGTTAGGGACACAAGACAAGTGAGCAATGTGCAGTCCAAGACACAATGCTTGTTGCAGATAATGCAGTGTTCCCATAGTTCCAGTTATAAACAGAATAATGTTCTTAATTATTCCAATATAGTATTCACAGATATAGTCATAATTGATTATAAAGATCCTACTCAAAAACTTTATTTAGAATGAAATCATACCATCCCTTTCAGCGGAAAAATGTGGGGCTTGCAAAAATTTACCTTTATTCAAATTTGTGGCTTATACTTATACAGGTAAGGGATCTGTTATCCAGAGACACATTATCCAGAAAGCTCTGAAATAAGGAAAGGTTGTCTCCCATTTTATCCAAATAATCCAAATGTTTAAAAATGATTCTTTTTCTCTGTAATAATAAAAGTGAGCAATGTGCAGTCCAAGACACAATGCTTGTTGCAGATAATGCAGTGTTCCCATAGTTCCAGTTATAAACAGAATAATGTTCTCAATTATTCCAATATAGTATTCACAGATATAGTCATAATTGATTATAAAGATCCTACTCAAAAACTTTATTTAGAATGAAATCATACCATCCCTTTCAGCGGAAAGATGTGGGGCTTGCAAAAACTTACCTTTATTCAAATGTGTGGCTTATACTTATACAGGTAAGGGATCTGTTATCCAGAGACACATTATCCAGAAAAGCTCTGAAATAAGGAAAGGTTGTCTCCCATTTTATCCAAATAATCCAAATTTTTAAAAATGATTATTAGTGATGGGCGAATTTGCGCCGTTTTCGCGAAACGGCGCCGGCGTCTCGTTTTTGACGCCGGCGCCCGTTTTTTCGACGCCGGCGCCCGTTTTTGACGGCGGCGTCCATTTTTCGGAAAAAATTTTTTGACGCCGGCGAATTTTTGAGCCGAATTTTCGCGCGAGTTTCGCAAATTTATTCGCTGGCGGCGAAACGCGCAAATTCACCGCGAATTCGCGCCTGGCGAATAAATTCGCCCATCACTAATGATTATTTTTCTCTGTAATAATAAAACAGCATATTCTACTTGATCCTAGCTAAGATGTAATTAATCCTTATTGGAAGCAAAACCAACCTATTAGGTTTATTTCATGTTTATATGATTTTCTAGTAGAAATAAGGTATGACAATCAAAATTATGGAAAGATCTAGAAAACCCCAGGTCCCAAGCATTCTGGATAACAAGTACCATACCTGTTTTGCCAAAACCACCATTAATATTTATTTTGAAATCAAGAGTAGGGATGGGCGATTTGTTTGCCTTGTTTCGACGAAAAAATGACGCCCCTAGACTTGTATGCCGTTGTGCGTCAAAATAAAAAGACTGCATTTATTGACATTTTATCAAATAAATAGGACCTTGCCAGTCTAACCCAAGGCAATATTCTAAAGCCAGAATTCCATAAGTGATCACAATTATGCTCTGCTATTCCTCACTTGAGATACACACTATACCATTATATCCAATATCCACCACTGAGTATTAGGCACCTCTACCTACAGAGAAGATGGCCCCCAAATCTGCTACCAGCAGGAGCTGCATCTCCCACCATGAGAGAAGTTCAGCCGCCCTACTGCCGCTCGTAAATCTGCAGTGTGTCAATGATAGGAAAGCCAAGCAGGCTGTCACTTAGCACAAGCAGTAGTAGCGTCTGTATCAATAAACCCACTGTGCAGTCACAGGAGTAGGGATGTAGCGAACGTCGGAAAAAAAGTTCGCGAACATATTCGCGAACTTGCGCAAAAATGCGAGCGGTTTGCGAACGGTTCGCGAACCCCATAGACTTCAATGGGAAGGCGAACTTTAACATCTAAAAAAGACATTTCTGGCCAGAAAAATGATTTTAAAGTTGTTTAAAGGGTGCAACGACCTGGACAGAGGCATGCCAGAGGGGGATCAAGGGCAAAAATGTATCTGAAAAATCTGCCTGTGTGTGCTTGGAAGAGATAGTGTAGGGGGAGAGCTGTTAGTGATTTCAGGGACAGATGATAGTAAGTTTGCTGGCTAGTAATCTGCTTGATACTGCTCTGTATTGGAACAAAAAAATAAATAAAAGCAGTCCTTACAAGGACTACTGTTATTGCAGCAGTCAGCAGATGAGATCAGAAGCAGGACAGCTGCCCACTGCAGCTACATACAGAGCACTGCAGTAGAAGGTAGATTACTAGCCAGCAAAGCTACCTAAGCTTAAATGTCCCTCAAACCCCTGCAGACTTCTGTCCCTCCAATAACAGAGCAGTATCAAAACGATTACTAGCCAGCAAACTTTCAACTGTCCCTGAAATCACTAACAGGCAGCAGCTCTCTCCCTACACTATCTCTTCAGCACACACAGGCAGAGTGAAAAAAACGCTGCAGGGCTTCGGTTTTTATAGGGAAGGGGAGTGGTCCAGGGGAGAGCTTCCTGATTGGCTGCCATGTACCTGCTGGTCTGGGGTGAGAGGGCAAAAAAAAGCGCCAACAATGGCGAACCCAAAATGGCGAACGTCGCGCGACGTTCGCGAACTTCCGGCGAGCGCGAACACCCGATGTTCGCGCGAACAAGTTCGCCGGCGAACAGTTCGCGCCATCTCTACACAGGAGAGAACCTCCTTTCTCCCTCTTCTAAATGTATCTGTGCAGTACTCTGGCAAGGTCCTACCACTGCTGTGACAAATAAAACTTAAAATACATTATCATACAGCCACTGTTTTGATCCAGAGTAAGGCAAAAAAAACCCAGCCTGAAGCCATTGGCAATTATGCCTCAAGAGGAAAAACAATTCCTTCCTGACCGTATCCTTTGGTGATGCATCCAAGATGGCGGCACCAATAGCCGACACGTGAGTTGCGGTGCCGGCTCGCTGACATCATTGTAATGCGTTTGGCACGAAAAATCGAAATAAAAGAGCTCCAAGGTTACATGTTCAATGCCTGATTAAAGGATTTACTACTTGTATTCCTGGGTGCTTCTAAATTCATAATGACTTGTTTCCTGGACTTTTGACCTATATTTAAGATTTTGACTACAATCCTTGCTGCCTGCCCATTGAACTCGGCCTGTATCCTGACTATGACTTTTCCTTATCCCTTGACTACCACAAATTGAGTGCTTCCTCCTTGGTCCATACTTCTCCACTACATGAGCCTTAAGGCCCCTTACAGCCCCTGTGTTGTTGGGCTTTCTTTTCCATCTCAATTTTATGCAAATAATATTTTTTTTATCCAGAAAAATCCCTTAGACTTGTATCTGGTTGATACTTGTTTATAAATTGTTTCTCTAATTAAATTTCCAGAGGTTCCCAGTTTAAATTTGAAAATACATAAGCTTCTTGGTTGGATGCTAATCCAACATTTGATCTCTTTCATGATCCAGTGCAGTGTGGGACCCATCCAACCTAGACCTTTCTACTCAGGAATGTGTCAAAATAATCAAAATAATGATTATTATGATTATTTTGCCCCCAGGGCCAGATTTAAAAATGGTGCTCCCTTTAGGTCCCTGGTCCCTCCTCCTGGACACCTGGAACACTACTGTGCACCCACAACCTTCATTTTTGCTGCTGTTTGTACTTATATCGATCAGTTATCATTCCTTGTGCCTTTCTGGCATACTATTATTTTTCCAATTTAGTTATCTATCTAAGAATTTGATTTGTTTGTGTTTATAGTAAATGTATTTGTTAATACAGTATGTGTGGTGTTTGTTTGTATAAATTATGTCACAGCTGTGGCCTGATAACTAGGGTTTCTCTGCCATATGGTGCTATTTCTCATGTTTCTCATGCTTCACATGCCCACAATGTTTGTTGTGGCGATAATTCGGGTAATTTATGGTTGGATGTGCGTGGCAAGGACAGGTTATTTGGTTTTAAAATATATTTTAATAAAGTTGTATGTCAAAGCCACTCATACTGGTTTCTTCTGTCGTGCTTGTAAGTATTTTTGGGTAACTTGAGGTACTTCACTCCTTATGAATAATTCCTGCCTCCCCACAGTCCTGGGTTACATAATAGAGTCAGATTGCTCAGCAGAGGGTGCCTTCATATGAGAAAAGCATGAACAAATCATGTTTCAGTCGAGAAATGCTGCTTCTAACTAACCCTTTCTCACAATTACTCTAAACCACCATGATCGGTAGTCAGGATACTAAATGTGTATGGAGCAGTAAAATAAAGATTACTCATAATATTCAGATCAATGGAATATATATCATTGTAACATTCTATGTAGGCCATGAATAAAAAAATAAAAATAAAAAATAGCTAACAAAAAAATTGTAGCAGTGCAAACATTTGTCTTTTACATTGGGTCAGCATCCCCTGTAAAGAGTCAGAAGTTGTGATGGACGAATCTGTGGTGTTTCGCTTTGCCAAATAATTCACAAATTTCCAGTGAAATTCGCGAAACAGCAAAACATTCACGAAACAGCGCAGGCGTCTGGTTTTTGACGCCGGTGTCCATTTTTTTTTTATACCGGCGCACATTCATTTTGGGTGCACTAGTAGTGTTCCAGGTGTCCAGGAGGAGGGAAAGGTGACAGTTAATACCCTCTCTACGCCTAAATAACTAAAATCTGCTCCCAACAGTCCCTAACACCTAGGGACCTAGGGGGAGCACCATTTGTAAATCTGGCCCTGGGCGCAAAATAATCATATTTATCATTATTTTGATTATTTTAACACATTCCTGAGTAGAAAGGTCTAGGTTGGATGGGCCCCACGCTGCACTGGATCATGAAAGAGATCAAATGTTGGATTAGCATCCAACCAAGAAGCTTATGTATTTTCAAATTTAAACTGGGAACCTCTGGAAATTTAATTAGAAAAACAACTTATTAACAAGTTTTAACCACATACAAGTCTAAGGGATTTTTCTAGATAAAAAAAATATTATTTGCATAAAATTGACTCTACAGGAGATGGAAAGGAAAGCCCTGGAGCTATAAACACAGGGGCTGTAAGGGGCTCTATGGCTCCTGTAGCAGAGAAGAAGAAATTTATGGAGCGTGGGAAAAGAAATTGGAATATACAGAAAGAGGGCGCAAATATATGAAGAGATCATGGAATTGAGGGGAATGGATTGATGAAAGGTGGCTAATAGACAAACGTGAGGAGTGGGGAATGAAAAAAGGAAAATGAAAAAGAGTTCCTCAGATGTAAAGAAAAATCAAGAGAAGAAAGGAAAGTGGAGAAAAGCAGGAGAGAAGACATGAAAATAAGAGATAAATCACAGAAAGTAAGGGTGTTCCACATTCTTGCTACATCTATAAATTATATGGTTATGGGCCTGTGATTCGTGTTGATTCATGCCTTAACGTGCCCATGTTATTGGAGCTGAAATGTGCTTAGGGTGCCATTATCCATTATCCACTTTCTCTCTATGTAATCTGCATGGGATCTCAGTATTAATTGCTTCCATAATTAACATTGCCAAGCTGTTTTAAACCCTGTACTTTATTTTGGGTTTGTGGTGTGCTAACTGGCTCTCAGAGAATATTGGTCTATTTTAAATCTCAGACCACACATGGCGAGTGCTCGGTGCTTTTTCCATTATATAATATATCATACTTTAGAATTCCAGTACCCACTGCTTTTCAATAAAATGTGCTTGGGGTACCATTATCAGGCCTGGATTTGTGGAGAGGCCACCAAGGCCCGGGCCTAGGGTGGCAGGATTTTAGAGGGCGGCAGGATTTTAGAGGGCGGCAAGCTACCCAACCACAACCACATTAGTTCAGAAATACTGGTGATGTGCAGGAGATATGATAAATTTGCTGTGCACCAGTCACTATTGATCTGGTCCCGATGATGAAAATTTGAGTAAATAAAAGGGAGGGGATGGGGGCAACGAACAACAGTGGGCCTAGGGGCGCCTGCTATGTAAATCTGGCCCTGACCATTATATGGTGTTGATGCCATTATCCATTTTTATCATGTATGTTGTGCTGGACATAACACTGGCACTAAACTACTAAAACTAAACAACTAAATTATTTAGGCTAATTTACCTAGGACACATGCTTCAAAGGCCCATCAGTTTATACTTTTCATCTCTATGCATTACAAATTAGCTTTAAGTCAGCCTGTGTGTACAGCTTCTTTTAGCCCCCTTAAACAAAAAAGAACACCCTCCACCCATGCACTTCATAGGGTTCCTAGATCTAAGCATTCTAAGAAATTAACTATGTATGCTTCAATAATGCATATACATTTGCAGGAGTCATATGGTACTATTCTGAGCACCCCCATGCAGCATCTACTGTGATTTTCATAAGCTATCGCTTCATACCCAAAGGAAATACTTTTACTGCAGGTTTGTTTCTTAACCATTGTGCTTCCACTGGGGACACAGTTCAAATGGGTGTAATTTTACAATATTCCAAAATACTACTACTAGGACCATTTAACAGAATAATACAGCACTATAAACTAAGAGAATGTTTGAAAAAACACCATCTTTAGGCTATACTTCTTCCCTAAACAAATATAAACGGAAAAATATAGAGTTTTTGATATACTGACGTTGAAAATGAAACATGCTATTTTTCCTTTTTGAACATTTATGGGAGAAAAAAAAACATGAATTTAATTTCCACAATGTCCCCTCATCATGTTTCAGAAGTTTTAGTATTGAAGTATATAAATCTCATGGAATTGAAAAGATGTTTTATCCTGTATATAAAAGAATATAGAAGAAAGTCAGTGATCAAATATGGTCTGAGTCTTTTAACCAGTCACTGTATCAGAAGTGAATAGTAAAGAATTTTTTATTTATTTAATATTAAACTAGAATTTTAATCATATACAGGTTTCCACTGCTTTGCTGCAAATTATTTTAGAAAATAATTGTACCCTGAAACTAGAAGTGGATTATAATAAATTATAAAAAAACAATAATAATATTATATTAATTATATAAAACAATTCAGTCATTTCTACACTATAACTCATTCAGATATACATTAATGTTAAAAATTAACTTTATATTTAATTCTTATAAGCTATTTGTACTCTACATCCTTAATGATATTGAAAGTAGCAGTTTTTTTTTTAAAGGAGAGATATACAGTGTACCTGGGTTACTTAATTCAAATGTTTTTGGACTAGAACTCACTACTCTATTATTAAATGTTGAACTGTATTACAATATTAATAATGTTGAAAATGGATTTGTGAGCACTACACATTAATACTTTTTTCCAAGTCCTGCAGGTCCAGCAACTGATGCAGACATATCCAACAATGACACAGATGCCTTATCTCTTTACACTTGACTCTTTGATCTTGACTATATAGAATATGTATAAATAGTGATGGGCAAATTTATTTGCCAGGCACGAATTCAGGGGAATTTGCGCGATTTGCACCCAGTGAAGAAAATTTGCTGCCGAAAATTTGCCGACTTCAAAAAAAAAAGTCGTTTGCATCCAAAAAATGGATGCCGGTGTCAAAAATGAGACACCGGCACAGTTTTGCGAATTTTTCACCATTTTGTGAATTTCACAAGAAATTCACAAATTTTGTGAAACGGCGCAAATTCGCCCATCACTATGTATAAAGTTATTTGTCCCCTGTAACTTAAAAACACATGAGATAAAGTATTTCATCCCGCTACTTAAAAAAATTTGAGAGTTCTTAATACATTTTTTAAAAATCTACCCTACTGCATGTGAGGTGGATGCTGGGGTAATGTCTTGCCTCCAGTTTGGTTAAAACTCGAATCGTATTAATGAATATTTCAGATTTATTACACAAAATGTCTTCCTTTTTTTTTGATGTTGCTTGAAAACTCAAAATTTTTTGGATTTTGGACGAAACCCAGTACAGATCACAATATCTGCAAATTGTAAAAGGGACATTGGCCATTGACTTCTACATGACCTTGGCAGTTTTGAGATGGCAAATATTTGGGTTCGGACAGCTTTGGGGTATAATAAATATTTGAAAAAATATTTTTGCCCAAAAAACATTGACCAGAAAAAATGGAGGTTTAATAAATAACCCTCGAAATGTAAAAAGGAAAGGATGAAAGAAAATGAAGAAGCTGTTAACTAACCCCATGTTCCAATAGGCCGTTGTGTAAAGTTAATATGTAAAGTAAAAATAAAAAGTTAATCAGTAAGATACTATATTGCAAATGTATCGATCATCTTCATGAAAAATAAATACCTGTTTACATTCAATACAATGTATTGTCTGAAAATTGGATGTTAATAACTAACTACTACTAGAAGGAGGGTATTTTAACTTTATCCATTTACTGACAATAAGATACATTAATTATGCATATTTATCGATTTTTGCTTATTAAAAATGTCCTCTTTTCAGACAATACGTTGTATTGAATATAAACACATATTTATTTTTCATGCAGGGGATCAATACATTTGCAATACAGTATCTTACTGATTAACTTTTTAATTTAACATAACTTTATATGGCAGATTTATTAAGGTTTGAGTTGTGTTTTCGAGTATTTCTTGGTCAAAACTCTTTTTCAGGTACACTAGAATAAACTAGTATATTCAAGATTTATTATATCCTGACCCTGGAAATTGCTTGAATCTGAAAATACATCACCTATTGAGGTTCTGTAGAAATCAGTGGCAGTGGTCCCTTTTACTATTTGAAGATGTTAACAGCCTGCTTCATTTTCAGAGGGTTTTGCCACAAATCTCAAATGATTTGAGCGATTTGAGGGTATTTTTTCCGAAAACTCAATCAATTCTAAGGTTTCAGGTCTCAAACTCGCAGAATCAGGGTTTTCCAATTCAAGTTTTATTTTCTTAAATAAGATATTATTCGAGTTTTGAGTTCATTCTAGTTCATTCAAGGTTAAAAAAACACTAAACCATTGATAATTAACCCCCTACATTGTTTTGGGAAATTGGTTTGTTTTGTACAAATTTTGTTTCAGCTGTGTGTTAGGTTAAACCAGTGATCCCCAACCAGTAGCTCGTGAGCAACATGTTGCTCTCCAACCCCTTGGATGTTGCTGTCAGGGTCCTCAAAGCATCGACCTCTAAAACATATGGCAAAACAGGATTAAGATGTTTCAGGACAGAGGCAGATATAATAACGCTTTCAATTGGTTCTACTACTTCTTGTGCTTGTGCAGACCACTGAAAGCGTCTAGTGGAACTGGTTAGATCTGTAATGGGTGCAATAATCTTTGAAAAAATCCTTAATACATTTCCTATAGAAGTTTGCAAATCCGATAATAATAGATACCTTCTTCTTGTCCCTGTAGACTCCATCGGAAGATATTACAAATCCCAAGAACTCCACTGAGGATTTGTTAAATTCCCACTTCTCTAACTTGGCAAACAAGCGATGAATTTGTAAACAGGTATCCACCTTTCTTAAATTAATTTGATGTTCTTGTTCAGAAGAGGAAAAACAAGGATATCATCCAGATCAAAAATTGTTCTAAAAAGTCTCGGAAAATGTCATGGATGAAATGCTGGAACGTAGCAGGGGCATTGCATAAGCCAAATGGCATTACAAGATACTCTTAGTGACCGAAACAGGAACGGAAAGCTGTCTTCCACTCATCTCCTTGACGAATTCTCACCAAGTTGTATGCTCCACGTAAATCAAGTTAAGAAAAAACCTTAGCACCACAAAGATTTTGGAACAACTCAGGAATAAGAGGTAATGGATAACGTTTTTTCACTGTAATTTGATTCAAGTGTCTGTAATCAATGCAGGGGTGTAAGGAGTGATCTTTTTTCACCATAAATAAGATACCAGCCTACATGCATACCAACCTGCAGGCAAAGTGGAAGGACAAATGAAACCCTTTTATAAATTGTTGTCAAAATAATCTTTCAAGATCAACAATTCTGGTTCAGACAGAGGATAAATACGCCCAAATGCAATAGGGGTCCCAGGAAGCAGATCAACAGGGCAATCGTATATTCGATGAGGAGGTAGTGTGTCAGCTCGAAGACGTCCATAAAGTCATGAAAGAATGTTGGAATAGATTGAAGACACGAATCTTGGGATGAGCACAAGGCCAATAATTTAGATGTGGTTCTAGTAGGAATCAAATGAGGAACACAAGCTTCAGACGAAAATTGCATTAACTCAGTGCTCCAATTTATTAACAGTTATGTGATTTCAACCATGGGAAGCCAAGGATTAAAGGGAAAAGCATGTCTCAGCATGATTATAGTCAATGACAACAGAAAGTGGTACTGAGAGGAGAGTTGAGAGCCATCTGCAGGAGACATGTTGGGTAGAAAGGCTTACCCCCTGGGTGAGTAGGACAGTCTCTCAAAAAATGCCACCGAAAGACCACAGTAAAGGCATAAATTGTTTTATTGTCTCCGGGTTCTCTCATGAGCCAAGAGGGCCGTTATAATAAGTCCGATCTGCATAGGTTCTGGAAGACTTGCAGCTGGTGATTTGGTAGTAATATGAGGAGAAAGGGGGGCTTTGGGCAATACTCAAGATGTTCTGAGAGAGGGTATTGCAGCATGTCTTTCTCTCAAACGCCGGTCAATTTGAATACTTAAATCAATCAGTGCATCCAATCCAAGTACAAAAAACAGGTGTAAATTGTTAAGCTGGCATTTTTGTTACACACTGTCCCATACACTGTGGGCAAACACCTAAAGGTGCAGATCTTTGTGCAAGAATCTCTGCTCCCTGCTCCCACTATGAATACAGTGCTGTCTGCATTTGGCATCAATGTATTCATGGGGGTATGGCTAGGGGGCCATGCAGCATCCTCCACCCTGCCCCTACCCACCTGATAACTTGCATATCATTTAGAGGTAGACTTTAGACAAACAATTATGACAGGACTGCCTTGCACCAATGGGTTATGCACTTTGCAAACTGCTTTAGCAGTAACTGTCCTCTTTTGTCATTTTATACAATGTTGTATATAAAGTAAATCATCAATTACCCCAAAACATTTATAAAGCATTGTATTTTCTGGATCAGTTTTATATAGTGGAATCATTATTACTTGGTAATACGAGTTACAACAGTATACTAAGAAAACAAAATATACAAATGAAGAACGTAATAAAGCCTGTTTTTATAAATAATTTTTGATGTTATATTTTTAAAATATAGGCACAAAACATTGTAGTTTTCTTGGTTTTGTGCACATTTAGCTATTTATACATTTCTCCAGTGATATCTAGAATGCAACTTTGAGGCTTTTAAAACCCGTGTTTTCTGCTGATACAGACCACTTTGAATGATAGATTTAACCTGTGCAAGTGAAATGAATGGTGTAGTGGGGCCAGTAACTAGTTTATAGTGATCTTTTATAGTTGATGTACTACGGCATTAAGGTTATTACTGTAGTCTTCAACCTTGTTGTTTTGTTAAATGTTGAAACGCTACTTTTGTTCTGCTGACTGTGTTCTGGCTGTTCAAAACCACTGATAAAATAAACACTCTTTATCAAGAAGGCTAGTGTTACCTTGAGACCATAACAAATAACCTTCTATTTGTGACAAATACTTGTTCTATTGAACAGGAGCTTGATAGGGTGAATCTAAATTCCTCCATCTTGGATACTCATTATTTAATTCCAGAGGGAGAGTTTTCTTTTGCCTTGTATAATATTGTATATGTGTACGATAAATATATTGATATTTGAGAAATGATGATTTAAAACCACAACAACATTCTTTTAATGAGCTTGAGACAGATAGGGGCAAATTCACTAATGTAAGGGCCCGAAGGCGCAGTAGGAGTGCGGACCAAGGAGGAGGCAGGTGGTCACAAAGTTCGTGGTACAAGGGATCAGGCAGAAGAATAGTCGAGGTTCAGGCAAAAGGTTCAGTCCAGGCAGCAAAGGGTCAATCCAAATAACAGGCAAGGTTGGTACACAAGAAATCAGACAATAATACAACACCCAGGAATCACGAAGATAAACCTATACTTGGGCAAGGTTTGCAATGTCCAGGGGGTTTAAATAGGCAGGTTTTGGCGCCAAGATTTTGGACGCGATGACGTCATGACGCTGACGCCGGCGTCAAGACGCTAACGTCGTGACGCCGATGCACGTTCTGACGCCGGCGACCATTCCGTCGCCGGCGACCATTCCGTCGCCGGCGACCAATCGGAGAGCGAGAGGCAGCCGATGTCATCACACTGGGACCAGCAGGATCCACATGGGGAAGGAAGGAGTCGCCATTTTGGACGCCATCGCCATCTTGGACGCCGTCGCCATCTTGGACGCCATGGCTATCATGAAGGTGAAAAACTTCAGAAACTTCGGTTTCCATTACAGTACCCCCTTCCTTAGGGGGGGCCTCAGGACCACCAAAACCAGGACTAGAAGGAAATTGCTTGTGGAATCTTCAGATAAGAAGAGGAGCATGGACGTCAGAATCCTTCACCCAGGAGCATTCCTCTGGACCAAACCCCTTCCATTCAATTAAATACTGTAACCTACCCCTGGAAATTTGAGAGTCCAGAATTCTTTTGACTTCAAATTCTTGGTGTCCATCAATAAGAACAGGAGTAGGAGAAGACGAGGAAGAAGAAGAATCTTTTGCCGGTTTGAGAAGAGATACATGGAAGACATTGGGAATCCGCATTTCGGGGGAAAGCTGAAGACAAACTGCCACGGGATTGATGATTTCTATAATGGGGAAAGGACCGAAGAACTTGGGACCGAGTTTAGGAGTAGGGACTTTAAGATGAATGTTCCGTGTGGAAAGCCAAACCTTATCACCAAGGCAATATTGTGGAGATGAAATTCTTTTCTTGTCTGCGAATTTCTTCTGAGACAGAGAACTCTTCTCCAAATTAGCTTTAGTGGCAACCCAGATAGCAAGCATATGAGCAGCCTGATCATTGGCAGCAGGGACGTTTGTGAGAAGAAGATCTTGCGGAAATGCTAGGGGATTCTGACCATAGACACAAAAGAACGGAGAACTTTCAGAAGAAGCGTGCATAGCATTGTTGTGAGCAAATTCTGCCCAAGGAAGAAGGTCTGCCCAGTCGTCTTGGCACAAAGAGACATGGCAACGAAGAAATTGCTCCAATGCTTGGTTGACCCTCTCAGCAGCTCCATTAGTTTGAGGGTGATAGGCAGAGGAAAACTGGAGAGAGATATGAAGTGCCTTGCATAACGATCTCCAAAATTTGGAAACGAATTGGGAACCTCTATCCGACACCACTTCAGCTGGGAATCCGTGAAGGCGAAAGATGTGCTGGATGAATAATTTGGAGAGTTCCTGAGCAGAAGGTAGCTTTCGCAGAGGAATGAAATGGGCCATCTTGCTGGATCGGTCAACCACGACCCAGATAACAGTATGACCGAGAGAAACAGGCAAATCCACAATGAAATCCATCGCCAAGTGAGTCCAGGGACGAGAGGGAATGGGTAAAGGTAGAAGTAATCCTTTGGGAGGAGAGTGGCCAGACTTGGAAGCTGCACAAACAGAACAGGAGGAGACAAAATCCTTGACGTCCTTTCGGAGAGAAGGCCACCACACTAGGCGAGACAGGAGTTCAGTAGTTTTCCTGATACCAGGATGGCCGGCTTGTCTGGAATTATGTGACTGAGCAAGGATAGAATGACGAAGATCAGGAGGAACAAAAGCAACTCCCAAAGGAGTACTGTCAGGAGCAGAGGACTGTGCGGACAATAACTGAGAGGCCATGGTGGGGAATAAGGCAGCAATAATCTTAACAGGAGGCACAATGGGTTCAGGGTCTTCGGAACACGAATCTTCGGGAATGAAGCTTCTGGAAAGAGCGTCAGCTTTCCTGTTTCTGGATCCCGGGCGGAATGTGATCACGAAATTGAATTTGGAGAAGAAAAGTGCCCACCTTGCTTGCCTGGGATTGAGGCGTTTTAAGGATTGGATGAATTCAAGGTTCTTGTGATCTGTAAAGATAGACACTGGCACAGAAGAACCTTCCAACAGATGTCTCCACTCTTCAAGAGCTAGTTTGACTGCCAGTAGCTCACGGTTTCCCACGTCATAGTTCTGCTCAGAAGAAGAAAACTTTTTAGAAAAGAAAGTACAAGGATGAAGTTTGCCATCATTAGGAGACCTTTGGGACAACACCGCACCAGCCCCTACGTCGGAGGCATCCACCTCAACGAAGAATGGTAGAAGAGGTTCCGGGTGCCTAAGAATTGGAGCAGATGAAAAAGAGTCTTTGAGGTTCTTGAAAGCTTCTAAAGCCTGAGGTGTCCAACATTGGGGCTTCCCACCCTTCCGAATGAGAGACAGGATAGAAGAAATCTTGGAGGAGAAGCCTTTGATGAACTGCCTGTAGTAATTGGCAAAGCCAATAAACCTCTGTATAGCTTTTGTGCAGGTGGGGAGGGGCCAATCCTGGATCGCCGAGACTTTGGCTGGATCCATCTTGAAGCCTTGTTGGGAAATAATGTACCCAAAAAAAGGAATAGAAGAGACTTTGAAGGAGCATTTTTCCAGCTTGGCAAACAGATTATTTTTCCTTAAACGAGATAAAACTTCCCGTACCTGGATTCGATGCTCGGAAAGGTTTGAAGAAAAAATTAGAATGTCGTCTAGGTATACGACCACACTTATGCCGAGTAAGTCCCGAAAGACATAGTTTACCAGCTCTTGGAAAACCGCAGGGGCGTTACAAAGTCCAAAGGGCATCACGAGATACTCGTAGTGCCCATCACGAGTATTAAATGCGGTTTTCCATTCGTCCCCTTCTCTGATCCGAATGAGATTGTAGGCTCCACGAAGATCGAGCTTGGTAAAAATGCTGGCACCTTTGAGCTGGTCAAAGAACTCGGAAATAAGAGGGAGCGGATAGCGGTTCTTTACTGTAATCTTGTTCAATCCACGATAATCAATGCAGGGACGTTGACTGCCATCTTTCTTTTCAACAAAGAAGAAGCCTGCTCCTGCAGGAGACGAGGAAGGTCGAATGAAGCCCCTAAGCAGATTTTCCTGGATGTACTCTTTCATCGCCGCAGTTTCAGAGGGGGAGAGTGGGTAAGTACGTCCTCTAGGAGGCATGGTTCCAGGAAGAAGCTCAATGGGACAATCATAGGGCCGATGGGGAGGCAGGACTTCAGCAGACTTCTTGTTGAACACATCAGAGAAGTCTTGCTAAACAGGAGGAATTGAAGAATAAGGAACAACAGAAGATACCTTGACCAAGGACTGGGCTGGAAGACAATTCTGTTGATAAAAGAAACCCCAACGAGAAATTTGAGTAGTGGACCAGTCAATGACTGGATTGTGGGTGCGCAAGCAAGGGAGTCCAAGGACTACAGGAGTCGAGGGGCAATCAATAATCAAGAATGAAAGTCTTTCGGTATGCAGGGTGCCCACAAGACAAAGACAATTCTTGCGAAGACTTGGAGATGAAGGCAGATGAAAGAGGCGGATCATCAATGGCAAGAACACAAAGTGGAACAGCCAGACTTTGGAGAGAGATAGAATGTTGTTCTGCGAAGGCTTTATCCAAGAAGTTCCCAGCTGCGCCGGAGTCAAGGAAAGCTTGGGTAGAGATGGTCTTGGAAGCCAACTGGAACTGTACAGGGAGAAGAAAACGATGAGCAGAAGTTTGGGGAAGTTGATCAATTCTGCCCAGGTAAGTTTCCCCAAACTTACCTAGGCACTGGCGTTTCCCGACTTCTCAGGGCATTCATGGGCAAAGTGGGATTTGCCCCCACAGTATAAGCAGAGTCCAGCAGCCCTTCTCCTTAACTTTTCTTGTTCGGAAAGACGGGCATGACCAATCTGCATGGGCTCTTCTGAGGTGGAGGGAGAAGAAGCCGGAGTAGAATAAGAAGAAGTAGTGCTGGGAAGGACAGGTCTCTGGAAGCGAGGAGCCAGGGGAGGTTGAAACTTCCTCACACGTTCCTTTGCGGCAAGGTGCTCTGTTTGGCGGGTGTCCACTTTGATTGCCAGGGCCACCAAATCTTCCCAACGCGTAGGCAACTCACATGAGACCAAATCGTCCTTCAAGCGCATGGACAACCCATTGTAGAAGGCAGCGTGATAACTGTCGTTGTTCCAGCTGGTCTCGGCCACCAGAGTACGGAATTCGATGGGATATTCTGGCACCAAACGTGTACCTTGGCGGATCTGGAACAAGCGAGAAGAAGCAGATGCAGACCGGCCGGGAGCATCGAACACTGCGCGCAGCTCACGAATAAAGGCCTTCGAATCATCTATCAGGGGGTCCTCTTTCTCCCACAACGGTGATGCCCATTCCAAGGCTTTCCCGGTCAAGCGGGTAATGATGTATCCCACCTTGGCACGCTCTGAGACGTATTGATGAGGTAGCAGAGTGAACTGGATCTCACACTGGTTGATGAATCCTCTACAAGCCTCAGAATCACCACTGAAGAGCGGAGGTGCCGGAATCCGGGGTTCGGAGATATGAAACGGCGCCACTGGAATAGTGGCCGGAGCTGAAGCAGGAACCTGAGCCATAGGAGTGAGAGCCGACAATTTGTCCAAAATGGCCTCAAGAGCTTGGCCAAAGTGAGACTGCTGAGCTTCATAGGCCTCCATGCGTGAGGCAATCCCACGAAAGGCTCTTCCGAAATCTGGTTGAGCCGTAGCCTCCTCAGATGGGTCCATGGCCCAAGTATAATGTAAGGGCCCAAAGGCGCAGTAGGAGTGCGGACCAAGGAGGAGGCAGGTGGTCACAAAGTTTATGGTACAAGGGATCAGGCAGAAGAATAGTCGAGGTTCAGGCAAAAGGTTCAGTCCAGGCAGCAAAGGGTCAATCCGAATAACAGGCAAGGTTGGTACACAAGAAATCAGACAATAATACAACACCCAGGAATCACGAAGATAAACCTATACTTGGGCAAGGTTTGCAATGTCCAGGGGGTTTAAATAGGCAGGTTTTGGCGCCAAGATTTTGGACGCGATGACGTCATGACGCTGACGCCGGCGTCAAGACGCTAACGTCGTGACGCCGACACACGTTCTGACGCCGGCGACCATTCCGTCGCCGGCGACCAATCGGAGAGCGAGAGGCAGCCGATGTCATCACACTGGGACCAGCAGGATCCACATGGGGAAGGAAGGAGTCGCCATTTTGGATGCCGTCGCCATCTTGGACGCCGTCGCCATCTTGGACGCCATGGCTATCATGAAGGTGAGAAACTTCAGAAACTTTGGTTTCCATTACAACTAAGTGCCGAAGCACCGCACGCTATCGTCAATTCGCTAGCGTTGGGCATTTTCGTTACTTTACAAATTCACTAACGAACGCTGGCGTAGATTCACTAGTGTTACTTCGCACCCTTACGCCTGGCGAATTTTCGCTACGGACGTAACTACGCAAATTCACTAACGCGCGCAGTGTACTGAACGCTATCTTTTACGCTAGACTTCCTTCGCCACCTCAGACCAGGTGAAGCGCAATAGAGTAGATAGGGATTGCTTCAAAAAAAAATCTAAATTTTTTCTAAGTCCCAAAAAACGCTGGCGTGTTTTCTACATTATGGGTGATAGGCTGAAAAAGTTCGAAACATTTTTTAGGGCTCCCCTCCTTCCCCCCTACGTTTCCTGACTCATGGCAACTTACCTAGACAGTGGGCACATGTGCAGGGCAAAATAAAATTTTTATTTGATGTTTTGAAGGTTTTCTAGGCATTTGTAGTGCTGATACGTATTCCTCCATTGAAATTTGAATTTGGCGCCGTATGCAAATTAACCTTCGCTAGCGTAACTTCGCTTCACTTAGCGAATCAACGCTAGCGCAACTTCGCAACCTTACGCTACCCCTGTGCGCAACTTCGGATTTTAGTGAATTTGCGAAGCGCTGGCAAAACTATGCCTGGCGAAGTGCGGCAAATCACGGCGAAGTAGCACCTGGCGCAACTACGAATCTTAGTGAATTTGCCCCATAGTATTTATGTTTTGCTTTTTTTGGAATGTGACTTGTTTTATTTATTACTAATAATTATATTAATGCAATTATAATATCAATTCTACGTCTTTTCTTACATTTTGTCAGTGTTACATTTAAATCAGATTTTGCTATAGTCAATTCAATCTCTCAGCTAGCAGAAGGCATGAAGCATTGCAGATATGCTTTAGATCTTCTTTCAAATACACCAGAAAAACTCAATTTTCAGGTCTGATCTTTAATCAGATCCGCTTGAGAGAAACAATAACTGAGTTTTTTGGATATCCATTATTTATAGAGATAAAAACATATAATAGCAAAAAAAAAAAAAAATAATAAAAGACTAATGTAATATTGCCCTTGTGGTAAATGTGCTGACTCTTTATTGTATGGCTTTTATTGCTACATGGCAAAAATAATTGTGCACTTCGATATATATTGAAAACTATAGATTTTTTTTCATGCTATGTGTTTGCTTCGAGCATCCAACTGTTTAACGGTACACTATATTTCACCAAATGGATTTTATACCCTTATAAATCTCTGTGATAAAGAGTGCACAAAAGGATTTACTTGATTTATAATAAAAAACTTAATCTTCAGTGGGAATCAGAACAGAACAGAGCATCATAAAATAGGAGTTTTTTTGTTTTTCATTTTTTATTTCAATTTCAATAAATACCTAGTAGTGGAAAACGGGTATAGATGTAATATTGCAATCCATGCTGGTTATTATATATATATATATATATATATATATATATATATATATATATATATATATATATATATATATATATATATATATATATATACTGGTAGTCCATAAGGGGCCCTTTTCAGTGAGGGAACTCAACAAATAAATGAATGTAGTGCCCAGTGGGAAGGATTTATTTTTATGATTTGTGTTTAATATCCTGAAATGGTCACTGCCTTAAAGAAGAAAGTGTCTGTTGTGGATCCTGCAAGCTTACACTATAAATATATATATTAGTCAAAGGCAGCTGATCTGGATTTTGTATATTCTTTGTGGGTGCTGCGTCAAAAATGTATATTAACTGTCACATAGACACGCACTCCATTGTTCTGTGGTTCAAACGATTTTTACTGAATACATCTGCATTACATATATATATATGTACAAAATGGAGTGGAGTCTAATCCCAGTCCGTGACTTAGTCCACAAATGGACAAATTATATATGAAACAAAAAAGTCCAGACAACTTGCTTTATGTAACTAAAAAGGTTTTTACCAAGCAAGAATACGCATTGTTTCGAAGCTCCCGCTTCTTTTTCAAGCATAATTGGTTACAATGACATCACATCCTATTTAAAGTCATAGGCTTTAGTCACACCCATAAATATATAATGAGTTAAATATAATGAATTAAGCACAACCCCATGGTGTCAGACCTATATAAATCGGACACCATGGCGCAAATTCACTAAGCGCCGAAGCGCCGAACGCAAGCGTTAATTTGCTAGCATTTGGCATTTTTCGTTACTGCGCAAATTCACTAACGAACGATGGCGTAGTTTCGCTAGTGTTACTTTGCACCCTTACGCCAGGCGAATTTTCGCTAGCGACGTAACTACGCAAATTCCCTAACTTGCGCAGTGTACTGAACGCTACCTTTTACGCTAGACTTCCTTCGCCACCTCAGACCTGGCGAAGCACAATAGAGTAGATAGGGATAGTTTAAAAAAAAGTCAAATTTTTTTCTAAGTCCCAAAAAACGCTGGCGTGTTTTCTACATGATGGGTGATAGGCTGAAAAAGATTGAAATTATTTTTGGGGCTCCCCTCCTTCCCCCCTACATTTTCTGACTCATGGCAACTTACCTAGACAGTGGGCACATGTGTAGGGCAAAATAAAAATTGTACCTATTTGATGTTTTGAAGGTTTTCTAGGCATTTGTAGTGCTGATACGTATTCCTCCATTGAAATTTGAATTTGGCGCCGTATGCAAATGAACCATCGCTAGGGAAACTTTGCTTCACCTGGTGAATCAACGCTAGCGCAACTTTGCAAACTTACGCTACCCCTGTGCGCAACTTCGGATTTTAGTGAATTTGCGGAGCTCTGGCGAAACTACGCCTGGCGAAGTGCGGCGAAGTTGCGCCTGGCGCAACTTCGAATCTTAGTGACTTTGGGCCCATGTGTCTTACAAGAAAATAAAACAAGATTTAGCAATACTATCAGCAAGTATCTGAGGGACGCGGAAGATTATACTAGCGGGCAAGTGTACCGGTGCATACTGGGACGTCCATACATGGCTCCAACTTTCTTCCCCAACCAGAGGACGCAAGCACATACAACACGTGGGCCGCATCAGGAAAGACGCAAAGAAACCGGCCGTAGAAGCTCAGGAGAATCCTTTGCCCAACGCACTACGGATTCGTCTGGCTCCTCTTGTTCTTTTTTAGGAGAGGACAGCGCTCCCTCCAGTAGCGAGGAGCACGCAGCAACCGCTCCAGAGGCAAGCGCCGCATCTGCGACCAAGACGTGACAGGCACGGACAACCAACAGGACAATGCAGAAGAAGTAATATCACTGGTGATCAATATTTCCAAAAAGGTACTGTCATCATTCTGTCCTTCTGCCAGGTTAGATATATTTTCTTTGGACATTGATTTGCAGCGGTTCTATAGACTGCTGCAGCTTAAAGTACAGTTTAAAGACAAGGGGGTTGAAGAGACTCAAATACATACAGAGGCATTAACTATGCATCCCTTTAATCTGTATAAAAAAACAGATACTGTATGTTCCTCCTACTTCCCATGATCCAGTGGAAACTGTGATAAACTTTATAACTAGAGACATTAATCATCTGACGCAGGACCCTAAGGGACTGAGAGCAATGCGGTTTAATAATAATTTGACAAAGACTGAACGGGACTCTTTGTTCTCACTTATGGGGTGATATATTAACCTGCTGATAAAGGGGGAGCATTAGTAATCCTGGACAGGGATTACTATATACGGGAAATCCTAAATCAATTAAGTGACAGTTAAGCTGGCCATAGACGCAAAGATCTGATCGTACGAATCGAGGATTCGTACGATTTTTGAACCATGTGTGGAGAGTCCCGACATTTTTCGTCCGGCGGAGATCAGTCGTTTGGTCGATCGGACAGGTTAGAAAATTTCTGTCGGCTGACGATAATATCTCTGCGTGTATTGCCGATCATACGATTTTCAGTGGGAGACTGTCACTAGCTATGGTTGGACATAGATATCATACGATTGCTGTCAGGGGCAGAACATTGCTGATCTGTTCTTTAACTAATCTGACTGGTAAGACTTTGATCTGAATGGTTAGTGGCGGGTCGGGAGATGGGAAAGTCCGATCGTACGATGATTCGTACGATCGGATCTTTGCATCTATGGCCAGCTTAATACCTATGTACGTTTATATAAGGATCACACAGAAGAGATTGCAGGCCTGATATCTGAAGTGTTACTACGTTATTACCAGGACCATGGTATAATTAACGAGGGGCTTAAAGATTTTCTTACACAGGCGTTCCCATGTATTCCAGTATTTTATACCCTGCCTAAGGTGCAGAAGAGCTTACAATCCCCCCCAGGGTGATCATCTCCCTTATCAATATTTTTGGATAAAGTACTAGCCCCCTTTGTATCTTTGGGGGATTCATATATTAAGGATACCTCCCACTTTTTACGATCTATTCAGAGTCTGGATCTGAGGGAAGACAGGTTATTACTAGGGATGTAGCGAACCACCGACAATGTGTTCGCGAACGCCGGCAAAAAATGCGAACAGTTCGCGAACAGTTCGCGAACTTCGAACATCCGAAAATCGTTCGATTCGAACGATCAAAGGATTTTAATCGTTCGATCGAACGATTTTCGTTCGAATCGAACGATCGAAGCCATTGGATCGAATGATTTCATTCAATCCAATGGCTTCGATTGTTCGATTCGAACGAAAATCATTCGATTTTAGCGATCGAATGGTCGAATGGTCGAACGATTTTGACGCGAACGCCTATTGGCGAACGTCGCGCGACGTTCGCGAACTTGCGGCGGACGCGAACAGTCGAAGTTCGCGCGAACTAGTTCGCCGGCGAACAGTTCGCTACATCCCTAGTTATTACTGGCAGCCTTCGATGTAAGTATCTTGTACACTTCCATCCCTCATGAGTTTGGTATGGCAGCAGTACATTTGGTGTTAGAGAGATCAGATTATGATATAACACAGATTCACTTCTTTATGGAACTCCTATCTGTTGTCTTGTAAAAGAATTACTTCTTGTTTCAGGATATGTTCTACCTCCAGTTACGGGGAACCGCTATGGGGTCCAACGTCGCCCCTACCTATGCCAATATATTCATGAATCACTTTGAGAATGTATATGTCTATAAACATGAATTATTCAAAAGGCATTGCCTTAAATGGTGGCGCTATATCAATGATTTGTTGGTGATATGGAGGGGAGACGTTGAATCCCTAATGGGTTCAAAACATACCTAGATACGTGTATTCCAACTATCAAATTTACACACATGTAGTGAGGAGATAGTCACATTCTTAGATACAACAGTATACAATAAAGGCAGATATCTATACACTGATTTATTTGTTAAATCAACTGATTGGAACAATTTAATACGGTTTGACAGTGCACACTCGAGGTCTAATGTTTCCTCTCTCCCTAGATCACACATGTTGCGAGTCAAACGGATAGTTTCAGAGGAGGAGAAACTTACAGTACGTTTGGCTGAGATGACAACGAAATTCACACAGAGAGGGTACCCAAGTCAAATGCTTAATCAGGAAGTAGCACGAGTTAAAGAGCTGCACCGTGATTCCACTATACTGGAAAGGGCACCAGGCATGTTGAAAAAAAGACGTATACCCGTTGTGCACACTTACCATCCCAGTGCACGCAAAATTCATCAAATCATTTATAAACATTGGCCATTATTAAAAAAAAAAAGGCTATCCTGATATTCCGGAATTCCTAGAACCCCCACTTCTATCATATAAGCACTCAAGGAATTTGAGGGACAGACTGGTAAAGGCAGATTTGGGCATGGCATGTGTGGTACATGTTCTCAGTGCTCAAGTGATATACGCACAAATGTTTTCACACATCCCCACACGGCAGATATTTGAGATACAAGGCCACTATACATGTGACACTGAATACGTGGTGTATATGCTCAATTGTCCTTGCAGGCTTGTCTATATTGGGGAGACCATTCTGCCAATACATGATAGGATTAGCCAGCACAAACCTACCATTAGAAAGGAGGTACTTAAACTACCTGTTCCTGCACATTTTCACACAGTACGACATTCAGTAGCAACCTTGAGGTTTCTTGTGTTGGAGTATGTTGCCCCCCCCCCACGTCGGGGGGGGGGGCAACAGTTTCTTGCAATTCCAGAAGAGGGAGAAGTTTTGGATACATACCTTACAAACTTTACACCCGAAGGGACTTAATAGAGAGTATGACATATGCCTTTATTTGAATATGATATACTAATTTAACGATTAGTTATATTCTAAAAGGGGAAGTTTGGGATTTATAAACATGACATATCCTGTATACTATATTGTTTCCTTTATATGAGTTAAACGTGTATACTATATTGTTACTAAATTGTTACATTACTTTCTTGATGCATGACCAGAATGTTACAAGTATCCTTTTCTGATAGTATTGCTAAATCTTGTTTTATTTTCTTGTAAGACACAAGGTGTCCGATTTATATAGGTCTGACACCATGGGGTTGTGCTTAATTCATTATATTAACTCATTATATACTTATGGGTGTGACTAATGCCTATGACTTTAAATAGGATGTGATGTCATTGTAACCAATTATGCTTGAAAAAGAAGCGGGAGCTTCGAAACGTTGCGTATTCTTGCTTGGTAAAAACCTTTTTTGTTACATAAAGCAAGTTGTCTGGACTTTTTTGTTTGATATATATATATATATATATATATATCACTAAACAAACATCATTATAACTAAACAAATTATCCCAGCACTCTCATTATACAAGTTTAAGGAACAATTGGATTAGAGGAAACTTGTCTGTATTTGTTAAAAAGAGACACTTTTAGTTACATGGTTTGTACAAAGTATGCATAAGCTGATGCGCCGCCAAGGCAGTGTCCATGTATCAGTCCTACCAAAGTGAAAAAAGGGTATTTTCTTTGGGAGGAGAAAGACCATACCTGCTTCTCTCTTTATTTGGCATGACCTCTTCCAAAGAAACATTCAGCATTATGGGCTTTTAAGTAATCTGTAGGACTGTGTTTAGAGGGCAGGGTTGGGAGAGCAAACATTAAAGGGAAAGCCACCTTCCCATATAGAATATACAAAAACAAAGAATGCAGCTCATCCATGTGTTACAATTAAAATCAGTCTGGTGTATGGGTGTGTGGCTAATATCATATACAGATGAAGCCACTTGGATTTGTGAGTTAAATGCGTCATGACTCAGGGGTAATTGAAGAAACTGTGTTATCTTAAGTCATCTTAACTCATTTAATGCATTTAACCTTTTCATTAGCATACCAAAGCTCCATTGTTCACAATGGTGAATGCTTTAATTAGATGGGATGTTGTGACACAGTTTTCTGTGTTAAATGAGATAAATGGGATATCTGTGTTTAGTTATTCTGTGTCAAACAGACAAACCAAAGTGGCTGCATCTGTAATGAACTAAAATTATCCCAGCACTGTCATTATACAACTTTAAGGAACAATTGGATTAGAGGAAACTTGTCTGTATTTGGCAAAAAGAGACACTTTTAGTTACATGGCATACTTTGTACAAACCATGTTATAACATTTGTTATATGCATTAAAAAATGTTTTTTTTTTTTTTTTTAAATGACACCGTGTATCTCATGTACCTCCCCAGTGTGCTTCAGTTAGAGAGCTAAAAGTTCCATACCTGCTTATCTCTGCATTTAGCATGACCAAGGAAACTATGGGTACCTTCTTAACTGTAGACTGAAGAAAGGGGCATCTATCTATCTATCATCTATCTATCTATCTATCTATCTATCTATCTATCTATTATCTATCTATCTATCTATCTATCTATCTATCTATCTATCTATTTATCTATCTAATTTATATATCTAATCTATCTATCTATCTATCTATCTATCTATCTATCTATCTATCTATCTATCTAATCTATCTATCTATCTATCTATCTATCTATCTATCTATCTATCTATCTATCTATCTATCTATCTATCTATCTATCTATCATCTGTCCCCATATCTCCCTCTCTCTGTATCTATATGATATTTACTGTATCACATTATTTCTTCATTTTGGCTTACCTTATATTAAATTGGCAGCATCCTCCCTCACTATAATGTTGTGGTAATGTGGAGAATTTTTAATATCAATTTAGAAAGTTTCCCATAGAAGATAATTTTGGTAAGTGGAACAGAATGTTCATTCTTTTTAGAGAAATGTCATTAGGGTTATTGAGTTCAACAGGCAATAAAATTAATTTGACTATTCAAATCAGTCAATTGAGTTCTGATGAACAACACATTAAAAAAAAAGCTAAAAGGCTTTCATAAATGTGGCAGTTTGTTTTCCTGTCAGGGATAATGTGATAAAATTCAAAACTCAGACTTGGCACCAACGTCACTTTTGAAAAAAAAAGTTTTTTTCTTCTTAAAAAAAAATCTAAATTCTGGGAATTCACCATGATCTATCAGGTCAATTTTTTTTAAATCTGTTCCGCCCATGTTACATTTTAAAATTAAAAAATATATCTATTTGCTGATCGGATTTTATATATTTTGGTCATAATTTTTTAAATTTATTTAAAGAATAATTACTGTTGACTTCCAAGATTAATCTTGCTCAAAGTAGGGTTAATAATCTTAGGCTTAGGCTTTTATTCTGTTAGATCTACTTTTGTGACTACTGGCATAATTTTTTTTTAGAAACACTCTATATTTAATAGGATCACCATATTTAGGGGCCTATTTATTAAAGCTTGAATTTTCTGGTTGAGTTTTAAAGGGGCAAAACTCGATTTATAAGAGATAACAAAAACTCAATTTTAGAGACTTATTATACCCCGAAGATGCTAAAAATCCAAATCTGAAAATACTCCATCTTAAATATGTCAAGGTATGTAGAAGTCAATGGTAGATTGTCCCTGAAGAAGTTTCTTGATATCATGATCCATGATGGTTTTTATCTGATAATTGTATAAATTTTCACGGCAACGATTCAATAAATTCAAGTTTTTGGAGCGTCAATTTGAAAAAGTTGTAGATTTTGTCAAAAAGTTTTTTGCACTGACTATTTTCTAGAAGAATTTTTGATAAATTAGTTAAATTTGATAAATGCAAGTTTTAGTAAATACCCCCTTCATGTCTGCTTAAAAAAACATTTAAATATTTAATTTACCCAAAAGGATTGTTTTGCCCCCAATTTACATTTATGCACCTCAGTTACCTTCAAGTACAAATTACTTTATATTTTATGTTTCATTATTATAGAGAAAAGAAAATTATTGTAAACAATTTTAATTATATGCTTAAAATGAAGTATTTAGCCAACCAAATACAGGTGCTAAGCATCATATGAACAACTGTAGGCAAATATTTTAAGTTGTAATTTTTTTTATTATTGTACACTCAAATATGAATATGCAGAACAGTTTGATCATTCACAAAATTAAAACATTAAGCATCCCTAATGCCAGGGACACCAATAAGGTTAGCACTTGCTGAAATAAAGACACAAAACACTTCTACATTTGTGTTTTGTTTTTGAGATGATGCTTTATGTTATGATAATCTTTCAGTAATTAGAGTACATGGGTTCTAAATACAATATCTTTATGATATTTAACCTTCATGTATGGTATTATTTGCACTACTGCAGCTTATAGTTAAGGGAATCAAGAACAAATGCATTTGTGATTTGAAGCATTGCAGTAGCCTGTCTCTGCAAGATTGGATGAAAATTGCCTATAGTCTATTTAACAGCTCAGAAAGGTATGCTGGGGTTTAGCAAGGCCAAACCATGTCAAAAGCCCATCAATTTTCTATCAGGGCATCTATAAATTGTATCCTTAGCAGCTTTGTGGATATCTCCAGGATGATAAATTCTTAAATCACTTCTATTACTCTGAGAAAGAGTGTAAAATTGTTTATCTATGAAACCGTGTGGTGCATTGAAATTCCAGTCATACATGTCTTTATTTCTGATAGCAATAAACAATATATCATGCTTGCCTCATAGAGTAGGTATGTTTGTGTAGGTATTTGTATAAATCAATGTTCCGCTAAGGTGTGCCCTACTGCACACGCACACAGATTGTGAGGCCAGCACAGACACCATATTGTGGTGCACACAAGGAATTTTGTAGGAAGATACAAAATGTTGTGTTGATTCTGACCTGAGCACAGGTTTTAAAAACTGTGTACAATAGTATAAAACGTGCACACAAAATAATTTTTGTGCACACATAACCAAGAAGGAATTCGAGCCAACATTTGCATGAGCAACCCCTACTGCAATAAAAAAGTCCTGTTTCTGAGTAATAAATCTCATAAAATTAACAAATGTTGTATACCGGTCTCACAATCAGGCAGTCTCACTAATCCAAATTTCTAAAAATGATTTCCTTTTTCTCTGTAATAATAAAGTAGTAGCTTGTACTTGATCCCAACTAAGATATAATTAATCCTTATTGGAAGCAAAACCAGCCTATTGGGTTTATTTCATGTTTAAATTAATTTCTAGTAGACTTAAGGCATGAAGACCCAAATTACGGAAAGATCCATTATCCGGAAAACCCCAGGTCCTGAGCATTCTGGATAACAAGGCTGCACGACTCAGTGCACAGTTTATAAAATGGCATTTACCAATAGGGATGCACCGAATCCACTATTTTGGATGTTAATCAGTGTGTTCCAAAACATGCAACTGTAAAAATCATATGATGTTTACCAAAATATTGTAAATCTACAGAAAATATTACATTTGCCATGTTGAAACAACATATTGTATTTAAATGAATATACAATTCTTCATTTCAAATTTACATCAAGTTTAATATGCAAAGTTTTCCCCTTCATACAGTTTTTATATGCTCAGACATGCTATAAATATTAATAAGAATAGTGTGACTTTATAATTTAATTTGAATTCACAGTAAAACAATAAAATCTGTGCCCGGCAAGTCACATAACCAGCTACATGTTTTTAAATGATAGCTTCTATTTATTTCTGTAGATTTTTCTTGCTCCTGGCACAGTAAATAAACATAATGGAATAGGAATGTTTATACAGCGCAAAACACTGTGTATGGGATTTATTTTGCCAATATATGATTATACCAAAAACATAATTCAAAGAATTCTCTTGAATAACTCGAAAAATGTAGCATGTATAGTTATGCCATACATAGTATTAGAAACATTATGCCATAATACTAACAAAAATTTGCCCTATAGGTAGAAAATCTCTCTACGATAAACACAAATGTGCTATGGAAATACTCAGCAATTGATACCATTTTGAAGACCAGTTTTTACATTTTATTTCAAACAAAAATATGTTTTTTTTAAACTATCACCAAAAGCACTTTATAACAATTTGTTATCAAGATACAGCTGTGGCTCTTGGTTTGTTTACTAAACAGCTTACTAAGGCTAGGCACTACCAGTTTACAGTGGGGGATGCTAATTTACTAAACCAACTCAAACAGGGTCAGACTGGAGCCTTGGGAGCCCACCAGGACTGCAAAGAAAGGGCCCTCCTGTCTCCAGGGGCCCCCTCCAGACCTCTGACTCCCTGGCCTAGTGCATGATAAATATTCCATTTATTAATCCCAATACAGAGTAAGTAGGAGTGAGAGAGATACAGTTGGCAGGGGGAGAAAAAAAGAGTAAGTAAGTGAAGGAGAAAGAGATTTCAGAGAAAGGGTGAGAGCAAGCAAGAGGTATGCTATAATTCATACCTTGATTCTGTTGCCAAGGCCCATGAAATCAGGACTTATCCAAACCCTGGGTTGGAACTGGGAGGGTTAAAATGTCAGCATTCACTGATAATACTCCGGGTATAAGGACTCTGGGTGTTTGACTGCTTCCTGCCTGAAACATAAAATTGACGTGCATGCACAGTGCCCACAGTCTCAGCAGCTGAGTAGGATCCTCAGCAGAGAGCAGTTCAGCTCCAAGGAAGAATGGCATGCAGCTATGGGCAGAAGTGACAGAAGCACCAGTGATGGAAGTGGGCAGGGCTGGTGGGTGGATGAGCGTGGGTGGACTTCCAAGGGCGACACACTCACTGCCAATCACTGCCTGCATACTAAGGGTCCACTGAGGCTGCAGCCCAACGGGTTCTTACCCGGAGCTCTGGCCGGCCAGAACTCAAAATATTTGTTCTATTGCCTATTCAAATCTTCCACAAAACCAGGCAGAGATGTGTTCTATGATTTATGGGTGATAACTACAAGAATCTCCCCTCCCCACCCCTTAAGGAACAGTACCATAAAAAGGAAAGGTTTTTAAAGTAATAAAAATAGTTGCCCTGCACTGGTAAAATGGATGTGTTTGCATCAGAAAAACTACTATTGTTTATATAAACTGCTGTGTAGCAATGGGGGCAGCTCAGGTTACACAGCAGATAGCAGATAAGCTTTGTAGAACATAACGGTTTTATCTGTTAACCACTATTTAACCTGTGCCATATAGACTTTTTTCAATTTCCGCCATTGCTACACAGCGGTTATATGAACTATAGTAGTGTTTCTGAAGCAAACACATCTGTTTTACCAGTGCAGCCCAACACTACATGATATTTTCATTTCTTAAAAACACTTTAATTTTTGAGGTTACTGTTTAAAAAAATACAAGGTACTTGTTAATTAGAGAACACTCACACAGTATACATAGCTAATTCTGATTGTTGCTTTTATAAGTCTCTATCACATTTACACACTTTAGGGTCAATTTTATCAGCTGACAGTTAACGTGGATGGATGTTTTTGGATGTGGGTAGAAAATCACATAGAGATATGGAGAACATACACTCTCCTTTTAGGTAGTACCATGACTGGAATCCAACCTAGAACCCCAGTGCTGCCCCATATAGGTACAAAAATGCTTGTTCATCCCATGTGGCTGTAGACTCCAGGCCCAATATCTGTCAATGGGGAATCAAACTAAGCACCATGCATTCGGTCAGGATAAATGTTATAATACATATAAGTCAAACAGGAGTGCCTATTTATTGTAAAAGCTGAATTTTGAATTATGAAAAAGCATGTATTTCATTTGCTGTCCCATTTACTTCTTCATTTGAATAGAATAGTTTCCTGACTGGGGACTCCTGACTGTCTCAATTACCATGATAATTGCTGCTGACAGCTGGTAAAAATAACAAAGAATTTCATCCTTCACTCTAGTCTTCTATAAAAGAAACAAGCACAAACTTTTTGAAAATGTGCTTCTTGCAGATAGTGTGTTTCACTATAAAACATCAGTATCTTATCTTCATAATCTTTCTTTTTTATGGGGCAGTAGCCCTTATATGACATAGAAAAATGCATTAAATATTTGATTCATATCAAATCCTTTGCACTCAGTTACTGAAAAGTGCATGGATTAAAGGCTTGAATAATAATGCTGGAAAAGCTGCCACAATCAAAGAGAAGGACAGTTATTCTCAGATTGCTGTCCAGAATTGCAATGGTCTACCTGACAAATATGGGTCATAATTATTATTATTATTAATACTATGCTGTTTTACAAAAAATCACATAAATTATATTTCTATTTAACAATATTTTGTTCTAGAACTCTTTTACCAATATGTAAAGACTTTGTGTCAAGGCATGTAAATTTTCATACTCATCCATCAAGAAGAAATATTTATACTATTGAAAAAATGTGGCTGCTGAGAAAGCAGACCTATTCATTTGCCAGGGTATGTAAAGTTCATGCATTGAATACCAGCAAAGGGGATTAGAAGTTTTTACTGATACCAGAGAAATAAAAGAAATAGGTTGGACTTTAAGTGTAAATACATCAAGTCATTATTTACTAATCAACAAATGAATACTCAGTTAGGTTTTGCAACAAATAGTTACATAATTAATTTGGATTATAAAAAGACAAAAGTATGTCTAGTGCACCTCCTCCAAATGAGCTCTTACTCATTATATTTTATAATATATATAATGTATGTCTCCTCTTAAAGGCATTAATTATCAGCCATCACAGCATCACCCAACAGGGCATTCCACAACCTCACTACTTCAATGTGAAGAAACGTATTCACTACTTTAAATGAAAGTTCAGGTCCTCAAGTTTAAAGGGTTGCATCTCGTTCTTTGTTCTTTTTTATTTGGAAAAAAAGATATTCTGCCTATAATGTCCTCTAATGTACTTGTAAAGAGTAATCATGTCTCCTTGCAAATGCCTTTCCCAAGAGAAAGCAACCCCAACATTGATAGTCTCTACTCATATTAAATTGTTCCATTCCCTTTTTCAGTTTAGATACACATCTCTGCACTTTCTCCAGATCAATAATATCATGCATGCACTACATATTCAAGATGAGGCCTTAACAGAGACCTATAAACAGACAAAAGTATGTTTCATCCCTCAAGGTAATGCCCTTTTTTATGCAATATAGTATTTAATTTACACTAAGGTGGTTTACTAAAAAAATCAGGTTTACTAAAACCTCTATCTCATAATTTATATAAAAAAACAAAAGCATGATCAAACTCCATACAAGATTTTAGCTTATTTATTAATTTAAAAAAATTAGATTTAATCAGATCACTGAAAAACACAATAAAATCAAGTGAAACCCCGAATTGCTAAAGTTTTTCGTGCTTTTTTTCAGAATTCTTAGAATTTTTCGAGTTTTTGCTTGAGAACCCCCAAAAAAGTCAGAATTTCAGGCTAAACCCAGTGTAGAGAACAATGTATTTGAGCACGGAGCACCAGCAGACTTTAAAATCCATAATTTTTTTAGTCTTCATTTAAAAATTAGAGCAGATCATACATTCCCAAAGCACGCTTAAACCCAGTGCAGACTATGTAAACTTGAGATTTGTGCCTCTCCTATTGACTTATACAGGACCTTGACAGGTCCAAGATGGAGGATTTTAGGATTGTGGCTTAAAAAAATATATTTTTTTCAAATAAAATTTGAGTTAACTAGTGAAAAAAACCTTGAATTTTTTGAGATTTCACAAATTGACCTTTAATAAATAATCCCCTAAATCTGCATAGATGTACACAGTGTGTTATTCCCTAAATTTCCCATAACCTTTTCAATTAAGAAGACCCCAAACACACTATTGGATGCAGATTTATCAAAGGTCAAGGTGAATTTTCGAATTCAAAAAATTTGGATTTTGAGCTATTTTCTGTGTACTTCAACTAGGGAATAGTCCAAATTTGATTTGAATTTGAAGAAAACTCAAAAACTTGAATATCAAAATTTATAATGTACTGTCTCTTTAAAAATTTTACTTCAACCATTCGCTATCTAAAACCTGACAAACTTGCTATGGGGGACCTCCTAGAACCTATTTGGAGTCAAATGGTAGACTTGGAAAAATCTAAGTTTTTTGGGGGAAAAATTTGATTTGAATTTGCTTGAATGCGCTATTACTTAGATTCATACAATTCAAAGTCAGCTGAATACAGACCTATTTGATCGAAAATGGACCTATTCGGGTAAAAAAAACTTCAACTTACTTTTGGTTGGTCTTTTTGAATTTGAATTTCAACGTTTTTCAAATTCGAAATTTAACTCTTGATAAATATGCCCCCTAACTAGCATGTATGTAATTTCTATCAAAGTAATAGCGATTCAAAGTTTTCACCCCAAAAAACTTTGATTTTTTCAAAATCCACCAATTGACTCCAAATAGGTTCTAGGAGGTCCCCCACAGGCTAAAAAAAAGCAATTTGGCAGGCTTTAGATGGTGAATGGTCAACGTCACATTTTTAAAGAGACAGTACATGATATATTTCGAAATTCAATATTTTCACATTTTTTTAAATTTTGAATTGAATTTGGACTATTCGCTAGTCAAAGTACACAAAAATTAGCTCAAAATTTGAATTTTTTAAATTAAAATTTTCATAAAAATAAATCTGACCCCTGGTTTTCTATAATTTTGAAGTATTTTTCTAATTTCGATTAAATTCACAATTTAAAAACAAATGTTAACTTATTTATTGATCTGAATATAAAAACCCAAACAAATATAACTGTGAAAAATATAAATACCTCAAATGTGTATTTTATTTGTCATCTTTAATTAGTCAACAAGTTCAAAAAATGTGAAAAAATGATAAAAACAAATTGAATAGGTCACATATTGCCTACAACAGCTCCCATTGACATCTATGTGACTTTGCAAGCTTTCTGATGCTGAAGTTTTACATTTAGAAAAGTCATCTTTTTAAACCATTATTCATATTCTCACTTTTAGCTTAAATATTTTTGAACTGCAGAAAAAAATACAAAAACTAACCCCCTTATGTTTCAGGCCAATATTCCTTAATTTGAACAGTACCCTTCTGTGTGGTACAGTAAAAAATGCTAATTAGATCACAAATGTCAACACCTTTTGGTGACAAGACTTAAGTTTTTAATTTTGTTCTAAAGTTAAGATATATAGGTTCACAGGGGCATTTCCAATTATGTAACAGACCTCAGTGTAGAGACATTTCCTTGGACACAAGGTGATTTCTGTCTGGATACCAGGAGGCAACGGTAGCATTTGATTGGGTAAAGATTGTGATTGTGTTTCTCCATTGAGATTCTGTTGCAGAGGCAATTCTATAAGGGAATAACTAAAACCTCACATTTTAGATGTGCAAACTTTGACAGTATAAGGGCATCTCTGCAACATATTAAGTGGGAAATGCTTTTCATAAGGTTAAACACTGAAAAAAGTGGGAAGTCTTTAAAATGCTGCTTAATAAATATGCATGTCGGTATATTCCTCTTGTAAGCAAGGAAAATTTTTAAAAAGTAAAACCTTTTTGGTTCAATAGAAGTGTTGGTGTTAAGGTGGGTAAGAAAATATGTGCTTTTAAGGCTTTCAAGTTAGCTGGGTCAGCCGAAACTGTGATAAGGTGCAAGGAGGCCAGTAAATCATGCAAAAAAATCAGACAAGCTAAAATCAATATGGAAAAGTGTATTGCTGTAAAAAATAATCTAAAACTATTTTTTAAATATGTAAATAGTAAAAAAATTAAGCAGAGGGGGCATATATCTCTGGAATTAAGCACGCTAAAAATACAATACAAACTAAAATTACCATCAAGGATAGAGTAAAGTAAAGGATATAGAACAAAAATGCCTGAATGACCCCAATGATACAAACAAGAGCGCCTGGCTACAATCAGACAGACTCTTAACTTTAGCAAATACTGAGGTAGTACAAAAACAGCTAACAATGCAGGCTCATAGAAGTCAGAGAAATTGTTATCGAATCTCTCCAGGGATGCCCAGCAGTCTAATACCATATCCATTATAAGAAACCAAGCAGGAGAGGAGGTGACTACCTCTCGTCAAATTCAAGGTGTTTAGGGACTATTATAGAACACAACACTCCTCCAAAATAGCGCATTATTTGGAAGCATCCCATTGGCATACTGGAACTTGGAATCCCAAACAGCCTTAGATGCCCCAATAGATGATAGCCATCCTAGACCTCCCATTAGGTAAAGCCCCAAGCCCGGACAGGCTTCCCTCTGAAAAAAGCATGAAGGAGAACTAGGCTTCCCTTCCACAAAAGCATGAAGGAGAACTAGCTTCTCACCTCTCTTAACAAAATAGCTGAAACAGGTATTCTGCCTGAATCTATGTCCAAAGCACTAATTGTCATTATCCCAAAGAAGG
The DNA here is from genome assembly GCA_038501925.1 of Xenopus petersii. Taxonomy (NCBI): domain Eukaryota; kingdom Metazoa; phylum Chordata; class Amphibia; order Anura; family Pipidae; genus Xenopus; species Xenopus petersii. The sequence continues at coordinate 92,339,481 of CM076686.1, forward strand.
GGAAATATCTTTCTCAGTGTGCCTCTTATAGGCCAGTTTAGTTAATAAACTGTGATGCCAAGTTACTAGCCAAGATATTAGCTAACCGACTGAGGCCTCTTATGTCTTCTTTAGTTCACTCTGACCAGACGGGATTTATCCTTGCCAGGACCATGGATATTAATGTACGACGGCTCTTTACCAATATACAGGTACTTAAACAGTGAGAATAGAGTGATTGCTGCGATAGACGCAGAGAAAGTGTTGACTCAGTGGGCAGTTCTTCAGAGATATGGATTCGGGCCCTGTTATATTAAATGGATACAAGCATTATACACCTCTCCAACAGCCCAGATATGAGCTAACAACATGCTCTCCCCACACTTCCCACAAAGGTACAAGACAGGGATGCCCTCTTTCCCCATTCTTATTTTGCCTCACCATAAAGCCGCTCGCTGACACCATCCGCAACACTAACACCATTATGGGATTGAAAAGGGGTCATTTGTGTGAACTAATATCCCTTTACATGGATGATATGTTACTGGATTTGGAGAATCCACTGCCAGTCCTACAAAATGCACTAGACTTGATAAAAGAATATGGCCAATATTGGCACAAATCCAGTTTGTTTGCTATAGATCAGGAGGCAAGGAGATTCCTACATTTAAATACTCTTTTGACATAGGTAGACAATCTCCTATACCTGGGAATAGTAGAGATAAAACAATATAAACTGCATAATTTAGATCCTATTATGATGCACATGATAGTCAGATTAGCACACTGGCTTCCCTTATCTCTGCTGGGCCGGGTCAATCTAATTGAAATTAAATATTTGCCAAAAATTTTACATGTGTTTAGGAACACTCTGTGTTGGCTGTCACGATCGCCGCCCGGAGCAGGTCCAGGAGCTTCGGGCGGTGCGTCCCTCCTTGCCAGCGCCGCTCCCAAAATGGTGGCGCCCATGGCCGCCACGTGGGTAGCGGCACCGGCGCGATGACATCAGCGCGCCGACGTCGGGGCAAGGGCGTCAATGACGTCACAATGGCGCCAAATTCAAACTAAAAACGCCAACTAGACGACAGAATGGCGCCCAAGTATAGGATTACTTTCCCTATAGTATCCTGGGTTTCTTGTGAAACTTTATTGCTAAATCTTGTTCCTGATTTATATTCTGACCCTTTGCCTGGACTTTGGACTTTGCTGATATCTGCCTGCTTGTGAACTCTTGCCTGGATCTCGACTACTCTTTGATTAACCCTTTGGACACCGCAAACTTGCTCCCTCAATAGGGCTTCCTCCTCGATCCTGACAACCTCCCTGGAGGGAGCTCCCGGCTCCCTGACATTATACTTGGGCCATGGATCCCACTGAGGAAGTTCAGCCGGATTTCGGCAGGGCCTTTCGAGGTCTGCATACCCGCATGGAGGCGTACGAAGCTCGGCAAAATTATGTCGGACGCACGCTGGAGGCGATTTTGGAAAAGTTATCCATGCTGACGCCGACTACTCCCCCGCCAACAACGCCCACGCTAGTTGCTTCCGATATGGCTACACAATCCTCCACTTCTGGTCCGCAAATTCCTGCACCGCCTCTCTACAGTGGCGACCCTGAAGCCTGTCGTGGTTTTGTGAATCAGTGCCAGATCCAGTTCGCCCTACAACCTGCGGAATTTAACTCTGAACGAGCAAAGGTTGGTTTCGTGATCATTCGCCTGGCGGGGAAAGCGCTCGAATGGGCTTCTCCACACTGGGAGAAGGAGTGTCCCTTAATTGACGATTCCAAAGCCTTCCTTCATGAATTCCGGACGGGGTTCGATGCTCCCGGTCGGGTGGTGACTGCTGCTTCTCATCTGTTCCAGATCCACCAAGGTAATCGCAGTGTAGCGGAATATGCCATTGAATTCTGCACCCTCGCTGCAGAAACTTGCTGGAACAATGATGCCTATCATGCTGCCTTCTACAATGGTCTCTCTATCCGCCTCAAAGATGACCTGGTCTCCCGTGAATTACCCACGCAGGTTGAGGACCTCATTGCTTTGTCTGTCAAGGTGGATACTCGTCAGAGAGAACATCAAGCTGATAAGGACAGAGTCAAGAAATTCCCACCCATGTTGGCTCCTCGCTTTCAAAGACCTCTATTACCTCCTACCTCCCAGCAGCCTTCTGTTATTCCTCCGGAGGAACCTATGCAAGTCGGAAGAGCTCGTCTCTCTGAACAGGAGAAACTCCGGAGACGTACGGCTGGACTTTGTCTCTACTGTGGGGGTCAATCTCACTTCGCCAACTCCTGTCCTGTGAAGCCTCAGAGTTCCCCTCTTCAAGGTAACCTTGCAAAGACTCATGTAGGGGGTGTTATTCCCAAGTCACAAGAGAACTCTCATAGGTTTCTTCTGCCTTTACAGATCCGTCTGTCCTCTAAGACCATTGTGGGCTCTGCTTTTATTGACTCTGGAGCTGCCGGTAATTTCATGGACGCTCTCTTTGCCAAGCATATGAATGTTCCCTTGTTTCCATTGACTCCTCCACTTCGTGTAACTGCCATTGACGATCGACCCCTTGAATCCGAGTTTATCTCTATGACGACTGGGGAATTGCCTGTGCAGGTTGGGACTTTACACAAAGAAAAGTTATCGTTCCTGATTATTTCCTGTCCTTCTGTTCCAGTTGTCTTGGGGCTTCCTTGGTTACGCCTGCACAACCCTGTTATTGATTGGTCCTCGGGGCAGGTTTCCCATTGGAGTCCATACTGTCAACAGCACTGCCTTCCTGCTGAACCCATCCAGAGGGTGAATATTTCTTCGTCAGATTTGAAGACGCTTCCCTCCTTCTACAAGGAGTTCGCTGATGTCTTCTGTAAAAAGTCTGCAGAATTTCTCCCTACTCATCGTCTCTACGATTGTCCGGTTGATCTCCTGCCTGGAACCATGCCTCCTAGAGGTCGCACTTATCCTCTCTCCCCAGCAGAGACCTCTGAAGGATGGAGGCCTACGTCCTTGCTTTGACTACCAGGGTCTAAACAAAATCACCGTTAAGAACCGGTATCCCTTGCCGCTGATCGCAGAACTTTTCAACCAACTGAAGGGGGCTAAAATCTTCTCTAAGTTGGATCTCCGTGGGGCGTACAACCTTATACGCATCCGGGAAGGTGACGTATGGAAGACAGCGTTCAACACTCGTGATGGGCACTATGAGTACCTCGTAATGCCCTGGTGGTGAAGGAAGTACTCTCTCGTTTGAGGAAGAACTCTCTCTTTGCCAAGCTGGAAAAATGTGTATTTGAAGTGTCCAAGATCCCTTTTCTGGGCTATATCATCTCTCCAGAGGGTTTAGAGATGGATCTCGTTAAAGTGTCCGCAATCCAAGAGTGGCCCCTTCCGCTGAGTACCAAGGCGATCCAGAGATTCATTGGTTTTGCCAATTACTACCGGCAATTCATTAAGGGGTTTTCTTCTTGTATAGCTCCTATTCTGGCCCTCATCCGAAAAGGAGGTAAACCCAGCTCTTGGCCCCCATCCGCTATTGAAGCCTTTCAATCCTTGAAGGATGCCTTCACTTCTGCTTCAGTTCTCCGCCATCCTGATCCGGAGTTACCTTTCTTCATCGAGGTGGATGCTTCTGAAGTTGGAGCTGGAGCTATCCTGTCCCAAAGACATCCATCTGATGGGAAGCTGCACCCATGTGCGTATTTCTCTAAGAAGTTCTCGCCTGCAGAACAAAATTATGATGTAGGAAATCGAGAACTCCTGGCTGTTAAGCTTGCCTTAGAAGAGTGGCGTCACCTCCTGGAAGGTTCCTTGATTCCAGTCACAATCTACACGGATCATAAGAATCTTGAGTTCATTCAACCCCTCAAGAGGCTGAATCCCAGACAAGCAAGGTGGTCTCTCTTCTTCTCTCGATTTAACTTTGTCTTGACTTTTCGCCCTGGCTCCAAGAATCGGAAGGCCGACGCTCTGTCTCGAAGTTTCACTCCGGTGGATCGTACTTAGGGATGTAGCGAACGTCGGGAAAAAAGTTCGCGAACATATTCGCGAACTTGCGTCAAAAATGCGAACGGTTCGCGAACGTCGCAAACCCCATAGACTTCAATGGGAAGGCGAATTTTAAAAGCTAGAAAAGACATTTCTGGCCAGAAAAATGATTTTAAAGTTGTTTAAAGGGTGCAACGACCTGGACAGTGCCATGCCAGAGGGGGATCAAGGGCAAAAATGTTTCTAAAAAATCCATTGTTGACACAGCGCTGCGTTTTGTGCTGTAAAGGGCAGAAATCACACTACATTTCTAAACCTGTGTAATAAAATGCTTTAAAACGTCCGGCGTCTACATGCCAATCAAGTCGTGTAAAGGTTACAGCCTGTTCACACGCAAAGACGAAACGCGGTGCTTACTGCAACGCAAAAAGACGCAAAGAGCTTTAATGAATGATACCGTCAAGTGAGCAAATAATAGTTTTTAATTACTAGTTGAGCTTGTCACCTCCAGGATGTTCGTCCTGTTGGTGGCAATATTTCTGTAGTGGTGTGTTTAGCAGTCACCGTGCTTGTGCGCACGTGCACGGTCAGGCAAAGGTAATTCAATGTACAGTGAAGTGAACCAAAAAACACTGATTCTGCAGTGTGGGCCCAGTTTTGGTGTACTTTATTGATCACCTGCGGTGACCATAAAAGATGCGATTTTGCCACTGTTGCAGAACCCTGAAAAATTAGGCATGTGTACTTTCCTGAAAAATTATCTTTTTTTTGTCGAAGCCACTAAAGCACAGAGGCCAGAAAAAATATGCCATATAAATGCTGAAAATATTAATTTTTTTTGTCGCAGCCACTGCAGCACAGAGGCCAGAAAAAATATGCCATATAAATGCTGAAAATATTAATTTTTTTTTGTCGCAGCCACTGCAGCACAGAGGCCAGAAAAATATGCCATATAAATGCAAACAATATTAATTTTTTTTGGTCGCAGCCACTGCAGCACAGAGGCCAGGAAAAATATGCCATATAAATGCTAACAATGTAAATTGTTTTTGTCGCAGACACTGAAGCACAGAGGCCAGAAAAAATATGCCATATAAATGCTGAAAATATTCATTTTTTTTGGTCGCAGCCACTGAAGCACAGAGGCCAGAAAAAATATGCCATATAAATGCTGAAAATATTCATTTTTTTGTCACAGCCACTGAAGCACAGAGGCCATAAAAAATATGCCATATAAATGCTGAAAATATTCCGTTTTTTTGTCACAGCCACTGAAGCACAGAGGCCATAAAAAATATGCCATATAAATGCTGAAAATATTCCGTTTTTTTTGGTCGCAGCCACTGAAGCACAGAGGCCAGAAAAAATATGCCATATAAATGCTGAAAATATTCTGTTTTTTTTGGTCGCAGCCACTGAAGCACAGAGGCCAGAAAAAATATGCCATATAAATGCTGAAAATATTCTGTTTTTTTTAGGGATGCACCGAATCCACTTTTTTGGATTCGGCCGAACCCCCGAATCCTTCGTGAAAGATTCGGCCGAATACCGAACCGAATCCGAACCCTAATTTGCATATGCAAATTAGGGGTGGGAAGGGGAAAACATTTTTTACTTCCTTGTTTTCTGACAAAAAGTCATGCAATTTCCCTCCCGCCCCTAATTTGCATATGCAAATTAGGATTCGGATTCGGTTCGGCTGGGCAGAAGGATTCGGCCGAATCCGAATCCTGCTGAAAAAGGCCGAATCCTGGCCGAATCCCGAACCGAATCCTGGATTCGGTGCATCCCTAGTTTTTTTGGTCGCAGCCACTGAAGCACAGAGGCCAGAAAAAATATGCCATATAAATGCTGAAAATATTCATTTTTTTGTCACAGCCACTGAAGCACAGAGGCCAGAAAAACTCAGGATTTACCTGGATTCAAATTAAACCAGTAGGGTTTGCACCCTAGTTTGTAACGGTGGTGGAGGGAGGAGGACGCTAAAGGACAGCTGTATGTGGAGTCATGAGGCGTGCAGAGAAGGACAGCTGCATGGGGAGTCAGAATCAGAAACTCAGCACAAGTCTTCCGGCGTGCAGTAACCCTCCGAGATCCACCCCTCATTCATTTTAATAAAGGTCAGGTAATCCACACTTTTGTGACCTAGGCGAGTTCTCTTCTCAGTTACAATCCCTCCTGCTGCACTGAAGGTCCTTTCTGAGAGGACACTTGAGGCGGGGCAAGACAAGAGGTTCATGGCAAATTGTGACAGCTCTGGCCACAGATCAAGCCTGCGCACCCAGTAGTCCAGGGGTTCATCGCTCCTCAGAGTGTCGATATCTGCAGTTAATGCCAGGTAGTCCGCTACCTGCCGGTCGAGGCATTCTTTGAGGGTGGATCCCGAACGGTTCTGCCGCTGCCTTGGACTGAAAAACATTTGCATGTCTGACGTTACAGAGTGGCCAAAGTGCTTTGTCCTTGCAGGTGCGCTCGTGGCAGGATTACTGGCACCTCTGCCCCTGGAATGTTGATGAGTTCCTGAAGTGACATCACCCTTAAAAGCATTGTACAACATGTTTTGCAGGCTGGTTTCTAAATGCAGCATCCTTTCAGACTTGTGGTATGTTGGTAACATTTCTGCCACTTTATGCTTGTACCGAGGGTCTAGTAGAGTCGCGACCCAGTACAGGTCCTTCTCCTTAAGCCTCTTGATACGGGGGTCTTCAACAGGCATGACAGCATGAAAGACCCCATTCTCACAAGGTTGGATGCAGAGGTATCCATCTCCGCTTCCTCGTTATCAAGGACTGCATCATCCACGGTCTCCTCCCCCCAGCCACGTACAAGACCAGGGGTCCCCAAAAGGTCACCACTAGCCCCCTGGGAAGCCTGCTCCTGTTGGTCCTCCTCCTCCACAAAGCCACCTTCCTCCTCTGACTCCACTTCTGACACCTCTCCCTGCGTTGCAGCAGGTGCCTGGGTTCGTTCTGGTGATTCCGACCAGAAATCGTGCGCTTCCTGCTCCTCGTCACGCTGGTCTACAGCCTCATCTGTCACTCGTCGCACGGCACGCTCCAGGAAGAAAGCAAAGGGTATTAGGTCGCTGATGGTGCCTTCGGTGCGACTGACCATATTTGTAACCTCTTCAAAAGGCCGCATGAGCCTGCAGGCATCGCGCATAAGCACCCAGTAACGGGGTAAAAAAATCCCCAGCTCTGCAGATCCAGTCCTACCACCCAGTTCAAACAGGTATTCGTTGACGGCTCTTTGTTGTTGCAGCAGACGTTCCAACATGAGGAGCGTTGAATTCCAGCGAGTCTGGCTGTCGCAAATCAAACGCCTGACTGGCATGTTGTACCGCTGCTGAATGTCAGCAAGGCGTGCCATGGCTGTGTAGGACCGTCTGAAATGGGCCGACACCTTCCTGGACTGCCTGAGAATGTCCTGGAATCCTGGGTACTTTGAGACAAAACGTTGTACTATTAAATTCAGAACATGTGCCATGCAGGGCACATGTGTTAAATTGCCCAGTCTCAGTGCTGCCAACAGATTGCTTCCATTGTCACACACCACTTTTCCGATCTTCAGTTGGTGTGGGGTCAGCCACCGATCGGCCTGTGACTGCAGAGATGACAGGAGTACAGATCCGGTATGGTTTTTGCTTTCCAGGCACGTCATCCCCAAGACAGCATGACAATGGCGTACCTGGCACGTCGAATAGCCTAGGGGGAGCTGGGGGTGCACAGGTGTGGAGGAGGAGGACCCAGCAGCAGAGGACGAAGAAGAGGAAGAAGACGAGGTAGAGAGCGAAGGAGGAGTAGAGGTGGTGGCAGAACCGCGTGCAATCCGTGGCGGTGACACCAACTCCACTGTCGTTGTTGAGCTACACATTCCCTGCTTCCCAGCCATTACCAAGTTCACCCAGTGGGCAGTGTAGGTGACATACCTGCCCTGACCATGCTTGGAGGACCATGCGTCAGTAGTCATATGGACCTTTGGCCCAACACTAAGTGACAGAGATGTGGTGACTTGGCTCTGCACATGGTGGTACAGGTGTGGTATTCCCTTTTTTGAAAAAAAATTGCGGCTGGGTACCTTCCACTGCGGTGTCCCAATTGCTACAAATTTGCGGAAGGCCTCAGAGTCCACCAGCTGGTATGGTAAAAGCTGGCGGGCTAAGAGTGCGGACAAGCCAGCTGTCAGACGCCGGGCAAGGGGGTGCATCGCAGACATTGGCTTCTTACGCTCAAACATGGCCCTCACAGAAACTTGGCTGGGGGCAGATGACTGGGAATGGGAACTGGTGGTCAAGGTGGAAGGCGGAGTGGAGGGTGGTTCAGACGGGTGAAGGACAGCAGAGGTAGAGCAGTAAGATGCTGGACCAGAAGGAGGGTGGCTTTTTGTTGCCTTTGAGGTGTTGCTCCCAAAGTGCTTTGTGCTTGCCGTTCATGTGCCTTCGCATATGTGGCTGTTGGGCTTCCCAAGACTCAGTTTCTGACTGCACTCATTGCAAATGACAACGCTTTTGTCAGAGGCACACACATTAAAAAAATCCCACACTGCTGACCTTTTTGAGGCTGGCAATCTGGCGGTAACAGTAGAAGTCGGCGGCGTTGGCGGCAATGGCGGGTGCGTTGGCCGGCTGACCACAGGTGCCGATACATGTTGTTGCCCTACTGTTCCCTGCGAGCTGTCCTCCCTGCTTCTTCTAAGTCTTATTCTCCTCCTGCCTCTCTGACTCTCCGTCTCTCCATCTGAACTATCCTCCTCTTGCTCTCTTCTACTGGGCACCCATAAAACATCAATCTCCTCATCCTCATTCTCCTCAGATGCATCAATTTCTTCTACCAGCTCACAGAAGGAAGCAGCAGCGGGGACCTCCTCGTCATCACTCATTATGTCCATCTCTGTTGTGTTCTCTGCCAGAATTAAATCTGGTGTAACGTCCTCATCTCCTTCATCTTCTTCTGCCAATAATGGTTGCGCATCACTCAGTTCAAGAAACTCATGTGAAAATAACTCCTCTGACTCCAGTGAAGAAGGGGCGCCGGTGGTGGAGGAAGTGTTACATGGGGTGCCCATAGCAGTGGAGGATGAGGATGTTGTGGTAAAGTTAGAAACGGTAGAGGATGGGGTGTGCTGTGTAAGCCAGTCAACTACCTCTTCAGCATTTTGGGAGTTCAGGGTCATTGCCTTTTTAAAACTGGGCAATTTCCTAGGGCCACAGGATAGCATAGCAGCACGGCCCCTAGTGCCTCTGCGTGGCGGCCTGCCTTTGCCTGGCATTATTTTTAAAACAACAACAACAACAACTCAGGTGGTGTTTCTAGAGACGGTATTATTATTGATATTTAGACAGAATGTGAACAAGCTCACACAGCTAAGTGGCAGTGGTTTGAAAATGAAGAAGAAGAACACACTGGGCAAACAAGGCCTACAAGGTCAACATATACACTACTACAGCAGTGGATACGGAATATATTATTGCTGCCTGAAAAACGTCACTCGGGTGGTGTTTCTAGAGACGGTACTATTATTGATATTTAGACAGAATGTGAACAAGCTCACACAGCTAGATGGAAGTTGTTTGAAAATGAAGAAGAAGAACACACTGGGCAAACAAGGCCTACAAGGTCAACGTATACACTACTACAGCAGTGGATACGGAATATATTATTGCTGCCTGAAAAACGTCACTCGGGTGGTGTTTCTAGAGACGGTACTATTATTGATATTTAGACAGAATGTGAACAAGCTCACACAGCTAGATGGTTGTTGTTTGAAAATGAAGAACACACTGAGCAAATAATGCCTGCAAGGTTAATGTATACACTACTACAGCAGTGGATACGGAATATATTATTGCTGCCTGAAAAACGTCACTCGGGTGGTGTTTCTAGAGACGGTACTATTATTGATATTTAGACAGAATGTGAACAAGCTCACACAGCTAGATGGTTGTTGTTTGAAAATGAAGAACACACTGAGCAAATAATGCCTGCAAGGTTAACGTATACACTACTACAGCAGTGGGTACGGAATATATTATTGCTGCCTGAAAAACGTCACTCGGGTGGTGTTTCTAGAGACGGTATTATTATTGATATTTAGACAGAATGTGAACAAGCTCACACAGCTAGATGGTTGTTGTTTGAAAATGAAGAACACACTGAGCAAATAATGCCTGCAAGGTTAACGTATACACTACTACAGCAGTGGGTACGGAATATATTATTGCTGCCTGAAAAACGTCACTTTTTGTGGTGTTTCTAGAGACGGTATTATTATTGATATTTAGACAGAATGTGAACAAGCTCACACAGCTAGATGGTTGTTGTTTGAAAATGAAGAACACACTGAGCAAATAATGCCTGCAAGGTTAACGTATACACTACTACAGCAGTGGGTACGGAATATATTATTGCTGCCTGAAAAACGTCACTCGGGTGGTGTTTCTAGAGACGGTATTATTATTGATATTTAGACAGAATGTGAACAAGCTCACACAGCTAGATGGTTGTTGTTTGAAAATGAAGAACACACTGAGCAAATAATGCCTGCAAGTGCACTACTATTGGTGCACTACTATGAAGAACAGCAACAGCACTGTACACGTTAAAGAACAGTAAGATAAGTAAAAGAAAAAAAAAATATATGTATATTAAAAAAAATATTTTTCTCGGGTTGGTGCTGCTGAACTACTAGGAGCAGCACAGTAGCACACCAGTCCCACTCCCCAACACTGCTAGACTAATAGCACTGGGCTTATAGTAGCAACTAGCAAAGTAAAAAAACAAAAAAGAAAATAAAAGCAGTCCTTACAAGGACTATTGGGTTATTACAGCAGTCAGCAGATGAGATCAGAAGAGATCAGTGCCCACAGCAGGCAGCTACATACAGAGCACTGCAGTAGAAGGTAGATTACTAGCCAGCAAAGCTACCCTAAAATGTCCCTCAAATCCCTGCAGACTTCTGTCCCTCCAATACAGAGCAGTATCAAGTAGATTACTAGCCAGCAAACTTACTATCAACTGTCCCTCAAAGAAATCAGTGAAATCAGTAACAGCTCTCTCCCTACACTAGCTCTTGCAAGCACACACAGGCAGAATGAAAAAACGCTGCAGGGCTTCAGTTTATATATGGAAGGGGAGTGGTCCAGGGGGTGTGGGGGTGGTCCAGGAGGGAGAGCTTCCTGATTGGCTGCCATGTATCTGCTGGTCTGGGGTGAGAGGTCAAAAAAAAAGCGCCAGGTAAGGCGAACCCAAAATGGCGAACGTCGCGCGACGTTCGCGAACTTGCGGCGGACGCGAACAGACGATGTTCGCGCGAACAAGTTCGCCGGCGAACAGTCCGCGACATCCCTAATCGTACTCCCGAAAGACAAGAGTCTATTATTCCTCCTGTCAAGATCATCGCTTCATTGTACCCTCAGTTTGCTGATCAAATCCTGGCTGGTCAATCTTCTGCCCCTCCTGATACCCCAATTGGAATGGCTTTTGTACCTCCTGAACTTCGGCTACCTGTCCTGCAACAGACGCATAGTTCCAAACAAGCTGGACATCCTGGTCCTGTTAAAACTCTTGAACTTTTACGTTGTCTTGTTTGGTGGCCGACAATCCATAAAGATGTCAAAGACTTTGTTTCTGCCTGTACCGTTTGTGCCACTTCCAAGTCCAGTCATTCTCGCCCCAGTGGGTTACTACAACCGTTGCCGGTTCCCTCTCGTCCTTGGACGCACTTGGCTATGGACTTCATTGTTGAACTTCCTCCCTCCGGTGGGAACACAGTGATCTGGGTTGTCATTGACCGCTTTAGCAAGATGGCCCACTTCATCCCGCTACGGAAGCTTCCATCTGCAGTGGAGTTGTCACAGTTGTTCATTCAGTTCATTTTTCGCCTGCATGGCTTCCCAGCCGAGATCGTTTCTGACAGAGGGTCCCAATTCACGGCAAAGTTCTGGCGTTCCCTGTGCAAAGATCTGGGTATTAATCTTCAGTTCTCCTCAGCTTATCATCCCCAGACGAATGGAGCGGCTGAGCGAGTGAACCAAGCCTTGGAACAATTCTTGAGAAACCACATTTCCCTTTGTCAAGATGATTGGTCCGATCTCCTCCGGTGGGCGGAATTTGCTCATAACAATGCCTGCCACACTTCCACTGGAAGGTCCCCATTTATGTCGGTGTATGGTCAACATCCTCAAGCCTTCCCACAAGACTTTGTGTTGTCTGATGTTCCGGCCGCTGATGACCATGAAGCCCACATGTCTGCTATTTGGGCTGCAACCAAGTCCAACCTGGAGAAGAGTGCTCTGGTTCATAAGACATTTGCAGATCGTAGACGTAGACCCTCTCCTCCCTACAAGGTCGGTGATAAAGTCTGGTTGTCTTCCAGGAACATTCGGTTGAAGGTACCATCTCCTAAGTTGGGTCCGAGGTTCGTAGGTCCATTCTCCATCTCGGAGGTGATCAATCCTGTGGCTGTCAGACTTCAGCTTCCCCCTGAGATGCGAATTCCCAACGTATTTCACGTCTCTTTGGTGAAACCCGCTACCTCCAACCGCTTTTCCGTTGTCCAGCCTCCCCCTCCTACTATCTCTGTGGATGGTCAACAAGAATATGAGGTGGAGAAGATCCTTGACTCCAGGATCTCCAGGGGTTCTCTTCAGTACCTCATCAAGTGGAAAGGCTTTGGCCCTGAAGAATGCTCCTGGGAAGGACGCTCTGATGTCCATGCTCCTCGTCTGGTGAGGGAGTTCCACTCCAAATTTCCCCAGAAGCCAAGTCCTGGTGGTCCGGAGGCCCCCGTGAGGGGGGGGTACTGTCACGATCGCCGCCCGGAGCAGGTCCAGGAGCTCCGGGCGGTGCGTCCCTCCTTGCCGGCGTCGCTCCCAAAATGGCGGCGCCCATGGCCGCCACGTGGGTAGCGGTGCCGGCTCGATGACGTCAGCGCGCCGACGTCGGGGCAAGGGCGTCAATGACATCACAATGGCGCCAAATTCAAAATAAAAACGCCAACTAGACGCCAGAATGGCGCCCAAGTATAGGATTACTTTCCCTATAGTATCCTGGGTTTCTTGTGAAGCTTTATTGCTAAATCTTGTTCCTGATTTATATTCTGACCCTTTTCCTGGACTTTGGACTTTGTTGATATCTGCCTGCCTGTGAACTCTTGCCTGGATCTCGACTACTCTTTGATTAACCCTTTGGACACCGCGAACTTGCTCCCTCAAGAGGGCTTCCTCCTCGATCCTGACAACCTCCCTGGAGGGAGCTCCCGGCTCCCTGACATTGGCTAACTAAAGCCTTTTTCAAACATCTGAATTCACTATTTATATCCTTTATAGGGAGCAAAAAGGTCCCTAGAATCTGCATACACTCGCCACAGAGGGACAGTACTACAGGGGGTCTAGCTCTACCGGACTTTCAAATGTATTATTTGGCATCGGTTCTAGTCACAGTACGATGGTGGTTCAAATCGATGTACTCAAACCCAGCTACTGTCCTGGAAGCAAAAGAAGTAGGTTCACTGGAGGCTGTCATACAGGGAAGGGGAGGCATAGAGACTAAGCTACAGCTGGAAAACTTGGCTAAACCTCTCACGACTATTTATTAGGTTCTAACGCTCCCCAACAATCGAAGGCAGCTCCCTTGCCAAGCCAAATGGAACTTGGACATACCCACATTAACAGAAGGTGACTAGGTGACTAGGTGATTGTGTTGTGACACTTGCTACCTCCATTTGTGTCAGCTAAAGATAAATTGATTCAGGAAATTTACCGATTGTATTTATATGACACCTGAGAGGCTCACCTCTTTAAATCCTGAAAGATCAAAAGCCTGTCCCAGATGCAGGAAAGACCCTGGCAACTGGTTCCACATGAGGCCCCCCGTGAGGGGGGGGTACTGTCATGAATCCTGTGATGAGATTCAAGACTATTGGACTCAGGTAGTATCCTTTATTTCTAAAGTTATGGTGCTCCAGATTGAACCAACCCCTACTGCACTACTGGGGCTAACAATGGGAATTGTTTTTTCCAAAGAAAGCAGAGTGATCCTCCAGACTCTTTTATACTATGCAAAAAAAAAATGGTTGTTCTCGAATGGAACAGACCACTGGCACCTACCAGAGAGGCATGGAAAGCACTGGTTAATGCAGGCTTACCATTTTACAAAGAAGCTTACATAGCCCGGGGATACCTAGACAAATGTTGGTGAGGAATATATGGTGATTTTAACTCCCTCTTTATTACCATACCCTGCTTCTACCATATCTGGGTTAAAATGGAGCATTTTGCATACATTCAAAAGTTTATGTTTTTAAAATTCAAAATAAAAGCATGAAAAAAAAAAAAGCCGGAAGGAGTGGGACCCTTAATATCAGAAGGGGGTCAGCTGGTTGATTAGAACAGAAAAAAAGCTGAGATACTGAACTGTTATTTTCATTTGTCTATACAAATGAGGAACCAGTTAATAATGGTTTCCATCTTAATAGTCCTAAGTCTAGTAATAAAACTAATGATGCATGGTTCACCCATGAGAAAATTCAAAAGAGACTACAACATGTTAAGATAAACAAAGGTCCAGGGCCAGATGGTATTCATTCCAGGGTACTTAGCGAGCTTAGTTCTGTGATTGCCAATCCTCTTTACTTAATTTTTCAGGATTCATTCAGTCTTGCATGGTGCAGAGAGACTGGCGTATCGCTAATGTGGTGCCGCCATTCAAAAAGGGATCCCGCTCTCAGCCTCAAAACTATAGGCCAGTTAGTCTGACATCAGTGGAAGGAAAGCTTTTCAAAATGTTAATACTGAACTTTATAGCAAATCATAATACTATGAGTTTGTGCCAGCATTGTTTTATGCAAAACAGATCTTGCCAGACTAAATGTATTTATTTTTATGAGAAGGCAATCAGAGACCTTGATTCTGGGATGGCAGTGGATGTGATCTATTTAGACTTTGCTAAAACATTTCTAAAGGCTAAAGCCTTTTGCCACACAGAAGGTTACTGGTTAAATGAAGGAATGTTGGCCTGGAACATAGTACTGTATTTGTACCTGGATAGAGAACTGGCTAAAAGATAGACTACAAGGAGTGGTGGTAAATGGAACATTTTCTAATTGGACCAGTGTTGTAAGAAGAGTTCCACAGGCCTATGTACTTAGCCATTTGTCCCGATCAGACTAGAGAAGAAGAACTTTCATTTTAAGCAACGTAAGTGGTTCTTCACAATTAGGTTGTGGAATGGAGGGATGTGTGTATGGATGCTGGGTTTTATTTGGAGGGGTTGAACTTTATGTACTTTGACTTTTTTCAACAACTTGGGTAAGATGGATTTTTACTTATGAGTGCTTTCTCAAATCTACCACTAGGTGTGCCCCAGCATGGGAGCATTTTTAGCAATGCAAGTGTTAGGGAGCTGTTATTTTGTTGCCTTCCCATTGTTCTGCTGAAAGGCTGCTGGCAGGGTAGAGGGGGGTCATATCACTCCAACTTGCAGTGCATCAGTAAAGAGTGACTAAAGTTTATCAAAACACAATTCACATGACTTAGGAGAACCTGGGAAACTGATAACATGTCTAGCCCCATGCCAGATTTCAAAATTAAATATAAAATAATCTGTTCTTTTGAAAAACAGATTTAAATGCATTCTGCTTCAGGAGTACAATTAACATGTTTTCCCATGACATAATCCCTATACTATTTTTTAATAATTGGATTAAAAACATCCAACGATTTTTGAGTGGCTTGGCTCTTTCCAATTTGAGCAAGATATATTGCAGTTTGCATTATGGCTTACTGAAAGGTAGACAGTACATTACAGTAGTCGTATACCTCTGTATACCTCTGAACTAGTGCTTAGTTCATTTTAATGATTCAAACCCTTTGGGGAAATATTGACTGCATACAACTGAAGCAACATTATGACAAATGTGTTCCAGCTTACTGTGTAGATTCATAACATTAACATTTACGTTTTCGTAATGTTTACAATGGTACAATTTACAATAATGAAAACTGTGCTTTTTTTAAGCATAGATCTAACTGCAATCAGAATCTTTAGAGAACAATGCATTGTGAATGCATTGAATGCATTGAATGGGCCTTCAAGGATTTTGCAATTTTTCCCTAGAATTTTTCTTATGTCAGCTGCATATTCTTCTATCATAGCACACCGTAGCTGAACTTCTCTTGTGCCCCTAACGGCTATTGATTCATTTTCAGCAATCTGAAAATTCCTGAAGTTAAAAATATACCTAGGGACCTAGAATTTTTTTTCAAATACATAGGGATAAATCTATTTAATTAGAAAAAACTCATAGTTCAAATCCAGATTTCCCTTTAGACTACAGTGGAGTGTTTAAAAGATAAATGACCAGTGTCACTTCAGTAAAAAACAGATCTCCTAATTCAATTCCAAATTTCCCCCTAGATTTCAAAGTAGTTTTCATAAGATAAGCCAAGAAATAAGATTTTCTAATATAACGGAATCTGGCCCAAGATGAGACAAGTTTATCAAATGTAATTGAATCTAGCCTTTCATGAGATCGGTCCTGAACCAGGGTAGATAAAGAATTACTGTACGAGAAGAAATAAGTTATAGTCCAAACAGACCCTGATCTCATACACACATTACATTACAAACAGTAAGTGACAACTTTGCTTTCTCTTATATTTTTACATTTTTTTTTGTTAAGTTAAGCAGGATGTGCACATAGTAACATAGTTCATTTTAGTTGGAATACAACAGTCCATCAATTTTCCACTACAACAAATAATTCCCTAGGAGTGCGTGCACTGTATAAAACCTTCTATATAGTATCATACTAAATCTGGATCACTTCTAATGCCACCAAAATGCCTATGTTTGTGATATGTTTTTCTGGAAAGCTCAGTATGACAAAAACTCATAGTATTGTGATTTGAAACCTATTTGTTTATCTTATCCCTTAATATCCTCTCCAATATTGTAGCTTTACTACCACAGATGTCAAACTAGCAAGCCTATAGTTTTTAGGCTAACCAGATCCATTTTTGGAGAAGCAATTTGTCAATCTCTTGGGACCATGACAGACATCAAAGAATCCTGAAATGTTATTAGAATGGTTTCACAATCACAGAGCTGAGTTCATAGAGCTAAGAGAGGGCATCTTATGGGCCTGTGTACTGTATATTACGGTATGGAAGAATTTCACCATAAACAGGTGATTACTTAATGGAATGGGGACCCATTTTAAGTTCCTGATCTACAGAGAACTAAGGCTAAACAAAGAACTAGTGTATAAATGTTACAAGTACAACTTATGTTTTGTTCTTCTGTACCAACCCCAGGCCACAACTGTCCTTTACCATTGAAGATCTCTGCTTCCAAAAAGCAGAGATCTTCCAATGTTTAGCAATTAAGCAAATCATTTGAGTGCTGATCTTTTACATTGTGAATATATATATATATATATATATATATATATATATATATATATATAGATATATATACTGTATATATATGAATATATATACTGTATATATATATGAATATATATATATATATATATATATATATATATATACACACATACACACACAGTATAAATACAAACAATGCCAGCATCCCAGAGCATGTGTGTGCGGTTCCACCTGCATTAAAAGATAATGAACCATATCCAAGATGGGGGCAGCTTTGAAAATATGGATTATTAATGTTATACGACTGCCAAACATCTCGGCTGTTACAAAAAGTTCAATATTTAGGAGGTTATTAATGATCGAGTTGTGGAATCTCAAAAAATTGTTTTTTTTATTTTTTCGAAGTTTAATATACCTCGATGCTGCAAACAGCCTGATTCTGAAAATCTGCCATTGACTTATACATAAAATGGCAGATTTTCAGAATCAGGCTGCAAACAGCCTGATTCTGAAAATCTCCCATCTTATGTATAAGTCAATGGGAGAGGCACCTATCTCAATTTGAAGTTCATGGTCTGCACTGGGTTTAGCCTGAAAATCTGACTTTCTGGGTGTTTTAGTGGCAAAAACTCAAAAAATTCAAGGAATTCTTGAAAAAAGCCCAAGTTCAATCTGGTTTTTGCTTTATTCTATAGAGTTTTTCAGCAATCTGATTCATTTTTAATAAATAAGCTAAAATTGGGCATGGAAGTTTAGCTGTGGTTTTTTTTTTTTTATAAAATATGAGATGAATTCAGATTTTAGTAAATAACCCCCTTAATAAGCAACCATTTTTTTTTAGGCTTGAGTTCTCCTTTAAAATGTTCTCATTTAAAGAACAGGAATTTTGCAAAAAATGAAGACGATAATTAATTGAGGACAGTATCACTTTAACAGTTTTATGGGTCTACTAGAACTTACCTTCTCCTGGATGTTTCAGCTATGAATCATGGCAGACTGTTTTCCAGTCTTTAATTTTCCTCATACAAACTCTTCTAACTTTAACCTTGCTAGCCATCCATTTTTTATTGTAGCGTTTCTTATTAAATTTGCACATGCCAATGCCAAAGACAACAGAACCCACTTGCTGCCAAATTGAAAGGGGGTGGAATGTGCATCAATATTTTGTTTGCTTTATTATATATGACATTTTTGGGACAGAGATTGCTTGAAGAAACCATGCTTTTAGCTATGCACAAATTCCTGATAAGGCAAAGTTTTCATTTGCTCATAATATCACAGGCTACAAGGAACAGTTTTAGGCTAAGTTAAAACCATATGAAAAGATGACTGGCAATGTCTCACAGACATTGCAATGGACCTTTAGGCTTTTGATCATTAATTAAAATAATAGTATGCAAATAGTGGCAGAATTTGTATCCTTGCAAATTTAGTTACAGGCTGTAGTCAGAAAAACTTACATTCCATCTTTAGACATGTGTAGTTAAATTTATTAAAGGAGGTAAATGGTGATCAGGGTAACTGGATGTCTACATATTAATACTGTTGTACAAATGTTCATGCATTGTGTGTTTTATTTGCATACATTTTATTTTCTTGTTTGAATAATACACATTCAAAATATGCTTGTAAATGTGATGCTTTACATATAGGCATGGTATGAATAACTACAAATAAAAGGAAAATATACTCTATTTAAATAGACAGCAAAGTATGAGAGATTACTGTAGCATGAACAGGCAATTTTTTTTCCAGTAAAATGAATGATGTACTAGCAATTTAAATGAGCCTTTTAGTTTATTAATGATATTTTTCAAATGAGAAAATACATTTAATAACCCACTCAAATTTTATCCACTCTAGTAGCACAGAAATTGCCCAATAAAGAAAGCCAAAATAACTATTCAGTGTTGCTTTTCATTAGTAAAAATGAAAAACATGATCTTGTATTCCTTTAAGTCGCAAAGGCATCTTTAATTAAAATTTTCTGAGTCAAAACACATTTTCTGTGTCAAGCCCCAAAGGGACTGATCTTAAATAGATCCATTTGTATCAGATTTTACAAATAAGATATCTTGCTGAACTAGAGACCGTGTTGTCTTCTTCTGTTTTCTGATTGAGGAACAGGGGTGGCAGGGTAGTGGAGGCACACTTCTGAACTCCACCGGGTTTCAAACCTCTGTGCCCCCAGCACACATGAACTCTGGACCCCCATGCAGGCCGGCGTCACTACCAATTGTTTTTTTTGGGGGGCCTGGCAGATTGGGGGAGGGGTTCTGACCAGGTGAAGGTCCGCTGCTTTTTTTAGCACCGGCCCATTCCGTCCCTGCCTACCAATGATGATGTTGGTTAAAGATAGATTTTGTGGCACATTTATGAACCTTTTGCAAATGCTAGGGTTAGGTCACCCATAGCTGCATAGTTATTCTGGGGTAAAAAAAAGATACATTTCTATCAAGTTCAAATCTTCAGTGGCAAAGAATCCCTCTCAATAGTGCTAGTTAGTTAACTGTTGCTGCTGCTGCTGCCAGGGCCGGATTTACATAGAGGGCACCCCTAGGCCCACTGCTGTTCGTCGCCCCTGTCCCCTCCCCTTTATTCGTGCAAATTTTCCTCATCAATGGGAAAATTTTAAAAATTATCGTATCTCCAGCGCATCCCCAGTGTTTTTAAAGCAATGTGGGTGTGGTTGGGCTACATGCCGCCCCCCTAAAATCCTGCTGCCATAGGCCCGGGCCTAGGTGGCCTTTCCACAAACCCGGGCCTGGCTGCTGCTGCTGCTGCTGCTGCTGCTGCTGCTGCTGCTGCTGCTGCTGCGCCTGCACCCAGAAACCCATATATTGGGTGCACTTTTCCCCTGGTTTCACAAAATTTTAAACAGGACAGATTCTCTCATCACTATTGTTACAACTGGAGATATTCATTAAAGCATGAAGGTTATGTTAGCAAAATAACTACCATTGTACTGTTTTGTGAGACCCTTTTCTAGTAATTTAGTCTTCCTTTCTCCTCTGCTGTCATTATATGCCAAAGAATGACAGGAGAAGGTACATGGCTCTAAATAGTTTATGGGTATAAGAAAAAAAAGTGTGTTTTACAATAATCTGTCTGCTTCCAATTTTTGACAAGCTCCTAAGAGAGAACAACAACATTTGTGTTATAAAATGTATCATGAAACTATGAGAAAAAGTGTTTAATAGGGATTTTAGCAACATTTTGTTTTCTGATGGGGATTAAGAATTAAGAGCCCACATTAATAAAGGGGTTTATACACTATACAGTAGAAATATGGGATCTGTTATCCGGAAACCCATTATTCAGAAAGCTCCAAATGATGGAAAGGTCAATTTCCACAGACTCCATTTTATCCAAGTAATCCAAATTTAATTTTTTTTTATTTTTCTCTGCATTAATAAAACAGTGCCTTGTACTTGATCCAAGCTAAGTTATCAATAATCCTTATTTATTCTTTAAACGATTCTCTAGTAAACTTAAGGTATGAATATCTAAATAACAGAAAGATCTATTATCCAGAAAACCCCAGGTTCCAAGCATTATGACTAACAGGTCCTATATCTGTAATGTGATAGTTGGTCCCTGTGTCCTAAATGCAAGATGCATCCCTTGGAACCCAAGTAACTCAAGGTTCATATAAGGTTTCTTACATTGCTGCCATTGATGGTTCTCTGAACAAATTCAAGTGCATTCCCTGAACAAATTCAAGTGCAACCTACCTAGTGCACTAGAAAGGGCTCACAATGTCTGATTTGTTATCAACGGCCTTTATGATATCTAATAGTTAGTATAGGTATGGGTATATGTAATGTATGTGAAAGTATGGAGGTGTGTGTGTATGGATGCTGGGTTTTCATTTGGAGGGGTTGAACTTGATGGACTTTGTCTTTTTTCAACCCAATTTAACTATGTAACTATGTAATTCATATGTAATAGATGGTAGTTGTGATAGTCTTTTTTTTATTTATTTAACATTTGTAGGATGGATCATATTTTCTGTGTGCTAGAAAAGTAGCTGTTTTAAAGGTCCTTTTATTTGATGTTTTAAACAAACACATTCAATGAAGGAGATGAGATTCAATATACAATATCTATCTATTTATTTATTTGTTAAAAGCACATAAGCAGGTGTAAACCAATCACAATTTCATGCCATTAATGCAATTTCAAAGTTATTTCAGCTTTGAAACTGCAGATGCCTTCAGATTAATAATTAAACCAACTTTGCAGCCAGATATAAATGACTTAAATATGCATTATTTACCTAACTGATTAATGCTTTGAAAAATATGCATTTGAAGGAATATGGTACAAATGTGTGACAACTCAGGACTTGATCATAAAACATCAAAGCACAGACAAGAACCGTCTCCAATAATATTATCTAAAAACAGAAAAATAGTACTGCTTGTACGTAGAATTATACAAACAATAAAATGCAGCATAATGAGATAGTGAACCAGTGTAATTGCAGTGGACATGATATATTTAAAGGAGAACTAAATCTTCCGCAAAACAATTTTACTGAACTCCCCTTGCTGTCTAAAGTAGTAAGAGGCTGATTTATCCAATGCAGAATTTTACTGAGTGGTATTGGTACACGTCGTTACACAACCATCCTTACTTAAACTTGTGTCCTGCTCAAGTGCACCCTGCAGCATTAATTACTTAATTACTTTTGTCTCCAGCTTCACAAATGGCTCCTCAGGTCTCACAGAAAACGTTATGCTGATTACTATTTCTCATCACAGATATATAACGTGCTTTGAACATCAGTGAGTACATTTTATGTTACACTTTTAAAAGGTTACACTTCACTAAGAACTGACCTTTCTTCCCTATTAAGACAAAGTAGAAAAATGTCTCACCACCACAGTTAAAATATAAAGCAAATTTCACTTAGTATCCCAATAGTATATAGATCTCTCACTTCAAATTGCTTTATAAATGTATTTATTCCCCTATTACTTTTGCAAAAACAAAAATACCCTTGAAATGAACATGCTGTGGTTTAAAAACTTGTTTTCTTATACTGTAAGTCTTTCATGTTGAGGTGACCTTATTATATTCTGGAGCATCAACAACACTGGAATGGTGTTAACCAAATGTCAAGGCTAAAATCTGTTCTCTGCTTTTACAAGTATTTTGTGCTTATTCTGTACTATATAAAATATCTTTACAGGGCTAATATAAGCATTCACTGCTACCCTGTGTCTACAATATGGATACTGTTCAATACACATGGAACTTTAGTGCTGCTTATTTCACAAACCTTCATAGCGTTTGAATATTCTTTATTTATTTATTTATTTATTCATAACTGAAATATAAAGGAAAATTAACAGAAGAAAAAAAGAGAGAGAGAGGATGGGGGAAGGACATAAGGATGAAGCATCACATTCGTTTACATAGTAAAAAAAAAAAAACATATATCATGACGTAGTACGGAAGCCAAGTAAGACGTACATAATCACATATCAATAAGATAAGTCATATTTCAACAGATATTAGACACTGTAAACTGAATTGGTCTAGATATTAGCTTAGGGGCAAGAGAAAATGTTAATCAAGGAATTAGCAATCATAGCTTGCGCATATCATGCTCCAGTTTTACTTATCTCGAATAAACAGTAGCCACGGCTTCCAAATGGACCGATATTTCCCACTTTCATTTCTTAAAATATAAGCGATTTCCTCTAGCTTTCGAATTTCTTCTACTTTGTGTAACCATTCAATATATGTAGGAGGTATAGCGGACCTCCATTCACATGGAATTAAAGTCTTTGCAGACTGGATAAGATGCAGGAAAAGCTCATTACGTATAATCTCGTTAGACTTTATATCTAAGTGAAATAAGATCAGTAGGGGTTTACGAGTATCAATCTCAATCCCAGTAAGATCCTTTATGGTTCTGCCCACTGACAACCAATATTCCCTAAGTTTCATACATTCAACCCAAAGATGAGCAAAGGTATCGTCAAACAAAGTACATCTCCAACATTCTTTACTGTGAGCCGGATACATCTGAGATAAACGTACTGGTGTGTAATACCACCTAGTCACTAATTTAAACAAAGTTTCCCGTGTCCTAGACGCCCTCGAACTTTTATGTAGAGACTTAAAAATATTACACCAGGTCTCATCAGGAATTTCCACTCCCATTTCCTTTTCCCAATTTTTCATGCAGGGCGGATCAGGAAGATTTTGTGCTTGTATAATCACAGATAGAGGTTTCTTAACAGGGCATTTACCTTCCATGATATTTTCCCAATTGGTATTTTCTCTTTCCCAACCTATGCGAGTAGTAGATGAGAGATAATGGGATAATTGATTAAAACACCAAAGGTCTCTAGGGTGACTCCCCCATCTTTTCTGTATTTTTGTCAAGGACAGTCTCATCCCTCTCTTAAAAAAGTCCTTCAATTTGGTGGGTTTGGTATCATACCATTTCCAATTAACAAATGTGCCCTGATCTAAACTGGGCAAAAACTCAGGATTCATAGTCAAAGGTTGGAGTACGTAAGGCTTAGGGGCAAGGTTGAGATCCTCCCTGCATGAGAACCATACATCCAAAGTCGGTTTGATAGTGGGGTGGTTCCGGACGTATTTTCTAGCCACTTCTTTATTAGTCCACAGAAGGTTTCCTAAAGGGATGTCAACATGGGCTTTTTCTATGTCTAACCAAGCTTTCGATTCTTTTATATT
The DNA here is from genome assembly GCA_038501925.1 of Xenopus petersii. Classification (NCBI taxonomy): domain Eukaryota; kingdom Metazoa; phylum Chordata; class Amphibia; order Anura; family Pipidae; genus Xenopus; species Xenopus petersii. The sequence goes on from CM076686.1 coordinate 92,363,540, forward strand.
ATACCACGCCAACACTCTAGCCAGATGTATTGCTCTATAGTAGGTAAAGGGGTCTGGAAACGCTAGACCTCCCTTATCTTTTGGGCGTATTAAATTATTGTATTTAATCCTAGGGCTTTTATCTGACCATAGATATCTAGAGAACAATGATTTAATGGAGGTGAAAAATGCTTGCGGTATATGTACTGGTAATACCTGAAGTGGGTATAGAAGTTTTGGCATTAGAATCGATTTAACTGTTTGTACTTTACCGAACCAAGACAATCTTAATTTCTTCCAATTCTCTATTTTATGTTCCAATACCTTAAATAAGGGGATAAAGTTTTCTTGGTATATTAAATGAGATTTTGACGGTATTTTAACACCTAGATATTTTATAGCAGTAGTGGTCCAGCAGAATGGAAAGTTCTGTTCTAACAGGGTTTGGGTCTGAATTGGCAAATTAATGTTCATGGCCTCCGATTTACTAAAATTTATTTTAAAATTTGAGAGTTTCCCAAATAACTTAAATAACACCATTATATTGGGTACAGTAATAATAGGTTTAGTGATAAATAATAGTAAATCGTCCGCAAACGCTGCTATTTTATACTCTCTGTTTTTAACAAATATGCCTGCAATATCCGGAGCTAGCCTAATATGTGACAATAAGGTCTCTAAAACTAATACAAACAATAAAGGGGAAAGCGGGCACCCCTGCCTAGTCCCATTAGCAATTTCAATTTTGGGAGATAATATACCGTTAACTTGTATTCTGGCCGTGGGATTTTGGTACAATGCTAAAATTCTATTTTTCATTATATCCCCAAATCCAAATCCTGACAAAGTGGCATCCAAAAAAGGCCAGGAAACCCTGTCAAAGGCTTTCTCCGCATCCGTAGTAAGGAGAAAAGATGGGATGTTGTGATCAGTTGCATAATGCATTAAGGAAATTACCTTAACAGTATTTTCCTTTCCTTCTCTCTTGGGAATAAAACCTGTCTGATCGGGGTAGATGAGTAAAGGTAAGTACTTTTTTAATCTTTCTGCGATCATTTTAGCATATATCTTGAGATCAACATTGATTAAAGATATTGGACGGTAGCTGGCACATTGTTGAGGATCTTTATCCGGTTTAGGAATAACCGTAATATGCGCTTCTGTCGCTTGGGGATGAAAGCCATTATCCTTATTTATGGAATTAAAATAAGATAAAAGTATCGGCGCTAAGGAATCTTTATAGGTTTTATAATAAAGGGCTCCATACCCATCTGGGCCCAGGCTCTTTCCTGTTGCTAGTGAGTCAATTGTGGTACATATTTCCTCTAAAGTAAATGGGCTATCCAGTACATCTTTTTGTTGAGCCGACATAGGTCTTAAATTAGCTCCTGCAATAAAATTAGATATTTCTTGACACAACTGAGCAGAAGGGGCATCCTTTTGAAGTCTATATAAAGATTGGTAGAACTGTTGAAAACAATTTGCTATTTCCCTAGTAGCATATCGAGTGTGTTGCTGCTGATCTTTGATTGACATTATAGATGTATTGGGTTGAAGACATTTCAATATTCTCGAAAAGTGTTTGGTAGGTTTATCACTAAACTCATAAAATGCATGTTTACTTCTCATATATGCTTTATATGTATACTGGTCAAGTAAAGATTTCAATTGTACCCTTTTACTTTCTAAGGCCGTGAGTATTTGTTTTGCTATGCTCTCTTTATGCGTTTGTTCCAAATGACGTATTTCTGCAATAAGAACAGTAATAGCCTTCTCCCTTTGTTTTTTCAGAGCACTACATAATGCTATAATATTCCCCCTCAAAACACATTTTAATGTTTCCCACAGAGTTTTTGCGGATACATCTAATGTCTCATTTTCTTCCAATATTTTAGCAATCATTGCATTTATCTGTTGTTTAGTATCCTGTTTATGGATCAAGAGATCATTAAATTTCCAATTAAATTCTGGCTTAGAAGTATTAGGGATATGAAATAAGGTTGTGATTGGTGAGTGATCCGACAAAGTAGTTGGACCTATATCTGATTGATAAAACAAATGCAGCCAATTTTGTGAGACAAAAAGATAATCGATTCTAGTGTAACCTTGATGGACCTTTGAAAAATGTGTATAATCCTGCGTCTTCGGATGAAAACTACGCCAAATATCCACCAAGCCTAAAGACGTGAGAGCCATCTTAATACCCTTCAGGCCCTTATAAGATATACTTGTCTTAGACTTAGAGGAGTCAACTAAAGGGTTCAATGTGACATTCAAATCGCCGCCTAAAATCAGAAGACCTTCTGTAAAAGTTCCAATAAGGTTTAGAGCCCTCTGAATAAATGTGGATTGCCCATGATTAGGCACATACAAATTTACAATTGTAACCTTAAGACCAGCAATTGACCCTTTTATAGCCAACAATCTTCCTTCTATATCTACTAATTGATCCTTAAATTGAAATGGGATATCTTTATGTAACAATATCATGACCCCCAAACTTTTTCTATCCGGGTTGTTATTAGTATATATAGTAGGATAATGTTTAACTACCAGATGAGGGGTTTTCCCTTCCTTAAAATGAGTTTCCTGGAGCAGGATAATCTGAGCTTTGTTTCTCCTACATTCAGAGAATATCTGTGCCCTCTTCACCGGTTCATTTAGACCATTAACATTATAACACATAACCTTGCAACTTAATTGTGCCATATCGAAGACCAAATATGAGAATTATCTACGAACATCTTGATAAGTACTCCTCCGTATATTAGTCGTGCTTCCGTCCTTCGTAGGGGATAGGGGAAAGAAGGGATCAAAAGGGGAAAGAAAAGCATAGTAGCGAAAAAGTTCAATCAAGAAAGGGAGAACCAGGGAAAGGGGAAAGGGAGACAAAAAAAAAGTCGCTACAGACTTACAAGGCGTTACAGACTTACAGACTTGCCTTCTAGCTGTACTATATCAGCGACCAAAGGTGGTAAGGTGGGGGGAGGTGATCGGTTGGCTAACTGAGTTTTCAAGAAACGTATCATCCAGCAGCCAAAACCCCCAGGCTACATAGAAATATAGAGGGGAAAATAACAATTCAACTGAGTACTAAAACATAATTGTACATAACCTCAGGTTCATCAGGCCAGATATCTATCTATATATCAAAGCATTGTCTTGAAACCTAAACAGAAAATAAAGAAAAGCTCGCAACTAAAGTCAATAACTTATGTGTCTCATTAAAGTCTTACGTGTCACCCATCATTTTTTTGGAGTATGGGTAGTATTCCGTAGAGGCGAAAGAAGCGAAGCTCTGGACCCTCTTTTCATGGGAGTATGCGAAGCCCGTCTCGGTGTCGAAATCGTAGCCCAATCAACTTGGAAATCTAATTCTAGTTGAAGAGGCGGAGTAGAGTCTGGTAGCCATCCTGGAAGAGGAATTGCCGGAAGCTGTAGTCTTTGAAAAAAAAATTCCGTATCAGATGGTATACGAATCGTTGCTTGTATGCCGTCTTTAGAAGCAGTAATGGAAAAAGGGAATCCCCATCGATATACAATGCTGTTTGCCCTTAAATGATCTGTAAGCGGCTTGAGGAACTTCTTCTTCATTAGAGTCGATCTTGCCACATCCTGAAACAACTTAATAGTATTATCTTCAAATAATATATTATCAAGTTCTTTAGCCTTACTAAGTATGTCCTCCTTCATTTTAAAGCTGTGGATGCAGCACAGGACATCCCTCGGTGCATTCAAAGGGGCTGCTTTGGGTTTTGGAACACGATGTGCACGATCAATAGCGATATCTGTATCGTGGTCCCTGTGGAGTATACCATTAAAGATTTGCAGTAGAGTTTTATTTATCTCCTCCACCTGTATACTCTCTGGGATCCCTCTAACCCTTATATTGTTGCGGCGACCCCTATTTTCTTGATCCTCTAGCTGATGTTGAAGATCAGAAATTTTCATGTCCTGCGTATGTATGTGCGCAGAAATCAGCTTTTGATTAGAGGACAACTTACTTTGAACCAGTTCAGAATCATCAATCCTGGTAGATAAGGCTGACATGTCTCTCTTAATATCTTGCAACTCCACTTTGATCGACTGCGTCATTTCCTGAAGCATGCTTTTAATATCCGACTTCGTTGGAAGAGAGGCAAGGTAAGTGCGAGTGGAGAGTTCCTCACCTGCTTCACTATCTAGATCCGAGGTGTCACGCTGCGGATCCGATTCCTCCTCTCTCTCAGCCGCGGTCGGCGCCATCTTGGAAGTTCTGCGCTCCGTGTTTTTTATAAAAAATAAAGGCGGAAGCTCAGTTTGAGAAAGCGATTGCTTTTTCTGTGCCATCTTCTCCTTCTCTTGCTTCGTTTTTTGTGGTTTCCCCATGATAATCTTGCCATAGCAGTAAGTTAGCCTGGGAGTCTGAGCGGAGCCAGTCTAACACGCGTCCATCAGCAGCAACGGCAAGCCACGCCCCCCTGTACATGAGATCTTGTGCTGTACATGTACCTATATTTCAATCTAGAACCATGAAGTGAATGCTCCTTTGGATGCCCTTGCATTGTGGATTTTGATTGCTCTGTTTTTAACAGTAAAATTTGAAAGAATGTACACAGTGCAATAAGATGTAGTTCTATTATTTGCCAGGCAGTTGTCTTTTGTATAGTCTGTACTTTAAAAGGATTCTGTCATGATTTTTATGGTGTGGTTTTTATTCCTTAATTACACTGTTTACATTGTAAAGAATTCACTCTGCCATGTAAACTAATTCCTAACCCAAGAAGTGTTTTTTTAGTTGCAATATTGGTGTGTAGGCATCCATCTCAGGTCATTTTGCCTAGTCATGCACTTTTAGAAAGAGCCAGTGCTTCAGTATGGAACTGCTTTCTGACAGGCTATTTTTCTCTCCTACTCAATGTAACTGAAGGAGTAGCAGTGGGACATGAATTATTACTACTGATTGCTGTTCTTATATCTACCAAGAAGCTGTTATCTGGTTACCTTCCCATTGTTCTGCTGATGGATTGCTGTGGGGGAAGGGAGAAGCGTGATTACTCCACTTGCAGCAGTAAAGAGTGACTGAAGTTTATTAGAGCACAAGTCACATGGCGGGGGCGCCTGGGAAAGTGACAATATGTCTAGCCCCCTGTCAGATTTCAAAATTAAATATAAAAATCGGTTTGCTCTTTTGAAAAGTGGATTTCAGTGCAGAAGTCTACCGGATCAGCACTATTAATTGGTACATTTTTTTGTGGGGGGGGCACATATTCAGTACCTCAACAGCAAGTGACCCTCCTTTACTGTTGGCAAGGTATATATGTGGACATGTAGCAGAAATCATAGTATCAGTGGATTTTAACAAAAGTGTAAAAATAAAAATTGCATAAACAGAAGCAAAACTTTGCAAAGTAATATTTTTAATGGACACTTTTAATTGCACATTGCATTTTTAAGATGCACTTAATAATTGTAGTAAATGGGAAGTCCTATTTATCAAAATGCAAATGTATGTAGTTTTAGAGGTTTCTTTCAACCTTGATTAAATATTTTAAAACATCATAAATGTCTACTTTTTATTAAACGATCTGAAGCTATTCAATGACTTGTAAATGACTTTCCAGCTTAGGTTTTGTATTAGAGTTGTTTATTATTTTTCACTTATAAATACCGAATGTTGTGGTTTAGAGTAATTACATAAATACACAATTTCTAGGCAAAAAACAAAACATGAATGTTAGCAAATTAACCCCATTGTGAACCAGATAGTTTTGTTGGTTCTCAAAAGCTATTATTACATTTGCACAAAGGAATATTTTTTCACATTGCATATTAAATCAACGTGAAATAGAATTAAATCCTTACCCTCCCTCCCCCTACCAAACTGCTCCAGTACCCCCTCCCACCATATTTGCCCAGTTTTGATTCCCTTTTGAAAAAAAACACAAAAGGGCCAAAACAGGGCTAAGGGCGCCACCTTACAACACTGAGGAGCTGATTTATCAACATTCTCATGTTGGTGGTTTTAGAGTTATTTAAAATACAATTAAACTCTATTCTCTAAAATTCACAAATGCCTTGTAATTTATTAAAAGATCCGGATACAAAAAGTACGAATGAAAATAGGTGTAGAAAAAAAAATTTCGGTAACAATTTGTACGACAATGAATGATTTGATCTCCAAAAACCTCTAAAACCATTAACAAAAGGCTGGTCTTTGCAAGAAAAGAAAGGGAACTTTGACTCCCATATGACCTTGACAGCTTTAGCTTGCCGTATTTTTGTAATAACAGATTTCTTGGTTTTTACACTACACGCAAACTATACACTTACACGCAAAGAAAAAAAATCACGGATTAAGTAACTATACAAACATTTGTTTGTTTGCACTAAAAAGTACAATGCAGAGAAATGATCTTTCTACAACTAAATCTACCCTTGAATCTTCTCCTGTAGGCAGTTACTGGCAATGAGCATCCATAGTTCATGCTGATTCAGACTGCACATGCTCAGGGTCTGAAATCAAAATAAAATTCAGTGGGACGCAACCGGAATCCTTCAACCCTGCTGCATTCTTCTTTGTTCATTTTTGGTTAGAGCAAGTTACGAAGGGTTGAATTGTTTGTTAATACTTTCCTCAAATAGCATTGGGAATTAAGGACAATTTGACTTTTAGATGTAACTGGTGCTGCAAAGGCAGTTTGCAATATTGACTTTTAAAACTGTAGACGGAGAGGTTTTTTATGTTCTACTTTTAGCAATCCTAGCCATTTCATTTAACTTATCAGTTGGAGCAATTGTAAATTTGCAGTGGAAAGCGTCTAGCTATTATTATAATTATTATTAATAATAATAATAACCATTATTTCCATACTGCCAACATATTCCACAATGCTTTAGATAAGGTTCTGCCCCATGGATTTTACAATCTAAGATCCTTATTATCGATGAACCAATTTTTTTGACATGTATGGATTTACAACACAATTCTGCATTTATTTTTATGGAACCACCACAACATTTTGCAGGGAAAATTTTATAATAAAACTACAGCTTATTGCATTGCACAGCCACTAAAAAACTCAGCAGCTAAATTCCCATAGGCACCAAAATATTTTGCACAAAATTGTTTGCCGCAAAAAATGCCCATCGCTTCAATATAACTTGTGTGGAAAAATTTGGCATGGAAAAAAGTAGTAGCTGCAGAAAATGTAGCCACAAAAAGTACTGCTTGACTTCAATGCCTTTTGCAAATTTTCACTGTTTCATTGACTTTTTAAACACACATTTTTCATAAATGGGTTAGATTCAATCATCACGTCGTTATCATCTGTGATTCATGAAACGCACATTTTGACGCCGGCGACAAAGGTTTTTTTGACGCGGCAAATTCGTCCATCACTACTTATCATATTCACACACATTAGGGTGATTGTTGTTAGGAACCAATTAAAATTCCTGTATTGCTTCAAAACACAATACCCACTCATTCACACTGCATTTTCTCATGTTATATTTATTATGTGCCATACTATGCCTGCCTATGCTCCCTGCCTATGCACAGAAGTTGGACAGCACTGCTCTAATGAGTTGAAGTAGCAGCAGATCAATGTCACAGCCAGGATTTCTATACAATACAAAGGGTGCCTTTTGGGCCCAGGCTGACTTCCATGCTGCCTCTCATTGACCTGCTGTAAAACAGCACATAAACAGCAAGAGACTAACAAGCAGTCTGCCCAAATAATTATACCCCCAAAGCCAGCAGTATACTGAGGAGTTAATGTGTATATACTGCAGCTACTAACATTATATTACAGAGAGAGCTCTGCCTCATGTTTCTACCTGCTCAGAAGATAAGGACGTGAACTGCTTCTTCCCCTGACATCACATCTCCACCCAGTCCAGCTCCACCTCAACTCATTCCTTCTCACCCAATAACAGCTACATCTGATTCTGCCAGTCTTTAAACATAAACCAGTGTAATTTGGCTGCTGGTCATACAGATCCCTTGTCATTCAGCCCCTGTGCTTATAGCTCCAGAGCTTTCCTTTATCTCTGTTACAATAAAACAGTACCTTGTACACGGCCCCAACTTAGATATACAGTAATTAATCTTTATTGGAGGCAAAACCATTTTATTGGGTTAAATAAGTGTTTAAATTATTTTTTCATAGGCTCATAGTATAACGATTCAAATTACAGAAAGATTCCTTATCAGAAAAGCACCAGGATCATAGGATTCTAGATAACAGGTCCCATATCTATTATATATACTTAAGTATATATACTAAAATATATACTAAAATCCAAACTGGTGCACAACGAACATCTAAAGAATGCCTATTTGCTGGCTTTAATACATAAGTATAATCAAAAAAAATAACGGCACTCATCGGTCTTTCTTACTGGTGAAAAAAGAAAGGATTTATCAATGTTTCGGCCCCTGTCTGCAGAATCTTGAAGAAGGATTCCTGAAGAAAGCAGGGGCCGAAATGTTGAATAAATCCTTTCTTTTTCACCAGTATGAAAGACCTATGAGTGTGATTCTTTTTTTTGATTATAATATATACTATATATGCAAGAAAAGTCATTAGTTAATTAACTGTTGTTACAAAGGCTATATACAATCTATATTCTAAAATCATTAAAATTTTAAAGTTCTTAACTTTCAAATACATCTTAGTATATATTTGACTATAGTAATAACAGCAACATTGTTTCTATTTTCTTTGCTTGCATTTCCATTATAGCCCTAGCTTATTTGAAATTCAAAATTATTTTAATCTCCTTGCTCTCAATAAAGTCTATGGACAACTTTACTGTATCCTGTTCTAGCTCATCTCCATTGAAAATAATTTCTGGCATCATGCTGTTTCCCTTTGTTCTGATCTCTGTGTCTGGATGTGCCGTGCCTAGGTTCTTGAATGAAGATATCGAGAAAACAGATTCTGAGATTTTAACCAGTAGGGGCTTCTCACACTGGAGGAGGAATCACAGAATGATCAACCGGATGGCAGTATGAATGTCAAAAATAAGCAACCACCATAATAGAAATGATACAGATTCATATGACACTCTTATAAAATTTAAAAAAAAAAGTGTATTAAGCTGCTTTGTGTTGATTTCATAAATCAGCTTCATGGTGCCTTGAACAAAAATTCATGGTACCTTGAATAATTATCTGTAACAGTCTTTTTGAGCATCACAGTAAGAAGCAGGTGAAGCATTTAAATCTGAAACAAAATGGTCTGCTACAGAAACTATTTGTTGTAATTGTTAAAGCATACAGATGAAGCCACTTGGATTTGTGAGTTAAATGCGTCATGACTCAGGGGTAATTGAAGAAACTGTGTTATCTTAAGTCATCTTAACTCATTTAATGCATTTAACCTTTTCATTAGCATACCAAAGCTCCATTGTTCACAATGGTGAATGCTTTAATTAGATGGGATGTTGTGACACAGTTTTCTGTGTTAAATGAGATAAATGGGATATCTGTGTTTAGCTATTCTGTGTCAAACAGACAAACCAAAGTGGCTGCATCTGTACATAACTGTGACAAATCTTTCTTCATATTTCCATTAAAAGAATCTAGAGGTTTGAGCCCACCTTCTCCATTTATCATACAACATGTATGCATTATTCAAGTTCATAAAGAATAGACAGTAGAAAAAGCATCTGCATTTTTGAATAATTTTGATATACTGTATAATAAAAGCCTTTTGAGGAACAGTTATTTTTTGCAATACTAAACTAAATGATATGATATGAGTACTTTTGTAATATAGTGGATCTTCTATAATAGGAAAATAGCATAACAAGATAACTAAGCCAGCAAAATTTTCCTAGGGCATTCCATTCTACAGTCACTGCAATCTGCTACCTGGATTTTCTAGAAGGGTAACATAGTAACATAGTAACATAGTAAGTAAGGTTGAAAAAAGACACACGTCCATCAAGTTCAAGCTTTTAGTTTTTTTTACGGACTATGATCAGGTAAACTTAATATAATTATTACAGTAACACCATCAAGGGTCAGTTTCATCAGATTCGGTTAAAATTAATTTATGTTTTGGAGAAAGAAGATAAATTGTCAGTATACAATACATACATTTAAACTCCATGTTCCTTGGCAGAAATTCAGTCATTGCAAGGTAACAATGCTATGCGTTACTCCATTATGCCACCCTTTCCTTTTTCGCTGTTTGAATACTATTGAGAATTTCATCTGGGCTGTTATGCTTACATATTACTATGTCCAACACAATCCCTCCTTTTCATTAATTTTAAAGTAGTTTCAATAATTACATCATGCATACCTATTCTTTCATATAAATTGGGCTCTTTGATTTGTATTTTTAGCATTAGCAAGATGTATGGGAAAAATGTTTATATGCAATAAAAGTAGAGATCATATTTATGGCAACTGCTCAATGTGTTTATAGGTTGCGTAGCATAAACTATAACACTATAAATGAAGAAATGTAACCACCTGTTGACAGAAAGTAGGGTTGTCACAGGCAAACAAACTTCTTTACTTGGCAAAGTTTAAAGAAAAAAAGTTAAAAGAAATTAAGAAATTTTAAAGACTTATGGAATATCCTAGCTCTTTACTTTACTGTATGCTATTTATCATCTTTAATGTCCTTTCCTCCCTTTAATTCTCAATTAAAACTGTTTCCAACCTGTCCAGAAATATCCAGCTACCTCAGATTGTCAGTGATACAATATGGTCGCTGCCCATTAACACACTGTATTCATTCTGTGAGATGTTTCTTCATGTGGTCATTGCTGCTTCATATGATCTTTGCTGGAGACTGAGGGTGTTATTTACTCTTTACTTTTACAACATTTACTAGCAGCTGCTTCCCATTATATATTGTATGAGAAACACTGAGATTATCTCACACAGTGATATTTTTTAATGGATACATAGTTTTCTTGAAATACATTCTCTACTCAATACTGTGCACTACAGACGGTATGATTCACATTTAGGATAATGGGGAGCACAAACTGACAGTAGTCAAAGGGCTTGTTATTATTACAGTTTTTCCTGGGAACAAGGCATTAATCAAAAATATATAGCTATCACACTGCAATAAATAATTCAATCTACAGGGCAACAACCTCCTTCCTACTATGCCTCTTACCACATGGCACTCAATTTCTGTATACTCATACTTATTTATTATACTTGTCCTCCCTGTGAGTATTTTTCTACATTATAAAATTGTACAACCTTGTGTACCTGGTGGCACTATATGTTTGTATATACCTACAAATAACCACTTGTGATAAGTAAAAACTGTCCTGTTTTGCAATGGAGTCATTGGAAATGCGATGGGGTCAATGGGAAGGCATTAATAATTTGAGGTCAAATCATTTTTTTAGTTCTGCAATAACATTATACATTATCCTAACTTGTTAGGGAGGGTTCTTTGCTCTTTGCTAAAACTGTAAACAAAACTTCATAGGGAAAAAAAGCCTTGCATATTACTAATTTCTTCCAAACACAGCAACCAGACACCTCCTAAACAGGGGGAGGGTTCTCACTGATTGGTTGATGTAGAAAGCAAGTTTTGCATAATAATAATGTCATAATGTCCTTCTCTTTTTTTGACCAAGCAAATCTATGGGATTAAGGCTTCAGTGTTCATAGCTGGAATGGGATGATATCAATGTGTCATCACAGTTGATGAGTTTAGTGCAGAGACACAACACTGTGTTTGGGGACATATAAGCTTCCCAAATTAGGCTCTCTAAAAAATTCTACATTTAGAAATGAATTAGTCCCATCCCAAGTGGTATACTTATGAATTGATCAGCATTAATCTTATTTTAACATTGGTTCAAAATACAAAATGGAAATATCCAGAAAACAATTTAATATTGACAATTGTTTATTTCCTCTGCAGCTTGATACGCAGGACAACAGCATCTTAGGGATAAAATTCTCTTTGCCTGATATGAACTTATGAACTGAGCAAGCAATCTTCGCTCATGCTCTTAATTTAAAATGGTGTCGAATTGATGACCAACAATGGGTGAATTTCTACCGTTTCGCTGAAATATTTGCGAATTTCCCATAAAATTTGCGAAATCTAAATTGACACCGCGTCCAATTTTGGATACGCATCAGAAAAGTCGCTTGCGTCAATTTTGACGCTGGCAATAAAGTCAATGGGCGCCCAAATAGTGTTGACTGGTGGTGGGTTTGACACGAGCGACTTTTCGGACACGCTTCAAGATTCGTGAATTTATTCGCTGGTGGCGAAATGTGGAAATTTGCTGCAAATTAGTCACAGTCAAATTTATTCTCCCATCACTATTGATGACATGGGCACTGGGGCAGTTAGTACAGAACTTTACAGCTGTCCTTAGTGCTACTCTCACCTGCCCCTTATAGATTTATGTACCTGCACTGCCGGACTCACAAGCAACAGCACATGGCATTGAATTAATTACATGAAACAGGAGAAATATACTTCTACTCCCATGCAAAGTATTTTTTCACAATATTGCACTGAGGTTGTTTCGAGATGGATGGGTCACACTGATGCTAGTTTCTGTGTTTTCTACTTTTAACTTTTGCTTCATCATTGGCATGCCTTTTCCACAACACTTTGATTTGACATTTACAATAATTTACCAAATTGTGTATATGGCTGTGCCTAACTTTATTCACTTGAAGTTCAACATGTGTGCAATGTTGCCCATGTTCTCTATAAAGATTATAAATCATATACAAATCCCTGGGGCAAACACTTGCACTCCAGGGAAATCTGCATTCACACTGGATTACAAATGACCAGATTGATGGTTGCTCCAAATTGACATACAGTTTTGGGGATGGGTGGGGAACAGGAGGGGGGCTGTCTATGTGTTCATTAGCTAGCTAGCATCAGCCTCAGGTCTCTTTTCTCTGAAATAAACTATTCTGCAAGAGCAGAACACAGTGTGCCAAGTGACTTCAGCCTTTATTTCCACTTTGCAATATGCATTTTGCATTGTAAATTACCCCTTATGTCTTTGGATGCACTCTTAGCTAATTCTGCTCTCAATAAAGTAATCAAGTAATAGAAGTGTTGCAATAATTTAACAGTTTTATGTTATTTTTTTACTCTTTTAGCAACTACTTACATAATTATGGACCTCATTTTGTGCATGGGGGCATCATTGCTTGAAATGGGGAAGGGTCTTCTCCAATCTGCTGTCAAAAAGTAGGAAACATGTAATTGTCATAAATGTCATTGAACACTGTATGTCTATGAAGATTCTCATTTATCCAGGTCATGATATACAGTATCTAGTAGAATTAAGTCAACGACAACTGGACATTTAAAGCTTTTCTTGAAAGTGTTTTACCACTCATCCAAGTGGCTTCTTCAGTTCAGTTGTTTTCATGATACTTTATAATCCATGCTGTTAAATTTGCTTAAAAATTAAAAAGGTTACGTAACATGAATGCAATTATAGGTGATACATATATTCCCCCAAAAAATCTGCCACCGTTTAGTAAACGGGCTCTGGCATTTTTTTTTCTGGCTTTATTTCTATAGTAAGTCATTATCAATGTCTACCACAATAGAAAACATATGTATGTCATAAAAAACATATGTATGTATCTTAAAATTAAGGTTAGAACTGATATAAAAAATATTTTTCAAACTGCTGATACTTTGCTTTAACCATAAACTGAACACTAAATAATCGAAAATAATAAATTATGAAATACATAAAAACATAATTTCAAAAGAATGCACAAAACATTTGCATATAATCTTACTTTCTACACATATAATAATCTTAATAATTGTCTGAATATGTTAATTGACAATAGCATTGTTGTCGGGTGAAGTGTTTCAAAAGCAGCTGTTTAATCTTATAATGGAATCGAGTGGCATGACCCATCCCAGAAATATTTGATGAAATGTAAAAAGTACAAATGAGGCATAAAAACTGCAGCTCTTGGGATTTGTACATGAAGATTAACTTTTACATATGGTTAAAAACAAATCATTCACACTTCATTTTAAGCATTATGAATGGAAATATACTCAGCCACTGCAGGACCTTTGTGATTACAGTACATGTGAATGTTTTTCAAAATGCAAAATGTACAGCTAAAATGGAACGATTTGTTACTCGAGAAAACAAGTCACCACATAATGTACAGATAATTTCATAAAACTAAGCCTTCAGCAGAATGTTCTTGAGGAAGAATCTATATCTTACTTCCCTTGTTCAACACCATTAATTAGATACCATCTATCCTTATGTATGGTTTGTTTACGATTGTATCCTGGACCACACTTTGAATATTGATGTATCTTTTAAAATCCTGATGCTCACTTACCAAAAGTTTATGCTGTCAAGACCTCCTCATTCCTTGTATCACTCAAAAGGATCACATGTTCATTTCACATTGGGTTCTATTGTTTGGGAATGGGTCAATTGGTTCAATAAGCAAATCCTTTTTCTATTCTTATTCTAATAGTTTTAACAAAAGGGTCCAAAATAACCAACATGTTGAAAAGTTTTTTTATGCATGTATGATTCAAATGCTCAACATCTCCCAGAAAACAAACAGCCTCGCAAATAAAACACAAGTTAAAGTTAGGGAAATCTTTTATTGCACATATTGTTTTAACCATACCATACTGATGATGTTGAACTATAGCTACAGAATGCGTTAATGCTTTAACCAATATATTGTCTTATGGTGGAATGTGATGTGTAGCACAGCAAAAGTTTGATTGAGCAAACTTTGAATTTTTACTGCTATTTCTGTTTAGTATACATTAATTGACTTTAATGAAAATAGCAAAGCCTGCTGCTTTATAGCACATCTGTTTACCAAGATATTTTCTGGGTATTCCAGTTTTCTGAATCAGTAACAGTTCAGCTAAATCATGTGCAATTGGTGTCCCATAGATATGATGTAAAATAAATGCAAAAATCCAGCTTGAGACGCTACATATAAATGTGAATAGGGGAATGTAACATTAGGAAAATGCCTAAAGGAACTCTTACTGTGTTTTTAATAAGATGAGCCAAGAGAAAATACTTGACCAAGTAAAATGCTTTTGAGGTTTATGATAACCACAGTCTTGTTGTCTTTTTTAAATTGGCAGTACAGTATACCCTCTTGTTCAACATGAGTTTAATGAATGGAACTTGTGCTGAACTTACTTTTTGCCAATTTTTTCAATCACGGATCAAATCTATGGATTTAGTTATTTCTTAATAAATTGCTGCTGGATACAAAGAATCAAAGGACAGTTTAACATATGAGGGGTAATTTACAACCGTAAGTGCAGCAAATAAAGTGCAATTTCTAGTGCAATCACCATTTGTTTGCCATAAAGCAGTGTTTTATTCCTAAAATTCCAATGCTGCTGCAGTTGAAAGGGGCTGTTGCACCTGAAGCAATTTCAACCAACGTGTGACATTGTTTCGACATAGGTGAACTGGACCTATAGAGATTTTTTGAAAAAACAAAGAAAAAACCCTGCACATCCTTTACCCAAAACCTAAAGATTAGATGATCAGAAATCACCCCAAAGCAAATTTAAAAAAGGACTATTTTTAAAGTCTATTTTTACACAATGGGGCCCTGCACAGGATCCATACCCAACCTCATGATTCCTGAAAGGGACCCAGTTCTGCTGTACCTAAAATTCTGAATTATACAGTGAGGTTGGTGGTCACCATGTTACATTGCCATGTCATGTAGTGTGATGCAGCGAAACATGGAGGCTCTAATCCATCTACATTTTGGGCACAGGTATGGAGTGCCCTTTTGGGAATCAATTTAGAAAATGTTAGTCCTATGCCGGTTTGCTATTGTATAAAAATTGATATAGCCCTCCTTTATTGTGTTCAATAACATTTTTAATGTTTTAAAAAGACACCCCTGACCTAAATACATCATATTGCAAGCTACTGAATACATCCTTTTAGCTAAGAAAGAATGGAAGACAGAAAGAAAACAGTTCTGTTAGAAATCAAATAATTATTACACATTACGTTTGTTTTAAACTTTAATGAAGCCATTTGAGTGAGCCTTTTTGTCTCAGGTGTAAGTTCAGGTCCACTGAAATGTAAGATTGACAAGGCAGCAAGTCTGAAAAATGATTAATTATTAAAATAGCAGCACTTGTCCCAGATTAATTCAGAATTAGTTCTGCAACGACTAGCTTGCCTCTCTTGGTAGCTCAGAGTTAGATAATGAGTAATGAGAGGAAAGAAATCAGCAATGTTTTGGCTGCTTGTGTTGCATACACTTAATCATCATTTCATTAAAGAAAATGTTTTAAAATTATAATTCAACCTTTACAGCGGGTCAAACAGATAAACCTGCAGTTGCTTAAATGCAGATAAAATAGAAATTAAATGGTAGTGAAGGTCCTGTTTCAATTATTCAAATACAAACTCTTGCAGACTTATTTTACAAACTAGCTGTGTTTCTGGTATTTAATATTATTAGCCAATTATATTGCTCATGTTAATTTCAGCTCTAATTCAAATTTAAATTTCGAGAGCTCCAATGCACTAATCAGGCAATGGTTAAAGCAGTATCTATAATCAGTCAAGATTTCCGAGAAAAAGGACAGGTTCTTGGATCATATCTCATGACAAGCCATCAAATAAAAGCTACAGCTCAGCATTTGAATGCTAAATCTTAGCACATAAAATCTAAGGTCACCTTTTATCAAAAATCAGATGCATTTATATCTGTTAAACGCAAACACAGTGTTCTGTAATATAGACCTGAAACTTTTGCCCCCCAACAACTTTAACCAGAGGAGTCTAGAAATTTTGGATAATTGAATTTATTGTTCGGACTTGACAATTTGTATACCTTGGATTTTTTAATGTGTGACCCAGTACAGGTTTATGGCAAAATTTGTGTTTTTCTCCACATTTTCTCTAATCAGTGCTAGTATTTCACCAACAAATTTTTGCCATAAAACATGCATTTTTGGGTGGTAAAAAAAACAGAAATAAATGCTGACATTATTATGCTCCCCTTGCCTTCCACATCAACCAGTCAGATTGGAGTCCTCTGGGCACCATGTTAGGAAGAAATTGGCAACATGGGAGTCTAAGTTTTCGATGCGGAACAGTTGTAGCATATTCAGGTATAGGGATGTAGCGAACTGTTCGCGTCTGCCGCAAGTTCGCGAACGTCGCGCGACGTTCGCCAATAGGCGTTCGCGTCAAAATCGTCGACCATTCGATCGCTAAAATCGAACGATTTTCGTTCGAATCGAACGATCGAAGCCATTGGATTGAATGAAATCATTCGATCCAATGGCTTCGATCGTTCGATTCGAACGAAAATCGTTCGATCGAACGATTAAAATCCTTCGATCGTTCGAATTGAACGATTTTCGGATGTTCGAAGTTCGCGAACTGTTCGCGAACTGTTCGCATTTTTTGCCGGTGTTCGCGAACGGCGTTCGCGAACACATTGTCGGCGGTTCGCTACATCCCAGTTCAGGTATACTCTGGTGGCTAGGAGGTTTGCCTACTGTATGTATAAATACGGTCTCGTGCATATGCTATTGCACAACTAAAAATGGCCTAAACAGAATGTTATTTTGCTTTCCTATTGACTCCAATACATTTGTTAAATTTGTTTGGGCCAGTTTTTCAGTACCACACTGGTGAATTGCTATGTAATCCCGCTATTCAAAAAGGGATCCCATTCTCAAAACCATAGGCAGGTCAGCCTTACGTCAGTGGTAAGAAGGCTTTTTAAAGGGATATTAATGGATAAAATACTTGACTTCATTGCAAATCATAATACTATGAGTTTGTGCCAGCATGGTTTGATGCGTAACTGATCTTGCCAAACAAATGTAATTGCCTTTTATGGGGAGGTGAGTAGGAACCTCGACTCTGCAATGGCAGTGGATGTAATCTACTTGGACTTTGCTAAAGCATTTGATACAGTAACACACAGAAGGTTAATGGTTAAATTAAGGAATATTGACCTGGAAAATAGTATTTTTATGTAACAGGTAGATGGGTCAGGGTCTTCCTAAACCTCCCCTTGGGTTACTATCCACTGGTTTCGGTACCCGGGCAAAGGGTCCAATTCCCAGCAACTCGTGGTAGGCACAATATAATTAAACTCTTTATCCTCAGGTGGGGCCCTCGCTTATGGTATGGAGGAAGGGATTACCACACTGATATAAGCACACACAGTATTCACTCTTGATCAAATAAACTTTGGGCGCCAGTGGTTCTTTAAAACAGCAGAGCATTTATTGAACTGGTGGTACACTCTATGAAGCAAGTAGTGGCAGCAGGTAATTTACACAATTGTATTCGTCACAGATACTGTCTGATCCTTTGTTAGTCAGCTTTGTGAATTGAGCCGCCTTTCCTGCCTTTGGTGCACATTCCCCATTGAAGGCGACCTCAGAGCTGGTCTCACGCTCCAAGGATCTCTCTATCCCTGAGCCTAACCACTTGTGTCCCTAACTCGGAGGCAATGTCACCGCAGGGTGCTAACCCTTCACTATCTCCTCGTTGGAGCCTTAGCTGCTCACTAACTTTCCTGAACTGATCTGTCACTCCTGTAGTGACCTATTACAGTTTCTGACCTGACACTCACTTACTTCTATACTGAGGCCTACCTTCACCTCAGGCCTAAGCAGCAACACCCCACTTCCAATGGGTGCACTGGACAGAGACAGAACACACGGCAACATCCCTTTTTATAACCTCTGGGGAACTACTACTCCTCCTCCCCTATGGGAAAAAGGACCCAGCCTAGCTTGCTAAGGACCCTGGCTGGCTAACACTTTCACTGGGGCATGAAAAACCTTTACTCTTTTCTATAGTGACATCTACTGGCCAGTCACTGAACTGCCAACAGAATACGTTCACATAGGAAAAATGAAACCAAAGAACATAAAGGTTAGCAAAACCTTTACACTCCTACATTTAATTAAATAGAGAATTGGATAAAGGATAGATTACAAAGAATATTGGTGAATGGAATATTTTCTGATTGTACCAGTGTTGTCAGTGGAATACTGCAGGGGTCTGTACATGGCTCTCTGTTTTTCAACTTCTTTATTAATGACCTGGGGAGGGCATTTAATGTACTGTTTCTATTTTTGCTGATGAAAAAAAATTGTACAGAACTATAAGTTCCATGCAGGATGTTTCCACTTTGCTAAGTGATTTGACTAGATTAGAAAAGTGGGTAGCAAACTGGAAAATTAGGTTAAATGTTGATAAATGCAAGGTTATAAACTTTGGAAGAAATAATATAAATGCAATATATACACTAAATGGCAGTGTAGATATTAGTATATATAGTTTCAGTGAATGTGTAGGTATGTGCGCTTGGTTCCATTTGGAGAGGTTGAACTTGAAGGACTTTTTTGAACCCAACTTAAATAACTTTGTAACTATTAGCATTGTTTATTTTGTTTACCTCTTTATTTTGTGGATATATTTCTCCCTCCTGTCTTTGTAAAAAAAAATCCTATACTTTATTTAATAGACTGTGCTTTAAAACATATATTCTGTCTACTTTTAATACAGGAAATCAATAGGCAGCAAAATGTTAGCCAAGTTTGGTTTCTGGAAGTAGTTTTCACTGAAAGTCTTGTTCTGTACATACTCTATAAACATTTAGTAAAGTCAAGGATTTTAGTTGCTTATTTAGTTTTATCTTTTTTACTAATGAAAGTTAAACAATGTGAAATGCATCTAATCTTAATTTTTACAGACAAAAATATGTATACATTCATATATTGATATTATATATATATATATATATATATATATATATATATATATATATATAGTGAATAAAGTACCCCCTCTTGTAAAATATAAGGATATTATAAGTTACCAAGGAGTTTCATGACCATATAAAAATACAAGGCCGAAGGCCGAGTGTTTTTATACAGGTCATGGAACTCCGAGGTAACTTCTTATATCCTCATATTTTACAACTGGAGGTACTTTATTTATTATAATACACAAATTTCAGTGAGTCATGTGACAGAAATGACATCAGAACTCACCATTTATAAATGATGACATCAGAACTCACGTTTATAAGTATATCATTTACAGGATATTCATAGCTTTTGTGTATTATATATATATATATATATATATATATATATATATATATATATATATATATATATATATATATATATATATATATATATATATATATATATATTGTGAACCGGTAACTGGAGCACAGTGTGAAGGAAGATATATTTCCCCTAGGTTCATGTCTTACTCCCATGTGTGCAGCAGTTCTGAGTTGGTTAATTCCCCTAGAAAGTCTCACCAGGGGAATAATTAGCAGGCTAGATCAGCTAGCTGCTAGAGAGGGTTGGGGCTCAGAGTGAGAGATTGAGACACACTGAGGAGAGCTGGGAGCTAAGTGTGGCCATTGGAAGCGGCTGTTTATGTTTACTGTGACTCTGGGGAGTTGTACTGTTTGTGTTTGACCTGAAATCCCAGTAGGGGACCGGTAGTAGAGAGGGAAACTACTCTGTGTATTAGTTAGAGCCCAAGTGGGGCAAGGATTTTGTTTTGTTTTATTTTGTTTTATGCTGCTTTGCTCACAGAATCTTTATATGTGAACAATAAATGGACTTTACCCTGTTCAAGACCCGTCTGTTTATATGATCCTGCTCACAATATATATATATGATCTTTTTTCTGGTTAAGGTTTATAGGGGGAAAACTGGAACTTTTCATGAAAAAATAAAATTTACCATACCCCAAAGCTGCTAAAAATCTGAATCCCAAAATCTCAAACCTGTCAAGGTCATGTAGAAGTCAATGGCAAATGTCCCTGAAGTTGTTTCTTGACATTGTGATCTGCGCTGGATAATACGTACATGGGATTTTGTCTGATAATCCAAAAAAGAGTTTTTGCAGTGAAAATTCCATAAAATTAAGTTTTTAGCGCGTCAATCGTACAATATGAATTGATACTTGATTTTGTCGCAATGTTTTGTCTCACCAATTTTTTCCCGAGAAAAATTATTGATAAATCAGTTCAGTTCCTGGAAGGGACTTTGGTCGACTATGTTTTCATAGTCGCAATGTTTTGTCGCACCAATTTTTTCCCGAGAAAAATTATTGATAAATCAGTTCAGTTCCTGGAAGGGACTTTGGTCGACTATGTTTTCATAAAAAAAACCGAGATTACTTTGACTTTTAGTAAATCAGCCCCTTGGGGTATAGGATGATCATCCCAAAACAATAGGACTTGGGTGTAGCTAAAACAGTGTCCTGGAAAGATCCACTTGGCTAGAATGCTGCCTCATCACAATTCAGTCCTGTTATTAGGATTGGATTCAACCAATGGATTCAACCAATTTTGGCTCTGCATTTATTTTCTAATAAAAGATCTAATTGATCTAATATTGAACAAAAGGATGTAATTTATCTGGGGTAAAGGGATACAAAGCTGCATGTTGGCAAAGCATAGTTTTATTTAAAGGTGAGGGGACACTATGGTCAATATTTACTTTTGCTTGAAAACAGTCTGTATTGTAGTATGAAGAAATATAGTTGTGGCAAAATTAGTTATCTTCATGATTGCATGGAGGAGCCTATTTTCTGGAATCATGTGTATAAGTATAAGACTAATAAGCAAGTGGCCATCATGTAAATGCCAAATATATACTTGCATAAGAATGTGCATTAAAGCACTTGTCTCGGCTCTCTGGGGCCGTGGTATTATTTGTGTTTTGAAAGAGTAAGGATATGCTTCTTTTACATCTTTGAGATCAGGCTTCCCTGCAGATTAAAATTTAAGGAAAAGGTCAAAGTGAGATTTTTTCATAGCATTGTCATTGCAGTTTAGAGTGTATTAAATCTATTCACTTTTCGCTTGCAAGTTACAACTGTCAAATATTATAATTTCCAACTGGCTTAATTTTTTCTGCATTATTTCACTCACTATTAAATTTACAGAATTTGTAAATCTGCCCTATAGTTTTGAATTGTCTCACTGCCTATTGATTATAAAAGGACAATCGAGCAACCTGCACATCGCTGGAGATTTTTTTTCTGTTTTTGATCTAGTGTATGTATGTAGTAATATATTCTATTAGGCGCAGCTAAGAACACTTTCTACATTAATTAGGTATGGAAAATTGAAGTTCTCGAGGTGCAATTGAACAAACTATATGACTTCCTTCAAAACATTTTCATAACATAAACAGATAAGCACACTTTATTTAAACAGAAAGCTTTTTTTGTTGTTGTAGAAATCATGAAGCAAACTATATCTGTCAAATCAATATCTTATTCAAGGTTATTCAAGGTTAGTGAACTACTAAACAAGTCAGACGATTTTAATTTCTTGCTGAAAATAATACACATCTTGCATGAGCAATTTATACCAGCTGAGGCCAGCAGGGAAGGTGTAACATGGCATAATTTAATGTAATAAAAAGCATTGTAGAGCAAAAACTGCAATTGACGCAAGCTGTGTAACAATTATTCTAGCAATGAACTCTCAAAATTGATCCCAGAGTGTGTTATGCAGATGATCTATATTTGAGACCAATGTCACACATATGTCATTTTCTGTACATTTTCTATTAAACTGATTAATATAAGCTTTTATGAGATTGACAAACCTCTGCTTTTGTGTCTACAGGTTATAATGTGAAATGGAAGATTAATTAAAAGCCATTAGGCATTTTGAAATACATTCCTGAAGCTAAAAGGAGTCATTATTGCACATCCAAACAGTGCCAATATTAGAGGTAGCGTAAAGAAAGTATTATTTTTTTTTTCAACACAAAGATAAAGACTAACAAGAATATAGTCTCATGTATTTTAATGGGTAATGAGTCTACACACACACACACACACACACACACATTTTTTTTTTTTTTTTTTTAAATTTGACACATTATTGTAAGTGATGGTTTTTATAAGTGGCCTGTAGTAGTCTTCACCTTTGTGAAAAGAAATGTCAATATTCCAGTACTCTTACATATTATTTTTGTTGTTTTCACTACTATTTACATGATTGGTCTTCAGATGAAAAAGAATAGCATTGACCTTGAGTTTTAGTGCTTTTACGCAGTTTCAAATTTAATGTGATTTCAGTGCCATGGTAACCAGCAACATTCATGGCAAGGTTCATAACTGTATGCTAAATGAGGAAATAATGTATTAGTTGGAGACAAAAACACATTTCATGGATCTCTACAAAATATAGACACTCAAGACCACACAAGAAAACACACCCTGTGCATAAGGTTTAAAAGGATTAAGCATATAGTTGGAAGGAAGGAAAACCTGTGTACTGCCAGATTCTCAGCATGGCATTGACTTTAAGCTACATTGCTCTTAAGCAACTACAAGCCAATGTGATATATTTTGATTTAATTTGGGCTGCCATGGTAATCAGCAGCATTCAAGGCCAGGTTCATGACTGCATGTTACTTAAGGAAATCATTTGAGAAAAGAAGCAACAACTTTTTTCATGGCTCAGAGATCCATGACGAAGGATCACATTGGAAAACAAATGCTGAGCATATAGTAATAAGGAAGGTAAAACTTTGTACTGCAATAATGAATCATTTAAGAGATAGCAGAATAGATATGTATATCTATAGTGGGTGGTGCACAGAGTCTTTGGAAGCGGACGTCCCAGAATAAATTATTTTACAATGAAATAGGGTGAAAGAGGGGCTGCATAACTCTGCCAGCCTATGGGTGGGTCAGAAATGGTCCCTGCAAGTAGAAGCTGACTATTATGGTATCCCCTCAGTCTGTTGAATCATGTTTGTTTTTGTTAATGGTTTAAAATTTTTAATGGTGAGCACAACATTCTCTTGTGCTCACCATTAAACAATTTCAAGCCATTAGACAGGTTCGCAATGAGGGTGTGTGACCACAAATAAACACATTCAAAGACAAAAATCTTCAGTACTCACCCATTATCAATATATAAGGTGCATTATGACATTTTGTGCATTGAAGCTACCAAAAATGCCCACCCCTTTGAACAAAATAGGATAGAATAATTTGTCCATATATTACAATATATTCAAGCTGGCTAGCTACTTTAAGTTATCCTTTGTCTGGCCAGTCCTGTAGTCACCTTCATCTAATTTATTAAGGTTTCTGCAATTTAATTATACATTTATTAATACTAATAATAGCTAATTTAACCTGCAATTTACTTCAAGGTTCAATCCCCCAAATGGTTGGTCTTTTTATTGGCCACCACTGGGATCACTGTAGGTAGAAATGATTGGAGCTACAACATGGAACTGGGCCGTGATCCTTTATAAACTATAGCAAAAAGGAGCATTGGCTAACCATTAAAGAAGTACATTAAGACATTTTGTTCACACAGCTACTAGCCTTTAAAAAAAAACAGGGATTGTTATCCATATCTTGCAATATATTCAAGCTGGCCCATTGTTTTTTAGTAGCTTTACACACACACACAAACTTTCTATAATGACTAGTAACAACAAATTAGGTGAATACTTAATTCCCCACTAAACTGCTATAGTAGTAGGTAAGGCTTACTGATTAACTATAAGCTATATACCGATTTGTTGTGAGTTCAAAAATGCTCAAAATGCTCAAATAAAGCTTAGGTCATCAGTGTGAAGCTGACTTCCGGTTCTGCGCACAGAAGAATTCAAGCTGCCGTAGCCTTTTTGCCTTTCTGTTATGGGAAACTTTGGGTCTAGCCTCCTGCTGTAGCAGTTTGGCGGGGAATTAATTTAAGTTAATTAAAAATGTAAGGGGGCCCATTTACTAAGGGTCGAGGTTAATTTTGGAATGTGAAAACTGAATTTCAAAGTAATTTTTGAGTACTTCGACCATCGAATAGGTGAAATTCGACTCTTTAAAAAACTTCAACTTCGACACTTCGCCACCTTAAACCTGCCGAATTGCTATGTTAGCCTATGGGGACCTCCTAGAACCTATAGCCAGTATTTGGCTAAGTCTTGTAAAATCATACGATCGTACGATCAAAGCCCCTAAGGGGCAGATTTATCAAGGGTCAAATTTCGAAGTGAAAAAAACTTTGAAATCCTACCATTGAATAGGGTAGTCCGACAAGTCAAAGGATTTTTAAGATCGTACGATCGTACTTCGATCGTACAATCGTACTTCGAATCATACAATTTCATTGTACAATTTAATCGTACGATCGTACGTTTTTACAAAAAAATCCTTCAACTTCTCAGAACTTTAATGTTCTTAATATTTTGATAGACAAGGCATGTTTGTTACAGCAGAGAAGCAAAATCCCAGTGGGGTTATTTATATATTTTGAGCAGTGCATATTCATTTGCATATGGTTTTTGACCTTTTCCCCCTAAATGCTTAAATACTGCACTGCTTTAACAATCTTTATTTTTTCCAAATCACAGGGATTGCACACAAATATTCAAAAAAAGGCTCACAAATGAGAAGGGTGTTTGCGTGTGGTTGCTACAATAGAAGGTCCCAAATGAGGCAATAATAAAGAACAGTTTATTTAATTTGTGTACTGTGGTCTATAAATACAACTGGGTTTTTTCCCGCAAAGCAAATTTTAAGGTAAGTGTAATAAGCAGCATAAAAAACCCGAGTGGATTTGACTGGAGTTTGGACTTTGATAAATAACCCGCTATGTGTGTATCTTGTGCTGTATTAATGTTTTATGCAAATAGGAAAATTCAGATATCCTTGCATTGATTTTAAAAAAATCTCATGTAAAAATTACACTTGCAAAGCATTATTGATTGTCTATGAGAATGGAGACCACTGACCGAGATATCTAGTAAATAAGAGCTAATCAGTAAATGTTATTATTTGTCATGATTATTATGACTGTGAACGTGCACTAATCTTTAATAATTTATTTACTGCAGGATCCACAAAAACCTTCCTGGCTTGCAGAACTCTGTTTGATCACAAACACGGAGTCATGAAAAGGGAGCATTAGGTTTTGCTCACACTGTATGTATAGCAATGTATCAGCTCAAGATCTTACAGAAACAATCTTGATTATCAAAACAGTGTAATAACCACACAACAGTAGGGCATTTATTACTACAGCAATTATTTTGTTCATATTCGTATGCATACACATCAATAATTGCTTTATTAATATTTAAGGATTCAGAAATTAGCGTAATCAGCCACTAGTGCCTTAAAGGCTACAATATGAAAAAGCATGTCTCATCAAGTCCTAAATGTGTTTTGGTAGACCATAGGGGTCATTTACCAGCTTAATTGCAGTGTTTAAAACTGTTTAAAGTTTGTTTTTTTCAAAATGCATCAGTGCTGCTCCAGCAGAATTCTGCACTGAAATCAATTTTTCGAAAGAGCAAACTGATTTTTTTATATTTAATTTTGAAATCTGAAATGGGGCTAGACATATTGTCAGTTTCCCAGCTGCCTCCAGTCATGTGCTCTGATAAACTTCAATCACTTTTTACTGCTGTAATGCAAGTTGGAGTGATATCACCCCGTCCCCCCCTCCCCCCCCAGCAGCCTAACAACAGAACAATGGGAAGGTAACCAGATAGCAGCTCCCTAACACAAAATAACAGCTACCTGGTAGACCTAATAACAGCACTCAATAGTAAAAATCCAGGTCCCACTGCAAAACATTAGTTACATTGAGTAAGAGAAACAATAGCCTAAAAGAAAGCAGTTCCATAGTGCAGCATTGGCTCTTTCTGAAAGTACATGACCAGGCAAAATTACCTGAGATGGCTGCCTACACACCAATATCACAACTAACAAAATACACTTATTGGTTCAGGAATCACATATTATATGATAGAATTAATTATTTGCATTATAAACAGTGTAATTTTGAAATAAAAATTACACCATAAAAATCATGACAGAGTCCCTTTAAAGACACATTTATAAACTTTGCACAGGACAGATTGGTTCGCACAGTGAATATATTTGTCCTGCACATGGTTACATTTATAAAGCTGAATAATAGTATGCAAACGGAATTGTAAAAAAAAGAGCTTTTAAGTATAAGAGCTTTTTAAATATGGAAAAAATCCCAAATTGCGAATAGTATGAGCACACTCTGCGTTTGAATTACGCTACAACTTTGGTGACTGGCAAAAAATTCACAGTTTTGCAAATTGCAAATTTAAGTTACTGTCAACGCTATTTTCACGCAGAACAACCTCGCACAGAGGGCGCACTCACACAAACACCTAAACTAATTTGCGAGCTATTTGCGAAAATTTATTCTCAATGCTAATTCGCAAGGTGTGCAGAGCAATGCAATATTTTAGCGTTCAGGAAAAAACACTGCCAATACAACCATTTGCGAATAAATGATCAATCAAAGGCTATGGGGAGTTTTACAGTAGTCTTGAAACAGATGGAGAAACATAGATTGAAGATGTCCTGATATTGTGAGGTTAGTCATAAACGTAAAGATAAAATTTAAATTGTTTGAAAAAACATATTTACAAATGTATGTACATCATTAAATATAAATGTAAAAAATAAAACGGGGTCTAGAATCACTGGAAATAGAGAGTGAACAACCTCTTAACCTAGTTGATACATGCATTATAGATGGTAGCCTTCAAAAATATATCTCATTGGAATAAGAATAAAATACAATATGAATTTAGACCATAATAAAATAAAAAGCGTGGTCACATAAAACATAAATAATTTGGAAAAACATATTTACAAATGTATGCACAACATTAAATATAAATGTAAAAACTAAAAATGGGACTAGAATCACTGGTAAAAGAGAGTGAACAACCCCTTAACCTTGTTGATGCAAGCATTATAGATGCTAGCCTATAGATGCTAACCTTTAAAAGGATATCTGATTGGAATTAGAATAAAATACAATATGAGTTTAGGCCGTAATAAAATGAAAAAATATGGTCACATAAAACATAAATAATTTGGAAAAACATACTTACAAATGTATGTATATCATTAAATATAAATGTAAAAACTGGAAATAGAGAGTGAACAATTCCTTAACCTTGTTGATGCAAGCATTATAGATGGTAGCCTTCAAAAACATATCTTATTGGAATTAGAATAAAATACAATTTTCTTTTCCTGAAAAAAAAAAATGTCTTGGATCTTGATACTGATTTGGGTATTGACATTATAAGAAAACATGAACTGTATGGTTATACAGACATTAGCAGTGCTTTAAGCAGTGCTTATAAATCTGTAACTTATCCTATAATTGTAGCATACAGTAATTCATTCATGGTTGTGTAATCACATGCAATAAAGGAGATCTTGATACTTTTATCATTCCTAGAATTTGTTAATTATCATAACCTCACATTATATTGTATCCTCAAAATAGATCCTTAATTTTCAATGAGTCTTCCACATTTCAAATGTATCTTGAAAACACAAACTTACTATTCCTCTTGACTTTTACATGAACGACCCAGCTTTTAGATGACAAATATTTTAATTCAAGATTTTTTTTCTTAATATTGCAAACTTTTGCAAACTTAAATTTGAGATTTTTGCTACAAAAAACTATAATTGTGGTAAAAACGTAAACTCAAATCTTGATAAAGCTGCCTGCTAATGTATATAAATTACATGAAAAGAATACAATGAAGCATTTAATGGTTGAAGTATATGGTCTGGGGGAATGTACTATGGATATTTCTTCAGCTTACATATAGCAGTTTATATATGTCAATACTGCTTACATGCTATTCTATCTTAGATTTTTTTTTTTTTTACATTAGAATCTAAAAGTAGCATGCAATGCCTAGAAAATTTGTGTAAAATATAAAAACCTTGATTGCAGTCTGCATTAGGAAATAAAGATTTCCAACTGACTTTCAGTAGTAAATTCCTGAAGATGCTCTGATAAAAAGATTTAAATTAGGATCTCTTCTTCTCGCATGCCATTGGTGGATGTCATTGACCTGTTAAGGGTAACACTAGTTAAACCCAAAGATCTCACACTACAAGATCCAACTGTACTTAGGGATTGTAAGGTTTTTCTATTTCTTGGCTGTGTGGAAGTCGAAGAGTGAAAACTGGCAGGTGATTCAACTCTCTCAAATGCCTACTGTAGAACATGCTGTTTTAAAATGAAAAATCAGTAACATAAGTAAATTGTAACAGATGCAAATTTAGTTCCAACATTAAATTATTTCATTAAATTGAGTCATGTTATATCTTTAAGCGCCAACAGCCTCTCTGTGCATTGTTGACAATGGGCTTTTCCTATTTATTTATTTACGTAAATATAACAGAGACATGTACTGTAGACTAGTATGTTGCAAGGTGCTTTACCCAAAATTAAGAATTCAGGGTTAAAAAAATATATTCTTCAGGATAAATTGGGCTAAATAAATCCTTTTGAGAATTTAGAAAATAATACAGTAATGGGATTCCTTAAACAATACAATGTTAAGCAGATTCTAACTTACATCAAGTACAAACGTCAAAGCATAGGTACTACAAAATATGAACTTTGAAGTTATCAGACTGTAAGCTCTTGCACTGTTCACACCTCTGTTTTTCACACCCTTAAAGCCCTGTACTTTTCCCACTTTAGACGCAGACTTTTAGTCCCCACATTGGAGGGGCCCCAGCATTGTTTCATGTATGTAGCACAGTATGAACTGTTCATCTTAGAGTGGTCCTGATAGGTTTCTCTGTCTGCTGCTGTATTCTGCCTGCCCTGTGCTCCCTATTCTGCCTGCCCTTTGTTCCCTGTGTGTGCCACACTCTGCCTGCCCTATTCTCCCTGTGTGTGAAATACTCTGCCTGCCCCATGCTCCTTGCATGTGCCATACTCTGTCTGCCCTATGCTCCATGTGTGTGCCATTCTCTGCCTGCCCTATGTGCCCAGTGTGCGCCATACTCTGCCTGCCCTATGCTCCTTGTTTGTTCCATACTCTGCCTGATATATGCCCTCTTGTGTGCCATATTCTGCCTGCCCTACTCTGCCAGTGTGCTTCATACTCTGCCTTTCCTTTGATCCCTGTGTGTGCCCTACTCTGCCTGCCCTATTCTGCCTGTGTGTGTGCCATACTCTGCCTGCCCTACTCTGTCTAGATGCTAATCATTTAAAAAACAAGTATTTGACCTTATGTACAATTAATAAAATGTATTAAGTTTTGACCAGATAAAGAAGGACATAGGCAATTGTTCTATTCATTTTTTGCTAGCTAATTTGCAGGTCTGTCACTGTCATTTGTGGGCAATTCAGTGAATATTAGTTCTGCTCTATAAATCATGACTTTTTAATTAAAGTTGTAGCAATTAATTTATGCAAGAATAGGAAAGTTCATTCTGCTGCTGTACATGGGAATGACATTATTTTGTAAAATTAAGGGAAAAAAATAACATTCCTACAGCTTGTTGTTCTGCATGCTCCATGACAACCCTTATCAAGTTTGTGCTAAATCAGCAAGTAAGAAGGAATAACTGCAAGAATGCCATGTTTTCCACAAGAATGTATATAAGATGACACCCACTCTTTGTCAAGTTGTCTTTGATCATATCTGCAAAATGATTTGATGGTATTCTTTGAAAAAGCAGACCCTTTTCTGTCTATATTCTTAAACATTCATATATAATAGTTTTTCTGGAAGTACAGCTGGAGTTTCACTGAATCCGTGTGAAATTTTAATAGGACATTAACCAGCTTATTAAAATATATATATTTTTTTATTATATTTTTTTAATTTTTACCATGAAAAAAAATCAACTTTTAAAAACATAAACCATGTGTTATCAACTTATACTTATACATTATACCTTATTACACTTCTGTTTCAAATATATAGCCATCGGGTTTAAGAAAACTATTTCAAATAAAGCCATCATGGTTGTGTGTTAAGTACTATAGTGTTGATTAGCTCTATCGCCACATTTTAAGGACATTAATATAAATTAATATTTTTATACTTAGTAGCTTTTTAAAATTGATACATAACAACAAATCTGTCATAAGCTTGTTAAAATGTGTATAATAAACTTTTTTTATTCTTACCAGAAAAACATCAGCTTCTAAAAACAAAAACCATGTGTTATCACATTATACTTATACCTTATACCTTATTAGAGTAAGTACACTTGTCTGCTTCAAATATAAAGCCATTGGGTTTAAGAAAACTGTTACAAATAAAGCCATTGCCGTTGTGTGTTAAGTACTATAGCATTGATTAGCGCCATATGTCTATGTCTAAAATAGGTGGCTGAACAGCCCTGTTATGGCATAGCACACTACACATAAAGACAAATACAAAAATAATGCTAATATCTGAATAATTTTTTTTTAATGGAAAAAACCTCAAATGTGAACCTTTGAAACCTTGAAACTTCATCTATACCAGACAAATGCATCAATAATATATTCTATTATTTTAAAATCCATATTTTCTATTCGGTTTTTTCTCTTCCATCCATTTTTAATTGATCTCATTTTTAACCTACATGAAATTGTCTTCTTTCAAACACTGCAATTGTGTGACTGACAATCAATCGGTCATTTGCTTACAATATTTTTTTGTGCCTGGTTATATTTAATGGAAGCTTCTAATTTTCACTGCTGGCTTTTGGCTGACAAATGTAACCTTAAAGGCAATTTTCTCAAATTTACTTCAGTTGAAAATTTACTTAAGTTTATACCTGTGCAGGTAACCATGGTAAAAGACCATATTAGCTGACACTTAATTAGGATCTAAAGATAAATTAAAAATTTAATAGTAATGACTATTTTTTCTTGACAGAGATTTTGTGTTTTTCTAAGAGAACAAGCCAGTCATTCAATTAATTTAATTTTCTTACTAAATTAGCAGACATGAACTAAATATAAAAGACAACAAAAAAATGTAGTACAAGAAGACTCAGCAAAAGTAACATACCATTCCAGCTATTCCATAGTCTCAGAGGGCCACAAGAGGTGTCAGAATTGTTGTAGTATGAACATGGATATTAAAAGGCAAAAAGTAAATAAAAAAAAATATATATATATATATAATATATATATATATATATATATATATATATATATATATATATGTATATATATATGAGTATCCACACTCCAAGGCAATTTTTCAAATACAGCTGGGGTGCACAGTTATAGTGTATATACATCCATGCAGATACGTGCAAGACTTAATGGAATGGAAGACTTAAATTACGAGAGTAGACTATCAAGGTTGGGGTTGTTTTCACTGGAAAAAGGGCGCATGCTAGAGGGTATGATTACACTTTACAAGTGCATTATAGATACATTAGAGGACATTATAGACAAATAGCAGGGGCCTTTTTTACCCATAAAGTGGATCACCATATCAGAGGCCATCCCTTCAGACCAGAAGAATGTAGGTGGTTCCTTACAGTGAGGTCAGTGAGGTTATGGAATGCACTGCCGGGTGATGTTGTGATGGATGATTTTTTGGACAGACATAATATCAAAGGCTATTGTGATAGTAAACTCTATAGTTAGTATAGGTACGGGTATATATAATTTATGTGAAAATACGGAGGGGTGTGTGTATGGATGCTGGCCTGGGTTTTCATTTGGAGGGGTTGAACTTGATGGACTTTTTTCAACCCAATTTAACTATGTAACTATGTAACTATGTAACGAATATCAGACAACTGGCACACCCATATAAAAAATCTTCACCTATATATTTTTGTTGTATCAAAGTTCAATGTTTTGGTTCTCATTAGGACCTTTTTCAAAGATGATACAATGCCATTTCAACAAACTTTAAATAACCTAATGTGTTTGAACCAACCAATCAGTGCTCACTATATAATAATTAAGTGATTAACATCTTCGCCAGTGTAGGGTATATAATTTCTACCCATATCAAACAAAAAAGTCCAGACACCTGTGTTTGGGTAATAAAAACATTTTACCACATTTTCATGCAACGTTTCGAAGCCCCTGCCTCTTTTTCAAGCATTACATTTCCTACTGACATCATATCCTATATAAAGGCAATCCATTAACATAACCACACCTTTCCCTTAATAAGGGTCCTCCCACCAATAATTACAGCATATGATATGGTTTACATAGTCTGCAATATTCCAACATATGGTCAACCTGTGTTATACAGTAGTAACAAGTAGCATCATATATATATATATATATATATATATATATATATATTTTTTTTTTCATGTCTTTTACT
This sequence comes from Xenopus petersii, assembly GCA_038501925.1. Taxonomy (NCBI): domain Eukaryota; kingdom Metazoa; phylum Chordata; class Amphibia; order Anura; family Pipidae; genus Xenopus; species Xenopus petersii. Next base: position 92,396,692 of record CM076686.1, read on the forward strand.
ATCAAGGATACATCTTACATTACAAATCATTTTCTATAACAAGAACAATGTTTCACGATCAGTATTTTTAGGAGGGTGTCATATTTCAACATTGTCACAATTCTACCCCAAAGTGAAGTGACTAAATACATTATTTCAAATGAAAGCATACAACTTGTACTCTCGATTAAGCCCCCTAGGCTGTAATGTCTGCAAAGTGTGTATCTAAACTTTCTACCTCCTTTGGAGTAGTAAGAGTCTGTTGCCCCCCCCTTCATGGGGGGGAAACACTCTATGAAAAGAAATCTAAGTGAAGCTGGTGTATGTCGTGCCAAATGAAAATGGGCAGGAACAGGCAACCACAGCACCTCCTTTCTTATAGTCAACTATGGTTGTCATGTTGGCTGATCCTATCACAAATCAGTTGTATGGTCTCACCTATATAGGCAAGGCCACATGGGCATTTCAGCATTTATATGATATACTCAGAATCACATGTAAAGTGACCCTGTATGTCAAATTTTCTACCTGAGTGTGGATGTGTGAAAACAGTGCATATTACACTCGAACACTGATGCACCATTGAAGGTTGGTACAGGTGTATGTATCCATGTAGGAGATCAGTGTTCGAGTGTAATCAGTGTTTGAGTATGATACGCACTAATGTTTTCACACATCCACACTCAGGTAGAAAATTTGACATTGACAGTGGTTTGCAAATGTGTGTCGATGTTCAGTTGCTATTTATGGGGTATCCTGTATCAACAAGTACTAGTTTTCTGGTCACAATACAATTGAAGTCATTTATGTCTGCTAACACAGTTTAATTTGTTGTACATTCTAAATGCACACTTTACACTTCGATATAGTTGTGCTTGGTATTGCTCTTTCCTTCCTGCCTCTGTATTGAGTGATTGAGTGCAGTCTATTGATGCAAAGAAACCCTGGAGCTACAGCTACCTCTGGACCAGAATGTAGATCCAAGGTTGCCTCAGTGCCATGTGTTAATAGGCACAGCATGCTTGCATCTCAAGAAATGGGTACATAGGTCACTCTCACACCGGATTTTAAACTTGCTCAGAAAACCAGTGCAAGTGTGTCTGATTTACAATAGTGGCAGTGCAATTGCCTTAAATTTTAACCACAATTGTGCCAGGTATTATACTCTCTTGCTATCACAACAATGCTGAAATTCTAGAACAAATGCTTCATAATGGGAAAAAAAGCATGACACTCAAAAGTGTACTTTGCTTACTTCACTTGCACATGGAAACAATTTTAGAATTATAAAGCAAGGACATTTTTTGTCAGATTTGGAAAGCACATGTAAAATTGTTGATGGTTTAATGGGAATTGTAGTAGAATAGTAATAACATTGCATATAATTTATGTGACTTCAAAAGGATTACTAGGAAAATGTGAATTTGAATTTTTTCTATAATGTTTTAAAGAAAAAGAAAAATGTTCTTCAGCAAAACCCCCATAGGAAATAAGCGTTGCAAAGTAACAGAACTTGTGTCTGACTTTAGATCTTCTTTAAATGCAAATCCCAAACCTGTTCATCTTTTATTTTCAAATAAATAAAGTACAGAGAATAAAGACATGCAAGCCACACTGTTTAAGCTGCACTGTAGGCCACCACCGCTTGTAGCCCTTGACAGATTGGACAGCAGGAGTTTGAAACAGTCAGTTTTATCACCGCCAAGCCTGACATGTACTTAAACATGAAGTAATCCTACTGACACATTGACAGTATCAAAGTATGTACAGGTCAAAAGTAGTTTTACTTTTCATATTTGTTCTGAATATTTATCAAAAAAACAAAGCATAATTCAAATAATAATTAACTAACAATTGATTTTCAGCTAAGTCATCACATTATTCATTTAATATGTATACACATATACTCTAATTAAACTAGTTTGAAGAAAACTGTTTAAGGTGGCAAGTTCAAACTATTGTATATTGCATATTCAAGTAATGTAAAATTAATAAATGAAAAAAGAAAACGTAATCACCATATTTAGAAATATTGGTCAGGAATTGGAAAAGGGCAGAATGTTCTTATTTTAAGATATTTATTTTAGCATTGGTTGAAAATCAGATAGCATTAATATTTTTTTTGTGAAGGAATGCTTAGTATTTTATATGTTAAGAGATTAATGATATATGTCATTTGCACTGACAATAACCTTTTATTATCAGTACTATCACACGTGGAATTTTGAAATTATCTGTACTTAAGAGGGGAAGCTATTATTGGTGATAACGCAAAAATCATTCAGAATTTGTTTGCAATGTAAAAAAATGTTCACAAAGTAACCAATGTTGCCTTTGCAAACACGTTCCCCCTCCCACAATAGTAGGATAGTGATAGTCAATATTATAGTTTGTGATAGTGTACAGTGTATGCAATAAAACTTCTTAATGGAAAAGTTTTTACATTTACTCCAAAAGCTTATGCCACCGTCAAGCAGGTGTTAAAGGTTTGCAATGTGCAATTAAGATTCACAATGCAAGAAACATTTAATGAAGAATATTACATAATGACATGCAAATTTTTATTTGCAAATTTTTTCTCTTTCCAAATTTTATTACATTTCCCTAAAGGTGTCTCATTAAAAGAAGTATTGATAATCACTTGACTGCACACACAACGGGAGACTGATATAATTTTCTTATTCGAAAACACTTAAAACCTCAAAATCTCAATTAAGCGTAATTAAAAAAGAACATGAAAAAACAATTCGAGAACAGTGGAATCACATTCTATCCATCATTATAAATTTGTCTGCCTCATTTCAAAAACTCGAATTGAAAAACAACTTGAATTTTGCTAACATAGCTCCTATTGCCTGCTACATGAACAAGCCAGCTTTTCAAGCCTTTTCAGGTTTTTGCTGCAAAAACCTTAAGTTGCAATAAAAAGTCAAATTCAAATGTTGATAAATCTGCCTCAAAGTGCATTTGTGTTTGTGCATGGCTTTATATTGAGGTTAATAAAAAGCATAGTCCTCTTTCATAAAACCTGGGCTGACATAATACTTTTTAGTACATTAATGCCTTTTGGTAATAATGGTAATGAATGTTGTTACTAGCAAATGACTAGGTTTTGCTAAATATGAGCAACATTTTTTTAAACAAATTTACTACATTTTTAGTTTTAGCAGGAAATAAAATTCCTTACATAATAAACTTTTTACCCAAGGTATAAAATTGATTATGTAATAACAGTATTGAGTAAAGATTACTGGAAAATATTGACACCTCACATTGTTTTTATATTCTCTGGCCACCTTTGAAAGTATTTCTGTGTACATAAATGGACACAATTTAATCATTCATTACCCTATAATAAATCCAAACGTCAAGATATTTGTTGTGTTTAGTTTTCACCAATATGTTATTAATACACATTGTATTTTGTCGTTGACTTTTCACACAAGTACTGTATAAATAAACTGAAATGTGAAATGTATGGGTTGAGCTCTGTGTATAAGACTCAAGATTTCTGTCAGCTAGAATTATTGAACCGGTACTTGGTGTGTGACATTGAATATCTGTGACATAATGGAATGTTATTCTGTGAGTTTGACCAGAAGTAAGCAAGATGTTACCTTATGTTAGTGTAACCTCAAGGGAGACGTGATTAGTTTATGCTATTGTTATGTGTCATGCAGTTCCATAACTGCTCTGTTCATTCTCTGCAGAAAAACACAAATCATAACTAAATGTTTGGGCAACTGTATGTACAATGGTTAAGATGTATACCTTATCATGTTATATGGAAAGGAAGTATATATCGAAATCTAACAAATAATTGTATACAAATCAGGAAACATTAAGTATTTACTTTTTAGATAATTTAGTTTATGTAAAAAAAAGTCAATATTTTATTTCTAAAAGGTAGGTTTATTATGGGCCTTATTTATCAAAATACAAATTTTTTGGACTATTTAAATAAAAAAAAGTCAGACAAAACTAGAATTCATGATAAAACCTTATTTATTATTAAAAAAAACATGATTTAATTGGATCGGGAACAAACTTGAGAAAAACAGACAAAAATCCGAATCGTACAATTTTTTTTGGCTTTATATCAAAAAGCCCAAATTTTTCGGGATTTTTGCCAAAAAAGTCTCAACTAGTTGGATTTTCAGGCGTATTGCAGCAAGGCCATAGAAACTTCCAAATAGTATAGGGACCTCTCCCATTGACCTATATACAACCTTGGTAGGTCTGAGATGCTGGATTTTTTTTGAATTTAGACTTTTTCCATCCTTGGGGTATAATTATTCTTGAAAAAATTGAGTTTCTTTTTCCACTAAAAATTCAGATTTTATAGTTTAAAAACTAAAAAAGTTGAGTTTTTAGCATTCGAACTTTAATAAACAACCCCCTTTAAGTAGAGATTTTTATTCTTTGGGTATTCTCTCATTTGTGATTTATGGATTTGATTGTGATTTATATGAGTTGTGTGAGAACATTATCTTGATTTAGCTAAGACAGCTGGACTTGAATTCTGGGAAATTAGGATAACGAACAGGACAATTATTGGCACACAAAGCAGGCACTAGTAAGGCAAGCCCTTTCAACTTTTTTGTGGAAGTGCAAATTTTTGGGGTGAAATTGCTTTGTCAAACCTTCAGATCAGTCAATGCATACACAATTTAAAGTCACAAAATTAGCATCATTGGCCTAATTAATAGACAATTATTCTGCTTTTGAATCCTTATTAACAATGATGTTTTACAAGTGCAAGTTTTATAGCAAACAAATGGATGGGGGCTTTTAAAAATAAACCCTAAAGGGGGTATCTACTAAAACTCAAATGTATCTTTTTTTATTAAAACAAAATCGACATACTCCCATCTACACATTTAACTTATTTGTCAAATAATCAGTTTTGAAGAGCTGAGTTGTCACCTGAAAACCATACATTTTTTTGATTATCGTATGAAACCCATCGCAGATCATGACATCTTCAAATTGTAACCGGGACATCTACCGTTGACTTCTAACATGACCTCGACAGGCTTTAGCTGGAGTATTTTTGGATTCAGATTTTTAGCAGCTTTGGGGTATAATCTATATATCTAATAATTTGAGGATTTTTTTCCTCTAAAATTTCAAGTTTTTCCCTTTAAAAACTCGACCAGAAAAAAATTGAGGTTGAATAAATAAACCCCAAAGTAATAAAATCTGTTAAAAATCCAACTTTATTTTCATTCAGAAGTGGTAAGAGCATAGGGTAGCTCATTAAACCTAAAACTGAACTCCCTCAAATGCCCCATGTAGCACCCATTTTAAAACCCACAGGTAATTGTGGTCATTACAGTGGCATAATTCCAGGCCACATGGTAACACATCCCCCTTATGGCTCCAAACACTTCTTAAATGTTGTTTCCCTTGTAACTTTACATCAGGCAGACCAGTAAAGTCATCAAGGTTAAACTCACAGATAATAAGCCCACTATATACAACTACCATTCACCAGCCCTGGTTACACCAATGAGCCAAAAATGTGTGAATGGAATTGCAAAATAAAACAGAAAAAAAAAATGAAAAAGAGATGTTTCTAATCAAACATGTCTTTATTTAGGGACATAGAGTGTCACAGCTCAGATGGCAAATACTTGAAAAAACAATGATTAAACAAAACAAAAATAAATTACTATTGACAATGGAATGCTACTGGATTTGGCTATTACAATTGTGACATAGTAGAGGGTTTAATGAACACACTAAAATTGGAATGAAGGCACACTCAATTCAATGCTTCACTCAATTTAAAACTCCAGGTTTTTCCTTTTATTTAAGGTGAGATCCCAGCACAATTTTAGAACATTTTCATGCTTCCTGTAGATCTATGTTGGCTGATAACCATCACATTCTTATTACAGATTGAATGCTAATTTGATTATCCAACAGGGGAAAGGAAATAACATTCCCCATCTATGTGAAGGGTATTATTCATTTCTTTGTACTTTTTTATAATAGCTGTTTCACTTGTATATAAATAGTTGGTGCATAAGCTTGTAGTGCAGGTGCAGTGTTGGACACATCTGATGACACAGGGCATATTGAATGATGTCCTTTCATTTCATTATCCAAACTTGATTTTGCAGTGAAGATGCATTTTTTAATGGACTCTAACCTTTTATACATGTGAACCTCAATTAGTTTAAATTGGATGGGTCATCTGGAATATGGATATGTACAACTGGACTATTAATAATTTTTAGTTTAATCTTCCTTTTTCTTTGCTATGAAACTTACACCTGTTAAACTTAATTGTTGGTACTGAGTTGATACTGTAAGTTCACTAGCCATTGGCAATACATTATGACACTTATGCTCATTTTGTGACTTTATATTGTGTATGCACTCACCAATATGTATGCTTGACAAATGGATTTTATCCCAAAACATATCACTTCCTCAAAAATTTCTAAGGGCTTGCCTGCTAGTACCTGCCTTGTCTGTGTAAGGAGCACCCGGTGGCACTTTCCTCTTTGGCACTGGAAGCAAGTTGTTGCACCCTGGGGCTACACACATCGCGCCACGGCATTTTGATTTCATTTGCAGTGTCATGACGGTCGTGTGTCAATACGTGCTGTGTCAGTGTGCAACATGAGCTTGTGATGCGCGATGTCATCTTGTCTGTTTTGGTGTGAAAATCCTCCTTAAATAGATGCCAGAACTTCCTAACATTGCCCGATTATAGGTTCCTGGGTGCATTACTCTACTGTTTGATTCTGATTTCCTGATCCTGACCTTGGCCTGCTTACTGGCTAAGAGTTCTTGCTGCCTGAACTGACCCTGCCTGGACTTCGCTAACTTCTCAACCCCTTAGACCTGTGCTTTGTGCCTGTTGCTTCCTCCTTGGCCCATAAATCCCAATCAGAGCCCCTGGGACTTGTCTGCCAGTATTTGTCCTTTTACATTGATCAGAAGGGTGCCAATCCCTCTACTGAGGGAAGGCAAGGGTGTGCGGGTACAGTCTTCCACTATTCACAAATCTACATTATTTAAAGACAAATTAACACAATAAAATTCATATGGAAGATATGGAGAATTCTGGTGAATTATCTGGCATCTGTTTTTGGACAAAAAATATGCACCAGCTCTTTTATAGTAAAGTCTGTTCTTCCCAAGTTTGAGAATTATTAATAAAAAAAAAGTTTTAAAACATCATCAAATAAAATATCATCAAACAAAAATGTATTACAGGGTGTTGAGGGTGTAGTCTTTCAGAGTGGAACAGGTGCAGAGTGGAACAGGATGGAGAGGGTGAAGATCAGGATTGGACAGGATGAAGAGGGCAATGAGTCAGGACAGGAACAGACTAGATAGGACAGGATGGTTTGGGTATAGTTCGGGAGCAGACTAAAAGAAAAGTATAGGACGGTGCAGGTGTAGATCGGACTGGGGAAAAGAGTAGCAGGAGAGGATCTGGAAAGCAGAAGTGGATCTGAAGAGCAGGAAAGGATCTGGAAAGTAGGAGATGACTGGTTAGCAGGAGAGGGAACTGGAGCAGAAAATGGAAGAAAAGGCAGAGCAAGATACAGAGTGAGACTAGGATGATATAAGACAGGGTTTAATGCAGAACAGGACTGGAAGCAGGAACAGGCAAGGCAAAGTCAGGTAAAGGTCAGGTCAAAGCAAGGAAAACAAGGCAAAGTTAAATCAAGACAAGGTACAAGGCTGGGTACAATGAAAGGTACAAGAATACAAAGCAGGTACAGGGGAAAGGCTAAAGCAGGAAAACAGAGATAGGGGCAAGCCAAGGTGTTCTGGAAGGCAAGGAAGAAGCAAGGGTAAAGGGCTAGAGCTGGAAACAACCTAACTAGGGGTGCTGCCACGGTACTAGGAAGGTCAATGCTACGGCAAGGAGTATGAGGAAGGCTGGCCATAAATAGGGCAGAGTCAGCCCTGTTTGGCTGACTCCAAACCACCAATCAGGCTGCTGTTGGGCTAGGGTTGCAAAGGTCAGGTAACAGATAGTGAGCAACCCTCCAGGCTGCTCACCTGGCCCAGTGGTTAAGGCATTGAGCCAGAAACCCAAAGGTCCTTGGCTTGACTCCCAGCAGAGCCTAACAGACATAAAAACTGTATTTCTGGATAATTCAATTTTTTTCACAAATCATATTTTTTCTATAGATATGTGTGGGTTTTTTATTTCTCTAAAACTCGAAAAAAAATATATTTATTAAGTGTAATAATACAAAACTTACCAAGTAAAAGCATAAAAGTCAATGGGAGCTTTGATGATCCTATTTGATCTTTTTTGACCAGAGTTTTTAATTTTTTTCTGCTAGTAGTTATTCAAAATTTTAGATGTTTTAGAGGTTTTAAGATCCTTTAGTGCATCATTCAGTGTTTTTTTTTTTTTTTTTTTAATTGGATCTATTAATAGCTTTCTTGGCATTCATGGTTTTAGAGGAATACGAGGGGTACATTAAAAGAATTGTTTAAAATAAATTTTAAAAAATATACATCGCTAAGCACAGATTAGCATCAATACCTGCTTTGGTAATACATTAAATATTTTGATGCAAAATAAGCTTTGCGATTGCAATATTTTATTACATATACTGTGAATGTTCACAAAAGCCATTTGTTTGCAAACTTTGCGAGGAATCATTGAGGTCTGTCGGTCGAAAAGTCACTAACATTCACAATGGTCTTTGGTGAAACAAATTACATTCCCTCAATAGAGTTTAATCATGGTTTGAGAGAAATATTGTTTTATCGTGGTTTCAAAAATCTCTTATACCACTAAAATTTGACCTTTAATAAATGGGCCTCCCCAATTTACAAATTTGAATTTTGATCAAGAGGCTACCCCAAAACCAGCTGTACACAGATTTGGAAGGAGTCTCACTGAGGATTTAATTTTAATTTTAATGTGTCTGCTGCTTCTAGAGAGCTAGGAAAATGCTTTATTAAGCAATATTAATTTAAGACTGCAACTCTGATGTTGCTGGACAATGCATACTTTACCTCTTTAATATGTGAAAGAGTGCTGGGATTTGTAATTCAAGCTATGTTAAAATTAGTATTGCTGATCCAAAGGCTTTTTCTTGTTTCTTCTACAGCAAACCTGTTCTGTTCGGTGAACATGCTGCAAACATTCACTGCTGAAAAGAAAGCAATAAAGTCTTATGCAGTGTAGAGACAGTATGTTGTAATACATATACAATTATGGTTTCAAATACAGGTATGGGATCAGTTATCCGGAAACCCATTATCCAGAAAGTTCTAAATTATGGAAACTCCGTCTCCCATAGACTCCATTATAATCAAATAATACAAATTTTAAAAAATTATTTCCTTTTTCTCTGTAATAATAAAACAGTACCTTGTACGTGATCCCAACTAAGATATAATTAATCCTTATTGGAAGCAAAACCAGCCTATTAGGTGTATTTAATGTTTACATGATTTTCTAGTAGACTTAAGGTGGGAATATCCAAATTACAGAAAGACCTATTATCCAGGAAGCCTTCTGGATAATAGGTCCCATACCTTTCAACCTGTAGTTGAAAACATAATTTAGTTTCAGACTGCTTACTAATTAGATTTGATTGCTTGTTTATATGAAGTTCATAAGTTAACAGATGTACACTTTCCCCCCACTTTTTTTCCCTGCCATTGAGTGTAATAAATGTCTGAGTAAACTTATTGAAATTAAAGCCATTCATCATGCTAATGTGTTGCAGCCATTGATGGCCAAGGGCAATATAATTTCTATTTTCTCAGTAAGACAACAAGGTGAAATTAAGAACTGTATATGTGCGCCCACATTAGTGTGTGAATTTGTGTGTGCAAACAAAACTAGTGAACTGATGATTCTGGAACAGTTTTATTAGGATGTTTTGTTTCTCTGTTGTATTTTATTTGTCCCTTTAGATATAGTACTCAATCAAGTTGCCATTTACCAAACTATTCATGGCCATTCTTTCAAAACTCAGGGATTTGCAACCACAAATGCAGCATGCAAAGTGCAATTTTGGATGCAAAGCACCATGTTTTTACCCACAATGCAGTGTTTTTTTTAGGTGGGGTTGCATCTGACACAATTGTATCTAATGCATAAAAACAAAACATATTAAAAAAACAAATCAGGTGCAAGTTGAAGTTAAAATGTTCATAGTGGGGATGGCATCATGTAAATGGCCTTAGCCACAAGTCAGCTATACCTAATAATGCAGCACCCTGCGGGAACCCTGAAATTACTCTCAAGTTCAAGGTGGTATAAGCTCTAGGCTTCCTCAGCATCATTTGCACTTTACTCAAAATAGGGGGCAGGAAAGACGTACCGGTGCCAAACACAACTATACAAAAGTGGAAAGAACGTGTTTCTATGCAAGAGTCTTTAATGAAATCAATATGTGAACCAACTTGTCCATTTTAGCCCTATATTATTTTTGTATTGTGCTTGTGTACACTTTGTATTGTGCTTAAAGAACACTACCATAGCATACAATACGCAGCATGGAAAACTCAAACAAAGTTTTCCCTTTACAACATACACCTGAAAACAGCTGATCTTATATAAATGTAGAGGCTGGCTGTGGTTTACTGTAATCACTTAACAGAACAATATGAAAAAGCCTTAGGACCTTAATCAGCCATTCTTCTACAACACCAGTATTATTGATCTCAGATATCTGAAAATATACCTACGCAAGACCAGTTACAACAAGCCATTTGTAAAGCAACAAGATCAAATGCTATCTGTTTTAATTGGTTTTCTTAGATCTTAGAAAGAAATGCATCTAAACAATGGCTCTGAATAAATCTCAACATGGAGCAGACTTTGTTGATACAAATGACATACACTGTGCACTTCCAAGGGAACTAATTTGTCACAGTTACTACAATGGCTTACTTCAGTCTGGTATGTTATATAATTAAAACATAATTTCAGGAGTTATTCAGGCATAAAATATATATTATCTTTTTGTAATGCATTAATGCTATTATCATATGCATGGCATAGAGTAGAGCTTTATAAATATACCAGCTATTTACACGGTCATTTACACAATGTGTTTAAAATATTAGACACAAAATATAATACACTTAAGGGCCAATTTAATCAAAAGTTAGGATTTTTTTTCCACTTTTTAAAAAAAAACGGAGAAAAAACACAGACACAAAAAATATGAGGAAGTATAGGAAAGCCCTGTAGCTATTAGCGCAGGAGCTGCATGACAAGGGATCCTAATGATCAGAAGCCAAATTATACTTGTGGTGTGGGCCCTTTAAGAGAGGTTGCTGAAGCTTGCTTGGCAATGAAAAAGGTAGCTTTATTTCTTTAAAGCAGAAGGAAAAGTATAACACAGCTCAATTTCAACATGGCATCAGAACAGCAGAGCAGTTTCTCTAGGGCTTTCCTTGAAGAGAGCCAACATCAGACAGAGAGTCTTGCTGACTGGGAGCGGCCTTTTATACCCAAGGCTCCCAGAATGCTTTGTGGTTCTGTGACATCTCATATTAAACAAAATGTTAAATTTTAACAATATTTGCAATTTCTACATGTACATTTACATATTAGCCTTCATAGATTATATAATAAAAAAGGTAAAAATAAACTCACATTTAAACAAAGTTTGAAATCCAAGCTGTGAAATGTCTGTGCACAGCTGACAACAATCAGGCTACACCCATGTGTTTCCAAACCCTGTGCAGACTGATCAACTTGGGAAACTCAGGTAAGTATTTTAGGGCTCTTACACACGACCATTCCGACCTGCGTTCCGTTTTTTGGCGTTCAGCCGCAGGGGAGCGCAGGAATAGACGCAAGTAATTATTTGAAATGGGGCTGTACTCACTCAGGCGCGTGTAGGCGCCGAACGCAGGAAAAATGCAGCATGTTGCGTCTGAACCTGCGTTCGGCACCTACACGCGCCTGAGTGAGTACAGCCCCATTTCAAATAATTACTTGCGTCTATTCCTGCGCTCCCCTGCGGCTGAACGCCAAAAAACGGAACGCAGGGGAGCGCAGGTCGGAACGGTTGTGTGTAAGAGCCCTTAAACTTTAAATGTTAAAGTTTGAACTCATATATAAAAGGTATATTTTAATGGCAAGTTGCTTTTTTAAGAGGAAAAACTAATGTTTAAATGTTCTAACTTCATAGAGCTGCAAACAGACTGCTTTCACATGGCTTTTTTAACCCTGTTGTTGCCATGTTGAACACAGGAGAAAAAATATGTTTCAAGGCTGAGAATGGTGTGCAGGGCCGCCATCAGGGGGGGACAGGGGGGACAAGTGGCCCGGGCATGAAGGGGGGCCAGCAGCGCTGCATTTTTTGAAGATCCGGGCCCCCCTTACGAGCGCCCGAGCCGTACGTCCTCCCTCTGCTTTGCCGAATGCGGAAGTGCCGAAAAGCCGAAGCTGATGCGCCGAAAAGAGTATTTTTTTTTTTTTAATCCCCTGGCCACCAATGTATTATTTTAATGTTCTATAGGCCCCTGCCACCAATCTTTTTGTAAAACTTTTTTATTTTATTTTTTTTAAAAAAATTTTTGGGGCCCCAATTTTTTTTAACTTGTAAGGGGGCACCTGCCACTTTTTTTTTTTTTTTTCAAGAAACTTTTTTTTAAAATTTTTTTTGGGGGCCCCAATTTGTTTTTAAATTATAAGGGGCCCCTGCCACCAATGTTTTTTTGTTTTTTTTTTAGTTTTTTTTTAGTTTTTGTTTGTTGGGCCCCCTAGTTTTTTTTAATTTATAAGGGGGCCCCTGCCACCAATGTTTTTTTTTTCAGTTTTTTTTACATTTATTTTTTGTTGGGGCCCCAAGTTTTTATAAGGGGGCCCTGACCATCAATAGCTTTTTATAACTTGTGTGTGGGAGGGGTTACCTTTTTAGCGCTGATGTCTGTGTGGTCTTTTAACTGCGATGTGGAGTGGGCGGCATTTGGGGCGGAGCTTGGTCATCAGTGTGGGCGGGGCCCATGGGGCCCCAAAAATGTTGTTGTACGGGGCCCGTGATTTCTAATGGCGGCCCTGATGGTGTAGGACAGACACAAGAAGTATTGAAAGACAGATTATGAAAGAGAGTTTGCGCTGGCCAGCTGAGGTAGAAAAGACAGAGAAGAAAGAAAGTAAGAAAGTACTGTCCTCCACACATATCCCAACAACAAAAAAAAGAAAAATTTATTTAAGTGACATAACTCTGTCACAATACTGGTCTAGGTTAGAGATGGGCAGAATCCCATGTAGCTGTGTTTAGGCGAGAAGCAATGAAATAAGGAAGGAGATGACCGGACCAAAGGGCTGAGTCAGAGAGGGATGTGATGTCAGGGGAAGAAGCAGTTCACTTCCTTATCAACTGAGCAGGTAGAAACATCCCACCCACCCTCCCCCATTTTGCATATTTTGCAAAATGTCAGGAGTTTTCTTCTTCTTTATCTTTTTATATTGTCTATTAATAATGGAATATGGATGTTGCTTTGTGGTTTCTGTATCTTTATACAGTTTAATTGAGAGAGTCTGGATTGTATTAATTTATGTTAAATGGTTGATGACAAATGATTGATCCAGGGAATGTTTCCGATCGCCATTGGGGTCAGGAAGGAATTTTTTCCTTCTTGAAGCATAATTGGCACTGGCTTCAGACTGTTTTTTTTTGCCTTCCTCTGGATCAAAACTGGGCACATATTATATTATATTTTAAGTTTTATTTGTCACAGCAGTGGTAGGACCTTGCCAGAGTACTGCACAGGTAAATTTAGAAGAGGGAGAAAGGAGGTTCTCTCTTGTGACTGTACAGTGGATTGATTGATACAGACGCTACTACTGCTTGTGCTGGGTGGCAGCTTGCTTGGATTTCCTAACATCAAGACACTGCAGACAAAGGTCTGGCAGCAGGGCTGCTGAACTTCTTTCATGTTGGCGGCACAGCATAGTTGCAATCTCTCGTTACATTCTGGCTTTAGAATATTGCCTCGGGTTAAGCTGGCAAGGTCCTATTTATTTGATAAATGTGAATAAATGCTGTGGCCATTTTTACACCCATCTCTGTCTCCTGGTTTCATTAAGGTATATAATAATGTTGTTTAGTGGGATAGCTCAAGGCGAAGGGTCAAATTGAGTAGTCCCCTTGTCATGGCTGAAAACATGAATAACAAAAAAGACTGAATTAAGTTGTCTAAAAAATTTCAGCAAGTTAAAGCTGTGAGGTTTAATGGGAATAGTCTCTAAAAACTTTATTTATTTATTTTCCCGGTTCATTAACAGGCCTAGATTTGTGGGAAGGTTACAAAGACCCTAAGACTGCAAAGTTTTAGGGACGGCATGCCACCCACTTGCCACATGGCTTGGGAGCTTCACTGGTGACTGCAGCCACTTTTGAATTACCTGTCCATGGTGGGGCTCCTGTTTCTGTAGGTAGAGGCCAATGTGGCTCATGGTTGAGCTGAGTAATGTGGGCGCATATCCCGAGCAGTTCTAGTGAGTGAGCATTCAAGTACACACGGGGCTAGTTACGATCACAGGCTTGCCTAGGGGAGCTGCAATACTGATTCATATATGACAAATTAATATATTAATAATATATTGTATGAATTTAGTGGTGGATAAATTAATGTATAGACAATTTCACCATACATATAAGCAGTACTTATTTTCCCAGGTGTTGCAAGATTGGGGAAATCTGGTATCTGAATTCTCGGGGTATCACAGCTGTAGCAGAATTTGATATAAGTATGTCCTATATCGTCTATTTAAGAAAAATATATAATATAGATAAAGCACCTTGTAGCCCATCACTCTCTGAGCAGCTGGACATAGTGAAAGAACAAAATGTGCACAATTTTAATAAGTCTGTGATATGAAAGATTTGTTACTGATTTTATGTAAAAATTGTATTTTCCTTTCTAATTTGTGCATGTACAGAGACATGTAATATACTGCGACAAGCTGTTTACATTTCTTTTTACATAAACAACAATCTTACGGATGTGTCTATTTTGTACAAATGAAAGTCGACTACAGACTGGGTTTTCAGGTAATAGAACAATTTGAAAAGGTCAAATGCACAGTGATGTTAGGACAGTTTATGATCACAGAAAATATTGTAAACGCATTGGTATTTTACCCTATTTGATTAGCCCGTATATCCACAGAAGTAAACAATGCCTCCTGTGTAGGCTAGCAGGAAAACAAAACAAATCATTATCAGCTTGAATTTAAGTAACTGACAAAATATTACTCTAGCTGGTTCCAATATGAAATAAAAATCATGTCTCCCTATTTTTCCCCTGATTGTTTAGATTAGAGTCCATGAATTTCTGTCCAGAGCAGCTCTGAAAAAAGGAAATTTAGATGGAACAATATTGATGGAGAAGTTGCCACAATGTTTAAAAGAAATTGGCAACATGGGGGACTTTTTGTTTTTAAAAGAACAGATTTAGCATAGCAGAAAAGAAGCTTCCCTGGCCATCCTTGGTCATCCCTGCTGTATAATACTGAAGTGTGGCAACTACAGTGGAGTTGTAACTGCATTATGGTTGCAGGATTCCCAAATTTCAATACAGGTATGGGACCTGTAATCCAGAATGCTCGGGACCTGGGGTTTTCCGAATACCAGATCTTTGTGTAAGTTGGATCTTCATACCTTAAGTCTACTAGAAAACCATGTAAACATTAAATAAACCCAATAGGCTGGTTTTGCTTCCAATAAGGATTAATTATATCTTAGTTTGGATCAAGTACACGCTACTGTTTTATCATCACAGAGAAAAAGGAAATCATTTTTAAAAATTTGAATTATTTGGATAAAATGGAGTCTATTATGGGAGACGGCCTTTCCATAATTCGGAGCTTCCTATATAACGGGTTTCCAGATAACGGATCCCATCCCTGTACAGGCAGATTAACTGGCTCCTGATAAAATTGACCCTCGTGAGACAAGGACCTTACATTGTATGCTCCACTAAAAAAGGTTGCAGAATATTTTGGCAATATATGCTATAGATATAATCCTGATATTTTGTATTAAGTGCTGAATATGCTGCAGTGTAGTGCAGTCATTGCCACGACACACTATCGTCATGTGCTGAATGACTCCCTTGTACTTATGTATTGTTATGACTGTGTTATTCTTACACTATTAACGTATCTATCTATCCATTATCTATCTCTATAATTTATAATTTATCTATCCGTCGCCAACATTTTGTCAATTTAATGTTATTAAATATAGTCATTGTGGTCTATTCGGTCAATTGCAGAGGTTGAATAATTTCTATATTTAATCATAAAACATGAATGTTTCAATAACTACCATAGCAGCAGTATTGTGTTATTTTCCCCCTATATTGATAATAAAAAGTGTCTTCTCCAAAGATTACATGTAGAGAAATGGCTAGTTTGTTGTCAAAAACAAAATAAAAATCCAATCAACTACAATTGCTCTCTTTCCAAGTTCCCAGTGTTTGCAATGCATTATTGTGTGCCACTGTGTCAGCATCATTTACCAGCACTCTGTGTTACAAACAATAGCAGGAGCTGGTACAGATAATGGGCTTGTCCTCTAGCCAGCTGTTATGATAAATACACCCGTTGCTGTGGTATTACTTTAGCACCAGGTGAAGTACTATTAAATGGGAAATCACTAAACACAAAAATTGTATGCTTTAAAGCTCGACATTTTAATATATCGAAAAATAATATTTAAATAATGAGGATAAAAGTGCATTACCCCAATTTTATTAATACTTAAAATTTTCCACATTTAAAGGGCTCATATAGTATCTAATGAGTTGAAACTCTGGCCATGATACTAGGTATAACCCCTGTACCATAGCTGGGAAGTACAATGCGAGACGCTTTTACTTTGTCATAACTTCATTTACTCATGTGCAGGGCCGGAACTAGGGGTAGGCAGAGTAGGCACATGCCTAGGGCACAAAGCTGGGGGGCGCCAGGCATATACCTGCTCTGTTACCTACCCCATGTCCAGTCCCGTCTTTCCCAGACTGCCGCTGGTATTTATTGCGTAAATGCGCTTCTGTGCATGCGTGCACGCCATTTCGCTCATGCGCGAAGTATAGAGAATGGTGCCTGCCAGCTCAGGGTGCAAAGAATTGTGGGGGTGTATTGTGGGCAAACGCATAGAACTTTTGTTCTAGAATTATTGCTTTTCCCTGCCCCTCACCACCTTTGTAAATGAGGCCTTAATTCTCAGTTCCTGTGACCAGTAATTCCCTTCCACAAGTGCAGCATGCAAAGACATATGTCATATACAATTTGCCATGTTTTTTTTTTTTTTTACCAAGCATTAAACATTTCCCCCAACAATTCCAGCATAACTGAGGCCAAGTGCAGCATTGTGTTTACGGCAATTGTATTTGATATTTTCAAAGCAAATTTAATTTTTAAAACTTTCCTTCTTTAAAGGAATGGTTCAGTGTAAAAATAAACATTATTAAATAAATAAATAGGCTGTGCAAAATAAATAAATGTTTCTAATATAGTTAGTTATCCAAAAATGTAATGTATAAAGGCTGGAGTGATAGGATGTCGAATAGAATAGCCAAAACACTACTTCTTGATTTGCAGCTCTCTTGGTTTCCACTGATTGGTTACCAAGCAGTAACCAATCAGTGACTAGTGATGGGCGAATTTATTCGGCAGGCGCGAATTTGCGGTGAATTTGCGCGATTCGCCACCAGCGAATAAATTTGCGAAACGCCCGCGAAAATTCGCGGCAAAAATTGAGACACCGGCGCCATTTTGCGAATTTCGGGGAAACGGCGCAAATTCGCCCATCACTATCAGTGACTACAGCCTTTATAGATTATTTGGGCTAACTTACTATATTTAGAAACATTGTTTTTTATTTTACACATCCTATTTACCCAGTTTTTATTCTTACAATGAACTGTTCCTTTAAACGAGTGCACATTCGTGATTTATTCGTCAGGCGTGAATTTGCGGTGAATCTCCATGTTTCGTCACTGGCGTTGTTTTATTTTGCTGCTGGCAACAATTCCGACGTAAGCGTCAATTCCGACGCCACCGTCAACTCCGATGCCGGGCGACTTTAATGTGTGTCAATTGTCGCCAGCCTCAATTATGATGACCCGCGAATTGACGCCGGTGTCAAAATTCATGTTTCCGGACAAATTTGTCCATCACTAGTGCACATTCCATTAAAATGATATCAGTGCATGATTCTTCTGGCGCAAGTCTGTTTAACCTACTAACGCATCTCCCTGAGGGAACTCCAGGGTTCCCTTGGGTCAACAGGCTCACTTGTTTTTTTAGTGCCTTAATAGTGTCAGCCTTGCACCCATCTTAGCGTAGGCACACTTGCATTTGTAAATGAGCCCTAATGATCTTTTTTTACTTGCATAATGAATGTTGCATGCTGTCCTTATATATGATATCATTTTTTTTTGCTATGCGTTTTTTTTCATTCATACTTGCTTTTACATACCCTCATCGTAGTGGTAGTAGGAGTGTCTGATTATAGTATTGGATATTTCAGATTTTTTTTATGTGGCACTCTTTTTTTACATTTTCATTTGGTAATTTAGAACAGGTTACCTTTTTCAGACTTCAGCTATTGACCATAAATCATTCCACAGCATGGTGCGTATTAAATGTTATTAATTTTTGTAATTTTGTCACTGGATCAGTTTTTTATTCTTTTATCACTTTCTTAATTTTTCTCACACTTATTCCATGCCTTAGGTATAATAATTACATGTTGATGATGTCCTATAGTGAATTTCTTCTCTGCTTAAAATGTTATGTTTATTTGTATAATACTGAATAATGTTGTACCATAGACACACCTACTTTAATAACTGCACCTCTCTTGACAAATACTGAGCAACTGCTTCTCCTAATATGCCCAATATCTAAATTCCTTTTCTTTAGCATAATCATATACACAGAGATTAAACAATAGTCTATATTTTATCTACTGTCTCATCCCTGCTCTTCACTGCTAGCTCTTTTCAGCTTCACTAACCACTACTGACACTTTTTGATGAGTTTATTCTGTAGAACCTAATGAAATTGCTCTCTGTTCTGAAAGCACTCAATGGTGCATTATTAGAGTTGTCTTCCACAAACTGAAGTAACAGCTGAATTCATTCTTAATAAAGAGTGTTGGGGGCCTTTTTAAAAGTTCTCCTCTTTTATACAGATTTTTATTTGCAGGTAAGGATTTCCAGGTGATATTATTTAAGTAATTTCCCCAAAGAACAAACCTGTTGTGAACAAAAAGATTAAGAATTCCTTCTATGCATTATTTCATATTTATATAGTGCCAACCTATGATACAAAACTTGAAAGAGAATGCTTAATCACAAAGAACTAGAGTCTACTGTAATGTCCATACTATTGGCAATCATTCACCATCTATCATCCCTGGGGCAATGCCATAAGATGCCAATTTACAACGGTAATGTAACTCCTGCATAAAGCTGCCTCTTGGTGTCCCTAGTTCTCTAAAGTAGATTACTAAACACAATTAAAAACAATTGAGAATGCTGTTTACCAGGACATAGTCAGTTATCTTTCTGATATCTTGCATATAAAAACTATAGTGTCATTTTAGGTGGGACATTGTCTTTGTGTCTTGCATTTTAATGGTGCCACTGAACCTTGGAGAGCTGAAGAAGTTTAAGAAGAGATAATGCCTTGGGAATACAACCCTGGTGTTGCTGGACTGCAGTGCCTGATATCCTTTAACCCTTGATAATATAGTAAATAGTAAAGTGTGGTAGAACAATGCAACACAATCCGTGCAGGCACAGGGAGAATTACAAACAATATAGAGTTAGTGCTCTGGTTATACTGGAAATGATTATGGTCTATATAAAAGCTGCACAAATAGCTCAATACGTTTATTTTGATATGTAATTTGCATTTAGTTTTTCAAGAGCTGTTTGACATTCATATACACAATTTAGAGGTAAGAGACAAGAGGTTTAGAACTTGACATTTTTGTCTTATATTTATTGCCTATACCCCCATAGTTAAAAAAGGGCATTAAGTTTACCCAGAAGTAGAAACCCATAGCAAGTTAAAAGGATTCCATGGTAAGGTTTTCCATGCTGTACTTGTATTATGTGCATAATAATCTCCACTGACAGTTATAAACATAAGTGTGTGATTATTTGGTTGTATATGTTTATAATAACAAAGAACAGTACATACAATTGCTTAACTTCATTATATGTATAGCGGCCTTGTTTAATTTTCTGTGCTATATTAGATGTCCTCACCTCTCACTCTATCTCTGGTCTCTAGCCTCCTCCTGCTCATGGTGATTAGGGATGTAGCGAACTGTTCGCCGGCGAACTTCGACTGTTCGCGTCCTCCGCAAGTTCGCGAACGTCGCGCGACGTTCGCCAATAGGCGTTCGCGTCAAAATCGTTCGACCATTCGATCGCTAAAATCGAACGATTTTCATTCGAATCGAACGATCGAAGCCATTGGATTGAATAAAATCATTCGATCCAATGGCTTCGATCGTTCGATTCGAACGGAAATTGTTAGATCGAACGATTAAAATCCTTCGATCGTTCGAATCGAACGATTTTCGGATGTTCGAAGTTCGCAAACTGTTCGCGAACTGTTCGCATTTTTTGCCGGTGTTCGCGAACGGAGTTCGCGAACACATACTCGGCAGTTCGCTACATCCCTAATGGTGATAATAAATTTGTGCCTGGTGCACCAATCAGATATTTATATTGTGTATCATCACTACTGTACTACTGTATGTTAAAAATGTCAGCTCATTTTTGGCCATTAAAAATTAAAAAGGGGGGTATTGGGAATCACATTGAAAATATTTGCCATACATGAAGATACATTCATCTATTAAATATACATAGGAAAAGATTTTTATAATTAATTTACAATAAGCTATTTTCCAGTAGAGATTGTAAGTTGCACAAGTAATAAATATTTTTGGCGCTGGTTGCTAACAAAGAAATAATACAATGGCTTCCCTCATGTACAGTGCAGACTCAGTAACTCACTGATCAATTCCTTCTTTGTGCCTTTAATGCCACTTATATTTTATTTATTCCAAGAATAAAGCTGTGGTTGCCATTTCTAGCACTATAGAATTAGCACTTTTCATTCATGTGACAAAAGAAAGGACTTGTTGCATATCAAGTATAAAATAATAGACACTGAATATAGTCTTTGGCTGTTAGACCATTTATTAGCAAATTAACTTTTTTTTTTACTGCCCAATTACATGTTCACGGACAGTTATAATGAAGTGTGCCACATTCAGATGCTGCCTTTTACGCATTTTAAGTCTTTCTAATTCATTAAACTGTCATTACAGTAAATTCTTTTAAAGGCGAGAAATATGACATATTAAAACAAGTGTCCCTTTATGCATGCTTTCCCTATAAATCCTCATAGTGTTTTAGTTGCAGTTCAGACCAGTCGTTGCCATGGCAACATAGTGCACTTTCAGCTGAATTTTGTGCATTATGTTCTCTTTTTTGCAAACTATTTACTCCTGTGAAGTCTACACTGGAAAAGGTAAAACATTCCAAATACAATTTGCATAAAATTAAGCATCGGAGCAGTATGCAATGGCGAATCTAAGGCGTTTTATTTCTAAAATGTTTATAAGAATTGTGTTTAAGGCTATCTGAGCTTTTTACTAATTTCGTTGGCATTTTTTTTTTTTTTTTTAAATATAATGCTTCAAAAGGTTTCAGAAAGCAAATAAATCACAAGCAAAAAAGTTAAATAACACTAGCAAAGGTAGTGCCCGTTGGGCAATCATGGACGTGTAAAGGAAATGTATTTACCATTTATATTAAAACTGACAAATTAACTAAATCTATCTATCCATGTATCTATCATCTACCTGTTTGAAAATCTGCTATCCAGAAAGCTATACATTTTAGGATGTTGCCCTCCCATAGAGTTAATTTTAATCAAATAATTCACATTTTTAAAAATGATTTCCTTTTTCTTTTTAAAAATAAAACAGTACCTTGTACTTGATTTAAATTAAGATGATTCTTCATTGGAAGAAAAACAATCATATTGTAGGGTATTTTTGGGGGTTTGAGGATTAGAACAATTATGACTTTTAAGATTAAGACTGATAGAGATTCAGCTTAAGATGTCAAGTCAAGTCAAGAGAGAGTTTATTGTCATTTCATCCATATAGCTGACTGCATAGGATGGAGGGAAGTGCAAATTGTATTATCCACCTTCTCTAACCAAAACACGGCTAAACCGGGACTTTGAGAGTACAATGATCTAAAAATACTGGAAAGATCTTCTTGTGGTGTGTGCCATGCCACAGATAAGATTTATTCTTATTCTTGTATAAGCAGAGCAGGACCAGTTTCTTCCTTTTCCTACATCACATAACTTTCCCTCATGCATGCACACACATTATTATTATATTACAGGGCTGTTAGAAATCTCTCCATAGACAGTCCTGTGCTAACTGCAATACAAGTTTTTTTGTTGCTTTCTTTGATCATCAACCATTGGTTCCCTTGATAACTCTGGGGCTATTGAAATCAGGCCCGATTTATAATCCAGAACAAACCAAGAAGTACTCACACAACCTGGCCTTCCCGAAAGGTAGAGATCCATGGTGCACAGCAAAATGGAGGAAACGACAACCTCACGATCCAATGGCGACAAGAAATTCACCGGCACACAGGTTATGCAAGCAGGTTATACCTTGCTAGGAGTTTATTGCAGCATGCAACGTTTCGGGGTTACCCTTGATAAAGGGGGTAACCCCGAAACGTTGCATGCTGCAATAAACTCCTAGCAAGGTATAACCTGCTTGCATTACCTGTGTGCCAGTGAATTTCTTGTCGCCGATTTATAATCCAGTCAGTGACTGTGCAGGTTGAACTCATTATTAATACAATAAAACTTCTCCCCAGCTCTTCAATACCAGAAGCTCATGTAAAGTGCATAGATACTCCAATGAGAATTCTATCTCCTCAGTGTATACCTATTTGTTCTTTTTTTGTGCAAGTAGTATCAAAAGCAGGATCAGGCTGGGCCATCTGGGGCCCACCAGGACTGCAATGGAAGGGCCCACTACCAGGAGACCCCCCTAGGCCCCCCACCTGTGTGCCGCTTACCATCTCCTCCTTTGCCATTATCGAGTCCGGGGCAGGGGAGAGGTTACATTCCATGCAGGGGAGTGGGCTGCGTCAGTAGGGGACCCAGGGCCCAGTCCGACACCGATCAAAAGGCTGCTCTATGCCCACCTATCTGATGTCTGATTAATACTGAAAAGCCAAAAAAAGCGCAGTGTCCCTATATTACATGCTGGTAGACAAGCAGCCTGGTGAGTGCAATGGGAGAGCTTCTCAACAAATTATTATTCTCTTAAATTATGTTATAACAGAAGCACAATATGGATCATCTCTAGTAAACATGATGTTTGTTTTTAAACTACAGCATATAAAATTCAACCTGTCAGGTTTGCCTGACCTGTTGAAGACTTTGCACTTTCTATTATTTATTATTTATAAATATATTATTGTATTGCTGTCTTTGTGTCATTAACACAATATCACATTTCAGTTTTTTTTACTTAATATTAGAACAATGATGGTCAAGGTTAAAGGAACCCTACTATGTTGGAAAAGATAAATATACATTCAGTATACATTTTTATTCTTTATTATAAAGTTTGTGATATTGTTTGCCTTCCTCAGCAAAGAAAAAAAATATATAAACTTTGTAAAAAAAAATAAATTGAATAAATAAATAAATATAAATTTGTAACAAAACTCATATAATTTCTTGCTGCAGAATGAGACATCTGCATTCCCCTTGAAAGGATGCTCAGCTGGAGAGAGAGAGAAAAAATAAAATATTTTTGTAACTGATGAAAGAATGGAAAAGAATGTTCACAGTAATTGAAGCTAACTAATAATCTACCAAAGCCTTTACATTCACATTTACTTCACATTGATGCTGTCTGAAGGAAGAGCTTCACATACAAGTGAAGAAACTGAAAATAAAGTGCGCTGTCGCCTCTCTGTTTTACTAGACTTAACTCTGTGTACGATCTACTTATACATTTTTAATATCCCCAAGGTCATTTGATCAGACCAGTGCCACAATACCATTATTTCCAATTTGTAAGATGACTCGGCTCTTTGCTCCAACACCATCTGTTAAAGAATTAAATCTTTTTGTTTTAACACCACAGATGTTCCACTTTGTATTAAATGACAAACTATAATGCTCATCTTCTATTTTAGGTTTTCTATATAAAAGTTTTTCATGGAAGTAACATGAAACTTTAAAAAGTGTAATTTATAAAGTATTTTTTGTGCTTGTTTTAAAGGAGATCTTAACAGTCTAGCTCAACTATAATTCTCCAGCACTCATGCTGGGAGCTGTAGTCCTGCAACCTCAATGTTGTATTATTAAAGCAATATTGCTCAACAAATGTTCTCTAGAGGCACATCAGCCCTATATATGTAAGCTAATCCACCAAGAATTATGTTTGATGTAATGTATATAGATGAATCTCCATGTTCTTTTTCCTTAGAAATTTGAAATGGAAGCATTAGATTAAGTTTTTCCTGACACTGAACCATGCTTATGGTGCCATCTCCCAGTTATTACCATATCACTGCCATAATGCTGGAAAGCATTTTTTTAATTTGGTGAATCCTCGTTCACCTATGGTACAAGCTTCTAGGGATGTAGCGAACTGTTCGCCGGCGAACTAGTTCGCGCGAACTTCGACTGTTCGCGTCCGCCGAATGTTCGCGAACGTCGCGCGACGTTCGCCAATTGGTGTTCGCGTTCGATTCGAAGTAAAATTTCGTTCGACCATTCGACCATTCGACCATTCGATCGCTAAAATCGAACGATTTCCATTCGTTCGAACGATTATAAGCATTCGATTGAATTAAAATCATTCGATCGAATAGCTTCGATCGTTCGATTCGAACGAAAATCCTTCGATCGTACGAATAAAATCCTTCGATCGTTCGATCGAACGATTTTATCGAGCGTTCGAAGTTCGCGAACTGTTCGCGAACTGTTCGCTTTTTTGCCGGTGTTCGCGAACGGTGTTCGCGAACACATTAACGGCAGTTCGCTACATCCCTACAAGCTTCACAGAGTAAAGGTTGCCATAGACGTAACAATTACGGTCCTTCTTGGAAAAGATCTTTCCAAGAAAGATCGTTGGTTTCAATACACACGTGTAGAGCTCAATCTTCAGATATACAGGTAGATATACAGGTAGAAACAATAGAATTATACGTGTATCTGACGATTCAGCATTAACAATAGCCGATGTTTGGGTGCCTTCAAAGGCACCCGATCAAAATTTTTCCATCCAGCCTGATCGACGAGCCAGATCTTCTGCCGATATCGGCCGGCTCTTTTCCCATTATACATGCACATGTTTATTATCTGTGCATTTATGGCTACCTTTAGAGAGAGGTAAAAGGGCAGTGGCGTAACTACACAGTTGTCACCTCGCCCCCCCCACCCAACACCTACCTTAACTTAGATGTTTAAGTTGCTAACAAGTACATTACATTATTATTATATGTTGGTATACATCCCCATTATGTGAAATATGAAATGCATAAAGATGTACTTTAGTGGGAGCCTCTGTATGTTTTTATAGCACGCAAGTGTCTCTTTTTCATTAAACCAAAGAGAATCCTGGTGTAAAAAGAATTTTGATAACAGAATACAGTATAAATATCTTATGTTCATAGAAGTGCTTCAGGATTAAATGCTTGCCCTGGTGGAAGATAGAGCCTTGTGAATAAGAGGCTTTAGATCAGAGGACTAGTGAAAATCCTGAGAAATGGAATTCTGAAAGGTACATATCTGATATATAGTAGAATTTTTGGTTTTCATATCTACCAACTGTATCCATATAGACTCTATGGGGCAAATTCACTAAGATGCGAAGTTGCGACAGGCGCAACTTCGCCGCACTTCGCCAGGCGTATTTTTGCCAGCGCTCCGCAAATTCACTAAAATCCGAAGTTGCGCACAGGGGTAGCGTTAGTTTGCGAAGTTGCGCTAGCGTTGATTTGGCAAGCGAAGCAAAGTTGCGCTAGCGATGGTTAATTTGCATACAGCGCGAAATTCAAATTTCAATGGAGGAACACGTATCTGCACTACAAATGCCTAGAAAACCTTCAGCAAATAAAAATTTTATTTTGTCCTACACATATGCCCACTGTCTAGGTAAGTTGCCATGAGTCAGGAAATGTAGGGGGGAAGGAGGGGAGCCCCAAAAAAAAATTTGATCTTTTTCAGCCTATCACCTATCATGTAGAAAACACGCCAGCGTTTTTTGGGACTTGGGAAAAAAAATTGACTTTTTTGGAAACAATCCCTATCTACTCTATTGCGCTTCGCCAGGTCTGAGGTGGCGATGAAGTCTAGCGTAAAAGGTAGCGTTCAGTACACTGTGCAAGTTAATGAATTTGCGTAGTTACTTCGCTAGCGAAAATTCGCCTGGCGTAAGTGTGCGAAGTAACACTAGCGAATTTACGCCAGCGTTCGTTAGTGAATTTGCGAAGTACCGAAAATGCCAAACGCTAGCAAATTGACGCTAGCGTTCGGCGCTTAGTGAATTTGCGCCTAAAAGTTTATTCCATTCTGGACTGGCCAATGCCAACTAACCATAAAGCAGTCCAAGGGTTTGCTTGTTTCATAAACTTCTATAGGTGATTCATTAAAGACTTCTCTAGGTTTATTTATCCTTTCACTGCTCTAACCAGTTCTTATCAACATTTCCATTGAACAACAAGCTCATTCAGCCTTTGAGAAGTTAAAAAGCCGCTTTTACCTTTCACCAATCCTTAAACATCCTTTTCTTACTTACAGACCTGGGTCTCAAAATAATATTATTATTATTATGTTCACTCTCCATCCGCAGATTTTTACTAATTTTCCCAAAGAAATTTCAGTTCCTGCAGTTCAGGGTTGACTGTCTTTTATTGTATTTCTAAGAATTCTTAAATAATTCAGCAAGTCCAAGAACACTTTTAAGTTTTTTGCTTATCCTTAGCGGAAAAAAGATCCTGAATTTAACTAGTGACCTTGGTATCTCTGAACTGTTACATTACTGGCACCTCTGCTACTCTGCATCTGGGCTCTTTCTTCATCATACTCTCAGGTTAGAGTGTCCAGTGAGAGGTGTTGAGAGGCTGTTGTGCATGGATCAGTTTGCAACTCTGGTGAGTCTGACACCTTTCTTCCACCTGTGCGTATACACTAATTCATACATCTAAGGCTCACTGTATGGGGACTAAAGACTGTAGGGAATGTGCAAATCTCTATTCACATACATTGGACATACAGCAAAACAAACAGAAATGTGTATCTAAAGTTATGGATTTAAACCACAATTTTTAATATACAGTAGGGGTCATACCGAACTGCAGTCATAGTGTTGCAAAAATATATGATAGAGCAGAGTGCTAGCTCGAGTGAAGGATTCGAATGAAAAAAACTTGTTTTTTGGCTACTTTGACCATCGAATTGACTACTTTGACCTTCGACTACGACTTCGAATCGAACGATTCTATCTAAAAATCATTTGACTATTCGACCATTTGATAGTGCAAGTACTGTCTCATTAAAAAAAACTTTGACCCCCTACTTTCATCATCATCATCATCATTTATTTATATAGCGCTGTCAAGATACGCAGTGCTTTACTGCAGTTAAAGAAAACAGGCAATAAATGGTGGATAACAGACAAGGATTACAGAATACAATAGGGTTTACAAACTAAAAGGTTAGGGTACAATTGAGACATTAGGATTGTATAAACAATTTGTCATTTTTGATACAGCAGTGATTAATTAAGGTACATCGAATAGGCCTCTTTAAACAGGAGGGTCTTTAAGGAGCGCTTGAAAGTTTGGAAGGAAGGAGAAAGTCTGACAGCTTGTGGCAGAGAGTTCCAGAGAAAAGCAGAAGCCCGAGAGAAGTCTTGTAGACGAGAATGGGCAGAAGTGACCAAAGGAGAAGTGAGGCGAAGATCAGAAGCAGAGCGTAGGTTTCGTGAAGGAGTGTATTTGGAGATTAGAGATGAAATATAGGGAGGGGTTTCATTATTAAGGGCCTTGAATGTGAGTGTAAGTAATTTGAATTTGATTCTAGAAGAGATTGGGAGCCAGTGAAGGGACATACATATGGGAGCAGCTGATGTTGAGCGGCGAGCTAGATGAATGAGTCTAGCGGCCGTGTTTAGAATAGATTGGAGTTGTGAAAGGTGACTTTTTGGAATACCTGTGAGGATTAAGTTGCAGTAATCAAGGCGGGAGATGATGAGAGACTGAATCAGTGTTTTAGTTGATTCTGAACTGAGATAGGGTCGTATTCGAGCAATGTTGCGCGGTTGAATACGGCAAGATTTTGCAAGTGTTTGAATGTGTGGTGAAAAAGACAGATGAGAGTCTAAGATGACTCCTAGGCAGCGTGCCTGTGTGGTGGAATGAAAGGTGGTGTTGTTTACGGTGAGTGATATCTGAGGGACAGGGGAAGATCTTGGAGGAAATATGATGAGTTCTGTTTTAGAAAGGTTCAGTTTCAGGTGGCGCTGTGACATCCAGGAGGAGACAGCAGAGAGACAGTCTGTGACTTGGGAAAGGACAGAATTAGAAAGATCAGGAGTAGACAAGTAGAGTTGGGTGTCATCAGCATAAAGGTGATACTGAAGTCCAAATGACTGAATGAGTTTTCCTAGTGAAGTTGTATAGAGCGAGAACAGCAGGGGGCCAAGAACAGAGCCTTGAGGAACTCCAACAGAGAGTGGGAAAGTAGTAGAAGTAGAGTTAGAGAAGGAAACTTTAAAGGAACGGTCAGACAGATAAGATGTAAACCATGAAAGAGCAGTGTCCCGAATGCCAGATGAGTGTAGAATGTCAAGGAGGAGTGAGTGGTCAACTGTATCAAAGGCTGCAGAGAGATCTAGAAGGATTAGAATGGAATAATGACCTTTAGACTTTGCCAATAGCAGATCATTGGTTACTTTGGTGAGTGCAGTTTAAGTCGAGTGTGATGGGCGGAAGCCAGATTGCAAGGGGTCGAGGATGGCGTTGTGAGTGAGATGCTGGATCAGGCGTTTGTAAACAAGCCTTTCTAGTAATTTGGATGCAAATGGAAGAAGGGAGACCGGTCGATATTTAGTGGGAGAGCTGGGATCAAGGGAAGGTTTTTTGAGGATAGGAGTGATTAGTGCTTGTTTGTATAATGATGGAAAGGTACCAGTAGAGAGTGAAAGATTGAATAAGTGGGTAAGTGCAGGAGAGAGTGTATCAGAGATTGGGTGGAGAAGGCGAGAGGGTATGGGGTCAAGGGAGCAGGTGGTGGGTTTTGAGCTGGCCAGAAGTTTGCTAACTTCATCTAGAGTTGCAGGGGTGAAGGAGTGCAGAGTAGATGTGAGTGGACTGCACGTTGGTCTGAGATTGTTGTCGGACGGTATGCTCAGCCTAATGAGATCGATTTTTTCATTAAAGAAATGAGCAAGGTCTTGGGCGGTAACATTAATAGGTGGAGGAGGTGGAGGGGGGCATAGGAGTGAGTTAAATGTGGCAAACAGCTGCTGTGGTTTGCCACCTAAAACCTACCGAGCATCAATGTAAGACTATGGGGAAGGTCCCCATAGGCTTTCCTAGGTTTTTTGGATCGAAGGAATTTCGTTCGATCGATGGATTAAAATCCTTTGAATCTTTTGATTCGAAGGATTTAATTGTTCGAACGAATGATTATTCCTTCGATCGTTCAATCGAACGAATATCGGTAAATCCTTCGACTTCAATATTCGAAGTCGAAGGATTATCTTCAGTGATGGTAGAATAGAATCAGTATGGTAAAACGTATTACAGTATATTTTACGTCCTGTTTAATTCTTAGTGTTTGTTTGAGAGCACTTTTAAAAAATGCATGTTCTCTCTAATCAATCAAATTTTTATAAAAATACCCCTTAAAAGGAACAGTAACACTAAAAAATTTAAGTGTTTTAAAGAAATGACCATATAATCGATTATTACCCTGCACTGGCAAAACTGGTGTGTTTGCTTCACAAACGCAACTATAGTTTATATAAACAAGCTGCTGTGCAGCCATGGGGTAGCCATTCGGACACAGGATACACAGTAGATAACAGATAAGTGCAGAAGAATCCAATGGTATACCACAGAGCTTATCTGTTATCTCCTGCGTATCCTGTGCCTTTTCTCCCTTTTCAGGTTTGAATGTCTGCTATAATAATGTTTCTGAAGCAAACACGGCAGTTGTACTAGTGCAGAGCAGCAGTACATTACATGTTTGTTAATTTAAATCACTTTCATGTTTTGGTGTTACTGTTCCTTTATGAAAAAATCATTAATATATGAGATTGTGATTTTGCAGCAGTTCTAGAAAATCAAAGCAAAAAAAGGTGATCTCAAATATATTCTGAGTTTGTAAAGTTTTAATATTCAAGATTTGGTAAAGTACCTGTTGCGATGCAATAGAAGACAATGGGAAGTGCATCTTCACCAAGATTTTACAGTCTCATTAAAAATCATTGAAACAATGTGATTTTTGCTCAGGTTTAACTGATTCAAAATAAGCTAGCGATTGTGCAAACAAGCATAATAATGGTTTTATTCTATTTTTTTCACAGATCGCATGAATTATTAAACATCCCCCTTATTGAGTGTTGCCAATGAAGTTTGCAAAGGTCTTTTTGCAAGTCAGCATCCATTTACATCCTGGTGTGCTTCATACATTAACAGTCTTAACTCAGCTACTATCTGAAAAGTATTACTGTTGTAAGTATCAGGCACTCCATAAAAAAATCTATAACTTTCAGAGTCTGTGTGGATGTTAATTATAGCGTATTAGAAAAAGGAGTTGCAGTGAATATATTCATAGATCTTTTTTGTATTATGCAATGGAAACACCATAGTAGGAGCAGTCTGTACATAAGAACACTGACAATGCTATATTGTAAAAAAGAAAATGGTTAATGCTCAGTTACACTAAATGCTATTCTGGCTTTTGTTCTGCAGAAAATCTTTTTAATCATACATTTTAGTTATCATGTTGTAAATAGTGATGGGCGAATTTGCGCCGTTTCGCCGAAAAATTTGCGAAACTGCAAATTTTTTTTGATGCCGGTGAATTTTTGCAGGCGAATTTTTGCAGGCGTTTTGCGAATCACGCAAATTCGCGCCTGGCGAATAAATTCGCCCATCACTAGTTGTAAACTTGTTTTTTGTTGGCAAAGCTTTCATGCACCACCATTAGATATTGTACAGATACATTTTATACATTGCTCCTCATGAGCAGAAAAACAGAAAAAGTCTGTAGGGGTTTATATTATATGCAGACAAAATCATGTCATAAAAATAAAACAAAAAAAAAAACAGCTTTCTGTTACAGTCAGAACGTTAATTGATTTATAGGATTTCTAATCTGCTGAGAATTCATTTTCCTTACAGCCATTTTTGTGTTATCTCAGAGTTTAGTACCTTAGAGGATTTAAGGATTCCTATCGCTCTGTTGATGTGAGAAGTCTGCTGTAAAATTCTCAGTGTTACTGTGTATATGGAATTCTGTAATAGCTGTATATCTAGAAGTATTCATTGAAGATAAGTACAAAGGCCTTAACTAAATAAAGAACAATATTCAGCATATTAATACAATGACAGAGGACAGATATGTATTAATAATATGAAATCTAAAATTAAAATCAAACAGTTGTCAGAGAAAATTGATGAGTGCAAAATTAGGAGAGAACAGTGTTTGGATCCAGTTCATTGGACACAAGTCTGTTGTTCTTGATGGAATTTACTTGAGTTTACTAACCTGCGGTAAATATCAATTTTCAAATTTTCTTCCGCAAGAATAATTTTCTGCCAGTTATCACATTTGCTGAAAATAACGCTACGTACACATTAATGCCTGGTTTACTAAACAGCAAAATGTACGAAATACAAAGTTAACGCCAGAATATTCACAATATTTTAACGCCATCTATACAGTAATTTATTTTTTTGCCAGAAAATGCTTAAGGGGACAGGAAATATCCCATAACACCATGTTTTACCCATCATTCTGTTCCTGTTGCCATTCCTGACAGGCGAAGAGAGAAGTGACAGATGTTTTGTCTGCTGCTGCAGCAGCTTTTTCAGCTGAAAGACAATTTATTATGGCTAGGAGGGACCAAAGGCTTTGTCAGCCTAGATTAAACTACATTTATATGATGCGTACAGATTTATTGGTAAAACTTGTTTATGAATTTTATTTATATGATTCTATTGGCAGGGGGTAAGTCTTGTGACTGGATGTATTGAAATGTGGATTTATATGATGCATACATGTTTGATTGGGGGAAATCTGTTTAC
Organism: Xenopus petersii; assembly: GCA_038501925.1. Taxonomy (NCBI): domain Eukaryota; kingdom Metazoa; phylum Chordata; class Amphibia; order Anura; family Pipidae; genus Xenopus; species Xenopus petersii. Next base: position 92,429,056 of record CM076686.1, read on the forward strand.
TGTGTATTTGATAATATCTATAAAGTTTAGCAGTTTTGAAGATACATATCTGGCCATGAATCATGCCATAATAAATGCCATAAAACAAGACTATTTTATAGCATAAATATTCACAAACTTAATTTGTCTCCAGAAAATTTGCAACTCGCTAAAATTACCACTAACGTAATCTGGTTTGTCAGCGTAGTTACCGCAAGTGATCACAATGACTTCTGAGCGCATGGCTGTTCATTAAATTTAGTCGCTGCAAATATTTTGGCGAAAAAATATTCGCAGCGATAACATGCAGAAACATATGATCAAATTCACGGCGCTTTAGTAAATGGACACAATTGTTATAGAATATTTTGTGTGGGTGGATGTACATGTGCAGTATTGTAGTATATTTTCTACATTTGGTGTAGAATGACAGTTTGAAGATGTATTACATATCTGAACATGCTGAATGCTTGGTCAACAGAGAAGTAAGTTAGAGATATTCATCCAATGTTTATTATTGATCTCTCCAGCCATTAAAACTGAAACCCGAGAATGAGCTATATATGCTTCTGTAGCAGTCAATAGAAACATTGAGACTGAATTTGTCAGGATAAAGTAAAAACTCAACAGTTCGCAAGAATGAATCTATTTTTTTAAAGTGGAAAGTAATTTTAAAAAATTGATGAGTCACTCGTAGCTTTGAAATACTGTAGTTCTTTTAGTGTTCTAGTACAATCAGATTTGATGAGGTCAGTCTTAAACATGTCACAACACAGATTTTTCAACTCGAATCATAACAACATATCCAATAAAGCACTATTATAACTAGAGATTTCTGTCTTAAAATATATAACTTAAATGAATGCACATCCTTGACATGGTGTGTTGCTTAAGAGCCCAACTGCACATTTGTATAATAATAATAAATGAAAATCAGACTTAACAGTGCTCCATGCAATGCAAATTTATGTCCATAACTGCTATCTGTAGCAACTGCTTCTTACACCAGGTGCATAAAACCCATTTTTTTGTGCAATAAATCACAATAGTTGTTGCAGCACTTGAATAATTGAATAACATATACTAAAAGACGAAACAAACCCAGAAAAACCCTCAAAGTATAAAATACAAACATTCCTGGCTACTACCCATATTCATATGCTGCAGCATAAGAACAATGGAAGCGCTGAAGCGCATAGCAAGAGCGCGGAGGGACTGTGGAGCTAAAACTTTCTGCACAGTTCCCTCCACGCTGCAGGGAGTCTGTCTCCAGGCAGATTAGAATAGTGCATCCTCCTTTTCACCCCCCCGCCTCTTCCGGGACTGGACTATTCCCGCGATGCGCTCTTTCGCGGCACTTAATCCGGAACAACATCCCTCCCATCCCTGGTTTAAAAGATGGTGATAGTTGTCTGATTGTATGTCTTTACTACATCTTATATTTAAAAATAAATAAATATAAATAAATAAATACAATTTAAAAAAATAAATAAATAAATAAACAACTGCCTATGTACAGCTATGCATTTCATAAATGTTGAAATGTATCTTGTTGTTAAAAATGGGACTCAATTTGTATGTTTCAAAGTCACAGCATTGGGCGGGTATAGTCCTTGGCCTCATAATGTTGGTGTGTGCTGGTTTATTTTACATGCCCACTGCGATAGCATTCGGATTAAATCATATTGTTATCACTTGTTATGTGGTTCAGGAATTAGGGAGGCCAAGGACAGTTGTTGTTTTAATAAAGTTGTGGCGGACCTCTTACTCACACAGATTGAGGAATGTGTGTCTTTTGTACTTAAGCAGCAACAGGGAAGGGGAGGGAATCAGTCTACACAGTCCAAAAAATAACAGAGACAAAAAACATACTGCAAGGGTAATTGGCTCCTAATAAAATTATGAATGAATGTGATAGGGCCTTCAGTCTCTAGTCACCATACTACCAAATCCTAGTATGTTTACTCACCTCTACAGAGCATTACTGCTTAAAAAATGATGGCACATTAAAACAGAGAAAGGATAAGGGGACAACAAAGTATGCCTGACACTTTATTAAAAGAAATAAATATACATACTCTATATCATTCACACATAAAAGCCAAGAACTCAGGGTACATTTATAAAAGTGTGAAATTATAGCTCACCATAGTAAAATTCATGCACTTTTTATTCATGCCTATTGGATATTTATAAGCATATTTATCAAATAATGAACTCTAACTTTCACCCATCGATAAATATGCTTCTAGAAATCCCAAAGAAATTAATAGAAAGTATGTCTTTTTTCTGTGGTGAACTCTATTTTCACAATTTAATAAATTAAGTGAAATGTGTGCTTGCTCATATCATATCATATTTACATTTTAACTGAGGTCACACATAATTTCCACCACCACTACCACTGCTCAGTCCTTCCCTGATTAGATTAAAAATCTCTGATGTTTAGAGCCACAATTAGAGTTCATGCTGATTCTGAGCACTATATGGCTGGCGTAAGATTCCTTCCCAACCCCGCACAAAAGATGCTAATATTGATTCCAATATTTAGGTGTTTTTATACGCAAACCAATCTCTACAATCTTCATTGTCCACTAAGAAACCTCGTAAACTGTTATAGATAAACCAAGAAGCCCTCAAGCCACCCACACTAAGGCTCAGATTTACAAAATTTTAACGGAGGAATCAAGTTTTGTTTCCTTATAGTAAGTTTAATGAACGGATGCATTAATCAAAAAATATACCAGTGTCAATTCATCATATTATGTTTGACTGTATAGTCCTCTTCTGCTACTGCATGAGATCTAGCGTGCATTTACTTGCATGTGGCACTACAGGAGTCCTGTTCCTTCGCTATATAGGAGAGCAGGTACACTATAAAATGGTGTGCCTCCACCCAGGGTCAGGACAGACTTATCTGTTATACCCCTCCCTGTAAAACTTATTTCTGATCCATTATCACACAAAGGGATATTGTTGTAAGGTTTAATTGCTGTTTGTAGCCACACAAACAGTAAGTGCTTCTCACAATGATCATCCAGTATATACTCATGTAGGGATGTGAAAATCTTAGACACCCTTACACTTTACAGACAGGCACATCCCTAGTTATATGGACACCTCAGTGGGTCCTTATGGGGACCTTGTGCTTATGTTACCCCTGTAATTCAGTGTAAGGGTACACCAGATGGCACTATGCCAGAGTATAAAAGGTTTAGGAACCATGTGTTCTGGGTCCATTGCTTTAGCCCAACCAAGCAGGCTGGAAGGGAATAGGGTGTCGACCCTAGGCGCATTGGCCCTAGTAATTAGACAGCTATACTCGTTTTATAGATCGCTCTAGGAGTGATAGAGAGGTTATTTAGTTGAGCAGCTCAAGGCTCCGCCGAGGAGATTAGAGGGATTAAGATCCCAGGGTATTGCTGACCCAGAGTAAGGAACCAAGTGTTGAGATAGGGATGTCAGGAGTTCCCCTAGTCTGCCACTGGAAGATATCCTGAAAACTGGGCAATACCCATCACATGCTGTCAATTTACTCTCTGCTGTATATTCCCTAGCCTGTGGGGGCCTATACATGCTGTGAGTATATGCTTCCTTTATGCTGCTGTGTATGTTCTATACTCCATTGTGGATCAATGTGCTAAATGATCTATGTGTTATTGTTCAATAAACACAGTTCTTTGTTCAACTGTTAAAGAACCACTGGCGCCCATCATTGTGCTATCGCACCCAGTTACAGTTTCACTATACCCTTGCCTCCACCGCGTTGCGAGGGCTTACCCCTGAGAAAGAGAGCTCATCTGTGGTCTCAGCCCACAAAGGAAAGTAGCTAAAACTGCCCTAGCACAAGTCAGTTTACTATAGCGCTACACTCACAACAGGATAAATGTTCCCTGCACCCCGGAGGTAGTATTGCCTGCCTTTGGACAAATAGGTCCTCTGTACTCAACCCATTATCAATATATTTAAGACAGAGACATTTTGTGCATACAGCTACTGAAAAATGCCTTCCCCTTTAAACAAAACAGGGATTGTTTGTCCATATATTGCAATATATTTAAGCTGGCCAACTACGACAAAGTCATCCCATATCTGGCCAGTCCTACACTCAAATTGCATCTGTTTTATTAAGAATTCTATTGCTTCATTATACATTTTACAAAGGGACCAAGTTTTACCTGCAACTTACTAGCTGCTTTCAAAGTAAAACTCCCAAACTTGGCTGCCCTTTTATTAGACACCAGTGGGATCACCTGATTATAGTTGGAGAGGGTGGGAGCTACAACATGGAGCTGGTCACTGCTCCTGTAGAACTATAACAAACAAGGGAAAGTTGTGCTCACCACTAGTTTTTAAAAACATTAGGCAGGGGTGCAATGAGGGTGTGACTACAAAATACATATAGACAAATACAAGATTCCTCTGCACTCAACCCATTATCAATATATTTAAGACAGAGACATTTTGTGCATACTGCTACTGAAAAATGCCTTACGCTTTAAACAAAACAGGGATAACAAACAAGGGAAAGTTGGAATCACCACTAATTTTTAAAACCATTGGGGGGGTGCAATAAGGCTGTGACCACAAAATACATATAGACAAATACAATAAGTCCTCTGCACTTAACCCATTATCAATATATTTAAGACATTGAGACATTTTGTGCATACAATCTAATAAAAGGGAAACCAAGTTTATAATAGATAATAATAATATATTGCAATATACAGTATGGATAAACAATCCCTGTTTTGTTTAAAGGGTAAGGCATTTTAGTAGCTGTATGCACAAAATGTCTTAATGTCTTAAATATATTGATAATGGGTTGAGTGCAGAAGACCTCTTGTATTTGTCTATATGTATTTTTTGGTCACAGCCTCATTGCACCCTGCCTAATGTTTCAAAATAGGTGGTGAGCACAACTTTTCCTTGTTTGCCTGCCTTTGGTGCATTATCACCACTGAAGGTGAATCTCACAGGGGTCCCATGCTCCAAGGATCTCTCTATCCCTGAGCCCAACCACTTGAGTCCCTAACCTTGTGGCCTTGTCATAGCAGGGTACTAACCCTCCTGGTCTTCTTGTTAGAGCCTCTGACTGCTCTCTAAATAAATCCTGATCCTGTCTTTCACTCCTAGAGTGACTATATCTATAACAGATCTGCCCTTGCACTTACTTTACCTATTCTGGAAACTTCCTTTGTTCCAGGCTCTATACAGCACCACAGTCCTTTCTTTAGCAAGTGTGCAGTCCAAAGAGACATATGGGCATAGCTTTTTATAACCTCTGGGGAACTACTCCCCCTCCCCTCTGGGAAAAAGGACCCAGCCTAGTTGGCCAACTGCTTCCCTTCTAGAACTGAGGACCCAATCTAGCTGACTAAATTATACCCAGGGGACCAAAGGACCCAAAGCCTTTACCAAAGCAAAACCTTTACTCTCCTACAACTGCATTATTAGTGTTAGGTTATTTTGTTCAGTGCAATAGCATCTGAGCACTATTACTCATCTGAATTCATAAGCTCTGATGTAAATCTTGTGCAGGAAGAAAGCATTCAGACCATTCCCATTCTTTCTGGAGAACTGTTCCAATGCAAAAAAAATTATGAAACAGGAAATGCCCAATATTTTTTACAGAGCAGAAAAGAGATATGTTTGCTGCATTATAAATCAGTCCTGCTGTTTTATTAACAGAATTATAGTAACCCACTACCAGAATATTAAAATATGTTATAAATTAATATAGGCATGTAAGTCAGGGATTGCACACAACACATTAAACCTAAGGAGCACACACGCTTAGCTCAAAACTCCAGTTTGCATTAATAAACGGCAGCTCCACATTTTTCATGGAAAAATCATGGAGCATGGAGCTTTTGGCACTGTTTTCTCTGTGTGTTTGTAAAAACTCATTGTACTGGGAACATCACAATATGACACAAGAACGTGAAAATGGTGTTTTAATACTGTATATATGATCATACACACATTCAACGCATGTATGAGAGAAAATTTTTAGTTAGTCAAGCAAGAATTGATTTGACATTTAACAGTGGATGATCTCTTATGGGGACTTCCTGACTGTGAGGAGAGAGTTTAGTACTGTGACAAAATTTCAACTGCAGGAAATCCATCAAGATTCCACAGCTGAATTTTAAAAAAAAACCTGCCCTTAATTTTAATATTAAACTCACAACCCCTCAAAAAGTCCTGAACACTTACAATGTCAAAAGCTGAAATTGCATGACCAAGAAGTGAATGTCCAGCAATGTCTATTTTGAATCTCTGAAATACCAAAGCCAAATGTATAAGTATAGACCACAGAAAACACAGTAGGCCTAATTTACTTTTTTTTTATTTAAATGTGTTTGTTTTTTTTAAAGGCATATAAAAATTATACAAATATCTGTTATTTTGGTCTGATTTATTAATTTGTTAAAGGGTAAAGCTCACACCTGAATCTGCAAATACAGAAGAAAATCTTGTGGCTATTTGTAAATGTGGTCTCTACATCATATGGGCATGAGGTAGAAGGGATAAATATTTTTTAAGCATTCTCCAATTGAGAGTAATAATGCTGGTTCAAAGATATGTGCAAGAGTTTCAAATGCAAATTGAACTCTACACTTTACAGCTGGTCAATGGCAAGTGTAAATGTAAAAAGTGTGATTTTTTTTTTTTCTTGTGCAGGTTTTATCCTTATTGAAGGATAGACTTTCATCATTGGGCCACTGAAGATCCAAAAAAGGTTTTAGGGAGTTATTTATTAAACCTTAATTTGTTTCTGGTTGAGGCTTTTTGGGCAAAAATTGACATTTTTTAGAGAGAAAAAAATATGAATTTTTGGAAATTTATCATACCTGAAACTGCAAAAATTCTGAATCCGAATATCTGCCATCTCAAATCTGCCAAAGTCATGTAGATGTCAATGGTAGATGTCCCTTTTACAATTTGAAAATATTGTGATCTGCGCTAGGTTTAATCCAGCAATCAGAAAAATCCGGGGGTTTTGGTGATAAGCCAAATAAATGAATATTTGGGCCTCAGATCCAAAACATTTGAATAATTAGAGCTTTTGCTCGATTTTATCGAGTCTATTCCCGACCTGAGAAAATAATGGATGGGAGTTTGGTCAAGCTTGGTTTAATAAAACGATTAGATAATTTGGAGTTTTAGTAAATAACCCCCTAATGTTCTGTGTTTTTAAGAATCCCTCTAAGTAGTTGCTCAACATTAATGTGGAGAAATACTTTCCATAGTATGTTACCTTTAATATCAGATATATACCTAATGGTAGAAAAAACTCTGGAAGGCCTAAATAACTAAGGAATGTAAGCATTCCAGATGGACTTTATATGAAACTCTACTCCCTGTCTGATGTCAAGCAAAGGCCCTACCAGTAGGTAAATAAATAAATAAATGGCATGTGATATCAGTACAATTGTATGAACTTTCAAAAGATAATGCTATATACAGTATCATTAAACATGAAAAGGTGTTTTCAGCTGAAATACGCTCATTTGAGAGTAGCACACACAAATATATGTATGACTTGTTTTTTTTCCATTATAAAGAAATTCCATCTCTGCTTTTCTGTTTATACTATGTTGACCAACTGTAAGAAATATAAGACACATCATATATGTTGCAGCTTTAAAAAGCACATCCTTGCTCAATGAAGCAGCACTTCATGTGGGCACAGAGCAGACAACAGTGTTTAAATTGACATACACAGAGGTACATGCAGCTTCAATGAGTTACTCTTATAGGAGCACATTTAATTTATTTTTAATTTGTATTTAATTTAAAAAAGTAATTAAAAAGCTAAGCCATGACATGAAAACGATAAGTTGGATGGTTTACATTTAAAGATATATTAAGCATAATTGTAATACATAAACCCTCGATATTCGACTGTCGAAGTTAAATCCTTCGACTTCAAATATCGAAGTCGAAGGATTTACCGCAAATCGTTTGATTTGAAGGATTTTAATCCATCGATCGAACGATTTTTCTTTGACCCAAAAAAGATTGCAAAGCCTATGGGGACCTTCCCCATAGGCTAACATTGACTTTGGTAGGTTTTAGGTGGCGAACTAGGGGGTTGAAGTTTTTTTTTAAAGAGACAGTACTTCGACTATCGATTGGTTGAATAATCAAACAATTTTTCATTGGAATCGTTCGATTCGAAGTCGTAGTCGAAGTAGCCCATTCGATGGTCGAAGTAGCCAAAAGAAACATTCGAAATTTGAAGGGTTTTTTTTTTCTATTCCTTCACCTGAGCTAAGTAAATGGGCCCCTTAATGTTTGCAGTTTTTGGAAAATGTATAACATTTTTTAAGCAGACATTTTTACTTAGAGGATATAAAGGTACAGTAGTTTTTTTGGTTTAGAATCATTTAAGAAAAAACTCAAATTGAAAAAACTCAATTCTGTGAGTTCAAGTTCCGAAACCCAAAAAACTAACAAAATTAATTGCGGGAAAAAACTTGAATCATCGAACATCGTGGATGCTATTAACATCTTCAAATGGTTCAAGGGACCCTGCCATTGACTCCTACATAGTTACATAGTTCATTAGTTGTATTTAAATTCAAACAAACTTGAAATTTTACCAAATGCGTTTGCTTAGTAAATAGGAATTTAAAAACTTGATTGAATAAAAAGAGAAAAAAATGGGAATACATCAAATTAATATTCTACTTATTGCTTTCAATGGGTCAAAAAATCAAATTAAGATAAGTGCTTTCATTAAAGTCCCACTTACTTCTACATGAACTTAGCAGCTTGTAGGTTGTACATTTTTAAATTTTATTTATAAAATTAAACTTTAATCTCTAAATTTGAAAGTTTAGCTATAAAAATGACTCATGGAAAAAGAATTCTAATTCGAACATTGATAAATCAGCTCATTAATGCCTCTAGTTTCTAAGCAATGGGAGAGTTTTATGGAAGGCAAACATCACTTTTAAAAGGTACATACTATAGATCTGCCCCAATCCAGCTTCTTCATGCTTGTAAGCTCTCTAAAAAAGACATCTATGTAACAGACATAATAACAAATGATTCTCTAGTAAAAATAAAAACAAACAAACAATCATCTTTCTAATTTAAAATATCAAGATTATTGTGCTATTTTTTATTGCCAATATTAAACTTCAGTGTACTACAAAAAGAGTGGATAGAGAGCTGCATATATGTTTAGACCCTGACAAACTTGGCAAATGCCTTCAATGACAGGTTTAAGAAACCTCATAGATAGAACCATGTGTAAACAGAAAAGGTAAAATTATATTTGAAGAAACCTCATTTGGTTCAACAATTTTCTATTATGAATGGTCCATTCACAGCTACTGTATTTAATAATGAATCATGATTAGCCAATCAATACTGCTTAGAGCTTTGATGATAAGAATGTGAATTATCCTAATGACTTACAGTACGTCAGTGGTTTTAATATCCAGTTTATCAGAAGTAATTAAATCTAAACACACTGATATATTTCTGTTCCTCTAATTGATAATAGCCTCTATATCCAGCTGCTCATGGAATTCATAATGTTATTTGAAATGTGTTAATCACATTACATGAAAAGTACCAAAAAAATCTCTTGTTAATCCACATAAAACAATCCCATAGGTTTGTTTTTGCTATTTTAGATATGGCCACTTAAAAATATGGGCCTATTCAGACCAATATAAAGCAAGTAATTCTGTTTGCTTTTTCAGTAATGCCTCTTTCCTTTATTCACATACCATGCTCACAATTAGGCAAGATCCACATTAAGCTTAAATAGGATGTAGAAGTCAAGTGAGATGTATGTTCCCATCTCTTATAGTGTTATAAATGTTCCATAACACTTTGCAATCTTAGCTCTCAAATGTTGCAGCCTAAACTTAAATACATTTGCAAATCAATACACTAGTTAGTGTCCTGCCTACCAGCGCTGCATCAGGCTTCTCAGAGAGATTTAATCATTGGACAATAGTTGCCCAACCAGTATTGTATTGTATAGAGACATCAGGAGGATCTATAGTGTAATTTAGATGTTCAGTGCTATAAAAGTGATGACAATAGTTAGACATAAGTGAGAATAGACATATAGGATTATTTTGTTGCATTATGTGGATCACTGGCAATGTACTTTAAGAATTAATCATGATTCTTAAGGTGCAGAAGGATTGCAAACCCTTTTGTGCATGTAGCCTTAAGAACATACTGGTGTATGTTGAGAATTGTAGTTCCAAGCATTTGAATTGAGCAAAATGATTTTGAAGACACAACATCATTTTACAGGAAATATGTGCTATTTTATTGTTACTGTAATATTTCTGCTATTAGTTTAACATTGTTTTCACTGTCTACAATACAATATTATACATATTAAAACATTTAATTTTACTTTTGTGTATAGCGAGAATATGTTTAAAGATGTAGAACTGCTGAATTATTATTATTAACGTGTATTTTTAGTGCACCAACATATTTCTCAGCACTATAAAATAAATGTGTTTATACAAAGAACATGCAGAATCACATACATAGAACATATAGTATTACGTACATAGAATATACATTATTACATACATAGTGACCAGTAACCGGTACAAAGGTGAGGAAGGCCCTTTGCAAAAAAGCATTGCATGGCAGTTTCTGAGCTGTACGAGCCTGGTGGCAATATTCATTATGGCCTGGAGAGGTGACAGTCTTTGGAGGGGAAGGCCAATTAATAAAGAGTTACAGTAGTCCAGACGTGATGAGATTTGAGAGTGAATAAGAATTTTAGCGGCGTCTTGGGTGATAAATAGTCATATTTTAGACATGGCCCTTAGCTGAAAGTAACACGGATTAATAAGTGAGTGAAGGAGTGAAGGACAGGGCAGCATCTAGGATAACCCCAAGACACCAGGCCAGGGGAGACAGGGTGATAGTGAAATTGTTGTGAGCAGATTGTAATCAGAGAGGGAAAATGGTAAATTAGTAAAATTGGAAACTGAACAGAATCTGATAAATACACGATCCAGAGAGTTACCATTGGAGTAAGAGGGGGAGTCTGAGCACAGAGATAAGCCTAGGGAGGGTGTTAGTGAAATATGTTAAGAAACTGCATGATGTCAGGAACAGCCAGGAATCGAACCCTGGTCCCTGTTGTTGGGAGGTTCTGCATTACCAGGGTGAGCCACTGGAGGATCTCTGTTCTCATGTTAGACACTGCTCTGGACAGACTTGAAATATATTCTTTCTCCCCTGCCTCATTATCCACATGTGTCGTCCATTCCCAATTAATGACCCTTTATAAGCCTGTTCCTGCCCTAAGATCCTTGCTTGATTATCTGAGCTCCTGAGCCCGATCCAGCCCCTTACTTGCGACTTCTGATTCCTGACTCCTGACTCCTGTGTCCCCTGCCTGGTTCCTGTGTTCCCTGCCTTGACTCCTGATTCCTGTTCCCACCTGGTTCCTGATTCCTTTCTCTGTGGATTCCCTGGTTTGACCTTCGGCCTGTTATCTTGACCCTGCTTGAACGCTGCCTGCCTTTGACCTTGCCTTCTCTTTGGACCTTGCTTGCCTGCCGCCTGCCCAGACCTTCTCCGCCTGTTTATTGGACTTTGCTTGCCTTTACCCAGGTTGTATCTTTCAGTTCATACTGTTATTGATATTACATTCATCTCCATTAAAAACTCCTTTATCATAACATGGCTTTTGCTGTTAAACCTGCAGTAAATGTGTATCACCTGGGTTATCCAGCATATAGGCTCCATTCATCAGCACCCAAACCTGACACATGATTGTTAAGATTGCAATTAAAAATAAGAAAGGAAATAAGGAAGCCAAGCAGCAAAGTTGTCAAAAAATTGTGAGGTTGGTCCAGGAGGTTGATATATCACAGTAATGCAAAGTGACAGAGCAAAAAAGAGCCTAATGCAGTGACCTTCACATGAGGAACATGTCAAAGAAGGGACAGGTGGAAGAACTTTAAAAGTACAGCTGTGAGAGAGAAGTAATCCTATGCCACCACCAGCTCTGTTTCCAGGTCTAGGAGTGTGAGTAAGGTGTAGACCCCAAAGGACAGGGCAGCAGGTAAATAAGTATCAGTAGGAGAAAGCCAGGTTTCAATGATTGCAAGTAGGTTGAGGGAAATGGTGATGAAATGGTTATATAGTCGTATAGTGGTGAGTTTGTTGCAAACAGAGCAGGTGTTCCAGAGAGCACAATCAAGATGGACTGTGTTCTTGGGTATAAGAGTTCTGAGACATTGAAATTTACACTGAAGGGAAGAAGACATTGGCTGTGATATAACTGGGATGGGGTAAGGTTGGGGGGAAATGTCCCCATCTGCCAGCAATACAAAGGAGAGAAAAGCAAAGTGAGAATGGAATTTATAAGTTCAACCTTTGCAGAAAGAAAAGGAGATACCTGGAACATTATGCACTTCATGTGTGGAGAGGGAAGGAGATGAAAGTAGAGAGGCTGAAATTTGTAACTTTTTGACTTGTTGGAGGAGGTGGAAGAAAATGTTTTAGGAAGCATGAAATTGCAAAGAAGAGGAATACAGGATAACATATTTTAAATTATGAAGTAACAAATTAGCAGGTACAAAAACATTTTTTTCCTGTGACCGTCGATCGTTCAGTATTGATTGAAGAGAATACATTTCCTTGAGCCTTGGCATTGCCTCGTCCAACTGCCTTGTTTAACTGCCATTGCCTAGCACTTCTAAAATATTAATATTAGCACTAGTTCCATGCCCCTGATACTAGTGCCATCCCCTATGCTGGGCCTGAATATATATGCAGCTGATTGAAAAAGCCAATTAACCAGGGATCAAAGGGCAGAGTTTTACAGACACTAGAATCAAGTTTTGGGGATATAAAAATATGTGGACACAGATGTATATTTGAGATATTTATCACAAGTACTACAGTAAATCAGAGTAGGCCTAACAAACCAAAGTTATTGGGGGTTAACAGATACAAGCAATGATATGAAAAAAATAGAATTTAAGCAGTTTACAGGAGTGGTGTATATAGCCGTATAAAGATGAGCAGAATTACCAGAATTAAGCAGTTTACAGGAGTTACAATATACAAATAAGGGGGGTTGTGGGAGCACTCATAAGCTAAGTTAAAATGTATTTAAGTACAATGGATGTGCTACTGATTTGGCAAAATAATAAATGCATATTCCCTGGTCCCCTGTCTTATAAGTAATTCAGTATATATGCAAGTGCATGTGTTTACAAAAACAGGGGTTTTTAGTTGCAAAGTTATGATAATAAAGTTGATAAGCCACCATACCACATCAAGGTAAACCCCATATGGTGGTCCCTAACTTGTTACATCCGGTCATAGTATAAAAAGGCTTATACCTCTGCATAGTAGCATTACTTGTAACATAGTAGCATTACTTGTAATTGACTAAACCAACACCCATTTTTTAAAAGCATAGGGCCACCATTAATTGTATAAACACAGGCACTTGCATAAATATACTGAATTACTTGAGGTCCAGGGAATGTGCATTGATTAATTGGACAAATCAGCTGCACTTCCATTGTATTTAAAACATTTTTTCTTACTTAGAGTGCTCCCACAACCCCCTTTGTATTTTTAGTTTACAGAATTTGCAATAGAGTGGTGTATATAGCAGTATACAGATGAGAAGAATTACAGTGCATGTAGGAGTGAGAAGTGATAGGAGGTGGTTCCATGGAACTGCATTGTTTAACTGCCATTTCCTAGCACTTGTTGACATATTTCCCCTAAAGAAATGTTAGCACTGTTGTTTATAAACAAATATATTATATAAATTGCTGGTTCCCCAGGCCTTCCATAATACTGTGCTAAGGCTGGCACATCATGTATTAGGAGGGCATTTAGGGGTGGATAAAGGAAAGGGCGAGTTTTAAGGAGGTTTTACTGGCCTGGTGTATTTTTCTCAATTAGCAACTATTGTCCCTCTTATTCAGCATACTGCCCCCTAAAAGTTTATAGAAGCCCACTTGTGCCTCTACCAATAATTGATGATAGGCATGAACCTAGTTGGCCCACTTATAAAGTCTGCTAGGGGACACCAATATTTTCTAGTCTACCCTGAGGCTATTCCCCTACGCAATACACGACTATTGCTAAAGAGTTAATGTTTAGTAGGGTGGGTATCCCAAAGGAAATTATAACCTACCAAGTGATGCCATTTATATATAGGGTCATGAAATGATTGTGCAAGTTGCAAATAAAGCATCTTGGGCTATCTGTATACCACCCACAGTCAGGTGGCCTTCATGAAAGATTGTGATAAGGATTGGAAAAACAGAGACTTCCTGTTGCCTTATTTAATGTTCTCAATCAGAGACGTTCCCCAGTACTCAATAGGTTTTTCCCCATTTGAATTATTGGCATGGCCCATATGAAGTAATGAAGAGGGTAGGAGAGGTTAACTATAAAATACAGCAACCCTGTAGAAGAAAGCCAGAACAGATATATCAATTTAACCTGCTAAAGCCATGGAAGGACAGGGAGGTGTTAATGGCATCCCAAACACCTGTTGAAGTAGAGAAAGCACCAGAAGTAAATATGGCTGACACCCTGTCCACCTTTTGGGTTACATGGTGCCCCAGCCACATTTCAAAGGATAATAGATCTAATCCTAAAGCCCCATGGTAGGTATTCTCCTGCTTACCTCAATGACATAGTCATTTGCAGCACAGATTGGGAATCACACGTACCAAAAGTTCAAGCTGTTCTAGATTTAATTAGGAGTGCTGGTTTAACAGCCAATCCCACAAAATGTACTATTGGGATTGAAGAAGCCAAATACTTGGGATTTTCCATAGAAAAAGATCTCATTAAATCAAAAATCACAAAGGTGGAATCTATTCTGAGCTGGCCATGACCTTCCATCAAGAAGAAAGACAGGAACTACTCCAGAAGGCTCATACTTGACTTTGCTACTATTTTCACCCCTTTAACTGACCTTACTAAAGCAAAAGCTCCTGTAGTAGTATGGTGGTAAACATAAGCTGCAGAAGCTTTTATTAGGTTAAATGAAGCCCTCTGTGCCCATCCAGTCTTAGTGGTACCTGATTTCATGAAGGGATTTATCATGCAAACAGATGCCTCGAATGTCAGCTTAGGAGCAGTTCTATCACAAGAGGTGAATGGGGAGGAGCAGCCACTATACTACTTGAGTAGAAAACGTAGTTCCCAGTAGAGGAACTATTCAATTGTGGAGAAAGAATGTTTAGACATAAAATGGGCTCTGGAATTATTGAGATTTTATCTCTTGGACAAACAGTTCAGGCTTATTACACTTACTTGGATGAGCCAGAACAAAGACACAAATGCAAGGGTTACTGGTTGCTTCTGAGCTTGCAGACTTACAGTTTTACTGTGGAACACCGTGCTGGAATAAAACTAGAAAATGCTTATGAGCTCTCAAGGCTATACTCCTTAATGTCCATAGTCGATCACCCCACAGTCTGAGATGGGTGGTGGATGTGTAACAAAGCAGATGGGTTAGTTATTGATGGGCAATATATTTCTCCCAGGGTATTATATAACAAGGTAATTGCTGCAGCTGAAGTACTGAAAAAGAGGATATTAGTGGAAGTCCTTAAACTAAGCAATATAATGAATCTTTGGCCCCAATTCCTGTTTACACCTCTGCCTTATGGTGCATCTATAATCCAAAAAGGTTAGTGTAAAATAATAAGGCACTACAGCAGAGATTAACTGATCAAAAGTGTTTAATTACCACAAAATATGTTTTGAGCCTATGGGGCCCTTTGTCAAGTGTGACAGTACAGCAAAACTACAATTTTAAGGTGTGGTACAGGAAGGGACCTGCACAGGAGAAAAACCAACCCCCCAAGGATTGACACCACCCAAAGGTGAAATAAGCATAAAGTCTTTGCCTAAAATGTCCAATCAATTAATGTCCATTTCAAAATATATATTCTCCTGAAAACAGCCCCAGTTAAGGAGCCGAAACGTTGAGAATAAAACTTCACCTTTATTTTTCAAAATGAAGTCCTTGTAGTGTGGCTTGTTTGTTTACTGCATACTAATGTGTTGACCAGTACCCAGGCAGCTGTGGATTGTTAAGAGTGCACCAGCTAAACATATTGAATGAATATATATATATATATATACATGTAGAAAGGCTGTGGCACACACTTTGTGAAGCAGAACCCAGGTGCTAGTCAGATAAAGACCATATATTCATATAGAAAGTTGACGCACACTGGGATTTATCAAAATAAAAACTTAATTTATTGGATCAACGTTTCGGTCCACACACGGACCTTTATCAAGATACATATAAAGTGCAAGTGTAGGCAATTTTATAGACTCACCCACCAGTGAACCTTCACCAGAACACGCCCATATATCAAGTGAAAAATTTAACCCAAGAAGACCCAAAAGTCCAGCAGACATGGATAGTATTAACTTGGTCTGAAAAACAAAGTGCATAAAACAATATAATTCAGTATGTTAAAAATTTGCATAATCACATATTATAAATATTTTTAAAAAGCTGTAATAAAAATGATGATAATATTTTGCTTTTAAAGTGACGAATAGTAAATAAAGTGTTAGCAGTGTAATAAAATACTTTAAAAACAATATAATAAATCCATAGGACATATGTTGTTTGCATATAAATACATTTCAGACTGTCTTTGGCAATACATAGAGTGGTATAAGTTTTATATTTACTCATAAGAAGCAAGTAAACGAGCAATATTCATTAAGTCCTCTGGGGGCAATGGTGTTAAGCGTTTTGATCCAATATACCTCCTTTTGCAATAACATACGATCCCAATCACCTCCCCTAGAGGGTTCAGGAATTAAATCTATGCCCATAAATTTGAATGTTGGGAGGTTGTGACCCATTTTTAGGATATGTTGGGGTAGTGGTAAATCTGATTTTCCAGTTTTAAAGGCTTTTTTAATAGATGACCTATGATTACCCATCCTCTCACGAAGGGTATTCTGCGTTTTCCCAACATATGTCAAACCACATGGGCATGTTATGATATAGATAACATGAGTGGATGTACACGAAATGCAATGTCTAATCATGATCTCTTTACCAGTATGGGGATGTTTAAAAGATTTACCTGATACCATGTATCGACACGTAATGCAACCCGCACATTTATAACAACCTTTACTTAGTTTGCTTACAATGTTGCCATTTAATTGGATCTGTTTGCATTAATAGGTCTCTTAAATTTTGACCACGTTTGTAGCCCCACAAGGGTTTTTGGGTGAGCGATTCAGGTAGCTTTTTATCACATTTCAAAATTGGCCAACTCTTTTCAACTATATTCCTAACCACCTTAGAACCAGTAGTAAAACTGGACGTTAAAATAAAGCGGTTCTGTTCCTTTGGACCTATTATGTGTTGAGTATCCTGTGTCTGTGCTAAATGTTCTCGGGCTCGTTCAACAGATTTAGTAATTACATGCTGATGATAACCCTTTGTTTAAATCTATCTATCTTTCAACATATATATATATATATATATATATATATATATATATATATATATATATATATATAGACAAATACAAGATTCCTCTTTATTTTGATAAATCCCAGTGTGCGTCAGCATATATATATATATATATATATATATATATATATATATATATATAGACAAATACAAGATTCCTCTGCACTCAACCCATTATCAATATATTTAAGACAGAGACATTTTGTGCATACTGCTACTGAAAAATGCCTTACCCTTTAAACAAAACAGGGATTGTTAGTCCATATATTGCAATATATTTAAGATGGCCAACTACGTCAAAGTCATCCCATATCTTGCCAGTCCTATGCTCAATTTTCATCTGATTCATTAAGAATTCTATGGTTTCATTATACATTTTATAAAAGGGATAAATACGTTTTACCTGCAACTTACTAGCTGCTTTCAAAGGAAAACTCCCAAACTTGGCTGCCCTTTTATTAGACACCAGTGGGATCACCTGACTATAGTTGGAGATGGTGGGAGCTACAACATGGAGCTGGTCACTGCTCCTGTAGAAATATAACAAACAAGGGAAAGTTGTCCTCACCACTAGTTTTTAAAAGTCACATAAAACTGGTATATTTACCCTTGTTGTATCTTTCTGGTCTCCGAACCCTTGTTTCCATCCAAAACAATAATATTCAATCAATCCAAGTAAATGGGTGAAGAAACCAATCAGCGCAGGTGTACTGCTGCAAGGTGCTTTTATTGGATACACGACATGTTTCGAGCTAAAAAGCTCTTTATCAAGTGTGAAAAAATGCTCTGTGGTACATCATTAAATACAAGTATAAACCCCACCCCACAACACTTTGGACAAACCAGCTACTGCTGGGAGGGTTTTGCAGCCTAGCCAGTCGACAAACTTCCAATCCATGTTCTCGTTAACACATCAATGTCCATATCAAAGTGTAATTGAATCCATCCACATTATACACCAGAGTGAACTGTGCACGGGTATTTTCCCTTTAAAATCAAGTAACAAAAGTTAAAAACAGTTAAAAATATTGAACACATGAACCTCAGCACTACCATAAAATGGTCTGCTCAAGAGTTAATTGCCCGAAGCTATGTAACTAATTTCTTTCCCTAAAGAGAGACATTTCCGTCTAGTATCAATTGCTACATATGTTTCAAGCCCGCTACAGTAATTTATAACAAAGTAACTTGCTGCCAAGGCATCTTACCTAACTGTAGATTTCAGTTCATATTCAAGTAGCACTATCTGTCAAAAAAAGAAGATTTATTAAAATCCCCCCATACTATAGAAAACAGGCTATACTCCATTTGTCATTCAGACCTAACGGATCCAGCGCACACAGTTTTTTTATCCATATAGCTTCCCTTTGTAAAAGTAATTTCTTGATGTCTCCCCCCCTCCGTGGTCTCTGGATCACATCTAACACTAACCATTTCAATTGTGACATACTATGTCTATTTTGGTTAAAATGTCGAGACACTGGGGTGTCTGTGTATGTATTTGCCTTAAAGTTTTTAATATTTCCTCTATGTTCTTTTATTCTTTCTTTAATTGCTCTGCATGTCTGCCCCACATAGACTTTGCCACATGGGCATTTCAACATGTACACTACACATTCTGTGTTACAAGTGGCAAAATGTTGTAACTTGATATTGAAGCCTTTAGTTGGATGTTGTACTACTCCCCCTTTAATAATCGAATGGCAACAGATGCAATTTAAACAAGGGAAAGTCCCTATACTTGGAGAGCTCTTAAAAATCCTATCCATCCTTTTTACCTCCTTTGATTCTGCCGGGCACAGTATATCTTTTAAAGTAGACCCTCTTTTGTAACTAAACAATGGTGGTTCTGAACAATTTTTACCCAAATTTTTGTCATTCAGAAGTATTGGCCAAAACCTATTAATGATACGTTCAATTGCCCTACTTTGTTTGGCATACTTACTGACAAAGGGGATCCTTGGCTGGGTGCTTATCCCTTTTTCCTGTGGGCTCTGTGTAAGTAAAACCTCCCTAGATATTTTACTCACTTCATTAGC
This sequence comes from Xenopus petersii, assembly GCA_038501925.1. Taxonomy (NCBI): domain Eukaryota; kingdom Metazoa; phylum Chordata; class Amphibia; order Anura; family Pipidae; genus Xenopus; species Xenopus petersii. Next base: position 92,448,592 of record CM076686.1, read on the forward strand.
TGTATCTACCAGGGATTTTTCTTTATATCCTTTAGCTTTAAATCTGTCCACTAGGGTACCTGCTGCCTCCCAATAACTTTCCTCACTTGATGCAATTCTTCTAGCCCTTTGAAATTGACCTTTCGGAAACCCAGTGATACATTTTGGGTAATGAAAGCTGGTAGCTTTTAATAAGTTATTTTTATCCGTGGGTTTCCTATACAGATCTGTAGTCAATACACCATCCCCTATCCCTATTTTTACGTCAAGAAAATTTATACTGGTATTTGAGGTCTCTGTCGTAAACTTAATGGTGGGGTGTCCAATATTAGCTTCGGCTATCATTTGGTGGAAGAGGGAAACATCTCCTTTCCATATCACTAATATATCGTCCACATACCTTAAATACAGTTCGATATTGGCACTGTATCTATGTTTAAAAAACAAGGCTTTCTCCAGCATGTGGACGTATAAATTAGCGAACGAAGGTGCCACCGCAGCTCCCATTGTCGTACCCTGGCGCTGCCAGTAGTACTCTCCTTCAAATCTGAAATAGTTTTTTTTTGAGGACTAAATTGAGACAATCCAGCAGAAAAAATATTAAATCATTTGGCAAGTTTGTTTCAAGCAGTACTTCTTCTATACACTTTAGACCGTCGTCTTGGGGTATAGAGGTATACAGGCTTACGATATCAATACTACATAAACTTACTTCTTTATCTAATACAGATATTTGATTTACTCGTTTCAGTAAGTCATTAGTGTCTTTCAAACAAGTATTGATATTTTGCACTAATGGCTGTAAGTATGAGTCCACAAACTTTGAGAGAGGTTCTAAGACCGATCCCACACCTGAAACAATAGGACACTAGGACACTAGTTTTTAAAAACATTAGGCGGGGGTGCAATGAGGGTGTGACCACAAAATACATATAGACAAATACAAGATTCCTCTGCACTCAACCCATTATCAATATATTTAAGACAGAGACATTTTGTGCATACTGCTACTGAAAAATGCCTTACCCTTTAAACAAAACAGGGATTGTTAATCCATATATTGCAATATATTTAAGATGGCCAACTACGTCAAAGTCATCCCATATCTGGCCAGTCCTGTGGCCAGATATGGGATGACTTTGTATTGTATGCATTTATTTGATACATATATTTGATGGCACAAAAGAACACTGTTCATTTAATCCCTGTGGGGCTACTGTATCAAGGTATCCAATCCAATAGGTTTCTCTCTGCATTAGTAAACTATACCCAAGGTATATCTGAACTACTGGTCTCAAATGCTTTCTTAATTGAAGTCCTATGATTACCCATTCGTTCACATATTGTGTTCTGAGCCGTACCCACATACATCAGGCCGCATGGACATGTGATCATGTAATGATGGTAGGGTCTTTCAAGAAAGCTGTTTTAAATGTGCAGGCTGTACCAAATGTTGTAACATGCTAACAGGTACTACTTTTCATCATGCCCATTCTGGTAGGATTATCACACAACATTATCAAACAACGCATTGCATGTACATTCACACTTGTGATTTACATGATCACATGTCAATGCAGCCTGATGTATGTGTTTAAATGTTTGATAAGTATTATGGTGTTTTATCTTGATAAAGGTACCAGGTGTGGAGCAAAACGTTTATTGAATAAAGATATATCCTGAAGAAAAAAATCTGTCACGATCGGCACCCAGAATCCAGAACCAATGCTAGGCTCCCTGTTCTGGCTTTTGGTTCTGCCTTTAACAACAGTGAACTTTAGATTATCTTGCTGGCAAGAGAGAGGTGGGGTGCCCACCAGAGATGCCCTCCCCGCCGACCTCCTCGAACCACTAGACCACCAGGGTAAGTACTCATTAAATTACCCCCCCTTGAGGAGGGGACACCGGACCCCCAGGTTTCTCAGGAAACTTAAGATGGAATTGTTTCCTGAGACAATCAGCCCTAACATCATAAACAGGAACCCAAGAATTCTCCCCAAATTCAGGCTGACCTTCTACCAACACTGCCGGAGGAAATGATTGTTGATGGACCTGTGAATAGGGATGTAGCGAACTGTTCGCCGGCGAACTAGTTCGCGCGAACTTCGACTGTTCGCGTCCGCCGCAAGTTCGCGAACGTCGCGCGACGTTCGCCAATAGGCGTTCGCGTCAAAATCGTTCGACCATTCGACCATTCGATCGCTAAAATCGAACGATTTTCGTTTGAATCGAACGATCGAAGCCATTGGATTGAATGAAATCATTCGATCCAATGGCTTCGATCGTTCGATTCGAACGAAAATCGTTCGATCGAACGATTAAAATCCTTCGATCGTTCGAATCGAACGATTTTTGGATGTTCGAAGTTCGCGAACTGTTCGCGAACTGTTCGCATTTTTTGCCGGTGTTCGCGAACGGCGTTCGCGAACACATTGTCGGCGGTTCGCTACATCCCTACCTGTGAAGCTGGTTTCAAGAGAGACACATGAAAAGAGTGAAAGATCTTAAAATTATCAGGTAATTTGAGACGAACAGAAGAAGGATTGATTATTTCAATAATGGGGTGTGGACCTATAAACCTGGGTCCCAACTTGAGAGAGGGAAACTTAAGTTTGATGTTTTTGTGGATAACCATACTGGGTCTCCTACCTGCTACTTGGGTGCCTCCCTACGAATCAGCTGCTTTCTTCTGAGCAGCCGTAGCTGCAGAAAGGGAATCATGAACCCCAGACCAGATTTTGGCAAACTGCTTAACAGAAGAATTGGCAGAAGGTACAGAGGATAATGAACCAGAAAAAGAAAAAGCTTTCGGATGTAAACCATTAACTATAAAAAATGGAGATTGACAAGTGGAAGCATGAGATGCATTATTATAAGCAAATTCTGCCCATGGTAATAGTTCAGCTCATGAGGATTGGTTGTCAGAAACATAGTATATTAATTGCTCAAGGGACTGATTAACCCTCTCAGTCTGACCATTGGTTTGAGGGTGATATATGGTAGAGAATGATAAATCAATCCCAACCAAAGAGCAGAATGCTCGCCAGAATTTAGAAACAAATTGTACCTCTCTGTCAGAGATAATATTGACTGAAAAACCATGTAATTTGAAAATATTAGAAATAACTAACTCAGCCAAAGTCTTAGCAGATGGGAGGTGTGGGAGGGGAATAAAATGACTCATCTTGCTGAATCTATCCACCACTACCCAAATTACTGTCTTCCCTTGAGATGGAGGGAGGTCAACTATGAAAACCATAGACTGATGGGCCCAGGGTCTGTCAGGAATAGGCAATGGCCTTAGTAATCCCTGTGACAGGTTTCTAGAAGATTTCGACCTCTGACAGACAGGACAGGAATTAACAATTTTTTTACATCCTGTTAAGTGAAGGCCACCACACATTATGAGAAAATAACATAGAAGTTTTAGAGATACCAGGATGTCCCGCCATTTTAGAATTGTGAGCTTCACTAAGAACCCATTCCCTTAAATCCTCAGGCACAAATAACTTCCCAGGAGGCATATCTACAGGGGCACGAGTCTGTGCCTGAGATAAAAGTGTGGTGAGATCTGACCCCAAAACCCCTACAATCAACTGACTGGGTATGACAGGGACACACTCTACAGGTTCAGACACGTTTGACTCAAAACTCCTAGAGAGTGCATCAGCCTTAGTATTTTTGAACCAGGCCTGTAAGTAAGAGAAAAATTTAGTAAAAAATAGAGCCCATCTAGATCTTAGCACTCGCTATACAACAGATTTTTGTGGTCAGTACAGACCGATATGGTGTGTTTAGCCCCCTCCAACAGGTGTCACCATTCCTCAAAGGCCCATTTAACAACTCTCTGTTACCAATGTCATAATTGGCTTCAGGAGACGAGAATTTTTTAGAGAAAAATGCAAATGGGTACACTTTGTTGGTTATTGGATGCCTTTGAGGAAGGACTGCGCCTGCCCCAACTTCTGAGGCATACACCACTACAATAAAAGGTAAAGTTGTATCGGGTGGCGAAGAATGGGGGCAAATACAAATTCTCTCTTCAGGAATTCAAAAGCTTGAATAGCCTCTGGGGGCCACATACTTGGATCAGCACCCTTCTTGGTTAGATCCGTGATTGGAGACACCACCAATGAAAAGTTTTTAATAAATTAACGTTAATAATTTGCAAAACCTAAAAACCTTTGGATTGCACGTAAAGAAAGAGACTGAGCCCAGTCCAATACCTTAACCTCCCCGGGATCCATCTCTAATCCCTTGCCAGAAATGTTAAACCCCAAAAATTGGATGGAAGAAAGAAGAAAGGTACATTTTTCTAGTTTTGCAAACAGATTATTCTTCCTTAACCTGAGCAACACTTCCCAAACATGTTGCTGATGGTCACATAGTTAGAAGAAAAAATTCATCAAGATAGACCACTACGTATAACCCAAGTAAGTCCCTGAAAATGTCATTGAAAAACTCTTGGAACACTGCGGGAGCATTACATAGACCAAATGGCATGACCAAATATTCGTAGTGGCCATCTCTGGTATTAAAGGCTGTTTTCCACTCATCCCCTTCCCTGATACGAATGAGGTTATATGCATCTCTAAGATCAAGTTTAGTATAGATGGCAGCATTCCTAACCTGATCGAATAACTCAGAAATCAGTGGTAGGGGATAGCGCTTTTTTTTAGTAATTTTATTAAGCCTCGATAGTCAATACATGGGTGAAGACCTCCATCTTTCTTGCCCACGTAAAATAACCCAGCAGCTGCAGGGGAATTAGAGGGCCTAATGAAACCTCTTTCGAGATTTTCTTTGATATACTCTTAACGCCATAGTCATAACGCCTATGTGGGGGTAGTGTTTTAGCAAATTTTTTAGAGAACACATTAGAAAACGTATAAGCCATGGGTAAACCCTCTAAGGATGTGACTGCCACCATTTGAGGAACATTAAAACAAGAACCTTTACATTTGAGACCCCACTGAAGAATTTTCCCAGTTACCCAGTCTATATGAGGTTGTGTACCTTTAACCATGGTAACCCTAAGTTAGAGCAGAAGATGAAGAACCTTCAATAACATGGAAGGATAACTCCTCAGAATGCAAGTTGTTAGTGCACATGGTCAATGCCACAGATCTTTTGGTTACCTGACCTAACCTGACCCCAAACGACTTTTATCAATGGCTAAGATTCTCATGGGAGGAATAAGGGGTATTAGAGGAATATTATACCTTACTGCGAAGGCAGCATCCAAAAAAATTCCCGCCCCCCCAGAATCCACAAAAGCAGAAACCTTAACAGAACCCATAGGCCAGGTTAAAATAACAGGTACCATGATCCTAGAGGAAAATGGGGGAGAGGAAACTTCTCGACTCAAATGGAGCTCCCCTTTTCCATTTAGGCTTTGAAGTTTCCCGGCCTCTAAGGACACTGGTTGAGAAAATGACCCTTTTCCCACAGTAAATACACAGACCCTGAGACCGCCTGCGGGCCTTTTCCTCAGGCGTTAGATAAGTGATACCCAATTGCATGGGTTCCTCCTGAGGGAGAGGCACAGAGGTGTTAGAAGGCTTAACAATAGTATACCCAATAGGAAAGTATGAAAGTATCCGGCACCCAGAATCCAGCCTTTAACAGCCGCCTTTCACCTCGGGAGGAGCCTTCGGCTAATTGGATGCAGCCAGGTCTTGTAAAGAAAGGAGCCAAGGTAAGGGTTCTGGACGAGCAGAGGGGCACGATCGTTAAACAAAGTATTTTTGGGCAGGAGGGCACAGTTCAAGGAACAGACGAAAAGCATAGTCAAATCAGGCCGGGTGGTGCGGGCAGTATACAAGCGAAGTTAGATAGGGAGGGGTCAAAACCAGGAGATCAATCAGAATGGTCAAGACAAGCATGGGTCGGAATACGGATGTCAGAAGAGTCAGTTTACCAGGCAGAGGTCAGGATCACAGAACTCAAGAATAGTCAGGCAGGCAGGGTCAAAACAGGAATCATAACAGGATTATTCAGGATAGCACCCAGGAACTCTCAAAAGATGAATCTAACAATGGGCAATGAGTTAAATTAAAAAGTACCTTTAAATACTTTTGAATTTGGCGCCCTTGCGCGCTGACGTCAAACGCCAGCATCAATGTGCCAATAAACTACAGCAGTGTGTGTGCTGCGCACGCCTTAGATTATCTTGCCCGCAAAGAGACAGGTGGGCGTCCCCGCCGGAGATGCGGCGGCGTCCCCGCCAACCTCCACAAACCCCTAGACCACCAGGGTGAGTACTCATTACAAAATCCCTGTGTGCACCAGCATTTACTTATCTATATTGTGGAACTTCTGGGAGCACCAGGGTATGTGGCTGAACTACAAGTGTGTACAGTAGCCTTACATATACTGTATATGCTGTAGAAAGGTCTTAAGCAATTAACAATGTTTGTTGAAGTGAGACTATACAGTATGTATTTATACTGTATATACTATATATATTTATGTTGCATGTGATAAATAAACTGCAGACTTTCTCCAACAAATAAGTGTGTAAAGTGTATTTATTGTGATGAAACTTGATGTCCAAACAACACTGGAGTAAGATTGTTATTGAATTTACTATATATGTCCCTTTAAACAACAGTTACAATAGAATTTCAAAATGCTTATTAAAACTGTGATATTTTGATAAAATGTGAAAAAATTAAAATGATTTCTTGCATACATAGGCTATTACTTTACAGTCTTATTTTTAGATGCATTTTTTCACATTTAATATCAATATTACCGTAAGATCAAGTATACATTCCAATAAGCTGTGGTGTGTACGTTTTCTACAGAACTTTTCTGCTAAAGACCCTGACCTTGGAGAGCCGTTACTCATTACTACTTTACTCTGATTCCCATTGTTCTTGAAAATTAGAGATTTTTCATGAATAGGTTTACTTTACACTGTACTGCATATAGAACAGAATTGATTTTTGTAACAATGTATTCATAGTTCCTTGTTTGCTTAACATGTGCAATAGATTTTCTCCATACTCTAAGAGTGTTTCAAATGCATAGGTCAAGTGAATATCATAATTTAAAGAAATACACTGTAGTTGCTAAAATAACTAATTAGTATTACAAAAGGAACAGCATATATTCTGTAATCCCAAGCATTTCTATAGCCCTATGACAGAAAATGTAAAATGTATTATCATTTAAAACTTAAAAGGTAAGTAAATTAAAAGCTAAGTAAAAACAAACTCTGCTCACAAATGGCTGAATATAAACGTAAGAATTCTTTGACCAATTATTTAAAAAACATTGCAACATTTATGGTATGTTCTCTGTGCAAAATTAGTAACTCTTTCAATTAAAGCGGTTTCACTTTCATCTTTAAATGCTGTTGATTACCTGAATGAGTATATTCATCCTACTAATTACGTTTTCCCATCTTTCTCTTTCATTAGATATGCAGGTACATTTAGCACACCATTCACATATTCGGTAATTGACATTTAAAAAGAAGTATTCGTGTTATTTACATACTAATTGGCTCAAGCAAAGTATTCTGTGTGTTCTATAGGATTTTTAATTTCACAGTTGGATATGAAAATAACATTACCATCATTATTAGTGTTGTTGTTGTACATTGATTAAAGCAGCAAGTAGTATACAATAAAACAAATACAATATATTTGTATTTCTATTGTAATACAGTAGAGCACATCCATATCTGTTCTTCGAGAAGTCACAAGAGATGCCAGGATCACAGTTCGAGCTTTCTTGTTTCCATGGAAATTTCAGAATTAAACAACAGCTGATATATACTGGGATACACTGCTCATACAAAACCATTAGTGCTTTCTATAAAAGTAAGATAGAAAATTATAAGTAATTGTATTTTTAGGAGGGGGGAGAATACTGCAAATGCACCCCATTCTCAGTCAGTGAATCACTGCCAGTGTTGGACAGGGACACCAGGGGCCCACCAAGAAAATTTAGACCAGGGGCCCACTCTCAGTACTATTATTCTTCCTCTCCTCACTCAACCTCTTTTCTCCTAGTCTCTTTTAGTTATACATACTATAACATATTATTCCATCTATTTAGCCTCTTGGTTCTCATAGAAACAGGGAATGGCCATGAATTAGACTTAATGTTTAGCAACAGAAGGGCCCACTGTCACCTGGGCCAACCGGGAGTTTTCCCGGTATCCCGGTGGGCCAGTCCATCACTGATCACTGCTGTGTCCTGGGTCCTGTCTAGTGGCAACTGTTTGCTCAACTGCTGCTAGTACTGTTAAGAGATTGGTTAATAATGTGTATTTTGATGCTTTAAACAAAAAGTGTGAAATCAAGGTATTACTATGATAGTCCATGTTATGACAATACATTTTTAAATGGCTGTTTACTGTAAGATTTATTACCTCCTTAAAATGGTTTGCATGTATGTTAACTAGGGATTTGATTGACGAGAAGATTCATTATCTAGAATTTTGTGACCTCTGTAGAAATATTGGCTAAACTGAATAGTGAATAAAGAGTGAATACAGTTGTTTATTATAAAATGGTAAAGTTATGACAATATATTATCCATTCATAACACATTATGCTGGTTCCTCTACACCAGACATCAGTGATGTGTAACGTTGCTCTTTTCAGTCATTAATAGCTGGTAAAATAATGGTGTACTATATATTGGACTCACAGGTCAGCATTAACACTGTAAAGCATTTGTTCTGTTTGTAGTATTATAAGTATTAATTCTGTGTTAAAACATTTGTGTCATATATTGTAGATTAGTAATCCACCAGATGGTATGGATTCCTTATGAGCTGTTACCTGCCAGGTCCAGTTTATAACAGGATAGGACATCTTTATGATACATAAATCTCACAAAATTAGAAATACATACACTTCATGGGACAAATATTATAATTAAAGAAAAAGAAAACAGATCACACTATCCATTATAAAATATGACAATATTTACCTACACATAAAAAGAAAAATACTGATGTGATTAGAATTTTTGTCATAACATCCACTACTCACATGAAAAATCCTGATGAATTCATATAAAACATGTAGGAGGCAAGAGCAGAGGGTCAACTATCAACCATATATATTTGTCAAGCAATGTATTGTGATATTGTTATGTCCATTAATAAAACCATGTATAAGAAATAAATGATGCTGTTTTCGGACTGTCTTATATAAAAACACATTCTATGAATTTGTGCCTCCATTTTGTGTTTTTTCCCAGGATATCATAAAGCATCACCACCTCTTTCTGGGATGTCTCACTAAGTGGTGAATTTATGGCTAGGTATGGAGGACATGCTTCAAAATGTGGTCATTGTCCATTCTCTTTGTTAAGCCAACTCAGCCTCCTCGCTTGATGTCCAGGCCTATAGGTAGCCCTGGTAGAGCTCCTACAGCTTTACATTTTTCCATAAGATAGTGAAGACAGCAGAGAAAATCATAGGTGTCTCTCTTCCTTCCATCACGGACTCACTGTTCACACTCTCCTCTCTCTCCTGCCATCTGGAAAAAAGGTACCGAAGCATTAGGGCCCTTACTACCAGACTGTGTAACAGTTTCTTCTGCCAAGCCATAAGGCTCATGAATACTCAGGGACCGGACAGATCTCTCTCTCACACACACTCCATCTGACCTTACTATATACCACTACATTACACAGCCACTGTACACCATTGTATAAATAAATAGCCATTGGATACAATTGTTCTCTATGAGCACATCTGCACTTTATCATATTCTTTATCATGTTTTTACTACTATCATATCACAATGATACACCCGTCATGTCTGACGTTTAGCATTATTTACTTAACATATTACATCTGCTGAGTGTGCACTGTATTGTCCTGGCACAAAGGAAGCTCTGTACTCAGCACCTAGCCTAAAGTATAGGGTACTGTAATGCCTCCCTTTCCTGATACTCTTTCCTTGGCATATCATGAATGATGTAATGAAAACGATCTATATACTGCAGTGCCAGGCACTAGCAATGCAACATAAAGTTGTATGTACTCCATTCTTGGAAAGGTGCTCCAAGGGACAGGTACGTTATGGGAATAATATGTTGATTGCACCTTGGATCACCATGATAAATGATCCCTATAGAATGGTACAACGCTATCGACAAAACAAACAGGTATCATAGAAAACGTGAAAAATGTCAAATGTGCTGAAAAATCACTCTCCCTTTTCAGGTTTAATCCTATCCATAGAAATTAGGATTTGAAAACACAATGCAGCATGCAAACTGCAAAAAGAGGCTGTGTCTTCTGTGTCTGCCGACTCTGCTCTCTACACAAAGCGCTGGATTATTAATCTGGCCCTCTATGCAAAGTGCACATTGCAAGTAAACAAGGATAAATGGGGGTTTCTTGCACCTCCCAGGGTTGTAAATGATCCCTACTGTGTTTGGTATTAATTCATGTGCCTATTGTACTGTGAAAATGCCCATAATCTGTAGTCTTTATTTTGACATGTCTGATTAAATTAAGGCACTTTTAAAAAAAAAACAGCTGACCTTATATATTTTGAACATACACTTTCCATCCTCTTTAAACCACCCTTTTATCACTGTTTCAGTGGAATGGAGGCGTAACAGTACTTCACCGGATTGCCCACACCATTTGTCTACGCACATATTTCTGAATATGTTTTATACCGTAGCTGTATAGCATTTTTGGTTATGGCAAATAGCATATTTTAAATGACGAAATATAAACTCGCTTGAACTATGAATTATTCAGTGAGGAAAATGTATTTTTAATTTAAACTAACATTTATAAAAAATGCACGGTGAAGGGCCTGCTCTCATTTTATATAAGGAATTAAATAAACTATAGCTGTTGTAAATCGTCCACTTGGTGCCACAATGATCCAACAAATTATTCAGTAGAAGTAATGTATTATTACTAAGTTAATACAAGCAATATACTGTGCTTGGAAAATTCATACCTATTAAAACTTTAAATGCTCTGTAGGGAGTAGAACAAAATTTGTGATAATATATAGCTGTTTTATCTTATCTTTATATATTTGATCTTTTTCTTTTTCTCTATTATCTGCTGTCTCTGTTCTTTTTATTTCGCACTTACAGATATCGTTTTATAGTGCTATTATTACTAAAGCAGCTACACACCAAAAATTTCACCTACTACCTGAAGATGGACGGTCACAGGAACTGCATTTCATCATCTGCACTCTAGTAAAAGTGTTAAAGAAATACTTTACCCTCAAAATGAATACTTAAAGGGATTGTTGAACTTTGAGATAACTTTTAGTATGATGTAGAGAGTAAAGTAATTTTTTGAATACTTCGACCATCGAATAGGATACTACGACTTCGAATTTACTTCGACTTTGATTCGAAGTAAAAATCATCATAGTCGACCATTCCATAATCAAAAAAACTTTGACTTCAATACTTTGCCAACTTAAACCTACCATTAGCCTATGTTAGCTCTATGGGGACCTTCCAGAGCAATTTTCTAAGTTTTTTATATTCGAAGGAAAATCGTACGATCGTACAATTAAATCGTTCGAATCGCACGATTCGAAGTACAATCAGAGTACGATCTTATGAGTATTTTCCACTTTGACCCTTGATAAATCTGTCCCTAACTGTAATTGCATCCTTTTATTACTCATCTTTCTATTAGGGCCCTTTCCTATTTGTATTCCTCTCTTATTCAAATCAATACATGGTTGCTAGGGAACATTTGGACCCTAGCAACCAGATTGCTGAAATTATAAACTGTGAGAGCTGTTGAATAAAAAGCTAAATAGCTCAAAAAACATAAATGATAAAACATGAAAACTAATCGCAAGTTGCCTCAAATATCACTCTCTACATCATACTAAAAGTGAACTCAACCCCTTTAACATTTGTTGGTGACGTTCAGGTTTTTCATTGTTTTATTTATTTATTTATTTATTTTCTATTGCCTTTATAACTGTGTAGTGTTATGGGTGTTAACATTGCTTGAGGAAGGGGCAGGAGCCCCGAAACGTTGCACATTTGTTTTGCCTGCACTGGTAAATGTGATTTGCTGCACAAAAAACTTGTGACTGGACTTCTTTGAAAGATATATATATATATATATATATATATATATATATATATATATATTTGGCCAGTATATATATATCTATATCTGGCCAGTCCTACTCTCAAATTGCATCTGATTTATTAAGAATTCTATTGCTTCATAGAGAATATATACATATAAATATATATACACACATATATATATATATATATATATATATATATATATATATATATATATATATATATATATATATATATATATATATATATATATATAATCCAAAAGTAACGATCAGCACTCACAGGGCTTAAAATAATAAATTTATTGTGCAAAAAGTGGACTGACGTTTCGGCCCGCACTAGGGCCTTTCTCAAAGTATCAAACTAACAGTGAAATTGCCTTAAATACACTTCCTGGCGGGAAAAGCAGCTGGAATGACATCACTGAAACAGTAACCCGCATTAAAGGTCAAATGATACTATATAATCCATACAATTAAAAAACCTAATGACATTTAAAAAACTCCATATTAATCAAGCATTTGATTACAAAACGTTAAAAACAAAGCATTCTATAGCACTATCTTTTGTCAAGCAACAATGTTGCAATTCCCCATACTGCATGTATCAATTAATTGCTGGTGCTATTTGAATGTAAAGTAAATGTAATTTAAAATGTAAATTGAATGCGGTGGTTCCCCCACTGTGATGGAAGTCGATCAACCACTGAAGTAAAGAACCTAGCAAAGCCTGCACCATCCACCTCATGGGTCGTACGAGTTGCACCCCCACGGCACAAAGCAGCAATCCCGGCATGCAGAGTGGTGATATGAAAAAAATTCTTACCTTACAGATATACCCGCCGGTATCCATGATCCTTTATATACAAAATAACATAGTGATGGCTGAGGCTGCGATGACCCCACGACAAAGAGGTATGAAAACATAGCCTGCAGGGGTGTGATACTGGGCTGCTGAATACAGACGAGCCCCTGGAGGTGGGAAATACACCTGAATGGAAGGGTGATTGTTTCGGGAGGAGTTTCCCAGGTGGGCTGCCGCCTTTGACGGCATTTTGCAGGGCTGGTCTCGTTTCCTTACAGAGGAGATCGGAGTAGATATCGCACGGGATATACTCCGATGGCGGGCCGGTAACAACCACAGTCCCAATGACTATTCCTGACCTGTATATGGATGCCACTTTCATAGAAAGGGTGGCTAACAATCGACGGCTGCTTATGAAGGACTGCACACCCCTTAGTACATTGGGAAATGAAGTCATTTGAAACATTGATTTTTTTATTTCTACTTTTTTGAATTTTTTATATTTTTTGTGGATTTTTTATTTTTTTCATGCATAATAATTTTGACCCAATTAGACATATATTTATATTCTGTACACTTTTGATATATATTTTATTGCTCTTTAACCACATAACTGTATTTATGGTGGACACATGTAATAGATCACTCACAGTTGATATTGAGACACTAGTATAAAAACACTATTATTTTATAGTATGGCTTTGGGAAACATTGGTGCACATATATGTTAGTTGTAATCACACACTAGTAGTTACACACCCAGGGGACTCAATGATGTGCAACATAAGCGTATGCCAGTTTTATTAACCATTCACATATATAGTAATAACTTCTAGTCAGAACAGAGGGACGATCTCTTATTAGACTTTGTGGGGGTATAGCAGCATTGTAAACTTCTTTGATTAAGTTTGGAAACAAAGGGTAAATTAATATACAGTTTTTTACAAATTCTTTAAAATGATGATCTTCCATAACAAATGTTTTGCATGGAGGATATAGCTTGACAGTGACTTATGGAGTATGTATGTTTATAGCTATAATCAGTATATGTATCGATAGGGCCTATTTATATTAACTTCTTCTCATACTTTACATTCAAATAGCACCAGCAATTAATTGATACATGCAGTATGGGGAATTGCAACATTGTTGCTTGACAAAAGATAGTGCTATAGAATGCTTTGTTTTTAACGTTTTGTAATCAAATGCTTGATTAATATGGAGTTTTTTAAATGTCATTAGGTTTTTTAATTGTATGGATTATATAGTATCATTTGACCTTTAATGCGGGTTACTGTTTCAGTGATGTCATTCCAGCTGCTTTTCCCGCCAGGAAGTGTATTTAAGGCAATTTCACTGTTAGTTTGATACTTTGAGAAAGGCCCTAGTGCGGGCCGAAACGTCAGTCCACTTTTTGCACAATAAATTTATTATTTTAAGCCCTGTGAGTGCTGATCGTTACTTTTGGATTGTATGCTGAATTTATGGACCGTGCACCCAGGCATTGTATACCGTTATTTCGTGAGTGCTGGCACCCTTTTGAGTATTGATATATATATATATATATATATATATATATATATATATATATATATATATATATATATATATATATATATATATATATATATATTATATGCAGCTTTGAAGGATTTAAAATATGTAAATGTTAAAAGGTCACCATGTCAACCATGATATAAAGGTTAAATATATTGCTCAGCTCCAGACCTTGTGGTTCAACAGAGATCAGATCTCAGAGATTTTTCATACCTCGACACATATGAAATAATTAACAGTTCAGTGATTGTGGTTAATATATGTTTCATATTCCTATAAATTTTAATATGATGGTCTTGTGTTCCTGTACCATTTATTTTGGATTTGTTGCCTTGCACAAATATTCAGCGACAAATAACAAATGTAACAAATGTTGATAATTTAAAAATATATATTTTACTATTTATTGAAAGTTCTTTATTTACAGATGTAGCAAGCTAAACTGTAGAATGGACCAGCAGGTGGTTAAGACAGTGTCCCTGTCACTGGATCATGCTGCCCATGGCAGGGTGCACTGTACCACAGACACAGGGACCAGCAGGCATGGGCAGGGGTGGTACATATCCTATACTGCACACTGGGTCACCCTGAAGAGTGCTGGGGAGGGTGTGAGCAGGGGCGTACCCTTCAGGCTAGAGGTGACTCCCTGTGGGGTAAAGGGTAAACCCCACACAACCACTTTCCCCTCCACCTCTATGGATGAGTAAACCCTGAAGTGTCCCCACAGCTATGCTTCATTGCAGCACAAATGTGGCTGTGCTGCAACTCCTCTGCCTGGGGGAGAGAAGTCATACTGCACTTGAGCTCCTGGCTGCCTTCCAGACTCAGGTTCAGCTGTCCACTCTCCACCCAGGCTGACTGATCCATCCTTGCTTTGTACATGTCGTCAACCTTGTGGTGCAGCT
Source organism: Xenopus petersii (assembly GCA_038501925.1). NCBI lineage: Eukaryota > Metazoa > Chordata > Amphibia > Anura > Pipidae > Xenopus > Xenopus petersii. The sequence goes on from CM076686.1 coordinate 92,463,909, forward strand.
ATTCCTGATGAGCTATCCAGGGTTGGGTGCCGTGTTGGAGAAGGAAGGTAGGGTAGGCATCCACTTTCATAGATCTCCCACTGCCAGCACATGGCATGTATGCAGGGGCATCTTCATCAGCCACCCCACCGGCTAATCTGTGACCTGCCAACACCCTGAAATTCAAAGCTTCACGTGGTGGAGTACCTTGTAGAGCAGTGCTGGGTGGAACACTGTGCCAGGGGTAATCAGGGGGCAAATTTGGGGTACTTTATTGCAGAGCAGTGGCAGCACTGCAGAATACTTGCCCCCTTTGAGCAGATCGCACATTTTGTTAGCAGGGACAATGTGTGTGTCAGTGACGTCATACCCCTGTTCATGCCCCATCCTCAAGCACACATTAGATGGCCTGCTAGAGGAGGGTGATGTGCCTGAGGAGGAGGAGGAGGAGAGGGTGTGCAGGCAGGCATGATAGGCGGGGAGGCAGGATGTGGAGGAAATACTACCCAATGTGAAGGATGAAGGAGAGGATGGCTGGGTGCCTGCAGAGCAGGGGGATCAGGGCACTGACCACCAACCCACCCCAGCTATTGTCCATGGCTGGAAGGGCACAGAGCAGAAGGAGGAAGAGGTAGATGCCCTGCTGCATCTGGAAGACAGTTAAAGGGATGGTTCACCTTTAAAGTAACTTTTATTATGTTATAGAATGACAAATTCTAAGCAACTTTTCATTTGGTTATCATTATTTATCTGTTATAGTTTTATATTTATTTGTCTTTTTCTTCTGATTCTTTGCAGCTTTCAAATGGGCGTTGCTGTCCCCTTCTAAAAAAACAAATGCCCTGTTAGGCTACAAATGTATTGTTATTGCTACTTTTTATTACTGAACCCTCTATTCAGACTCTCTCCTATTCATATTCCAGTCTCTCATTCAAATCAATGCATGGTTGCTAGGGTAATTTGGGCCCTAGTTACCAGATTGCTTAAAATGCAAATTGAAGAGCTGCCGAATAAAAAGCGAAATAACGCAAAAACCTTCAACAATAAAAAAATAAAACAAATTGTAAATTATCTCAGTATATCACTCTTAATATAATACTAAAAGTTATCTCAAAGGTGAACAACCACTTTAAGAAGAGGTTGGTCGAGGGCACCTCTTCTACATGGCTGCCTTTATGCATACTTGCCTCTGTAACGATCCCTGGATCTGTTTCATCAATGACCAGGAGGCCACTATGCTTGACCCACGGTACAAGGTAAAGATGGGGGAGTTCCTTTTACCCAGCTGCATTGTTGGCACATTTTCTCTGGTGGGGTCCTGTAAAGGGTCCCACTAGTGTTAAAATTCATCTTGATGGGCCTAGGTGTCACTTAAGTTGGATCCTACTCTCTACTTTGTTGGGAATGTATTCATACCAATAACGGTCCCTTAAAGAAATGCTCAAATATTTTAAAGCTAATGTCATCACATGCCTAGTGGTAATACTAATAAAGTCCTGTTGCCTCTAAGTGCTGTCTAGACACCTGTAATAATATTGGCAGTCTTTTCAATGTGTGCTTAGAAAAGGCTGTTGCTGATGTCTGTGGCTTATTGAGAGATGAAACTAGTAGTCAAGTCATGATGAGTGCTGCCTCTAAGTGTGCTTAGCCAAGTCCTGCTGAGTGCTTACTCTAAGTGCACTGTATCTAAGAGCATTTTAATATCTGCATTTAACAGTGAAAATGGGCAACAGTTCTGTTCTAGGTTATATTACAAGTTTTGGTATTATAAAGATGAGGGAAAGGAGCATCTCTTCAGAGAAGCTAGTTTGGCAGCGGCATTGAATAATTTAGTTGGTTTGTGGACTAACTCCTCATATATATTTTATAAGCATGGCCCTGTGATTTATTTAACATTTTATATTTCTGTTTGTTTAATTGGGTCTGTTATCATGAGGACAGGAGTTGTTTGAGTCTTCCTTTACATGATACAAGCTACAGTAATATTTTGCAAACAAGTTTGCTGTTTTACTATACACTGCAATCCTTTTTGCTTGCCATTTCCAAGGAATGGAATATATTTAATAGGAAAAAAACGGAACATTTTGAAAAGTACATAGTAACTTCTTTATAAAATGTCCCTATACAGGCAGCAGCAATCATATTAAACTGCTGATGTTTAATTTTACAAAGCAGTGTCATTATTGACCCATAAAAAGAAAAGGATGTTATAGTCATAGATATATGAACTCGTAGGGAAAAAACATCAATTACATGGCAGTCACAGCATGTTAAGCAATTTTCCAGCCCAAGATCTCTGCCATTTTCTCCTTGAATATTGCTGAGCAAGAACTAAAAAGCAGTTCAGAAATAACATTATTTCCTTTGTAAAAGCAATGGCTAACTTGCTTTGCTTCCTTACAAGTAATATAAAATCATGAGTAATGGTTTTAATGCATTTACATAGTCAGTTATGTGTACAAATCAGATATTTTACCAGCATACTTAAGGCTGTTTTTGCACAGATACAGTTTCTACAGTGTTTAGAAATTCCTATTTGCTACTGACTTTGTTCCATAATCAAACTACACATAGTTTTTTTCTTTGATAAACAGAATGTTTAAGAACAGTACTTAGCTAGAACAAGACATTCCTTGAACCAGGCTTAGTAAAAATTGATATATAGATTTGTAAAATGTAGGATGTAATGCAGTTGGAAAGCCCAGTCTCTTCTGCATCACACTGTAGTGATACCACTGTATCTCACTTATTCACCAATGAATTTAATTGTGGTCATTTTACTCATGGCGCTTGATGTTTTGATTTGTTTTTGCCCTGTATATTCTACATGGTTTTTGCTTAATGGTGGTCTATGCTGTTAAAATGGGTCCTTGTTTTCTCATCTCTCATGTATTTTGGGCTATAAATATACATTCCTGCATATTTTTTACTCCTGCTCTTGTTTCCAGTTTCATGTCCAGGAGACATTATTTCTTTTTAATCAGAATTCAGCAATCTGGCACAAAATGACATTGGAAATTGCTTCCTAGTATGTTATATAATCTCATCTTATATTTAATCAGCCTATTTTGTCGTAGTCCACAATTCCTTGTGTTGCAGGTCTTATTTTGTGCATTGTAGTTTGTTTCTGAAATGTCATAATTGTTTAATATTCACATAAAGGGCTAATTAAAACTAAAGTTGTATACTGATTATTCAAGTCATAAGCATATACTGATAATTACAATATTATTTCAAGCCATAGAAAGCCATGCAGCCTAGAACTGTGCTTTCTATCATTAGTACATGTACAGTAAACCAAGGACACTGCTCTAAAGTACCTTGTTAGCAACTGCCATCTGTACAGAACTGAAAATGTCTTAATAAACCGTCACCTCTCTCGCTAATATAGTTCTATTTTCCAATGACAGTCTTGAGATGCAAAGTCATTCCCCGCCATCACCACCTCCATAATACAGACTTAAGCCTACCCTTATCTTACACTATGAAGACTAAACACCACCTTTGGACTTAACGTCCATGGAATAGCTGCCAATTTCCAGTATTTCTGCAGGTAAAATGTTTGCAGTTTTGTTAATTTTTAGCAAAACAAAACGGGTCAGATTAATTTTACAGTACATCATAGGACTTTCAATAATTTAAGTTTTTGTTGAGTATTATTTACAGAACATGAAGATAGCAACCATTTGGCTGTTAACCAAGTGTTAACTCTTGTAGTAGTGATTGTTTGTTACCCTGCCTAATTTTAATACATTGAAAACATAATGAAATGGGAACATGAAAGATATGCCTGAGAATGTCAGAGTGGCAATTAAATAATTATTATTGTCTGAATTCTTGGGGGCTTCTTTGGGAAAGACACAGTCACTCATATCACATAATACATACAGGGGTGTATTTCTTAACATTGGAAATAAACATCATTAATTATGCTGTCAGTAGAAACCAATCAGATCTTTGCGTTTATTTTATAACTTGCAGGTGACTGTTCATATGTATCTAATTGCTGATTGGTTGCTATTTGCAACATCACATGTTTGCCTCCAATGTTAATGTTAATAAATACACCCATACTGTATATTTGAAAGCTTTTTTTTTTTAATTAACGGAAGTTACAAAATAGTTTAAGAAGACTTTAAGAAAAGTTTTTTATTTAAATTACTTTTATTTAAATTAAATGTGTGATATTCATGAAATCTTTTCAATATATTCAAGTCAGTTGGTTAATTCAAGGTGTCTAATTTTTAAATAGTGCACAGAAAATTCAATAGCGAATGTGTTTTACAAAGCAATGTTTGGTTATCAATAGTCCTGGAATATTCTATATGCAGAAATGATTGAATAATAATGTTAATTTTTTGAGTACCAATTTTAAATTTAACTGGGTTTATATTTTTCTATAAATCAATCGTAAGTATGATTCTTGTTAATTCCATTTAAAGGATTAAAGGATTTAAAGGATTAAAAAAACAAAGTTCTGGGCATGGCCAACCATGGTTGAAGACACACACTTATAATTATATTATAGTGACCCTTTTGTAGCCTGAGGGTTTATATCTTTCCCTAAATCAAGCATTTTTTGGATGATCATTGATTTGATTCTTATTTATTCCCCATAAAACTTCTTGTTTTTTTTTTCACCATTTAAAGGCTTAAAATAAAACAATGAGCTGGCACACACTTTCTAATGACCCTTCTGATGCCTGAAAAATAGATTGCAAAACATAGTTAGATTGGTCCCCTACTGACTCACCTAACCAACCTGGCTCACACCATGCAGTTGATAATTCCCTGGACAGATCCAAAGCAACCAACTAAGTCAGTACAATCTAAATTACAAATCACTATCACTCATGTAGTTTTGTGCAGCAATAATGGCTACCATCATGCAAAGAGCATTAACTGACCTAGGGGAATGAACTGATAACCTAGAAAACTACAGAGATGATGTAGCCCAATATCTGATAAATGCTGAGGCAGAATATGCATTTTTCAAAGAAGAAGTGACACAATTGTAAAATTTATGTGAAGACCAGGATAACAGATCAATGAAGCAAAATGTAAGAGTGAGACAGTGAAAGCAGGTATGGATATTATAATTAATGATGGGTGAGTTTATTTGGCAGGTGCGAATTAGCGGCAAATTTTGCTGGCATAAAAAAAATTTTGATGCCGGCGACAATTAATGGCTCCCATTGACTTTATTGTATGTCGGAACTTGTACTTACACTAAAATTTGAATATCAAAATTTCTCATGCACTGTCTCTTTAAAAATTAGACTTCAACCATTCGCCATCTAAAACCTGACAAATTGCTGTTTTAGCCTATGAGGAGCCTCCTAGAACGTACTTGGAGTCAATTTGTGGACTTTTTTTGGGAAAAACTTTGAATCAAATTTGATTGAATGCGCTATTCCTTCAATTTAAACTATTAGAATTTGGGCGAATATGGACCTATTCGATCAAAAATGGTCCTATTTGCCCCAAAAAAGCTTTGACTTAATTTTGGTTGGTCTTATAGAATTCGAATTTCGAAGTTTTTTCAATTCAAAATTCAACTGATGATAAATATGCCCCTAAGTCCACTAGAAAATCACATAAATATTAAATAAACCCAATAGAGTGGTTTTGCACCCCATAAAAATTAATAATATCTTAGTCTAAATTAAGTAGAAGGAATGGTTTTATTATTACAGAGAAAAAGGAAATCATTTTTAAAAATCTGGATTATTATTATCAATCTCCAATATATTTTAATTAAAAAATGTGTACTGTTTTTATAAGAATTTTTATTAAGAATTGACCTAAAGTTTAGAGAAAGATCTGGAGGTTCACTTGAAGATGTGACTATTGTACTGCAGATCTTTATTTGATAATAAAACTAGCAGGTATCTGATGATAATTCAAAGCTCTGAATTATGGAATGGCTGTCTCCCATAGACTCCATTTTATCCAAATATTCCAAATTTTTAAAAATGATTTCCTTTTTCTCTGTAATAATAAAACAGTAGCTTGTACTTGATCCCAACTAAGATATAAGTAATCCTTATTGGAAGCAAAACCAGCCTAGTGGGTTTATGTAATGTTTAAATGAATTTCTAGTAGACTTAAGGCATGAAGAACCAAATTACGGAAAGATCCATTATCCGGAAAACCCCAGGTCCCGAGCATTCTGGAGAACAGGTCCCATACCTGTATAATGTAATACATACTGAAATATTTACCCTATTAATATTGTAAGATTCTCCTATTTAATTGTATTATTTGTTGGTTACACAAAGATTAATGTTAACATTTTCGTGATCTACATGCATGGTTTGTAAAACTAAATTTGGTTTTCTCCTTTGAGAATGGAGAAATATTTGTAGTGAGGTATTTAAAACAATGAAGACATCTGTGTACAGCATGAATTGTAAGTTACCTCTGAATGAAATATTTTGCTGCAATGTAGATATGAGTCAACAACAAATCTTTGGCATCAAGGATAGACTATAAAATACATATAAAAAAGTCAGTGCAAGGAGTTGAAAGCAGTATGGCTTTTGTATACAGTTCAAAAAAAGAGCAATGCAAAGGTAGACATGTATCAGTATCCCCAAAGATATAAATCATAGCAATAAATAACAAAAACAAATTTATTAAAAAAACAAGTGCATAGTAAAAAAAAATATATAGCCAATAAAAACATTAAACAAACACATAAAAAAGTAATGTCTAATTTTGAAAATCTTTTTAGATGTTTAATCTATCTACCACAATAGATCAGACAACCAGACATTAAAACCATTGTAGAGTTTTAGTTGGCTTTAGTTAGTTAGTAAGAGCCATGACTCCAAAACTGGAAATGTGGAAATATGGGGAAGCAAACCATTTTTTTACTTAAGGTAAAATGCAATACAACGCAAAGTAAATGAAAATTCATAAATGCAGAATAAGAAAAAATTTAATTACTAAATGTAATATTAGCTATTAGACAATTTTTTACATTGCAATAGATAGCAATAAGAGGTTGTTTTTTACTCCCAATGCGAATTTCCAGTTGCGGCACTTTGAATTCTAAATCTATAATTTTAAAATGGTGTACCATGTTAGCCATTGAAAAAGTTTTGGCCTGATGAAGGGGCCTGTATGCTCAGAAAGCTTGCAATTGTTACTTATTCAGTTAGCCTATAAAGGGTATCACCAAACTTTACTTTACCAATGTGTAATAAATAGTAAGAAAAGGTTGTAGCACAAATATAATTATATACCTATTAGTTAATATTTGCCTTTAAAATATGTAAATAGGGATGTTTGGGCCCTATAATGCTGGATATGACCAATGATGCCACATGTGTTGTACTGCAAAAGATAAGCACCAATGCTTTTATTTGTGCAGTGCAGATCACAAGCTGTACACAAGATGAGATCTACTCAATCCATTTGTTAAACTGAGTTGATTTATGGCCCCTATACTTTTAATTGGATTTTAAGAAGTCAAAAGGGAATTGAAATATTCCATTCAGTCATGCATGACTTTTAGTCCGATACTGCAGGTAGAAAAATAAGCAATGAATTGAACTTGGATAATTTAATCTGGATAATTCTTCAAGCAACCATTCCTGCTTCTGATTGTGTGAAATAAAAAGCCAATTTATGCCAATGTAATATTAAGAAAATTTCATACAGTCTAGGATTAGAATAGATGTCTTGCTTATAGGTTCACAACGCCTGTATGGGGCCAGGTCTTATGAATGAAATTACACAATTATTATATTACAAAGAAGCAAGAATTCATTAAATGACTGCATGTACTGTATATGAAAGCTAAGAGAGTGTCTTTTGCTGTTTAATCTATTTAGAACACAGAAAGACTACAGGGGTCATTTACTTTTGCTCCACTGCAAGGGAAGGACCAGTAAAGAGTGTGATATCTGACTGATATATACTTTTTATTTGTTTTTTTGTGAGGGAATTGCTCATAGCAGCAGGTTAGGGTCAGGCAAAACAGTTCCACAGAAGAGATAGGAGACTCAGGTTGGCAACATAAGGTTCTCAGACTTTTGCTTGTGTTTTATTTTCACAAAAGTATACAGGAGCAAGTTCTGTGTTTGACCCCAGCAGTCATAAAACTATTTCTCTGTAAAGCTTTAATGTAAATGTTACTTTTTGATTAGTTGTCTGTTTATTCAGACTCACTTACATATATTAATATTTCAGTCTTACTATAATAAAACTTCAAATTGGAGCACTAAAAACAAAATAATTCATACACAACAAATAAAGAATGAGGACCTATTGTAGATTGTCTCAAAATTTGTCTCACTGTTAACATCACAGTAAAAGTTACCCTTTCATAGGCAATAAAAAATAACAGCTGTAGTCAGATGCAACAATTTCTGCCATTTTTTAAACATCTAAACCATGGTAAATAAGCTCTACTATTGAAACAGCTTTCAGTATGAACTGCTAGCTTAAAGATCCTTAAGGTGTACCAATGATGTTTCTCCCTTGTTGGTGCTGGTGTTGATGCTTCTTATGTAGAAGGACTTGTTTCTGAAATGGATTGGGAAAGAGCACAACCAGGAGCAAAAACAAGTATTTACAATAGCTCTGAAAGGCCTTAGATCTTACTCATCTGGTATGCTTACTATATTGGAAAAATCTGTACTCTTATTTTCATTTTTAAAAAAGTGAAAATTATAATTTTTCCCCTTTAATGTAGGTAAACAGTTATATGAATGTTCCACATTAGCTAATAATTCATTTTGAAGCAACTACCTTACAGAAAGATTAAAAATCATAGCAAATGCATATTTTCATACTAGGCAGTTACAGATAAAATGATCTGCACTGGTTGCTTCTCTTTTAAAATAAGTCATCTATCCGTTTCCACAATATTATGCCTGCGTCAGTGGAAATCTTCTGTTGATTTCTGTGCTGGAAAAATCATTAATGAAAATGAAGCTACACAAGGACACAAATGCTGTTCAGGAAGGCTTTACACTGCTCACTGTCATAATATTGGTTTAAAGCCTGACAGTGATGAAAAGGATAATATCAATTTCCAGGGTGAGGAAGAAATGGTTAAAAATGGTTTGCAGAAAGCTCTGATGGAAGTGGTAGTAAGGAAAAATACATTTAAGGAAACACATTGTCAACTTGTATATTCCTTCAGGAGCAAATGCATTGGGTGATTCAAACTATGAGATATTTACAGAACAATGTGCAAATATAAACTGGTTGTCAATCTAGAATCATTTAAGATTAGGCAAGGGAAAATATTTTGCTTTCTATATTATCAGCATCTGCTGGGTTCTACGTTGGAAGTGCATGCAGCTGTTGTTGTACTGGTGGTAGCATCACAAATATATGAAACTAGAAGCACGCATTCAACCAAAATGTAAAATTTCTGTTAGCCTTTTACTGGCACCAACTTATGGCCACAAGTCAAGTGTGCACAAGTAGCAACTTTGCTGGTGGTAACATTACCCACTGTGGCAGAAACAATATATAAGAGATATCCAACATCTGAGGCATGGATCTTTGCTGTCATAAGATTGTAATTTCTGGTCTATTCAGGAAATAAGAAATACCATTTTTACAATAATGCTTTGGTGAGCTTTTAGTTTAGTTTAGGGGGAGTTATAATGCATTTATGATACTTTACAAAAGCGGACTTTCTTCACTTTTTGCCATTTCACAGCTAAAATTGATTAAATGGTATCTAAACCACAAACTCTGTAAAGTAGATTACACAGGAAAATTTACCAGTGAGTATGCTGCTTACCAGCATTCTTCTTGCATGAAAAAAAGATGTATGTAACCCTATCATAACACCTCGGGCCTATTTATTAAATCTCAAATTTAGGAAGTTTGAACTTTTTGAGGAAAAAAATTACCCCATGGCTGCCATAAATCTGAATCTAAAAATACTCCATCTAAAACCTTGTTAAGGTCAAGTAGAATGGCAGATATCCCTGAAGTTGTTTCTTGACTTCATGACCTATGCTGGATAATCCAATAAAGTCTGAGATTGAGATACTTGAGAAAGGGCCATGCCCGAAACATGTTGTGTGATTTTTAGTCAATAATAAAATGTTTTAGCAGCATCTGCTCTATGAGTGCTCTCCTCTAACTGCTATTTCAAAGTCTGGGTTTTTGTCTAAGTCAAGTTTTTGCAGTGACAACTCAATAAAGTTGAGTTTTTGGAGCGCCAATCATTTGATTTTAATTGCCAATTTTATTGCAATGCTTTTTGGCTCCACTTTTTGAGAAGAATTATTGATAATTAGTCCAATTTGTGAATGGGAGTTTGATCGACTTTGTTTTAATAAAAAACTGAGATAAACTCGAGTTTTAGTAAAGAAACCCCCTTGTTCACTCTTTTAATTTTTCTCAATACAGGTCCTGAATCTCCTTTGCTATGTGAAAGGTACTGGAACTTTTTAATGCAGTGCCTCCACCTAGTGGGCACTGAGGAAGAACACCATAGGAAAATTCCACATGGAAAAAGTAAACACACAAGGTGCAGCAAACAAATACAACTTTATAACTTGAAAAGAGCAGTAAATATAAATACAATGCACACAATATAAACTCTGCATGGTGGTACTGATGTGGTACGTCCCAAGCCTGTCACAGTATTTTCCAAGCACAATCCCACACTCCACTCTGGGAGAAGTCACAATTCCTTCCAAGGAGCTCTTAATATTACCCCAGGTAGTTCTACCTATCCCAAAGTACCTCTCTCTTTGGACAAGGCAGTAACTCCCATGTAGCAGACACATGGGCAACACCTGTCCTCACACAGGGGACCACACACTGGATAAGATATCCACAATGTCTCCAGACATATCAAAATTCAGACTGAGCTCCAAGCTCTCCAGCTGAGCACACAAAGCCTCTTTATTTATCTTCAGGCTGAGATCCCAACACTCATCTGAAGTGCAAGCACACCAAAGCTTCTTTCTCTGAAATTCATCACTAGGCAGCTCCTTTATATTTCTCTGCTTCCTCTGAGCTCCAGACATCGCTCTAGTCAAACTTCACACAATTCTTGGGGTCATGGTATCCCTGAGCCCACCACGGGTGTAAATGGCCCTCTAATATCTTTTCTTTTTTTATGTTTCTTCTTTTTCACTTCACCTTTGCACTTAAGCATAGGTTACTGGATTCAAATATAGTGTAAAGCTGAATTTTTACTTTATAAAGCAGTTTAGAGAGGAAGTGAACGTGAATTATATATCCTTATAAGTGGAACTTTATGTTCTTAGAGTAAGTCACATACACATATAGACAGAGAACATATAGACAGGGAATCAGCAGCCACAAAGGATCATTGCTAATACAATGCAAAACCCTGCAATTAATTATCTTGCAAAGTAGACCATAACAAATCACTATAAATGCTGTATGTCAGCAGTAATTACATCAGTAGCTAACACAAGTTTGTAAGGCTGACAGTGTTCTATCGTGGCTGGTTGACAACCCCACCACTCACTATATTTCAAATGTAGAGCTGTTGCAAGTTCACATACACTAAATAAATGGGATAACCAGAACTGCAGAAATTAGCTAAATCTCACCTTGTGTAATTTCATTCACTTCTACCACAAATCTACCCTAGTTAGTTATCCAAACAGAGAATGTGTGTTCTAAGTGGTTGCTGACATATATATGAACCATAAAACCATGGTAACAGATATTATGCATACAATAAAATCATTTCAAATTCAGCAACTTTCTCTAAGGCCATTGGTACAACTATGCAATGAGTTGCTCAGCCACTCTTTGTGCTATGTGCTAGGGTGTGTTGTACACTGCAAACACAGACATTGGTTGGGTTGTCTTTTATGCTATAGGTGCACCTTTATACAGTATATGGTTACTGAATAACACAATATAAGAATGGTGGTTTTTGTCTAGGGTTGTAATTTTCAGACAAGAGCACAGGAGTTGAAGAGCATATTTTTCCAAATAACCCATAGGGCTTAAATATTAAACTATTAAATAGGATGCATTTCTAAATGAATTTATTCTTGTGACTGTTGATCATGCAAATGGTAATATTTTAAGTTTCAAGATGGAGTTAAACATTATGGTTGTTGTTTTATTAAGGTTCTTAGGTTGAAGAGCATTTTTTAAAACTGTTCTTGGTGAAATGGAAAGTAATTGCACTTCACTTCAATGACTATTATAAACATAAAGAAATCAATAGGTGAGAAAAATCATAGTATCAAGTTGCAGAAGGAGACATTTGAACACACCTAGTTTATCTAATTCATCCTATTTTGTATTAAGAAAATTAACTCTCTTTAATTGTTTAGTGATGGTAGCTCTGGACATTTTGCCTGTCAATGTAGACATCTAATCCTACTTAAAGTAATTAAGGGATTTGCCACCACAATATCACCTTGTCTTAATTCAAGAGCAATCCGACATCCCATTATTGTTTGCCCAACCTGCAGTCTTTAGTGAAATGCAATCATGATCATTAACAGAAAACATATTTACAATGCAAAAATAATGTTTCCTTTGCTTGTATGTTTTACAAGCAGGCAAACATATTTAGTCATTTATCTGCTAGCGAAAACATTTGTATAATTTCATTAATATGCACTTTTTATTTTAGGTAGTCTAGGAAAGATGCATTTATATCCTGTAATAACTATAATACTCCATCGCTAGTGTAGGAGAGCATTTTGAGCATACTGATCATAATATAATCTCCTTTGAGATTATGTTGCAGAAGAAGACAACTCTAGAAGGGAGTAACTAAAACACTACATTTTAGATAGAGTTTGGCAGTATAAGGGCATCTCTACAACATATTAACTGGGAGAAAACGTTTCACAGGGTTAAACACAGAAGGAAAATGGAATGTCTTTACATTGTGGCTACAAAGATAAACATGTCAGTATATTCCATTTGTAAGCAAGGAATGGCAATGCAAAGCAAAACCAGCATGGTTTAATTGAAAGGTTAGCATTGTGGTTAACAAATGAAAACTATCAAACATCCTAATAAGACAATTGGCAGCTATGAGCTGGTGAACTTCTGTAAAAGTCAATAGGATCTTTATATTTAAAATTAAAGCTATTTTAAAAATTGAGTTTCAGAGAAAAAAAATATTTTGCAAATGAATACTAAAATGTGGTTTAAGTATGGTTTTTTGCATGACAAAAGCAAGAAATCAAGGTTTTCCAAATTTGGGCATTAGATACAGAAACACACAGAAGGTTACTGAGCAAGAAATATTGGCTTGAAACATAATATTTGTACTTGGATAGAGAACTGGCTGAATGATAGATTATAAAGAATGGATGTAAATGGAACACTCCCTAATTGATCCAGTTTTGTTACATAGTTACATAGTTAAATTGGGTTGAAAAAAGACAAAGTCCATCAAGTTCAACCCCTCCAAATGAAAACCCAGCATCCATACATACACCCCTCTCTACTTTTAATTAAATTCTATATACCCATACCCATACTAACTATAGAGCTTAGTATCACAATAGCCTTTGATATTATGTCTGTCCAAAAAATCATCCAAGCCATTCTTAAAGGCATTAACTGAATCAGCCATCACAACATCACCCGGCAGTGCATTCCACAACCTCACTGTCCTGACTGTGAAGAACCCCCTACGTTGCTTCAAATGAAAGTTCTTTTCTTCTAGTCTAAAGGGGTGGCCTCTGGTACGGTGATCCACTTTATGGGTAAAAAGGTCCCCTGCCATTTGTCTATAATGTCCTCTAATGCACTTGTAAAGTGTAATCATGTCCCCTCGCAAGCGCCTTTTTTCCAGAGAAAACAACCCCAACCTTGACAGTCTACCCTCATAATATAAATTGTGTATAACCATAAGTTTTATGAAGAAAATTGTTGCTTGTGGAGAAATTTGATTAAATCAGAAAACTGGCCAGCAAAATGGCAAATAAGATTAAGGGACAGATTTACTAAGCTCGAGTGAATAGTTAGAATGAAAAAAAATTCGAATTTCGAAGTAATTTTTGGGGTACTTCGACCATCGAATTGGTCAAATTTGATCAAATTCGATTGAATTGAATGATTCGAAGTAAAATACATTCGACCATTCGATAATCGAAGTCTCTGTCTCTTTAAAAAAACTTTGACTTCATACTTCGCCAAATTAAAGCTACCGAAGTCCAATGTTAGCCTATGGGGACCTTCCCAAGCACTTTTCTAAGTTTGTTTTGATCGAACAAAAATCCTTTGAACAATTGCTTAAAATCGTTCGAATCTTTCGCTTTGAACGATTCCATCGTTCCATCGAACAATTTTTATTCAATCATTCAAACGAAGCTTTTGCACTAAAATCCTTTGAATTCGATATTCGAATTCGAAGGATTTTACTTGGAGGGTTGTATTCGAGGGTTTTTTAACCCTCAAAATTCCACCCTTGAGAAATCTGCACCTAAGTGTTGATAAATGCAAAGTTATGCACTATGGTGGGGGGATCATTCAACACTTAGAAATGATCAAAGGATAAGGGACCACCCATTTAGTGCATTTGCTCAATTATTGAAGTGTTTGGATCCCTTTGTTAAAGATTTTGGTGGTCACCTGTTAATCCTCTAAGGGTTTGGTTGCAGTCACCCATAGACTTTTATTGAGATAGCTACTCTGAAAGAACATATGCCAGCATATTTAATGGTTACTCCAGAATAGTCACCTTGATTCTTTATGAAGAATGTTTAGAGCATACAGAGCCCAGATTATGTTTGCATGGGAATGTATCTGTTTTTATACAGTACTTTGGTCCAATGGCAAAGAAACCTTCCGTATACTGGTTTACAATTCTAGACAATTCTAAGCATCTACTTTTCATCCATTACCGAAAAAATCAGTGGTCACAAGCAAAAGTAACTTGTGTCTTGCCACGGCTGCATCTATTGTTAGCACTGATGCACCTAGAATACCTATGCAATTTTTGCAATTGTGACAGGAACAGTGCTCAGAGGTATATGTTGGGCAGCTCTGTGCTTTACACCCACATTTGTTTTACTGTCCTTGCACACAAAATATTACCAATTTGTGACTGGTCTTAATATAACACCTGCTAAAGTATAGCAAACACCCAGTGTTTCCAATGGGAGGGAACTACCCAGTTAATTATTAACCCAGGGACATTATTACAAATTATAACAGAACAATACTTAATTTTTCTTCTTTGCTAAATTAAATTATCTGCCATTACAGCTGTCATCTGAATTATTTTCTTTAAATTAGAAATTTGGCATATTACTATGACAGTTATTACTGCTAGTTTCTCTGCTTTACATTTTTTTCGTCTTCGTCTCAGTGATGAGTGCCACAAAGCTTTTGATACTTTCTGCTGCTGAACTCATTATGTCATAGCACAGTTGATATTTCACACTAGAATGCTAACTGCAATTCAAGGACAAGTCATCTGATCAAAGGGTATTGCAAATCTTTCAAGTGGATGACCGATGGAAATGGAAAGTGTTATTTATAAAAATGACCACTGCAGATTTTTCTGAGTCATTTCACTATTAGTCGCTCACCTTTTTATATACCCCGCAATTCCCTCACTTGTTGCTGTCAACAAAATGGCTGGGTGTAGAGCAAGTTTTCTGTAGTAAAAAAAATATATTGCATGCCAATGTTTTCCTACAGATGACATATGATAGTTTCAAACAAATTTTTGGGAAAAGGGAAAACACAATAAGATATTAGTGAAGTACTCAACCTCTTCATCTATCTGTTAATTTTTCTGTTTTAATTGGTAATTTTTATAAAGTATAAGAGAGATGATAGATAAATAAAGCTACTGTTACTGTATGTTCTTATGTTCTCAACTGGTCAAGAAGTATTTACAGAGTACTGAAGGGTAGGATGCCCCAATAAAATTTGCATTCCACATTTTGTATTTAGTTCTTTAGCTAGGGAAGACTGTGAGTGTAATGTATAGGTGCACTTTAAAATCATAAATACAACAACGCTGGGTTGTAGGAGCACTGGCTAAGTAAAATATACAAATGCAATGAAAGTGCAACTGATCTGGCCAAATTAGTCAAAAACATACAAAGGAGAGGAGATTGAGCAATGTTGATTTCCCAGTCCCCTGTTTCACTAGTAAATTGGTTTATTTGCAGTTGCTTATACTTTCAAGAACAGGGACTTTGGTTACAAAATGAAGATAAAAGTGATTTATCAATTTAATGCTCATAATTGTGAAAGTACAGGTATGGCATCAGTTACCAGGAAACCCATTATCCTGAAAGCTTTGAATAACGGAAAGGCCGACTCCCAAAGACTCTATTTTATTCAAATAATTCACATATTTAAAAATGATGTTCTTTTTCTCTGTAATAATAAAACAGTACCTTGTGCTTGATCAAAATGAAGATATAATTAATCCTTATTGGAAACAAAACAAGTCTGTTGGGTTTATTTAATGCTCATATGATTTTGTAGCAGACTTAAGGTATGACAATCCAAAATAAATAAAGATCAATTGTCCAGAAATCCTTCAGTCCCAAGCATTCTGGATAATGGGCCCAATATCTGTATAAGCACTTGCATGTATACTTAATTACTAGTGGAACATGGTACCAGGAAATGTGCATTGATCAATCCTCTCTCATTTATTTACACTTTAAATCATCTTATAACTGCCATTAAATACATTTAAATTAGTAAATGTGTCTTTCTTGGAATTCTGTAGTTTCAGAATCAATGATTAGTCGTTTGAATCCATAATGTTAGTAACTCAAACTTATAACATGTCAGCATCTAATGGTCTACCCATAATCTCATATAGCATAGATCTGTAACAGTACTCAAATATACTCTAATATAGCTCTTGTTTCTAAAGATGAAGCAAACCTAGGGCATAATATGAGCTGTGCGAAGGAGGGGAGATCTAAAAGTGCTTCATTTTTGGTATCTGAAGTATAGCCAAAAGTTTCTATTTTTAGTCACAATAAATGTTTTTTTTATGAGAGTGTTTTATCTATGCAGAGATACAGCTATGAAGAAATACATTGGATATATGCATTGAATGCTATTAGTATATTTTGCTTATAATAAAGGCCTGGGTTACCACCTTACAGTTACAGCTGGCATCATGAGTTGCTTCTAATCAATGTGATACTGAATGGTCTCTTAATGGTACAGGGTAACTGTCTGGAGATAGGATACACCTGGTAGCTGTTTGTTTTGTTTCAGCAAGTAAAGAATGAAAAAATAAAAAAAGAATATCAATAGCATAAAATATGAAGGATAAAAATGTGTATGTTAAATACTGTAGCTAAAGTCAATATCATAAAGGGACCATTGGGTATAAATTATATTGTGCTCAGCTATTTTGCCAGTAGGTAAAGCATAGCAATCCTTCATTTAATTGATACTCAAGATGAAACACAATCAATCAGAATCTTTTGCTACACAATGCTTCAGTAAGGGTTGTGGTTAACCCTGCATTCATTACTATTTTATTTAAGAAAACTAAAACTGAGAGCAATGCTAACACCAAGGGGCAGATTTATCAATGGGCGAGATGAATTTTCGAATAAAAAAGAAAAATCTAATTCCGAGCTATTTTTTGTGTACTTTGGCTAGGGAATAGTCTAAATTCAATTTGAATTGGAAAAAAAATTGAAAATTTGAATATTGAAATTTATCATGTACTGTCTCTTTAAAAATTCGACTTTGACCATTCGCCATCTAAAACCTGCCGAATTGCTGTTTTAGCCTATGGGGAACCTCCTAGAACCTAATTGGAGTCAATTGGTGGACTTTAAAAAAGCAAAGTTTTTTGGGGAAAAACTTGAAACAAAATTCAACTCGACCTTTGATAAATCTGCCATCTAAACAAAAGAAAACCACCAGTAACCCCCTTCACTAACTTAATGGATCCTCAAATTTGAACATATTAGACAAATAAATGAGGAAGTTAAAAGCCTTGGTGGACGAAAATGAAGGAATTGAAAGAACAGGATCATATATATATATTAGTACGTAGCGTATCGGGTGGTGGGCAGAGGGAGGAAAAGGGGAAAAAAAGTGTAACAATATATATTGTAGTGAGTTTCTCAGAGTTGAAGTTCCACAACTTCACACACTCTCCAACCTTATTTCCCTTTATTTTATTTGTTTATAACTTCACCACGTGTCAGTTCTAGGTGGATACTCACAATGTATATACAATGCAATGTGTATAATATATATATAATTAGATAGATAATTCAATTTGGCCAAATTCCAAACCACTTTTATTTTTGTTAATGCATCCTTACTACACACATTATTAGAAAAGTAATAAATCATTTCTAAAGACTGAACAGCATATGTTCAGCAGACAGGTTTTCCGTCTGTTTGACCGAAGCTCCACACCTGAAAGGCATAACTGTGCAAATCCCTTGTTATTATTAGAAACCAGAGCTCTAAAGATGCACATTTTTTTTTAGACATTCAAGATGTACCAAGAACTGTATGTTCAGGTGGAAAGTCCTAAACAGGAACATCTGAACATTCGGTACTTATTACTTCTTATCCATAATAATATGCATGCTCAATGTTATTGAGCAATTCTATATCTCTGCCATCCATACTAAAGTGTTGCATTGTTTACGCTTCTCATACATGTGCATGTATGTTAAGTTGACTGAAAAGGTTTTCTGATAATGTGACTCAAGACAAAATAGTGTAACTTTATATTCTTCTCTGCATGGCTGGCTGTTTTCCAAGCTGGCATGCTGACTGCAGCATAAAGCCACACTTCTTCTTTATTAAAATGTCAAATGCTATTCAGCTGTAAATTTCCTTAAGCTGCACAAAAGGGCTGCACTAAACCACAAGACTATTGTTTTTCTAATGTTCTGATGAAGCATTTTGAGCATGAAATACCATCAAGGGAGATAATACAACCATGATAAATGGAATGCATTTGTTTATAACAAGAAAAACTTAGTACTATTATTTCTGTCTGCTCCAAAATTCATCCTGCCAAAATCAATACACTTTTAATGCAAATGTGCCATAAATACCGAAAGAGAATAGTTGTGTAATGCCGTTGTGTAGTGTGTTATTAGTAATTCCAGCAGATCTGTAGATCAGAGTTGTGCGTCTTGCTGTTCTCAATTTGTCTAACTATAAATGCCTGTGATTGGGTGAGAGTGATGGGAATTGTATGACACACAGCCTCAAGTCTGTTCTGATGTCGTTCTTTGTGGTTAAAACTGTAGTTTAAATTATTTGAGTTTTAGCATCATAGACCTATTTATCTCTTAAACAAGATTTAGAAACACTAGCTACTCCCTCCTTTGTCTTTTTTTTCCAGAGGTCGTGTCCCTTTTTGGATGAATACACAAAAATGGACATCTGTACACTGATATTGATGCCAGCTGGGCAAATGTTGGCAGGAGAAGGAGATTTATTTTATTTCTTCAAAGTCTTCAGAGATGTATAGCTGATTTGCCATATTAAGAATAAAGTAACAAACACTGGCCTGGAGAAAACTAACCTTTGAATAATTGGCAATTGATATGTGTGAAACATCTGCTCTAGTCACACAGCATGATTAATTGAATATTCTTATGGAATCTGTTTTCCAGTCTGTCAAATATTCTACCTCTAACATATTGTAAAATAATCATAATAAGTATTAACAAAATGATTTGCCCACCAGCAGACTTGCAATGAATAAACTACCAAATATTAATATTCAGTGTACTATGGTATGTATGTAATTTTCACGCAACAGTTATGGACATATGTTAAGATCAGTCACTTCCAGATATTACACTGAAATCAAACATGAGCTGGGAAGACATACAGCTAATTGGTTGTTTTGTGCTGAAAAACTGTGTTCAATGCTTCCAGCTGCAGTTGCAGGAAGAAAGAATATAGAGCCAGATTTACATAGGCCTGGTGAAATTCTCATCAAAGGACTCTTGTGAATTTTTATGGAGCCTCTGCCTTGGAGAAGTGTGGAAAAGCAATATAATACAATCAGTGGCGAAACTGGATATTACTGGGCCGCTTCCTTTGTAGTTACGCCCCTGCTGTTGATGCTGGATTTCAGGATTTTCTAGCATACCTTGATTATATGTTGTAATATGCTGGGGTGTGTAGTCGGGCAGCAATTGAGTACAGTGCAGTTGATTAAATAGTGTTTAGATACCCCTTAAAGGAGTCTCCCACCCAAAATTGCTTAATGAAAGAAAATGTCATTTTGAGCAATTGGCAGTATATCTTCCCTCCTCTTGTTTCATTTCAGTGTAATATCATGAAGTCATTCTCATTGGTGAATTCTCTTGCATCTTTAATTAAGTTTTTGGTCACCTACTTTTGAAAACTAGGGGGCACAGTGGTGCATTTTCTATGGATTTTTTGTATGCTGCAGGTAACATAATGACCCATGCTCAGTTGTTGCTGGACTACAAATCCCAGTACAGGTATGGGATCCGTTATCCAGAAACCAGTTATCCAGAAAGTTCCGAATTATGGAAAGGCTGTCTCCCATAGACTCCATTATAATCAAATCCAAAATTTTAAAAATAATTTCTTTTTCCTCTGTAATAATAAAACAGTAGCTTGTACTTGATCCCAACTAAGATATAATTAATCCTTATTGGAAGTAAAACCAGCCTATTGGGTTTATTTAATGTTTACATGATTTTCTAGTAGACTTAAGGTATGAAAATCCAAATTACGAAAAGACCCATTATCCAGAAAGCCCCAGGTCCCGATGATTCTTGATAATAGGTCCAATACCTGTATACGTTATATTATCAAGGTTTAAATCATACTGGGGCTTTTGTCAAGCAACACATTTTTAAAGCTATTCTTGAGCCATGTTGCTCAGTAGAACTTTCCCCCATTCAGTGGTTACATTGAAATGCTAAATAATCCTTAAAATACTATTTTATTTGTCCATGCAGTTGAACTTTTGCAAGCACTTAACAAAAATGCTATTTCTCCTAAATTAATTCAATTAATGGTATACATATTAAAAGCTTAATAAATATGCTCTCACGTCTTATTTTTGCATTTAAAAGAAAACTAAAGCTTAACAAAGAAGTTGAAAAGAAATGTTGTACATTAAGTTTTGGGGTTCTATATCAGCCCAAGGAAACCACACCCCCATGCTCTACTTTAAGAGTAGTCAAAGCACTCAAGAATTTGCTCTTAGCACACTTAGGCACTACCCCTTGCACTCACATTATGGAGCACATAGATATACAACACTTTCTGTATTCAGTGCTGCATCAATCAGCAGCATCTCAAACATAAAACTTAGGAGATGGGTGGCACATGGTCACCTACTTGTACACTTGTCAGGGACCACATTGCATTTGTGTTTGCCAATGTTGCACTTTACTTGCACTGGATTTTTAATACACATTGTAGAAGTATGTTTGGGATTTTAATGGTCACTTTTAATGGTCAACTAATGTTCTAAGCAAGACAGCAGCTCACAATGGGCCTCATTTATAAACACTGGGCACATTTTTAATAAAAATCAGGACTTCTTGCTTTTAACATCAAGATTGAAACAGTTTAAAAAAAATGCTATATGCTGTAAAAGGACATGAGCATATTTATGCTCTTGGCTGCCAGGCATTCAAAGGCACCAGTTGCATCCACACTATTAAAATCTGTTGTAATAATACTAGCAATAGTGATGATTATTTAATGCTCTGCAGTGTTTGCATAATAAAGGAAGCAGTGTGGGAGATCAAATATTAATGCATGTGTCTTAAATTAATAAATGCACAGCTATATCAACATTCAGAAGCAGTTATGCTTTACAGACGTTAATTTTAATGTTTTACATGTAATGTTACCTTACGTAACAAACATTTAGAATCCTTAAATCTGTAAAAAAAAAAAAAAATAAATTTACTAAGAGTGCAATTATGCTGTTAAAATGTAAAGCATGCAAATTAGAGCATGTCAAAGACAAATACTGACATATACAATACATAGAGCTCAAAGATAAACTTGTGTTATTATGGCATTTATAAT
Organism: Xenopus petersii; assembly: GCA_038501925.1. Taxonomy (NCBI): domain Eukaryota; kingdom Metazoa; phylum Chordata; class Amphibia; order Anura; family Pipidae; genus Xenopus; species Xenopus petersii. The sequence continues at coordinate 92,485,890 of CM076686.1, forward strand.
CTATGCAAAAATGCAATATTTAGGCAATGAATAATTTATTGCACACACACAAGATAATTATTAACAAATAGAAATTATTAAGGACATTTTTACAGACCTGAAATATATGCAGTATATGTAGTTTACTAAATGCAGTATGATCTATTCATGAGTTCATTAACATGGAGGCAAAGTGAGAAACAAATCTCTTCTACTAAAGCTCTTTATTTAGTTGGTTGATTGGAAGTCTGTGTAGCAGGATTTTGGTTTATTATTTACTGCGCTAATAATCCTTTTGCAGTTAATATGGAGGTAGCGTGTAACCGTACACCTAAATCTTTAACTATATTTACAAGTTGAATACATTAATTTTATATTGAAAATATACCTATCTGCCATCGCCCACATTATGGACTCCCTCTGCTCAAACCCACAAATACCGCTAACCTTTCCAACCATATGCAAATTCCCACTCTCCCTTCTGCTTATCTGCCCTTCTCCTGTGCTCTTCTTAATACTCACTCTGTTATTAACAAATCCACTTTAATTCATTATATCTTCTGCTCTAAGTCTCTTCAGCTCCTTGTCCTAACTGAGACCTGGCTCTCTCAGAATGACAATGCTATTGAGGCAGCTCTCTCTTATTGCGGTCTCTGCTTCTCTCATACCCCCCACACTACTGCCCGTGGGGGAGGAGTAGGCTTTCTGCTCTCCCCTCATTGCCGCTTTAAATTAATCTCTACATGTCCTTCCTTCTTGTTTCTTCTTTTGAGGAGCATGCAGTCCAACTGTTATATTCTCTCGCTGCATGGGTAGCTGTTACAGACCTTTACAGACCTTCTTCTGCTAAATCTCCTGCTATGTTTCTCTTTGACTTTAAACTTGGCTTTTTTCCTATGCTCTAACAGCCCTGAAATAATTCTGGGTGACTTCAATTGTCACATGATGACCCCTCCCAATCCTGGCCATTATGTTTTCTCTATTTAACCACCTCCTTTGATCTCCAGCAGTGGACAAATAGACTTACCTATAAGGATGGTCACTTCCTAGATCTGGTCTTTACCAAAAAACTAAAATTTTCTGCATTTAATATTAATCCTTTTTCTCTCTGATCACCATCTTATCTCATTTTCTATCATGCACATCCCCCCCTCTGCTAACCCTCAACCAAAAATTCTGGTTTGTAATGCCCACGGTTTCAAAATAATTTTTGCCTGTACAGTACGTTAGCCTCTCATCCACTCTCATTCAGACTGTAAGCTCTATGGGGCAGGGACCTCCTTTTCACTATGTCTCTTACCACATAGCACTTAAGCTCTTTCTCATGATATGATTCTGTATATATTTATTATGTGATTTGCCTTCCCCGTGTATACTTTTCATATATATTATACTTTTCTTACTGTACAGCACTACGGCTCCTTAATAGCGCTGACCAACATCATCTGACGCATTTCGGGAGTAACTCCCTTAATCACAATGATTAAGGGATTTACTCCCGAAACTCGTCAGGTAATGTTGGTCATTGACCTGTCGGAATAAAACCCCCTTTTTAACTTACCGGAGTGCCGCCTTTTCATCCTTTGAGCAATTACAATCTTTAATGCCTACTTCAGTTATATTAACCCAACTAACAATCTTCATTGGAATTATGGTGTGGCATCCTGCCTGGAGTTGAACCAGGAACCTGTTTTTTCTGTACTGTTCTATGTGAGCAGACAGCTAAGGTCCTGGTTCACTCCTATTGCTATCCTTATAATTGCACATAGTCATGGCTTATTTCACCTGATCTCTGTAAGCCATTAGTCTGACTGTAATACCCCCTACTCTGTACTCACTCATTGACCAACATAGGTCTATTTACTTGGTTTGATTTGTGTCTGATTATCTGTTCTTGACCCTTGTCTGTTTTTGACCTTTGATTTATCACTGCCTGAACTGAGCCTTGCCTGATATTCACCACTCTACTGGATCCCAACTCTGTATTGTGTTACAGATCGATCTTGACCCTGGCCTGTTTATCCTGACTTCCCTCCTGGATCCTCCTCCTGTACTGCACTCTCTGATTGGTACTGACTTGGCCTGTTCCACAACTTCGGTCTCTGTTCCCAATCCTTCCTTCCTTCATGTTATTTATATAAAAACATTTGTACATTTTTACTTCTGGCCTTTAAGTTAGAGACTTTGTGGAGTGCAAGCCATACGCTACCATGGTATTCCGCTCCATCTGGCTGATGGAGCATTTGCACTGTTAGAATAATACATTTACAAACAATTGTTTAATTGTATACAAACAATGCTTACTTCATGGCCTTCTCGCTTTCCCCACACCCTAATATAAGTATAAAGAACCCAGTAAAAGATGGACAACATATGTGGATCACTTTTATAAACTAAGACTAGCAAGATATTTGAGAAATGATACCCCAATTACAATAATACCACTTGTACAAGAGACAGTGTTTAGTATGATATTATTCTGGGCATAAAATACAGTTGCATCATTTTGGGGCACTGTGAACTGTGGTGCAATTTGATTCAACAGTACAATTTTAATGACAGCTTTAAACATTCAATGATAGCATCAACATTCCATTAGAGTACTGATCCTGGCATCTGAAAAGGGACCATACTCTCAGTAACTCTGATCAATGATATAATTGAAATTTAAACAGACCAGCTATAAATTCTAAAATATGGTGTAATTTCTTAATATAGTTCACTTATGTACCAGTTGGTGGTCCCTTGACATGGCATGTGTCCTTGCACCCTCGTATGTGTATTTTAAAATCTATAGATTTCTTTCAGAGTTGACATTATGTCCAACAGGCAATTATTAAACTTTAAGAAATTATATATGTTACAATATACTACTTAATATCTTTTTTTCTTTTCTTTTTTTTTTGCAATGAACCCTGACACATAAAAGACCCAAATGACCATGAAATGATCTACTGGCAAAATACAATTAAATTTTATACTATTATTCTCAGACATTCTCGATGAAAGTTCTAAGAAATAATCATTTGGTAATTACTCAAATTATTGCAATCATAGAAGTTAATTAAGCTTGTCACATACAGAAACGTTTTAATATAAATGCTAAAATATTATGTAATAATAAAAAGAAAAGCACTCACAAAAAGTACATGATAATAAATTAAGGAAAATTATTTCAGAACAATAGAAGGAATATTGGCATATAGTTATGAGTTTTCAGTTGCCTTTTTACTATCTACTTGATAGGTTACGAAAATAACCTAAGCAGATAATACTAGTTTACTTTTTGTTTAACTGCCTTTTGTAAAAGGTTTTTATAGTTTTTTTCTCCATTAGTCCTAAATAAATGTAGAATAAAATCTGTTCCTTGTTGATGCATACATATGGATTAATGTAATCATAATAACATAGTTAAATTGGATTGAAAAAGTCAAATCAAGTTTCTGGCATTACAACATCATCATCAATCAAAGTTCTGTTCTTTTACTCTAAAGTGGTTGTCTTTGGTGCATTGATCATTTTTATGGTAAAAGGATCTCCCGCTATTTATAATTCCCTCTAATGTACCGGTAAAGAGTAATCCCTCATTGCACCCCCGTCTAATGTTTTTAAAATTAGTGGTGAGCACAACTTTCCCTTGTTTGTTATAGTTATACAGGAGCAGTGACCAGCTCCATATGTGGCTCCCACCCTTCCCAGCTATAGTCAGGTGATCCCACTGGTGTCTAATAAAAGGGCAGCCAAGTTTGGGAGTTTTACTTTGAAAGCAGCAAGTAAGTTGCAGGTAAATCTTAGTCCCTTTGTAAAATGTATAATGAAGCAATAGAATTCTTAATGAATTAGATGAAAATTGAGTATAGGAATGGCCAGATATGGGATGACTATGACGTAGTTGGCCAGCTTAAATATATTGCAATATATGGACAAACAATCCCTGTTTTGTTTAAAGGGTAAGGCATTTTTCAGTAGCAGTATGCACAAAATGTCTCCGTCTTAAATATATTGATAATGGGTTGAGTGCAGAGGACTCTTGTATTTGTCTATATCTATTTTGTGGTCACAGCCTCATTGCACCCCCACCTAATGTTTTTAAAAAAGTGGTGAGCACAACTTTCCCTTGTTTGTTAAAGAGTAATCCCCCCTCACAAGTGTCGCTTTTCCAGAGAAAACAACCCCAACCTTTGTCAGTTTAGTGTACCATCCATTCCTTATACCAGTTTACTTGCATGCTTCTGTACTCTCTCCACCTCACTTATATCCTTATTAAGGCCTGAAGCCCAAAACCACACTGCACACGTGGGGGCACATTTACTATTGGTCGAATATTGAGGGTTAATTAACCCTCGATATTTGACTATCGAAGTTAAATCCTTTGAAGGATTTAGCTCTATTCGTTCGAATAACTTCGAAGGACTTTAATCCATCGATCAAACGATTTTGCTTCGATCAGAAATTGGCTAGAAAGCGTATGGGGACCTTTGCATTTATATTATTTATAGCAAAGTGCCCAACATTGGGCTTATCAACACTAAACCTCATTTTTGAGTTGTATAACTTAATCATATTGGTTTGCAAAGTGGCAGTACCCTCCATGCAACTTATAGTTTTGCACAATTTAGTATCTTCAGCAAAAATAGAAACGTTAAAATCAAAATAACAAAAAGTAAACATATGTGGCATGCCCCTCAAATTAGTTTTAAAAAAAATGTTCACACATACAGTAAATCTTTAAGTTCGGACTTTTGAAGGCAATCCTGCTTTAAAAAACAAAAAATCAACAGCGTTATTTACAACTTTAATATATTTCCGGCATACAGGATATGATGTCATTGACAAAAGATTGACGAAGATGTAGTTTTCTTTTATCAGTTCATCTGGTCTGAGGTGGTGAAGTAAACTCTGGTAAAGGAGTAACGCTCAGTAAAATTTGCATCCTAGTGAATTTGCGAAGTAACGATAGTTCGCCAGAGCGAAAAGTCGCCTGGTGCAAATGATCGCTAGCGACAGTCTCGCTCACTAGTGAATTGTCCTTTACACCTGTTAGTGAATTGGCGATGTCCCTGCAGATGAGATTTCTGGCAAAATGTAGCTAGCGACGGCCACTTTAGTGAAGCTTCCCCGATATCTCTTAAACGTAATAAATTATAATTATTGTGCAGCTTTGTTATAGAGTGAAAAAAATAATACTAATTTAGACATTTCTGAAATATTACATTATATAGTTTATATGTTTTTTTTCATTTTTCATGGTGCAAAATGCACCATTAGGGTGTTTTCTCACTCCAAAAGCATCCAAATCATTGGGTGTTTTTTCCTCACTCCAAATACATTAACCCTTTAACCGCCAAGCACATACGGCGTACGTGCTGGCGGTTCAGGGCTCAGGCTGCCAAGAACGTACCTCGTACGTTCTTTTGCAGCTGAGCCCTTCTCTCTGCATCGGCGGCTTTTGCCGCCTCTGCAGAGAGTCAGGAGGGTAGACAGCCCCCTGGGCAACGTGGCTGGGGGGCTGTCAAGTCGGATCTGCGACGCGATTGTCGCAGATCCGACTTCAAAGTAGCAGAAGCGCAATGTAAGCGCTGCTGCTGCTGGCTTACCTCCTCCTCGTCGCACCACGCGCCCAGTCACTTCCTGCTGCGCAGTAACTCTGCAGACACGCTGCCAGGAGTCGTCCTTCGGTTCCAGCGATCCTCCTGCTACAAAAACGGTAAGTGCACTTTTTTTTACACACTTACCTGCACTTACACATACCTACAGTACATTTATACACTTAGATGAACATTTTAGTAAAAATTTGTGTTTTTTTATTTTTTATTTTTTTATTTTAGCACACTTAGTCGATTTTGTACACTTATTTACACTTAATTACATGTATTTGCACACTCAGACAACTTTTATTAGTGCACAAATATGTATACACAAAAACTCACAAGCAGGGGTTTTTTTTTTTTTTTTTACTTATTCATTGTACTGTTTGTTTTGCCTAAAAGCATGTTATTTTGACAGCGTGACTATTGGATAATCGATTTCGGCCACTAATTACGCTGCCGGATCAATTATTTTGTTATTTCATTGATTTACGCTATTTTTGTGGTTTTATTGCAATTTTATCCATGCATTATTGTTCCTTATGTATCTTTAGTATAGTTTTGCTGTTTGGTGCTTTGGTATAGAAAGATTTATTTTACTTAGTTTGATTCGCCAGAATATATGCTTTCCAAAAATATATGGGTTTCTGGGGGTCTTTTTACAGTTTTGGGGTCTTATGGCACATAACGCACAGTTGGGGCTCTCTTTTCTGCAGCTTAGTTGGCTAGCGTGAAAATTCATAGGCATGTTTTTCATTTGGGGTCCGTACACGCCACATACTTTGGTAAATCTATGCATATTGGGCATCAAACTATTTAGTAGACCTCTGACGTCCATATTTAGGGTGATTTTTCTTTATACGTAAAACATTGTGTGTGATAAATGCGGCAAACTGCAACAATTTTAGGCGATTTTCAGAAATGTAAAAACCTCTGCGTTTAGAAAAGCTTTGCAGTTTGGTGTAGAAAGACGTCTTTATCTTTTTTGGATTCGTCAGAATGTGTACTTTCCAAAAATATATGGTTTTGGGGGGGTCTTTGCTGTTAGGAGGGTCTTGAGGCATATAATATGAAGTCAAGGGTCTATGTTCACAGAAGGCGAATCGGCAGCGGAGAAAAATCATATGCACTATTTTCATTTTGGGTCCGCACATGCCAGCTGCCTTGGTATATCAATGCATATTGGGCATCAAACGGTTCAATTGACCCTTGGCATCAGTATTTATGGTGTTTTAGAATTGTATGTAAGAAATTGGGTGAGATAAATGCGGCCAATTGCAATATTTTTAGGCAATTTTCAAAAATGTAAAAACTGTTGCTTTTATCGCCAAATTTAGGAAAGGCTTGCGGCTTGGTACTTTGGAGTACAAGGACACGCATACCCAATTTGGATTCGTGGGAATGTGTACTTTCCGAAAATATATGGTTTTCTGGGGTGAATGCACTTTTTTTTAACCTTTGCTCCCCCCAAAACTATGTATATGTGTTGATTTTGCAGTACCTGAAATGACAGACCATATGGGGGTCTTCCTTTTGGGGCCCCTATATGCCACGTGCTTGGGTACATCTATACATATTGGGCATCAAACTGTTCAGAGGACCCTAGGCTTTCATATTTGGGGTGATTTGTCTTGATACCTAAAAGTATGTGGGTAATACGATGCTGCAGGGTAGATATTTTGAGGTGATTTTTGGAAATGTCACCTAAATCACCAAATTTAGGAATGATTTGTGGCTTGGTACTTTGGCGTAGAAAGACATGCATACCCAATTTGGATTCGTTGGAATGTGTACTTTCCGAAAATATATGGTTTTCTGGGGTGAACTTACTGTTTTCTACTTTTGCCCCCGCAAAAACGATGTAAATGTGTTGATTTTGCAGTACCTGAAATGACAGACCATATGGGGGTCTTCCTTTTGGGGCCCCTATATGCCACGTGCTTGGGTACATCTATACATATTGGGCATCAAACTGTTCAGAGGACCCTAGGCTTTCATATTTGGGGTGATTTGTCTTGATACCAAAAAGTATGTGGGTAATACGATGCTGCAGGGTAGATATTTTGAGGTGATTTTTGGAAATGTCCCCTAAATCACCAAATTTAGGAATGATTTGTGGCTTGGTACTTTGGCGTAGAAAGACATGCATACCCAATTTGGATTCGTTGGAATGTGTACTTTCCGAAAATATATGGTTTTCTGGGGTGAACTTACTGTTTTCTACTTTTGCCCCCCCCAAAAAGATGTAAATGTGTTGATTTTGCAGTATCTGAAATGACAGACTATATGGGGGTCTTCCTTTTGGGGCCCCTGTATGCCACGTGCTTGGGTACACCTATACATATCAGGCATCAAACTGTTCAGAGGACCCTAGGCTTTCATATTTGGGGTGATTTGTCTTGATACCTAAAAGTATGTGGGTAATACGATGCTGCAGGGTAGATATTTTGAGGTGATTTTTGGAAATGTCACCTAAATCCCCAAATTTAGGAATGATTTGCGGCTTGGTACTTTGGCGTAGAAAGACATGCATACCCAATTTGGATTCGTTGGAATGTGTACTTTCCGAAAATATATGGTTTTCTGGGGTGAACTTACTGTTTTCTACTTTTGCCCCCCCAAAACAATGTAAATGTGTTGATTTTGCAGTACCTAAAATGTCAGACTATATGGGGGTCTTCCTTTTAGGGCCCCTATATGCCACATGCTTCGGTACACCTATACATATCGGGCATCAAACTGTTCAGAGGACCCTAGGCTTTCATATTTGGGGTGATTTGTCTTGATACCTAAAAGTATGTGGGTAATACGATGCTGCAGGGTAGATATTTTGAGGTGATTTGTGGAAATGTCACCTAAATCACCAAATTTAGGAATGATTTGCGGCTTGGTACTTTGGCGTAGAAAGACATGCATACCCAATTTGAATTCGTTGGAATGTGTACTTTCCGAAAATATATGGTTTTCTGGGGTGAACTTACTGTTTTCTACTTTTGCCCCCCCCAAAACGATGTAAATGTGTTGATTTTGCAGTACCTGAAATGACAACTATATGGGGGTCTTCCTTTTGGGGCCCCTGTATGCCACGTGCTTGGGTACACCTATACATATCGGGCATCAAACTGTTCAGAGCACCCTAGGCTTTCATATTTGGGGTGATTTCTCTTGATACCTAAAAGTATGTGGGTAATACGATGCTTCAGGGTAGATATTTTGAGGTGATTTTTGGAAATGTCACCTAAATCACCAAATTTAGGAATGATTTGCGGCTTGGTACTTTGGCGTAGAAAGACATGCATACCCAATTTGAATTCGTGGGAATGTGTACTTTCCAAAAATATATGGTTTTCTGGGGTGAACTTACTTTTTTCTACATTTGCCCCCCTCAAAACAATGTAAATGTGTTGATTTTGCAGTACCTGAAATGACAGACCATATGGGGGTCTTCGTTTTGCGGCCCCTATACGCCACGTGCTTGGGTACACCTATACATATTGGGCATCAAACTGTTCAGAGGACCCCAGGCTTTCATATTTGGGGTGATTTGTCTTGATACCTAAAAGTATGTGGGTAATACGATGCTGCAGGGTCGAAATTTTGAAGTCATTTTTGGAAATGTCCCCAAAATCACCAAATTTAGGAATGGTTTGCGGCTTGGTACTTTGTAGTAGAAAGACATGCATACCCAATTTAGAGTCGTGGGAATGTGTACTTTCCGAAAATATATGGTTTTCTGGGGTGAACTTACTTTTTTCTACCTTTGCCCCCCCCAAAACGATGTAAATGTGTTGATTTTGCAGTACCTGAAATGACAGAACATACAAGGAGGGGTCTTCATTTTAGGGCCCCTATATGCCACGTGCTTGGGTACACCTATACATATCAGGCATCAAACTGTTCAGAGGACCCTAGGCTTTCATATTTGGGGTGATTTCTCTTGATACCTAAAAGTATGTGGGTAATACGATGCTGCAGAGTAGATATTTTGAGGTCATTTTTGGAAATTTCACCTAAATCACCAGATTTAGGAATGATTTGCGGCTTGGTACTTTGGCGTAGAAAGACATGCATACCCAATTTAGATTCGTGGCAATGTGTACTTTCCGAAAATATATGGTTTTCTGGGGTGAACTTACTGTTTTCTACTTTTGCCCCCCCAAAACAATGTAAATGTGTTGATTTTGCAGTACCTGAAATGTCAGACTATATGGGGGTCTTCCTTTTAGGGCCCCTATATGCCACATGCTTCGGTACACCTATACATATTGGGCATCAAACTGTTCAGAGGACCCTAGGCTTTCATATTTGGGGTGATTTGTCTTGATACCTAAAAGTATGTGGGTAATACGATGCTGCAGGGTAGATATTTTGAGGTGATTTTTGGAAATTTCACCTAAATCACCAAATTTAGGAATGATTTGCGGCTTGGTACTTTGGCGTAGAAAGACATGCATACCCAATTTGAATTTGTGGGAATGTGTACTTTCCGAAAATATATGGTTTTCTGGGGTGAACTTACTGTTTTCTACTTTTGCCCCCCCAAAACAATGTAAATGTGTTGATTTTGCAGTACCTGAAATGTCAGACTATATGGGGGTCTTCCTTTTAGGGCCCCTATATGCCACATGCTTCGGTACACCTATACATATTGGGCATCAAACTGTTCAGAGGACCCTAGGCTTTCATATTTGGGGTGATTTGTCTTGATACCTAAAAGTATGTGGGTAATACGATGCTGCAGGGTAGATATTTTGAGGTGATTTTTGGAAATTTCACCTAAATCCCCAAATTTAGGAATGATTTGCGGCTTGGTACTTTGGCGTAGAAAGACATGCATACCCAATTTGAATTCGTGGGAATGTGTACTTTCCGAAAATATATGGTTTTCTGGGGTGAACTTACTGTTTTCTACTTTTGCCCCCCCAAAACAATGTAAATGTGTTGATTTTGCAGTACCTGAAATGTCAGACTATATGGGGGTCTTCCTTTTAGGGCCCCTATATGCCACATGCTTCGGTACACCTATACATATTGGGCATCAAACTGTTCAGAGGACCCTAGGCTTTCATATTTGGGGTGATTTGTCTTGATACCTAAAAGTATGTGGGTAATACGATGCTGCAGGGTAGATATTTTGAGGTGATTTTTGGAAATTTCACCTAAATCACCAAATTTAGGAATGATTTGCGGCTTGGTACTTTGGCGTAGAAAGACATGCATACCCAATTTGAATTTGTGGGAATGTGTACTTTCCGAAAATATATGGTTTTCTGGGGTGAACTTACTGTTTTCTACTTTTGCCCCCCCAAAACAATGTAAATGTGTTGATTTTGCAGTACCTGAAATGTCAGACTATATGGGGGTCTTCCTTTTAGGGCCCCTATATGCCACATGCTTCGGTACACCTATACATATTGGGCATCAAACTGTTCAGAGGACCCTAGGCTTTCATATTTGGGGTGATTTGTCTTGATACCTAAAAGTATGTGGGTAATACGATGCTGCAGGGTAGATATTTTGAGGTGATTTTTGGAAATTTCACCTAAATCACCAAATTTAGGAATGATTTGCGGCTTGGTACTTTGGCGTAGAAAGACATGCATACCCAATTTGAATTCGTGGGAATGTGTACTTTCCGAAAATATATGGTTTTTTGGGGTGAACTTACTGTTTTCTACTTTTGCCCCCCCAAAACAATGTAAATGTGTTGATTTTGCAGTACCTGAAATGTCAGACTATATGGGGGTCTTCCTTTTAGGGCCCCTATATGCCACATGCTTCGGTACACCTATACATATTGGGCATCAAACTGTTCAGAGGACCCTAGGCTTTCATATTTGGGGTGATTTGTCTTGATACCTAAAAGTATGTGGGTAATACGATGCTGCAGGGTAGATATTTTGAGGTGATTTTTGGAAATTTCACCTAAATCACCAAATTTAGGAATGATTTGCGGCTTGGTACTTTGGCGTAGAAAGACATGCATACCCAATTTGAATTCGTGGGAATGTGTACTTTCCGAAAATATATGGTTTTCTGGGGTGAACTTACTGTTTTCTACTTTTGCCCCCCCAAAACAATGTAAATGTGTTGATTTTGCAGTACCTGAAATGTCAGACTATATGGGGGTCTTCCTTTTAGGGCCCCTATATGCCACATGCTTCGGTACACCTATACATATTGGGCATCAAACTGTTCAGAGGACCCTAGGCTTTCATATTTGGGGTGATTTGTCTTGATACCTAAAAGTATGTGGGTAATACGATGCTGCAGGGTAGATATTTTGAGGTGATTTTTGGAATTGTCACCTAAATCACCAAATTTAGGAATGATTTGCGGCTTGGTACTTTGGCGTAGAAAGACATGCATACCCAATTTGGATTCGTTGGAATGTGTACTTTCCGAAAATATATGGTTTTCTGGGGTGAACTTACTGTTTTCTACTTTTGCCCCCCCCCAAAACGATGTAAATGTGTTGATTTTGCAGTACCTCAAATGACAGACCATATGGGAGTCTTCCTTTTGGGGCCCCTATATGCCACGTGCTTGGGTACACCTATATATATTGGGCATCAAACTGTTCAGAGGACCCTAGGCTTTCATATTTGGGGTGATTTCTCTTGATACCTAAAAGTATGTGGGAAATACGATGCTGCAGGGTAGACATTTTTAAGTGATTTTTGGAAATGTCACCAAAATCACCAAGTTTAGGAATGATTTGCGGCTTGGTACTTTGGAGTACAAAGACATGCATACCCAATTTAGATTCGTGGCAATGTGTACTTTCCGAAAATATATGGTTTTCTGGGGTGAACTTACTTTTTTCTACATTTGCCCCCCTCAAAACGATGTAAATGTGTTGATTTTGAAGTATCTGAAATGACAGACCATATGGGGGTCTTCCTTTTCAGGCCTCTATATGCCACTTGCTTGGGTACACCTATACATATTGGGCATCAAACTGTTCAGAGGACCCTAGGCTTTCATATTTGGGGTGATTTGTCTTGATACCTAAAAGTATGTGGGTAATACGATGCTGCAGGGTAGAAATTTTTAAGTGATTTTTGGAAATGTCGCCAAAATCACCAACTTTAGAAATGGTTTGCCGCTTGGTACTTTGGTGTAGAAAGACATGCATACCCAATTTGGATTCAGGGGAATGTGTACTTTCCGAAAATATATGGTTTTCTGGGGTGAACATACTTTTTTCTACCTTTGCCGCCCCCCAAAACGATGTAAATGTGTTGATTTTGCAGTATCTGAAATGACAGAACAAACGGGGGGTCTTCCTTTTGGGGCCTCCTATGCCACGTGCTTGGGTACATCTATTCATATTGGGCATCAAACTGTTCAGTGGACCCAGGATTTTATATTTGGGGTGTTTTACATTGATACCTAATGATGTGTGGGAGATATGTTGCTGTAGAGTGGAAGCTTTGAGGTCATTTTTCAAAAAATTCACCAATTTCTATAAAACATTATAACTTTAGGAAACAATTGCAACTTGGTGGTTTGGAGTACAAAGATATTTCTACCCATTTTTGATTCACCAGAATCTGTTCTTTCTAGTAATGGGTAGTTTTCTAGGGTAAACCTACTGTTAGCGGAATGTTTGGCCTTGAAATCAAAAGTATGCCGTTTGGGAAGTGTTGCTTTGGAAATTTGGTTGTGTACTGCTTGTAGATTTTGAGCTATACAAGTGAGAAATCTCCATAAAACTATATATATTTGGTATTGTCGCGTTCAGGAGACATAGACCTTTCTAAATCGGCTGTGTTCTCGTACATAAAATGAATGATGTTTCTGATATATGTGATTGTTCTTCGTGCAACATGATTTTTTTCATTTTATTTGACACTTAGAATCCAATATTTTATTAGAGAAGTAGAATTACACCAAAATTCTTGCATATTGTGAAAGTTCAGGTTGTCCTGAAAAAAACAATATATTGTTTTCCTGGGTTAACTAAAAGACCACCCCAGGAAAGGCCCTTAAAGTGAAAGAGTGCAAAATATCTAAAAACTGCTTGGCAGTAGATGTTCGCATCTAGGACAAAACGGCTGGCAGGGAAAGGGTTAAAGTCAATGAGTGTTTTTTAACTCAATTGTTTTTCACACTCCAACTGCATCAAAGTCAACTGGCATTATTTCTCACTCCAAATACATTAAAGTCAATGGCCTAATTATTATTTTTTTTTAAAATAGCATTTTGCAATGTAAGATTCTTTGTTAGTCTTTTTTTGTGTTGCAAATTTTAACTGAACATTGTGCACTTTTAAGACATGCTTGAAGGTGGTGTAATCTTTTGAAGCAAATGTAACAACTTTTTCAGTAAGAAGTTTTATTATATACACTGTGCACTATAGCAAACTATAAAATGTGCAGTTTCTTTCACTGTCGGAGTATTTGCTAAACAAATTCTGGGTTCACAAAAGCTATATTAAATATGTAAAATGTTCATGCAGAGGCATACATTTTTGTATTGTGACTATTTTTGCCATTACTGACTTTTATTACATTTCACCCAAAATGCATTGAAGTGAATGGGCAATTTCTCATGTCTTTTGCAGCAAAGAAAGAAAGCATTTTGGAACATTACATTCAATGAGAGCATTAATTAATTAATACAAAGTAACAATATACTTGAAGCCTCCCAGAGCAAAAGTTTTTTTGCTGTCAGGGTCAGTGACTACTGAAAATTAAAAAAAGACAAAAATAAAAAGATAAAGTTGAAAATAGGACTTTCTATGGTATATTGTACTTAAAGGCTTACATTTTTTTAAGCTTTGCAGTAATATCTGAATATAATTCAGATGATTAAGATGCCAAAAAAGTTTCCCGTTGCTATGTATAAATCTTTAAATTGAAGGAACATAAATAGTATCAAAAGTGGAGACCAAATACTACATTATTTAAATTTTTTTGTTTTTCTGTTAAATAGTTTTTGTTCTATAAAAAAATGTAACATTAGAATCTAGTCAAAGATAATAGCCACTCCAATCTCAACCCCTCGTGGGTTTTCTTCCCCCACTTGGTTCCATTCCAATACTGGGTGCTCAGCCACCAGCACCCCAGCTGTGCCTTAGTGATATATAAAAGCACAGAAGTAGCATTCCAGAGTGCCGCCTAACATTAGATTCTAACCTCAGTTTCAGAAAACAAACTTTGAGGGGCAGATGTTTCAAGAGTCAAATTTCGAAGTTGAAAAGCTTCAAAATTCGATCATAGAATTGGAATACTTTGACTTCAAATATCGAAGTCAAAGTTTTTTTACATCGAATTTGGCCATTTGCTGTCAAAGTAAAATCGAACGATTCAAAGGGTTTCATCCATCGATCAAATGAACGATTTTTCTTCAACTTCAAAAAACTTGAAAAATGCTCTAGAATGTCCCCATAGGCTGACATAGCACTTCGGCAGGTTTAATTTGGCGAAGTATTGAACTCGAAGTTTCTTTAAAGAGACAGTACTTCAATTATCGAATGGTCGAATATTCAATCTATTTTACTTCAAATTGAATTCAAAGTCAAAGTCGTAGAATCCTATTCGATGGTCGAAGTATCCAAAAAATGACTTTGAATTTTGAATTTTTTTACTTTGAACATTCCCTCGAATTCACTTTGACCCTTGATAAATCTGCCCCTTAGTATAGAAATACACATTCTTATCTTTTTATAGAAAACACGTAACTGAGTTGTATCTGAAATTTAATGTTATGTTGTAACTATATGTATTGGTATAATAAAACATTCATCACAAAGTTGCATTCATGATTGGAAGTTCTGATAACTACTGGTGTCTTTTTTTTTTTTTTTTAAATAAATTGTCTTGATAAGGTTCCAAAATCGAATCTAGTTTTTCATATGTTTCAAAAATAAAAAGCTATTTTATATTTAATTGGCATTAATCATTTTGATGGCAAACTGAATTGGGTTCAATAAATTTAAATTCCATCCTGAAATGAAGTTTGTTTAAGCATTGCTTAAATTGTTGGATGAATTCCATTTTTGCACTAAAGATTTGCATTTGTAAAGAAGACAATTTGGCACTATTTCTAAATCTTTTCAAACCTTTTCCTTTGTTCTGTTTTATTTCACCAATATCTTTATGGATACTGTCCAGTATCCTGTGCAGACAGCAAATCATTCATAAAAGTTAAAAGGATGTTGTGAGTTCATCACCTCCCACTTCAATATATAGTGGATATTGAAATAACATTCTGGCGCGTGAACATCTTCAGAAAATAAAAAATTTAGAGTTCAATTTTTATTTTACCGCTATGGAGTTTATGTTTTATTAATTCAGAACCAAAGCATCTATGTTTCTTAAAAGCACTCCATTTTGTAGGCTTTCAAAACTTTTACTTTTTTTTTTTTTTACTAATTTGGTTAATACAGGTATGGGACCTGTTATCCCGAATCTTCGAAACCTGTTGTTTTCAGGATAAGGGATCACCATAATTTGGATCACCATACCTTAAGTCTACATAAAAATCATTTAAACATATATGGGGCCCATTTACTTAGTTCGAATGAAGGAATAGAGGAAAAATAGTTCGAATTCGAATGTTTTTTTTGGCTACTTCGACCTTCGAATTGAACGTTTCGAACTAAAAATCGTTCGACTATTCAACCATTCGATAGTTGAAGTACTGTCTCTTTAAAAAAAACTTCGACCCCCTAGTTCGCCACCTAAAACCTACCGAGGCCAATGTTAGCCTATGGGGAAGGTCCCCATAGGCTTCCTAACAATTTTCTGATTGAAGGATAATCCTTCGATCGATGGATTAAAATCCTTTGAATCGTTCGATTCAAAGGATTTAATCCTTCCATCGAATTGCGCTAAATCTTTCGACTTTGATATTCGAAGTCGAAGGATTTCAATTCGGCAGTCTAATATTGAGGGTTAATTAACCCTCGATATTCGACCCTAGGTAAATTTGCCCCTAAATAAATCCAATAGAATTGTTTTGCCTCCAATACGGATTAATTATAGTATATCTTAGTTTCAATCAAGTACAAGCTGCTGTTATTCTATTACAAAGAATTATTTGATTAAAATTGAGTTTATGGGAGATTCCTATAATTTGGGTTTCTGCATAATGGATCCTGTGTCTGTACACTCATATTTTAAGTAAGATTGTATCTCTGGGATATATTGGGGTTCCAACTGAGAGTCAGGCCTGATTAGAGTTTAAATTCATCAATGCTCTTGTGGCAACAAATGGAAACTATGGAAACAAATCCTGCTATATAAAATTTGCATTTGGTCTTTTTCTTAATTTTTTAGATTTAAAATTATTGCTGCTTTGCTCTAAGCTGAACTTCAAATGATATCTGGTTATTGAAATCAGTGATATTTGTGTTTGAGCATAGAGCTATGTTTTCTTGCGCTCTCTCTTTTAATTTTATGCATTGTAGTTGCTTTTATTACTGCAAAATACCTGTTTTAAGCATTATTTTTAACTTTTTGAGATTTGGCTTTTTACTAATGTATTTGTGACAAATGCAAGGGCCAAATGATATAAATATTATGACACTATACTACAGAAAGTACTGAAAGCCAATGTATAGCATGAAGCAGGTTGCCCAGCAAAGATTTTTTGACCTAACTTCATTTATTACATTTCTTTCAATATGTTAAAATCATCTGAAAAGGCAAATTGATCAGTTGGGTTCAACAAAGTCCCTAGTCTAAATTCTTTACAAGTAGAAGCTTCATATCACTGGAAGTAATACTGCCTGCATTTAGTGGAGTTCAGTATATTATAAAAACTGTTATTATGTTGTCAGTAACTTAGTGAACTCAGATGTATTTTGTTTGTAAATTTAACAACCTGTATTATTATTAAGCCTGCGGCAGAATATAATAATGTATAAAATGACATGTTTCTACTGCATGTTCTATATTCATAAATAGTGAAACAAACCATACATTAATGCAAAATGAATATATTTATATTTCATTTGGCCAGCTCTTTAAGAATAAGGGGTTGATTTATCAAAGGTCACATTTCTGGCACTTTCAAGCATTTTTAATGTGGTTACAGTTATTAACATTTTTCTGACTGTGAAATTTATCACAATTTGACTAATTTATCAAAACATTTCTTCTTTTCAAAATGTTACTTTCTTCAGAAATTTTTCCCAAGTCAAATTCCATTTTTTTTTCAATTGACAGACAACTTGGAAGGCAGCTCTGATTAACTAACACCTGTCAAACTGATTTGTAAAGCCACCAAAAAATAAATGATCATTGCATTAATTGTAACACAAGGAAAGTCTATGGGTAACTTTACAAGTCAGTGAAATTCTATTAAGTCATGTACAGTAGATCACATAATGTCCAAGTTTGCATCTGACCAGTAACCCATAGCAACCAATAAGTAATTAGAATTTTTTAACCAACAGCGGGTAAGGCCATAAAAATGTACTTGGTTGCTATCCAGTTGCACGTTTGCTTAGTGTTAATAAACAAGCTCCATTGTATGATAAATCTGCCCTTGTATAGTATTCTTTGCTGAGGCCACATGTGCATATTTTATACAAATTATGCAAAGTATGTCTAATTTTCTACTTGATTTTTTATATTTAGGGGATAACTAATACCATATTAAGGGAGTTATTTACTAAAACTTGAGTTAATCTAATTTGTTTATTAAAACAAAGTTGTCCTAATTCCCATCCATGAATTGAACTCATTTATCAATAATTTTTCTCAAAAACGATGCAACAAAATCAGGCGTCAATTCACACTGTACTGCTGACACACCGAAAACTCAACTTTGTTGGATTATTGTACGAAAACCCGACTTTATCTGATCAAGATGAGCGCAGATCAAGATGTCATGAATGAAATTCAGGGACATCTGCCATTGACTTCTACATGATCTTGACAGATTTGAGATCCAATCTTTTCGGATTAGGATTTTTAGCAGTTTTGGAGTATAATAAAATCTTTTTTTTTCACAAAAAGTGAAGAGAGAGAGAGAGAGAGAGAGAGTTTCCCCCGTAAAAAACCTTGACCAGAACAAAATTGAGGTTTAATAAATAAGCCCCTAACTCATTGAATGCAGTTTCTTAATTCACTTTTATTATACCCAAGTTATACTCCTGCATAGCATGAAAGCCAGAACAATTTGCCCCCTTTTCTGCCAAGTATAGGCAATAATGAATACTATATGATGCTGGTTTTACTTTGAGCTAACAGTTATCATTAACTTAAAAAATGTCCCCTTTATTTGAGCCCCTATAGATCTGCAACGATCTATTAAATATTGGCAATTTTCGATTGTGCCATATATAAAATCTCTTATGGACATTCACAGCACAAATGAAAAAAAATTGCATTTCTGTTTGCACATTAAATACACCACTCTCATCCAGCTTTCTACATATAAACAATTCTTTGCTATGCAAAGTTTATAAATGAGCCCCACTTTCTACTTTAAGGATACACTGCCACCAATATTTATAATTCTACTCACTTCAGATTTTCCCCACTTGCCTCCACCCCTTTTATTCCCAAACCTCTCTATTAGACAGGGAGGTCATCAATCACATTACTGGTATCAATTAGGTTAAAACTCAGCAGTTGCCAATGTTTTCAGCAGCTAATATCTCTGGATCCAATGATCATTCAAGTGGTTTTTGGCGATGGTAGCCTCAAAGTATGCATAGGTTGGAGGTTGGAGACAAAGTCTTTTTAAGGTGGGGAAAGAAAAAGACAGATCACACAAAGTGACTTGTACTTGGCATAGCCATGCACCCTGTATAGTTAAAATCTACCAGTTAACATCTTGAACCTAACATTCCCTTTCATGGTATATATTTGATGTTTTAGGTGGAGAGGTTTTAAAAACATGAAGGCAGGGGCAGTGCATAGTGGATGTGGAACTCTGTACCAGCTACACAAAATTATATCTGACTGCAAAGACTTAGTCAACTGCCTTATATATAACATATATTATATACAGAGTAAAATTGTTATTAAATTTCCAGTTTACCATTGGCAAAATGGCATTTGGTAAATCCCAAAAGGCAATCCAATTATGCATATGGAAAGAAAAAACATGAGTCCACTGGGACTATTTTCAATTGCTATCATAAATTATAACTTCTTGTATCCCTATAGTTAGGCATCATTCACCATTTATATTAATTACCTTGCCAGTGTGAAAATGCCTCAAATAAATAATCATTTTTATGCAATAGAACAAAAACATCTTTTTTTGCATCAACCATTACCCCTGGGGATCTTGTATGCAGGAATAATCCAATGAGGAATTTGACTCTTTTTGTAAAAAGTTAATATTTGTGAACATTAATGCACTGTAAAATACCAAATGAACAGTTTTTGAAAAAAAATCAGGGGTGAAAGCAAAAAAATGTAAATAAAGTTTAAATAGCCATACAGTTTACCTTCATATAACAGATTATTGTCCCCTCCTAGCTCTGCAAATAGGCACACAAACTACAGGTTGTATAAAACCAAGAACACATTTCCTGAAGTTTTTATAGAAATTACAGAAAATTACAGAAAAGCTTTGATGTTTGGAGTAGAAAGACATGGTTACTAGTGATGGGCAAACATATTCGCCAGGCAGGGATTTGCGACAAAATTCAGCATTATGCTGGCCACAAATGTTTTTGCGAAACTGCAGCAAAAATGCAGCAAAAATGCTCATCACTAATGGTTACCCATTTTAGATTTGTCAGAAAGTGTACTTTTTAAAAAATATATGGGGTAAACCTTCTGTTTGGCTTTGGAATGTAAAGTATGTCATATTTTAGATTTTATCTGGAATTGGCACATTCGAGACACTCAAGGATTTCTAAATCAGTTGAAAAAATACAATTTTTTCTGGTAGGAATCCCTATATCATAAAAAATAGCAATTTTTCTTTTTTTTGTATTTAGAACTATAAATCTTGTTCCAGAAGTGAAAATACACTCAAAAACTCAAGCAGATTTAGAAAGTTCAGGAACTCATTAAAAAAATTATGTATAGTTTTCCTATGTAAACTAAAAATCCCATAAAGTGAGAGCATAAAATGTTCAAAAAACAGCTGGCACTGAGTGCAATTGAAATGGGAAAATTCTGCTAGCACTTAAAGGGTTACAGAATGGGTTACCTAAGCAGTAATTGAGCTGCTTGTAAATACAGCAGGAGGATATCTCTTATCTGTATTCTCCTATCATATGTTCCAACAGGCTAGTGGTTACTGTGACCTCAAGAGTCTCTACACAAACACAGCATCTGGATAATAACTTCTTGAGTCAGAGATCAAAGTATTGCTACTCTCCTTCCCCTATCTTTTCCCATATTCTTGAATTTTGATCACTGGCAAGTAAAATGTACAACAGCCCTAAGAAGTGCTGTATGCAGAGGTAATTCACTCCAATACATTTTTCCCAATCTAGAAAGGAGTATAAGCAATAATAAGGGACAGCTTTATCAAAGGTCAAGGTGAAAATTCATATTTAAAAAAATGAATTTCAAGCAATTTTTTGTGTACTTCAACTAGAGAATAGTCCAAATTCGATTTGAATTTGAAAAAAATGTGAATATCAAAATGTATCATGTACTGTCTCTTTAAAAATTCAACTTTGACCATTCACCATCTAAAACCTGCCAAATTGTTGTTTTAGCCTATGGGGGACCTCCTAGAACCTATTGGAGTCAATCGGTGGACATTGAAAAATCAAAGGTTTTTTTGGGGAAAACATTGAATTGTTACTTTGATTCGTACAAGTCAAATTTGATCGAAAACGGACCATTTCGATTGAAAATGGACCTATTTGGCCAAAAAAAACCTTAGATTTTTTTGATAAATTTCGATTGGTCTTTTGTAATTAGAATTTTGAAGTTATAGGAGTTGAAAAAAAAACTCCCATTGCTTCGAAATTCGACCCTTGATAAATCTGCCCCTAAGAGAGCTGATTGCATTTTTGCCTGAATCCTTTTTGTCAAGTTCCACTGCAAACGCTGAAAAAGGTGTCCTTTTTATTCATTTATTTTACATATATAAATTTATATTGTTTTGTAAGTTCTAGATAATCCATAAACCTCCTGTATGCATTTGGGAACATTTATTCCATGTACATGTACAGTATGTAGTGTTCATTATCTAGTAAACTATATCAGAAGAGTTCAGATTTTTATTTGTTTATTATTTATTATGGTATGTTATTTTATTCTTAAATTCTTTGTTTGTAGTTGAACAGTAAAAAAGTACATGCTATGAAATAAACATTTGGTAATGAACACCAAGCAGCAAAGTCTCATAATAAAACGAATCTCTACTTGTGCATTGTATTTCTGGAAGGCAGAAGGAACATAAAAAAGCCAGCCCTCGAATGCTTCACTAGAAGAATAGCGGATGTTATGGCATTAGGTTTATAGCAGACAACACTAATACATAGACTTCTTATCACGGATACTACATTCAACCGCTTTAAGATTGGGGGAAATGTTAGTTCTGGACATTTTTATTGATTTCTGTTGACTGTAATTCACAGTTGAGCAGTGTAAACCAGCTGAACTGCATGGGCTGCTCTACAAACCAATTTGTAAACTTTTACACTGAAGATTTTACTGATGTTGCAAAAAGGAAAAGAATGTTCTTTTTCCAGTTCTAGCCTTATTCTTCCACTAACAGGACATAGCAGAAATACATAGCAGAAAACATTATCACAAGGCTTTGCTTTGTAAAGCCCATTCAAAACATAACTTGCTATGGTTTTATTTGACAATGGTAGTTTTTTTGGAAGGACATAATTTTAAATCACAATTTATGTAGCTGCTTATATACCTTTATAAAGCTATAAAGACATCAGAATATGCAATAGGCTAAATGTTTTTAAACAAGATGCAGATCTTACAAAGTCATTATAAATATTGGATACACTAGTGAAATGCACTTCAATATGTTTGGCACAGTGCATATTCAAATGAACTTAATTGAGGCATGAATTAATTGATTTTTGATCTCGTTTTTGGCTCCATTTTCACAATGGGCATGGGTCTTTAAGATTTGAACAAGTCACTATTTGTTATCCTTGATAAAGGACCTAATGTGGACCAAAACGTCCACAAGTGGTATGAGAAATGTGTAAATTGAATACAATAAAGTGCTGGTCCTTACCAACCATATGCAAATTTAACCGACTGTGCACCTCAACAAATCGTTTGAAGACGAGTGCATATAAGTGTATATATTCACTGAAAGTTGCAGACAGTATGCTTTAACTATAATTATTCAACCTGCGTGCTGAACTTATGATTAGATAAGCAAGGTTTGAGGAAGATAATTGATTATTCAACATCATGCCAACCTTTCACAAACAGAATACTCATACAATTAAAGAACAGAGTGAAAAGATGGGACTACATCTAAACATGAAAGGTTAAGGTTATAACAACTAGGGATGTAGCGAACTGTTCGCCGGCGAACTTGTTCGCGCGAACTTCGACCGTTCGCGTCCGCCGAATGTTCGCGAACGTCGCGCGATGTTCGCCAATTTGGGTTCGCGTTCGATTCGTTCGACCATTCGAATTCCTCCGACCGCTAAAAATTCGTTTGAACGATTGTAAGCATTCGATCTAATGAAAAGCATTTGATCGAATGGTTTCGATCGTTCGATTCCAATGAAAATCCTTCGATCGAACGAAAATCCTTCGATCGAACGATTAAAATCCTTCGATCGTTCGAATCGAACGATTTTGCGGGTGTTCCAAGTTCGCGAACTGTTCGCAAACTGTTCGCATTTTTGCCGGTGTTCGTGAACGGAGTTCGCGAACACCAAAACGGCAGTTCGCTACATCCCTAATAACAGGAATGATGACAAACATTCAAAAATATGATGCAGATTTGCACTTGCTAGACTCAGTATTGAGATCTAAACTCCAAAGTTAATTTATACAGTATATAGATGACTTAATGTCATGGTTTTTAGTAGATTTTGAGATATTACCTGTTTTAGAATGCTAATACCAGACTTTCTACTCAACAGCTCTATTTGGACATCAGAGTACTCTAAGGGGCCCATTTACTTAGCTCGAGTGAAGGAATAGAATAAAAAAAACTTCAAATTTCTAATGGAGACAAAAAGGAACACCAAGAGCCCCAATAGTGTAATATGTTTTTACAGGGAGTAATGGTAGAGTAAACAAGTTAATACTCACAAACCAGGGTTACCGATAGGCAACCACTGTATAGGCAGGTGGGGAGATTATCCTCACCCCACTCAGGAATACAACGTCGCTCTCTGTAGAAAAAGAAAAAGGGGATGATACCCCTCCACTCGGGGTGGACTCGATATAGTAGTAAGACAAAACAAAGGCGCCAAAAGGATAAAAATAGCTAAAAGCACTTAAAAACCCAATGGGTAATTCAGAGGAGGTAGTAATGAACTTACCTCCTCCAAGCAGGCACCAAGGAAAGTGGTAATTTTCAATAATAGTTTATTCACCAAACAGTATTGAATTACCCATTGGGTTTTTAAGTGCTTTTAGCTATTTTTATCCTTTTGGCGCCTCTGTTTCGAATTTCTAATGTTTTTTTTTGGCTACTTCAACCATCGAATGGGCTACTTCCCCCTTGGACTAAGACTTCGACTTCGAATTGAACGATTCGAACTAAAAATCGTTCGACTATTCGACCATTCGATAGTCGAAGTACTGTCTCTTTAAAAAAAACTTCAACCCCCTAGTTCGCCACCTAAAACCTACCGAAGTCAATGTTAGCCTATGGGGAAGGTCCCCATAGGCTTTGCTATCTTTTTTTGGTCGTAGAAAAATTGTTTGATCGAACGATTCGATCTTTAGCATTTGAAATTATGACCAGAGGTAAATAGTTAGGGACAGCCTTATGGGTTTTACCTTGACGTGGTATGGTGGCTTATCAATCTTATGATCATCATTTTGTAACTAAAAAACCCCTGTCTTTGTAAATACATGCATCTGCATAGATTGCTGATGTGACAGGGGGCCAGGGAATGTGCATTGATCAATTTTTCTTCTTTTTTCTATGTCTGTAGTTAATTTGGCCAGATCAGTAGCACTTCCATTGTATTTTAGTACATTTTTATTAAGCCATGGAGTGCTCCCACAACCTTTCCTTTTTGCATTTTGTTTATATAAATAAGATGCTGTGTAGCAATGGGGGCAGCCATTCAAAGGAGAAAAGGCTCAGGTTACACAGAGGATAGCAGCTTGTTTATATGAACTATTGTAGTGTTTCTGAAGCAAACCGATCAGTTTTAACAGTGCAGGGCAGCAGTACTTTTTTTTTTTTTTGCCACTTGAAATAATACATTTTCTAGCCAGAATCCAAAGAAAATAGCAGTTCTCCGGTGTTATTGAAAAGGTGAAGAACTTTACTTAAAGTGCCTTAGGCAATGTTTCGGGCTACACATGCCCTTTGTCAAGCCATCTTGACAAAGGGCCTGTGTAGCCCAAAACATTGCCTATGGGGGTAATATCACTCCAACTTGCAGTACAGCAGTAAAGAGTGACTGTATATCAGAGCACAAGTCACATGACAGCTGGCAGCTGGAAACTGACAATATGTCTAGCCCCATGTCAGATTTCAAAATTAAATATAAAAAAATCTGTTTGCTCTTTTGTGAAACAAATTTTAGTGCATAATTCTGCTAGAGCATGACAGTATCCATTTAAATGGGGTTTTGCCTCAATGCTCAGCCCTAACACTAGTAAGTGTGATTGAACTTAAATCTCACGAAGACTTGTGTTTTGTTTCTTATGCAGTTAAAGAACTATTTACTGCTCAAAAATATAACAGAACCATTGAAAGTCCAGTTTCATTCCCATAAAAAAGTAGATTTGAATTATGTTCTTGTTCAAGAATATTTGCAAAATACACTTATGACTCTTGAATCCTCATGTCTTCTTTCTCAAGGACAGCTAACTGTCATTGTTGCTTGTTCTCCTACTCTTCTGTCTGGAATCTGAATGGATTGTAAATCAGCAAGGTTCAATAAGGCCAGCCTAACTTAATCTGCAGAAAGTGATGCAAAGATTTGTATTAGAGTTTAGATGACAACAGCTGGCACAAATACATAAAGTTGTAAATGATTGTTTCAGGCTTTTAACTTTGTCATTCATAAATGAAAATGGAAAAAAATATACATCATCGTTTCCAAAACCATAGTTGCCTTGAGGGCCAGTTAAATAGACATATGTATGGATGTTATACTTACTGACTGCTTAACATGTTACTGGAACTATTGCAGGTTTTTTTACAGCTATATTTTCATATCTCCATAAGCTTGATTTCCTCTAAGATGCTGGGCTGAATGGGTGACTTGAATGTATAAAGTCTGGAAAACCCTGATATGTAATAAAATAAAAATGCATAAATACAATTTAAAAAAAATATCATTTTACAATGTAGCATTCTTCATTAGTCAATTATTGAATTTCAGATTTATAGGTGCATATTTTAAGGCCTGCTTAAGGGTGTTAAGCAACAACTTTTTGCTTAAGAAGTTTTATTATAGATATTGCAAAAGGGCATGGATACTAGGAAAGGGTAAACAATTCTAAAAAGCAAAAAAACTTTAATTCAAAATTAAAAAGATTTAGCATCGCCACTTTATTCCATTAATTTCCCAATGGCCATCAATGTTGATGAAATTCAAACTTTTTGATACAGGGAACCCAGAGTGTACCTCTTTATGTTGGTATACACAAATCCCTTTGTTTCAGTCAATTGCTGTAATACTTGACAGTTTGAACACCAGAACAAACATAATTTATACTTTACATTATACATATTGTTTTGTCTCTGCGCAATTCAACCCCAAATCCTTTTAGGTAAGTCACGTCTGAATTTTACAATTCTAATGAGGTCAAGCCTAATGATCTTCAGCACTCCGGCGAGGTGAATTCACCAGAAAGCAATATGCTAGAAAAGTACATCATAATTAAAATCCAATGAAGTCATTATTTTTGCAGTTTGAATGATCCAGATATAGCTGTGCTTTACTGCATAACCTGGGAAATAGATTTTACATTAACTAGAAGGCAACAGAGCAAAGATAATCAGTGCAAGAGTGGTTTGAAAACCAATAGCTCTTTAGTTTTTCACAGTATAATAAAACATAAGGATGGAAACAAATGAATGT
Organism: Xenopus petersii; assembly: GCA_038501925.1. Classification (NCBI taxonomy): domain Eukaryota; kingdom Metazoa; phylum Chordata; class Amphibia; order Anura; family Pipidae; genus Xenopus; species Xenopus petersii. The sequence goes on from CM076686.1 coordinate 92,512,605, forward strand.
GCAACATGTAGATCAAGTTTGTATTGCTGAGCTAAACATGTTTCTGCCAAAAAAAGAACAAATGTAATAATGATGTCTAGGGTATGTCTCTTGTACTTGAATTCTGTTAAACTGTGGTATTATCTTCCAAATAAGCAGGAAACATGTTTATTGACCAACATTATATCATCAAGACTTGTATAACTAGGGAAATGCAAAGAGGACATGCTAATAGCACATCTAGTACTGACATCCAAGAAGCAACTAGACTTCCGTTAACCTTGCAAAACAACTATGTAGCATATATGTAAGAAAGAATATATGCACACTAATATTGCAACATCATCAAACTTCCTTCCACAGGGTAAATATTAACTATATTGATTAACTGATCACTGTATGTGAAACCAAAAAGACAACTACAAACAGAACAGCCTCTGTTAAAAAACTAAAGACCAGCCACATTTTCTTAAAACAGACCATTTTATAACAATACACAGATATCTATACATTACATTAGATTGCTAACATTACAGTCTAATCATGTAAAGTAAACATTTGATTTTTCTATTTGTGCATTGAACTAACACAAGCCCCTAGCATATCATAGAAGATGACTGTGACATTTACATCAGTAGCCATGATTAAATCCAATATAATGGAAGAAGATATATGAAATATTCTGATCTAGCTATGCTTGGCATTCAAGTTAAAGAAATATAAAATCTCTTGTTCTTGTAAGGTCTGTTCCTATATGCTTTCAAGATAACATGCTAAATGTCACATCATATAATGAATGGGCTGTTTATACAAAGCATTCTGTTTAATGTGAAAAAAGAGCATAGAATCAACATGGAACCTACATCTCAGGGCTGATTTCATTACTGTTATCTTTAATTTATATGGTACAAACACATTTATACAGATAATGCTCATCATTCACTATGCCAAACAATCTAAATATTCTATCACATTCACCCAAACCCATAGAGTCAGTTTATTCAGAAGCCAAGAAGCCTTTTTTGTATCTATTTGGGGAAAAAAACATGCAAAATAAGGGGCATATTTACTGAAGATCAATTTCCCCTTGCCTTACTCAGACAAAGTTTGCCTAAATATCTTAGTTGTATTTTGACAAGACATCTGTCACGGCCGGCACCCGATACCAGATGTTCTGGCTGGCAAAGGGGCACGGCTGTTAGCAGAGTCTTTTGGGCCGAAGGTCACAGTACAAATGGAGCAGGCAAGAGAATCGTCAGACAGACTGGGTTGAAGCAGCCAGATATCAAGAATCGTCAGGCAGGCAAGGGTCAAACCGGGTTGTCAATCAAGGGGTTAAGCAGGAAGAGTTGTCGTAGGCAGGCGAGGGTCAGGATACAGAATGCAGAATAGTCAGGAACAGGCTGGGTCAAACACGGGTAATCAAACAGACTAGATTCAGAACAGATCAAACGCACAAGGCTCAGGAACCACAAGAAACAAGTTCTATCACAGGCATCAGTCAGCAGTCTGAATGGGCCTTTTATAGGGCAAGAATTCCACGCCCCAGAATGTGTGTTTTCGCGCCAGAGGCGCTGGGAGGAGGAAGAAGAAGGAGCGCGGCGGCGTGGCGGCCGTCCACGCCGCCGCACCGCTAGACCACCAGGTACTTTTATTACAACATCGCATATTTATTAAAAATCATAAGTGCACTGCTGAGAAAATTTGTTGTGAGAATTTTTTCCACCAGCTAGAGAAATTACATCTGTGCGATATTAACATGGAGGAGATGACACAAAGAAAGGGACGCAAAAGCAGCTGCTCTTTATACTCACAGTTTACCAGTCTAAACCATGAGAAATTCCAAAAGTCAGGAACCCAGCACTAGTGATGGGCGAATTTGCGCCATTTTGTTTCCCCAAAAAATTCGCGAAATTCACGAAACGCTGAAAAATTCGTGAAACGGCGCCGGCGCCCATTTTTGACGCCAGCGTCCATTTTTTCGAAAAAATTTTTTTTGACGCCGGCGAATTTTTGACGTGAATTTTCACGGGAGTTTCGCGAATTTATTCGCTGGCGGCGAATCGCGCAAATTCGCCACGAATTCGCGCCTGCCGAATAAATTCGCCCATCACTACCCAGCACTGCAGAACCATGGATAAGCAAAGGATAGAAAGGATAGAAAATAAATGACAATGAGAACTAGTGATGGGCGAATTTGGGGCATTTTGCTTCACAGAGAAATCTGTGAATTTCCAGCGAAATTCGCAAAACGGCAAATAATTGGCAAAAAGGCACCGGCGAATTTTCCCTGGCAAATTTTCACTGCGGTTTTGCAAATTTATGTGCCGGTGGCGAACCCGTCTGGTGAATAAAGTCACTCATCACTACTAATGGGCGCAGGCACCAATTTGCTAGCGAAAGAGATAGGCGCTAGCGCTCTTTCATACTCTATAGCCATGTAACAATTCGATCTGGTGAATGGATGTTATTCCGCAAATTCGCTAAAATGCAGATTTTACAGAATGTTACCTCTTTTGCCAGACTTGCCTTCACCAGCTCAGACCAGACGAAGTGCAATGGAGTACATAGATCTTCCTCAATCTTCTGCTACTTACATCATATTATGTTAGTGGAAAAAGCATCAAAGTTCAAAAAACGCTGGCGTCTTTTCCTTTTTTCGGAGTGAAAGCCTGCAAAAGTCAATTTTTTTTTTGGAAAACCGGTTTCCCCCTACATTTTCTAACATATGGAACATTAACTATACAGTGGGCTCATGTGTAGGGCATTATAACAACTCTATTTTCTTTATTAAGGTTCCCTGGACATGTGTAATTAACAGTGGAAATGTAATGTATTTGCTGCAACATATCACATAAAGATGTCCATTCAACTTTAAGGGGCAGATTTTTCAAGGGTCGAATTTCGAAGTAAAAAATACTTCAAAATTCGACCATCAAATTAAAATACTTCGACTTCAAATATCGATGTTGAAGTATTTTTCACCGAATTTGGCCATTGAACGATCAAAGTAAAATTGTTCAATCAAACGATTAAATCGTTCAAATCAAACGATTCGTAAGATTTTAGTGTACGATCGAACAATTTTACTTCGATGTGTGAAGACTTAGAAAAATGGTCTAGCAGGTCCCCAGAGGCTAACATAGCACTTTGGCAGGTTTAATTTGGTGAAGGTTTTTTTTAAAGAGACAGTACTTCGATTATCGAATGGTCGAATATTCAAATGATTTTTACTTTGAATCGAAGTCGAAGTAAATTCGAAGTTGTAGTATTCTATTCGATGGTCGAAGTATCCAAAAAATTACTTCGAATTTCACATTTTTTTTACTTCAAAAATTCCCTCTAATTCACTTTGACCCTTGATAAATCTGCCCCTAAATGTATGGAAATTAACCTGAGTGCAAGACCTCTAGCAAATTTGCACTAGGCAGAAATGGAGGCAGAAATGGCGACTATTCGCCGGTAAGTGAATCTGCCCCTGAGTGTTAGAATGAGAGCCTTAGGGGTATATTTATCAAAGAGGGAAGTTAGAGATCAATGCTTTCCTCTAGAGTGAAAACCCCGCCACTCTCCATTCATTTCTATGAGATTTTGAAAGGCGTATTTATCAAAGGATGAACTTTCACTTTCACCCATTGATAAATACTCTTTTAAAGATCCCATAGAAATGAATAGAGATTGGCAGAATTTCACTCTAGAGGACTGTGGTGACCTCTAACTTCACTCTTTGATAAATAAACCCCTTAGAGCTGTATCTTATTAAGAGATGTGCTTGGCAGGTATCATGAAGAGTTTGCCTTTTTCTTTGCTGTCTGGAGGGAGTGAAGGTTTTGTTATTATTAAGGGTTTTTAGGGATTCTGTTAGTGGCCTGGTTTTTGCTTCCTCCAGTGTGGCAATAAATAGGAGGAATCCACCCTGATGTTGCTGAACTACTCACAACATTTTCCAGCATCTTATCATGGAACTTAATTTCAGCGACCATGTTCATCAATTTTTAAAGAAACACTGTACAATAAAAGTTTTTCCAAGCCCTCTGGGGCCAATTTCCCACCTGATGCTAAAGGATCCCCAATAGGGATGTAGCGAACTGCCGATTTGGTGTTCGCGAACGTCGTTCGCGAACACCGGCAAAAAATGCGAACGTTCGCGGACAGTTCGCGAACTTCGAACACCCGCTAAAATCGTTCGATTCGAACGATCGAAGGATTTTAATAATTCGATCGAAGGATTTTCATTCGAATCGAACGATCAAACGTTTTAAGCATTCGAACGAATGAAAAATCATTCGATCGAACGTCTTAAAAATCGTTCGATTGAATGAAAATCATTCGATCGAATGCTTACAATCGTTCGAACGAATGGAAATCGTTCGATTTTTAGCGGTCGAAGGAATTCGAGTGATCGAACGATTTGTATTCGAATCGAACGCGAACTCAAAATGTGAACGTTCCCAAACGTTCGCGAACATTCGGCGGACGTGAACGGTCGAAGTTCGCAGCAGAACAGTTCGCTACATCCCTAATCCCCAATACAAATTCTTGCTGCTCTATTTACACTTCACTTTCTTCCTTTGTTTTTTTATGATCATGGTTCAAGACATACAGTAAAGTTGTCTTTGCTCTGAACAGCATTATATGCCCCTTGTTTACATTGTAATTTTTGTCAGGAAAAATTGCACCGTTGCCTCAGTATTTTACAATTTATCTGTAAAATAGAAAAACAAGAGCATAACTGTTGCCAATTGTCACCATCTAGCTACATATGTCAAGTTGGGAACACATGTTGGCCATTAATCCTGCAATCCTGGTGGATGAAAGGTTTTCCTGATGGAAACTTTTCATTGGCGAGCTGAAAGCAAGTGAAGAAGGGTTGTCTCTTTGTATGGGAATTAGTCATTTTTGGGAATAGGTGGGACAGCTCATAAAGGAGCAGGTTAAGGGGAAGATATATGTTTCTGTTGCCTTCCTTGTTCCTCCAGAATTTAATTTAAGAAAATTAAAACATTGTCAGTTTGGAAATAGTGCAAGGTTTATTGCAAAAGGTATTTTCTCACATTAGTCCATTTAACCTCATAGTGGATTACAGAAAGATTTTCAAGTTTGTGATAGTGGAAATAAATGCAGATATTACACGGTTCTCCCTAGCATCAAGTTAATTAAGATTTTGAAGAGGTGGGCATAATGTACATTCACCTCCACCCCCAAGTCACAAGCAACACTGCCAGTCTAGAGCCAGTATGTCTTATTTATTGCATATACAGCAAATCTAATTTACAATCATAACAGGGTTACTCTAGAGTCAAAAGGGCAGAGCTGTAGACAGAATTTAATTGATTACATATCAAAAAGACAGCTTTCAAACTTAGAAACCACACTTTGGCCTTTTTTGCTTTTGAATTGGAATACACATAAATGTATTAACTGAAATTGTTTCCTTACGGGAAGAAAGGAGAGAAAAATATACCAGAATCCATTAGAAATGAATACATATAAAATGCATCACAGCTCGCTCATTCTAGCTTTTATGGTTTACACTTTTTTTTTTCTTTTCTGCAGAAGGGCACAAATACTGTGGTCCAGTGAATGTGGTTATTTTTAATTCTAAATGATTTTGTTTATATCATCGTAAATATGGTTCATGCTTGTATGTGCTGTTGTTATAGTCTAGGGATTTTTAACAGCTATGGCTATAATTCTGACAGATTCCGAAACGAAATCATGATAATGAGTGTCTATTATATGGTTCTATATCCCCATAAATGCCCTTGAAGATCATTTTATTTGAGATGCTCTATATTTTTATTGCTGTTTGTCATCAAACAGAGGTGATATTTGACGAATCATTACAAAGACAAATAATTCTCACATTATTTCAGAGTCCACTTTCTGAGCAAAGGGCTGCAATTGACTTAATTTATGGGTCACTGGCCAATGACTCAGGCTTTCAACAAAATCCATTCAGTACAGTATTTTAAAGAGTCTGGAAAGCTAAAGAGAAACAGCAATGTCAGATTTTCGATGGAAATTATCACCTTTTTGTCCATATCTATCTATCATCTATCTTTCATCTCTCTATCTATCTATCTATCTACAATATATATCTATCTACAATATATATATATATATATATATATATATATATATATATATATATATATATATATATATATATATATATAATTTAACCCCAGCACTCCAACATATAGCCCCCTGGGAAAACCCATTGTAACTTTGTGAACTGTAACTCTAGTAAAAAGAGACACTTTTAGTTATAAAGTTTGGACAAAGTATGCATAAGCAGACACGCCCCATCAAGGCAATGTCCAAGCGTCAGTCCTAACTAAGTGAAAAAAGTATTATCTTTGGGGGGAGAAAGACCATACCTGCTTTTCTCTTTATTTAGCATGATCTAGCAGTCATTGAGGAGAGAGCCACCTCCCCATAATATAAAATTAAAACACAATGAAATGCCACTTATCCCTTTTTATTAGGTGTACATGGGTCAGGCTTAATATATATAGGATACATCAAAAGTAACTAACAACAGTTCCTCAGACTTATCCACCTAAACCAAGAGCAATTTATCAAGGAAATTGTTGCTATCCTTTATATAAGATTTTCCTTGCTGTACCAATGGTGCAAGGATCCTGTCCAACATGGAGGCCATGGGGCAGAACAAAGAACCAATGCCCGCCCCTGTGGTCTCCTTTATGTTGGGGAGACCACGCTACAGATAAAAACACAGATATCCCAACATAGATCCACAATTAGGAGTGGCAATGTGAAGTTACCAGTCTCAAGACATTTTGTGGAAAAGGGCGACACAGATACAGATCTAAAATATAGTGTCCTGGAATGTGTACCCACCCCTAGATGTGGAAGTGATAGGGAACTAATATTCAGAAAACGAGAGGTATGGTAGATACACCAGTTAAATACATTGACCCCTAATGGCCTAAATAAAGATTATGATCTATATGTGTTTCTAGGATGAGGTATCTGTTAGTTTCCCTGTTTTCTATTTTTTGTTTTTTCTCTTTTAGCTGTATTGGGTGTGCAGCAGATTAATGTTGAATGGGGATTACAGACTCATATGGACAATCTTGAGGAACTAGGGGGTTAATGTGAGAGGATTACCAGTGGTGATGTCATGTTCTATCATCATCATCATCATTTATTTATATAGCGCTGTCAAGATACGCAGTGCTTTAAACCCATGTGGACTAATTTTTGTAATTCGACTTTGTGTACCCCGAAACGTCGATCTTTGGGCGGTGGTATGATTTTCTATAATATACTATAATCTTTGCATTTACAATTTTGAGTGCTGTGTCAGTTTTTATATTTTTTGTCTATAATATTGGCTACTTCGGCAGTGCTTTTTTATAAAAATACTAAAAAAACTAAGAGGGTCATGCAGCAACATTTTCTTTTATATATATATATATATATATATATATATATATATATATAATATCTTCAGTATACGCACTCCAACAACGCAATTGCAGGGGTGCACGGCCAAATATCAATTATATACTCTCAATTTGGAATAAAGCATTCCCAAGCCAGCACATCCTTTAGTAAATCAAGTGATTTTATTTTTCACACATCACAGTGCTCCCCAAATATCAATCATATACTCTCAATTTGAAAGAAAGCATTCCCGGGCCAGCACTTCCCTTAGTAAATCAAGTGATTTTATTTTTCACACATCACAGTGCTCATTGTGATGTATGAAAAATAAAATCACTTGATTTACTAAGGAAGGGCTGGCCTGAGAATGCTTTATTCCAAATTGAGAGTGTATATATATATATATATATATATATTGGTCACTTGGATTTTATCACTGTTGTAGTAGGGAACCAGTGAGGGTGCACTGAAGATATAGTGACTAGAGCCAGACAGCAAGGCTTTAATCTCTTTCCTACACTAACCCCCATATGTTAGAAAAGGCACTATGTTTGCCCAGCAGTGTCGGACTGGGATGCCAGGGGCCCACCAGAAAACCTTAGATCTTGGGCCCACTGGAAAACCATAGACTGTGGGACCACTTTTCAAACTATTATTCCTCCTCTCCTCTCTCAAACTCTTTATTCTCTTAGTCTTGTATTACTTACTTCTACTTCTACACTATATTCTTACATTATTAAGCATTTTTTCCCCATAAAGAAATAGGGAATGACCATGAAATAGACTAAATGGTTAGAAGCAAGAGGGCCCACTGACACCTGGGCCCACCGGGAGTTTTCCTGGTATCCCGGTGGGCCAGTCCAACACTGTTGCCCAGTAGCAGTAATGCTAAATTTTGTTAATATTTTTTTAAAGGTATCAGAATTTAATAAATTAATTGGATCAATTATCCAGAAAACCTAGTATCCAGATAAGCTCTAAAATACTTTAACAAACAAATCTTATTTGTTATAATATGTTGCTATTTCAAGAGCAGTCAACATGTGTTTTTCCCGTAGTGCAACATATTATACATATTATATTTGTAATATTAGTGTGTAGGCAGTCATCTCATGTCATTTTGCCTGGTTATGTGCTTTCAGAAAGAGACAGCACTTTCGGATGGAACTGCTTTCTGGCAGGCTGTTGTTTCTCCTACTCAATGTAACTGAATGTGTCTCAGTGGGACCTGGATTTTACTATTTAGTGCTGTTCTTAGATCTAGCTTCCCATTGTTCTTTTATTAGGCTGCTGGCAGGGGGGGAATCATATCACTCCAACTTGCAGTACAGCAGTAAAGATTGACTGAAGTTTATCAGAGCACAAGTCACATGACTTGGGGCAGCTGGAAAACAATATGTCTAGCTCCATGTCAGATCTCAAAATTAAATGTAAAAACGTCTGTTTGTTCTTTTGAGAAACAGATTTCAGTGCAGAATTCAGCTGGAGCAGCACTATTAACTGGTGCATTAAAAAAATCCCATGACAGTATCCCTTTAAAAACATTCCAGATATGATGCTGTAATCAATCCTTATGAAGGAGATATATTGAAAATCAGCGTAGATCTGACTAAGCAACAACAATCAGTGCAGCCCAGCAAGTCACATTTATGAGAAATGTTGTCAGAAATCAATATACTATAAGTACAGTATATCAGGGCCACCAGCGGGGGGAGCAGTTGTCCTGGGCCCGGTGGGTTTTGTGTCTAGAGGGAGGGCCCGGATGTCCTGCACTTAATTGAATTAGCAGGGCCCCCTGCCTGCAAGCATCAGACTGGACTGCTTGCAATTTTCTTTATGATCCTCTACATCGTGCACAATCAAAGCCTTCAGTCATTGGATAATGCAAGAAGAACCGGCCCCCTGTCTAATCACAGAACATGCCCCCTGTCCAATCACAGCACAGTTAAGTTGGGTCGTCAGGAGGAACAGAAAACAGCATGTCTGGAGTCAGCCTCTAAGTCAGCCACAAGGGAAGTGTGAATAGCACTGCACACTTACTAAAATTGTGCTCTGGTGGAAAGGGGGTTTATTTCAATATTCAGGAGAGGCAAAAAAAAAAACAAGAGAAGGTGGAAAACAAAAGAGGAAAAGTGAGGAAATAGCATGATGTGGAGAGAGTAAGGGAGCAAACCAGTAAGGGGTTACAGAAACAATTACCCCTACTGTCCTACAGCTGCAGAATTGTGTGCCAGTGGTTGTACTGTTGTGTTGTGGTTGTGTGTACCAATATCTATATATATATATATATATATATATATATATATATATATATATATATATATATATATATATATATATATATATATATAATATATATATATATATATATATATATATATATATATATATATATATATATATATTTTACACGCACACAGAATCAGCAATGTGGGAGTTATAGCACATTCTTTACTCACAAAGAAGGAGCATGGTCTCTGGTTCTCTGTAAAAAAAAACTTTCCAGTAAAGATCTATATATATTTTTTTAAATGCAATTCCCCCTTCATTCCACTGGCTCTGATTACCAATTTCACAAATCTTTATGTGCCTTCTGGCTAGACTACAGGGAAATGATCAGGACTGCTCCGAATGGAATTCTGAGCAACATAGATGGTTTTGAAATAATGCAGCCAGATTTGTGCGATCAGTGTTCAGTGTGAGTGGAGAATGACAGGCAAGTGATGGCTATTTGTTTTGGTTTTTTTTAGTAAATGTATATTGGAAATAAGTTTCTTTTTTTTAATGGAGAACCTGGGACCATTAGAGCCCCTGACCACCAATGTGTGTTTTGGGTTTTAACCATTAGGGGAGGGGGGCTGATAATCTTTTTGTGTGGGGCCCGTGATTTCTGATGGCAGTCCTGTAGTATACATCGTGTGGACTTTTTCAATACGTATGAAATTGCTATTTTTATGAACATAGTATTTAATAGCATATTTTTTGCCACAACGGGTTCACTGAAAAAGAAAATCTCACAAAGCAAATATAATTCCATAGTGAATTGGAAATATTCTTGACTGTTACTATAATCTAAATAGGATTTTCTATTGTTTCTAGTTTATTTCCTTGCTGTTGATGTCATCATGCATTTGATTACATTTATCATTCATTTTAGCACTACTTACACAGTGTGACATCCCTTGATAGTTGGTGTGCAAATGCAACTTGGACTCAGATTCTATAACATGTAGTACCGTATAAAACTCTATTTACACTTACCTCTCTCTTTGCACTTTCCTTTTAAAAATAGGCATATAAATGTCCTACCTGAATGATTTAATCTTTTAAGTGCTTCATGCTTGCATAACTGCAGATTCAACTTGGCAATATATAATCTATGGCAACAGGGACTCAGGCAGCAGACTTTTTGACAACCCCCCAAAATCACACTCTCTGGTTTAAAGATACCCCATGGCAAAATTCTCCTCTAGCACTTACTTGTTAGTACCATATTTCCTATGATTTATGGCAACTGTGATAACACAACTTTAATCTGCAGGGTAAATGCCAAATATTATGTTATTGCTTGGATGTCTCCCTATACTGTTGCACCAAATGGTATTTCAACTGATTACCTTTGCTCTATCTGTTTAATGTTAAGTGTAGCCAGTCCACATTCCAAGGTAATTGACCCCCACTGTGGGGGCAAACAAAGCCAGGAGCCTCTGTGATACAATAGACATAGTTGGCCCCAGGTCCCCTTGTAAGAGTTATGAACTGTCTGGAACCTATACTTCAACTAAACTAGGCATGCTTACCAAATAGCACCCCATTGATCCTGCAGTATTAGCTGAGATTAGCACGATCATGATTCAGGGTTGTATTGGTCCCTATTATGGCCTACCTGGGATGTCATGTGATTGGTTCATCTTGGAAGCTGCCTTTATGGTTTGCAGAAAGAATCAAACCTGTTCTGCATTTACGACAAGGGCTGTTTACAAAGGTGGCTGTTTGTTAGTCTTTTTATAGAAATGGAAAATCAGAGAGACTGCCCAGCTGTAAACCATCACAGCTGTAACCAAATATTCCAGTGACCAGCAGCACCCAACCCTGGCATCACTTTGCAGGCAGACCCACTAAATGCCAACTGGCTACTTTAGAAACTCTGAGACACATGCAACATTGGATTGACAATAAAGAGCTTCATTCCCTAAAGGAGTTGTGTGTGTGAGTCCCACCCTATGTCCACATTCTACATAGTAACATAGTAACATAGTAAGTAAGGTTGAAAAAAGACACATGTCCATCGAGTTCAACCTTTTTTTTTTTTTTTTATTAACTACCTATCTGCCAGTTGATCCAGAGGAAGGCAAAAAAAACCCTTCTGAAGCCTCTCCAATTTGCCTTAGAGGGGGAAAAATTCCTTCCTGACTCCAAAATGGCAATCGGACTAGTCCCTGGATCAACTTGGACTATGAGCTATTTCCCATAACCCTGTATTCCCTTACTTGCTAAAAAGCCATCCAACCCCTTCTTAAAGATATCTAATGTATCAGCCTGTACAACTGATTCAGGGAGAGAATTCCACATCTTCACAGCTCTCACTGTAAAAAAACCCCTTCCGAATATTTAGGCGGAACCTCTTTTCTTCTAATCGGAATGGGTGACCTCGTGTCAGCTGGAAAGACCTACTGGTAAATAAAGCATTAGAGAGATTATTATATGATCCCCCTATATATTTATACATAGTCATCATATCACCCCTTAAGCACCTCTTCTCCAGCGTGAACATCCCCAATTTGGCCAGTCTTTCCTCATAGCTAAGATTTTCAATACCTTTTACCAGCTTAGTTGCCCTTCTCTGTACCCTCTCTAATACAATAATGTCCTGTTTGAGTGATGGAGACCAAAACTGTACGGCATATTCTAGATGGGGCCTTACAAGTGCTCTATACAGTGGAAGAATGACCCCCTCCTCCCTTGACTCTATGCCCCTTTTAATACAGCTCAAGACCTTATTTGCCCTTGATGCTGCTGACTGGCATTGCTTGCTACAGCCAAGTTTATCATCTACAAGGACTCCAAGGTCCTTTTCCATAATGGATTTGCCTAGTGCAGTCCCATTAAGGGTATAAGTGGCTTGGATATTTTTACATTGGATATTTTTTTTCTCTAATGGCTTTGTGCCGCTACAGTAACCTTTAAAATAAATGAATGTGTAATTGCTCAGAATACTATCTTAAGTAGTTTTGCAATTTATATTAAATATCATTTTAACCACGAATGAGGACTATCTTGATGTCGCTCTGCTCAGAAAGAAATCAGAAACCTCAGATAACTGTACCTTCTAGTTCTCTAAATGAGTGATGACCAAAATTATTCACCAGGCATGGATTCACAACAAATTTTTGTGTTTTGGCCCCCGCAATTGTTTTTGCGAAACTTTAGCAAAATTTCCCGCCGAAAAATTCACAGCACCAAAAAAAAAAAAAAAATTTGTTGCATGTCAAAATTCGTGCACACATAAAAACTGACGAGCATCAAAATTGTTGCACGTCAAAATTATTGACTTTAATGCATTTGGACAAAATAGTGCTGCGTATAAAAAAATTTCGCTCATTTAAAAATCGTTGAGGGTCAAACTGTTGTAATTTTAACGGCCATTAAATTTAAAGTATTTCATTAATTTTCGCTGTTTCGCAAAAGTTTTTGCGAAAAGTTTTTTTTCGCAAACAGGACAGATTCGCCCATCACATCGTCTAAAGTAGATGACCAAAAATATTCAAGAAACATCACTAATGCTGTTGACCAAACCCAATTACAAATGCAGGATAGTTCACCTTAGATATCAGTCTTTTCAGTCTATTTAGACCTTTTTTCCTCAGTTCACAGCCTTCAGAATCTCTAAAGCAATCTCTGTCCAAATTTCTAATTGTATCTCAAGTCTCAGTCACCATCATTGTATATACTATTTGTCTGTCCTGGACACACCAACTCACTTTTACAGTTTGTGCTTTTTAGAGTCATGCTATCATGTCTTTTGATAAATTGCACCAAAGAAGTCTATGTTTTTCTACCCCAGTCTTACCTGCATTTGCCCTAGCTGTTGAATCTATTGTTTTGTTCTTGATATTTTTGTATACTGGCAACATTCTGTAACATTGACAAAGTTTTAGCCAATACCTGCCCCTAAGATCACCGTACTGCCCTCTCAATGTCACCACATGGCTCTTTGAGGCACATTTATGAAAGGTCGCATTTTGAATTCATGTATGTTTTCAAAAACTCCCCTAAACTCCCATAAATTTTAAATTCTACCAATCGAAATTTGTTAATGAAATCTAATTTTTTAAACTCAGATGAAAACTTAAAACATATAAGATTAAAATTTTAAAACTCGATTCAGGTTTTTTCTCTGAAAAAAACTTGAATGCCAGGAAGGCTGCAAACAACTCCAAATTGATCTCTGACCTCTCCCATTGACTTAAACAACAATGTGGCAGGTTTTAGGTGGCAAATAGTCAAATTTGAGTTTTTAAAGGGCCAGAGTATGATAAATCTCAAAAATCTAATTATTTTTTTTTAAAAAAAAACTCAAATTGAATTTGAATAACCCCCTAGTTGAATTTGACAGTTTTGACCATAAAAAAAATCTGAAAATTGGGGGGCGTGGCTTGCCTTTGCTGCGTATGGAAGCTCACTGAAACGGCTCTGCTCCTTTTCCCAGGCTAGCGCTTGTTCTAGTGTCGCCAATCATGGGGAAAACGCAAAAACTGAAAGCGGATAAAGACAAGACACAACAAAAGAAACAATCGCTTTCGCAGGCTGAACTAGCACCTTTATTCCTCAAGAAAAATGCCGATCGCAGATTATCCAAGATGGCGGCGGCTGCTGCTGAAAGAGAGGAGGACACGGATCAGCAGCGTGACTCCTCAGAACAAGATAGCGATGGCGGTGAGGAACTTCTAACGCATAATTATCTGTCTTCTCTTCCAACTAAGGCAGATATAAAGAGTATGTTTTTGGAGATGACGCAGACAATTAAAGAGGAACTACAAGATATAAAGAGGGACATGTCTGCTTTGTCCACGAGGATGGATGACGCTGAAGTGAATCAAAGTAAGATTTCCTTTAATCAAAAACAGCTCTACCTGCATATACAATCACAAGATTGTAAGATTACTGAATTACAGCGTCAGTTAGAGGATCAGGAGAATAGGGGGAGGCGAAATAACATTAGGGTCAGAGGAGTTCCTGAAAATGTTCAGGTGGAAGATATCCACAAAACCCTCCTCCAGATCTTCAACAATATTTTATGCAGGGATTTAGATGTGGACATTGCTATTGATCGTGCACACCGGGTCCCTAAACCTAAAGCCGCACCCCTCAACGCACCGAGAGATATTCTCTGCTGTATTCACAGTTTTACAACAAAGGAAGAAATCCTCTCCAAGGCTAAGACAGCTGATAATATTTCCTTTGAAAACAATGCTATAAAATTGTTCCAGGATGTGGCACGATCTACACTGATGAAACGGAAACTTTTGAAACCCCTGACTGATCATTTAAGGGAAAGTAACATTCCATACCGATGGGGTTTTCCTTTCTCCGTTAATGTGTCTAAAGATGGCATACAAGCTGTTTTGCGAACACCAGCTGATACGGAAAACTTCTTACGACGACTACAACTACCGCAGATTGCTCTTCCAGGCTGGCTGTCGGAGACTACTACATCCCTCCAACTAGATCTGGACCTACAAGGCGATTGGACTACGGTTACCACTCCGAGACGCCCTTCCCGATCTTCTGTGGGTAGAAGCCCTAGAAACCCGGTTTTCTCACCCCAAAGGCGAGCAGCTCATACTCCTCATAAGTGATTTGGTTCACGTAAGACGCTCAAAGGACTTGCTTTACTTTTACTTACAGTTCTTGCTGCAGTTGTTTTTATATTGCGTTATGATTGTTCTCTTGTTGTGTTTATATAATGGTTCTTTATATTCCATTGTTTTACTTTAAATTTATACTGCCATGCTGTGCTTTGTGAATGGACCTATAATAGCTCTCCCCCTTTTGTCATGCTAGCCTGGGGAGATAACTGGGCCGCTAATATAGGCTTCCTTATCACTACAGCTCGGCAACTACTGACCCTCCAATTTTTTTCGGTCGCTTATATTCTTACAGCCATAAGGCAATAAGCCTTTTAGTCTGTAGCGACTTGGTTCGTATACCCCCTTAATCTTTATTCCTCCCCTTTTCTTTTCCTTTCTCCCTTTCTCCCAAAATGTTATTTTCTTTTCTACCCTGGTTTACCCTCTCTATACTCTTTTCCTTCTCCAAAACGTTACTTAGGACGGAAGCACTATCAATATATGGTGTCAGACTCATTTTGGACATTAATAATAGTTCTTCTATTTGGTTGCTCAATGTCTCAGTTACACTGTAAAGTTGCATGTTATAATGTTAATGGGCTAAACGAACCAGTGAAGCAGGCACAAATATTTTCTGAATGTAGAAAGAGCAAAGCTCAAATTGTTTTCCTACAAGAAACACATTTTCAAGAGGGAAAGACACCTAAATTGGACGTTAAACATTTTCCTACTATTTTTGCGAATAATAACCCTACAAAAAAAAGTTTAGGGGTGATGATAATGCTACACAAAGATATACCGTTTCAATTTAAGGATAAGTTAGAAGACACAGAAGGGAGACTTCTTGGTATAAAGGGTTCAATTGCTGGTCTTAGGGTGACGCTAATAAATATGTATGTGCCTAACCATGGTCAATCAGCTTTTATGTTAGCAGCTACAAAGTTATTGGCAAATTTTGCAGAAGGCCTTATAGTTTTAGGAGGTGACTTGAATGTAACATTGAATCCTTTAATAGACTCCTCCAAGTCCAAAACGAGTTTATCTTATAAAGGCTTAAAAACTATTAAAGAGGCTTTTACCTCCATGGGCTTAGTTGACATATGGCGTAGCCTTCACCCTACGACACGCGATTTTACCCATTTCTCGAAAGTTCATCATTGTTATACCAGAATTGATTATCTCTTTATATCGCAGAATTGGCTACATTTGTTTACCACAACTGAGATTGGTCTGACTACATTGTCAGACCACTCTCCGGTATTTGCTACATTTACTATTCCCAATACCTCTAAACCAGAATTCAACTGGAGATTTAATGATGCATTACTACATAAACAAGACACTAAGAATCAGATATCTACAATGATTGCTAGAGTGATTAAGGAAAATGACTCTGTGGATATCTCCTCAAGAACTCTGTGGGAGACATTGAAGTGTGTATTGCGGGGACATCTCATTGCTTTATGTAGCTCCCAAAAAAAGCAAAGAGATCGTGCCATTAATACCTTGCTAGATGAGATTCGCAAATTAGAACAGACGCATAAAGAACACCTGGCACAACAAACTTACTCCACATTAGAAAGTAAACGTCTGCAACTTAAATCACTATTAGACCAATATACCTCTAAGGCCTACTTGAAAACTAAGCATAGGTTTTATGAATATAGTGACAAATGCACTAAGCATTTCTCTAGGACATTGAAAAGTTTGCATCCTAATTCACACATAGTCTCGATTAAGGATGTTAGACAAAATATACACCATGCGACTACAAAGATAGCGGGATGCTTCCAACAATACTACCAGTCACTATATAAACTACAGTCTCAGCCTCCTTCGGCCCAATTGTCTCGGGAAATTTCTACTTTCATAGATAAGGCTAACTTAAAACCTCTTTCTGTGCAACAGAGAGATTTACTTGATGGTCCCTTTACACTAGCAGAAATACATACTACAATAAATTCTTTGGCTTCTGGGAAGAGTCCAGGACCCGATGGATATGGAGCCCTATACTACAAAACGTTTGCAGAAGAACTATCCCCCATTCTTCTATCTTATTTTAATTCGATTGACAAAGACACTGGTTTTCACCCCCAAGCAACGGAAGCGCACATCACGGTTATCCATAAACCTGAAAAAGATCCCCAACAATGTGCCAGTTACCGCCCAATTTCACTAATTAATGTCGACCTTAAAATATATGCAAAAATTATTGCTGAACGACTAAAGAAATTCCTGCCTTCACTCATTCACCCTGATCAATCAGGTTTTATCACAGGGAGGGAAGGGAAAGATAATACCACTAAAGTACTTTCCTTAATGCACTATGCAAAACGGGAATGTGTCCCATCCCTCATCCTAACTACAGATGCGGAAAAGGCCTTTGACAGGGTCTCTTGGACATTCTTGGAGGCCACTCTATCAGGATTTGGGATGGGACACATGATGAAACAGAGGATATTAGCACTTTACAAATCTCCCACAGCTAGGGTAAGAGTTAATGGCATCTTGTCCTCTAAAATTGAAATTGCTAATGGGACTAGACAGGGCTGCCCACTTTCCCCTCTATTATTTGTAATGGTGCTAGAAACCTTACTGTCACATATTAGACAACACCCGGATATTACAGGAATAATGCTTAAAAATAAGGAATACAAAATTGCAGCTTTCGCCGATGACTTATTATTGTTTATCACCAAGCCTATTATCGCCTTACCAAATGTCATGTCCTTGTTCAACCAATTTGGAAAACTTTCTCATTTCAAAATAAATTTTAGTAAATCCGAGGCTATGAATATCAATCTGGCCACCAAAACTCAACACCTTTTAGAACAGAATTTCCCCTTTCAATGGACTGACAAAGCGGTCAAATACTTAGGAGTTAAAATCCCATCTAAATTGTATATGCTATACCAGGAAAACTTCGTCCCCTTATTGAAGGTTTTGGAACAAAAACTCAATAATTGGAGGAAGCTGCGGCTGTCATGGTTTGGTAGGATACAGGCCATAAAAATGATAGTAATGCCAAAAGTTCTTTACCCGTTACAAGTGCTACCTATACACATTCCGAGAGCTTTTTTTTCCTCACTCAAGTCTATGATTTCTAGATTTATATGGCTGGATAAGAGTCCTAGGCTTAAATACAATAACTTAGTTTGTCCTAAGGAAAGAGGTGGCCTAGCTATTCCTGATCCTTTCACATATTACAGAGCAATACACTTGGGGCGGGTTTTAGCTTGGCATAGTTCTGCAGATCCTAAACCTTGGGTAGATATTGAAAAAGCTAATGTGAATATTCCATTAGAGAATTTTTTGTGGGTTAATAGGGATACGGCTATGGGTCATATTCGGAATCATCCGACTATAAATCCGACGCTTGATATTTGGTTCCGATATAGAGAGGTGCTTAACTTATCTCCTAAACCTTATATATTGCAATCTCTACATATGAATCCAGAGTTCCCACCTAGTCTGGACCGGGGCACTTTTTCAAATTGGAAGACTATTCAGGACACTCCGACTAAGCTTAAAGATTTTTTTAGGAAAGGGACTCGACTTTCTCTGGCTCATATCCAGAAGAAATGGGGAAGCCACCCGCGGGATCCTTGGTGCTATAATCAATTAGCCCATTACTTAAAGTCACTTACCCTTTGTGGGTGGGACCGGGACAACACACCGTGGGAGAATATCATGGAAGGACGTCCTCCACTAAAGAAGCCCTTATCTTATATTTATAAGTTAATAATTCAAACTCAATACCCACTTCACTCACCTTGTATAAGTAGCTGGGAAAAAGAATTAAGGACAAATATCCCCATAGAGATTTGGAATACCGTATTTAAATCTATGCACAAAAGTTCCATAGCTTCTAGGACAAAGGAGACGATGTATAAGCTGATGACTAGATGGTACTATACACCAGTTCGGTTACATCAAATTTATCCCACCTGCAACTTATGTTGGAGATGCAATATTTCTGAAGGTACTTACCGACATTTGTGGATTGATTGCCCTATACTAGGAGAGTACTGGACGTTGGTATTCAAGGTTATATGGCGACTCACTAACATCAAAATTGGTATTGATGACCCTTTCCTTATTTTATTCCACCTAGATGCTACTTCTAACAGGGTGGTGCGTGATGAACTATTTCTTCACCTTATACAAGCTGCTAAAGCACTGATCCCGTACAAATGGAAATCTTGTATACCTCCTACATTTCTAGAATGGATAAAGAGGGTAGAGGAAGTCAGAAAACTAGAGGAAATCGCATACCTCTTGCGAAAAGAGAGCACACATTACTGGTCTATATGGAAGCCATGGATAGATTTTACTGTGCTGAAACAGGTCTGTTGAACTTTTCATCACAGTGGATTATGTATTAAATTGCCAGTACCTTACATAGCAACTTACTACACTACTTTAAATAGTCCCTCTCACACAGACACATAAGGTTTGGCCCTATACATATGCATCTATATTTACCTTCCTAGATAGCTGCAGCTGATTCGGTGGATAAATGTGAATGAATCTTTGGACCGGTCATCTTATGCTTTTTGCCTTTCGATATATATGTCCAATTTCTGTTAATAATGTGGATAATATTGTTAATTGTTGCTGATACTTGTATTTGCTTCCTTACTATGATTTTACATACATGTTTGAATATCATATATTTTCTATGTATGTACAAAATGCTTTGCTTCCCTTCCCCCTCCCTCCTCCTTCCTTTCTGTATCCTTCTTCCCCTCTTTAATTTTGGAAATAAACAAAGATTATTCAAAAAAAAAAAAAATCTGAAAATTAAAATTTTCAATTCGACCCTTGATAAATCTGCCCCTTAATGTCCCTGCTCTGCCTCTATCCCTCTCCATCCCCTTTTTCTGTTTTTTTTGCCACCAGTAAAGTGTTAACCTTAAACTTCATTATCATAAGATATGGTACAACAGTTCCATATTTAGGAATAAGATTACAATTCTAGATTACAATTTTTCAATAAGGCTTCAGTTGCTCTTTCATGATGAACAGAGTAGAAGATGAAATTAGAAAAGAATGTCACGATCATGAGGTTATTTTCTGTCTCTATGTAGTATTTATAATCACAATTTATGCAACAGACTGGACGTTTACTATTCCAAAATTCCCATTGTTCTTGTATTTTATCCTTTCCTATAAACTATTTTGATCCAAACAGGCATCAGGGCCAGGGAGCATAGTGTGACAAGTTTTGATATCTTTAAAAAGAAGTTATGTTTCCTTAAACTTTAACCAAAATGCAAGCATTTTCAATGGTAGACTTACAAATTATTTTGCATAGAGTTCTGAAACTTGCCGAATTGCTTTAGTCATATTTAATCAGCAGCAAGTCTTTACATTAAATTTTACCTGACAACAATGATGTGAAATATCTGCTAACACCTGTTGTAAATCCTGCCATTAATTTTAATGGTCATACCAGCAATTAAGAGGAGATCAAAACATCCCTGAGTGCTTTGGCAAAAAGCAGATAAATCGACTCACTCATACACTCCAAAAAGCCACAAAATTTTCAGAGCTCCTATTAGTTACTTATTGCCAAAATCAATAACTCTAGAGGAGATACTGAAGCAGAAACAAAGCTGCACTAAATGCCGAACCTAGAATGTGAAATTTTAAACAGTTAATTGCTTGACACTGTGCAAAACAATCCTTTATAAGGGCTAGAACCAGCTGAACCAAAATTACATTTAAAGTGTGCTCAACCAAGACCTCCTCTTCACTACTTGTCAGTCTTATTTGTTCGTGCCATTAAGATGTTCAACTCCTGTGCTTGGCAAGCAACAAATGATCCTTTAGTGTAACATTTGTCACATAGGTTAATAAGGCTTTAAAGGGCCTGTTAGTTAGAAGCATGAAGTTAAGGTGCTCTGTTTATTCATTCAAGCATTCCACTTGCAAACGGCATTGAGTTACCATTGCATATGTATGAGCTGTAAGGCAAAACCAAGGTGAAAAGGCTGCAGTTGTATACTTATAATCTGTAATGTATTGCTAGTAATTTACATTTTAAAATAAATGTGAGCATTGCATAAAACTATGCTTTTACACTCTGTAGCTCTCTGAAGTAAGGAGCCCAAACTAATTACAGATAAACAAGGATAAGGGAGTTATCTTGCTGTTATCAAATAGAAGGAGATTATTGTGCAGTATTCACTTGTCAATTTTACATTGCAATTAAAAACTCAAAAGGGTAGACAGTGCGATTTAAATGTTCAGTGCTAGAAAAAATGCCTTTGAAGGGGACCTAAATACTTTATAAAACTTGTGGAGTAACTAGATATTACTGGGCCTTGCAGAATATTATTTTTAGGTCCTCAAAATGTCTAGAGGTTGACCTGTATTATTTTACAATATGAGGGCCGCACAGGGCCCCCCACAGCCACAGGGTCTGTATTTACACCCCATGATAAAACTGACTCATTGCACCATTAGCTTTCTAAGTATGTAACCCAAACATGATAATTGATGTGAGGTAAAACACTATAATCAACACAGAGAGGGAGGACATTAACCTGTGTATGTAATAAATGGTGCAATGTTTGCCCAGATGCAGTAACCAATGGCAAAAAATATTTTAATGCTTTTAAATAGTTGACCAGAAAATACTACCTTCTAATTGGTTACTACAGATAAGTAGACCTTTAGTACAAATGATAAATGTTTTCAGTTGCAAAGAACTTGGAGTTGAAAGAACTTGGAGCTAAATTTATGGAGATTGGGTCTGGTTCTTACTGCACTGGAAGCAAAATAAAAGGTTTATCAAGAGACTTATATGGAGCTCCCAACATGCTTTGATCATTGATAATAAGTTTCAGTATGCTGGGACTTCAGCCAGAAAACAAATAACAATATTAATAATAAATAATCTTTAATGCTAACAAGAACCAAGGGATAGAGACTCAGGAGTGAAAAGAACAGGCAGGGTTTAAACATTAAATAAACCCATGGCCACAAAAAGCTCATAAAAAAGGTTTGTTGAGCATTGAAAATAAAACTCTTAAATAGTTGAAGTATACAGAAAATAGCTGAAGTATACAGAAAGCTGTTGTGCCAAAACGTTATCAATATTGGTTGAGCAACATTTGCACTTTTCAAATGTTTACATATTTATTGTGTATTTTTAAGTGCCTTTTTGTGATATGTACTAGCTGAAGCCACGTCGTCTCGTCTCACTGTGTATTTGTATACTGCTGACATGACAAAGTTTACTTTGACTTTGACCCCCTTTATCATCCCTACCATTGCTATTGTCAGTTATTTTGATATAATTGAAGATATGAATATTAATCT
Source organism: Xenopus petersii (assembly GCA_038501925.1). Lineage (NCBI taxonomy): Eukaryota > Metazoa > Chordata > Amphibia > Anura > Pipidae > Xenopus > Xenopus petersii. Next base: position 92,535,179 of record CM076686.1, read on the forward strand.
ACAATCTACTTAAATGTCCAGTGCTAGAAACATATATATTTTATACCTCCCTCAATGATTTTATGAATACAGATGAGTGTGCACAGAGCAGACAAGGTAGGCATATACCTCCCAAAGCAGTGTTGCTGAATTGGCAGTCACCTAGCATTCCTCAGCATGTTCTCATTGGTTAATGCATACTGGGATCTGTACTCCAGCAACAGAGTAAAGTGTAAGTTGGCATCAACAGCATTAGGATTTTCTTAAAATATTTTTTTTCTAAAGATGGTTCGGCTGGATCCAACTATTCAACCTCCAGACCAACAGTTGTATCATAATGGGGGCCTACACAACCCAATAGGAGAGGGCCACATCAATGAGTCCATGCACTTCTTTCCCAATAAAACATTCAAACTGCTTCATCATCATCTACCTAATTTTTAGCTAGATATTGGTTGGGCAGGCAGTTGTAAGTTGTCTCATACATGCACCAATACATTTTATGCTCAGTCTTTATTGCTGGACTAAGTCTTTATTGGGCCATGTATGACCAGATTATATATGGCAAGACAAATTGTATGGTAATATCACTAAACTAGATGTCTGACCTAAAGCAGGAGATGATTCTAACCAGCGAATAATCTTATACCTGTAATTAAGCTTGAGGTGCCTATTTGGCAGAGCTGGGGCTTGAGCTAATTTCAGGGACAGTGTGTGTCACTTTTAATCTGAAATAAACCAAAGTTTTTGTTTTTTATTGTTATTTTATTGTACACCTATTTAAAATGCAACCAATCAAATAAAATAGGCACTTTTTTAATAACCTTATCTTAAATTCACGGCTGTTTAATTTTATCTGCTCTTAAAATAATTCCTTATTTGTTATTTTTAGTGAGCAAAGATGCATGTAACTACTTCTATAATAAATAAAATGCCTGGCAAAACTGTTTAATATATGTGATATGTTTTCTCTGAAGATTACAAGATAATTACACTTCAAGTTGCCAGGCAACTTTAATTACCATGTGATTTGTACTTTTTACATCTCTTGATAACACTTAGTTTGGGAGGCAGAAATAATCATGTACTTGCATGCCCAATAATTACATAGAGTATACTGTGCAATTATATGATCACCATGGATAAAATTGATGACGCTATTATGGTTTTGCACCAAAAAAAAAAATAGTTAAAATGCTAGATAAATTCGAAGTAAAATAAAGGCAAGATAATATCGCATTTTATTGGACTCTTAAAACAAAAGCAAACCAAAAAATCTAGTAAAAGAGAATTTGATATGAAAACCATTAAAAAAATGTGTATTTACTTTTTTGTTTAACAAAGTTGAAATAAAATAAATTAGCCAGCAGTGATGGGTGAATATGACCTTGTTCACGTCACAGGAAATTTGCAAAACTGCCAAAAATTCTCCAAATGCATTGAAGTCAAAATTGTTTTTTTTTTTTGCACAACATGTGTCAAAAGAGGCAACTTTTTTTTTAAAATATTAAGCAGCAATATTTTGCTCATCCCTAGATATTTAACAATGTGTTCCTTTTTTAAAAAAAAAATCTAAATACTGTTCATCAACCACACTTTACTCTATGGTCAAGTGTACATTTTATAATTACTTTCACTAATTGAGAATCTTAGAAAGACAATACCCTTTATTAGGTCAATTGGCCTGATTTTTCAAAACGTCTGTACAGCTATGAGATCCCTTATCTGGACACCTGTTATCCAGAAAGCATAGCATTATGGGAAGGCCATCTTAAGCAGATAATTCTAATTTTTACAAATGATTTCCTTTTTCTCTATAATAATAAAATAATAAAATTGTACATGATTGCAACTGAGCTGCAAAAATCCATATTGATGGCAATCAATCCTGTAGGTTCACTGTGTGGGCATATTCTCCCACTCAGCAAGGCAATTGATTTATGTGACTAAAAAAAAACAAGCCAACTCAGAGCTATAAATTTTCTTCAATATCATTACCTGTATATTCATCTCTACTGGTACCCTCTGCAATAGAATTCAGAATAGGCCTGCATTATGCTCTACTTAAGCAATTAGTAGCATATTTATAGCAAATGTTTCCTCTGTTTTATGACCATATATACTATTACTTGCCAAGTAATGGTATTGACACAGCATTGTTAAGCAAAACGTAAACCTTGTTTCAGAGCTATTCCCATGTGCAGTTTATAATATATTTAATATACATTAAAGGGATACTGTCATGGGAAAACATGTGTTTTTTCAAATGCATCAGTTAATAGTGCTACTCCAGCAGAATTCTGCACTGAAATCAATTTTTCAAAAGAGCAAACAGATTTTTTTTATATTAAATTTTGAAATCTGACATGGGGCTAGACATATTGTTAGTACTCCCCCCAGTCATGTGACTTGTGCTCTGATAAACTTCAGTCACTCTTTACTGCTGTACTGCATGTTTTAATGGCAAAGCCTGAGGATGGTGTATTTCATATCCTGTTATTCAAGATGGGCCCATACCATCCATACCCATACCATGCTCTACAGCGCTTTTTTTATACCACCCAGTAAAGGAAGTAATGTTTTGTGTACATAGGCAGGCCAGACATTTATCGTTGGAAAAGAAAAACTTGTGTGCATAGCTTACCCTATCTCATAATATAAATGAATAGGTCTGGAGGTAATATTTCCTTGTTTTCAGCAAAAATATGCATGTTCTGGGAACGTTTGCACCATAACTGTAACCCCTGGCAACCAATCAGCTCTGAGTGTTGCACAGTACAATAAAAAATACAAATCTTTTTAGTTGCTATAGGTTAAAGCACAGATGTACTTTGCAATTTAACTCCACTGAAGCAGGCTATATGCAGTTAATATTCCCTATATCTCAAAACAATACGCTGTGTACACTAAAGGCACTTTAGGCAAGTAGCCTATTTAGCAAAATACATCATTATCTTTGTGAAATCTATTAAAAGAATCAAATTTTTACAACTCCCCAAAAACTCTAATAAAATTCAAATCAAATTAGATTAGAATTTAAAAAAACTCCATTCAATTTTTTTTTCTCTGAAAAAATTAAAATGACAGGAAGGCTGCATTTATTGGGGATCAATACAAACTCTTCACACCTGCCTGTCCTTATCAAACTACTTGATACATAAGTTATGCAGTTCAAAATTACTTCCAATTACTTAAAGGAAAACTATACCCCCAAAATGAATACTTAAGCAACAGATAGTTTATATCAAATTGAATGACATATTAAAGAATCTTACCAAACTGGAATATATATTTACATAAATATTGCCCTTTTACATCTCTTGCCTTGAACCACCATTTTGTGACTCTATCTGTGCTTCACTGTAACAGGAAGAAGTGAGGAAGCAAAAGGCAGAACTCTGTCTGTTAATTGGCTCATGTGACCTTACATGTGGTTTGTATGTGTGCACAGTGAATCTTACGATCTCAGGGGGCGGCCCTTATTTTTTAAAATGGCAATTTTCTATTTATGATTACCCAATGGCACATACTACTAAAAAAGTATATTATTATGATAATGGTTCATTTACATGAAGCAGGGTTTTACACATGAGCTGTTTTACTCAGTATCTTTTAATAGAGACCTACATTGTTTGGGGGGTATAGTTTTCCTTTAAGTTTGTGCTACCTGACTGGGCCTGACTTGGGTCAAAATTTGACTGGACCACTGAAAACATTCCCTCTAGTTCCCCCTCAAGCAAAGTTATCCCAGAGTTCATTAATTCACTGCAATGATTTTCATAAACATTTAAAAGATCTTCTTTGATTGCTAGTTATACAGTAGTTAAGTCTAAAAGTCATGTCTATGAAGTTCAGTTTTCTCCACAAATAAATGCACCCTAACATCAAGATGATCCAAGGAAATATAAAAACTCACCTCTGAAGCTGCCTCCTATTCCAATAACAAATCTTTATTTTTTTGTAATTTATTATGATGTACGTTGTAACTGAATTATTTCCCAAAATAATGATTCTATCTATACATTAATAATTCTTTTGTTGTAGTTGAGTGTGCATATAGTATAAAGCAATTCTATTTGTGTATTACTGCAGGGGTAAGAATATGTTATCTGATAATAAATTGCATGTCAACCCTTTTTTTATGCATCTACACATGGCGTGTATAATAAAAAGCATACACCTAATATGTTCACTATAAATTGAAATGAAATTGGCAAATAAATTCCATTATTTTTCATAATGATGGACACATAATCAGGATTTGTTATAGATTGCAAATGGCCTTCTGCCATTTCAAGGATATTGGCCAATATGTATGGAAGGAAAAAGAGACAGAGCTTGTAGAATCTCATCCAAAAATGGGTTTAATTGATATTCCTGAGTTCGTTTTTGCCAAAGGAATGTACATTTTAAAATATGTGGAGGCTGAATGATTGCAGCTTTCATGCAGATAGATTTGTTTTTTCCCAAATGCTTACCAGAAATTTAATTAAGCTGGCAAGGTTCGTGTTGAAAAGCTCATCCGGAATGTGCAATCACAACTTACAGAGTTTAAATTAGAAAAGGGAAGATATCTGCCCCTGATGTTAACACATGACCTGTATTTATTTGTTTCATTTTATTAAAAAAAAAAGAAAGATTATGCTCAAACAACTTGTGTCAGAGGATGTGCTGCACTTCAAACCTAAGTATAATAAATGTTACATTTGAGTGTATTTCATAATTTAGCTTGCTATCAATAATGCACAAGAAAAAAAGAACATTTATTTTTTACTCTTTTATAGTTTTGCATTGTGCTGTCTGGAAATGTACACTTTGCTTGGTTACTTGCTGAAGCAAACACCCTGGGTGACGTGCATGTTTGTGAGACCTTTTCATACACAGTTTATTTTCATAATTTCACATTGACCTGATTGAAAATATGGTTATGAGAGCAAAAAGAAGCCATCTGAGATTTACCAGAGGTTATTTGAGAAAAGTTAAGATAAATGGTTTTACCGTTGCATAATCTGTATATGGAGATATAATTGCAATAAGTGAGAAAAATATTATTATTGCAGTAGAATATAGGTTTGGGTTTCAAAAGTACTATTAAAAAGAGAATCACTGGATAAACAATATTCTAAATACAGTATTTCCATATTCATGGGAAACCTACATTTTGCACCAAGCCTTAAGAACTTTTAAGGGGATATTTACTAAAACTCAAATGTATCCAATTTTTTCATTAAAACATAGTCGATCTAACTCCCATCCACAAATTTATTTATCAAGAAATCAAAGTCGGTGCAGGAAGAGTCTTGACAACATTGTGCAACAATTTGAATCGTACAAATTTTTCGAGCTTGATGACAGATTTGCTTCATTTTTTAAGTTGTTTCCTGAAAACTCCAGTTTCTTCAGATTATCATACTAAAACCAATGCAGATCACAATATCAGCATCTTCAACATCTTCAGGGATATCTACCATTGACTTCTACATGACCTCCACAGATTTTATCTGAAGTGTTTTCGGATTTTTAGAAGATTTGGGGTATAATAAATCTCTAAAAATTGCATTTTTTTCCTCCTTTAAAAAACTCAACCAGTAAAAAATTGAGGTTTAATAACTAGGCCCATTAAAGTCATCTTCTGTGGACCTTCACAAAGTGTATTTAATGGTGGGAAAGCACAAAGATCGAGTCTTAAGAGGATCTAAGAGGATCAAAGGTTAAACTATGTTAGTAGCTGTAGCTAACAACATATTTCTTAAAGGAATATTGCTTGATAAATCTGTTCTCCATGTTTCTAGACTGCATGGTTACTAGTGATAGACACATCTGACTTGTTTCACTTCACCGGAAATTTGTGTAGTAGCAAAAATGTTTCCAAAAGTATTGAATTCAACGGGCATTTTTCAAACTGTGTGAGTTTTATTTAGGATGGGTGTTTTTTTGTAACCAAAATATTTTGCTCATCCCTTTACATTAAAATGCAGTTTGTCACCTAATTATATATATATTATATGATTAATATAATAATTATTATAATATATTATTATATATTATTATTAGTGATGGGCGAGTATATTCAGTAGGCATGGATTTGGGGCAAACTTTCACGTTTCGTGGGTGCTAATGCCGTGAAACTGCGTAAAAAAAAAATAGCAGTTGAAAAGTACAGACGCACATCAAAATTGGTGCATGCATAAAAATTGTCCTGCGTCAAAATTACTTGGCTGCCCATTGACTTTAATGCATTTAGAGAAAATAGTTGCACCTATAGAAATTGTTGCGCATCAAAATTATTTTGACGCCTATTGACTTCAATTAAAATTTTCACAGCTTCGATAATTTTTTCTCCTTTTGCAAACTATTCGGGGAAGAGAAATGGCCCAGATTCGCCCATTACTAATAATTATTTACTATAAATAGCACATTTAAATAAACTATTGTGGGGGTTCACTCGATGGTAGGCTGCAAGTGAGGTGACTTCACACACCAGTATCGGTTTAAGGACTTCCTGCCAGCTTTTATTTTCCAGTGGCTGGAGAATTTACCCTCGCAGTGGGAATGTAACTGAAGAAGAAATAACAGTTCAACAGAAAAATCCAGCCTCCTGGCTAACACAAAATAAAATGCTTTTCTTTCCTTTTGACACTGAGCACTCCAGCAGCCTCACTCAAACACATAACACCTGCTGCTCAGCATCAGGTCTACTAAATAAGCCTAGGGTCTCCTGAAAACCTGGTCTACGGATTTGGGAATCCGTCCCACCCTACTCTTGCAGATTCCCAATAAGACCAGCCCCAGATCACCAATTACAAAAACCCCGCAGAGAGACAAAGTGTTTCTCTGCTAACAACACTACTGGTCTCATCTCAGTAAAAATACCTTAGAATCCATGGCCCAATGTACATGCCATCATCACTTTTCCCCAGGGAACTGGGGAACTTTTTGTCATCATACCACACTGTATAAGTATGCATCACTTTACAAATATTATACATAATTCACACAGTCCCTACCCCAGTTGAACTTACAATATCTTTTTTCTTGCAGTTGGAGATGGAAGCATTAAGCACCAAGCCAAATTCCTCCTTCATTGTGTTTTATTATAGTCTAATATAAGCCGAAATCACACAATAATCTCACTTTATAAGATAAGATAAGTACTTACTTATTTTACTAGATAAATAAGATATACAGAAATAATAAGATAACAGTAAGATAACCGGCAAGTTCCTGGTGTTGCAGTAGGACAGGTTTGTGTAGGTTTTCTATGGGGCTTTCTAGTGGGCACAGCTCAGCATACAGCAGAGTTAGGTCACAAGCCAGGAGGGTTAATATAAAAAGCCAGGGGTGAGCACCATTTCTTCTTTCTGCACGGGACATCACAGGAGTGGCAAGGAAAGTTGTTGTGAGTCAGATGTTTTATGATTTCTTAATGCTGTTGTTTTGTTGCAGGATACGGTGGTGGTACTGTAAGGCTGTGGAATGAATTATGTAAGTATTGTGGGCTTTAGAGAGCTTGTTCGGATGTGGTGTTGTGGGCCAGCTTGGGCACAGGTTCCCTTGGTGGCAGAGTAACATCAACTGTATCACGTCTGATGGTTAATCAAAGATGTGGGGTATTGAAGTATGGCCAGTTCACAGGATGGTGATCCCAGGACCACTTGCCCAGTGGCATTAGGCTATGGTTACAACTGGTTAGGGTTAATAGAAGTGGCATACTGGTTAAAATGTATGATTAACAAAATGTTAATATAAAATAAAATGTTTGTGTAATGTTTGCGTGCGTAATTTGTTAATAAAATCAACTTCTGACGATTTTATCCAATACACATTGGTCTGAGAATAAGCAGGTACTGTAAGAGTCAGCAATATGACCGAAGGGGAGAGGGTTAAAGTAATGGGTAAAATGGGTAGCTGATCTATCTGGCCTTCCTGCTAGTCCTGAAAGTGAACATTGCTATTGTCAGCTGCAACAAATAACGGAAGCACAAACTTTTGGATTTCACTTTGGATTTAGTTTACACAACAATAAAAAATACAGCTTAGATGGCAGGTGACTTTTTTTTTATATCTATTTATAGAATAAATTACCACTTAAATGCTTCAAAATATGTGTGCTATTCAGTACAAGAGAAAAACACATTCTTCAGTGATACCACATAATAGGATCAGATGTTGGACAAGAATATTACATATCAATCTCCAATGTGCAAGCACAGATCATCCACTGTAAAACGAAGCACGACTTCCATTTCAAAGTCAGTTTTATTAAATTTCAATTCTTTAAACTGTAGGAAATGTTTCCTTCTATGCTTTTACTTTGGCTCTAAACTCACTTGATACTAGATGTTTTTTCAATATCTTTCATGTCAATAGGACCTTTTTATGACTGAGAAGCTTTTCAAATGTACCATTTGATTTATAGTTCAGTACACGTGCATTAAATTGCACTTAAATTCATACCCACGTTTCATGTTCTATTTTATGTCCTTTTTACATTTGTTCTTTTACATTTTTGACCCTGTACAATAAAAATCAATTTCTTGTATTTTATGCTTGTAGACCATGTAAAGTGGTACATGCCCCACGGAGTTGTATAAATAAATGTACACATAAATAACAGTGGACCCATATGGTCAATTTTATGTTTTCTGTTATCGTGCACAGTAAAAACCTTCATCTTTTATCGTTATCAAATCACAGATGATTTTAGACATCAGTTTTCTTAATGGGAAAAAACACCACAAAACTATGTTATTCAAAAATCAATGTTGACTTTATTCAAAAATCTATTTATACATTATTTTACACAAAAAATTCAAGACAACCACTTTTCTATCTTTGAAATCACTAGAAGGTATGTGTAGTCCTAGTTAAAAGTGCTTAGCAAATAATCAAACATACAAAAAAGAAAAAAATGATTAATTCACATTCCCTGGTCCCCTGTTTCACAAATTCATTTTGTGAATGGAGGTGCAGGGAGGTGCCAACCCAGAAAAAAAACTTGACCAGAGGTAAATAGTTGGTATGGTGGTTTATCAATTTCATGATCAGAATTTTGTAACTAAAAATAAACCCTGTTTTCCAAAAAACATTCATTAGCTTAGATACTAAATTTATTTGTGAAACAGGGGACCAGGGAAAATGCGTTGATCAATTTTTTCATAATTGTACCTATACTGGCCAGATCAGTTGCACTTCCTTTGTGTTCTTATTTGGCCATGGATTGCTCCCACAACTGCCCCTTAGCAAATAATCAACAGAACATGTACTGTAGCTCACTTCAGACATTAATTTGTGCAAAGTCACCACAGCAATTAATGACAAAATTGTGCAAATCAATGTGAAAACATAAACTCACATCATACCAAGGCATTATCTTCCCCCTGTCTGCATATCTCATGTTAGCCACTCCCTCCTGATGAGCTTCATTAGAAGGGGTGTGGCTGTTGTAGATCACATCCTTTATATACCTGCACATTTATTTCATATAAATATTCCAAGGTTTGTTGTTCATCTATTTATGTTATATCCATACCACAAGGCAATGCTCAATACTATTTCTTACATGGACCTGGATAAATTAATTATCTTCTTATTTTCCCTCTATAAAAATAATTGTACAGTAAAAAATACAATGTGCAATAGAAAGCAGTTTAAGGGGCCGATTCACTCAGCTCGAGTGAAGGGTTCGAATGAAAAATACTTCGAATTTCGAAGTATTTTTTGGGTACTTCGACCATCGAATTGGTTAAATTCGTTCGAATTCGATCGAAGTCGAACGAAATCGAACGATTCGAAGTAAAAATCGTTCGACTATTCGACCATTCGATAGTCGAAGTACTTGCCCTTTAAAAAAAACTTCGACCCCCTACTTCGGCAGATAAAACCTACCGAAGTCAATGTTAGCCTATGGGGAAGGTCCCCATATGCTTGCTAACCTTTTTTTGATTGAAGGATTTTCCTTCGATCGTTTGATTAAAATCCTTCGAATCGTTCGATTCGAAGGATTTAATCGTTCGATCGAACGAAAAATCCTTCGATCGTTCGATCGCAGGATTTGCGCTAAATCCTTCGACTTCGATATTCGAAGTCGAAGGATTTCAATTCGAGGGTCGAATTTCGAAGTATTTTTAACTTCGAAATTCGACCCTAAGTGAATCGGCCCCTAAGTAATAACATTGAAGCAAAAAAAAAAAAGAGACAGGGAAGAAGGAAGAAGATTTGACAATTCACAGTGATTTAACAAAACTCGTTTTTTCACCTGCACATACAACCCAGCAGCAGTATTATAATGTACAAAAAAGTGATTGAGCAGAAACTGACTAGTATACATAGTAAATATAAGGGTAATATCAAAAATAAGCAAAAGAAGGCACTTATTCAATTACAAAATAATGATCAAATATGTGTAAAAAGAACGGATACATGTGGCAAACTGGTGGTTTTCAATAAAAGTTACTGTGTTAATATAGTGGAAGAGATTTTAAATGATAAAAGTACATATGAGTGTTTAAATAAAAATCCTTTGGAAGCATATTAAAGGGAAAGGAATGATATGTTGATGTATGCAAGAGAATTTGCTATATTGGATGAGACAGAACATAAGTTTATATGGCCGGAATACCCGATTATGGCCCACATTATGCATTTCCCAAGGTGCACAGAGATCCATAGTCTCTGCCTATCCCAGAGACCCGTAGTCTCTGGGATAGGCAGTTTAAGTGAAGGTTTAGGTGAGTATGTGGACTATTTCTTAAAAGAAATAGAAATGTCAATGCCAGCTTATTTGAGAGATAGCCAGGATGCACAATGTAAGATTAGTACTATTGATTGGCAAAAACATTACATTTGGGTAACATTGGATGTGTAGTCTTTGTACTAATGTAGATGGTCCAAAAGATGTGAATAAATATCTGCAAAGGTTTGCAGATTGATTTTCTCTTAGAAGCAGTGAATTGCAAGTGCAATGAGCAAAGTATATTTTTGAGTGTACTTGCCATGTTTCTATACCATAATGCACTATTTTTCCCCCAAAACATGCCTATATATAAAAGAGAGGTATTGATAATCTTCCACATGTGAAATTCCATCAAATTACATTAATATTGGATTTACATCACTGCAGAACCCTAGAATTTTCCCCAACAAAATAGCATGACAGGAGTTTTCTGTGTCAAAATTGTTTATGCCAGGTATGCGCAACCAGTGGCCTTCCACCTACAGATGAATAGTGATGGACGAATTTGTGCCGTTTCGCTTCGCTGGAAAATTCGCGAAACGGCTAAAAATTCTCGGAACGGCGCTGGCGTCTCGTTTTTGAGGCAAATTTTTGCGGTCGTTTCACAAATTTATTCGCTGGCGTCAAATCGCGCTAATTCGCCGCAAATTTGCACCTGGCGAATAAATTCGTCCATCACTACAGATGATCAATGGTTCTCTGGACTGCAGAGAGGTGCAGTTTAACAACTGAAGGCCAGAAGGATGAGAATTCAAATTGAATACATGTTTTCCAATACAAATTTTTCCAAAATAAAAGAGCAATTAAAAGACAATTATTAATACATGGTTTGTATGAAGATGTAAAAACTCTCTGAGATCAATAATAAATATATGGGAAATAAAATCAATACTAAAAGAAAAAATTCTTTTGATAAGCCATACAAGCAACTCGCTACTTCTAACCCGTGTAGAATATCATGTTTAAACTCTCAACAATGTACATTTCTTCTGGCAAGAAATTCAAATCACAGCTTATAGAAATAACCCCATTATACATGCCTACTTTTCTTTTGAAATGCTTTCATAAAAAAAACAAGGCTAATTCATTAATCTTTCAAAGGGCTTGTAGACATCCCTACAGGTGTCTTAGATGGATCACAACAGCAGTGCATATGAAAAGGTGTAATGCTCGAAAAACAAATAATTTTACAAGATATGGCATTTTGAAAGATATGTATCATAGAACGGTGAGAATAGACATTGCTTACGGATGTTTGAGACAAAATAACCGTTCTGTGTGTTCTGTCTGTTTTTACATTTGTATCTGACATTTTCGTATAAACACACACATTGACAATAATATACAATCAGCATTGCATTGCTACTGGCATTTAAAATAATTGGTTTTGCTGAAAAAAAGCCCTCTGAAAATCTATGAATGTAGGATGATAAATTATATTTCTTGAATCTACTCATAAAACAATGTATTATATAGTGTACAGAAAAATAAGGTTTTACTGCTACATATGGGACACAAGGGGACTAATTTATAAAACTAGACAAGTTTCCACCAGTGCAGTAACCCATTGCAACAACTGTAATGAGCACTTAGCTTGAACGTGGAACAGCAGAATATAGTATTATTTAGCATTGCAGACTATTAATGCTTAGATCAATGTGCAAAATGTCTACTCTCCCTGTGCTTGCATTGGTTCCTCCCAGCCTCCCAGTGAAACTGACCCTAGAGCAAGATTGTTGTGTGAATGAATGTATTAGGAGTCTTAGATTATAAACTGGGTCAGGGACTGGTGTGTATAATGGGCAATCTCAGTTGAAAGCTGCACAACATATCAGTAATATAGTATATAAAGTATAATTATCAGTCTACTAAAGGGAGAATAATGAAAGTACTGTAAATCTCTGATTGGTTGCGGTGGGTTATTGTACCCATTAGTTAAAGAGCCCCAAGATGCACACCATTCATTGTAGTTTGGCAGAAGATGCTGCATAAAAGGGGAAGAAGTGAAATCTAGCTTGCTTTTCTGCCTTTAATAAAGGCACATTAGGTCCCAAAGCACTTTGTCACAATCTATTAAAGGTATAAAAATAGTTTTTTTCTATCTCATTCTAAATTGTAGGTGAAATACTAATCTTTTTAATGGATAATCATTGTGTATTTGTTTTCGTTTTTTGTTAAAATGTGAGAGGCACAACGGCATCTACCTGTACCATAATGGCAAGACAAATATACTACAAATCCAACTAAAATGTAACTTGTTTGTTATTATATCATATGAATAAATTACACAAATGGCACAAAAAAAAGAGAAAATAACTTTTTACCAAGCTTGTATTTTCTGACCCCCACACTGACCAATGTCAGGCCAATAACATACAGTATATCTGGCCATTTGTAGCTATCTTTTATTGGTGAATTGCAAATGATTTGTGAAATGGTTATTGATCCGTGTCTGCCCTTTAAGACATAAAATGCATAAAACTTGCGTTTTGATGTGTTTTTTATATTTATATATATGAATAAAAAGGTTTTTTTTTAACTACTGTATATCATTTGATCAAGAAGGTCTAGTTTGTACAAGCTTGCTGTTTCATTAAAGCAAGTGTAAATACTCTCCCTTAAGCTGCTAGTTTGGGGCATAATAGGTGAGTTTACCCCAGATTTGCTGGTCTTTTCTTTGATATTTGATGAACTCATCTGTGAACAAACTATTAGTCTGAAATGTAACCATATTTTAAAGGTTTTCTGAATACTAAAGTCCCATTCTTATTCTAACTGATACTTTCTTTAGCTGTACCACAGTTTATCACTGTTTTCTGAATGATTTTCAGCTTTATTACCTGACAGCTATCTTATACATAAGCCTTCCTATTTCAGCTCAAGACATGATTAGCTCCAATTCTTCACAAGACTTTATTAGACCTGCCCCACTTTTCTTGTGCATCCCATCAGATCTGAACCTAGCTTCTAGACTTTATCTCAAAATTCTCATATTAACCCTCAATTTATATCCATTACTGTGAACGACTAATCTAATTTCCTTACTATGCATTTGGGCAGCTATTGGGCATGATAAAAAGGAACTGTTGGGCTATTGAGTGCTGAATATTGAATAATAGTATTTCTTGATTTAGCACCATGATTCCTAATCTGTCATTATGTAATTCCAAGGGCTTCCTACCACCATACAGCCCCATGATAGTCAGCACGAGTGGGGCAAGCCCAGCATTCATCTGGAATTTTATGGGTCACATTGTCTTGTTGAGAATTACTGTATAACCAGATAAAGGTAGGCTTCATTGATTTCACATTCTCCAAAAATGTGTTGTACTCCAATATTATTATAATAATATCTATTATTTTTGATAGGTAGGGTGATACATGATTATCATTATTTATGATAGGTAGGGTGATACATGATTAAGGGCACTCTGGAAAAAGCCCTTGGCAATGCATTTTTCCTTAGTATACCTGTAAACATATGGACTGTGCCATTGACAGGCTGTCACTTTGCTTGCCAACAGCATAGTACATATGTAGTTGGCAGGCAAAAGCTTTAATTACCCCTGAAACATGTCAAACAAGATGTGTCTGTCAGAATATGTTTGACTGGTTGGAGCAGTCAAGCAAAATCTTTTTTTGTGAGGTGTTAGGGTTCAGTGAAACTGCTAACATTCATATTTTAATCCAAGATGCAAATTTCCCTTGAGAAGCAGACTGAAAATTAGGTCATCTTTTCCATACCTTTTCCAACATTCCAGTCATAAAAGAAATTATTACATCTGAAAGGGTAAGTATTTATTATGCAGTCACTAACATTCCAGTTCAGTAATAATTTATGACCTTTTGTAAATTGGCCTCCAATCTTACGTCCATGAGCAAACCACATCTAGGTCTTGTATAATTTCTCTGTGTTGTTATGTCTATAGATTATAGAAGAAATATCTATCATTAGTCCTTATTGAAGGTATTTGTAAATATGTGTGCCTATTTCTTTCACTTTATTGCGCCATACGACATTTCCCTTATCAGGGTGCAGGGTGCAACAATGCAAGGTTCCAGTGCTCGCCACTGAGTCTTCTCTTCACCATCCTGCAATGATTGGCTTTGGGCTTTCCCAAGACTTATTTCTTTGTGTCAGGCTGACAAAGTATCACTGAGCATCTAAAGTCTTCTGTTAAGATAGTTTGCAATGATATTAATGCTATGGATGATCAGCAGATTCATTACATAATTACATAGTTGTTAAAAAGACTATGCAAAAAAAAAACCTGAGCTGTAAAATTCAAAGCTGTCATAAACAAATCACAAACTTTCCTTGGTGTTAAGCACATCTACACATTCTAATCAAACATTAAAGAGATTTCACACTGTCTATGATAAGAACACAGAGCTAGACTGGTACAGATCAGGTAGGATTCTGACTGAAGGATTCTTTTGCATCTTAAATCCAAAAACTGTTTTTATTTAAACTTACTTGAGTTGCTTTTATATGCACTTTTGCAATTTACATTTATTTTCTATTATTAGTCGTTACTGAGATTTCTTATCAGATACCTTTCGACTCGTAGTGGGTTATTTACTAAACCTTGAATTTATCTGGTCAGGCTTTTTGGGGCAAAAACTAGACTTTTTAGTGGGAAAAAAAACTAGAAATTTTCTAGATTTATTATACCCCACTACTGCAAAAAGCCTGAATCCGAAAATCTGCCATCTCAGACCTGTCGAGGTCATATATGTCAGTGGGGGATGTTCCTATCCCAATTGGATGATATTGTGGTCTGCTTTGGCTTTATCCTGAAAACCCGATAAATTGGGGGTTTTTGGACAAAAAAACAATAAAAATCAAGCAAATTTAGAAAAAATCGTAAGATTCGGGTTTTTGCTTGATATTATCAGTTTTTTTCCCAGATCCAATTTATGTGAGTTATTTTATTATTAAATAAGGCAAAATTGGGATAGGAGTTTGGTCAAACTTATTTTATTTTAATTATGAGATAAATTTGGATTTTAGTAAATAACCCCCTAATATCAGGCATTATACTCAACTGAGAGTCAGCAACCCAACTTAAATGAATATATGAATTCATGTTCAGTTCATAGACAGCTCTGGGTTTCAAAATAATTTATGGAAACAAGTATCACCTCTACCAACACTCCCTCTTCCACCCCCACTCTTTATTGTTTGGCAACTGTGATATGTAATTTTTGTGACATATGTGCATTCTAAGAGTTCAATAATCCTGATCTGAGCATGTTTACTCATTTGTTTGGTTTAGGTTTAGATCCCCTTTATTGGAGAGTGGGGGGAGGGGAAATGATCAAGCAGTATTGCTTTAAGAATACAATAATACAAACCTTATGGTGCTTGACTATCTCCTAGCAGGCTTAACCATTGACAATATGTTAAAGTATATTGGGAATAGCAAATTGAGTAATGAATGGTTTTAACTCATCCTATACAGATATACTTTGTATAAACCATCAATATACAAATCAAAGTGGAACTTTTGTTATACCGCTTGTGGTGTACTCTCTTTGTACTATATTAATGCAACGGGCCATTTTTGAAGAAAAAAAACAGGAATAAATTGAAGTTCAACTTGGAATGGACAAGTACCATAAACAAATTTGATTACAGATATATAATAGATAGATAGATAGATAGATAGATAGATAGATGATAGATAGATGATAGATAGATATATAGATAGATAGATAGAACATGCTAACATACTGTATATTTGTGCTGCTATTAACTTTGTACTTGCCTTAAAGCTAATTGCATATTCATTGAAACATTGTCATGACCCTTATGTAAAGGTTATACTGTACATCTGTTTATACACCTGTTTATTTGTTTATCATGATAAAATATTTTTCCTTATGGCAATATGACCACATCAATTCCCAATCCCAATCTAATTATTTTAGGTTATTCTTTATTGTGATAATCAGTCAAATGTATAACAAAAGCATCAGACATCTGTTTTTGTTTGTGGTACTCATGAGTTTTAGACTTAAACTGTAGACTCAAAGATCCCCTGAGATCCATTATTTTCTGGCTAGGTTGTGCTTAGTACATGTGAATAGCTATGGTATGAACAGGCCATGAAAAATGATTGCTATTGCTGCTCTTACTTCAAACTTCAATCAGTCACATCTAAAGCCATAGCTTTTGCCTTTCCAGACTCAACATTCAGACTGTGTAATAATCTTGTTATTAAACACTTTGTTGGATCATTGGAGACTCTAGGAGCTCACAACATTCTCTTCCATTTCTTTCTTCACAGTTTCCATCTTCAACCTTGTTAAGGCAGGGTGCCAGTAATGCAACCATCAAAGGCCTAAACAAGCAAGCCTCTTTTTCATTGTTTGGTTATTTGAGTAGCTTCTGAGTGGTACTTAAATCCCTGCCTGGTTAATTATTTGCTTTTGTTTATAATTCTTTATTTTATTTCAAATAGGATACAGAAAGAAAGAAGGGAAAAATGGGGGAACAAGGAAAAAAGGAAAAAAATATACATTTACATCGTCCAAAATCCGCCATCTTTTAGCTATAGAGATAGATATATATATATATATATATATATATATATATATATATATATACACATATATATCCACATTACTGACTTTTATAATTATAATCCAGATTTTTTTAAACCAAATTTTGGGGATGTAGATTGGGGCATTGTGGAAGAGATATAGGAATCTTCTTGGAAGGTATATCATCTTGATGAGATTAATATGGCCCCATAGTGTTAATGGTAGATTCGCCTATGTTTTGAGAACGGACGAGAAGCGAGCGACTAGCAGTTCTAGCTTGTGGTTTATGAATTGTGCTGGGTTAGCGTGGATTGTAATTCCCAAGTATTTAAAGGAGGAGGCCCAACAGAGAGGAGTTGAGGGCTGTAGGGGTCTCCATATGTCTCTATCTAATGGGAAGAGGATCAATTTGTCCCTGTTGATATGGAGGCCTGAGAATTCATCAAAATGGTTAACCAGGTCAAGGAGATTCATTAAAGATCTGTCTGTGTCTGCTAGGTAAACCAATAGGTCATCTGCATATAGTGAAATCTTCTCTGTGATTTTCCCATTTACAGAGAGGTCTCAACTAAGAGGAGTATCTTGGATAAGGACAGCTAGGGGTTCAATGACTAGAGCAAATAATAGGGGAGATAGGGGGCATCCCTGCCGCTTGCCTCTGTGGAGGAGAAAAAGTGTAGATGTGATCCCATTAACCCTTATCTTTGCAGAGGGTCTTTGATAGAGTAGCTGATCCATGTTATGAATTGCTCACCTAGGTTGAATTTTCGAAGTGCTTCCCAGAGGTAAGTCCATTTGATTGAATTGAAGGCTTTGGCCGAATCGAGCAATGCCACAGCCCTGGTTCCCATAGGTTCATGCATGATGTTAAGGTTAGTAAATAGTCTCCGTAAGTTGATGTTGGTTGATCTGCCTACCTATATAGGTCTCTGAAGTATTCTGCAAACCATTCGGTTATAGCTGTGGGATTGATCAGTTTTTCTCCTCTCTTAGAGTATATATATATATATATATATATATATATATATATATATATATATATATATATATATATACACATGTATATGGGACAGCTGTGGATGGGGATTGTGGTTTTTGCTAGGTAAGATAGAAAGTAGCCATTTTTATCTCCCTGTTCAAAGTATTTTTGGGAGTCTAGCCTTAATGAGTGCAGAGTGTGTATTGTGGTTGGGATTTGCTATGAAATCATTTTCTGTTGTGGACACTAGTTCTTCGGCCTGTTTGACTGATTCTTTGGCGCCACGTCTTGTTTCTGCAATGGCTTTGCCTAGAATGCCGCATATAACAGCTTTGGACGCATCCCAGAGTATCGCTTGGGTAGACGAGTTGGCATTGGTTTTCCAGTAATCTAGATATCCTGCTGCTTTCTCTACTTCTTCATTTTGGAGCCACATGGGGCTTAGTCTCCATAGATTCGAGCCTGTGGGTGGGAGCCACCTCAGTGTAATTAGTAGAGGAGAGTGTTCCGATAGTATTCGGGTAAGAAGGTTATGTTGTCAATGGTGGGGAGGATATTAGGGGTTACCAGTGCCAGATCTATTCTGGATAAGGACTGGTGGGTCACTGAGTGACAGGAGTATACTTTCTTTGTTGTACTGTATGTTTCCATCACCATGCATCTATTAGGTTAAGGGCCCGAGACCACAGTGCTAATTTAGTGGGGCCGGTGGACTGGGGATTAAGTTTGTCCAGTTGCCAGTTAAAGTCTCCCATAATGCAGAGGGGCATGGTTGGAAGGTTGGCTATTTTTTTCCATGAGTTGGTCTAGAAGGGTAGTATGAAAGGGTGGGATCACATATAGATTTACCAGGTTAGTGGTTTGTTGGCTATTGTGCAGTGGAGTATTAAGTATCTGCCATAGTGGTCAGATATAAGTTGACCAAAGGTAAACTGTATTCCCTTGCGGACCAGTATGGAGACTCCTCAGGCATGGGTGGAGAAGGTGAAGTGGTAAGGCCAGCCCACCCATGATCACTTGAGAGCCAGTATTTTCTCACCTGTTAAGTGGGTTTCTTGTAGGAGTAGAATCAAGTTATGGAGGAGGTTTTTTCTTGAATTTGGAAATAAGACCTCCGATATTCCAGGAAATTATGTTAAGTGATGACATCTTGAATCTGATGGGTATTATTGACAGATTTAACCTGTGAGATAGCAGTTATAATCAACAACTATATGACACTGTAAATAACACAAAGAAGAAATATTGCAAAAAAAATATCCCAACTGGTTTTGTCCCTTTCCCACTCTACCCGCCCTTTTCATGAATTAAATTTTACTCAAAATTTGAATATTTGGTTATTTATTATAAAAATCAAATATCTTAAACCCGGACTAATTTTATCAAGTCAAAAACACAAATCAATATTGAAACGAATTCAATCAAACTTGATTCAAGTTTTTTCCATGAAAAAACTCTAATGTAAGGAAGGCTGCAAAGATCTCTGAATTGCTCACTGGACCTCTCCCATTGACATATATAGCAATCTGGCAGGTTTTAGGTTGCGAAAAGTCAAATTCGAATTCTTAAAGGGCCAGAGTATGATGAATCTGAATTTTTTTAAATCCTAGTCGAATTTGACAGTTTTGATCATAAAAAATGTAAAAAAATTGAATTCTAATTTTTAAATAGAATTAGAAATCTGCCCCTTTAAACTAAAAAGAATTAGAAATCTGTCACTTAAACTATTATTAATTTCAATCTTGCTTTTTATTTTGGACTAAACAGAGCCAAAGAAAAATAAAACAAAAGATATTTCCCAATTACATTGATAAAATATAGAATGTATTTAACATAAGACCTATTTAATGGACCTGTGGACAATCCTTGATGTGAACAAAGAATGCCAATTTATTTTCATTAAACTGGTACAGGATCTCTTATATGAAAAATCAATCCAGAGAGCTCTAAGTAAGAGGTGGCTCCATATTAGCATAAGTCACATGACGTAAGGGCAACTGGGTAACTGACAATATGTCTAGGCCAATGCCATATTTCAAAATTAAATATAAAAAAATCTGTTTTAAAAAACAGATTTCAGTGCAAAATTCTGCTGGACAGCACTATTAACTGATGCGTTTTGAAAATACTCCAACAGTATCCCTTTAAAGAGCACCTTAAGAAAAATGGATATTGGAGTACAGGTCACATTTATTGTGTGTAATATAATTTTGTTTTGGTTCTTGCCATCCAGCTTTGAAGAAATACATCTTCCAAGACTCAAGTTCAAGTGGTTCCAGTATAAAAAAACAAAACATAATTGTAAATAATAATAATAATAATAATATAAATTTTAGAAATTCTAACTTGCATTGTAGCACAATCACTGAAGCAAAAATGTTAAAAATTGTTTCAGGCACTTGACATCAATGCAAAAAATAAAATCTTATTGATTTAAAAGTTATACCGTTATCCCAGCATCCCAGTTAGTTTTCATTAAACAAGATTACAAAAATAGACAGCCTCAAATAGTAAACCTACTAACAGCAGGTCAGTACAGCATGTTCCATAATAACTTACTGACTTTCAATCAAATGTACAATGCCTTAACTATAAGTAAAAACCAAAGGAAAAAAAGGGAAGAAAGAAAAGGAGTGCACAATATAAGGAAAGACAGAGGGAAAAAGGTTTAAGGCAAATGGCACACAAGGCTTTGACTGATGCTGCTTGCATCTGGTGGAAAAAAATAGCCAACAAAATACCCCTGTGTACTTGTTATCTCTGTTGTTTGCATTGTGTACCCTGCCCCACTGAGTATAAATAGATCCATATGTTTCCTATGGAATAAGGGTGAAAGGTATAGATGAGCATTCTGAAGCATGTAGCATTTAGAGACGTGACATATAAAAAAAAAAATAAGAGGAATACTTTATTTTACCCTTAAATAACGCTTTACAGTGTCTTTTCCTATCCTCATTCAAAATATCTGAATCTTATTTTTATTTCTTTAAATTGTAAATTACATTCTTTTCTGTTGCAAGTCAAACTGCTGATGCAACAGTAAATTAATTTAGAAAATAAAATTGTTATGGCCGATAGCAGCAGCAATTATCCTGCCTTATTAAATGATCAGCTATAGGCTAATTTAACTATTACTGTGCATGGAGTTCTACACTGTTTTGGCAGGATGAACATAATCTCATAATCAAGATAACAAACAAAAGTAGAGGATTTGTTTTATCATTTGGCAGTGTAGATATTTATGGTGTTGCACTAAATGATGTGTAGTAACTGAACTGTTTGAATATGTGAAGCAAACGTAAGGATATTTTGGGAAATTCCAATAACATCAAGGTTAAAAAAAAAAGGCTTAGAGAGAAGCCAGAGTTACACAAAAACAAGCAAGCAGCAGAGTGTGAAATTTCTCATGAATAAAAAATTCTTGCCACAAAGAGAGGTCTGTTCTGTATCAGTGCCTACCCTGTATTTTAAGGTGGTGCCAATGATGATCTTTTCAACCAGTTGTTACATTCTCCATCTATTGAGAACAGGTTTTTTAAAGCAGTCTAAAGCTTTTCTAGGATAAAAACCTTGCAAATATTTCAAACTCTCCTTAAGTTCCCCTTCTCTTGTTTTATTGAAACAAAGATTCCTGGCAAGTATAATACGTGGAAATGGCCAATGATTACATTAAATAGACAGTAAACTTCTGTGTACCTATGTCTAACCTATCTTCTAACAATACTGTCAGTATCTGTATATCAGTAATGACTGTAGATTAAATGGAATTTATTTATTTGTTCCCTTTTGCACCTTGGTGTTAATGCTGATAATATGCAAAGACAGAACAGAGTTGCATGGAATTATGTGACCAAAGACTACTAGGGCATACTTTATTGAGCACTGTAAGGCTCCTCTTGGTAATTGCTATATATACAAAATGTGGGGCTTTATAAATACTGTATATACAACATGCAAGACTAGGGGGTTAAGTGGAACCTTTCCAGTTATGTCTCCAATACCACCTCTGACCTAAAGTCGCATTTACATTTAAGTGTGGAATGCAGCACACTGACATTCTCCATTAACATCCTGGCATACCATTAAATCTTCTCAACCCCAAAATATCATTATATATAATATCAAAAGTATCATTATTTTTTTTGTAATTCTCCAGTTTGTTGATCAGTCTGTTATACATTTGTTATATAGTCTGCTCAGTCTCAATATTAATCAAGTCACAACTCTCACCTAATATTCCGTTCACTGCTTAGCAACCAGTTGCCATAGCATCCTCATACTTTATGGCTCTTTCAAGTTCAGAACAGCAGAACAGAATTGGGCCATTCATGTCATTACAACGTCACTGCTAGATAATGATTTCTGTATCCACATAAAGAGCCATGTTTGGTAATGTATATAAATTCATTGTGTAATTTTCGTCTTACTTAATGGACAGTGATTGATCCTAAATAGAGGCTTGGAACAATTGAAATTGTATTTAGTTTAACACTGAGCAAAGGAACAAAGAATCAAATCAGGAAATAAATGACTTTGAAATCAGGAGAGAGAGAAGAAAAAAGGAACAATCAGACAAAAACAGATACACAAACACAGGAATACATTAAACAAAGACAAAATGAAAAAATTACAAAGCTGTTTGCACATTCTGCCACTAAATATGCAGTTGCAGTTGTGTAAAAATGGGCATGATGATGTTATTTAGTTGCTCCTTCCACTTCCTCATACAGTAGTTTCAAATTTTTAATGTATTTGGTCCATTGATGCTGTCAAAAAACACAGCATACCTAAAGAATCACCTGCTTATCCAGGCATTTTGACATTCTGGACACAATTTACCCTGAAATTAAACTGGAATTGTGGGGATAAATGCTGCATTGTAGATACAACACATGGGGGCACATTTACTTAGACAATTACAAGAGTCCTCAGCACTCAACCCATTATCAATATATTTAAGACAGAGACATTTTGTGCATACTGCTACTGAAAAATGCCTTACCCTTTAAACAAAACAAGGATTGTCTGGCCAGTCCTATGCTCAATTTTCATCTGATTCATTAAGAATTCTATAGTTTCATTATACATTTTATAAAAGGGACGAAAACGTTTTACCTGCAACTTACTAGCTGCTTTCAAAGTAAAACTCCCAAACTTGGCTGCCCTTTTATTAGACACCAGTGGGATCACCTGACTATAGTTGGAGAAGGTGGGAGCTACAACATGGAGCTGGTCACTGCTCCTGTAGAACTATAACAAACAAGGGAAAGTTGTGCTCACCACTAGTTTTTAAAACCATTAGGCGGGGGTGCAGCTAGGCTATGACCACAAAATACATATAGACAATTACAAGAGTCCTCAGCACTCAACCCATTATCAATATATTTAAGACTGTCTTAAATATATTGATAATGGGTTGAGTGCTGAGGACTCTTGTAATTGTCTTTATGTATTTTGTGGTCACAGCCTCGCTGCACCCCCGCCTAATGGTTTTAAAAACTAGTGGTGAGCACAACTTTCCCTTGTTTGGCACATTTACTTAGCTCGAGTGAAGGAATAGAATAAAAAAAACTTAGAATTTTCAAAAAACAAAAAATTGTTCATACCATTCGATAGTCGAAGTACTGTCTCTTCAAAAAAAAACTTCGACCCCCTACTGCGCCATCTAAAACCTACCAAGGTGCAATGTTAGCCTATGGGGAAGGTCCCTATAGGCTTACTAACAATTTTCTGATAGAAGGAAAATGGTTTGATCGGTGGATTAAAATCATTCAAATCGATCAAACGATTTTTCCTTCGATCGTTCGATCATAGGAAATGCGGTAAATCCTTCGACTTCGATATTCGAAGTCAAAGGCTTTGACTTCGATGGTCGAATATCAAGGGTTAATTAACCCTCGATATTCGACCCTAAGTAAATGTGCCCCATGGCAACGTGTTTCCAAAATTGCAGGTGAAACACTGTACTTGTGCTTGTTAGTGAGCCCAATAGTGTTTTTTTATTATAGATTCTCTCAAATGGGTTGCAATTTGGCATAATCAGCTGTTTAACATTCTATACAATAAATTACATTGTTTTTTACATTTTCTACATTCCCTATACCAGAGATCCCCAACCTTTTTTTACCCATGATTCAGTACCTGTTATAGGAGTTTAATCCTGGTGCTTTCTGAGCTTTGTGCTAACCTGTTATTCTGATTCTGATTCCTGTTTTGACCCCTGCCTTGCTATTTGACGATCCGGACTTCTGAATCCTGATCCTTGCCTGATTACCGACTTTGATTCTGCTTAACCCCTCTGATTGACTTCCTGGTTTACCCTTGCCTGCCTGACTATGTTTATTCTCTGCCTCTGAAAAATACAGCTGAATAAAATGCTCATTGCATTTTGAGCAAAAAAAAAAACACCCAATATATTTTGTGTGCATAAAATGCAGCCAAAAGTAAAGAAAACACACCCATTGACTTGCTACGTACAATCATTTCCACATTGACACTAAGCAAAATGGAACAGATTTGCTCATCACTATCTCTAGGATTTGTATACACAGAAAGGTAGAATATAAAAATCTTAGTAAGTAAAAAGCAGAACTCTCATTGAATATTAACTAGTCACTGATATGAATACAGCGGGAGATAAATTCCTTACGAAGGTCACAGAGTCCTATCACAAATTTTATAATTAATGCTTTAAAAGCTGTGATAACCTACACACATATGTAAGGTTACTGCAATGAAATGTATCACTTCACACTATACTTTGCTTTAATTGACTACAGTTGAAGATTATATGACTCATTACAAAATTATAGAGTCTGTTCAATTCTAGCCTACTTAGAGTAGTGAAAAATGACTAAAGAGTGTAATGGTGAGCTGCTCTCAAAAGTACAATGTTTACATTTTCTTTTTTTCTTTTTTTATCTTTCAACTCTTTATTTATAATTTTCAGAAAAATACATATACTTTTTAAGATACCAATATTCATGCTGAGTTGAAATCTGCAGTGATGACCTGTCTCATTAAATAATTCATACATGAAAGTAGTTGTTATACAAATACTCACAAGCATCTAATTGCCACAAATGAAAAAGTGCAGATGTAGCCGAGAGTAAACACAATTTTTATCCACTGAATTGCGATTAATGATTAAGTATTCTGCAGGTGAATGTTTTATGCTTATCGGTTATCTTCACACTTCAAAGGTTTTTCTGGATAAATTACAGGTCAAATTCCTAGACTGACATGTTTTACATTTTATTAAGTGGTGTGAACTGTTCCAACACCTTTAAGGCTTTCTTCTCTCCTCTGAATTCATTAATCAGTTTCTTGTTTTTTTGGGGTAAGTCTATTTGGTAGGAAGCCAGCACAATTTAGAAGTTAAGACCAGAGACTTATTTAAAGTTGGTGTAAACGAAGAATGATGGCAACAGTAAATAAAAAAAGAGGCTATCTGTTCCAGAAAATGGGCATTGAAGAAAAAATATTTAGATTAGAAATATTGCTTGCATAGCATCTTTGTATTCTTTGTAAGAATACAAACATGTATTCACAAAAATGTGTGCATCCCACAGTGAAATGCCTATACTGGCAAAGCTTTATCACATGTGTTTGAACACGATGTGAGAAAACGTAGGGACTTTTGTTGTTAGGCAGATTTCAATTCAATTACTCAACAAAAAAAAAATCTAGTTACTCATAAAAAGACTTGAAGGAAGTACAGTTCTGGCCTTTTGGTTTTGAAAACTTTACTGTTTAGGCAGGACATTTCTAGAGAAAAAAAGATAAAACAATGTAAATAGGAAAATAATTAAATAAATACCTCTTACTATACGTATATGGAATAATGTATACCCTATTGTAAAATATAAGAATAATGTAAGTCATCTTGGTGATCCATGACCATATAAAGGTACAAGTTGTTATACAGGTCATGGATCTTCTGGGTTACAGCTATTATACCGTCATGTTTAAAAAAAAAAAGGATACAGTATTTTTATAATAAACATGTTTTAATGAGTCATGTGATGCAAATGATATCACTGAGCACCAATTATAACTGATATGGCAGACACACATAGTAGAGTCATTAGAAGTCATGTGATGCAAATTATATCACTGAGCACCAATTATAACTGATATAGCTGACACACATAGTAGAGTCATTAGAAGTCATGTGATGCAAATGCTATCACTGAGCACCAATTATAACTGATATGGCTGACATAGTAGAGTCATTAGAAGTAAGCCTTACCTGTGACTTCATCACAGATGTAAACAGGTTTGAGGTATGCAAAATAACATCTAACATCTTT
Organism: Xenopus petersii; assembly: GCA_038501925.1. Classification (NCBI taxonomy): domain Eukaryota; kingdom Metazoa; phylum Chordata; class Amphibia; order Anura; family Pipidae; genus Xenopus; species Xenopus petersii. The sequence continues at coordinate 92,561,733 of CM076686.1, forward strand.
TGGAAACAAGTGCTGTCAACCGATGAAGTAAATGTGTAAAAGTTTTGTTTGAAGAAAAGAAGAACAACATTGAATAAAAAAAACCTTGCCAACTGTTGGTGGATGGGTCCATTATGCTTTTAATTTGTATGACAGCCACTGGCATAGTAGAAAGAATAGATTCCACTAAATATCAGCAAATTCTGGATGCCAGTGTGGAACAGTCAGCCAAGAAGCTGAAGCTCATAAGGGATTGGTTCCAAACAACAAAACAATAATCCTAAACATATCTAGAAAAACACCATGCTACGTGATGAAAAGCAATCAAAAGGTTTTCAAATGGCCCTCACATCACTGGACATCTTTGTGCAGATCTTAAACATGGAAGAAAGTTCAGGAAGATCTTGGAATTAAAAGTGATCTGCAAGGGAAAGTGGGCAAAGAGGTGAGAGGTGCCCAAGCTTTTGTTTTTAACTGTATGTAGGTTGTTATAGTTCTGTTACCATAGCTTCATGCGAGGATAGCACATTTGCATACACAATATGTACACAAGACTTCCATATTTGCATCCCAGTGTTATATAATATCTTTATAATGATATTACCTGTAAAGGGAATTATTCAGTATCATACATAGCTAATGTGTAATTTTCCCAGACATCACACCATATGGAGTTATGGTAACCCCAAGCATAGAAGGATTGGATGTCATCTGTCATTATTTGCAAAGCAGGTTGTTGACAGGAGAACAACAATATACTCAAAGAAAATTACTAGATAATGCCTGAAGTAACGTTAAGAGGTATCATATGGAAGACTTAACCTGGTCTCATAGACCATGGAAAAATGTAATTATTTAGGTTGTGCCACTTAACACAGACATTGCTATGCTGCAGCCAATTATTTATCTCAAAGCCAACTGTATTCTAAGGGGCAAATTTATTAAAAGGCAAAGTGACTAACGCTAGTGAAAATTTGCTAGCGTGACGTAATTTTGTTACTTCGCCGACTTCGTTACGGGCGCTGGTATAAATTCACTAGCGAAGTGGACTTACTCTAGTGCTACTCCACACCCTTACTCCAGGCAGGGTTGCGCTATGGCGAAGGGACTTAACTACGCTAATTCACTAACTTGGATGATTGTTTGGACAGACATAATATCAAAGGCTATTGTGATACTAAGCTCTATAGTTAGTATAGGTATGGGTATATAGAATTTAATTAAAAGTAGGGAGGGGTGTGTGTATGGATGCTGGGTTTTCATTTGGAGAGGTTGAACTTGATGGACTTTGTCTTTTTTCAACCCAATTTAACTATGTAACTATGTAACTATGCAGGGCAGCCATCAGGGGGGGACAGGGGGGAGAGTTGTAGGGGGCCCCGAGGGTAAGGGGGGCCCCGGCCACGCCACCCTTATTCGATTAGCCGGGCCCCCCGTCTTTCTGGGAGCTGCTGACTTCGAGAAGGCATGGACGTTTAAGGGGCCCTGGCCACTAATTTTCTTATAATGTGGGGGGAGGTCCTGGCCACAATTTTTTTTTTTTATGGGGGGCCCTGACCACCAATATCTTTTTAATTTTTATTAACATGTGGGAACCCTAGCCCCCAATATTTTGGGTGGTAGGGGCGGATCTGTGGGGTGGGGAGGGCGGACCTGGAATTTTCCAGGGGGCCCAGGAAATGTTGTCGTATGGGGCCCTGTGATTTCTGATGGCGGTCCTGTAACTATGTAACTTGAGCATTTTACTGAACATTACCTCTTGCGCCAGAATTGCCTTTGTCACCTGAGACCAGGCAAATTGCAATAGAGTAGATAGGGCTTGCTTCAAAAAAAAGTTTACATTTTTTCTAAGTCCCAAAAAACGCTGGCGTCTTTATATGGCACCTTAACTATACAGTGGGCACATGTATGTGGCAAAATAACAACTCTATTTTATTTTATGAAGCTTTCCCAGGCTTGTGTAGTGTAATGTATTTGCTGCTACATATACGTCCATTGTACTTTAACTTGGCGCTGTATGAAAATTAGGCTTAGCTAGCATAAGTTCGCTTTGCTTGACAAATTAACGCTGGCGCAACTTTGCTACCTTTCGCCTCCCTGAGCACAACTTCATATTTAGTGAATTAGCGGTGCCCTGGCGAAACTTCGCCTGGCAAAGTGCGGCAAAGCCAACCTTGGTGCAACTTCGAAGGTAAGTAAATTTGCCCCTAGGTGATTACCTTCAATGCAATTTCATTGAATATCTACTATTTCCAATCATTTACAATGTTGGCTAAATAATCTAATACAAATAACAGTAGCTTAGTATATTTTGTTTATGTCTTTGTCTTTTGAAATTTTAGAGATTTATTATACCCACAGCTGCTAAAAATCAGAATCCAAAAATACTCCAGCTAAAAGCTGTCAAGGTCATGTAGAAGTCAGATGGCAGATGTGTCCCTTTTACATTTTGAAGATGCTTCTTGACATTGTGATCTGCGTCGGTTTTTGTATGATAGCAATTCTGCGACAACTTGATGAATGCGAACAGGAGAGGGTGATTGAATGTACTGTTTGTACTTAAACCTTTTCACTGCTAGATTACTTGTGAATTAGTAGAACTAACCCTGACTACAGTGAGAATGCCTGATGCACTGCTATTAAGTGTAGTATTACCTGTTATAGAGAACAGGAGAATTATGGTAGGTCTCTATCCCCCTAGAGGTTAAGGATAGATGTTGGCAGCAAGTACATTTTCTGGGTGTTGGTATGTTTTCGGGCATCTGATGTCTAACCTGTGTGTAAACAGGGCAGGGTTTCCCTCTGTGGTGCCCTGAGGCTGCTCAGTTCTAGCACCCACTATCTGCATCTCACGGACGCCCCTGCCCCCCTGTGAGTGCACACGCATGCACTGGAGCACAAGGTGATTGCGAGATGTTGAGTCACGTCCGGCTGAGAGTGATGTTTTCCTGACGCTACAGATGTATTGGTATTAGTGATGTGAAGGTTGGGTTTTTCCCGACCTGCACCCACCCTATAACCAACCTCCCACCATCCGCACCCGCCTGATATCTCACCTCCCAACACCTGAACTGATCCGCCCCACCTTTGATGTCATAAAAGGGGCAGAGTGATAAAACCGGAAGTCGGCAGTGTATCGGCCTAGCCAACACATCACTAATTGGTATTGATACTTTTTATTGCTCATCTTTCGATTCAGGGCCTCTCCTACTCATATTGCAGTCTCCAATTCAAATTAATGCCTGGTGGCTAGGGTAATTTAGACCCTAGCATCCAGATTCCTAAAATTGTAAAATGGAGAGCTGCTGAATAAAAATCTAAATAACTCATAAACAACAAATAATGAAAAAATGAAACCCAATTGAAAATTGCCTCAGACTATCATTCACTAAATCATACTAAAAGTTAAATGAAAGATGAACAACCCCTTTAATGTATAAATTATTTTTCAGTAGACAAAGAATTATGAACCAAATTATGGAAAAACCCACTTATCTGTAAAACTCAGGTTTCCAGCATTCTGTATAACAGTTCCAATATCTGTATAGTAAATAAAAATCAAGCCAAAAGTTTTCTAATCTTCCTATTCTATCAGAAATATCGAGAAGCTGCATACCACTGGTGAGTCAGCTACACAATTCCAGTGTATCAGTAGTTGAAACATTTCCCTGGACTGTGGGTGTTAGAAAGGAGTTGTGTGATAAAACCAGGTCAAATGAATGAACATAAAGATAAACTAAAGATGAGCAAAACAGAAAATATGAAAAATAATTAGGACAGCATCTGCATAACATTCTGAAAAGAATTTAAAATCATTAGTAAAACAAATGTCATTCTCATCAATAATATATAATCCTTGTCTTCCTAATTAGCATTTTCTAGAAAGTTGCTCTGAGTAAATGTAGTTAATAATAATGTTAAAAAAAAAAGGTCATTATTTGTCACATGGAAATCATGAACTACTTAATATATATAACTTCCCTAAAATGTACTGTTTTATTCCCTCTGGCTCTCCAAAAAAGGCATCCCAAACTAAATGACAGATGCCAAAAACATCTCCAGTTGGAATCATGTGTATTTAACATATTAACATTATCATGCAATTTTCTTTGTCAATTTTACTCTGTAAAAATCTTTAGGAAGGGAGGTACAAGGATGTTATAGCTAGAATTAATTATTTCATCAGTGCTGTCTGAACCCAAAAAGTCAACTGGAAATAGAATAGGTATGATTCGTATTAGATGATCCTCTTACATTCCTTTGGACCATTTGGCCCTATAAAGTGCTTATTTTATAGTGATCATGCTGTGGTGAGCTTTCAGAAATTTGATGAAGTTGTAAGTTAAAATTTAAAATGGTAAGTGTACATGGGGCCATCCAAAATGGATTCAAAGGTTGCTCATTTTTAAGTTATTAATGAAAGCACTTGGGGGTCATTTATAAACTTTGCACAGTGCATATTTATTTGCATACAAGGTATTGACCTCATACTTTTGGGGATCAAGCCTTTTGTATTATATATTGTAATTAAATGTTGATATTATCATTGGCAGGTGTATTGCATGTAATTATTTGTTTGTTCCACGCTGTATCACCTCTTTGAAATTGTGCATATACCATATATGGAAATTACACTTTCAGGAAAAGTCCATTTGATTAGAACAGAAAGCATCATATCTTTCAGAACCCAGACATGATCTACATCTGATAAGAAGGCCCATGATGATGATGATGATGGTAATAACTAATATATAGACACAGCCAAGCAATCTTTAATGAGACCTAACAATTTACATCAGACGGAGTCAAATGTAAATTGAATTGTCAGTAAACTGCCTCACTGCGGTAACTAAAGTAAAAGTTGCTATACATCTATGTTCAATTGTAATGTGTGGTAAAGACATTTGCACAGGGGTGTTAAATATCTGACTGCACTTACACAACAGTCTGTAATACTGCTGTAAAAGGGGACCTGTTACCTAGACATAAAAATAGTGATGGGTGAATTTATTCGCCAGACGCAAATTCGCGACGAATTCCCGTGATTTGCCGCCGGCGAATAAATTTGTGAAACCGCTGCGAGAATTCGCCAGTGTAAAAAAAAAATGGACGCCGGTGTCAAAAACGAGACGCTGGTCCCGTTTTGCGAAATTGTGAAATGCCCCAAATTTGCCCATCACTAATTAAAGAATCCCAGCTGTCAGTCAGTAATCCCAGCTGTCAGTAATATATTTCACTTTCCATTCTGCACTTCTTTGATGTCACTGCACTCCTCACATTCCTCTTCTGTCCTCACAATCTAATTGGTTAGCCAGTGCAAGGACATCAGGTGCCCCCATTTTGGGGTGTAAACAAGATTTTGACTTGATGAACAACTTGCTTTAATGACAATGTCCACAAAATGGTGTCTGGCTGCTTCATGTGATTTTGAATTCCAAGACTAAAAGAAACGAGATTTTAATCTTAAAGGGGGTTATTTATCAAAGGTTGAATTTTATATACAGTACCTCAAATGAAATTGAATTTCTAATTTAAGAAAAAACTTGAATGATAAAAAGTCAAATCAGCGAATTTTGGGTTAACGATCCAAAAAAAGATCGTGTTTTTGGCAACCCCCCTCAAATCACTTTTGAAAAAAAGATCGAGTTTTTGGCAAACCCCTCCAAAAAAACTTGAACATCACGAAGGTTTTTTTGGATTCAAGCTATTTCCAGTTTTGAAAAAAGTAACTCATGGTAAACACAACTCAAACCTTAAAGGGATTCTATCAAGATTTTTATGGTGTAGTTTTTATTTCTAAATTGCACTGCTTACACTGTAAATAATTCACTCTATGATGTAAAATGTAATTCCTGAACCAGCAACTGTATTTTTTTTTTATTTGAATATTGGTCATCTCAGGTCATTTTGCCTGGTCATGTGCTTTCAGAAAGAGCCAGCATTTCAGGATGGAACTGCTTTCTGGCAGGTTGTTGTTTCTCTTACTGAATGTAACTGAATGTGTCTCAGTGGGACCTGGGATTTTACTATTGAGTGTTGTTCTTAGATCTACCAGGCAGCTGTTATCTTGTGTCAGGGAGCTGCTATCTGGTTACCTTCCCATTGTTCTGTTGTTAAGGCCCCCATACACAGGTTGATAAAAACTTCCTACAGACCGATTTGGCAGCTTATTGGCCTGTGTTGGGCCATCCGATAGGGATTCTCAGATCGATATCTGTCGAAAGTCGGGCAGGTTAAAAAATCCTGTCGGTCCCGCGACCCACCCGCCCATATCGGATGCATTATGATCCAATCGTAGGACCCTAGGTCCCACTCTTGGATCGGCTTGATATCGCCCACCTCAATGTGGGCACATTGGGGAAAGATCCGCTTGTTTGGCAACACCGGCAAACGAGCAAATCTCTACGTCTATGGCCACCTTTAGGCTGCTGTGGGGAAAGGGAGGTGAAATCACTCAAACTTGCAGTACAGCAATAAAGACTGTCTGAAGTTTATCAGAGCACAAGTCACATTACTGGGGCAGTTGGGAAACTGACAATATATTTAGCCCCATGTCAGATTTCAAAATTAAATGCAAAAAAATCTGTTTGCTCTTTTGAGAAATGGATTTCAGTGCAGAAGTCTGATGGAGCAGCACTATTTTTTTTTAAAAAAAAAAATAAGTTTCCCATGACAGTATCCCTTTATTTTGCTTGTCTAACATCATAAAATAGGATTTGGAATGATTTCTTAGGGTAACAGGTTCCCTTTAATAGCTTTGAAAGAGGTGACAGCGGGGAAGGGGACCTGTTTTCTAAAACAGGTCTAAAAAAGGCCTAAAAAAGTGAAAACTAATTATTCCCAATTTGGTTAGTCTTGTCTGACTTTAAACCCAGCTTTAAATCCAACACTTACTTAAATGTAATTGTCAACCTGTTTTAAATGCCACCAAGACAGCTACAAGGTTGTGTTTATCTAACAGTAATGTATAGTGTAAAGCTGTCATTGCTGTTATTTTGACACAAAAAATGTCTGGTTAGTTCTGAACCTCAAGCATACTTACTTAGTCCATGCCTTTTTACAAGCATTCCCTGAAAATAAACACATATTGAAGCGATCAAAGTTGTGTCTTTCAAGCAAGCATAAATGCTTTTTATTTGTATTTTGTGTACAATTTTATATTCAAAATGTCATGGATAAATATTCAGAAATGCTTCCATTTAAGTTCAGAATTACCATAGTGATGTCACTTTCTTGGCTTCTACCTACAAGCCTATTATTTAAAAATGGGAGAACAATAGCTGAAAACAATAAATATGACAGTAACATAACACATAACCCTGTACAGATCAATAAAATGCCTTCAACACCTGTTCTAAACATGCGGTTTGGAGGACTGCAGGGCAATTTTGTACTATGCTTCAAAATACATACTGTACATAATATTTTTTTTGACATTTTTAAACAGTGAAAAGGTAACCATTTAATGGAACTAAAGCTTAACTGTGGAATACAAATAAGTAATAAACTTACTTAAGCCACTGGAAGTGTCAGAGCTCTTTTAGCAGATTGCACTAATATGTGCAACTGTCTTTCATCAGCGATTATATTATTAATGGGTGGTGCCTGAAATTAAGCCATTTCAACATACAGTAAATATTGGGAATTTCACTAAGTATCTACTTGCCATAGATTCCCAACCCACACAAGGAGGTAGGATCTGTAACATAGCCAATAAAAACTAACCATGAACTTCACATGACTGTCTCTTGAATGATTGGCCACATTTATCATAGCAGTACAGGAAGCAACAATATACTTGAAATAGAAAAAACATGTACTTGACAGAAAGCTAAAAAAAGGAATATGTCATCTAGGCAAACAAAATTTCCATTTTTTTACACTTTCCTTTCATGTCATTACATATGTGATCCAATAAGCCATGAACAATAAGGGATGGAAATCAAAAATATTATACCCTAATACAAATAAATAAAGAATGACCTACAAAACCCATTTCAGAACAGCATTGTAGCTTGAGAAAAAACAACCCCTAAATCTGAACATATTTGAACAAATAAAAAATGCTACAAAGTGTTGACTCTAACATGATATTTGATGGATACTGGGACAGGCAAACTCTTGACACACAGGTCTCTTCTTCTCCACCCCCACTGAGACCAGACGCGCTTGCGGTTAAATTACAGTTCACAGATGGGTCTGGTACATTCATGGAGAGAACAACATTTAGGGGTAAATTTTCTCACTATTCCCATCCTCATAAATTCTATACCTGGTTAGATCACATTTGGATATCTCAGAGATTAGTAGCTTTGCTACTAACTAAGCCGTTGACATCTCTTCATCTCTACAATCTAATTTAATTTGGAAAACTTCAGGTTAACCATGCCAAGATCGAAGCCCTAAATATAAATTTATCTAAAGAAAAAGAGACATGACTGACCCTTAACTTTGAATTTCAGTGGCAACCCACTTCTATATTTCACTTGGGGTTAAATTTACTAGATCCCCAGAACAAATATATCAAAATAATTACCCTCAACTTTTTTAAACACTTAATAAACTACCGGAGGACTGGGGTAAATATCATATCTCATGGATAGAACTGATCTGGGCAATTAAGATGACCCTGCTTCCTAAATGACTCTATTATTTTAGAGCTCTTTCATTGTGAATCAATAGAGCAGACCTTAGATTGTTTGGAACATGTTACTGTCTTTTGTTTGGGGTGGTAAATTGGGGAGTCAACCGCACAACCCTTCATAGATCTAGAAACAAGTTTGGGCTTTTCTCACTTTTACAACTATTATTTAGCATCACAGCTCTTAGCAATACTTCTATTACACAGAAAGAGTTATACTCCCCTTTGGACCCATTTAAAGAATTCATATATGCACCCTTATAATGGCAATTCCTTATTCTTGATGCTGCCCTTGTGGCCTCCCAGCATATTCTGGCCTGCCAGCTACACCTATTTTAGCAAACCCTTTTCACCCCGGGCTTCAACCTAAACTTTTCCAGTGATGGACTGAAAAAAAATTTGAACGATTCAAAGGATTTTAATCCATCGATCGAAGGATTTTCCTTTGATCAGAAAATTGTTAGGAAGCCAATGGGGACCTTCCCCATAGGCTAACATTGGCCTCAGTAGGTTTTAGGTGGCAAACTAGGGGGCCGAAGTATTTTTTAAAGAGACAGTACTTCAACTATCGAATGGTCGAATAGTCGAACGATTTTTAGTTCGAATCGTTCGATTCAAAGTCGTAGTCAAAGGTCGAAGTAGCCTATTCGATGGTCGACGTAGCCATATTCGACCATTCGAAATTCAAAGTTTTTTTTTTCTTCTATTCCTTTACTCGAGCTAAGTAAATGGGCCCCTCAATGTTAACCCCTGTGATCCATATACTATAAATGCCGTTTCAACTCCCTAACTCAGAGCTCTATCGTGCCTCTCAAATTATACATTTTACTAATTCCTACTGGAAGCACTATGATTTCTTTCAACGTTGGTGCCTTTGTGGGGAAACCTCCCCCTAGGGTAATTACAGTTCACTATCTATACCTTACTTCCCCTAAGCAGCTAATATTTACCATATATTAAGGCTTGGACCAAAGAATTGAGAAGTGGTCTAGAGGAGGAACAATGGAATAAGCTTTGGTTAAATCTGAAACATGTACAATTAATACTATTAATACTATACTGCTCAAAGCTGGGTACAAAGTGCTTTTTAGATGGTATCTTACTCCGGCCAGAATAGTAAAATTCATTCCCACAGCTTCCAGTAATTGTTTTCGTGGTTGTTCAGAACTAGGCACAATGGTATACATATGGTGGACTTGTCCGAAGCTCTTTGTTTTAAGTTTTCTTTTTTATGTTACTTAATATATGTATAACATTTGGTATTATTGTGAAATTCTGGACATGTTCTTATAGAACTACGGTTCACTGATTTGTAACAGTGGTTAATATTTATTTATAAATAAAGAAATCTTTACCCTCTACACAACTTACTAGGGTTAAATGCATTGTAAGCGAGTGTGAAGATAGTAATACACCACTTGTTGAGATGTCCAATCCATTTATAGCAAGAGGCTACCCAATTGAACCGATACAAGAAGATATAGCCAGAGTAAGAGAGTTGGACAGGGACCAACTACTGCTTAACAAGACTGCAAAAACTGCCAATGATGACAAACTTGTATTTGTAAGCAAATTCACAACTGCTAGTCGACAAGTGTCTAACATCATACGCAAACATTGGTGTCTTTTGCAGTCTTGTGCTCCTAATATACCATCATTTCAGTCACCTCCCATGATGGCATACAAGAGAAGTAGAAACTTGCGTGATCAATTAGTGAAAGCCGATATTGGGTGCTCATCAAAAAAATCCCAACGTTTTCTTCAGACTCCAAAATACGGGACTTTTCCTTGTCTACACTGTACCCAATGTAATTCAGCCATTAAAGGCAATTCGTTCCACCATCCCCATACTGCTAAAAAATATGACATCAAACATTATTTCACCTGTGAATCGACATATGTTGTATATTTATTGAAATGTCCCTGCGGTCTACTTTATATAGGTGAAATTACGCAACAAATGAAAGATAGATTCTCTAAACACAAGTCAACAATACGTAGAAATTTGACTGCTTTACCAGTACCGGCACATTTTCACCAAGCCAAACATACCATCAGTCAATTGAAATTCCAGATTATTGACACGATAGCCATACCCAGGAGAGGAGGCAATAGACTCCTTCAGCTGAAAAGAGAAATATTTTGGATACATAAATTGGATACACTATGGCCCCATGGTCTAAACAGGGATTATACCCCAGCCATGTTTATTCATATGTAGGTGGATACTCTTTATTCTGGTTATACATCATTGTTGTTGTCACCTATTTTGTTGATATGATGATATTTTTAACACTATTTCTTATTTTTAAGGATATTAACGGAACGACAATCAATGTCCTGAGTGTCATAAACGGCTTCTGCACTTATCATTGGATCCTTTGAATGGTGCAAAGTCCACTAGACGTCTTAGGTATGTCGTATCCATGGTTACAAACACTTACCAAGTTGTTGAAAAAAATGTTTCACATTATATGTATAAAGATGTTTCAAAATCTGTGGGTGTATATGTTTACCTTTAACACTGATAACTTATGGACACTTTGTGAAGATGGACTTTATTGATTGGACATTTTTTTCTTGTATTCAAATGGAAACAAATTTGGATATTGGACTATGACTCACAAACGATTGAGAATGCTATCATCATTTTAATGAGGGGGAGGGGCCCACAATCACCACCCCCTTTCACCCCTATTTAAGTTGGTTTTTGAATGTGACACAATAGGCTTGATAAAGGACCCAGAGGGGTCCGAAACGTTGCCCCTTTGTGATGTATATTTTGGGCTTTAATAAATCCCTGTTTGGACACAATTGCAACTAACAGGTGTGCATCCAAATTTCTTTTGCCATTTACCCATTGACCCTTATGCGAGGGAAGGGTCTTCCGGATAAGCACCCTACATTACAACAACTGAAAACCAATAAAAAATGTATTGAGAAAAATACATGACCTGAATCAGGCTAAAAAACACTCTGGAACTTAGCCCAGAGGTAGACCATGACATCAATGTGAAAAACTACCAAGGATCCATAAACTCTGCATGAAGTGTGACCTAAATGCACAAAACTAATGAAAAGACTGGTGGGACCAATCGTTAGATACCAAACATAGCCTTACATGGACTGTATCAATGCCACATGTAACACATGTAACCCCTTTTTGGCCACCCCACTGTGCCAAAGGTTATACATCACATTTTTCTTACCAATGCAGGTCCTGAGTCCCCTTTGCTAAGTTAAAGGGTACTGGGAATTACCTTGCATGGCAGTGCCTCCACCTAATGGGATCCGGGAATACACCTGCGGGTGGCCCCATTAGGAAAACATTCAAACACACAAAGTACTGTGTAACAAATAACTTTATGTATGAGGAAAGCAAAGTAAAATACATGTACATATTAACTGACCCACTACCTTGGGAATGTATGCAGTGCAAATCCTGGTCCTCCATGTCAGGCACGAGTCCCACAACTCCTTTGGCAGACAAAGGGGCAAATTTACTGACAATGCCGAAAATGCGCTAGAGATGCCTTCACCAGGTCGCCACTAATTCACTAAAATCTGAAGTTGCACTCAGGGAGGCGAAAGGTAATGAAGTTGCGGTACTGTTAATTCGTCAAGCAAAGCGAAGTTACTCTAGAGATGCCTAATTTACATACGGCACCAAGTTAAAGTACAATGGACGTATATGTAGCAGCAAATACATTACACAAGCCTAGGAAACGTTCATAATATAAAATAGAGTTGTGCCAACTGTATAGTTTAGGTGCCATATATTAGGAAATGTAGGGGGTACCCCCAAAAAAATGTACAATCTTTTTCAGCCTATCACCCTTAAAAAAGTAAAAGACGCCAGCGTTTTTTGGGACTTTGAAAAAATTTCACATTTTTTTGAAGCAAGCCCTTTCTACTCTATTTTACTTCGCCTGGTCTGAGGTGGCGAAGGCATTTCTGGCGCAAGAGGTAACATTCAGTAAAATCCGCAAGTTAGTGAATTAGCGTTGTAATGTCCCTTCGCCATAGCGCAACTTCGTCTGGTATAAAGGTGCGAAGTAGCTCTAGAGTAGCGAATTTAAGCAAGCGACCATTAGTAAACCGGCGAAGTAACAAAATGACGTCACGCTGGCGAATTTTCACTAGCGTTAGCCACTTCGCCCTTTACTAAATTTGCCCCTTAGGAGCAAATTTACTTACCTCTGAATTTGCTCCAGCATTGCCTTTGCCGCACTTAGCAAGGCGCAGATTCGTCATGGCTGCGCAAATTCACGAAGATCTGAAGTTGCGCACAAGTTACCAATCATTTGCAATGTTGTGCTAGAGATGTTATGATCAGCGGTTCGAAGTTACGCTAGCAATTGGAAATTTGCATACGGCGTGCAGTTAAAGTACATTGGCCGTATATACAGGAGAAAACACATTACATTACACAAGGCCAGGGAACCTTAATAAATGTATTCTAATGCCCTACACATGTGCCCACAGTATAGTTTAGTTGTCATATGTTATCAAATGTAGGGGGGAAGGAGGGTACCCTAAAAAATTTTTTTGCTCGTTTTCAACTTTTTTTGGAGTAATCCCTATTTACTCTATTGCACTTCACCTGGTCTGGTGCAAGAGGTAACATTCACAAAAATCCGCAACTTATTGAATTAGAGTAGTTAGGTCCCGTCACCATAGTGCAACTTCGCCTGGTGTAAGGGTACGAAGTATCGCTAGAGTAGGTCCACTTCGCTAGCAAATTTATGCCACCGCCCGTTAGTAAATCGGCAAAGTAACAAAATGACGTCACGCTGGTGAATTTTCGCTACCGTTAGCCACTTCGCCCTTTAGTAAATTTGCCCCAGAGAGTCTTAGTCCCTTTTCCCCAAAAGAGTCCCCAGGTAGTGCTACCTGTCCCAAATACCTTTCTGACTGGACAAGATATTGGCTCCCACGTGGCAGGCACATAAACAGCCTGTTTCACAAACAGGAGATACGTTGGATCCTTATTTTTTTTCTACCCTCCCTCTGGCACAACTCACCTGTGGGATTGATACAGATAGGTAGGCTCCTCCAGAGCTGGAACAGGCATCCGCAGTGATGAAGTCCTCAGAAGCTCCAGGCTTTCCTAGCCGAGCACACAACTTGCTTTAATCCTTCAGGGTATTGCTCCCAGCACTGTCCATAGCATGAGCACGATAACCCCCTTTACTTCCCACAACCAGCTCCAACGCTCTCTATAGCACGAGCACGCAGAATTCCTCCTCTGCAGAACTACAGCTCCCAGCACTCTCCATAGTGCGAGCACAATAGAAATCCAGATTTGAAAATCATGAGCTTCAGACCCTCATGGTCTAGCTCCCTGGTTTGGGGCTGCCGCACCCCAGCCTCAGAGGCCTCCTGCCTCTACATCTTGGCGGCCAGATTCTGAAGTAAAAATCACCAAATCCACACATGAGCACATGGTATCTCCTATTTATAGAAAAGTGGTGCAGCAGCGACACCTTGTGACACCCTCTGGTATCTGCTAGCTTGCTGCACAGGAACAAGGCTCAGCCCCTCCCAAGACCCTAGGAGACCCTGTAGCTGCACAAACAGGGGATTTCCCACCATGTGGTTCAGATTTTCAGGAACAGAGGGGAATTAACCCTCTGTATCCCTACACACATAAAACCAGAGATGAATAATGTCATTTAGATTGGAGTTGGGACCAAGGAGGAAGCAGCAATGCAGACAGACAGGAACAGTCAAAGTTGTGGTACACAAGGGGTTAAGAGTCTCAAATAGTCAGAGGCAGGCAGCAATCAGGATCAAAGCAGAAGGGTCAGGAACCAGGAATTAGTATAGCAATAGCAAATAGCAAAATATAGCCCACCCAGGAACTCACTGAAGCAGGGCCTAAATTTGGGCATTGGACCCACATCTTTTGTCCTTTTATTTTGAATTTGGCACCATGTACACCACAATGCACATGAACTATGGGCACTGCCATCTTTGAGAGCATCTTCATTAAGTGCTCCTCACAAATAAAATAATTAACATATTCCAGGACACACAATGGAAAAATATAAGCCTAGCCATCACCTACTGGGATGGGCACATACAGAAAATCATGGACTATGCCGAGGCTAGTTTAAAAGCATTAACAAGGATGCCAAAAGAATTTTCACTGAGGCAGAATATCATCAATAACATCATAAAAATTCCCCAATTTAGCTTTATTTATTAATAAAATATTTGATTAATTGGATGGGGAAAAACCTGACAAAATCTAATGAAAACCTGGATAGTATGTTTTTTTCCAACTTTTTTCACAAATTGTTCGATTTTTTGGGGGGTTTTGCTTGAAATAGGATAGGGACATCTCCAATTGACTTATACATGATCTCAACAGGTGTGAGATTGCAGAATCTAGTTTTTGCCTCAAAAAGCCAGACCCGATAAATTGGAGGTTTAGTAAATAACCCCTTAAAAGTCATTGAGAAGTAGGAATAATTTAATGGGGTACAAAAAAACTAATTTAGTGGGGCACATTAAACCTTATTTAATGGGGCACAGAAACCCTATCTAATGCACAAAAAATAATCTAAATGTAAAAATAAAATGGTAAGGTGATGTAGAATTAAAAAGTTTCTGTTCTAAAACTTTAAATCCCACTTCTAATAAGCAGCTGTGATCAAGTATCAAGTATCACGTGTCTAGTTTTCAGTCAATAACATGCTCATTACAAACTTTGGCCTTAGGGCTGTGGAGCAGAGAGCATTTGACTGCTTCTGTAATCAGGCAGAAAGCAGCAATGGTCAAAACACCTCTAAAAATGTAGCCTATAGAGATCTACAGAAAACAAGCTGCCTAAATCGCACATCCCGGTGACCTCCCTCTCTGAAATTTTATTTTGCTATACAATGATAACTGCACATACAACATTGTCCTCTATCAAATTTTTTTCTTCTTTTTTGCATGATTTACTGTACAGCACATATTCTTCCAGTGCTAGTATTCTTTCTAGTAATGCTACTTACATACATTGCTCCAACATTAATCATATTTTGACCCCAAACAAATGCTTCATTATATCCACTGGCCTCTCATTCCTTTGTTGTCCTAAGGGAAAGCAGTTTATTATCCTCAACCCACCATGTACAACCGTTTCAAACAAGAACTCCTAATCTGACAGCAAATGGTCAGATTTACAGTCAAAATCCCTAACTATTTTCCCTTTAATAAGGTTATTTGTTTCTGGTGTTTGCATCAGACCATAACACAAGTGACTATTGGGAATATTTTGTTTTCCCGCACTAATATGCAACAATAGAGGAATTATATAAAATGATATTTAAATGGCACATCCAGAGGCATAAGCACATGTTTACGTGCATTTCATACCTGATCAGCAGAACTACTGCTTTTCCCTCTCTGTAGCCGTGTTACACCACTGAGAAAGGTCATGCCTTTACTCCACTTGATAAATTACAGTAGCTAAAACACAGCCTCATTTAATGATAAAATGACAATTAGCTATGATAAATTCATTTCTTTGCTCAGATTTCCTTCCATTATTTGCAATTGTATTTGCCATGGTTATAAATGGTTTATTTTTTTTTTTATTGAAAATGCTCATGGATTTCTTTCATTACAACAACAAAAATTAAACACAGGTATGGGATCTCTTAACTGGAAACGCAGTATCCAGAAAGGTCTGAATTACGGAAGGACCATCTCTCATAGGGGGTTATGTAATAAAATGCACTAAGTGTGCCCAGTTGCAGTAACCCATATCAACCAATCAACAGATAGACTTCACTGGTCACTATACATATTTTTGGTTGCCTTATATTACATATGGGGGAGATATAGGGGCAAATTCACTAAGATTCGTAGTTGCGCCAGGCGCAACTTCGCCACGCTTTGGCGCACTTCGCCAGGTGTAGTTTCGCCAGCGGTCCGCAAATTCACTTAAATCCGAAGTTGCGCACAGGGGTAGCGTAAGGTTGCGAAGTTGCACTAGCGTTGATTCGCTAAGTGAAGCGAAGTTACGCTAGCGAAGGTTAATTTGCATACGGCGCCAAATTCAAATTTCAATGGAGGAATACATCACTACAAATGCCTAGAAAACCTTCAAAACATCAAATAGAATTTTTATTTTGCTCTACACATGTGCCCACTGTATAGGTAAGTTGCCATGAGCCAGGAAATGTAGGGGGGAAGGAGGGGAGCCCTAAAAAAAATTTCGATCTTTTTCAGCCTATCACCCATAATGTAGAAAACACATTATTTGGGACTTAGAAAACACGTTTTTGGGACTTAGAAAAAATTTTGACTTTTTTTGAAGCAATCCCTATCTACTCTATTGCACTTCGCCAGGTCTGAGGTGGCGAAGGAAGTCTAGCGTAAAAGGTAGCGTTCAGTACACTGCGCAAGTTAGTGAATTTGCGTAGTTACGTCCGTAGCGAAAATTCGCCAGGCTTAAGGGTGCGAAGTAACACTAGCGAATCTACGCCAGCATTCGTTAGTGAATTTGCGAAGTAACGAAAATGCCCAACGCTAGCGAATTGACGCTAGCGTACGGCGCTTCGGCGCTTAGTGAATTTGCCCCATAGTCCATTTAAGTTGATTTTTTTTTTTTAAATGATTTCTTTTTTTCTCTATAATAATAAAACAGTAGCTTGTACTTGATAACTAAGCAGCATGAATACATATTCTATTCTGTTGGGTTTATTTAATGATGGAATGTTTGAAAAACATGTAAATTAAGAAGACAAACCCAGGTCCCAAACATTCAGGATTATAAATCCCATACCTGTATTGGAAAGCTTTTTGCATATAAATATCCCTTTCTACTTTTTGGGTTGATGGCACATGGGGTGTTTTGACCACCTCTTCCATCCAGCAGAACAAAATGTTTGGGTCAACACACTCGTCTGCTTAAAATGTGCCCTGTCAGATGCACAAGGAGTGGTGATAGGAGGATCTATATGCAAATACTCTCAAACTCAAGATTATTCAGCTGTGTTTCATAGATCAGAACATGCACTTGAAAATAATTACATTAAATAAAGATGTAATTATATACTGTAAATGTTGTAATATAGTGAAATTATGTCTTGAAAGCTCACAATTTGTTTTAAACAGACAACCCCAATAACTAGGATTGTCTTTTTAACTCCCCCCCCCCATGTTATTAACAATTATGTGAACATCATTTTAATTTCAATCTAAACCTTAGGAAGCATGAATTCATTGAAGTTTATTGCTTTCCTTGGTGGGTCCGGGTGCTCATGCCCCAGACCTTCAGCAAAGGGGAGAAACACACAAAACTTGGATTGTGGGCAGGCACCACTCCAGAACCCCAAGATCATAAAAGTCAGTAGAATCCAGGAGCCCAAATTGTAAATGATACAAAAAAATCTTTATTTTACATTATGTATAAAAGCCTTACGCGTTTCATGTCCCCCAAGGACACCAAAGGATCATTTTAATTTAGGCTTGGGTAGAATTAGCTTTCCCAAACCCACGCCAAGGAATTTCCTGCAGATTATCCTGACAAGTGTTCTTTAAAGACATTATACTGTAGATGGAATTTACAATGTATTTTACCATGTGTTCTGGGGTTATTAGACATTAAATTGACTGTGTTGCTGGAGGTATTATGCATGAACTTTCCACTGTGTGTATTATAAATGGCACTGGCCTTGGGATACTATGGAGAAATGTGTGGAGCTAATGTATTCATATATAGAAATCACTCTGCGCCTATGTAAAGGAAGTATTGTATCCACTCAACCCAGTAGGTGTCATAGACATCTGCAAAGTCAGACTCACAACTAAAGCTATTTCTTAGCGAATTACAATACATATTTATGAATTCAGACACCTATAAAATTACACTGCACTTAATATGATCAACATCCATAATGATGCAGTGGCTAATATTAGGCAGCATATAATAATGTCTATATTTTGGCCACCTTACTGAAAGCATATAAGAAAGACTACGACAAGGCAGTCATGTTTCAACTGCTGTAAAAAAAGAGGATATTAAAAGCCACTGAAGAGCCCTGTCAGTATAAATACGGGTCACTGAGCATAGAGGTGACTTCTAATAGTTTTCATCATTCTGGGCAGCTGGTAGAGGGGGTGAAATTGACAAAACACAGGTGCAGCTTTGCATCATAAAGTAACCCATAGCAACCAGTCATACGACCAGTTTCATTAGCTGAACTGCACTAGACTGATCAAAATTAATCTACTGATTGTTTGCCAGAGATTACTTAAAAGCTATCTGAAACATTAGGCTCTATAGGAACATTTCTCCTGTGAGTAAATGTTCCTTATCTTATTTTCTGAGAATAAAGGTTGAGTTTAAAACTGGGAAACCCGTGGTCTCAAGGCTCTATATAGGTCGAAAGGATTCTGAAATGTGAGTTTATATCAGGGATATTTAGTGTGCAGCACTGTAGCTAAACCTTAACTACTTTTTACCTGCCTGCTGTATGAGAATGCTTCCTCTCTCAAAAGTAAAGCATGTCAATATAAAGCTTGTAGTTTTACTTTTTGGACTATAAGATTCTTCTGTTTCCAATGACTTTTTGTGACACGGTTGCTAGGTGATTTGATTGCCAAGTGATTGCATTTCAGGTAAAGCAATTAATGAAAAGTATTCCAGATGTTTCACGTGATGTGATTATCTTAATTTAGTAGACAATTACAGGTAAAGGATCCCTTATCTGGAAACCCGATATCCAGAAAGCTCCGAATTATGGAATGGCTGTCTCCCATAGACTCCATTTTATCCAAATAATCCAAATTTTTAAAAATGATTTTCTTTTTCTCTGTAATAATAAAACAGTAGCTTGTACTTGATCCCAACTAAGATATAATTAATCCTTATTGGAAGCAAAACCAGCCTATTGGGTTTAATTAATGTTTAAATTAATTACTAGTAGACTTGAGGCATGAAGACCCAAATTACGGAAAGATCCTTTATCCAGAAAACCCCAGGTCCCGAGCATTCAGGATAACAGGTCCCATACCTGTATTATAAAGACAATACTAATTTGGCTTTCATTGGAACTATTTGCAGAATATGACATATTATGTAAGAAAAGGTCAACTTCTACAATGGAAAGGACTTTGCTTTGACTTCTAAAGAGAAAATCAATAAGCTAATCAAAACCAAATGTAGCATTTTTTTCTAACCATTTCTCCCATTCTAAAAAGCACCGACATCCAGTAATCCCCGTTTTCCAAGGACAAAAAAGAATCTGCTAGAGGTTATTAGAAATGGGGCAAACATAGAACCTGACTGCCTACGTTATTGGTTTACTAACATCGGAGATAAATATCATTAATGCTGTTGCCTTTAGCAACAGACCTTTGCTTATGTTTTATAACTTGTAGGTGACTGTTCAAATATAATTGCTCATTGGTTGCTATGGGCAACATCACTGGAAAGATTTATGTCCACGTTATATTAATCTGACACCATCCATTTTTTAGCAGGGGTTACCTATCAAGTCACTCAAGCAGTAGGCAAAAATATTATTTTCTTAACCATTACATTACCATTAATACAAAGTGGGTTCATACTATTGGATTGTTTGCAATACACTTTCTAAAAGCTTTTCTAAAATGTTTGAGATAATTCAGTATGGTGTCGCAATAAGAGTTGTAACCGTGTAACTGATTACATTGCATGATGCTCATTGATGACATTTTTGTATGCAGCGGGCAGGGGTGGGATACCAGTTCAATAATACACTTGTTGGTGGGCTACAGCTTTCAGCATGCTTTAAACTAAGATATGCCTGGAGTATACCGGGTGGCTCAGTGAACTTTGTATGTAAGGTATGGCTGAGCAACAGTTTTTATTTCATTTGATTTCTCCATGCCTAAGGCTTAAAATCTATTGTGTTATTGCGGAGATTCATCATCTGTATGTGAGAATATATGTAAAGCAGTATACAGTCAGATTGTCAAAGCTTCTGGATGGAATAGTGTAACGATCGCCGCCCGGAGCAGGCCCAGGAGCTCCGGGCGGCGCGTCCTCTCCTGCCGGCGTCGCTCCCAAAATGGCGGCGCCCATGGCCGCCACGTGGGTAAGCGGCGCCGGCGCGATGACGTCAGTGCGCTGACGTCGGCGCAAGGACGTCAATGACGTCACTAAGGCGCCAAATTTGAATAAAAAGCCAGTTTAGACGCCAGAATGGCGCCCAAGTATAGGAAATCTTCCCCAAAGTGTTTCCTGGGTTCCCTGTGTGCTATTTTCACTAATCTTGTTCCTGATTATTATCTTTGACCCTTGCCTGGACTTTGGACTTTTGCCTTTATCTGCCTGCCCCTGAACTCTTGCCTGGATTCTGATTATTCTTCGATTAACCCCTTGGACACCGCGACCTTGTTCCCTCAAGAGGGCTTCCTCCTAGATCCTGACAACCTCCCTGGAGGGAGCTCCCGGCTCCCTGACATTATACTTGGGCCATGGATCCTACTGAGGAAGCTACGCCTGATGTCGGACGAGCGCTCCGCGCACTGGCATCCCGCATGGAGGATTATGAAGCCCAGCAGTACTGCATTGGGCAGGCACTCGATACCCTCCTCTCTCGGATGCCTCCAGTCCCCCTGCTCCCCAAGCTGCGGTAAATTCTTCCTTGGCGGCCGCTTCATCCACCGCAGGTTCCTCGTCAAGTGAGCCTCGCATTCCGCCTCCTCCTCGCTTCAGTGGGGACCCACAAGACTGCAGAGGTTTCGCTACACAGTGCCAGATCCAGTTCGAGTTCCAACCCTCGCACTTCCCCAATGAACGTTCCAAGGTGGGGTATGTGATGTCTCGTTTGGTGGGCAAACCGCTTGAGTGGGCAACATCTCTTTGGGAGAAGAATTCTCCACTGACTTTTGACGCCAAGGCCTTTCTTCAAGCATTTCGTACTGTGTTTGATGCCCCGGGTCGGGTCACTAATGCCCCTTCTCGTCTTCTGCAACTCCGGCAGGGAAACCGCAGTGTCAGTGACTATGCTATTGACTTTAGAACTTTGATGGCTGAGACTTCCTGGAATGACGATGCCTATAAGGCCGTATTCTATCAAGGTCTGTCTATTCGCATTAAGGATGATCTTGTCTCCAGGGAGTTCCCTGACCTGTTGGAGGATCTGATCGCACTTTCTATTAGGGTGGACACTCGGCTCAGAGAGCATCAAGTAGAGAGGGAGCGCTGTAAAAGATTTCAACCCTTGTTGGCACCTCGCTTCCAGAGACCTCTCCTGCAGACTCCGGCTACTCTAGCCTCTCCTTCTCCTCCGGAGGAACCAATGCAAGTTGGAAGGGCTCGTCTATCCGAACAAGAAAGACTTCGTAGACGAATGGCTGGCTTATGTCTGTATTGTGGCGGACAGTCTCATTTTGCGAACTCTTGTCCGGTGAAGCCCACGAGTTCTGTTCCCCGAGGTATATCTAGGGTAACGCATGTAGGGGGCACTACTCCAAAGTCTCAAGAGAACACTCACCGGTTTCTCCTTCCTTTACAGATCCGCCTAGCCTCTAAGACTATCGTTGGCTCTGCTTTCATTGACTCTGGAGCTGCTGGGAACTTCATGGACGCTCAATTCGCCAAACACATGGAAGTTCCCTTATTCCCATTGTCTACTCCTCTCCGTGTCATTGCCATTGACGACAGACCCCTGGAGGCTGAATTTGTCTCCATGACGACTGGGGAATTGCCTGTGCAGCTTGGGACGCTGCATAAAGAAAGACTTTCGTTCCTAATTATTTACTGCCCATCCGTTCCAGTTGTGTTGGGTCTCCCTTGGCTGCGCCTGCATAATCCCTCCATTGATTGGACCGCAGGAGTCCATTTTGCCAGCAGCACTGTCTTCCTGCTGAACCCCTCCAGAGGGTGAATATCTCTTTGTCGGATCTGAAGTCTCTACCTTCCTGTTATAAAGAATTCTCCGATGTGTTCTGTAAGAAGTCTGCGGAATTCCTTCCTCCACATCGCTCCTACGACTGTCCTGTCGAACTCCTGCCAGGAGCCATGCCCCCCAGAGGCCGCACTTACCCTCTCTCTCCTGCAGAGACTACCGCAATGAAGGAATACATCCAAGAAAATCTCCAGCGGGGGTTTATCCGCCCTTCTACCTCTCCTGCAGGGGCTGGGTTCTTCTTCGTGGAGAAGAAGGACGGAGGCCTTCGGCCATGTATAGACTACCGGGGCCTGAATACCTCATTTATAAGGTACAAGGAGGCCAATAAATCATGCAAAGAAGCTATAAGGCAAGCTAAAATTGCTATAGAAAAGGATATTGCAGTAAGCAGTAAAAAAAATCCAAAATTATTTTTTAAATATGTTAATAGTAAAAAAATGAAGCAGGAAGGGGTGGGTCCCTTACTATCAGAGGGGGGTCAGCTGGTTGATGAAAACAAATTAAAAGCGCAGATTCTGAATTCATATTTTTCATCTGTCTACACAAATGAGGAATCAGTAAGTGAAGGTTTCCTTCTTAACAGTCCCAATTCTAGTAATACAACTAATGATGCATGGTTCACACATGATGAAATTCAAAAGAGACTAGAACATGTTAAGATTAACAAAGGTCCAGGGCCAGATGGTATTCATCCCAGGGTAATTAGCGAGCTTAGCTCTGTGATTGCCAAACCTCTTTACTTAATTTTTCAGGATTCATTGAGATCTGGCATAGTGCCGAGAGACTGGCGAATTGCTAATGTGGTGCCTCTATTCAAAAAAGGATCCCGTTCTCAGCCTCAAAACTATAGGCCAGTTAGTCTGACGTCAGTGGTAGGAAAGCTTTTCGAAGGGTTAATAAAGGATAAGATACTGGACTTCATAGCAAATCATAATACTATGAGTTTGTGCCAGCATGGTTTTATGCGTAATAGATCTTGCCAGACTAACTTAATTTCTTTTTATGAGAATGTAAGTAGACACCTCGATTCTGGGATGGCAGTGGATGTGATTTACTTAGATTTTGCTAAAGCATTTGATACAGTGCCACACAAAAGGTTACTGGTTAAATTAAGGAATGTTGGCCTGGAACATAGTATTTGTACTTGGATAGAGAACTGGCTAAAAGATAGACTACAAAGAGTGGTGGTAAATGGAACATTTTCTAATTGGACCAATGTTGTTAGTGGAGTACCGCAGGGCTCTGTACTAGGTCCCTTGCTTTTCAACTTGTTTATTAATGACCTGGAGGTGGGCATTGAAAGTACTGTTTCTATTTTTGCAGATGATACTAAATTGTGCAGAACTATAGGTTCCATGCAGGATGCTGCCACTTTGCAGAGTGATTTGTCTAAACTGGAAAACTGGGCAGAAAACTGGAAAATGAAGTTCAATGTTGATAAATGCAAGGTTATGCACTT
The DNA here is from genome assembly GCA_038501925.1 of Xenopus petersii. Classification (NCBI taxonomy): domain Eukaryota; kingdom Metazoa; phylum Chordata; class Amphibia; order Anura; family Pipidae; genus Xenopus; species Xenopus petersii. The sequence goes on from CM076686.1 coordinate 92,585,713, forward strand.
TGGCAAAAATAATATAAATGCAAGTTATACACTAAATGGCAGTGTATTGGGAGTTTCCTTAAATGAGAAGGATCTAGGGGTCTTTGTAGATAACACGTTGTCTAATTCTGGGCAGTGTCATTCTGTGGCTACTAAAGCAAATAAAGTTCTGTCTTGCATAAAAAAGGGCATTAACTCAAGGGATGAAAACATAATTATGCCTCTTTATAGGTCCCTGGTAAGGCCTCATCTGGAGTATGCAGTGCAGTTTTGGAATCCAGTCCTTAAGAGGGATATAAATGAGCTGGAGAGAGTGCAGAGACGTGCAACTAAATTGGTTAGAGGGACGGAAGACTTAAATTATGAGGGTAGACTGTCAAGGTTGGGGTTGTTTTCTCTGGAAAAAAGGCGCTTGCGAGGGGACATGATTACACTTTACAAGTACATTAGAGGACATTATAGACAAATGGCAGGGGACCTTTTTACCCATAAAGTGGATCACCGTACCAGAGGCCACCCGTTTAGACTAGAAGAAAAGAACTTTCATTTGAAGCAACGTAGAGGGTTCTTCACAGTCAGGACAGTGAGGTTGTGGAATGCACTGCCGGGTGATGTTGTGATGGCTGATTCAGTTAATGCCTTTAAGAATGGCTTGGATGATTTTTTGGACAGACATAATATCAAAGGCTATTGTGATACTAAGCTCTATAGTTAGTATGGGTATATAGAATTTAATTAAAAGTAGAGGGGTGTATGTATGGATGCTGGGTTTTCATTTGGAGGGGTTGAACTTGATGGACTTTGTCTTTTTTCAACCCAATTTAACTATGTAACTAACTATGTAACTGTAAAAAACAGGTACCCACTGCCCTTGATTGCTGAGCTCTTCGACCAGCTGAAGGGGGCGAAGATATTCTCTAAGTTGGATCTCCGGGGGGCGTACAACCTCATTCGCATCCGTGAGGGTGACGAATGGAAGACGGCTTTTAACACTCGTGACGGGCACTATGAATATCTCGTTATGCCCTTCGGCCTTTGCAATGCCCCTGCCGTCTTCCAGGAGTTTGTTAACGATGTGTTCCGGGATCTCCTAGGAAGGTTCGTAGTCGTGTACCTGGACGACATCCTGATCTTTTCTAAAGACCTAGAAAGCCATCGCTCCCAGGTGAAGGAGGTACTCTCTCGTCTGAGGAAGAACTCTCTCTTCGCCAAGTTGGAAAAGTGCGTCTTCGAGGTGTCCAAGATCCCCTTCCTAGGATACATTATCTCTCCTGAGGGATTTGAGATGGACCCCGTGAAAGTGTCTGCCATCCAGGAGTGGCCTCTCCCGCTGAGTACCAAGGCAATCCAGAGATTTATCGGATTTGCTAACTACTATCGGCAGTTCATCCGGGGGTTCTCTTCCCACATTGCACCTATCCTGGCCCTCATCCGAAAAGGGGTTAAACCCAGCTTGTGGCCTCCATCTGCCATTGAAGCTTTTCAGTCCTTGAAAGAGGCCTTCACGTCCGCTTCTGTCCTCCGACACCCCAATCCTGAACTACCCTTCTGCATCGAAGTTGATGCTTCTGAAGTCGGAGCCGGAGCCATCCTGTCTCAGAGACATCCCGCTGATGGGAAGTTGCACCCCTGTGCTTATTTCTCCAAGAAGTTTTCGTCCGCAGAGCAGAATTATGATGTAGGAAATCGAGAACTCCTGGCTGTCAAGCTTGCCTTAGAAGAGTGGCGTCACCTCCTTGAAGGTTCCTTGATCCCAGTCATGATCTACACAGATCATAAGAATCTTGAGTTCATTCAATCTCTCAAGAGGCTGAATCCCAGACAAGCAAGGTGGGCTCTCTTCTTCTCTCGATTTAACTTTGTCTTGACTTATCACCCTGGCTCCAAGAATCGGAAGGCTGATGCCTTGTCTCGTAGCTTCACTCCGGTGGACCGCTCTCCTGAGAGACAAGAGCCAATCATCCCTCCAGTCAAGATCATTGCCTCCCTGTATCCACAGTTTGCCGACCAAATCCTGGCTGGTCAGTATTCTGCTCCTTCTGATACTCCCATTGGAATGGCATTTATTCCTCCTGAGCTGCATCTGCCTATCCTGCAACAGACCCATTGCTCCAGGCAAGCCGGACACCCTGGCCCAGCTAAGACTCTTGAACTCTTACGACGCCTGGTCTGGTGGCCTGATATCCGCAAAGATGTGAAGGACTTTGTTGCTGCTTGTAATGTTTGTGCCACATCTAAGTCAAGCCACTCCCGTCCCAGTGGGTTACTACAGCCCTTGCCGGTTCCTTCCCGTCCCTGGACCCACCTGTCCATGGACTTCATTGTCAAACTTCCTCCCTCCTGTAGGAACACTGTGATCTGGGTTGTCATTGATCGTTTCTCCAAAATGGCCCATTTCATCCCTCTGAAGAAGTTGCCTTCTGCGGTGGAGTTGTCCCAGCTATTTATCCAGTACATCTTCCGCCTGCATGGTTTCCCGGTGGAGATCGTCTCCGATAGAGGCACCCAGTTTACCGCCAAGTTCTGGCGTTCCCTATGCAAAGACCTGGGAATTGTTCTTCAGTTTTCATCTGCATACCATCCGCAGACGAATGGGGCAGCTGAACGTGTCAACCAAGCCCTGGAACAGTTCCTGAGGAACCACGTATCCCTCTGCCAGGATGACTGGTCTGATCTCCTCCCATGGGCGGAATTCGCTCATAATAATGCTTGTCATTCCTCCACAGGAAGGTCTCCGTTCATGTCGGTGTATGGTCAGCATCCTCAAGCTTTTCCCCAAGACTTTGTGCTATCTGACGTCCCGGCTGCTGACGATTCCGCAGCCCATATGTCTGCTATTTGGGCTGCTACCAAGTTGAACCTAGAGAAGAGCGCTCTGGTTCATAAGACGTTTGCGGATCGTAGACGTAGACCCTCTCCTCCCTACAAGGTCGGTGATAAAGTCTGGTTGTCTTCCAGGAACATTCGGTTGAAGGTACCATCTCCTAAGTTGGGTCCGAGGTTCGTAGGTCCTTTTTCCATCCTGGAGGTGATCAATCCTGTGGCTGTCAGACTTCAGCTTCCTCCTGAGATGCGAATTCCCAACGTGTTTCATGTCTCCTTGGTGAAACCCGCTACCTCCAACCGCTTTTCTGTTGTCCAGCCTCCTCCTCCTACTATCTCTGTGGATGGTCAACAAGAATATGAAGTGGAGAAGATCCTTGACTCCAGAATCTCCAGGGGGTCTCTTCAGTACCTCATCAAGTGGAAGGGCTTTGGCCCTGAAGAATGCTCCTGGGAAGGATACTCTGATGTCCATGCTCCTCGTCTGGTGAGGGAGTTCCATTTCAAGTTTCCCCAGAAGCCAAGTCCTGGTGGTCCGGAGGCCCCCCGTGAGGGGAGGGGTACTGTAACGATCGCCGCCCGGAGCAGGCCCAGGAGCTCCGGGCGGCGCGTCCTCTCCTGCCGGCGTCGCTCCCAAAATGGCGGCGCCCATGGCCGCCACGTGGGTAAGCGGCGCCGGCGCGATGACATCAGTGCGCCGACGTCGGCGCAAGGACGTCAATGATGTCACTAAGGCACCAAATTTGAATAAAAAGCCAGTTTAGACGCCAGAATGGCGCCCAAGTATAGGAAATCTTCCCCAAAGTGTTTCCTGGGTTCCCTGTGTGCTATTTTCACTAATCTTGTTCCTGATTATTATCTTTGACCCTTGCCTGGACTTTGGACTTTTGCCTTTATCTGCCTGCCCCTGAACTCTTGCCTGGATTCTGATTATTCTTCGATTAACCCATTGGACACAGCGACCTTGTTCCCTCAAGAGGGCTTCCTCCTAGATCCTGACAACCTCCCTGGAGGGAGCTCCCTGCTCCCTGATAGGGATGTAGCGAACGTCGGAAAAAAAGTTTGCGAACATATTCGCGAACTTGCGCAAAAATGCGAGCGGTTCGCGAACGGTTCGCGAACGGTTCGCGAACCCCATAGACTTCAATGGGAAGGCGAACTTTAACATCTAAAAAAGACATTTCTGGCCAGAAAAATGACTTTAAAGTTGTTTAAAGGGTGCAACGACCTGGACAGTGGCATGCCAGAGGGGGATCAAGGGCAAAAATGTATCTGAAAAATCTGCCTGTGTGTGCTTGGAAGAGATAGTGTAGGGGGAGAGCTGTTCGTGATTTCAGGGACAGATGATAGTAAGTTTGCTGGCTAGTAATCTGCTTGATACTGCTCTGTATTGGAACAAAAAAATAAATAAAAGCAGTCCTTACAAGGACTACTGTTATTGCAGCAGTCAGCAGATGAGATCAGAAGCAGGACAGCTGCCCACTGCAGCTACATACAGAGCACTGCAGTAGAAGGTAGATTACTAGCCAGCAAAGCTACCTAAGCTTAAATGTCCCTCAAACCCCTGCAGACTTCTGTCCCTCCAATAACAGAGCAGTATCAAAACGATTACTAGCCAGCAAACTTTCAACTGTCCCTGAAATCACTAACAGGCAGCAGCTCTCTCCCTACACTATCTCTTCAGCACACACAGGCAGAGTGAAAAAACGCTGCAGGGCTTCGGTTTTTATAGGGAAGGGGAGTGGTCCAGGGGAGAGCTTCCTGATTGGCTGCCACGTACCTGCTGGTCTGGGGTGAGAGGGCAAAAAAAAGCGCCAACAATGGCGAACCCAAAATGGCGAACGTCGCGCGACGTTCGCGAACTTCCGGCGAGCGCGAACACCCGATGTTCGCGCGAACAAGTTCGCCGGCGAACAGTTCGCGCCATCTCTACTCCCTGACAAATAGTGTGATTCATCTGTCAAAAACAAAATGCTCAGTTCTTAAGCCCCCAAGTCTGCAGAGGATACTGCATCATGTGCGAGAAACGAGTGCCTTTGTGTGAAGAAGGGACAGAACTAAAATTAAAAGAGAGATAGTGGCAGTGAATGTGATTTACTTAGACTTTGCTAAAGCATTTGATACAGTGCCACACAAAAGGTTACTGGTTAAATTAAGGAATGTTGGCCTGGAACATAGTATTTGTACCTGGATAGAGAACTGGCTAAAAGATAGACTACAAAGAGTGGTGGTAAATGGAACATTTTCTAATTGGACCAGTGTTGTTAGTGGAGTACCGCAGGGCTCTGTACTAGGTCCCTTGCTTTTCAACTTGTTTATTAATGACCTGGAGGTGGGCATTGAAAGTACTGTTTCTATTTTTGCAGATGATATTAAATTGTGCAGAACTATAGGTTCCATGCAGGATGCTGCCACTTTGCAGAGTGATTTGTCTAAACTGGAAAACTGGGCAGCAAACTGGAAAATGAGGTTCAGTGTTGATAAATGCAAGGTTATGCACTTTGGCTAAAATAATATAAATAGTAACACAAAAGAGAAAAAGATTAACCCTTAAAATTGCACCACCCCATCTTTAAATCCGATGACTCAAGGAACAATAAAACTTAACTTTTAATAAATAAATTAAAACCGTAAGTCCAGAGGAGCGTTTAAAATAAGGTTAGGAACAGGGAGGCAAAGAACCCGGATTCAAATGGGCAAAGAAGTACACAGCATACAGTGGGTGTTTGGGATGTCAAAGAGTAACCCACGAGCCTACAAATGTAAATACTGGTAAGTCACATTCAATCATTTAACAGCCATAAGTCGGGGTCAACCTTGTATGATGGCTTTTAGGCCTTAAAATATCCACCACCCCTTCACCCTCAAGCACACCCTCCCATAGCCAAAGAGAGAGAAGCCAGTATATTATGGCTGTATGTCGATTAACCCTGTATTAAATCAGGCAAACTAAATACATAAACTGCCAACCTTGGCATGCGAGTGCTGGTAGGCAGCAGAGTTCAGTTAATAAGCCATAGACTGAGATAGGGATTAACACAAAGCGCAATCAAGTCTGGTGCACCACCCCTTCACCCTCAAGCGCCCCCTCCCCTTTTCCAAAGTAAACAACCAAAGTAGCCGTATTCAATTAGTTTTAGATTTAAATGGAAGTTAAGATTCTATCCCAGCCACAAAATCACTGTCGAGAACCCACCCCTTCACCCACAGAGCTTCCCACCCGTTTCTGCTGTGAAGCGGTAGCCCAAAGATAAACAACCAAAGTAGCCGTATTCAATTAGTTTTAGATTTAAATATAGGTTAAGATTCTATCCCAGCCACAAAATCACAGTCGAGAACCCACCCCTTCACCCACAGAGCTTCCCACCCATTTCTGCTGTGAAGCAGTAGCCCAAAGATTCTTTGTAGATTCAGCCCCCCTGCCTAACAATTCTAAAATGCGCCTATAAAATAATATAAATGCAAGTTATACACTAAATGGCAGTGTGTTGGGAGTTTCCTTAAATGAGAAGGATCTAGGGGTCTTTGTAGATAACATGTTGTCTAATTCTGGGCAGTGTCATGCTGTGGCTACTAAAGCAAAAAAGTTCTGTCTTGCATAAAAAAGGGCATTAACTCAAGGGATGAAAACATAATTATGCCTCTTTATAGGTCCCTGGTGAAACCTCATCTGGAGTATGCAGTGCAGTTTTGGACTCCAGTCCTTAAGAGGGATATAAATGAGCTGGAGAGACTGCAGAGCTGTGCAACTAAACTGGTTAGAGGGATGGAAGACTTAAATTATGAGGATAGACTGTCAAGGTTGGGGTTGTTTTCTCTGGAAAAAAGGCGCTTGTGAGGGGACATGATTACACTTTACAAGTACATTGAGGACATTATAGACAAATAGCAGGGGACTTTTTTACCCATAAAGTTGATCACCATACCAGAGGCCACCCCTTTAGACTAGAAGAAAAGAACTTTCATTTGAAGCAACGTAGGGGGTTCTTCACAGTCAGGACAGTGAGGTTGTGGAATGCACTGCCGGGTGATGTTGTGATGGCTGATTCAGTTAATGCCTTTAAGAATGGCTTGGATGATTTTTTGGACAGACATAATATCAAAGGCTATTCTGATACTAAGCTCTATAGTTAGTATAGGTATGGGTATATAGAATTTAATTAAAAGTAGAGAGGGGTGTATGTATGGATGCTGGGTTTTCATTTGGAGGGGTTGAACTTGATGGACTTTGTCTTTTTTCAACCCAATTTAACCATGTAACTATGTAACTATAGACTTAGTGGGGCTCATTTATAAACTTTGAGCAGGGATTGGTTCGCACAGTGAATATATTTGCCCTGCACATGGTTACATTTATAAAGCTGAATAAGAGTGTGCAAACCGAAATGCAATTTTCAAAATTTGAATGTCTATAAGCACTTTTTAAGTATGTCAAAAATCACAAATTGCGAATATTTATGTGCACACTCTGCATTTGAATTACGCCACAACTTTGGTGGCAGAATAATTATTCACAAAATTCAAATTTAAGTTAGTCAACACTATTTTCACGCACAACAACCTCGCACTTATGCAAACACCCGTCTCATTTACGAAAGTGTATTCACAATGCGAATTCGCAAAAAACAGACAGGATGGCCAGAGCAGTGCAATATATTAGCATTCAGAAAAAAAACATGGGCAATACTACCATTTGCTGAAAAATATGTGCTGCACGGACTTTATAAATGACCCAAAGTATATTTTTTTCAAGTTCACTAAAGCTTAAAACATGGAGAAATTTTAATGTTAACCTGATGTTATTCGAAGATGCTAGAATCTGAACTAGGTATGGTTAAGCACCAATCACTTCTTTCAACTAGTAGAAGAAATAGTAATTGATCCTTTAAAGCCCAGTGGTTCCCCTTATTGCTTAACCTCTGTGTATACCTGCAAGATTGAATGGCAGTTCTGTGCACATTGCACCAGATAAACTATCCTGTGGAAAGAGTAAAGCAGAGCAGGGGGCACAGGCCAACCTTTTTCTTACCTTTTTCTTACATAGAACAGGGCTCCTTAACTTGAATGTCTGTCTCATAACCAAACACAGTCAGCACTATGTATTGATCAGCCACCAAAAGTTTCTGTGCTCTGAAACTGAATACTGAGAAAACAGAAGGCAGTGTGATTTTACCACTTTGCACGCTACCTCAAGGTTCCTAAAATACCCCCTGTGAGTTGTAGGATAAAAAAATAATAATAACACAAAGCTTTTGCAGTGCCGGGGTGGGCATTATATTTCTGTGTTTTATAAGCTGAAAAACAGAAGTTCATATACTTATTTAACATGGAAAAGCTAACCAAAACCTCACTTACAACATTGTACTGAACTCAAATTCCTAAAATAAGTGTTAAAAATTATATATATATATATATATATATATATATATAAATATATGCTGTGCTTTTTCTAACAAACAACAGAATCCATCCATCACAGACACTGTCACACTGAAAAATTATCTATGGACTTTTCATCTCCCAAACGGTATTGAGAAATTAATCACACATTCTTTTTCAGATTCATGCTTCTAGATTGGTGCTCATTCCTGAAAGAATATGAAACAATATTGTATCTGTAAGCATTCAGTAATAGATGGTTTAACCCCTTTTAGTGCCACAGATTGAAGAATCTGTGCTCAAGGCACAAAGGTACTGAAGTGCTATGGACAATAAATTCTAAGATCTGATGCACTTTTGGGTCAGAGAGCTGAGGGGCACCTTTTAAAACTTTATTCTCAAGCCCCTAGGCAAACACATAGATATGCTGACCACACACAAATTATACACATTGGAGAAGACTATACCAAAGCAGGCCACACTCTCTCAATCCTGTGTCCTCAGTGCCTATAGTGTATTGTTACTTGAAGCGGTTATGTCAAAGGACTTCAGGGGAAAGGTAAGGTATTGAGTTTAATAACGGAACTCTGATAATTGTGATAATTTATGAGCCATTGGCTTGAGCCTGGTGGTGGGAGTCAGACAGCAACTGATCAATATTTAAAACTACTGTCACATATTTTGAGTAATCCTGCACATGCATTCAGAAGACTCAAATCACTCATAATTAAGATGTTTAGTCTTTCAGACATGTATGAGACAAGATACTATAAATTGTAACTTCGGAGTCAATTGGTGATTTGAAGAGAAAGATACTAGTGATGGGCGAATTTATTTGGCAGGCGCGACTCTGCTGCAAATTTCCGCGATTCGACGCCAGTGAAATTTCGCTGGCGTCAAAAAAAATGGACACCGACGTCAAAAACGGACGGCGGCATCAAAAACGAGACGTCAGCGTCGTTTTGCGAATTTTTCTCCGTTTCGCGAAGTTTACGCATAATTCGATCATTTTTCAGCAAAGTGAAACGGCGCAAATTCGCCCATTACTAAAAGATACATTTAGGGGCAGATTTATTAAAGTCCGAGTTGTGTTTGCCATGTAAAATTTGAGTATTCAAGTTTATTTTGTTGGTAAAAAACCTGAATTTTTCAAGTTTTTTTTAAAAAAAAACCTTGACTTTTTAGATATTTATTATACCCCAACCCTGGAAATAATTTGAATCCGATAATACACTACCAAAACCTGTTGAGGTTCCGTAGGAGTCAATTGCAGAGGTCCCTTGAACCATTTGAAGATTAGGGATGTAGCGAACTGTTCGCCGGCGAACTAGTTCGCGCGAACTTCGACTGTTCGCGTCCGCCGCAAGTTCGCGAACGTCGCGCGACGTTCGCCAATAGGCGTTCGCGTCAAAATCGTTCGACCATTCGATCGCTAAAATCGAACGATTTTCGTTCGAATCGATCGATCAAAGCGATTGGATTGAATGAAATCATTCGATCCAATGGCTTAGATCGTTCGATTCGAACGGAAATCGTTCGATCGACCGATTAAAATCCTTCGATCGTTCGAATCGAACGATTTTCGGATGTTCGAAGTTCGTGAACTGTTCGCGAACTGTTCGCATTTTTTGCCGGTGTTCGTGAACGGCGTTCGCGAACACATTGTCGGCGGTTCGCTACATACCTATTGAAGATATAGCCTTCATGATCTTTGAGGTTCTTTCACTCAAAAACTCTATCAATTTGAGCGATTCAAGTTATTTTTTCACTGAAAACTTGATCAATTTGAGTGTTCAGGTTATCAACCCCAAATTCATTGATTCTAGCTTTTTCCATTCAAGTTTTTACTTATATAAAAAAAATATTTGAGTTGTGAGTTCATTTGAGTTCATTTCAGCTTTTAAAAAGCTCACATAGCTCTAAAATTCGACCTTTGATAACTAACCACCTTAGTATTATGAATTGCTGTTACAGTGAGGGTTTTCTTTGCAAGGGCTGACAGTTCAGCCATTAAAGAGGAACTAAAAATACAGAAAAGCTGGAAAACTGTTGGCAGAATTCTCATAATCAGGAGTGAATTAATGATGTCTTCAGTCAATATTATTTGACAAAAAATGCATAGTTTATTTACTCTCAAGTTACAAACAATTATAACTTTGTTTCTTAAATACGTATGAGAAAACCTCAACATATTAATGTTTCATCTATTACTGTTTGCATTTTCTCTCTTCAGCAGCCACGCAATTATTTGACACAAAGGCCTAACAGTCTGAATGATACATGCCAACATATAGGGGCATATTTATCAATTTACAGTTTATGGGAGTTTATAAAAACTGCCATAAACCCGAATTTAGGGGAAAAAATGACCAATCGGAATTGATTAAAACATTCTAATTTTCTTAATTTGAGACAATAGGATCGACTCACAAACTCAAATTTGCTTAAACACCAATTCGTCAGGTTTTTGATGGCAAACAATCGGATTTGAATTCTCAAAGGGACAGTACATGATAAATTTCAAATGTTTCATTTTTTATAAACTCAAATAAAATGTGGACTATTTCCTAGTCGAATTACACTAAAATAAATTCAAAATTTGAATTTAAAAATTAGAATTTTTAATTTGACCCTTAATAAATCTGCCCCATACAGTGCAAGGAATGGAAATAGAACTTTTTAAAAATTAATTAATATCCTTCTGTACATTTCCAGTTGATTTTGAAGTAGTAGAGCTCTATTGATATTCTTGTAAAAACATAATCTTATGTGCTTAACTGGCCAATGTTCTTTTGTCCACTCTCAAGGCTCTTTACAGATATGCTAATAATTATGTATCATAAATTGTATTCCTTTCCACGACAAAAGAAGCCCTCAAAACACTGTGCTTTTCCAGCATAAACAAATTTGATAAATTCGCCCTGTTTAGTTATAGAATATAATATATATATAGAGGGCAGAATCTCAGCCCTTTATCAGTGAAAAATTGTAGTGTCTATATGCAGCTGAATTATTGTCATACACTATCTCACAGGTATAATCCTGGCCCTATAATTATTCATCTATGAATAGTTTAGTGTTTGGTTACTTCATGATAGCATGGGTTGTCATAGAAACAATGAAACATAACTCAATTTATTTTTATATTGCAAAGAAACTGCGTGCTAAAGTTGTGTATAATTGTGCAGTGATTCACTGTAAAGGCCAGTTTGCTCATCTTTACAACTTCATTGCTTCAGCTTCCAGCATTAGCTAAAGTTTATTCAGTGACTCAAGCTGTATTGTCATTTGTAAATTCACTGATATGATACAATTTAAGGTTGCCAAATAAATTAATTATTTTTAGACACAGGCTATAAATGATTTTTTAAAATTATTTATCAAATATAAATATTTAACATATGTGATGGGCAAATCTGACTAGTTTTGCTTTGCAAAAAAATTGCGAAGCGGCAAAAAATTCTCCAAAATGCATTGAAGTCTATGGTTGACAATTATTACTTGTCACATGAGGTGGTGCAACAAATTGTGTTTGTCATGCAACAATTTTTTTCACCCACTGGGCATCATTTTTGAGGCATTTTTTTTTTTTAACATTTAAAATAAATATACAGTATAAAAAAATATTCTTTTTCATCGATTTTGGAATGCAGCAAGCTGAAATATGAACTGCTGCACAATATGTTGGCACAAAATACTTAATAATAATAATAATAATAATAATAATAATAATACAGACTTTACTTTCTAAAGGCTAGTGATAGTTAATGTGGGCATCAAATCTTGCTTTGTGCCCAACAAAATGTTTTAACTAGTGATGGGCGAATCTGTCCCATTTCGCTTCACTGGAAAAATTCTCAAACCGGGGAAAAAATTTGCAAAATGACAAAAAATTGTGGAACAGCAAAAAATTTGTGAAATGCCAAAAAATTTGCAAATCACATGGAAGTCAATGGGGCATCAAAATGATTTTGATGCACAACAATTTATACACAAGCGTAGATTTTTATATGCGCGACTGTTCGAATGCATTAAAGTCGACAGGCATGTGCGCAACAATTTTTTTGTTGCAGCAAATTTTGTTGCTGGTGAATTTTTGCTGCAGTTTTGCTAAAACATTTGCGGGCGGCAAAAATCCGCCACAAATCCATGCCTGGTGAATAAATTTTAGTTGTAACATATTAGAAACCCAAAAAATGCATAATGAAAGGAAAATTAAAGACTCCAGTATATATTAATATGAAAATCATGTTTTTTTTACATTATTAACATATTCCACAGTGTGTACAATAAATAGGTGTATACATTATACAGAAAACCATACCCATTCCATAGGTGAAAAGGGTCCTTTCCAAAAGAGCTTATATTTGTACTGTATGGGTACATGTAATTGCAATAACAATTTCTCTGCACTTACTCCTAATCAGTTGGCTTCTAGGTTACTTGGTTACTAGCAGTAACTAGTGATGGATGAATCTCACATGTTTTGCAGGAAATTCCTGAAATGAGGACAATTTGCCAAAATGTATTGACGTCTATGGGCGACAACATTTTTTTTACACTCCGCCAGGGAGTCATTTTTGCAGCAAAACTTGGGGACAAATTTCTTTCATCACTAGTAATGTCTTTTATTTTCGTTTTGATGGAATGTTTCTTGTTTAGAGCCAACCATAGATTTTCGTGCTGTGGTTGCAAAGCTCACCAAGATATCCACACTGCAAGATACAGGTATTGCTCTCATTTGACATTCCATTTGTTCCATTTCTTATCAATTTACTGTCCTACTTTTGATTACAGTATGCCATTCATGAAACCACAAGTGCTTTTCATTCCAGGGATTAAAGATTGAATTTCTTCGAGTAGCTTTCATAGTATTTTGCTAAAATTCTTAGTACTGTGTGCACAAGAGGTTTCATGACCACTAAAACCATGCTTTTAGGGTACTAGAATGCATCTTGGAAACTGAATAAAGTTTTTTCATAAGTAAGGGATATTTCTGTTTGCAAAGATGAATGAACCTGAAGAGTTCTTGTATACACAGCATACATCAGTAACGGAACAGTTAGAGATACAGTATGCAGGGCAGGTTCATGCACAAAAGCTTCTATTTTTTTGGATGCAGAGGTGCTAATGGTCAACTTGTTACTACTCACCATGGTAGAAGAGTTGGAAAGCTCTGTGGCAGGGCTGGCATCGTCTTTGAGTCAGCTGGGTCTTTGTTTCAGACCATTTAGAAGTACTTGCCGGGGGTCTTCACTGCAGAATTTTTCCCTATGTTATTGACGGGATGTTCACCAATGTTTGGCACAGTTAGGATCGCGAAAAAGCACTTTAGGGCAGTAAAAATTTCTCTAAAACTTCCAGATTTATTAAGTGTAAAAAACCACAATGCAGTCGAGGTCCCACAGAAGTCAATGAGCCATTTAGACGGTTTTTGGATTTATTTTTTCTAGTAATTATCCGAAAAGGTTTTAGAGATAATAGTATTTTTTTCTGCCTTTTTTTCTGTTTGTACTTTTTATATTTACTTTTTATATTCAAATATTTTAATAACTTTGTTGAATTCATGATTTTAGAAGAATACAGTTTAATGAAGAGAAATTATCAATGACATTTTTTGGGAAATATGCTTCTTATACTGTTCTTATACTATTTGGAGAAGGGATATTTCATACATACAATAATCTGAAGCATGTTCTCTTACATTACCCCCTGTTACTAATAAAAACATTAAATTAAACAGTACTATATATTTTATTGTACTGTATATTTGTCTTACACATGAAATATTATATAATAACCAGTTTGTGTGATTTGCTGTCCACTCTTTCCTACTTGTGTGTTGTGAATTGATTTCTATGTTTGCAAATCTATTATTGCATGATAAATAAACTGCACACAACTGCAATTTGTTTTTTAATTGCCTAATTGCATCCATACCCTAGTGATATCAACTGTCACGCCATTAACCAAATCTTCTCCTCTCCCAAGTTAGGTAGGTTAGGTAGAGACCTATATATAGGTTAAATTTTAAAAAAGTTGTCTCTAAGGGTTAATTAGAACTTCATTAGGAACAACACTTATAATATTGTTCAAGGAAAGTCAATGGAATCTTCCCTACTCTACCAGTCATGGTTGCATCAGGATAGTGATCATAGGAATAAGTGAACTTGTAGACGCTACAAAGGAAAGTAAAATCTAATAAAGTATAGTATGTCTTTTTCAATGGAAAAGATCCAAGTGAAAATTTACCAAAGTGAAGTGCTCACAAGTAGTGAGAAATATTACAAATCTATACAGAATGTACACAAGACCATTCACCTAATGAGTCAGCCTACTCACCAGACCCAATAGCGAACAAGCTCCATACAAAATCCCCACTGGGACCACTGATATTGTATGCAGACTCCATATGTAACATATATTCCAACTTCAGGGTAGGGATGTAGCGAACTGCCGTTAATGTGTTCGCGAACACCGGCAAAAAAGCGAACAGTTCGCGAACAGTTTGCGAACTTCGAACGCTCGATAAAATCGTTCGATCGAACGATCGAAGGATTTTATTCGTACGATCGAAGGATTTTCGTTCGAATCGAACGATCGAAGCTATTCGATCGAATGATTTTAATTCAATCGAATGCTTATAATCGTTCGAACGAATGGAAATCGTTCGATTTTAGCGATTGAATGGTCGAATGGTCGAACTAAATTTTACTTCGAATCGAACGCGAACACCAATTGGCGAACGTCGCGCGACGTTCGCGAACATTCGGCGGACGCGAACAGTCGAAGTTCGCCGGCGAACAGTTCGCTACATCCCTACTTCAGGGGTGTGTTAAATATTCAGATATGCAAATATACCAGGTCATATAGGAGATAAAAAAAGCAGGTTATCTAATTGAGATTGAGTTGGAATCCCTGTTACATCTGGAGAGTCTGCATACCAGATCAATGGTACCAGAGGGGATTTTGTATGAAATTTTTACGAGCTTCCGTTCTAGCGTCTACAAGTTCAGTTTTTTGGAATCCATCCAGAGGGGAGCATAACAAGGAAACTGCAAACACTAAGTTATTTAAAGGACTTGAATAACCACGTTAATATCGCTGATTTATTGCTTGTTATTATTATGAATAGGTGTTGTTTTGTACAGAGCCTATGTGCTGAGTAACACACAGCAACTGCAAGAACTGCAAGATTGGGGGTATTTGTTTCTTAATATTAATTAAGTATATTTATTAAGTATTAAGTAAAAGTGGCATCACATGAAATTGGTTTAGGCTTAAGCTTAAGTGTCGAATAGACACGAAACACGTAAAGCTTAAAATGATTGTCTAAATAAAGTTTTTTTCTACTTTTTAACTGATACTTTTGGTCTGATCTGCATGTGACTCTCAGAGTGCCCTATTACTTTTATTGTTTCTACATGGATTGACCACCCCCCTGAGCTGAGGGACTGGGACAGGAGCACCTGGGACATTGCTTTACTTTGGTGACGTATTAGCAGGGCAGCCATCGGGGGGACAGGGGGGAGAGTTGTAGGGGGCCCCGAGGGTAAGGGGGGCCTGGCCAAGCCGCACTTTCTTGATTAGCTGGGGCCCCCTGCTTTCTGAGAGCTGCTGACTTCAGGAAGGCAAGGAGGGAGCACAAGGGGAGGTGTCTTCCGTCCATTACTTCCCCTTATTGGTCACTGAGTTTAAGTCCGGTTGAGCTGCTCAGGGATTGGATAGCTGAAGTTTGAACTTCTCCTCCAGCTCATCCAATCACCATGCAGCTTTACTAGGACTTGAAATTCTGTGACCAATAAGGGAAGAAAATGCTATCACTGGAAGAAGATGCAGCCACCTGTGCTCCCCTCCTCCCTTCTGTAGTTGGCAGCTGACTGACAGCAGGTGGGCTACACTAATGAAGTAAGTGTAACATTGTAGGGCCCTTTGTGGTCCCTGTTGTTGTTTTTTTTTAAACTTCTGGGGGGGCAAGTTTTTACATGGATGTTTAAGGGGGGCCCTGGCCACCAATTTTCTTATAACATGGGGGGGGCCTGGCCACCATTTTTTTTCCCATGTGGGGTCCTAGCCACCAATATTTTTTAATGAGGGGCCCTGACCACAATTTTTTTTTTAATGGGGGGGGCCTGACCACCAATATTTTTTTATTAACATGTGGGAACCATAGCCACCAAGGTTTTTTTCTTTTAGTGTGTGGTTGGGGTGGCCCTGTGGGGTGGGGAGGGTGGACCTGTAAGTGGGGCTTGTGGTGGGCACAGCCCAGGGGGCCCAGGAAATTATTTTGTATGGGGCCCTGTGATTTCTGGTTGCGGCCCTGCATATTAGACGTATTTGTGCTTATATTTGTTTTTTGGAAGGTTCTTGTCCAGAGCAGGAAACCAGAGCTAGAAACGATGCCGCAGTGCTCAGTAAGGCCAATGCTCAGGCACTGGTGGTGAGGAGGGCTGACCTTATAAAGGGTAGGGTCTGCCCTGAATAGCTTACCCCAACCCACCAATTAGGATGATGGGGTGAAATGGCTAAACCTGAGACCCAGCAGAAGAGCAAAGGAAAATTTGCTGGCTGCTCTCTTGGCCTGATGGTTAGGGCAAGCAGCAAGTAAGCAGGAGGTCTCAGCTTAAAACCCAACAGAGCCTGGCATTCAGGAACAAGATCAAAGTAACACAAGGCTTATAGCAAAATGGCCAATGATCCAGCATCAGAGAGTGGGCTTAAATAGCCCTTTAGTGAGTAATTACCAGGTAGGGAGAGGCAGGCACTATATTTGTTTGGCTGTGCACCCTCTTTGGCAACAATGGGTAAAGGGTTACTCTTTACATTTGTTAAATTATTTAGGTTTTACTGAAACCATTTTTGGTTTCAGTACCCTGACTATGCTTTTTATTAAGTCATTGTTGTTTCTTGTAACTGTTGTGACCGTTGTTGTACTTTTTCTGGAAACCAGAACAAGAATATTATGTGAAATGTAGTAATGTTGTCCATTAGTTGGCTAGCCAGTTTAAGCATGTCACTGAACTGATTTATATTAATTGATGTTGCCTTTATTTTTCATTTGATTTTCAATTTCCCTCTGTTTTTACTGTCATAGACAACCACTCAACCTCTCTTTCTGTCTTCAATTAGCTATTAGTTGTTATCTGAAATGGAACACAATGTACAGTATGTCTTTCTGTACCATTTATCTCTAGAAGTAAATATTTCTTGCATTAAATTATGCATTTGATTATTAGAGGGACATGCTAGCTCTTTCATAGAAGGGTTTTGCATCTGTTCAACCACTGGAAAGAAAAATGAAATGGAAAAGCACTACACACTTGATTGATCAACTAGCTGCAGAAGCTCACTTACTTTGAAAGCTTCTTGTTTTTATGCTAATTCCTTTGCTCTGAGCAGACTGTTGATTTGATAACATGAACTAATTTGGTCTGTGCACTTGAGGCATAGTATTATCATATCCTGCCAAGTCATTGGGAATGAGAAGGTTAAATACAAGACCAGCTCTACTGCACATTAAATTGACTATTTTAAAGCTGGCTTCACAGACAGGCTAGTTTCTATGATATTCAATAGCCTATCACCCTTCAGCCCTCAGTCTGTCAGCAGAAGAACATAACAGAAATTATTTTGCAGAAAATAGTCTGTAGATACAGTAAATGCTGAGTATGTGTGTTTGTAGTAGATGTGTTTTGAAATGTTCTGTCCTCCCAGAAATGAATTATTATTTGTAATATGTAATGAATAATAGTTTTTTTTATTTCCAGTTAGCACTGCCTTTTTGACTAGTGAAATATTTGTAGTGAACCTTTGGAATCCCAGGAAGATGCTTTATATCCAATACATCTCTGCTTTGTTTAGCCCTCAGTAAACAATATATGTCACCAACAATCACATGCCCCAACAAATGCTCACCTCTAGTTAATGCTTCAGAACAGGCTGTCCTATTATGTAGAGCTATATGCCGTAAATTTTAAGAAAACCGTGCATGACTAGAATTACCAGTTCACGCATTTAAAACAGGGTATACTGTATAGGAAAACCTCATACCAGTGATGTATTTAGGTCCAGTGCCACCCTAGGCACCAGCTATAACAGCGCCCCCAACTTGCAGAAGTGATGCCATGCACATTGCTGCATGTGAGATCATGTCACATCCTGTTATTGGCAAGCGGGACCTATACCCCGACCCCCAGCTCTATCACCAGATGTATGCGTAAAGTCTCCCACAGCAGTTGGAGGGTTCACCTAACGGCACATTAATAAATATGGCCCTGCCTCATACTACATGTTATCCATGTTGTAGATTTCACTTAATTTTGTGTATTAACTGACCTCCTGATTTTCCATTTAGCAGGTGAATATAATGAGGGGAATTTAATAAACACATTCACATTAATCTTTTATTGCATTGCAAATGTTTTGCCATTTTGCCCCCCCCCCAAGGAGGCAGGGATTAGGTTTAACACCCTGGGTGATTGTGTATCATTTAGGGACTCTCACACCCTATGTGGATACAACAGAGAAGGGGGAGGAGTATAAAATTAAAGGAGAATGGACCCCTTAAAGGAATTGTTCAGTGTAAAAATAAAAACTGGGTAAATAGATAGGCTGTGCAATATAAAACATGTTTCTAATATAGTTAGTTAGCCAAAAATGTAATGTATAAATGCTGGAGTGATTTGATGTATAACATGTCAGACTGAACACTACTTCCTGCTTTTCAGCTCTCTTGGTTTACACTGACTGGTTACCAGGCAGTAACCAATCAGAGACTTGAGGGGGGGGGCACATGGGTCATTTCTGTTGCTTTTGAATCTGAGCTGAATGCTGAGGATCAATTACAAACTCACTGAACAGAAATGTACCATGTGGCCCCCCTTCAAGTCGCTGACTAACTCAGAGTTATAGAGCTGAAAAGCAGGAAGTTGGATTCTGCCTGTTTTATTAGACATCTGTTCACTCCAGCCTTTATATATTACATTTTTGGCTAACTAACTATATTAGAAACATTTTTTTATTTTGCACAGCCTATCTATTTATCCAGTTTTTATTTTCATACTGAACTGTTCCTTTAAATGGTGGTACTCTGCTAGTGTTCGTCCACATGTGGTTTCGTGAGAGGAACATTGTGATAGGTAGAAATAACGATGTGAAAGAATCCTAACAAGAGAATTTCTTTATCTTATTTCTTTGTGTGCAACTGAAACAACATTGAAATTGGGTCACGTATAACTGGCTTGTCCTTGCCATTTCCTGTGTGGAGCTGATTTAAATAAAAAGTACCTGCATTGAGGTGTGTGATGTCCATGTTACCCAGTAAAGGTCTTTGCCATCCTCATTGCCTTAAAGGAAAGCAATTTTACGCTGACATGTCAGATTCAAAAGCAGACATGCAGATTTTGTTTCTGTGAACAATGGAAGATTGTTCGTTCTAATTGACCGACCTGCTACCAACCATTCAGATGAAATAAATTACTAAAAATAAAATCAGAGAATATTCTAGGGATTAATTGACAGGCATATATATTATTAGCAGACAGAATTCTTCTAACCTGTCCGATGGACACCATGGCAACCAATCAGATTGTTGCATTCATTGTTCTACTAGCCAGGGCCGCTTCTGCCATGAGGCAAGGTGAAACCCTTGCCTCAGGCGGCAGCGTGCGGCCAGTTACAAGGGGCGGCAAAAAGCCGCCTCTTGTAACTTTAAGAGCCGAACTTCCGGGTTTTAACCCGGAAATTCGGCTCTGCTAGTGCAAAGAGCGCTATTGCGCTCAATGCACTAGCGATACTGCCCCCTGAAAACCGCTCCGACGCTAATTTTTAAGCGCGGAGCGGGAGAGGAGGGGGGCGGCATCTGGGCTGCTGCCTCAAGCGGCAGCAGCCCCAGAATCGGCGCTGCTACTAGCAGCTGGCTTTAAAAAGCTAATCACTGATTGGTTGCTATGAGTAACTGCCCATGGGCAAATTTGCCCAGTGTTGATAAATGAGCCCCACTGATTTTTTTACTGATTGCAAACAGGTTAGGGAGCTGCAAAGGAGCACATTTTTCAAGCATACAGAGGTGGGAGGGGTTGAATGGTGGTTCATTCTGGCAAGAGCAGGGAATACTGCAGGAGTTGTTATGGCAGCAGGAGATGAAAAAGAGGCAGTGTGGTGGGATGTGGTGGAAGCAAGGAGAGACACACAGAATAATGTGTCTCTAAGTTCTAAACATGAAATCAGAATACAGTATTTATAAGAATATAATACGCAACAGCCATGAATAACCTGTAAATTATATCCTTATAAATGGTGCTTAGTGATGTCATTGGTTATAATTGGAGCGAAGTGATGTCATTTCTGTCACATGACTCGCTGAAACGTATGTTTTATAATAAATGAAGTAACAAAAGGCTACTTTTATCATGTATCATCCAACCTAACATATCACATTCCAGAAAAATGCAAAGCAGTGTTGATAATAACTATCCAATTAGTAAGTGCAATCAATGTTACTGATGAAAATGTCATTAGTTTCACTCGAGATGTTTGATCCTATTTCATTCTAAGGCTATTTTCACCAATCAAGCTTTCATTACTGTGACATGTTATGACACAAATTCTGTGGGTGCAGTCTATTTTTAATGTTTAAACTTTGCTTCTTAAAACATTAAAAATATGTATTAGCACTGAACTGAAGTTTCAGTTTAAAAATTATTTACAGTTAAAAGGTATTTCAATTTACTTAATTAAGAGAATCCATTTGCTTAGGGGTAAGAACTTCCTTGTCTTATGGTTTATGGCATAAGACAGGAGTACAAATTATTTTAGTATATCTAGAAGGAGGAAAAGACTGGCAAGCATTCAAATAGATTTGTGCAAAGAAATTAACTGTCAAGTTACAGAATGTTACATAAAAACGTGTGCATATATGTTTTTAATTATTAATCTAAAGCACAATGAGATTTTAGCTCTGCATTGTTCACACATGACAGTCATATTGTTTGGTTTGGATATTCATGGTGGAAATAAATGAACAAATTACTCATCACATGTGAGAACGAAGACAAACTGAACGTCAGATCTGACTTGCATTTGAACTTCCCATACTAAAGCCTACTCTAGTGGGTCTGCCTGTGGCCTAGTTCGTTTTTAAAAAGCATTTTTGATTATACGGTGTTATATTATATTTGCATGACCTTCAAAGATATGTTCTTCATCCTCACAGAGCATTTAATAATTGATGTTTCCTCCAGAGGGATTAAATGCAATTGAACATTTTTTTTTTGTCTTGGTTTCCGTTTGCACTTATCCTAAAAAGCAATGTTTAATACAAAAGATGATTGAAGCTGCATAATATATATTATGTGATACTATAGTATGAAAAAATTGCAGAATTCATATTAAGGCTAAATGTGTGAGCAATTTAAAATATACAGATACATGTATATGTTCTAATCGAGGGAATACATGATACAGAATATGAAGATTGTGATATTGTTCTTTGCATGGAAAGAGATGGGTTAATAATTTGTAGTTCTATGCAAAATGTATTCTGCAAACAAAGTTAGCTAATTGTAGGAGTGCAATTTATATCGTAATAATTTTCTATACACTATATGACACATGAAGATGGAGGATTTATAGCTATTCAGCCGTTCAATGCTACAAAAGCTGTATTTACCGATTTACATAGACTGGGTGGGAGAGAAATTGGGTGCTTTTGCATTTTAATAGTATAGTTATCCCTGCAGACCTAAAAAAATCTTATGGAGCAATATTGTTTTAATAATATATATTCCTGATGGTGCTGTGCTGAACTATAGTTCTCAGTATTTGTTCATCTACAGTTATATATATAGATTAAGAATGCTGAGTTAAAGCCGCAGTGTTTACATTACCTTTAAAGTGACCTTTGTACATATAAGTACCTATAAACAAGATGGTACCACCAGATAGCGGGTTGTAAATCTACCTGCATCACATGTATCACATATTCTCTACTGCTAATCTTTTCACTGATAACTGCACTTAGGATAGAGGTATAATGATACACAAGTGATATATATATATATTCTGTCAGTTCAGTGAACGCACTCCTTCCGGATTTATTTCAATCGATGGTGGTGCGTTGGTCAAAGTATAATACAATCCAGTAAGTGGACCCACACTCGTTCATATTTAGTGAAATAGAAGTGTCTTTATTCACAGTTTCATTTCCATGAAATGGAAACCTGTGAATAAAGACACTTCTATTTCACTAAATATGAACGAGTGCGAGTCCACTTACTGGATTATATATATATATATATATATATATATATATATATATATATATATATATAGATAGATATATAGATATATATATAGATATATATATAGATATATAGATATATAGATATATATATATATATTATTTTTTAGGCTGCAGTTCTTTACAGAAGATGCTCTTTTCCAATCCATTTATAAATTATTCATAATCTTTTATATAGTATGAACACACCAAACAAAATCATTTCATCTCTGCTGCACCTGCTAGATGGGCAACAACCATGTCTTCTCTTTCGGATTCAGACAAGTCTGGCCTTTTCTTGTTTACAGATACAGGACACTTTGCATATAAAATATATTCATTGATTCCAAGTTCTGTGTTCTGTGTGAAAATAAATAAATAAAATGGGTTATTTTGATGTTGCAATAAGATAACCAATGAATTGCAACTATTTTATTTTTTGTTGCATAGTATGCAGTGAATGATCTGAACTTAGTTTTACTGTGGGTTACGATGGTTGGTGAAACTGGGCCTAAAAGAAAATTGTAGGTCTATAATCTGGCCCAATGTTTGCCAACATTGAGCCAGATTAAATTCAGTGTGAAAAATGTATCTCATGGTTTAACACGTGAAAACTCACGGACGAGATTGAAATCGAGTAGAGGAGAAATTTTCTTTTTCCAAATTCAGTTCCAGTTTTTTTTCCCATAAACTTCAACAGAGTTTTCATGTGAAAAACAATGAGTTCAGTTTTTCTGAATTGAATTTTATCCTAAATTGAATCTTGTCCATGAGTTTTCATGTGATAATCATTTTTTTTTCACTTGAATCTGGCGCATTGCTTGAAAAACATGGTTGGATGCCTACTAAACATGAAAACATAAGGTAACATGCCAGAGAACTAATACTTTATTATTGATGGGATTAAGCCTGTCACTTTTCTCTGAAAACAGACAAAATCTGAGGTTTTTGCGTTTTTAACCAGAGATAGTAGCACACAACTGTATAGACAAAACAGGTGTAAAATGTTTTGGCCTGAAAATGCTCCATGCACTTTAATTCCAAAAATACTTACAGCTTTACTACTTGATGTTTTCTATTCAAGTGAATGGGAGCCATGGGAGGTGAAAAGACATTAACCTTAGAGCCTCCAGATGAAACAGCAAAAGAATAAGATTAATTGAAATACTTAAGCAAGGAAAAAGAAAGTATTAATTTAGTACTTTGTTATACAAAACTATCTGTCATCATAAAGATACTGTAATGTATAAGTGGGAACAAATTCTCACTGGAATTTATCAGTTAAATTACATATAACACTGTATTACATAAGCAAGTCAAAAGAGCTTCAGTCATTTGAAAGTATTAGCAAGGTATGGTAGCATTAATTCTAATCTTATTGTTTTAAACTGACAGGGGAATGTACACACAATCTACCAAAACCCAAGCTAATTCTACCTTTTTGTAGTTATGGGTGAATAAATTCGCCTTGCACAAATTTGTGGCGAATTTCCACACTTTGCCACCGGCGAATAAATTTGCAAAACTCAAAAATTTTGGATGTGCATCGAAAAAGTCACTTGCATCAAAATTTTCGAGTTTCACAAATTCGCCCATCACTGCCTTTTTGTATTTTGCAAATGTAGTAATACACACTATTAGCAATGCCAACTGAAAAAGACAAAAGTCATACAAAGGAGTAAAATTCTTTCCCTGAGATCAACAGCTATCACTTTAAAAAGTCAAACCCCCCATATGCAATAAAAGGCAAAAAGTTTGCCCAGGAGAAGTTACCCTTAGCAACCAACAGGATATTTGCTTTTAAACAGATGACTAGTAAATGCTACCATGATTGGTTGCTATGGGTAACTGCTCCTGGGCAAACTTAGTGCTATTTTTTACACAACCCCCATAATATATAAATATATTATGCTATTAAATATAATAATCTAATTTAAAATAAAAAAAAACTGCAGATTTAAATTTATTTTTCAAATTTCTATAATTTTCTACATAGCCCTGATGGCAACAGCAAATATGTACTTAGTAAATTAAGGGAGAAATATATAAAGTAACTGTTTGCTCTCCCTAACATTTCAAAGTAGGCTTTCCAATTCCAAATGCTTAATTACAGATGGAGAATTCTCTAGGAAAAAAGTGACTGCCTTCGGCAACAATCATATGAAATCAAGATCACAGGGTCAAATGTATACAGTGCAGGGAATAGTCTCATTGGGAAATTCTCTTGCTCCAAATGAGTTCTGGCACTGGAAGAAATTTTACATTTTTATCATGCATGTTGCAAACACCAGAAAAGTGTCTGTAGTGCTGTTAAGCTGTTAAGATATTGAGATGATCATATGAAACCAAGAAAAGAGAGATGTCATAAGCCCTTATTTTAGGGCCATCTTAAAGCATCTGGGACAATGTAATTTGAGATCTTATTGTGCAGTAGTGATGGGCAAATTTTACCCGGGGAAAAATTAGTGAAACTCGAAAAATGACATCCACGTCAATTTAGATGCTGGCGTTAAAGTCAATGGGCATCTGAATATTGTTGACACACAAAGGTTTTGACGCGAGCGAATTTTCGGATCACACGCACATCCAAAAAATTTTAATGCCAGGGAACTTTTGCGGGAGTTTCGTGAATTAATTTGCTGGAAAAGACACATGGAAATTCGCCACAAATTCACACCAGACGAATTTATTCACCCATCACTATTGTGCAGGGTTGCTTTAAAGGGATACTGTTGTGGGATTGTTTCCCCCCAAAAAAAAAAAAAAATCTGTTAATAGTGCTGCTCCAGCATAATTCTGCACTGTAATCCATTTTTTTAAAGAGCAAACAGATATTTTTTATATTTAATTATGAAATTTGGAATGGGGCTAGAAACAATGTCCATTTGCCAGGTGCCCCCAACCATGTGACTTGTGATCTGATAAACTTCAGTCACTCTTCACTGCTACAATGCAAGTTGGAGTGATATCACCCCTCCCCCCTAGCAGCAGCCTATCAACAAATAATGGGCAGCTAAATAAAGCAGATAATGCACCTCTGCTGAAGGATTCATTTGCATTGCTAAAACCATGCTTTTTCCTATACTCCTGTCTACCACTAGATAGTGGTTTTGGTTGTATTGAAGTACAAGGGGAGAAACAGTAGCTGTCTCAAAGCAGTTTCATCATTCAAGTGCAGGCTCCTGGTACAATGCACTGAGATGGCTGTCTCCACATAAATATTACAATTAAAAAATACATTTGTTGGTTGATGAATAAAATTTAAATGGTAGAGTGAATTATTTGCAATGTAAACAGTGTCATTTAGAAATAAAAAGTAAACCATAAAAATCATGACAGAATAAAGGGATTCTGTCATGATGTTTTTATTTCTAAATTACACTGTTTACACTGCAGATAATTCACTCTATAACATAAAATTTAATTCCTGAACCAACAAGTGTATTTTTTTTAAGTTGTAATATTGGTGTATAGGCAGCAATCTCAGGTCATTTTGCCTGGCCATGTGCTTTCAGAAAGAGCCAGAACTTTAGGGTGGAACTGCTTTCTGGCATACTGTTGTTTCTCCTATTCAATATAACTGTGTTGCAGTGGGACCTGTATTTTACTATTGAGTGTTGATCTACCAGGCAGCTTTTATCTTGTGTTAGGGAGCTGTTATCTGGTTACCTTCCCATTGTTCTATTGTTTGGCTGCTGGGGGGGTGATATCACTCAAACTTGCAGTACAGCAGTAAAGAGTGACTGAAGTTTATCAGAGCACAACTCACATGACTGGGGCCAGCTGGGAAATTGATGATATGTCTAGCCTCATGTCAGATTTCAAAGTTAAATATAAAAAAAATCTGTTTGCTCTTTCTAGAAATAGATTTCAGTGCAGATTTCTGCTGGAGCAGCACTATTAACTGATGCATTTTGAAAAAAATATGTTTTTCCCATGACAGTATCCCTTTAAGGAGCATTTTATCTAAGAGAGGACCAATGAATAGTTGACATTTTGGGTGTGTGGGTGAGCATAAAATGTTAGATGATATTGAAAGGAGGGATGTACTTAGATGCACAATAAAAGGTGTTTGGCTCAACATACACTATATACCACTTGCAGTTGTTATTCCTATGAGCAGTTACTTCTAGCACTTGGGTAATGTAGATGCTTTTAGTACTATAAATTGATATTTCCCCATGACTGATGGCTATGCTTACAAGCATGGCTTGTCTATTCTATGTTTTGTTACTGCTTGTTGCTTTATTTTTTACCATCCTTTTTGGAAACCGGGTACTTACTGTTTTTTAAAAAATAGAAGCAGCTCAAGTAATCGATGTTTAAAAAGCCTTTTAGTTAATAGGTATAATTAACTAACAACTAACTGGGCGTCCGAAATAATTTTGATGTGCAAATTTTATATGCGTAAGACTATTCTGATGCACGCCCAAGTGTTTTTGTCATGGTGGATTTTTCGCCGGCGAATTATCACAGCAGTTATAGAAAAATCGGAAGTTCACTGAGAATTCTTGTTTGGCGAATGTATTTGCCCATCACTAGTGTTGGTGGCTTTGCCAATATTACTGTGCAATCAAACACCAGAATGCTACATATAGTGCTGATGTTCAGAGCAAGAAATACTTTTGTCTAATGTTGTTGGCAATGATTAGGGATGTAGCGAACCGCCGACAATGTGTTCGCGAACGCTGTTCGCGAACACCGGCAAAAAATGCGAACAGTTCGCGAACAGTTTGCGAACTTCGAACATCCGAAAATTGTTTGATTCGAAAGATCGAAGGATTTTAATCGTTCGATCGAACGATTTCCGTTCTAATCGAACGATCGAAGCCATTGGATCGAATGATTTCATTCAATCCAATGGCTTCGATCGTTCGATTCGAACGAAAATCGTTCAATTTTAGCGATCGAATGGTCGAATGATTTTGACGCGAACGCCTATTGGCGAACGTCGCGCGACGTTCGCGAACTTGCGGCGGACGCGAACAGTCGAAATTCGCGCGAACAGTTCGCTACATCCCTAGCAATGATCACATGGAACCTAGAAGAAAACGTCAAGGGATCCACTTGCATCAATTGTGCTGCTGGCCCTTGAGAACTTGGTGAATGTTTTATTGTGATTTATTGCTTTAAGAATCCATCTCTGTGGATATTATCTACAGAATTCCCCCATCATAATAGAATATGCTTGAGACTGCTGGTGTTATAGTGCAGCAATATTTGGCTGGACCAATGAGGCTAGAAACCAGTGAAAGAGGCCTTATGCATTTTTTTTTTGCCTCTTGTAATATCTTTGGCAAAGCAGCATATATAGTTAGGTCCATAAATCTTTGGACAGAGAATTTTTTCAAATTTTGGTTCTGTACATTACAACAATAAATTTTAAATGAAACAACTCAGATGCAGTTGAACTGCAGACTTTCAGATTTAATTCAGTGGGTTGAACAAAAAGATTGCATAAAAATGTGAGGAACTAAAACCTTTTTTAACACAATCACTTCATTTCAGGGGCTCAAAAGTAATTGGACAAATGAAAAAAATTAAAATAAAATTTTCATTTCTAATACTTGGTTGAAAACCCTTTGCTGGCAATGACAGTCTGAAGCCTTAAACTCATAGACATCACCAGATTCTGGGTTTCCTCCTTTTTAATGCCAGGCATTTACTCCAGCTGTTTGTTGCTGTTTGTTTGTGGGCCTTTCTGTCCGAAGTTTAGTCTTTAACAAGTGAAATGCAGCTCAATTGGGTTCAGATCAGGTGACTGACTTGGCCATTCAAGAATATTCCACTTCTTTGCTTTAATAAACTCCTGGGTAGCTTTGGCTGTATGTTTTGGGTCATTGTCCATCTGTATTATGAAACGTCTCCCAATCAATTTGACTGCATTTAGCTAGATTTGAGCAGACCTTATGTCTCTGCACACCTCCTGTGTCACATCATCAATAAACACTAGTGTCCCAGTGCCACTGGCAGCCATGCACGCCCAAGCCATCACACTGCCTCCACCATGTTTTACAGATGATGTGGTATGCTTTCGTTTATGAGCTGTTCCACGCCTTTGCCATACTTATTTCTTTTTATCATTCTGGTATAGGTTGATTTTGGTTTTATCTGTCCAAAGAATGTTTTAACAAAACTGTGCTGCCTTTTTGGATGTTTTTTTATTAAAGTCCAATCTAGCCTTTCTGATGCTTATGTGTGGCTTGCACCTTGCAGTGCAACCTCTGTATTTACATTCATGCAGTCTTCTCTTTATGGTAGACTTGGATATCAATACACCTACCTCCTGGAGAGTGTTGTTCACTTGTTTGGCTGTTGTGAAGGGGTTTCTCTTCACCATGGAAATGATTCTATGATCATCCACCACTGTTGTCTTCCGTGGACGTCCAGGTCTTTTTGCGTTGCTGAGTTCACCAGTGCTTTCTTTCTTTCTCAGGATGTACCAAACTGTAGATTTTGCCACTGCTAATATTATAGCAAGTTAAGGATGGCTTGTTTCATCTGCGTGGATAGCTCCTTTGACCGCATGTTTTCTGTTCACCGCAAAATCTTCCACATACAAGCACCCCCTCTCATATCAAATCAAGGGCTTTTATCTGCTTAATTGATAATGACATAATGAAGGAATGGCCCACACCTGTCTTTGAGTCATTTGTCCAATTACTTTTGAGCCCCTGAAATGAAGTGATTGTGTTAAAAAAGGGCTTTATTTCCTCACATTTTTATGCAATCATTTTGTTCAACCCACTGAATTAAAGCTGTAATTCATTGTGTTAATGTACAGAACCAAAATTAGAAATAAGTTGTATCTGTCCAAAGATGTATGGGCCTAACTGTAGTTTTGCAATAATCCTAATATTGTTTAAATTAATGTTTCTCAAATTGTGTGCCTGAACTGAGACGCTCAAGTTCTTCCTCTCCAATGAAAACACTTTTACCTCAATATTTTATACCAGAATTTTCTTTTTTATGTATAAAAAAATGCTAATATTTTTGTTATGAAAATGAAGCAAATGTTTAAGCATTTGATTTAAGTATTCGAAAAATTCCAATGCCAACCATTGTGCAGATATTATGACCTGGATAAAATAGTGCTACATTATGACTGTGCTATATAGGTATGTCCCCAAGCATACCATAATCTGATCATACAGTTTAAGTGCTTAAGGATCAAGAACTAAAATATAGATGAGTATTTTTAAAATATTGATTTGCTATAATTGCACTCAGATCTTGAGCATTTGGCCCCCCAGTCTCACTATGATAATAGCCAATAAAATATCCAAGACAAGCTTTCTGGAACTATCTTTTGTATCTTGCTGCTTGAAAGCAAATTATTTATGTATGTATTTATTTCACTCAGCAGCTCCTTTCTGTTCCTCTGCTGATTTCAGCAAATAGCAGGCACAGGCAATTAAATAATCAACATCTCTGAATCATTGGTTTTTGTTCCCTCTGGTTAAGCGTACAATGTGAGTTCCCTTGTAAGGCTTTGGCTCTCTACTTTCCTACGTCACAAGGGAAAATAGTGCGAATAACAGTTTAAATTGGCAGCTCTGATGTGTGCTCTTTATTCCTATTTTATTTAAGTGGTTTGACATTTTTCTTGATGAACTCTGACTTAAAACTGAATTGAAATAATAATGTCCTAAAAGATCCTCTGTGGTACAGGATTATAGAGCCAGCTTACAAAAAGGTACAACTCCTGCCCTTGAATGAACTCAGCAAATCACAAAGGAAAGTTAATGAGTGCTACCAAATTACTATATAATGTTATAAGAATAAGTTTCTCAGTTGTTTTAATCATCGTATACGGTTCCCTTGATGACTACCAAAAAAAAAAAAGCAACGCAAGACTTTCAAAGCTATGCAAAAAAGCCTTGTTTTACCATTGTTCTACTCTTTAATTCATGGAGAGGTATTTTCCAAGAACCTACGCTAAGGTTTAGATTGCTGACAAATGAAAACCTGACAGAAGTTGGAATTTTTCCACTGATTATTGCTTAAAGCCATGTCTGATGCATATAAATAACCAAGTTACAAGAAACAGAAATGTTTTTTTGGTAAGTTGAACATTTTGTTTTAACACTTACTTCTGAGGCAAGCAATTTATTTCAATTGATTTTAAAGCAATTCTTTAGAGCTGAATTATATATATTATGGGCAAACCTGCAGGCTCTGGTCCCTGAGATAATAAGTGTTTATGTAAAAGTACAAGAAGATTGCATCAAGCGTATTTATAGAGCTATAGAAAACTGTTGTGGGCGGATGCATTCATGGCAAAACTATATAAGTATTTTCCTTGGTATAACAGTATTAACTTACAAATGCAAGTTTTTAAACATGAGCTAAACTCAAAAATGTACTTTTTCACAGCAGAGGGGAAAACATATGTTATAGATAACTATAGTTGTTTCCTATTCTATTTAAATAAGCCTTGAGCTCTGACCAAAAAAGGTCAATTGTCTGTCTTTCTTTACTTTGATGCTGACTGGTAGGATAAGTTCTTATTTCAGGGGGACAGGCTGCATTTTAGGACCTTGATGTTTGGATCAAAATATTCCCATATGGAGACCCACTTACAGCTATTGGCTCCCAGTTTTTTTCCTTACCAGCCCTATGATTTTGCTGTAGGGGAGTTTTTTTTACATTGTCAGAATGAGCAATGTGACAGCAGCCACAACAAATGAATCACTAACATATTTATTTTCTGTTTTTTTAATTTAATGCAACTTTGTGGCTGTGATCAAGAGAGGGTGGCAAAGGTAGACAAGACCTAAATAAAAAAATGACTTTTTTTGCATGCTGAACTTTTATGGGTGTCTGCAGATTTTATAAACTTTTTTCTAGGACCACTTTTTTTTTTTATATAGAATACATTAAAGTCTATGGACGTTTTTTTTTTTTTTTTTCACTGCAAAACTTGGGGGAAATTGAACCAATCTCTGATTATTTGCCATAAACTAAAATGTAACATATATAATGGGGATTGAAAACATTCTGTAAAGTCTTACAGATGACAGTTGAGATACAGTTGTAATAAATGTTACATAGTTTAGCATGTGGTTGCAGATTCTTTCATTATGTCTCCCATATATTTATGATATTTTTTTATTATAAGTCCCAAAAACTTTTTCGACACTTAGGGGCTGATTCACAAAGGGTCGAATATCGAGGGTTAATTAACCCTCGATATTCGACTGGGAATTAAAATCCTTCGACTTTGAATATCGAAGTCGAAGGATTTTAACGCAAATAGTGCGATCAAACAATCGAAGGATTATTCCTTCGATCGAACGTTAAAATCCTTCGAATCGAACGATTCGAAGGATTTTAATCCATCGATCGAAGGAATATCCTTTGATCAAAAAAAGTTAGCCAAGCCTAAGGGGACCTTCCCCATAGGCTAACATTGAGTTTGGTAGCTTTTAGATGGCGAACTAGGGGGTCGAAGTTTTTTCTTAACGAGACAGTACTTTGACTAGCGAATGGTCGAACGATTTTTAGTTTGAATCCTTCGATTCAAAGTCGTAGTCGAAGGTCATAGTAGCCCATTCGATGGTCGAAGTAGCCCAAAAAACACTTCGAAATTCGACGTTTTTTTTACTTCGAATCCTTCACTCGTAGTTAGTGAATTGGCCCTTTACATATGTATTAAACAGTATTATTATTTTAATGATTCCTTTAATTATTTAATGCAATTATTCAACTCAGCGTTATTTTTGATAAATATAGTGGTGGATTTATGGTGAATTTCCGCATTTTGCCACTGGCGAATGTTTTCGCGAAACTGTGGCAAAAATTCATCAAACAAAAATTGGTGCATGTCAAAATTGGTGCATGTCGAAATTGGTGCGCGCAGAAAAATATTGTCACTTTTTCGGGCACCCATTGACTTTAATGCATTTGGACAAAATAGTCGCATGTATAAAAATGGTCGCTCATGTCAAAATTGACACATGTCAAAATTAGTTTGACGCCTATTGACGTCAATTCGGTTCGCAAATTTTTAGCCATTTTGCAATTTTTTTTTTGGTCAAACGGGACCGATTTTGCCCATCATTCTATATCAGTTACTGCATTTCTTTTCATCTGCAGTGAATTTACATATAGTGGCTTGGTATGGATTATTCCTTTTCCTCCTTGACATTGGTGATCACTTACAAGAGATAAAGACAAGTTTTGTGTTCCAAAATGTATAGCTTAGATAAAGCAACATCCCATTTAGATATTAAATGAATGTGATCATTGTAAATGAACCAATGTTGATCCTCTTCCTGTAAGAAGCTATACATTTGTGATCCATGACATTCTTATAAAGAAACCTCTGTTATTATCATATGCTCTGCAAAATTTCTAGTCTGTTCCTCTGCAGAATGCTGACTGCTGTGTTTTAAAATTACATCCTGGCTCTGTACTATTAGCTTATTGATTCTGAGGTGGAGCTATTGCCATTCTATCATGTTTTTGTCCCTGGCAAATGTAAATTGATATTTCCAGCTTGATGTGTCAATGTTCTATACAAATGTTCCAAAAATGAAGAAGAAAAAAACAAGTGACATTGACTCATAATGAGCTGGCTGGGATAATTTACAGCATATTGGAATCTATGTTACTGTGCTCATACACAATGGGAGACTTCACTGAACAACTATACCTCATACTGTGTACATATTGTTCTCTTCACTATTAGATTTGAAGTAAGGCACCGCCATATACTGTATTTCTCTGTAGGATGAAAGTGATCAATAAATGTAAACAGAGTTGTGTTTGCATGTGGCACTTCTCTAAAAAACATGTTATCATTGTTACCTTTATATAGCTAAACTAATTAAATAAAGAGCAGCATAGAGAATTTTGCAGGCACAGCGAGATCCTGCCTCATATTGCTTGCAATATAATTTTGGTGCCTGAGATGCAGAAAAATACAGAGACTTGTGGAATGTTACAATAGATTGTCACTGAGGTATTAAAGGGGACTTATACCTTCATTTTATACATTGTGCCCCCAGATAGTATATAACCTAAAATTTAAGAAATTGCTACATTTTATCATACCTTTTTGTTTTACTTTCTTTAAAAAACATCTACTCATGTTCCACCCCTTTGTTTATATTTCTTTTTCTTTGTGATCATAGATCATCATTCTCAGTGAAATGAAATACAGGTCCATGGATGAAGCCTATTGATGACAGCTACCTGCTGAAAATGGTAAAACATGCCCTTTGCTCATTTTAACCTGGACATTGAACAGAGCAGATCTCTACACTGCTGACTTTTAAAAACATTTTATTTAGTTAAAAACCTTCACCACCTATTTTCTTTTTATAGGGAACAAACCAACCAGTTAGAATGGTACCAGTAATCTTTGTTAAATCTAGAACATTCCACCAACATTACTTAAGACATGGCTTTCCTACCTTTTGTAGCTAAATGAAACCGCAAATGGATGTACTGTATATATCAGGTCTACAGTAAAATTTGGATTCTGCTGAAAAGCCTAAAATAGAGAAAGTCCTCAGAACTGAATAAATGTTTGCCCCTAGGTAACCAAATGCCTTAGTGAATTTGTGGTAAAATGAACCCCATGAATGATATAGGTAAGTGTCAGATGAGCATCATGTTATGGTATACCCCAAGAAAGTAAGGTAATCAGGGCTATTGAGCAGAACAATTTACAAATATGCTTCAAATCTATAGGACTACTCCTGAGTTATATAGAGAATATGTCTTTAACTACAGTGAAAAGAATCAGAGAGGAGAAGAAAGAAACTAATTTTACAGGGCCCTCCGGTATTCTCTCACAGTTTGCCCCCAGTGGTGGGAAGAAAAGGGTTAAAACGTAACTTTTAATTTATTATGTTAAAAGGTTTAAAAAAATGTGCACACATTAAATATGTTGCATTCCCTTATTTTAGGAATATAAGAAACAAATATGTGCTTATTTGCTGTACCCCTATATACTGGAACTTAGCCTCACATATAATTATATGCAGTGTCCAATTACCAAAACCTTCTAACTCACACCCCCCCCCCTCCAGGGGCCAAGAAGCAGCACCTTCCCGGGACAACAGCCATCAATAAGTCTATCTCTCTGTTTATGTCTTTGTGGAGATGTCTATCATTTTAATACAGTATATCTATAGGACTGGTGGTAATCTATCCTTTGGAATCTCAAGTACCTTGAACTAGTCTTCACATCTTGATGCTGAACTACTCATAGTCTTATTGCAGTCGTCCTAAAATGAAGACAATGGGGCTCATTTATAAACACTTGGCAAATTTGCACCTGAGCAGTAACCTATGGCAGCCAATCAAATGTTTGCTTTCATTGTTAAACCAACAGCTGCCTGTAAAAAGCCAGTCACAGATTGGTTGCTATGGGTAACTGCCCAGGTGCAAATTTGCCCAGTGTTTATAAATAAGCCCCAATGAGGCAAATTTATCAAGCATAGTATTCTGAAGAGTTACCAACAATTTGATACTTTCCCCATCTATCAAAATATTCCTGACTTTCAGGAACCGGTCAACTCTAAGTTCAGAACTGTCAGAAACCATCATATCTAACCTATTGTTCAAGTGATATACTGCCTAATTTTAAGGTGTTCAAAAGAAGCCCATAAATCTAATCAAAATGTATCCATCTCATTCTTGATAATATTTAATATATCTGTGGTATGTAAGAGCATTCTATGACACCATAGATCTTAAAGTACAAAACACTTTTCAGACATTAAATCCTCCTTTCTTCCAGGGTCAAGGAATGCCCTTTTGTGTCCTGGAAAGAGCTACTGGTAAATAAAGAGTTTATTGTTTGGTCCCTGATATATTTATACATAAAGATCATAGCTCTCCAATTCTAACTTGACTACTTCAAATTGAGACTATTGGTTTTTTATATCTGACATAAATCCATATGATGCAAGCAGCATGGAACATTTTTGATGTGATTCTGTGAAGTTAATGAACCAAAATGACTTACTTTCCACAACTTGCCATACCTTTCAGTAAGTTTTCATACGTTGTCCCACATGCTAACTAAAGTTTCATAAAAAAATGCTAATCTTCCCCTTTATCATGTATATTATAGTTATAGTTCAGGAACCCAATTTTTATTTAAATATTTTAAGTTTGAGCATACTGAATTAAAACAATAAAACACACATGCATGTAGTCCTTTATAATTGTGCCTGTTATTGTATTTTGTACATAATATCTAATAAAACTTTGCTAGTTCAGTAGTTGCATTCATTTTCCCTTTCTGCCTATCTGTATTTGTCTTAATACAATATGTCCTTTCTAGACAGATGATTGCTTTATATTTTTCCTACCTCAATAATAGTAGCGGTAAGAAAAAAAAGTAAACTAAAAAAAGAAGACTAATTAGCTGAAAATTCTCTCACTGGATCTGAAATAAATCATGAAAATATGTAATATATGTTATTTATGCAAAGTTTTTAGGGCTTTTCAATTAATTATATATCACTTATTAAAATGTGCAATACATTATCTTACAACCACCTTGGCAAATCTGGCCTTCAGAACTTCTAATGCCAATTAGAGTAAAATCAGCTAACAAAAATGAAAAATTATTTATGATAAAAATAGGCCCCTTTAAATAAACAACCAATGATCCTCATATGGATCATTAAATCTTGCATAGAATAAAAACAATAATATTCCCAAAGGGTCAAGTGACCTTATTTGGGATTTTCTGAAGAATATTTTTTTTTTTATTCAAAGGTTTATTTGAGAAAATACATTCTTGTTACAAAGGTGAGAGATCAATGACAAGTTTGCTGATTTCAAATACAATTATCGTTTGTATGTATGTTTATTTTTATATATAATTATAGAGTACATCTTCTGTATGCAGCACTTGACATTTTTTATGTAGGTAGGCAACCCAAGGATGCAAATATTGTGCTTATCTAATATTTAAAGAAGCAGTGCATTCCTCCAATATATTTTGTTTGTCTCCAACGAATAGAGATAAATGGTTTGGCAAAAATTAAGTAAAATCGAGCTTTTGAAAAATTCCAATGCATTTATTTCCTATGGAGGAATGAAATAAGCAATGGGTTTAATTGGTGCTTGATGTCTGTGATTGCATTACATACAGTATGTTTAGCATTTGAGACCTGTATACCTTATTAGGGTAAAGGTCTTTAAGCAACTCCATATGTGTAAGGGGCCTATCGGCTCCCAGCGGGGAGTAGTAAGACCAAGGAGGAAGCTTAAGGTTAAAAGTTCAAGTTCGCAGCACCAATAGGGATCAAGAGTAAATGTAGTTAAATTCCAGGCAGAGGGTCAATGGGCAGGCAGATAAGAAGCAAGGTAAAGGTTCAGGCAAGGTCAGAGTCCAGGAATAAATTCAAGAAGAAATATAGAACACCCAGGAATGCTGAAACAAAATCCTATTATCGGGCATTTAACCCGTGACCTCTGCGTCTTTTTATTTCAAATCTTCACACTGGACAGGTGACGTCATTGCGCCAGCATATCAAGTATTCTGAGATATAATAACTATATCTCATTCAAAGTATGTTATTTCTTCTTTTTCAGGTTAACATCTAATATTGTTTCTTGGACTTTCCTATAGGAAGGTTAAGCTGATACATCTTATGTACAGTATGTGGTATGTATTTTTTTCTCTA
Source organism: Xenopus petersii (assembly GCA_038501925.1). NCBI lineage: Eukaryota > Metazoa > Chordata > Amphibia > Anura > Pipidae > Xenopus > Xenopus petersii. Next base: position 92,622,829 of record CM076686.1, read on the forward strand.
GTATTTTGTGCAATATTTAGAGAGCCATTTATTAAACCTTGAATTTAAAGGGTTTTTAAAGTGGAAAATTCAATTTTTTTGAGGAACAAAAAACTAAACTTTTATTTATTACATTTATTACAGCTGCTAAAAATGAGAATCCGAAAATAATCAATCCTGACGAGGTCATGTAGAAGTCAATTGAAGATGTCCCTGAAGTTGTTTCTTAACATCGTGATCTGTGTTGGATTATCCAACAAAGTCTGGGTTTTAGCCTGATTATCTGACAAGTAAAGTTTTTGCAGCAACAATTCGATAATGTTGTGCCATTCAAATTGACGCTCAATTTTGTCAGGTTTTTCTTTTTTTTTGCTTTGACTTTTTCAAGAAGAATTATTGATAAAAAACTGAGATTAATTCAAGTTTTAGTAAATAACCCCCCCTAATGTTTGCAGGATATATATCCTCCACAATATCTCTGTGGTAATAACAATAGTTTACCTCCAATAGCCAAAGGAAATTCCCAGAGGTATTTGAAAAGTATGATGCTATGTACAGTCATTGACTTTGTGTCATGCAGTTCCCCCAAATAACTAGCGATTCCTAAAATGTATGCTAAAGGTCATGCAATCATAATGTCAAGATATTCTATCTCAGAGTATTCAGATTAGTGTTGAATTAATGATCAGAAGCTATACTGTAGGTATATGCTCAGTCAGGCAGGTTTCAAATGAGACAACCCCACTGTTGTGTCTGCTTTGTTATGTGATTTAGATGCAAATCATGTGGCAGGGGTATTTTTACCACTATAAGATTTCATTCTAAGCAGTTCATTTAATGCATGAGTTTATCAAAACAAAACTGGAAAAGCAAATGAAGTGCAAAGATGACATTTTTTTTCAATAATTTATTTTGAAAATATAATGAGTAAATATAAACAGTAACATATGCAATAAAAAAAAACAATCATACATTAGCTGGTGCAAGCAAAATTAAACAATATTTTATATTTTGAAATGCCCTGTTCAGATATTATCAAAACAGACGGACCTGCCATTTTCTCAGATATACAACCAAACATTAGACACACCATCCCATCCTATTGTATGCTCTATTAAAAAGACTAAGGCATTAGACCATTTGAAGTAATCAGCACTGACTTCACCTGCTCTGACCTATTTTTTAGACCAGTGAGAGTTACATGATACATCCCTAAAACAAATATAGCCAAAGTAGATGTGTGCTTTTTATGTTGAAATATGTTCCAGCCCAATAGCATTTTTGTCAAGGACAGTAAAAATAATATGTAGAGGAGTCTATAAATGTTGTAGAGCTAGTTATAGAATGTACTGTGAGTTCTAAGAATATATAGGAGTGTAATATTATCATGGCTTTTTTCAAGCAAGAGTGACACAATCATAGCCCTTCCCCATATAACTGTATTTACTCATAAATATACTTGATGTAACTAGGGTCCGTTTACTAAAGTGCACAATATATGGACAGAATTTTCGCCAAATATGTTTACTAACCTGCGTTAAATATAAATTTGTGAATTTTCTTTAGGGATGCACCGAATCCACTTTTTTGGATTCGGCCGAACCCCCGAATCCTTCACGAAGGATTCGGCCGAATACCGAACCGAATCCGAACCCTAATTTGCATATGCAAATTAGGGGTGGGAAGGGGAAAACATTTTTTACTTCCTTGTTTTCTGACAAAAAGTCATGCAATTTCCCTCCCTGCCCCTAATTTGCATATGCAAATTAGGATTCGGATTCGGTTCGGCCGGGCAGAAGGATTCGGCCGAATCCGAATCCTGCTGAAAAAGGCCGAATCCTGGCCGAATCCCGAACCGAATCCTGGATTCGGTGCATCCCTAATTTTCTTGCACAAGAATTATTGTTTGGCAGTTATCGCATATGCTGAAAATAACGCTATGTACACATTAATGGTGTAAAAGTATTTTTTTTCACCAGAAAATTCTCAAGGGGCAGGAAGTATCCCATAATACTGTTTTTTTACCCATCATTCTTTGCTGGCAGGAGAGAGATCTGTAGCTATTGCTCACAGGATGTTTTGGCTTCTGCTTCTATCTGCTGCAAAAGCACCAGCTCAGAGGTGTATGATTGGCAGCGGCATCACAGTCCAAGGATTCGTCAGCCTCTACACTTTTTTGGTTTCATTGTGATTGGCTACATTAAACTGTGCATTTCTATGAAGCAAAGAGACTGACTGGTATCATTTCTTGTTCCTATGATTCTATTGGCAGAAGGGTTTATATGATGCATACATGCTTGATTGGTGTTACTCTGGTGATGTTGTTGGATGGTATAATCATCAGTCAATGAAGTTTATGAGTTTTGAAGATGCATTTTTGACCATAAATGTCACAGTAAAAATTGCCATAATAACCGCCATAAAACAAGACTATTTTATAGCATAAATATTCGCGAAAACGTAATTTGTCGCCAGAAAATTAGCATTTTGCTAAAATTACCGCTAACGTAAGCTGGTTTGTTAACATAGTTACCGCAAGTGATCGCAATGACTTCTGAGCGCATCGCTGTTTAGTAAACTTAGTCGCTGCAAATATTCTTGCGTAAAAATATTCTCAGCGATAACATGCGGAAACTTGAAGTCAGATTTACTGCACTTTAGTAAACGGACCCCTCATATAAACTATGATAAGTGTTTTTAGTTTGAGAATTACATTTCAATACCATCTTGCACTGATATCAAAGGTGTTTATGAAAATATATTCATTGTAGCCAAGATGTGAATCACTTGAGAGTGTGGCTTAGGGTCACGTGACTTAATATACCAAAAGTAAGGTACGTTTTTAATGACTTGAAGCACAAGGCAGCCCTTAACAAAAGCACCCCAATAACACATTGGCTTTTTATGAGTTTTATTTCTCTTGCCTAGATTGGGGGACACAGGCACCATGGGGATGAAGATCCTGTTGCTTGGAGAAAGGACACTAAAAGGTTAAAGTGGCTCCTCCTCCTCCTGCTCTGGGCTTCATCCCCGCCTACCTCCTCAATCCTCAGTTTTCTTTTAGTGTCCTCAGAAGGAGGATGGACACTTCGTGGCTGGGAGCAATGGTACAGATTTATTCAGTATCATGCCACTACTAGGGGTCAGTGTTTCTCTTCCAGAACCCCTCCAGCCAAGGACTTCTGATCTGAAGATGCTCTATAGCCTTCCCGCTCTACGGAGGCTGCAGGCTGGGGAGCTCCCCCCCACACTACCCTGGGCACTGGTTCCCGCTCTCCGGAGGCTGCACCAGTAGCCACAACAGAGGGTATGTCTTTTATTGAGCATTCCTGGCTGGCACAAGGAGGTAAGTCAATTCCCTCCTCCCTCCCCCCATTACATGCTGCCTGTCAGCTCTGCAGAAAGGCATTTAGTTTCACTTTCACTGCTATTCTCTCACAGAGATTTTCCTAGTCATTTAGTTTCACTTTCACTGCTATTCTCTGACAAAGATTTCCCTAGGCCAGGGATGTCCAAAAGGTAGATGGGATCTACCAGTAGACCTTTAGCTGGTCATCAGTAGATCTCAAGACACTGTCAACACACAGTTTGTCTAAATCACCCTCCTGTTTCATGCTTTTTATTCAGATATTTATGTTAAGGTTACAAAAAAAAAAAAAAAAATGGATGCTAAACATAACAATATACATTTTCTCATGAATCAATATTAAGTAATATTTTCTATGGAACAGAATGCTAACAATGCTTTTATAGATGTAGATCATAATGGGACAACAGCACTAAAAGTAGTCCCCGCATTGGTAACTCAGTGCCATTCCCAGCGACCTTTCGCGCCACCATCTGGCGCTGCATCTATTTCATTGTGCACGAGTCGCTGCACACGCGCCTCACGGGCGCCATCTTACTAAGGTACTATACCAAAGCTCGGGAAACCTCTCTGGCGGCCATTTTGGATCCGCATCTCTCTCCAGTACTGAGCGTTTCCAGCCTCACTGTCTCTCACAGAGAAGAACAAGGCACCATTCCTTCCTACCTTGGTGAATAGGTAGTTATGCTTCCCTTACTCTTTCTCTAGGGGATTAACACTTCCCTCTCTCTATGGGACCTACTGTGGGGTTTTTCACTACTTCCCTCTGTCTTCACAGATCGCACTCTAAGGGAGAATTGGTTCACTCCTCTGGACTCTCCTAATATTCCCCAATATCTTTACTTACTGGGTGGCACTACATAGTATAGCCATGACGGGCAGGGCAGATGACCAGTCCCTTCCCAAGCAGGCAACTGCATGTACCACCAATGCAATTTAGTATTTGGCATGGGCAACTTGCAGACCTAAATGTGCTAGTGTTTTGGCTGAGCCAATATGTGAAGCCTGTAAGACTGCAGCAGTCACTGCACAATTACAATCCCACACTGCCCTACCAGCCAGCTCTGCGACAGCTACGGCTAATCAAACGAGCTTGGATTCTGAATTGGTGTGCGCTCTATCTCTAGCGGGTCTACAAAACCTAGCCAGAATTCCAGAGACTCTAGATAAGGTCCTACAGCACCTATCTACACAGCCTCACAGACCGGTCACTCAGCAGTCGGCCACAAAGCGACCTCCCCTTTCCCCACCTGTTTTGCCTGATGAACAGGAAGAGGCATTGGGAAGAGGGACAGATCCTATCCGCAGATGAATAGGGTCAGGATACCCCCTAGATTACAATGAGAGGTCGAGAGCCTGATTCAGGCACACCCCACCTTTAGCAGAGCGAACCAAAAACATTTTCAAGAGGCAAAAGAAGTCTTCTTGTGTCTTTCCAGCCTATGAACAGCTGTGTGACATTGTTAAAGCACAATGGAAAACGCCAGACCATAGAGTCCAATTTTCCATCGCTTTACTCAAACTTATCCTTTTAATTTACAGACCTTGGTCTTCACCCCCAGCAGTGGACCCACCGGTCTCTAAATTGTGAAAGACCACCCCCATTCCAGTAGCCGATGCGGCTTCCTTTAACGATCCTATCGACAAACGTCTTGAGGGTTTCTGCAAGTCGATTTTTACAGCAGTAGGCGGAACTCTCCTACCTATTATTGCCACCCCATGGGTATCCAGGTCAATGGAAGTTTGGGTGAAACAGATGGCCCAACTCATGGCTCAGAAGACCCCTCCACAGACCTCTTTCTAGCTCCGATAGCAGACACAAATATATATAAATTTGCGTAGCAGTCCTGGACGCGGCTAAGCTCGTCACAAGGGCTTAGGCATAATCCATTGCAGTCAGACATTTCCTTTGGCTAAAAAACTGGTCAACAGATCTTACCTTGAAGTGGTCTCTGCTTGGTCTCCCATTCTCGGAAAACAACTTTTTGGTGCTGAACAGAGAAGGTAAATTCTCAAGCTACAGGAGGCAAGAACACTTTACTTCTGCAAAACAGACCCAAGAGGCCTACCTTCAAAAGGCAACGATTTATTTATTTTCCGTCCCTTTCGCCAAAATCAGAGCCAGAGGTCCCAACATGAAAAGCAACAAGCTCCGACCCGCCCCAGATTCCAGTTAAGGCAGAGCACTTCTTGGTCAGGAAGCAGAGCAGCACCTAAGCCCGCACAGGACAAAACAGCCTCCGCATGAGTAGGTGCCCACCCCTGAAAGCTAAACCCTTTGGCGGACGCTTAAGTCACTTTCAGGAGGTGTGACAGCATAGCATACTGGACCCCTGGGTCCTACAGATCATTTCTATCTCATAGAATTTGCTCGGCTACCTCCGAGGGGATTTTCCATCTCAAGGCTCCCTACCACAGAACCCAGGCACTCAGCGGGCCAAGGGGTTCCACATGCCCTGACTGCCTCCGCGGTAGTAATGGCGGTCCCTCAAAGGTAAAAGGGGCTTCGGTTTCTACTTAAACCTGTTTATAGTACCCAAAAAGGATGGATCTTTTCACCTGGTGCTAGACCTAAAGGCACTAAACGACCATGTAAAGAAGCACCACTTCAAGATGGAATCCATCCAGTCAGTCCTAATGTCCCTGGACATAGAGGATTTCAGGGTGGTGATCAACATCAAAGATGCATACCTGCATGTCCCCATACATCCCAACCACCACTGGTTCCTTCACTTTTCAGTGGCTGGAGATCATGGCAATCCCTGTCACTCCCCTTCAGACTATCCTCGCACAAAGGCTATTCACAAAGGTCATGGCTGCGGCTCTAGAGGACCTGCGACTGCAGGGAGTGAGTGTCATACCATACCTGGACGACCAACTGGTTAAGGCCTGTTCCATGGCACTGGCCACAACTCATCTCCAGACACTAATGCTGTTAGGCTGGCAGATAAACTTCCAAAAATCTCGATTCATACCTTCTCAGAGTACAGAATATTTATGGCTTGATCTAAATTCTTCATTGGGAAGAGCCTTCCTTCCCCAATCCAAGATCACCTCAATGCGGGGGCTCCTGTCAGCTCTGCAGAAAACGGATCAGGTACCCTTAAGGTTGCCATGAGAGTGCTAGGGACTATAGTGTCATCCTCCGATTCCATATGAGCAGCTCCACACCAGAGCCTTACAGAGCCTTACTCCAACACCAGAGGAGGAACTGAGCGAACCTAAACTGCAGGATTCCCCTATCAGAACTAGTTTGAACCTCTATCACTTGGTGGCTTTGACCAACAACACTTCCGTCAGGAAAACCCTTCCCCAATCACCAGTGGACAGTCATCGCAACAGATGCCAGTCTACAAGGTTGGGGAGAAGTATTGGGAGACCTAACCGTACAGGGACGTTGGTCACAGAAAGAACTACTCCCCATCAACATCCTGGAATTAAGAGCAATCTACCTGTCATTGCTCCAATGGTCAGGCAGACTTCAAGATCTACCTGTAAGAATACAGTCAGGCAATGTGACAGCGTTGGCTTACATCAACCACCAAGGAGGCACAAGGAGTCAAGCTGCCCTCGCAGAGGCACAGCAAATTCTTCTGTGTGTGTAAAACACGATACCAGCTATCTCCGCAGTTCATATCCCTGGAGTGGACAACTGGATAGCAGATTTTCTCAGCCGAGAGACCTTACATCAGGGAGAGTGGAGCCTACACCCAGAGGTTTTTTCAACTGATTCTGGCAAGGTGGGGCACTCTGGAAGTAGACTTAATGGCATCCAGGTACAACAACAAGACTTACGAGGTTCTTCACAAGAAGCAATGACCCTCTGGCCCTAGCATTGGAAACACTGGTGGTTCCGTGGCAGTTTCACCTAGCATATGTCTTCCCACCACTGGCACTTCTGCCAAGGGTAATCAAGAAGGGTAGAAACAGTTCTAGTGGCACCCTACTGGCCGCACCACACTTGGTTCGAAGAGCTCATAAGTTCATCAGTGGACGCACCTTTCCACCTTCCAGACAGAATGGATCTGTTATCTCCGGGACTGATCCTCCACCCGAGTTCACCATGATTGGCTTTAACGGCATGACACTTGAAGCCATAATCCTAGCCAGGAGTTCCAAAAAAGGCCATACCGACCTTACTAAGGGCCAGAAAGCCCGTCTCCGCACGCATCTACCACAGGGTATGGAGGACATTCATATCCTGGTGTAAATCTAAAGCCAAAGACCCACAGTCCTAGGACGAACGTAGCCTATTGTTATTCCTTCAGGAGGGTTTAGAAATAAGGGCTGGCACTCAGCTCTCTGAATGTTCAGGTATCAGCCTTATCTATCCTTTTTCAGTAGCAGCTTGCAATGCTGCCCAACATCAAGACCTTCCTACAGGGAGCATTGAGGATGATACCTCCATACCGTCATACAATCCCTCCCGGGGATCTCACTATGGTACCTTCTGTATTGCAGGAGCAACCGTTCGAGCCATTGGATAAATTCCATTACCTCCGCTGACTCTTAAGGTAGTTTTCTATTAGCCATCACTTTGGCTAGACTAGTTTCAGAACTAGCAACTCTATCCTGTCGTCCACAAGGCGGTGTTGAGACCTACTCTGGATTTCTTCCTAAGGCGTTCCATCTTAACCAGGACCTGGTGGTTCCTTCATTTTGTCCCGAACAAAAGACAAATTTGGAACAGTTACTTACGTAGATGTGGTTCGTTCTCTCAGAACATACACCAGGGCTACCAAGAGTAGAAGGAAGCTAGACAACCTCTTTGTCTTACCAGAAGGACCACGGAAAAGCCTTAAGGCATCTAAGGCCACCAATGCAAGATGGATTAGGTCAACAATCTTGAAGGCCTATGAGGTACGAGGTAAGGCCACACCCTTCCGGGTTCAGCTCATCCTACTTCTTCACTCAGCACTTCTTGGGTGGTTCGCCTCCAGGCTTCAGCAGAACAGGTCTGTAGGGCTGCAGTGTGGTCATCCACACACACCTTTTCCAAATTCTACAAGGTGCATACATTCGCCTCAGCCGAAGCAAGCTTCGGCAGGAAAGGGTTGCAGGTGGTTATTCCCTGAATACTAGGGGTAAAAAGTCCCGCCCTCATGGGTAGCTTTGGGACGTCCCCATGGTGCCTGTGTCCCCCAATCTAGGCAAGAGAAAAATAGATTTTTGTACTTACCGTTAAATCCTTTTCTCTTATCCTACATTGGGGGACACAGGCCTTCCCTCCCTGTATTAGTTCAAGTTAATGTTGATCAGGTAATATCTTATATCATTTTTATTGTTCAAATACCAACAAGTTCAAACAGCAGGTGGTTCATACCGTGCTTAGCTTGCATTGGGGAGGTGCTCCTTCTTTTCACATGGGCAATTGGTAGGGCTCGTCATCTCTTCTTCGGTCAGAAAACTGAGGATTGAGGAGGTAGGCGGGGATGAAGCCCAGAGCAGGAGGAGGAGGAGCCACTTTAACCTTTTAGTGTCCTTTCTCCAAGCAACAGGATCTTCATCCCCATGGTGCCTGTGTCCCCCAATGTAGGACAAGAGAAAAGGATTTAACGGTAAGTACAAAAATCTATTTTTTTATTTATTTGTTGGTCTTAACTATTGCATATTACAAATTTATGATGAATGCTAAACCAAGAAATACATTTTTCATTTTTGGTGTAGCATGTTATTAAAAGCTTCTCTTTCCCATGGTCCCACCTATTCTGTACTTTTATGGCACATAAGATATTAATTGAGAAGAGTGAGCAATAAAGGACAAAATAAATACACACTTTGGGGCAAATTCACTAAGAGCCGAAGCACCGAACGCTAGCGTCAATTCGCTAGCGTTGGGCATTTTCGTTACTTCGCAAATTCCCTAACGAACGCTGGCATAGATTCACTAGTGTTACTTCGCACCCTTATGCCTGCCGAATTTTCGCTATGGACGTAACTACGCAAATTCACTAATGCGCGCAGTGTACTGAACGCTACCTTTTTCGCTAGACTTCTTTTGCCACCTCAGACCAGGCGAAGTGCAATAGAGTAGATAGGGATTACTTCAAAAAAGTCCCAAAAAACGCTGGCGTGTTTTCTACATTATGGGTGATAGGCTGAAAAAGATTGAAATTTTTTTTAGGGCTCCCCTCCTTCCCCCCTACATTTCCTGACTCATGGCAACTTACCTATACAGTGGGCACATTTGTAGGGAAAAAGGTTTTCTAGGCATTTGTAGTGCTGATATGTATTCCTCCATTGAAATTTGAATTTGGCGCCGTATGCAAATTAATAGGGATGCACCGAATCCACTTTTTTGGATTCGGCCGAACCCCCGAATCCTTCACGAAGGATTCGGCCGAATACCGAACCGAATCCGAACCCTAATTTGCATATGCAAATTAGGGGTGGGAAGGGGAAAACATTTTTTACTTCCTTGTTTTCTGACAAAAAGTCATGCAATTTCCCTCCCTGCCCCTAATTTGCATATGCAAATTAGGATTCGGATTCGGTTCGGCCGGGCAGAAGGATTCGGCCGAATCCGAATCCTGCTGAAAAAGGCCGAATCCTGGCCGAATCCCGAACCGAATCCTGGATTCGGTGCATCCCTACAAATTAACCTTCGCTTCACTTAGCGAATCAACGCTAGCACAACTTCGCAACCTTACGCTACCCCTGTGCGCAACTTCGGATTTTAGTGAATTTGCAGAGCGATGGTGAAACTACGCCTGGCGAAGTGTGGCAAAGCCCGGCGAAGTTGCACCTGGCGCAACTACGAATCTTAGTGAATTTGCCCCTTTGTTTCTGCACCCCTAAACCAATTCTAAAACAATTCCAGTAAATCTTAGCATAAGCCATTGTGTTACAAACTATTCATTTTAATGTTGTCTAGTAAATAATTATATTTAATAAACGTTCTAGTATTAATTATAATCAAGCACCTCAGAAAGGCCATAGCTACAATATGATAGAGTATTGTAACTCCTTATTTAATTTCCAGCAGTGTTGCTGTTTTAATAATATACCATAAATCTGCATGAGGCAATGTTTCATGGTATACTTTTACAGCAAAATCAAAACTGATTACAGATTAAGAGGGCATTACCAAATGTTTTCAACATTAATAGCAACCACTGGAGTCCAACCTACAGTGCTCTTGGCTTTTGTGCTGATAAAATGTCAGTGGCCTGCATTAATCATTGCAGGTAAAAATAGCTCCTAAATGAATATCACAATTTAAAGAGAACTGTCTGTACTGCAGAATTTATAATACATTATACATTTATAATACATTATATAACATTTTCTGTAAAATGACTTTACATACAGTAGGTAAAAAAATAATCAAAATGTGTTTGCAAGACAGGGAGCTAATTTAATAAGTGTCTGAAGGTTTTACGGATTGGTAAGAATACATAAATTAATTGTTATATTATATTCAAACATAAAAGAAAATAAAACAATAACTTTCTCCCATCAGGGTGTAAGGATTCAGATGGGTAAACAGTTGAACTTATTATGATGATCTGACACGGGTATCTTTATTGATACATGTGTTAATTCATTAAAAACTTTCTCCATTAACAGTAAAATGTTTCTTACAATCAGGAAAAATTTGATTAATGCAGAAAATTGTGATTCTAAGATGTTTATTTTAGAGAATGTTGTTACTCTCCAGCCATTACTAAACCATTTCATTACCAGATATTTTATTCAGGAATGGAAAGTATTCCTCCTGTTGCTTTTCTCCAGTGGATTCCAGGGAGTGCCATCTCCTCAGAGGGCTGTGCACAAGGCAATTTATCAAAGGAAGGCCAGCGAGTGTGCTCACATCGTTACTATGAGTGAAAAATGTTGCTATGTACAGATTTGCAGCAAACCTCTGCATTTCATTAGCGGAGTAAATTTTAGCAAAGCTGAGTCCAAAATTCGATTTGCTCGACAAAAAAAAAATGCACAGAAAAAAACGACGTGCGATAAAAAGACATACATCATTTTATCCTTCCCCTTCTCTTCCGCATCAACCAAAGGCATATGAGCCATCCCACTGTATATAAGGACTTATAAATAAATATATGGTTTATTCATTTTAATGTGGGATTCAAAGCACCAAGATATTATCCGCTAGTGGTAAGATTCATTATTAGTTGTGCCTGTGTTTGTAAGCTACTAGTAATTTATAAACCATAGATGGTACTGTTTGCATAAAAAGCAAAAATAGTGTAGTAGTAAATACCATTTCCAGTCGACCAGAGGTATTGTCAAAAATCACAGACATTTTAAAGAAATTGAAATGGGAGCCTTTTTTTCTATTGAAAAAGCAGTTGTAGTCTAGTGGTTAGGAGGTCCTTTAACAATTTAGTGCATGTATGTAGCAGTATACTGACAGAAAAATTCATGTGATTTTGCCTTCCAAATTTTTATTGGTAGTCCCAAAGCAGAAACAAGGTGCAATGAAAAAAATGGCCAAAGATTGTAATGTAGTTTGCTCTAAAAAAAAATTTGTGACAAAAAAGTTTGCGAAATGGGACAGATTCACTATCACTGTCAATGACATTTTTTCAGCGTGTTCTCATAAATAGCTAGCAAGTGGATACATAGACATTGGGGAACTTATTGGGTTCTGTCAATAACAACTGATTTGCGCAATTTAACCTCCTAATTTGCTATTTTTATTTTGCCCAAACAAATGCAAGGGCTTAATTTTATACAGGATTCATTTTAGTTCCACTGAAATGTTAGCCAGGGCAATATCTTCTCAAAGTAGACAGACAGCAATATCCAGGTATGTAACAAAAGTAACAGTGACTTACAGATTGTGTTCTTTAACCAGAACAGCCTGTTCCATTGGCAGTCTGGCAGCACAGGTTTTGCACTTTACAAAAAAACGTTTAACTCCACTTAGGGTTGTTAGTCTATATATCTGTTTACAACAGCGTTGGTTCTCTCAGGGGGTTTCTCCACAGACATTCTCACTTAGGATGTACCTGTACTTCATCAGTTCTTACATGCTGATTGCTCATAGCATCTAAATTCTCCTCTTGTGCAATGCCTCATAGAGCATTCTGGGAGATATGTACCTTCCCTGACACTGTGCCACGGTAGATACTGTGACATGCCACTCGCCTGCACATGCACTTTATGGGGGAATTAGCATTGGGTAGGCAGGTAAGCGTAGGATTTTGAGCTTGGGACAGGGACACCAAGGATTAAGACAAAACACAGGTTTATTAAGCACTGGGCATTCCCAACAAAATGCAACAGAATACAGTTCACCAACATCAATGCTAAACATTCAGGGTTTTTCACCCTCTGGGCTCTCGCCATCCAGGGAAATTCTCACCGTCTGGCAGGTCTGGTCTGGGAGTCAAAATAGGCCCTGGCATTTCAAGGTCAAAGAGGCCCAAACAGCCCCTCACCAACCCACTAAATAGCGACCAGGCCCAGATTTGTGGAGAGGCCACCAAGGCCTGACCCTAGGCTAGCAGGATTTTAGGGGGTGGCATGCTTTCCCAACCACACCCACATTGGTTCAGAAACACTAGGGATAAGCAGGAGATATGATGTTTTTTTTAAATTTCCTGTGAGCCAATCCCCATTGCTTCGATTCGAGCAAATAAAAGGGATGGAACGGGGGCGACTAACGGCAGTTGGCCTAGGGGCGCCCGCTATGTAAATCCGGCCCTGATATCAACTGTCTATGGCATTGTGCAGCAGCCCCTCTGGCATTTGCCAGAACTCACAGATTGCCAGTCCAGGTCTGCCCTCTGGAACTTCAGAGCCTTCACTCAGCCCTACGGGCTTCCCCTTCTGGGACTCAGGCTAACTATCCTCTGCCAGTTTCTTCTCCCCTCCAGGGATTTAGGCTCATCAGCTTCTGCAACACTCTTGCTGGTAGCAAAACTCCTTCTGCCAGGCACTGTCTCCCCCAGCAGCACCACATTTCCCTCCACTCTAGGAGGTGTCCAGAGAGCCCTTAGGGTAGGACTTATCGTGGATCATCGATGCGACACCATGCGACAATTCTATCTCTTACCTTATTTTTGTCGTATGCGACAAGTTGCATGCGTTTTGTCGCAGTGCGACGGATCGTGACAAAATCGCTCATGGAGTCCTACCCTTAGGTGTAGTAACACGTCCCTTTTACCTTTCCTAGCTAGCTCCTTTCTCATCTGCCACTTAAATACTTGGCTGAGAGGGAATGTTAAGTTTATAAAAGGAGCCAGTTATACTAATTCAAAGAATGAAGAAAACAAATACATATACTGTATATGTCAAAAAATAAAATCTAGTTTGCAACTAAATAAATGTGATTTGTATATCAAAAACAAGTTTTTTTTATTACTTTCATTGCCTTTAAGGGAAAAAATGTTGCTTTTAATGCTGTCATTAATTTTGTAATTAATCTTGCTTATAGAGACTGTTAGGATATGCACAGTGGTTTATTTTGTCTGCCTGTATGTGTGATATAAATGCTTTTCCTCTCTCTATTGCTGGCCAGCAAATCTCTTTTTCTTCCCATTTTTCTTCCTATGCAGACAAAGTAATAAACTATGCTCTCCACATTTTATTCAGCATTACAAGAATTAAAAATATTACTTACCAAGTGTGTCTGTTCCCATTTGGTATAATGTGAGCAAAACCTAAGCACTGGGTGTTTGCAGGATGCATGCACTGAGCTTAATTACCAATTGGTAAAAGCTGCAGCAGGTCACATGTAAGCAAAATGTGTTTTTCTTATATGCTGATAATGGGGTTTTGCCTGTGTTTGTTTTGTGAATAATAAGATTGTAAGCTCCTATTATGGGGAGATAGAAAGCAAAATGTATATGTATATAAAGGTATTATTTTGTTAATAATTTCAACTTTGTTGTAGCTTAAAGTGCCTTTAAGAGCATGGGCTGCTGGGAAAGGCAGACTTACCTACTTAAAGAACATACAAAATGCTGTTTAGTAGAACTCCTGATCTCAGAGCAAGCAGTAGGGATGTAGCGAACCGCCGACTATGTGTTCGCGAACGCCGTTCGCGAACACCGGCAAAAAATGCGAACAGTTTGCGAACAGTTCGCAAACTTCGAACATCCGAAAAACGTTCGATTCGAACGATCGAAGGATTTTAATCGTTCGATCGAAGGATTTTCGTTCGAATCGAACGATCGAAGCCATTCGATCGAATGATTTCATTCAATCCAATGGCTTCGATCGTTCGATTCGAACGAAAATCCTTAGATTTTAGCGGTTGAAGGAATCGAATGGTCGAATGCTCGAACGATTTTTGACGCGAACGCCTATTGGCGAACGTCGCGCGACGTTCGCGAACTTGCGGCGGACGCGAACAGTCGAAGTTCGCGCAAACTAGTTCGCCGGCGAACAGTTCGCTACATCCCTAGCAAGCAGTCTGAATGCAGAGGGTAGCTGCCTGGAAAGGGGTAGTTGCAAAGTGCCCTGTTTATTTTTGTTATATGGAGTTACCACAGTGCTTTCTGTGAAAAGTTAGCAAAAATACTTTTCTTCTGGTTTTTTTTTTGTATAATTTTCCTCTGGAAATAAAAAACCTTCCAACAACTGCTGACTCCTGATACTTGATGAATGCAGGAAGAACTCACATCCCAACAGAGACATTTACAGGTTAATAATAAAAATCCCACAGAACTTCACCCTTTTGGCTAGTAAAGACTACATATACCAACTGGTATTATAAATAGCTTGTCTGAAATATTATAACTAGTAAAACTCAAATTATACTGATTAGTTGGAAATTCTGAATACAATGAAAAATTAATATGTGTTTTCGTGCTGCCATTTCCTTGAAGTCCATAAATGAGATTTACCTGCTAGTACTTAAGAGGGACATGTTAGCAACTCCCAAGCATATAAATAAATAAAATATAAAAATTAATAAGGCTCACAGGGCAGAATAACTTCTGCCAATGTGTTTTACTGGAAATAAATGTAATCCCTACTTATTAATATGATAAATTTACTCCTTTGAGCAAACTACTTTTTGCAGTTGTGTTATTCTCATAATTATGCTTTCTCTGCTGTAAAATCAGCACACAACCCTTTCCCTGGATTTTTCCTAAATTTGAAATGCTAGTACACTAACTGGAAATTGTCTGTCACGTACCGCTCCCTAAATTCAGAACAAGTGCTAAGCTCCTGTCACGGCTCAATCTTCCGCCTGTAGCAGTCACCTTTGGCCTTGGGAGGAGCCCTCAGCTACTCAGATACTGCCAGGTCTTTACTTGAGAGGAGCAAAGCAAGTGTTCTGAACAAGCAAAGGGGCATGGCCATTACCAAGGTTAGGACGAAAGGCAACACCAACTTTAAGGAATAAACAATATAGCATGGTCAGGCAGGCCGGGGTCAGTACAGGCAGAGCTCAAGATTAGTCAAGCAGGCCAGGGTCGGTACAGGCAGAGTTCAAAAATAGTCAGGCAGGCCGGGACAGTTGAGGCAGAGTTCATGCAGGAATCAAAACCAGAATATACACACATGAAAATCACACCAAGGACATAAATAGGGATGGGCGAATTTGACCCGTTTCATTTCGCCAAAAATTTCCCGCAGGCAAAATGTCACTAACGCCCATTAAAGTCTATGGGCGGCAACATTTTTTTGACACGCAGCAAATTTTTTTTGGACGCTTGTCTTTTTTTTTTTGATGCACAATGCCATGCAAGTCTATGGGCGTCATTTCCATGGCGAAACAAGGCGAAAAAATGTGCCCATCCCTAGAAATAAACTAATCAGACCTAACAACAGGCAATGAGTTTTGGTCCGAGGCCCCTTTAAATATTTGAATTGTTGTACCGAAACGCGCACGCTCACAAAATCTGGAAGTGCTGCCGTGCGTGCCATAGGAAACCCGGCACTGGAGAAGGAGCACTAAGGCTCCAGGTGTCCCCACCAGCCCTAGTTACCACTAGACCACCAGGTAACTTTAAATTGTCTACATACATTTTTAAAGTTTTGGGATTAAAAAAAAAGAAGCTTGCATATTGTAAAATGAGTTCCCACCGTACCATTAATTGCACGGCTACAAGGTAAATGTGCTTCCAGCTTAGCTCTTATGAAAGATTGACTGTTATTGGATGCAGCTGAAGTCAAGAATGACTCTAGTTTTTCATGTCAGAGATGACAAATAACATCTTGTCTTAAAATGTCTAACAGAAGCCATCCACATAATGAATATTAAGTATTTAACAACTGAAATGTCCCTATTGAGACAATGCAAAACATTTTCCACTGACAAGCAAATATTTAGTCATGTGCCATTTATGCACATATTTTATTCACAACCTTTTACTTTTATTAAACTGTGCATTGAAGAATCTTAATATATTTAACACTGTTATACTCCACCCAAATACCTATTTTTTTTTTTTAAAAAAAAGAAATAAAATATAAGCAACTCTTCAATGTACATAAATTAATAGATGTTTGTAAATTTAATAGCATTCAAAAACAGAATCTGTCTGTTCATAAGATTCCATCACTTTAGACAAAGTGTTAAAAATCTGAGAAGAAATACATTGGCGTTTTAATTTTTTTTCAAAATCATTTGAGTAGAGTGCTTCTTTAAGTAGAACTTCTTATATTTGCGACTTGTGAATTATGCTTGGAAACCTAGGAGAAACTTTAATGGAAAAACTGGGAAATTGGAAAAAGTTATTTGCTTTGTTTTAAATATTTTGTGCTTAAAATATGTTTTTATATATTTTCTTTGTTTGTTGAGTATATTTAGATAATTAAAAAGCATCCAGTATTTATGTTGGTTATTGTAGTCTGTGAAGGTATTTCCAAATATGCTGCTAAACAACAAGCTGATACTGTATGTCTATCAGGCCGTTTAATTTTAGCTGTTAGTTGTTTAGTGGTATTGTGACAAGTTTGGAAAGCTCTTGAAAAAAGAATGCCATGTGTATGTATTGAAGTCCAGCGGTATGCTGTTTTTTGCTCCAGTAGAGCTCAACCTGAATTTGTTTCATCATGCGCAAACATACTATCAAGAGCTGAAAAATGATAGCAGCTTAGTCCAGCAACATCAGTATTGTATTCTTAGAGCAATGCTACTCAACAAAACTTTTTTCAGCTCTCAAGAGTCAGTGACCCTTGGATCGCAAGAGAATTTTATAATGAGAATCCAACATGATGGGAAGCATTAAATACAGTTTTTCTAGCACCAAAAAAGGGACATCAATATTTCCCCCTCCTTCATGTTTGATAAATATGCAATATTAGGAACACCCCCACTGTAAGACCCCCCTCTGAGCCCCTGTTGGGCCCCAACCCAGTCGCAACCTCAATCACCATATACCTGTTATTTTGCTGTTGCCACAATTGGGGCCAGGGGGAATTTCAGGGAGCAGTGTGGGGTCTCAGGCGGGGTAGCTCAGGGTCAGCAGGCCCATGAGAGGGCCAGGACCCACCGACCCTTGTGAGCACGGAATATTTCGGAATATGAACACAGCTTTTATCTGAAAATATAAAATGAACAGACCTTATACCTAAAACAAGCGGTGACTGCGCAGTGGGTTGATTGATACAGACGCTACTACTGCTTTTGTTAGTTGACAACCTGCTTGGATTTCCTACCGTCGAGACACTACAGATTCAGGACCGGCAGGAGGGCTACTGAACTTCTCTTATGGTAGGAGATGCAGCTCCTGCTGCCAATAGGTTTTGGGGCCATCTCTCTATAGGTAGAGGCAGCTTAATACTCAGTGGTGGATATAATTACTGATGAGTAAAACGCATTGGAGTCAATGGGCATTTTTACATGCAAAAATTTTTACACAAGCGACAATTTTTCTCGCTACAATTGCGTTAAAGTCAATGGGCGTTTTTTCTAATGGTGACCTTTTTTTGTCTTAATGCATTAATGTCAATGGGTATTTTTCTTATGGTGACTTTTTTTCTCCAAATGCATTAAAGTCAATGGGCATTTTTCACAGCAAATTTTTCATTGCAGTTTTATGAAAAAATTTGCACATGCCAAAATTCTGAATTTTGCCGCGAATCCATGACTGTTGAATAAATTCACTCATCACTAGATATAATGACATACTGCAGATCTCAAGTCTTCAGTGAAGAATGGCAGAGCATAGAAGTGATCTCTTATGGAATCTTGGCTTTAGAATATTGGCTTGAGTTATGCTGGCAAGGTTCTATTTATTTAATAAAATGTAAATAAATGCTGTAGCCATTTTAACCCATTTCTGACTACTGGTATTTCATTAAGGTGTGTCTCAATGGGGTCAGTTGAGAAGTCCCCTTGTCAAGGGGAATTAAAACTTTGCGGATTGTGATTTGCTGCTTCACTGGTATGAAGATTAATAAATGAAGTTTCTCTGCAAAAGTTTTTAGTGGAAGGGCTATTTATATTCAGGCACTTGCCCAAAGATTTAGGGGCCGATTCACTAAATTCGGGTGAAGGGTTAGAATAAAAAAAACTTCGAATTTCGAAGTTTTTTTTGGGTACTTCGACCATCGAATTGGTTAAATTCGATCGAATTCGATCGAAGTTGAACGAAATCGAACAATTCGAAGTAAAAATCGTTCGACTATTCAACCATTCGATAGTCGAAGTACTTACCCTTTAAAAAAAACTTCGACCCCCTACTTCGGCAGATAAAACCTACCGAAGTCAATGTTAGCCTATGGGGAAGGTCCCCATAGGCTTGCTCAGCTTTTTTTGATCGAAGGATTTTCCTTCGATCGTTTGATTAAAATCCTTCGAATCGTTCGATTCGAAGGATTTAATCATTCGATTCGAAGGATTTAATCGTTCGATCGAACGAAAAATCCTTCGATCGTTCGATCGAATGTTTAGCGCTAAATCCTTCGACTTCGATATTCGAAGTCGAAGGATTTCAATTCGAGGGTCGAATTTCGAAGTATTTTTAACTTCGAAATTCAACCCTTAGTGAATCTGCCCCTAAGCATTGCTAGTTGTATACTGCCAAAAAGCATGACTGGTTTGTAAATCCTACTAGTAAAAACATGTTATTTAACATCCTTTAATGTTTGGTATATTATTGAAAGTAAGCATTCAATTTATGAGAGTACGTTTTATGTGAAGTTTTACTTCTAACACTTTTTGCCTTTTTACCTTACTGTAGATAAGAACTCCTTAGATTTTACCTATGCAAGAATATAAATTGCACCAACATGAAGGAGAACATAGCACAGTTAAATCCATATCTGTATGAAAGAAAAGTACCCCAGTGTTTCATTCCTAACAATGTATTATAGATGCAGTAAATGTTTCCACGATAAAAAAGTAATGTTAAGTGTTTAGGTTAACATACACCTTCTTATAAAGTCAGCCCTTTGTTCTATACAAGAGGCCTCTCAGATATTTTTAATTTCTTAAAATACTTGACAAGACATCAAAGTCCCCCCGAGTGTTTCCAGTAATAAATTATTTTATAAACTAACCAATGCTTTGTATATAAAGAACAGCTTTAATTTAACTTTCTTGTGAGCAGGCTCTGATTTCCAAGTTGCTTCCAGTTAACTTCAAATCACTTTTTAATTTAAATACTCTCTGAGAACATGTCACTGTGTATGGAGGCAAAGTCAATTGGAGGATCAATTATGTCATTTCAGTTTGTGATAGCATCGGCTCTAGAGAAAAAATATTCTTTTAATTCTGTCTACACTATAGGAACAAAGTGTAAAAAAAGATTTTTTTTTTTCCGGCAGTAAGATGAAAGTCAAGATGTGTGTCTCTTTCATCTTTCCAAGCCAACTTTAAACCTCCAATCTCTTTGGAATAAAGGACAGTAAGTAGAGTGACCCTGATTAATCACTAACCCCTGAAGCACAGCCTGTTTTCATACTTTTTCAAAGATAAGACTCTAACATGGGATGCAGCTCAATAAAGTCACGAAACCTGCACAATTTATACCCATAGGCAAGGCTTAAGCAAGAAAGGTAAAATAGCACAAAACTCAGTACAACAGTAATCAATAGAATAAGTGTGCATTGCTGTCTGTTTGTCAGGAGGGTGTATTTAAAAAATATTTGTGGGTGACTGAAAACCCATAGGATAACCCCTATATAGTGATGAGTGATATTGTTCTGTTTTGCTTTGCTGAGAAATTTGCAAAACCAGTAAAAAAAATCACAAAATGCTTTCAAATTAAAGGGCATTTTCTTGTCACATTGTCTCATGCCAAATGCATTGAAGTCAGTGGACATTTTTTTTTGCACTAAATACATAACACTCAACAGATGTTTTTCCCTGTGTGAAAAAACACTTTTTTCCTGCATAATAAATGACATGGCAAAATTCTAGCACGGATTCACAAAAATGTTTTCCACTCACAACAACACAAAACCCTCTACTTTATACCCTGTTTTACTCAACCGAGTATGGGATATGTCACCAGAATTATTTAGACACTGGAGTAGAAAAATATAAAAGCATTAATGTGAAGGATAAAGGAACAAGGTTCTCACAATAAGCACTTGCCATTGATAAAAATTCAAGCACTCACAGTTCAGCAAGTAATAGGGGGCATAATTACACAGGAGCACACCTTTGGGGTTTACAGTATGTATTCTATGATGCCGTTTAAATGTAATTCCTTAGGTGTAAATCTATAAAAACTGTCCTTTTCCAGAGGCTGTAGTCAGAATAATTTCCCTGCTCTGCTATTTACTCCGTTTCATGAATTTACTACTTGCAGTAATTATACACCATCAGGAAAGCAGTGAAGGGTCTTGAGACCATCAGTCTCTCCATGCTAAACCTTATGAGCAGGTAAGGAAATCCTGAATAATTATATCTGAATAA
Source organism: Xenopus petersii (assembly GCA_038501925.1). NCBI lineage: Eukaryota > Metazoa > Chordata > Amphibia > Anura > Pipidae > Xenopus > Xenopus petersii. The sequence goes on from CM076686.1 coordinate 92,643,963, forward strand.
ATGTGATTTTATGAGTTGTGTCTTATCTAGTATGCATAGTTTTTCACTTGGGATTCTTCACCTCTGTTGGACACATATTCTTGCATAAAGCCTCACTCTGAGCCACGAGAACAATTGCATGTCTTAACCTAAGTCTCTCCCATACATTAATTACAATGCTTCCACTTGATAAATAAACATGGATGCTAGTAAACAAGAAAATAATCCTACCATATGTCTATACCCATCTCCCTGTCTTTTGTCCAGGTTACGTCCACCCTTCTGAAGTTTGATTACTGTGTAGTGTCAGCATTCCAAAACTGTGCAGTAATCTCCTTATGTTACATAACAACATGGCTGGTGTGGGTTTGCATAGGGAAAACACAATTAGTAATTAAGTATATGTTATCTAATTTTTTTTTAATCTTTAAATTCTTTATTTATTTATAATTTTCAAAAATAGAGTAATAAAAGGAAAGAAAAAAAAAGGGGGAATACAGAAAGGAAAAAGGGGAAAAGAAATGAGGGAGGGCATCACAGGCAGATTATATTAAAAAAAAAAAAGTACCTACAGTTTCATTTCTTAACAGAATCATAAAGTAGTCATAAATCCTAACTATGTTATGATTGACCTAGTTGAGTGGTGCAACAAAAGAAGGTTAGATAAAGTGGAATCTAAATGTTCCTTTGTGTAAATGGCAAAAAAAATAACTTACATATTGCTCATGCCTTTGATAAAATCTAACCAAGGTGACCATGTTTTCCAATATTTTGTACTATTGTTTTTTAAAAACAGGGTCAATTCTTCGAGATGTCTTATCTCTTCAACTTTAGATATCCATTCGAAGAAATTAGGTGGTTGTGAAGATTGTTGTTATCTAATTTGAAGAGTAAGAAGGACTAAATAGTAGTGTTTTCATAAAAACATGGTACCAACATTTTAGGTATTTAACCAATTATAACCCGATTTTTTTAGGAGCATTAAAAATGTATTTTGTTTATTATTATTAAAAATCTTGATGGTGCAGGTCTAACATATTTCTCTTACTAAGAAGTAATTTTATAATAATACCATAGTTGTACTATATTGTATTTTCTGAAGCTTGATGGCATTGTGGTATAGTAAACCTTTAACCAGCTTTTCCAAAGCAGATACTATATATTTCATTTCTAACAGTTTATTTTATATTTTTCTCTGTTATATTACCTCTATAAAAATGCCCATGCCCCTGTTGAACTCTTTATGTGCAATCTGCCTTCTAAATGCCACATTGCATTTGAGCAAGGTTTGTTCCTGCTGTCATATCAAAGACTATTAGACAATACATCAGTAAAAAATATAGGTAAGTCAGATTGAATGGGAAAGCTAAAAAGTACTCTTGTTTTAGTTTAGACAATTCCTTGCTGAATTCAATGAATTAAAGTATATTGGCAATTCAGTTAAAGGTCCACAGGACATGTAGCTATCAGGTTAGTAATTTGTTTGACAGACTTTCTATTTCTGACTGATGATTTATTTAGATGAACACAACTAAGGACATTGGTGATTTTTGAATTGATATGCTTACACACAAGTTAAAGATATCTGTATTCCTTTATAGGTTGCAACATGACAAGAGGGTACAGAAATAGTGATGAGTAAAATGCTTTGCCATGCCATGGATTTGCGGCTAAATTCTGCTTTTTTGCCATCTGTGAATTGTGATGCAAATCTGTATCACACCCAATTACAGTATATGTTGCTTAAAAAAAATAAAAACACCCATTGACCAATGCATTTTGCTTTAAAAAACCTAGAGAAATTGCCCATGGAAAAACACCTATTGACTTCAATGCATTTTCTGCTTAAAAACAGAGTGAAAAAATGCCAGTTACATGGACAAATTATATATACAACAAAAAAAGTCCAGACCAATTCAAGGTGAAGAAAATGAAATTGTACCAGAATTCATGCAAACATGCAATGTTTCGGAGCTCCCGCCCCTTTGTCAGGCATTAATTCTCACAGTGACATCACATCCTATTTAACATGTCCCATAACATAGACACACCTATTCCTTACCATGTACCAATAGTTTTTCATACATTAATATTAATATTAGTTCCATAGTTTCACTCCTATCGTATTACATCCTTACTATAAAGGTATCACATAATATTAGTCATTTAGTAAAATGTGTCTAATCCAATACATTAATCCAGTCTTAATCCAAAACCATTTAAATAAAAGCATAAAGATCATATTCTCTATTAAGTCCTTTCGGATGCATCGTTTGTAGAGTATGTATCCAAAATTTCTCCCTCTTTTGGAGCTGTAGGAGTCTATTGCCCCCCCCCCCAGAAATCTGAGGGATGCAGCAGTGTGTCTTGCCAATTTGAAATGAGCAGGGACTGGTAATTTAACCACTTCTTTTCTAATGGTAGATTTATGTTAACTTGTTCTATCTCGAATTGGTTATATTGTTTCTCCTATATAAGCTAGCCGCAGGGGCATTTGAGCATATACACCATGTAATCCGAATTGCACGTGTAGTGTGTAATTTTTCTGAATTAGATTTGAGTGTGTTACAGAAGGGCTTATTTTGCCGAGCACTAAGTTTGACACCTTTGCACTAGATATTGACTTACAGTGGTTTTTCAAGTTATTAAGACAAAGTACATTTTACGGGTAAAAGGGTTGAGGGGGAGATGCAGATTGTTTCCCTTACTATGAAACAATTTGGATTACGGAAAAAGAGCCAGTATTTACCTCCCACCTCCTCTCATCCCGTGGAGACTGTAATCAATTTTATTTCTAGGGACATTAATCATTGGATGCAGGATTCCCAAGGCCTGCGGGCTATGAGGTATACTAATAATATGATAAATGCGGAGCGCAAAGCTTCGGATACTTTGATGAAGGATAAAACTGCAGACAAAGGTGGGGCTTTGGTCATTATGGACAAAGGTTACTATACGAGAGAAATTCTGGGACAGTTGAGTGATGGACATACTTATGTACGCTTACAAAAAAACCCCACTAATGAAATTGCAAGTTTGATTCTTGATTTAGTAACACGATATCATAGGGAGGGGGTGATAAATAAGGATTATTTATTACAGCAGTTTCCATCTATACCTGTTTTCTATACCCTCCCTAAAGTACATAAAGATCTATAGTCCCCCCCAGGCCACCCCATAGTTGCAGGGGTTAATTCGATATTGGCCCCATTAGTCGTTTTACATCCCATTTTTTACGTTCTTTACAGAATGTGGATCTGGGGGAGGGGGAGATTATTTTGGCTGCCTTCAATGTGTGTAGTCTCTATACATCAATACCTCACCGGCGGTGTTAGAAGTTTCTGAATACAATGAGGTACAGAGAAGGTTTTTTTATGGAACTATTGGCATTGATATTACACAAAAATGACTTCCTGTTTCAGGACACCTTCTTTCTCCAATTACAGGGTACAGAAATGGGATCGAACGACGCCCCTACATACGCCAACTTGTTCATGACCCAGTTTGAGAATCACTATGTATATACACATGATTGTGTGTGTGTGTGTGTGTGTGTGTGTGTGTATATATACACATATACAAACATAAACTTGTTTATTATAGTAAATAATTATCTCATGATATTAAGTTAAGTTTGAGGTGGGATCTCTTGAAAACAAGAATGTATGCCTGTTTATTAAAAATGCTGAATCTTAAAATTTAATTGCATTAAAATGTGAAAGAACAATTCAAACGTCGAAAAAGCACCTTTCTCCATCACATTCATTGCCAATCTTTTAACTAGTCTTGACAACTTAAATTTAAAAATAGCTTGAATATGGTAAATCAGCTTCTATTGATTTCTACATGAATTTACCAGCTTTTAGATGCCACATTTTTGTAATGAACGTTCAAATTTTTTTTGCACAAAACGAGTTTTGCAAACTTGCATTTTCTTTTAATTGTTTTGTATTTAATTTTTATATTTTATTATTTATTATTTCATTTTTGTATAAAAACGATAACATAAACAAAATACTCAAAACCAAGTACATATCTCAGGTGTTCCAACAATGGACTCGCAAAGGCATTACATTGTATTTAAGTGCATTAACAGTGCAGTATTTCAGTAATATTGCAGTACTGTTATACATATAGTAATATGGTCACAGAAGTCATAACTTAGTCATTTATCATGGATACTCTGTAAGACTTAACATGTAATATGTCAAGGAGGAATTGTACTTTGTAGCCTAGAATTGCAAAAGATAAGTGAAGCAGGGAGATACAGTATGAAGACAAAAAAGAGTGATAACAACCGGTTAACACAAATACTGTAACTATGTGCCGTATTATCCCAAAAATAGTGGGATATGATTACATAAGCTCAATTAAATTATTCCTGTGGTAGTGGAAATATTACCTATGTGGTCCAAATTTTGAGGAAATGAGGGCCTCTTATTTATGCATTAATTTTAGTATTCAAAGTCCTTATTGCTATTTATCTTATGGTAGATTTCCTTCCACATTGTAAGGGCTGATGTTTTCCATTTAGATCCAATAGCTACTCTTATCACAGTCAGAATATAAAATTTCTGTTGTGACTTAGTGAGCCCTTTGATGAACTTGCCCAATAGAAATGTTTAACCTTTGGGAATATTTGTAAGATGCATTAGCCTTGCATTTCATCAGAGAGGTTTTGTATTTGGGTGCAGTGTCAGAATATGTGGAGTAAGTGACCTGGAGTTCCATTACACATTCAAAAGCATGGTGGCGTATTAGGAAACAGTTTATGAAGTCTCACCAGAACATTAATATTTTGTATATACTTTCCTTTTGTTTCACGCAGGTGACAATCTTATTCACATTAACCCACATTAAGTTCCAATCATGCCTAGTGATCTCTGTCCATATGGCCTTATTCCATTTCAGATTTATGAATGTTATATCCCTAAGAAGTGAAGAGGTCATCAATTAGACAGTAAATCTTCTCCCCTTTTGTGTGAGACCACTACATGCTAAATATTCAAATTGATGTGTTGGTGATTTTAAAAATATTTAATCAATGGTTCTAGGAAGTGCCTAATGTGAAAATACATATACCACCGGAGTTGAGACCCAAACGTTTTCTGGGCAAGTATAACAAGTGGTATCTGGAACTAAGATATTTTGATATAGTCAGTGCCGGCCCAAACCCTAGAAAACACAGCCAGCCACCATGCTCTACCCCATGCCTGTGCATGCCCCCAACTGAGACTGTGCATGCTTGCCCCAAACGCAGTGTGCGCACCCATGTGCAGAGCGCCGGAGGGGAGGGAGGCAGGAGAGAGCACCGGAGGGGAAGGGAGGAGAGAGCACCGGAGGGGGAGGAGAGAGCACCGGAGGGTTAGGGAGGGAGGCAGGGGAGAGCAGTGAACATGGACTAGGGGTAGGCAGAAGACTGGTACCTGTCCAGCGCCCCCTTTCGTTGGTCCCTAGGAAGGTGCCTCTTCTGCTTACTCCTTTTTGTAGGATTGTTTCATAATGGGAGGGAGTTCTAGTGTAATGATAGGGTAGATTATAAAGGGCAGTGTAGAAGTTGTGAAACTGCTTAGCAATCAGGCAGGACTATAAACCAGTTTACCCGAGTTATTCCTAATCGATTTAATTATTGAGTGACTTTTTTGTTCTTTCAATTTGCAGGCTAGCATTGAGTGTTGTCCTTTTTGTAGGCATTTTGTTTAGCCCAAATTATTAGTTTCTTTTTCCTGGTGGTTTTAAGTTATTTCATAAGGGCTATGCTTTTATTAAGTAAGGTCTCCCAGCTTTTCTGATTATACTGTAATTCTAGTTGCTTCAGTTCTTCTTTTTGCACAGGCTATAGCAATAAGTGAGCCCCTAATTGTAGCCTTATGGGCTTCCCACAAAGTGGGTAGAAAAGAGACTGTGCCTACAGTTCGGTGAAAGAATTCTTTTAAAGTTTTTTCAATAGATTTATAAGATTCTTTATTATGGGATAAAGTCTCATTCAAGCAACAATGAGTGGTTATCTTGGGGCATTCTATTAGATTAATTGAAAGTTGGATGGGTGCATGATCAGACCACATAATATTAGCTGTATAGGGGACACTGATGGTCAGTGTACCATATGTCATACAAAGCAGCGTGGTTTATTAGGACAGACCTGAAGACATGTACCTTCCAATATAATATAATGGCCTTTCAGGTCACTAAACATTGTACTAACTTGTAAGGGGCAGTCCTTATGTATAAGGATAGCTACTCCTGCCTTCTTTGTATTGGATGAAGCAAAATATCCTACTGGATAATATTTAGAATACATCCGACATGAGGTCAGTTTAAAAAAATGAGTTTCTTGCAGCAACACAGCATCTGCCTTTAAGTTTCTCGGTTCTTTAATAGCTAGATATTGCTTTGTTATTGAATTAAGTCCTTTAAAGATATAATGTTCACCATATTTAGGTTAGTAGATTAACAAGCATAGGCATGTGCGTGCTTTAAGAACCTTTCCAAAATACATTTTGTACATGAACATTTTGTCCATATGATTTAGAAAGCAAGCAATATAGTTACAGATAAAACAAGCAACAATAATGACATCCCATTGTAGAGGACTAAAACAGAAAAGTTAACTGTGTAACATTAAATCAAGCTGTGCAAAATGTCAGTTGAAGAAATGATAAGTTCAACACCTTAGTTGCTAAATTCAATATGAGACATCCCAGCTCATGGGGGGGAGGAGGTATGTTTTGCCACAGAGAGCGAGCAAGCAGTGTTGGATAGAAATAAAAATAAATATCAGGGAAGTGAGATTTTGCCCGTGGGACCCTTTTTCAAGGTCCTCGCACATATTTTTAAGATGGAAAATGGCTTCCCTGAGAGAGACATTGTGTTCCTTTAAACTGGTTTGCCTTTGTGTTAAATTATCAGCAGTATATTCAAGCTTGTCAGTGCAGTCTTCAAGCTTTTGTATATCCCAATGTATTTCTTTAATAGCTATGGCTACTGCTTCTGAGACTGCTTTAGTGAGCATGTCAGGCCTTCTTTTAGCTGTGATAGTTGGTGTGCTAGTGTTTGCACAGTTACCAGAGAGCTATCTGTAAGTTCAGCATCGGTTTGTGATGCGAAATGCTGACCTGTATCCTGTGAGATCCTAATTGTTTGAGTAGAGTGGAGAGTTGAGTTATCGCCTCCATCTTGGAAGCTAGCAGGTCTCTCCCCAGGTGTCTTCTGCAAGGAAGGTGACAGCAGTACTCGCTGTTCCTTGGTCCTTCATTTACTCATTTGTTGTTTGTGGGCACCCACTGCTATTGTATTCCTACAAGGCAGTAAGTAGAAAACGATATAGGCTGATTTTAGGAGTAGTGATGGGCGAATTTGGGGCGTTTCGCTTCAACGAAAAATTCACAAATTTCCCGCAAAATGGCGAAAAATTCGCTAAACAGCGCCGGCATCTCGTTTTTGAAGCTGGTGTCAGTTTTTTGGGAAATTCGCACCTGGCGAATAAATTTGCCCATCACTATTTAGGAGGAATTCTCTGCCTGTCTCACAGTAGCTCTCACAGTATGCATGCTCACTCGACCACAGCTTGCCATTCCCCCTCTTTTAATTTTTAAGTAAATTGCAAACACCTGCAATAAAAGACAAATACATTCAACCAGTTTGACGTCTCTATGCACTTCACTGGATGTGAAGAAAATCAAGAGAATTGTCTGATAAACTATGGCATAAAAGCATATACAAACTTGAATTATCAAGTTATCCTGAAGTTTAAGTGATTTGGCACTGTAGTCAGTTACACTCTTTGTGGACATAAGGTAAATGTATAACAGATTGCACAGGATTGTTTTGAATTGTGGTAAATAGACTGCCAGAAAAATTTAAGCTAAACTTCAGACACATGAGGGCCTACATATTATGCTGTGTAAAACATTGGAGAAAATCATCACTTGTGATGTTGCCCATAGCCAGGGCTGCCATTAGAAATCAAGGGGCCCCATACAACATTTTTTGGGGCCTAATGGGCCCCGCCCACACTCATGCCCAAGCCCCACCCCATATCCCGTCCATTCCACATCACAGTTAATAGACCACACAAACATCAGCGCTAAAAAAGTAACCCCCTCCACACACAAGTTATAAAAAGCTATTGATGGCCCCCTTATAAGTTAAAAAAAAATTGGGGGCCCCAAAAAAATAAAAATGGTGCCAGGGCCCCCCTTACAAGTTACAAAAAAATTGGGGCCCCAAAAATGTTTTTTTTTTAAAAAAAAACATTGGTGGCAGGGTCCTATAGAATATTAAAATAATACATTGGTGGCCAGGGGATTAAAAATAAAAATACAAATTGGTCGCTTCAGGACTTCAACTTCGCCTCCTTTCGTGACTTCGGGTCTTTTCGCCGCTTCGGGACTTCGGCTGTTTTCGTGACTTCGGGTCTTTTTCGCCGATTCGGCTGTTCGACTTTTTGGCACTTCCGCATTCTGCAACCTGTGAAATGGCCGCACGGCTCGGGCGCTCGTAAGTCGGGCCCAGCTATTTCAAAAATGCAGCACTACCGGGCTCCCCTTCAGGCCCGGGCCCAGGACACTTGTCCCCCCTGTCCCCCCCTGATGGCGGCCCTGCCCATAGCAACCAATGAATAATTAGATTTCAACAGTCACTTACGTTAGAAAACAAAAGCAAAGATCTAAGTGGTTGCTATGGGAAACATCAAAATTTCTAATATTTTACACAGCATGATAAATAGACCCCCGTGTTATAATAGTTTCAACTTGAACAATTCATAGATAACTTGATGAAAGAGGCTCTATGGTAGTAGACCCAGGAAGATCGAGCTGCTAATTGAAGTTGTTCAGAAACTGCTGTATTGAGCATGCATGGGTTTTTATTATTTTTTTCAAAAGGATGTGCTATTAAATATCAAGTCTTGGGTGTGACTTATTCTGCCAGTCACTTTCAATCAAACATGATATGTAACTGTATTATTGTAATAAACTATTCTGCAATTTTAGAGGAGTCCTGGTTTTGTCACCTTTTTCCCCAACTCATTTTGCAGTAGATCAATTTAGAATAATTTGTGAGTTATTTGAAAAATGTACAGTGCCTTGGCTGTAATAAGTTAGCAGTACCAACCTCTTGAACTGATTTGAAACATGGAATTTGGAGCAGCTCAAGTGAGAACTGCCTGCAGAAGTGGAGAATTCAGAAATGTCGTAATGACTTTTAGCTAGTCCCTTATCTATACAAAAGCAGAAAATTAGGAAGGTGAACTAAAGGGGTTTTTTAAAAAAAATGTATTATATTTATTACATTTTAGCTGTCAATGAAAAGGTAAACATGGATCCATTTAGACTGATGATATAAACCCAAAATAATCTGAAGAAGAGGATAAAAAAAGTGGTGAAACAAAAAGGAAACTAAAGTAAGAAAATAGTAATTAGTAATGAGCAAAATGTTTTGCCAGGTGGCAAAACCCATGCATTTGCTTGACATCTATGAACAAAAACAATATGTGAATATATGGAGTAAAGACACTGCAGCCAAAGAATAAATGAATATATACACATGCATACACAGATGCTATTATTTCGCTTGTCCCAGTCCCCAGTCTAAACAGTGACCATTGTTGGTTATGCAGTTAACTGATCATGATAGTGTATGATTGAAATTTTCATGCTGTTCCTTGTGTTTTTTAATAAAAGTCTTGAGACACTAATGGCAGTAAGAAGCAGCACAGTGTGCAAATATACTGTAAGAACATTTCTTCCCACAATATAAAATACGGTCCCCTCAGGTATTGCAGGTACATGCATTTTATATTCAAGATTACCTTACCTCAACAGGTCAGGGAATAGTGGGACACTTCTTATGTGGAAATGTATTATATACAATATAATAGAGCTGAAGCCCAAGGTGTCCATTTAACAGTATAGAAAACTTGGCAATCCTCTGCTTTAATCTGATTGTGGGTCAGGACCACCCACATAACCAGTTTGCGCTCCTTTTTACAAAGAAACACACAAAAACTAAAATGTGTGTGCATCCTGAAAATGTGTATGCATAATACCACTATAAATGACCTCTACAAATATATTGTACTGTTTCAATTAAATATAGTAATATAAAAAAACCTAATTTAAGCCAAGAAAACCTATTCTGTGGTATAATAAGCAAAACACAATTGCACATTGATTAAATCCTGAAAAGAAAACAGGACACATGAAATTGGGTAAGTGCATTCTAATCAAGTTGAGATACCTATAAATAAGACTCAAATGATTTTCCTTTGAAGTAGTTCTGCTGCAGCATGTATTACTATTCTGCTCTATGTATTTAGTCTAATTGGATTAAACAAAGGATAGAAAGTCATTCCAATAATTAAAACAAGGTGCACAGCTAATGGTTATTCAAAGATTTCTCTTCCATTGCAAAACTCTCACAATATAGTTAGGTAATCTTAATGAATCAAAGCTTGGAATTGAAATTAGTAGTGTTATTATTACTTTAAAAGGAAGATCACCAATACTGCAGGAGTTTTGTGATAGCCAGAGCACAGGGACATTAAGTTGATAAACCCACCATTAGCCTAGCGCTTTATCTGCAGGGCTCCACAGGAACTATTACAGCTTGGGACAGAATCCAGTTTACATTATGTACGGAAGGCCTGAAATAGGATAACTTACTGTATATATGGGCTGGCAAAATGAACAATTTGCTGCTCATGCAGAAGGGCAATACTCACCTTTTTCAGCAGGATTCAGCCAAATCTTTTGAGCTTGGACGAACTAAATTGAAATCCAACAAAATGAGAAAATTGAGCTGTACACTACTCAGCAACTTTTGCTGGTATGGCAGCAATTTCCACTTAATGCAAGGGTTCCGATTTGGTTTTGGATTCTCATCCAGTGAAAAGGATTCGAGATTTGGTTGAATCCTGAAACAAAGGATTAGATACATCCCTAATGTGCATTATACTGTATGTTCAGCAGTGGTAAATGGGTCTCAATGAAAGTATCACTATTAATATATTTATCTGAATATCACTGAACGGTAATAAGTTGTAACACTTTTTTAGTGGCATGTCTGATTACATATGGCTCTTTGTATCTATTTATGGATATTAGTTTCTACTTTAAACTTATTCTCATGTCAAGATGTCAATTATGAATGTATTTTTTCCTGCTCATTTTTCTGTAGGATTAGATCTGCAATTATGATGTTAGACACTGTGGGGCAGATTTATCAAGGGTCGAATTTCCAAGTACAAAAAACTTCAAAGTTTTTTCAACAAATTTGGCAATCCTGCAGTCAAATAAAATGATCGAATGATTCAAACGATTTTAGCGATTGAACGAAGGATTTTTATTAGATGTGTAAAGACTTAGTAAAATGTTGTAGAAGGTCCCCATAGGCTAACATATAACACTTCGGCAGGTTTAATTTGGCGACGTATTGGAGTCGGTTTTTTTAAAGAGACAGTACTTCGATTATCGAATGGTCTAATATTCAAACATTTTTACTTCAAGTCGAACGAAAGTCGTAGTATCCTATTCGATGGTCAAAGTATCCAAAAAATTACTTTGAATTTTAAAATTTTTTACCTCGAAAATTCCCTCGAATTCACTTCAACCCTTGATAAATCTGCCCCTGTGTGTTAATTATATCCTGATACTAATCATTCTATTTCTTGGTTAAAATCCTTTTAGGTACTATATACCATCATCTATATACTACGTTGCCTCGGTTATAAGTAGATGTGAAATCCCGGCATTTCCATGCCTTTGACAAAGCCCAATAGTAGTGGGAGAAAGGCGCATTTTTAATTTTAGTTTGGCAGTTAAGTTATTTTAAGCTAAAAACCTTGCACGTTTTTCACGTTTTCTATAATTATACTTAATTACATTTACCTACTCTGAAACTACATTCTGTAATTTTTTATTTTAAAGCTAAATTGTGATGTGTTCAATGTTTAGAAAAAAAAGAGCCAATGTAATAGTGTGGCTTAAAGGAATTGTTCAGTGTAAAAATAAAAACTGGGTAAATAAATAGGCTGTGCAAAATAAAAACATGTTTCTAATATAGTTAGTTAGCCAAAAATGAAATGTATAAAGACTTGAGTGACTGGATGTGTAACTGGATAGCCAGAACACTACTTCTTGCTTTTCAGCTCTCTTGGTTCACACTGACTGATTACCAGGCAGTAACCAATCAGAGACTTAAGGGGGGCCACATGGGTCATCTGTTGCTTTTGAATCTGAGCTGCATGCTGAGGATCAATTGTAAACTCACTGAACAGAAATGTACCATATGCACCTGAGACAGAATTACAGAATTATTATACATGGCATTATGTGCAATTATATACTAGCAAGTTACAGAAAGTGTGATGCTAGGGACAAATGACTATTGGAAGAAATAAATTCATAAAAAAAAAATCACCTGTTCACAAGAATGTCATGTGATACTAGAAAACTTTAATGTAAGTGATTCATATAGAACATTACTTGAGCATATTGACTGAGAATGAGACATGCAGGGTTAGACTGGGCTGGTGGGACACCAGGGAAAAACCCGGTGGGCCCCACTGGCCCAGATCCGCAGCCTGGTTTTCTTCCTCGCGGCAAAAATAAGCATTATGCGTGCTGACGTGCATGCGCAAGTGCACACTGACGCTCGCTGGAATGCATGTGCCGACAAGCGCTGACATGCATGCCCGAGTGTGCGCTTGTGTACACACGCGTCAGGTGGGTTGCCGGACGGGAGCCACTGAGGTAGCATCCCCCAGGGTCCGGAGGGGGGCCCTGAGGCAGAAGCCCTGGTGGGCCCTGGGCCCCCCAGTCCGACCCTGGAGACATGCAATGCAACACAGCAAGATAATAAATTCTGTTTTTTTGCACATTAAAAAGGTTAAAGGAATTGTTAAGTGTAAAAATAAAAACTGGGTAAATAGATAGGATGTGCAATATAAAAAATGTTTCTAATATAGTTAGCCAAAAATGTAATGTATAAAGGCTGGAGTGATTTGATGTATAACATGTCAGTCAGAACACTACTTCCTGCTTTTCAGCTCTCTTGGTTTACACTGACTGGTTACCCTGGCTACCAGGCAGTAACCAATCAGAGACTTGAGGGGGGGCCACACGGGTCATATCTGTTGCTTTTGAATCTGAGCTGAATGCTGAGGATCAATTACAAACTCACTGAACAGAAATGTACCATGTGGAGCCCCTTCAAGTCACTGACTAACTCAGAGTTATGGAGCTAAAAAGCAGGAAGTTGGATGCTGGCTGTTTTATTAGACATCTGTTCACTCCAGCCATTATACATTACATTTTTGGATAACTAACTATATTAGAAACATTTTTTATTTTGCACAGCCTATCTATTTACACAGTTTTTATTTTCACACTGAACTGTTCCTTTAACGATTGCACACATGGTTAAGGGATTAAAGAAGTATAACTTGTCAAAAAGAAACAGTGATTTGTTTCAATATACAGCATGATAATTAATGATAAATGATGTGTAGCATATTTAAAGTTAGCACATATGTAAGCACACAGTTAAAGAGATTATCTATGCCTATTTTGTTTAACTATGGTATGGTATAAATGCCTTTTTTCCATAAGTAAAGAAAACTATAATCTCGTATTATTATTGCAATTGTAGTTGCAGGAAATGTATATTTTATACCCTAAATTTCTTTTCAGTATCAGTTCATCTGAAGAGTGTGCCTCATTATGTTTTCCCTATGGTAGAAACCTGTAATGAATCATTCTCATTATTTAAGCCTCAATTCGTTAAAATAGATGCCATCATAATTATTTCATGTCATAGCAATTTGGCATTAGCTTTAACTCCACGTCATCCAAACCTTTCACCAGGAATGGAAAATATAATTATCCATTATTAAAACATTGGATGGCTTTTGAAATATAAGCATTCGATTTATATATTATTGATACATATTTTACCAAGAAGGACTGGATGATTCATTGGAGTTTATTTTAATAGTATGGCAAAGTTTTCCCAGGCTAGGCAGAACTGTTTTCTCTTTACCTAAAGTCAAACATTTACATTTATTATATTATTTAGAAAACAAACCAACAAACAAAAAACCCATAAGGCTGTGTATAAATATCACAGACTAACAGCAGAACATTAAAGGGGAATTGTCACTTTGAGAAAGAAAATTCAGAAGTCGATTTTTAATCAATATAATAGTTTATGGTAGTTTTTGCAGAATTTATATTTTTAGTTAAGCTTGTTGTTGTTTTCTTGCAGCAAAAAACACCAATGCTGCGCAAGTCATCAAACATCACTGAATTGTTTTAAGCAGTAGGAACATGTTAGGATGAGGATTAACGTTTTAACTATTTTGTTTTTGATTCAAAACAATTACCCAACTCTTCTGGATAAAAGTTGGATAACTGGATTATTAGGTGGATTTTAGAGCTGTAATCTGTCCCCTAAACATATTTATAAACTATATATTTGATTCAATTAGATCATTAGCTCTCACTAGTTAATATACTTGCACTACTTAAAATACTTTAAAGGGATTCTGTTACGATTTTTATGGTGTCGTTTTTATTACTAAATTACACAGTTTACACTACATATAATTCACTCTTCCATATAAAATTTAATTCCCGAACCAACAAGTGTTTTTAGTGCTAATATTGGTGTGTAGGCAGCAATCGCAGGTAATTTTGCCTGGTCATGTGCTTTCAGAAAGAGCCAGCACTTTAGAATAGAACTGCTTTCTGGCAGGCTGTTGTTTCTCCTAATCAATGTAACTGAATGTGTCTCAGTGGGACCTAGATTTTTACTATTGAGTGCTGATCTTAGATCTACCATGGAGCTGTTATCTTGTGTTAGGGAGCTGCTATCTGGTTACCTTCCCATTGTTCTGTTTTTAGGCTGCTGGGGGGGAAGGGAGGGGGATGATATCACTCCAATTTGCAGGAAAGAGTGCCTGAGCACAAGTCGCATGACTGGGGGCAGCTGGGAACCTGACAATATGTCTAACCCCATATCAGATTTCAAAATTAAACATAAAAAGTTTTAAGGAAATTGATTTCAGTGCAGAATTCTGCTAGCTGGACCATCACTATCAACTGATGCATTTTGAAAGAAAAACATGTTTTCCCATGACAGTATCCCTTTAAGATCCTTCATTACATACCAGTAATCACGGTTATTTTGTATTCTTAAACAAAAGAAACCATAAAAAAAGAAAAAAACCTTTATTATGCAATGACCAGTCAGTTAAACTACAGCTGCAATTAAAAAGTTTTCATTAAACTTCTCAATATCCTGTTCTTTTAATTTACATTAATTGTATCCTTAAATTATATACCACTCCGGACATATGACTTTGCAAGCTGTTATTCAAGATTACAGTGCGTAGTTTTCAATAAGGAAATGGTTGGCAATTTCTATCATAAAAAAAAATTGAAGTATCATATTTCTTCTTAATGTATTTCATGTGTCAAGAGGGTTGAGGAAGTGGAATTTGATGCATCTACCACTCTCAATATAACAACAACTAAAACATCTTGAAGATTGGCTTCACATACTAATACAGAATATTATTTTGATGTATCATAATGAATGAAATATAATTGACAGCGTTCGATTCATGCATTATATTTTTTGCCACAGATATACATTGCAATTGATAATGCTAATGAATTATGCATTGCAACATAGATTGCACTTAAAAAAACTAATCATTGTTATGAGCACATATAGAGCATCATTGCCTGTCTACTTAGTAGAAATGGGTCTAGGAAAAGGATTGCTGGGCAACACACTGCTATACTATAGTTTTTGTCAGTTACCTACTTTCCCTCGCCTGGGAAATTAGTCCCATTAGTCCTAGTTTCCCCAGAAAAGGCCCCATTTTTGAACCTTGGTTTGGAAAATGTCCCTCCCATTAATTCTGTTGTAAATAAAGTAGGGGAGATGTACAGTACCTAAAATCGATTTTTCAATTTTTTTCCCATTTCAAATGTGAGAATGATATGTTCCATATGAGTACCAGAAAAGAAAGCAATTTTTTTAGGTAAAAAAATATTTGGCTTTGGTGCATGTGGTTTAAATAGGAAGTGGAGGAAAAGTAGGAGTGGCCTATAAACAACTTCTTCCACAGCTACATGACCACTTCTCCCTTTGCATCCCTGGTATTCAATTTGAAATTTGTCAAACCTTACTTTAATTTTATGTCCACACGAACTTAAGAAATACATTTTTTCATCATCTAGAACAATTATGGCTAAACTTGATGAATGTCAAGCACCATGTTTGCACTGTAATAGAAGTGCAACATCCTCTTTGAAAAGTATTAAGGCACTTCGAACTACTGTATGTGTCTCAACTGCTTTATTATCAATTGATATACCTGTATATAAACGCTGGTAAATGCCCCTGCCTTCTCTTGTACTGACACCTGATGAAGGTGTTTCTCATGGCAGCATCACCACCACTATCTCAGTGGGAGAGGGAATCAGCACCGGTGCAATAACAACCCCCCTGCCTTCCCTATTTTTATGCAACTGCCTAAACCACATTGAAGGATAAATGCAGTGACAATTCCAGATCACATGTCCTGAACAATTGATTTTAAATCAGTACAGAAAAAAAGAATACTTTATTATTTTATTTTTTTTTTAAATATTAGCAGATTAACTACCTCTAGTACAGCCCCTTTTGAAAACCAACTGCCAAATACTTATATGGAAATGTGTGGTTTCAATTATACTTTCTTCTACGTCCCTCCATGTCAGTACACATGGGGCATTGCCCCTCCCAGACCTGGAGGTAGGACCTATAACATAGCCAATCAAAATGAATCATGACCTATAAGACCACATGACTTCCTCCTCACCACAGTTATACTTTTGTAGGCTATAAGCTTCTGGCATGCCTGATTTTGGATTGTGATCCCAGCTGTTGGCTGGTTCAGTAGCTTCTATGTATGGTCACAGGTTTGGTTCAGTTTTTGCATAAACTGTAGCATTGTGCAGCTTGAGCTGTAGTGGCCTCGGCCTTTGTGGGTGTTTTCTAGAACTGTAATTGGCTTGGGTCCCATTGCTTGCTTGTGTAGCAGTTGGCTGGGGCAACAGCATAGCTTACTGGTAGATGGCTTAAGTCACATTGGTTGGTTCAGCAGCTTATCCTTGTGCTGTTGTATACTCAGTTTAGATTTGGTGGTTGGTGGAGCTACTGGGCTGTACCAGCATGGCTCTACAATGGTTACAATGATATGCTGATTTATGATAACCCAGAGTTGGTGTTCATTTAGTTAAGTCTTCATTACGTATTATTAGCATGGAGTTAGTGGATCTTGGACTGATCTCTGGTGTAGAGGTGCTCCGGTCAGCACTGGTTTGAGCTGCTTCCATTAAGATGCAGGACCAGGCTAATGTGGGCCAAGTCTTTTTAGGGCCACTTGCTATTGCTGAGGATCGTGTATTTCTCCAGCACTGGCGATGGATGCATTCAAGTTGTGTTTAGTTTCTGATCTGATTGATTTCCTGGTGGTTTCTAGGGTGTTTTAGTTCTGAGATGGCTATTTCCATCATTCTGGTTTTGTCCTAAGGCACCTTTTTTTGTTTTAACAGTTGCAGGATTTTTGTTCTTCCCCAGGTGGGGTTTTGTCAGATAACCATATTGCAGGTATCCATCTAGTCACTGAGGGAACCTTTTTAAACAGATTATGTTTATTCTTAATCTGCAATGCTTGATCCTCAAGTACCGGTCTCTGTAATTTTGTGGTTGATTTGGTAGTTCTTGTTAATCGTTTACCATGTCCTAGGACATGATGTTCTTGTGCCTTTTATCTACCCTTTTCAGGAGATATACATTTTATCAGCTCCCCTGTTGGATGGATGTGATGCTGGCCTTTTCTCAGGGCCTCCTTAGCATCAGTTTGGTTTTTGCATTATGTTGGTTATTCCCACCCCTTGTTTTCGGTGCATGGCTTGGTAGATCCCATGTGTACTGACATGGAGGGACGTAGAAGAAATAGAGAATTTTACTTACCTACTTGACGTAAATTCCTTTTCTTCTAGTCCCGACATGTCAGTACAGGGTTTCCCATCCCAATTATTTATCTTGGTTACTGTACTGCTATGGCAAAAGTATAACTGTGGTGAGGAGGAAGTCATGTGGTCTTATAGGTCATGATTCCTTTTGATTGGCTATGTTATAGGTCCTACCTCCAGGTCTGGGAGGGGCAATGCCCCATGTGTACTGACATGTCGGGACTAGAAGAAAAGGAATTTACGTCAAGTAGGTAAGTAAAATTCTCTATTTCTGTGAAATCAGTGGCGTTACTATAGAGTAAGCAAATCCCACTGTCACGGGGGGCCCAGGGAACAGGCCGGACAGCATGGTCTACTTCCTTTAAAGTTATATGGAAATCTCCCACCCCAGCCACTATCCTAATTGAGAGCTAGAGGGGAGCAAAGAAAGCTAGCGGGCAGGTGGGTGGTAAGCAGGGGTGCCTGTGTGTGCTGGACCCCAATTCAGATTTTTGTGGGGACGGCGGTATGTTATTACGTCACTTTGTGAGATTCAATAAAACACAATTTTATATTTTTCAGGGTACCAAATAAATATTGGGTAAAGTGTGATTTTAAATCAGGGAAATGTGTTAAAGCAACTTGTTCTTCACATGCTCAAAGGATATATGCACATCAGATTTATTTTGAAATACAATACAGGCATGGGATCTGTTATCCCGAAAGATCCAAGTGACAGGAAAGCCATCTCCCATAGACTCAATTTTAACCAAATAATTAATATTTTTAAAAAATGATTTCACTTTTTACTGTAATAATAAAACAGTACCTTGTACTTGCTTCTAAGATATAATTAATCCTTATTTAAGGAAAAAAATCCTATTGGCTTTAATTAGTATGTGAGTGCTTTTTTAGTAGACTTAATGTATGGTGATCCAAATTACAGAATTTGGATCACCAAATTACCCGAGCATTCAAGAAAACAGGTCCCATCCCTGCAATCCTTGCAGCATTAATATTACACAATGAAATGCTTATATAGTGAATGGGTTGGTGTAACAGGTATAACATAGAATTCAGCAGAAAATAAATCTGGCATAAATCACTATGTGCAGGTGTGCATTGTGTTGTGCATCATACAGGATTATAGTGGGGCATTTTAATAGAGGGATTAGATACCATTTAACAATTTTTGGTCTGCGCTAGTGATGGGCGAATTTGGGGTGTTTTGCTTCGCCAAAAAATTAGCGAAATGGTGCCGGCATCTCGATCTTGATCCTGGCGAACGTTTTTGGGACGCCGGCATCTGTTTTTTGGCTGCTGGCACTCATTCGCCAGCATCCAAAAAAACGGACGCCGTGAATTTGCCGCAAATTCGTGCCTGCCGACTAAATTCGCCCATCACTCCATTCGCCCATCGCACCATCAGACTCTGCGCCAATAAACAGTTAATACTTAATTGAATTTTATTCTGTAACATTTTATGGAAAAAGCTGGAAAGAACATTGTAAACCCTTATTTTTAATTATTTTAATCAATCTCTCCAAAATATGTAGCTTTACTCTGTTTATTTTGAAAATGAGAGCTGGGAAATACCCTACTATAGCAAAGTGAACTGTCCTTGACTATAGCACAGCAAGGACAGTTAATTTGCCATGACTAATTGAAAAACATAAAGTACATTAATATGATGTATTAGAGCACAACCTTTAGTCTAACAAGCAAACAAATCCATAAAATGACAGATTATTATAAGGACTAATATATTCTACTCAAAAAATATTTAACATTTACACAGCAAACAAGAGGTCCACTGAGGATGTGTAACATAAGATGAAAATTGAAACTGTGACATGTTGTAGGGGGGTAACTTTTAAAGGTCGAGTTTGTGAGTTTTTTTTTCCAACTCAAATAAATTCACAATGTAAACAAACTCAAATGTTTGTTTTTTTATGAAACATTCCAAATGTAAAAACTTGACTGAACGCATTTGGGAAAAAACTCAAATACCTTAAATTTATCGAGTTTTTTGTTGAAAACCAGCTTAAAACACCTGATAAATCAAAAAAAATCTTCAAATGGTTAAACTGACCTCTGCCATTGACTTTTACATGAATTTGACAGGCTTTAGCTGGAGTATTTTCTGACTTTTTGCAACTTTGGGGCATAATAAATCTTCAAACATTTTGAGTGAAAACCCCCAAATTTTTCAAGAAAACACAACATGAGCTTTAATAAATAACGCCCATAGCGACATACAGTAAGTGACATACAGTTAGTGACAAGAGATGGTTAAAGGGATACTGTCATGGGAAAAAAAAAATTTCTAAATGAATCGGTTAATAGTGCTGCTCCAGCAGAATTCTGCACTGAAACCCATTTCTCAAAAGAGCAAACAGATTTTTTTATATTCAATTTTGAAATCTGACATGGGGCTAGACATATTGTCAATTTCCCAGCTGCCCCAAGTCATGTGGCTTGTGCTCTGAAACTTCAATCAATCTTTACTGCTGTACTGCAAGCTGGAGTGATATCAACCCCCTCCCTTTCCCCCCCAGCAGCCGAACAAAAGAACAATCGGAAGGTAACCAGATAACAGCTCCCTAACACAAGATAACAGCTGCCTGATAGATCTAAGAACAACACTCAATAGTAAAAACCCATGTCTCACTGAATCACATTCAGTTACATTGAGAAGGAAAAACAGCAGCCTGCCAGAAAGCATTTCTCTCCTAAAGTGCAGGCACAAGTCACATGACCAAGGGGCAGCTGGGAAATTGACAAAATGTCTAGCCCCATGTCAGATTTCAAAATTGAATATAAAAAAATCTGTTTGCTCTTTTGAGAAATGGATTTCAGTGCAGAAGTCTGCTGGAGTAGCACTTTTAACTGGTGTGTTTTTAAAAATACATGTTTTCTGATGACAGGATCCCTTTAAGAACAAAGCATAAGTACAAAGTTAAAACTATTTGGTCAGAATTCTTTTAAAAACTGGAAACAGTATACCAACAAATAATTACAAATCAGCATTGTTACTTCCTTTTTAATCTGTGCATCACAGCTGTATAGGCTAAGGATTTAAATATGGATATTTGCATTAAACAGATATTTGCATTTATCTTAGTCATGGCTCAGATTTGTTGTGCAGTCGAAGCATAGATTGTGATTTACAAACAAAGCAGGGGAGTTTTAGCGAGGGCTATACAGCATATTCATTGCTTAACTCAGGGGCTGCACTAGAAGCTATAGGGAATCATGTCAGGATTAGGATCTCAGTTGATGGCAAATAGAGAACAATAATATACTATTTTTATTCAGAGCAACATCTGAGACTGTTTTTTAATCATTTTTTTAGGATACATTATCTTATTCAATTTGTTAGGGAGAGTGAAAAATAATGCAGACACTTCTGAAATCATGCAGCACTTAGGCTTCTCTTGTGGCTTGTGGCAGCCTGATGTAATAATAAGACACCTCAGAGGTAATTTATTAAAGGGACACATGACTGCATGGCCTTTTCCCTCTATCTGGTAAGCCACCAACCATGCCCACATATCGGCACCTGCTTTGTTTAGTTTGCTATTTACTTAAAATTCAAATTTGCAGTAAAATGTATCAAAACATTAAGGGAGTTATTTACTAAAACTCAAGTTTATTAAATTTTTTTATTAAAACAAAGTTGTCCTGACTCACATCCATGAATCAAATTCATTTATCAATAATTCTTCTCAAAAAATTCAGAGCAAAAAAACATTGCGACAAAATCAAGAGTCAATTGATGTTCCAAAAACATGGCTCTATCGAATTGTCGCTGCGACAACTTGAACATATCATCAGAGGCAGATTAATGCCTAGGCTAACCTAGGCAATAGCCTAGGGGCCAATGAGGAGGCCCATGAAGAGGCACAAACGTGCTCCGCTTCATGAGTCTCTGTCATGTTCTCAGCCACGCCATCTGCAAATGCACTTTTGCATGGACATTGCACGCATGGAAAATTGCCTAAAGTTTCTTACTGGGCGCGTGCAGTCCTCAGTGACGTTAGGTTTAAGGGAAGTGTGCCACTGTTTGCGAGTGTGCGAATGCGTGCTTGCGCATGGGGAGCGGAGCAGAAAAACTAGTTGGCCTAGGGGCACCGGAAATACAAATCCGGGCCTACAGGAGGCGCAGTTTGGAACGCTCAGGAGTGACCGAAAGGCAAACAGAAGTAGTGAGAAGGAGGCAAGCTACTTCCCAACCTGGGAGGATCACTTTCTCTCGCTCACTTAAAAATCATGTTGTATGGGTTGAAGGCAGCGGCAGCGCTTGGTGTCTGAGCTGATGATGAAAGTTGATGAGTAAGGCTTGCTCCTTGTCTGCACCAGCAGCACCCTTAAATGTGTGAGGATGGCACTGGTAACCACCCCCCTTGTATATCTCGCCTCACAGGATGAACTCCATTGTACACACAGCTTAGAGTTGCCCATTTCCACTCAAATCGCTCTCATTCAGCCCTTCTGGGAGCAAGTGTCTGCAACAAGGTTGAAGCACAGCTCGTTCTCTTAATGTTTCTCTTATACAGGGACTAGTATATCCACATCTACAGTATCTGTCTATGTAATCATCTATATACCCAAATATCTTAAGCCATGATCATGCACTCTGTCTGTGCTCTGCACGGAGGCAGGACAGGGGCGTGGTGGTGGGTGGGCCCAGAGGGGCGGGAAGAAAGGGGTAGCCTAGGGGCCTAACATACTGTTAATCCGCCACTACATATCATATTATTGAACAAAAAAACAGAGAGGATCACAATATTAAGAATTATCTTCAGGGACATCTGCCATTGACTTCTACATGACCTCAACAGGTTCGAGATTAAATATTTGGAAGGGTTTTTTTACAGTGAGAGCTGTGAAGATGTGGAATTCTCTCCCTGAATCAGGCTGATACATTAGATAGCTTTAAGAAGGGGTTGGATGGCTTTTTAGAAAGTGAGGGAATACAGGGTTATGGGAGATAGTTCATAGTACAAGTTGATCCATGGACTAGTCCCATTGTCATTTTGGAGTCAGGAAGGAATTTTTTCCCCCTCTGAGGCAAATTGGAGAGGCTTCAGATGGGGTTGTTTGCCTTCCTCTGGATCAACTGGCAGATAGGTAGGTTAAAAAAAGTTAAAAGGTTGAACTTGATGGACGTTTGTCTTTTTTTTTAACCTAACTTGCTATGTTACTATGAGATGAAGTATTTTTGGATCCAGATTTTTAGCAGCTGTGGAGTATAATAAATCTCTAAAAATTCAAGCTTTTTTTGCCCTTTAAATATTCGAGTTTTCCCCTTTAAAAACTCGACCAGAACAATTTCAGCTTTAATAAATGGATCCCTAAGAAAAATAATGGAAAAGAGTCGTTTAATTTTTTAAAAGTGCTGCATCTATTAATGGAGAAATTAATTACAAAAGATGTGCAATAACACTGGGGTCCGTTTACTAAAGTGCAGTTAAAATATGCGCACAAAATATAGACAAATCTGTTTTCGGTGGTTTACTAACCGGCGGTAAATATAAATTTGCAAATTTTCTTGTGCAAGTATATGTTTATGCCAGTGATAGCATTTGCTAAAAATAAGTATGCTACATACAAATACACATTCATGCCTGGTTTACTAAACAGCAAAATGTACGAAAGACAAAATTAATACCAGAATATTCATAAAATTTTACCGCCATCTATATAGTGGTGGTAGTTTATTTTTTCATCAGAAAATTCTCAAGGGGACAGGAAATATCCCATAACACCTTGTTTTACCCATCATTCTGTTCCTGTTGCCATTCCAGACAGTAAAAGAGAGAAGTGACAGGATAATCAAAGATGTTTTGGATTATTCTTTTGTCTGCTGCTACAGCAGCTTTTTCAGATGAAAGATGATTTATTATGGCTAGGAGGGATCAAAGGCTTCGTCAGCCTAGATTAAACTACATTTGTATGATGCACAAAGATTTATTGGTAAAACCTGTTTATGAATTTTATTTATATGATTCTATTGGCAGGGGGTAAGTCTTGTGACTGGATGTATTGAAATGTGGATTTTTATGATGCATACATGTTTGATTGGGTGAAATCTGTTTACTGTGTTGTTGATAATATCTATAAAGTTTAGCAGTTTTGAAGATACATATCTGGCCATGAATCATGCCATAATACAGTAAATGCCATAAAACAAGACTATTTTATAGCATAAATATTCGCAAACTTAATTTGTCGGCAGAAAATTCGCAAATCGCTAAAATTACCGCTAACATAAGCTGGTTCGTCAACGTAGTTACCGCAAGTGATCGCAATGACTTCTGAGAGCATCCCTGTTTAGTAAACTTAGTTGCTGCGAATATTCTGGTGGTAATATATTTGCAGTGATAACATGCGGAAACATATCGTCAAATTTACCGTGCATTGCAGCTAGTGATGGGCGAATCGGTGCCATTTTGCTTAGTTGAAAAACTTATCGGAAAATTCATGAAACGGCAAATAAATTGCGAAACGCTTTGAAGTCAACTGGCATCAAAATAATTTTGACTGGCATCAATTTTTGACTTAAGCGTCAATTTTTATACACGCGACTATTTGGTCCAAGGGCATTAAAGTCAATGGGTGGATTTTTCACCGGCGAATTGTCGCCACAATTTTGCGAATTAATTCACTGCAAATCTGTGTCTGCCACATTTATTCGCCCATCACTAATTGCAACCAATCATACGTTTGCTTCTAAACAAAAGACCAGTACATTTTACCTGCTCATTGGTTACTACTTGTTATTAGAACTCACATATCTCACATATCTATTTATCATGGGAAACCTCTGTTGTAGTCTACAGGAGAAAACTGGAACTCAATTAGGAGAAATGTTTTTTCTCCTCAAATAGATTTGATAAAATGTGAATTTCCTCACTGAATTGAATCTGGCCCAATGTTGGTAGTTTTACAAATCATATACATTAGTATAAATAGCCAGTAGACCATGATGGTGCGCTTAGACACCATTTTTGTTATGAGGCTCGGTTCCCAAATTTAAAAGCTAAATTTCTGCTTTTTAAATATTAATTTATTTTAGTTTAGAAAGCCCAATTATACTCTCTATATTACCAATCATGTCCCCTTGCTGTGGTCTAAATATGCAATTGAGGGGCAGCATTGGGCCTGCTACCTCTGACAGCAGTAACCCAGAAATGCGACTGTTTTTATTTATGAACAAAAGTGAGCAAAAAAAGCTGCTGACAAAGGTATTGAAACACACACACCTCTATACTTGCAGTTTCTGCCAAAACACTAGTCACTTTCACTTTTCTAAATAAAGCACAAGGTGAAAAGTACAGGGAATTTGGATGCAAGTAAGCACTTTAATTACCACCAGCCTTGTGGACATGCTACTTCCTGGAGTCCAAATTATCAAACTGTTTCCAAAACTGGGTTTTAATATTTGGCGCAAATTTTTTTCACATAAATTCCGGTGTAAAAATTCCAGTGACCACTTGAAATTGGTGTGCAAAAAACACTGATCATCCATTGCTGTTTTTTTTTTTACATCACAATGTTCTCTATTAACTCTAATTAAAGTGTTATCATCCAGAAATCAGTTGTATTATGTTTAATTTTTTATGTATAGGTAACAAAGGATGCATTACAGATTAATCTGCTCACCCAGGAAAAGACTTGACACTTGAGCCAATTTTAAACAATAAATGCCATTTTCAAAGATGAGACATTACCTGAAATATTAATCGGCTGCCCTTGTAGTTAGCTTCCTGAGAAAAAGACTGTGGCATGGCAGATTTAAAGTCCTGTTCTACTTTGGGTCTCTTATTGAGATGTGAGCTGCTTCATCCTAATCAGTTACATTCACATCATGCAGCTTTTATCAACAGGCAGTCACTGGAGTCAGAGTTTAAATCCCCAACTTGACTGTTCATTATTCCTCACTGACAGCAGACAGTAAAAAAATGCTGGAGGAAATTAACAGGCAAAGCACTGGAGAAAAATCACAAATCAGAAAAATATAACTTATGTTATGTACCTGACCCCTATATCTTTTGGAGCCAGTTCTGTGTGCTTTAATTTAAATTCATATTCATAGGATCTGGAAAAGAAAGACTGGGAATCAGCATTTTATCCGCATTTTATCAATCAAATACATTTGGTATCGTAAAAATGTCTCAGAAAGTGAACTTGTATGCAGTTCCATTGATCTAGCTGAGAGGGGATGAAGATCTATATAATTTAATCAATCAAGTCGCGCTACTTCCCAATGTATTCATCAAACCAAAATGTTGAAATAATTAAATATATTTTGTGCAGCCTTCTGCATTGTTCATGGCAACACACAAATGGATCTCGTGTTGCCTTGAGTTCAAGGAACCAGGTTGATATAATTTATTCAAGGCTGAACCCTTTTTCCAGGAGAATATTTCACCAAGTTGAGTTGGGTGCTTGCTGGATTAAATCCCTCGGCACCATTCACAAAAATGAAATCATAGCTTTATTTAAATGTACAGGAACTAGCAATGAAAGGTACTTCAAAGTACCAATTTTCGTAGAATTCAGGCTCAGCTATTAAAAGTACCTGCACATTTTACAGATGAAAATCTATACTTCTTTTAATGACCACATATTTAATTAATGAAATACCTGTAATTAAATGGCACAGCTTGCATATACCTTTGGGACACATTTTATAATTGTGGGCATATATTCATTGAACCTATTTCTGGTACAAGAAGGTTGTAAGTTGCATTTTCTGTTCCAGCTGTTTACACTGCAAAAAAAAAAAAACCCCACGAGACAGAAAAAAATTCTATCCAATTTCTAGTGATTGTTAAATGCAATTAGTGTTTACCAGATTAACAGTTGTATGAATTATGAATCCATAGTCCCAAGCCATTTCCACAAACTATAAAAGCACACACAATCTTATAGACATTGATAGACACTACAGGGGAAATGATTTAAAATTTAAATAGAGAACCATATATAACAATTGTTTAAAATAAATCAAAATTTGAGTGTCTTCCCTTGTTTATTGCTTTATTATTTAACTTGGGTAGGTCCTTGAGAAATTCTGGAAGTCTGGAAGCCTGAATGATTGCATTTTCCATTTCTGTGCTGTAGGAGGATTAGTATGATATTAAACATACAAAATGCATTTATTATTTGCTTTGCACAACAGAAACAGAAAACAACTTCTAAATGTGTGCATAGCATGACATGCTTAATATGTGCAGCCTTTCAATTTGGTAGCAATAAAGGACCATAGCGATATCCCTATCTGCAATCTAAATAAACATGATTGTATTATAGAATTTGGATTCTCTAGTTCAAGCTTATTGGCCAAAATATATTGAAGGCCACTGCTACTGCAGTGCAAGACCTGCTTCTATAGAAAGTAATACAGGGACTGGACCTGGAAAAGGATAAGGGGCCCTTCCATAATTTGGACCACTATACCCCATGTCTGCTAAAAATAATTTAACTATTAAATAAACCCAATAGGATTCTCCTCCAATAAGGATTCATTATAGAATCTATTTCAAGCTACTGTTTAATTTTTACAGAGCATAAGTAAATGAGTATGAAAAATGTGAATTGTTTGATTAAAAGTAAGTCTATAATTAAGCCTTCCCATAATTCAGAGCTTCCTGGATAATGGATCTCGTACTTTTTGATAATGGTAAGATATCCCTAATTCACAATACAGCAGCAGAGTCACAGCGTGGTCTAGCCTTTTTAAGACTACATAAAACATCCTTAAATTATATTTGATCCTCCGCCTATCCAAAATAGGTATTTTTACCACAAATACTTTAGTTAGACTGCAGCTAATTAAAGGAGAACTAAAGCTTAACCAAATAAGTAGGTATAAATGTTTTACATTATGTTTTGGGCTTCTTTACCAGCCCAAGGGAACCACATCCCTTTAGCAGTAAAGATCTGTGTCTCCAAAAATGCCCCAGTAGCTCCCCATCTTCTTTTCTGCTGATCACCGCACATGCTCTGTGCTCCTGTCACTTACTGAGCTTAGGGCATCTGTAGTCAAGTTGTTTGTTTTGTGCTTACAGTTCTAACCTCCTTTTTATTTATGCTAACAAAACAGCAGTTCCCATAATGTGGAGGTACCGCAAGGTTAAATAATTTGTCCAATTTTATCTTTGTACACTGTATTTGGGAGATCTTATCCATATATTTGAATTTAAATATCATCTAAGTGCTCGTGATATCTAAATACATGTATCCACACTTATAACCTTTAGAACTACAGATCTCTTACTGCCTGTTAGCAATCTTCTTCTAGATGAACCAACACCATCAGAATCTGAAATTAATTTTTAGTATTGCTACTGATAACATGCTCATGAAACCTTTTGACCCAGTATTTTTTGATTCTTCCATCTTCCATTTCATCACATTAATGCTGTAATCAAACCCCAGATCAATGTTTTTTTACAGCAACAGCTAAAACACGTACCTATATCCCCAGTCTGAATGACTCCTCCTTCAGTCTTTATTAAACAGTTATTAGAATATTTCTCCTCTCACTTCAGAAGAAACAGGTTTCTCCTTGGCTGAACTCTTTAACATGACCACCCATTACAAATGTACAACACCCTTCCTATGATTTTCAAAGCCCTTCATTCCTCTGTACTTCACTACATCTTTTTTGTCTCCAAACAATCCCAATCAAATATTTAATTTCATTTAGAGTCACTGCTTGTTCAAACTATCCAATTCACTGAAGTATCCTGGCTGAAACCTTCCTTTCTGTCTGCCCTCTTCCTATGGAATTTTGTCCCAAATTTACGCTGTTGTCACGAATCTGCACCCAGAATCTAGAACCAATGCTAAGCTCCCTGGTCTCAGCTCTTGCTTCCACCTTTCACCTCAGGAGGAGCCCTCAGCTAATTGGATGCCGCTAGATCTTATTAAGAGAGGAGCCAAATGAAGGTTCTAGATGATCAGAGGGGCACGATCATTAAGCAAAATCTTTGGGCAGAAGGTCACAGTACAAGGATTTAGACGAAAATGTAGTCAGGCATGCTGGGTCAGTTCAGGCAGAATTCAAGTGGAGTCAGACAGGCAAAGGTCAAAACCAGAATATCAATCAGAAGAGTCAAACAGACATGGGTCGGATTACAAAAGTCAGAATAGTCAGTTACCAGGCAGGAGGGTCAGGATCACAGAAGTCAGAATAGTCAATCAGGCAGGGCTCAAACAGGAATCAGGTAAATCTTATATACAGAAATAGCACCCAGGAACTCACTAGGATGAACCAATAATGGGCAATGAATTCAGTGCCGAAGTCCCTTTAAATAGTGTTTAAATTTCACGCCATTGCGCACTGACGTCATCACGACAGCATCAATGTGCCTATAAGAAAAGAAGATGCACGCCCCCTAAGAAACCAGCACTGACAAAGAAGAGGGGCAGCGTGGCGGGTGTCCCCTCCCAGGGCGCAGTGGGCGTCCCTGCCGACCCGCTTGACCACCATCCAGATTCAGGCAATGACAGAGCATTAAAAACCACTGGATGATGATTAGTGATGGCCTCCTCTGCCACCAGTATAAACATCCAATTCATAAGTAACAACACACATTTTTGGAGTTCAAAGCTGGAGTGTTACCAATTTTATTGCAGTGCTCGAGACACACAGGATATGGGCTATCCAATTAAAATGTTCAATTAAAATTCACAATGTAATAACGGTCTAATGAAAAATATTTTATTGTGAAATGCAGTGAAAATACAGTAGAAGGGTTTGGTTTCAATTCCAAATTCCAAACAATCAACCATATAAAGTGCCACCTACACTTCACAGGACTTTTGCTTTAAGTGACTTTATATTTGTAGCCAACATTAAGGGGGTTATTTACTAACACTAACATTTATCTCATCTTTTTATCAAACCAAGCTTGACCAAGTTCTCATCAACGATTTTATTTTATTTATCAATAAAATAACTTGAATCTTATGAATTTTTGGTATTTGACTGCTCAATTTTTTTAGCAAAACCCAAAAACCAAAACCCCCAAATTTTTTGGATTATTGGACAAAACCCAGCTCAGATTACGATTTCTTCAAATTATAAAAGGGACATCTGACATTGACTTATACATGACCTCGACAGGTTTGAAGTGGCAGATTTTCTGGGTTTTTTTTGCCCAAAAAATATTTACCAGAAACAATTGAGGTTTAGTAAATAACCCCCCTAAAAAAGTACAAACAGAACACCAGAATTCCATTAGTCTTTGCAGGAATCACAAGACAACTAATACAAACTTTGGTGAATAATGTTCTAAATCGATGCAGAAAACAAATTATTGTATATGGGAAAGTTGCTGTTGATTGTATATTTATGTGTATTTATGTACTGTATAATCTGGTTTCTCAATCTTTATTCTATTTATTGTAAACCTTATTACGTATTGAAAAGTGTTAGACAACCTACATTTCAACCTTCCTCAGTTTTTCTGTGTTGCTCAATTCTCAATTATATTCACATTGATTATGGTCAGGAATTTATTTGTAAGCCAGTTGTTGACTTCAGAAGATATACAGGACAATTACTTATTGCATCTTTCTGCTTTGGTTGCATTGGACTATGGCTTATGGCTTATAAATAGGACAAGTTTTGAGATTTCATAAAACAGCCATATTCATGCAAAAAATATAAAAGCTGATTAAAAGCTTTTGGAATTTATAATGAATATGTCTTTACAACACAAGAGGGTACTGTAAGGGTACCTGTTGATCCAGTGGGGCAGCGGGGACACCCACCACTTCTCTTGCATGGACTACCCCAGCCCTCTTCTTAGGCTCGCTTGTCTGCCCAGAACTCTCTCCTTGGTCCTCTCACTATAAGACCTGGTGGCATCCTAATAGCGGAGGGCTCCTCTTGAAGCAAAAGGTGGCTGTTATAGGTGGAAGCATGAGTCGAAGCCGGGACCTTGGGGTTTGTTCTGGGTTTGGGATTTATGTTTAAGGTACATGTACACAGTAACGTAAAAATGTGCTGTGGGGCCCGGATGCAGGCAGAGCAGATGGGCCCTCACCCCCCCCGAGGAGATTTTTGCAGAGGTTTCTGGTGGAGTTGCATCCCCCCGCACCCCCAGTAGTTCCATCACTGCATGTACATCTACAAGTGCAGTTGTGGTCCCCACAATTTCCCCACAGTTAGTTGCATATAAAACTACTTTCATTATAGTATTTAAAGCAAAATGCACTTTTTGCACTTCCGTATAGTTGCACTCTGAACCACTGTCCTTACTGCTTTATATTCAGAATCAAGCACTGCTTCATCTATTGACACAGGGGAACCCAGGAGCTACCGATAACTCCTGACCAGACAGAAAATCAAGGGTTCCCTCCACACCCAGCACCAAGTGTGGCAAATAGCAATTGCACTTGAAATTGCACTTTGCTCACTGCACCTTTTTTTGAGATTTTGGAATATACATGTATCCAGTTGCTTAAAGGGATACTGTCATGGGAAAACATGTTTTTTTTCAAAATGCACCAGTTGACAGTGCAGACTTCTGCACTGAAATCCATTCTTTTAAAGAGCAAACATTTTCTATATTTAATTTTGAAATCTGACATGGGGCCAGACAAATTGTCAGTTTCCCAGGGCCCCCCAGTCATGTGACATGTCACTCTTTAATGCTGCACTGCAAGTTGGGGTGATATCACCCCCGCCCCCCCATGCCCATCTGTAGAACAATGGGAAGGTAACCAGATAACAGCTCCCTGGTAGATAAAAGAACAGCACTCAATAGTAAAAAGCAATGTCCCACTCCGACTCTTTCAGTTATATTGGGTAGGAGTAAGACTAGCCTATCAGAAAGCAGTTCCATAGTACAGTACATGAAGAGGCAAAATGACCTGAGATGGCTGCCTAAACACCAATGTTACAACTAACAAAAATACACTTGTTGGGTTAGGAATCAAGTTTTACTTGGTAGAGTGAAATATTTGTAGTGTTCGTGTAATTTAAAAATAAAAACTACATGATAAAAATCATGACAGAATCCCTTTAAATAAATAAATCCATTGACAGGTCAGAAATATGGACATTACGGTTTGGCCAAATTTCACAGATTTCATTACTAAGAATCTGTCCCAAATTATTAGCTGGCAAGGGGAGCACCCTACAGTGTGGTTAACCAATGACTGCACCACCCAAATAAAGACTAGCAATCAGATTCAATTCAAGTTGGTCCATTCACCATGCCTAAAGAAATAAGACTCCCATTTATTCAGCAAAATTGTATTTCTTTTAGAAGAATGCTTGCATGTTCACAGTTGTTTCAGATGACAGAACTAAGAACTTTGATATCTATTTCCTCTGCCTGCAGCTCTGTGGCCCATGTGCATTTGATAACAAATATATGGAGATGTATTTAACAGGCCATAAAATTCATTTGCCTCTTATGTCAGGGATTTTAAATATTTATCAAAATAAATATGAAGATATTACTGCTCATTTACTTACCACAATGCAAACGCAGGTCCATTTCCTCACTTGCATGAGCACTTTTGTATAATTGCACTGCCTTCTTCCTTCCAAACCAAGTGCTGCTGCACCTATTGACACAGGGGAACCACAACGGCCTGCTTCAATTATCATAGCACAGATGTGCCAAAAGAAAAGTGTTCACATGCCACACTCAGGAAATAACAACAACCAGCGTAGTTATCTCAGCACAACTGCATCCAACTCACATGGATGGAGCATTCCATTCTTTTAGATATTAAAGGGATACTGTCATGGGGATTTTTTTTTTTCAAAATGAATCAGTTAATAGTGCTGCTCCAGCAGAATTCTGCACTGCAATCCATTTCTCAAAAGAGCAAACAGATTTCTTTATATTCAATTTTGAAATCTGACATGGGGCTAGACATATTGTCAATTTCCCAGCTGCCCCAAGTCATGTAACTTGTGCTCTGATAAACTTCAATCACTCTTTACTGCTGTACTGCAAGTTGGAGTGATATCACCCCCTCCCTCCCCCCCCCCCAGCAGCCAAACAAAAGAACAATGGGAAGGTAACCAGATAACAGCTCCCTAACACAAGATAACAGCTGACTGGTAGATCTAAGAACAACAGTCAATAGTAAAAACCCATGTCCCACTGAGACACATTCAGTTACATTGAGAAGAAAAAAACAGCAGCCTGCCAGAAAGCATTTCTCTCACATGACCAGGGGCAGCGGGGAAATTGACAAAATGTCTAGCCCCCGTGTCAGATTTCAAAATTAAATATAACAAAATCTGTTTGCTCTTTTGAGAAATGGATTTCATTGCAAAATTCTGCTGGAGTAGCACTATTAACTGATGCGTTTTGAAAAAAACATGTTTTCCGATGACAGGATCCCTTTAAAAAGAATGTGTGTTTTGGTAAATTGCTTAATTTTAATCTGCTTAATGTGTAGATTAAAACTGTATGCAATATACAAACTCTGTACAAGAAAATTCACATCGTATCAGTATGGCTTTTAGGCTGTGAATGTTACATACATTTTATTGATATAGTTGCAGAATTAATTTGGTTTAAAAAAAAAAAGACAAAGGTCAATCAAGTTCAACCATTCCAAATGATACAAGGTGTAAAAAATAAAAACATATCCACTTATTATGCTTGTTCAAAAAGTCAAATGCATTAATAGAATCTGTCATCACAACATCACCCGGCAGAGCATTCCACAATATCATTGTCCTCTCTGTGAAGAACCACCTACACTACTTCATATGAATAATTAAGTCTAAAGTGGTGGCCTCTGGTTCTTTGATCTTTTCTATTGTAAAAGAACCCTGAGTGTCTGTCTATAATATCTTATAATGTACTTGTAAAGAGAAATCATGTCCCTTTGCAAAGGGTTTTTCTCCATAGAAAACAACCCGAAAATATTGCCAGATGTCCCCTTATAGTTTAATTCTTACATTCCTTACACTCTGCACTTTCCCCAGCTCATCAATATTCTTGGAACTTTGGCCCAAAATTGCACTGTATAATCAAGGTAAGGCCATCTCCACAAATATATCCAAATCCTTCCCAAAATGTATATAACTAGTATTTATGTTGCATTTATCAACTCTCAACCTTGTTTGCCAATTTGCTGCTTCGTTTCTAATCTAGTTAAAGCTCTCTCTGCAAAGTGGCAATACCCTGCGTGGAACTTACACACAATCACAATTTCTATTATCAACAAAAATAGAAATCATAACCTTTGAGGTCATGAAAAGACCAAGGACAGACCCTCTGTGTTACCCCAGTAACCACATTGGTACGATTAGAAAACGTTCTATTTGTCACCATTCTTTGTAATCTATCCTTCAGGAAATTCTCTATCCAAGTACAAATATGTTCTAGGCCAGTTTTCCTTAATTGAATCAGTTAGTTTCTGTGTGGTACTGTATCAAATGCTTTAGCAAAGTCTTAGTATATCACATCCACAATTTAATAACTATGTATGTATACCTCATACAGACCCCTTCTTTTCATAGCTCTGTTTCAGCTAAATTTGCTACTGTATTGATTAAATAAATCAATAAGAAGGAAAATTAGTTTTAGTACGAGTAAGTAAAAACTATTTCTAAAACAAGGGTTTAAATATCGACCAGAATAACGTAAATGCCTAGAAACTTAAAAATAAAAATTACATATTGTACCTTTGTTTTTATTGTTGTCTAAGCAAAGTTTTTAAAGTGATACTGACACTAAACATTTTCTTTTCAAAATATTAATCTACATTTAAAGTTACCTACAGGTCATGTTTTTCACCGATAGTAATTGTCACTTGAAGTTCCTAAACCTGACTGTTTTGCCAACATGTCTCTTCTTAACTTGTCAAAGTTTCTAATGCTAACAGATTTTTCGCAACCATTTTTGCTGCTGGTGTCCGTTTTTTGGCTGGCAAAATTTTGCAGCAAATTTATTCACCAGTGGCGAATCGCAGGAATTTGCAGCAAACTTCGCACCTGCCGAAAAAATTCGCCCATCAATAATGGTCAGTATAACTTACTACCAAACCAGAATTTCTAAGCATTCCTTAGTAGTAATGTATTCAGTTAATACAGGGCAGCAAAGCCATACATTTCATATGCATGCCTCTAATGAGCATTGTAAAATCAGAGGGGATAATGTTTATCATAGTCAATTACCTGCATTAACTCTTATCACCAATTATGCACTTGCATTAATGAAGCTAAAAAGATAATGCTGTTGACAAACTGCACAGTGATTGAATAAAATGAAGATAAAAAGACTTACGGGGGAATGTAATAAAAATCGCTAACGGAAAAACTATTCGCAATGCGAAAAGTTATGCCTTTGGGCGAACAAATTTTGCTTTGTGCAAATTTAATATAGCTTTTGCGAGCCCTGAAACTGTTTAGTGACCACTTCCGACAGTGAAAGACCGTTTGCGAATTTTATAGTTTGCGCCAATGCGCAGTCAGTGTAATAAAACTTCTTACTGAAAAAGTCGTTATGTTTGCTCCAAAAGATTACGACACCTTCAAGCACTTCTTATGAGTGCGCAATTAAAATTTGCAATGCAATAACAGTTTAACGAACAATATTACATTGCAAGATGTGGATTTTTAGTCTTATTGGTGCGAATTGTTTTGCTCTTTGCAACTTTTATTACATTCCCCTGATAGTCTGTAATATTATGTCTAATGTTATTAGTAAGAGGAGGAGGATTAAAGTTGTTGAAACAGATGTGAGGTGAGCTAGTATGGGGTGTTGTGTATAGTTTTGTAGTAATTTTGTGCAATATTGTAGGGCAACAAAGCAGCAATGTGATGGCAGATTTGAACCCTTGGCCTAGATGTTTCTTCCACTCACACCTGTGCAGTATCTGAAGCATTTCGGAAATATGTAGATTCAAGCCTTGAGTATATAATGAATTAAATTATAGAGATTATTAAATAAAAGTCAATTTGCCCTTTTTTGTTTGATTTGATTTGAATAGCTATATGGTTAAAATATATTATCTGTGACAAATTAAATGACTTCAAAATATAATATATCCAGAATTAAATATGTCTATTTTTGTCTGCGTATTACAGCTCGGTAGTGTGAAATCATTCAGAGTTAGCTGCAATACTTTATTAATGACCTCAATTGATTTGAACTGAGGAATATTACAAAAGAAATACTGGTAGAGAGCATGGGAATAGAAGAAGCATGGTGAATATAAATAAAGACTTAAGTCCTTGTTATTAGCTTCCTAATCCACCAAAGAAAAAATGTATTAGGAGAGAAAAACTGACTGCCAGGGAATCTTTTAACATGAACATCTATGATTTAGGAGAAATGTGTTAGGGATGTGCAGATATTATGTAGGCAATGCCAGCCTTTTTCAAAGACATTTTCATTTAACTAAAGGACCTTTTTTTTAACACCACATTACATAACATTTTGGTTCTTTTTTTATTAAATACAAAAAAAAGATAAAATAGCCTGTACTGGTTCTTTAATAGAAGGCAAATTATAAAATACAGTTAAGTTGACTGTTTAGGGGCATAAAATACAAATACAAGACTTTCATTCATACTTCTGCAGTGTTAAGGTATAGACTAGTGATGGGCAAATTTGTCCCGTTTCGGTGAAATAAAATTGTGAATTTACAGAGAAATAAGAAATTCATTGAAGTCATTGGGCAGCAAAATTATTTTGATGTGCAGAAATTTTGATGCCTATATTCGTGCCTATTTTGTCCAAATGCATTAATGTCGATCGGCGGCATCCGAATAATTATGACGCACAACAATTTTTATGCACACAACTATTCTGATGCACGCACAAATTTACGCCACAGAATTTATTCGCACATCACTAGTACATACATGTTTACATGCCAGATTCAAATCAGTATGAGATGCATCACATCTCACAACATTTTACAAGAGTGATACAATCTAACTATTTTGTAATTTTCATCCTTTTCATTTTGGCCAGTCAGGTTAAAGTCAGTTGTTAACATAGCACTGAAACTGTAATTCATAATTCCTTAATGAATTTGTTAAATGACTTCTTGGTACTGCAATGCTGGTTGGAGAGATGCCATCTTGTTTTAGTCATTCTGTAAAAATAGACTAATTATAAAAGCCAGAATAAACATATACAGATGCCAAACACAATTTTTTTAATGCATGGAAATTATACCAGAAAGAACACACTTTGAACTATTTTAAGCTATTAAGGCATACAAATATTAAAACAATTCAAAATAGGACACATTATAAATTCTCCACAGTAACAGGTAAATGGCATAAAGTACAAAATGCAACTTTTCCCAGCAGCATAACACTCTGTGGTTCACTGAAGAATGCAGTAAGGCCACATACTACCTAAATCAATGGTAATGAATACAAATTATCTGGCTCATTCTCAGCTCACACAGTTGCACTATGCCTTATATATTTGCAGGCAACAATGCAGATGCTGCATCAATTACAGGCAGGGTGATACCTTCAAGAAGTTTGTACATCCTTCCTATGCTTAAGTGGATTTCTTCCCACACTCCAAAACAGGAAGGATAATGGTGTCCTGATCTCAGCATATATGATAGGGAGGATGGATTGTAAGCTGTATTGAGGCAGGGTGCTGATCAAACTTGATAAAGCACAGATGAATATTCTAGGGCTGTATAAAGAAAGGCCCATTGTGATAATAAACAGCTCCTGGCTAGGTCATATATTCAAAATTATAGTTACATTATGTGACATATAATGTATATAATGTGCACAGAGGGTTGCTCTTTCCATAACCACCAAAAATTACAAAACAAAGGAAAAGGTTGTATATCAAGAGTATGCATATGGTTCACCCAACTACAGGTGGTCAGACTTAGAAACATCCTTTGTGCAGCACTCTGGGCATGACTGAAACAGGTTCTCTTGTTGTCACTCATATAAAATGGCATAACACTGGCAAACTATTAAAATATTAGTAGCGGTAATCTAACCCCTTTTAAAAATACTCAAAGGCATGTATGAACATAGAGAACCTCCTAGCAAGTATAACATAAAATATCATGAAATTGATTTATCCTAGTGGTAATCAAAACCCTTTTAAAAATACTCAAAGGCATGTATGAACATAGTGAACTTCCCAGTGATTACAACATATGTTCTCATGAAATGGATTTATCCTTTTAAATGTTTAAAACACCCATTTATTGGAGCTAGCTTCATACCTTTATTTTATTTTTAGTTGAGCAGGCATTCAAAAGACTCTGTGATGACGTTTTGGTGAACATGAAACGCATAAGGCTGTCTTGATTAAAGTTTAATAAATATCAACTTACTTTTACATGCCTTCTGAGAAGTTTGGTCTTATGGGTGCTGGCTCAACTACAATATGGTTGGATCTCCTCCCCTAGCTGAAGGCTCAAGTCAGTGCAACTAGGCCTCTTCTCACCTGCATTGAGTTACTTTAATTTGGACCCTTTTCCTTGTATAATTCTCTAAAATGTATCCTTTTGTTGTGTAGGTAAGCAAGTATAAGATGCAAATGCATTAAGCCATGTATATAATTTACATATATTTTTACTCTAACACTCTACTCAGTATATACAGTCTTGGTTGTTTCAGTATAGATGCTTGGACATTTCTCAAAAACACAAAACATTGTAAACTTTGTTGGCACTAAAGATGAGCAGTTGCTGTGTGGTCTTGTTCATTTGTTTCAGGTGTCAAGCATTTGATGTTTCTTTTTATTGTCCATGTATACATCTATTTGACTCTGAAGAAGGGTTGCCACCTTTTTCTTCAGCACCATCACGACAGGCGGTGGGCCAATGTTGTAGTGGGCAGGTCTATGACATCATGGGGCAGGACAATAGCATCACGAGGTGGGTTGATGATGACGTGAGGACTGGTTGATGACATGATGATTGTTGAACTGGGACTGATTGATGACGTGATCATGGTCTGTGTGCTGCCTCAGAGATCACATGACCAGAAATACCACAACTCTAACTGTAACAGGAAGAAGTATTGAAACAAAAGACAGAACTCTGTCTTTTAATTGGCTCATGTGACCTAAAAAGTATGGTTTGTTGGTTTGTTTGTGTGCACAGTGAATTGTACGATCCCAGGGGGCGGCCCTTATTTTTTAAAATGGCAATTTTCTATTTATGATTACCCAATGGCACATACTACTAGAAAAGTATATTATTACAAAAATGGTTTATTTATATGAAGCAGGGTTTTACCTATGAGCTGTTTTATGCAATATCTTTTTATAAGGACCTGCATTGTTTGGGTTGTATAGTTTTCCTTTAAAGAGCCACAGCGCCATACAATGCATAAAAGTGCAATATAAATAAAAGTACAATATATTAAAGTTCACACAAGTCAGTCAATAAATACAATAAATAAACACAGTACACAAAGCTCATATAAGGACACAGATCTTAAAGGGATACTGTCATGGGAAAACATGTTTTTCAAAACACATCAGTTAATAGTGCTGCTCCAACAGAATTCTGCACTGAAATTTGTTTCTTAAAAGAGCAAACTAATTTTCTTTATATTTCATTTTGAAATCTGACATTGGGCTAGACATATTATCAGTTTCTCAGCTGCCCCCAGTAATGTGATTTGTGCGTTGATAAACTTCAGTCACTCTTTAATGCTGCACTGCAAGTTGGAGAGATATCAACCCCTCCCCTCCCCCCAGGTAACCAGATAACAGCTCCCTGGAAGATCTAAGAACATAACTCAAAAGTAAAAATCCAAGTCCCACTGAGACACATTCAGTTACATTAAGTTGGAGAAACAGCCTGTCAGAAAGTAATTCCATCCTAAAGTGCTGGCTCTTTCTGAAATCTCATGACCAGGCAAAATGACCTGTGATGGCTGCCTACACACCAATATTATGGTAGAATGAATTATTTGCAATGTAAGCCGTGTAATTTAGAAATAAAAACTACACCATAAAAATCATGACAGAATCCCTTTAAGTGTTATGTAGTAAGAGCCACAGTAGGAAGGAGGTCCCTGCCCCATAAAGCTTACAGTCTTAGTGACTTTGAGAGAGATGTCTCTGGATTCCTTTTGAGGTCTATGGGGTTGTTTGGGCTCTGGTATCTCTCTGGATAGCTAGATATTTTATTTAAACCTACATTTTCCAGTTTCAGCCTATTAACTTCATTAAGTTCTACTAACAATTTTGCGAATTCGCCCATCACTATTGTTCATGAACAAGTACAGTTTCCTAGCAGATACAGTAGTTTAGCCTTTTCGCGGTTTTCGTGCCTTTGTACAAACCTTTTGATTGATCCCAAAACCAAATATATTTCATCACTGAATAAATTTATTTCGATACCGTATATACCCGAGTATAAGCCGAGTTTTTCAGCATCCAAAATGTGCTGAAAAAGTCAACCTCGGCTCGGGTCAGCGGTACCCGACCGGAGTAGCTGAGATTGCAGTCACTTTTAATCATTCCTATACCAACAGTACACTTGGAGAGAGACTGCAATATCCCACAATGCCCTCTGTTGGTTATATGAAAGAATAACAGGGCGCCCTCTGTTGGTTATATGAAAGAATAACAGTGACTGCAATATCACACAGCGCCATCTGTTGGTTATATGAAAGAATAACAGTGCGCCCTCTGTTGGTTATATGAAAGAATAACAGTGACTGCAATATCACACAGCGCCATCTGTTGGTTATATGAAAGAATAACAGTGCGCCCTCTGTTGGTTATATGAAAGAATAACAGTGACTGCAATATCACACAGCACCATCTATTGGTTGTATGAAAGAATAACAGTGCACCCTCTGTTGGTTATATGAAAGAATAACAGTGACTGCAATATCACACAGCACCATCTGTTGGTTATATGAAAGAATAACAGTGACTGCAATATCACACAGCGCCATCTGTTGGTTGTATGAAAGAATAACAGTGACTGCAATATCACACAGCACCATCTGTTGGTTATATGAAAGAATAACAGTGACTGCAATATCACACAGCGCCATCTGTTGGTTGTATGAAAGAATAACAGTGCGCCCTCTGTTGGTTATATGAAAGAATAACAGTGACTGCAATATCACACAGCACCCTCTGTTGGTTATATGAAAGAATAACAGTGCGCCCTCTGTTGGTTATATGAAAGATTAACAGTGACTGCAAAATCACACAGCGCCATCTGTTGGTTGTATGAAAGAATAACAGTGCACCCTCTGTTGGTTATATTAAAGAATAACAGTGACTGCAATATCACACAGCACCCTCTGTTGGTTATATGAAAGAATAACAGTGCGCCCTCTGTTGGTTATATGAAAGAATAACAGTGACTGCAATATCACACAGCGCCATCTGTTGGTTATATGGAAGAATAACAGTGACTGCAATATCACACAGTGCCCTCTGTTGGTTATATGAAAGATTAACAGTGACTGCAATATCACATAGTACCTCTGTTGGTTATATGAAAGAATAACAGTGACTGCGATATCACACAGCGCCCTCTGTTGGTTATACGAAAGATTAACAGTGATGGCAATATCAAACAGCACCCTCTGCACATGGTAGTGGGACAGTGGGACAATGCACACAGTAATCCGTTTGGCAATTCTCTGT
This sequence comes from Xenopus petersii, assembly GCA_038501925.1. Lineage (NCBI taxonomy): Eukaryota > Metazoa > Chordata > Amphibia > Anura > Pipidae > Xenopus > Xenopus petersii. The sequence continues at coordinate 92,685,577 of CM076686.1, forward strand.
CACCATCAACTTTGCAAAGAGGTCAGGTTGATCGCTGGGGGGTCGCTTTGGCAGAATGTGCGCTGCTGGGAAACAGGGCTGTAGTTGTGTCTAGGCTTATACTAGAGTCAATAAGTTTTCCCAGTTTTCGTAGGTAAAATTAGGTACCTCGGCTTATACTCGGGTCGGCTTATACTCGAGTATATACGGTACCCAAAATTTGCATCTTGCTATGCACAAATTCCTAGCAGTGCGTATGAAGTATTTAGCATTGAATATGTAGAGATTAAAAGTGTAAAATATTCCCATTTGCAGTCATCAAAATGTGTGAAAATGAGTGCAGACACAGAAAATCTGTAATCTTACCACCTGCCAATCTTTTTAGGGAAAATGTTTTAGCTGAAATATAACAGTCAAAAATAGACTTTAAACGAATGTATACAGAATGGTACCACAGATTTACCAGTTTTTGCTGATACATTTATTTGAATAATCTGTATATCAACTCCAGACAAAGTTAACCATTTATTGTAGCAGATTTAGAATTTCTCGTTTTTAACATTAATTTGATTATATTTGTACTTTTTATACTTGGATTCAATTTTCTTACATCTATATCTACATCTATATATATATATATATATATATATATATATATATATGTGTGTGTGTGTGTATATTTATTCTACATATTAAAATTGTTCTACATGCAACATGATAATCACTGTTTCAGACACTTTAAAGCCCAGCTGGAGGATTTAGATTCCCTTAATCTATTGGGAATTTACATAGGCTGGAAGAAATGTATTTGCTGTAACACCCATTGTCCTTCTAGTGCACCTTGGGACATAATTCATGATAACTGTTGGATACCGCACCTTACTTTGAAATATCATGACGTAAGAAGCCACTTAGGACTTCTTTGATCCTATTAAAAGCATAATACCACATGCCAAGTACTTGGCTCATACAACAGTTATTAATGAAATAGCTTCACTGTTTTATGGTAAACAGAATTTTGGATTGCATTTGATTTTGGGTTAACTCTAATTTGTCAGCCATTAGTATGTAGTATTAGTAGGCAATCATGTAGTAATCTGTCTGTAGAAGTACTATCTCTGTATTAGCAGGGTCTCCACTGTTTTTATATTTCTTTTAAAGGAATGTTTAATTGGGTTGACATGTACTGTATCTGCACTAACATACAGTCATGTGTGTGTGTGTTATATAATGTCTTGCATGAGTCAATTCTCTATTTGTACTCTGAATATACTTCACTGTACAGCAAAGCTTTTCTTGCATGGGTGACCTTATTTCAGAGATAAATGATATTGGAGTCTATTTCTGCTTTTAGTCTTGAAATAAGTCTATCTGAAGCAATAGGTTGTCCTTGTATATAAAGAACAGTGTCTAAGGCCTATTCATCAAATTCAACTTCTCTGTCTCTCTTTAAAATTTTGTAAGCTGCAGAGCAAATTTTGTACTTTTTTTGTATTTCCCCTACTTCTGTTATATAAAGAAAATGAGTGATTTACAGAGCAGAAGATAGAGAGAATAGAGCAACGCCTTAATTGTATATATGTATATACTTCTTATATACTGTGTGGGGGAAACAAATATAAAGCTTCATTTGGGGGGAGGTTCTTTGTCTTCTGTCTGGACTTCAGAGTGCCTGGTTATGTTGGAATTGCTGCTGAGCCATTTTATGGAGGGGTCCCTCAAGTATCAATAAATCTATCAATAAAAAATAAATATGTTTGTTTTACTTGTGTGTGTCAGTTTAATCACTCTACAGACAGAACAAGAGCCCTTCTCAATACATCTTATTAGAGCGTTATTTCCAGAAGCAAAATTGATACCCAGAAGCTGCAAGTAAATGTGTCCCTCCAGAAACCTGGTATTGCCAAACATTAACCTCAAGGTGCAAGTTGCTTGGTTCGTGATGGCTAGAAATTTTATTCTGTGCACTCCTTAATATTTGCATGTTTGGGTCTCTCTCTCTCTCGCTAAAAATAGTTACAATTGTTTCAAACACCTAAAAAGTAACATTATATTGTAACAAGTACCGATCTGGCAACCTGCCAATCAGATGGTACGATACATCGGACTCTTCTAAATTGAATGTGCAATGTTTAAATATTTACACTGTAGTTTCCGTACTCATAATGGGTATTCATTTCAATGCACATTGCTAAGCTATACTGTGAAAATAAATAAATAAAAAAATATATATATGTGTGTGTGTGTGTGTGTGTCTAGCTTTGTCATTTTGTACTTATTTTATAGAAATACGATCTGTTAACTTTTTTTTAGGTTTTTGTTACAGATAACAAATTTCCCATGAATTTAGGCATATAGAAAGATTAGGTTATTTTTAGTGATGGGTGAATAAATTCGCCTGGCCCAAATTCGCAACAGTTTTTCACTGTCTGCGAATAAATTCACGAATCTCCCGCAGAAATTTGCTGGTGAAAATTCGCTGGCATCAATTTCCACGATTTTTTGTGAAAACGTTCGTTTTGCTCGATTTTTTTGTGTTTGGATTGCTCGATTTTGAATGAAAACCTTCGAATTGCTCAATTTTAGTGGACATACGAATTGCTCAATTTTTTCGTGAAAACGATCAAATTGCTTGATTTTTAAGTGAAAATGTTCGAATTTCAAGATTTTTTTGTGAATTTTACAATTTCACGTTTTTTTTGCGAATTTTTCACAGTTTTGTGAATTTTGCGGGAAATTCGCAGATTTTTCGCCGAAGCAAAACGGGAGAAATTCGCCCATCACTAGTTATTTTAAAAAAAACAGTATATAGTTGCCTAGGCAAACTAAAAGTAGCCCCCCTGATAAAATGCCCCTAAAAATCAAGAAATAAGAATAAATCATGTTTATTTGTTCATTAATATAGTTTCTGTATTTATTATGGCACCTCGGATAACCTTACCTGGAAAACATTTCGTATACAGGAAGCATCTACTTATTATTCCTATTATAACATCAAGATATTCAGAACATTTGCAATACTTGTGTCTGTAATTGAGAGATGATTGCATTATGAATTGGAAACTATAAATCTTTTACTATTTTTTTCTGATGGAGTCACTATATAACAGCCTTAGACTTGTCTCAGAAAGATTAAGCAGATTTGACTCTGCAATTTGACAGCTGGAGTAAAGCAGATTTCAGAATTTATGTCCTGGTTTGTCCTGCTCATGACTTTTTCAGTGAACTTTTAATTACACTTGCGTATATTGCCCATGCTTACAATTTCTCATTCCTCCCATATTATTTGGCAGAGAAGATAATAATATCATGTGTGGAGAATACTTAATTCCCTATGTGGAGTGCATGAATATTCTAGGAAAGGAGGTAACTGAAGTCTTGTTCACGGTGAACATGACAAGCAAATTTATGATTTTTACAAACTAGTTGGAATTAGGCATTAGACCTATATGTCTCTGATGAAGTGCAGTGACACGAAACGCGTCAGATGGCGCTATGTTAATGGTGTACCAAGATGTTTAACTAAATAAAGGAAATTTGTTTTAAACCTTAATCTGGAAACAAGTGATTCTGTTTGAAAAGGATCCTGGAGTGCGCTGTCTAACCAATAACCTGCAAGTTGTGGACACGTTTTCCTTGGTGACGGACTCAGGGCGGCAGCACCTGGGTCACAGCATATCCTGGGTAAGAGATTTTTTTGTTGAACCTGAAGTGAGGCGAGCTTCTACCGCTCCAATATTTACTAGTGTGGGGTCCGGGGCATGAGGCACCCGGGCCACAGTTTTTGAACGGTGAGCGAGTGTTAAAATTGGAAAATGTTTATACCAGGAGATGTGGATCATAGTTTGTGAACTGGGAGCTTTCCTATTGCAGCGCCAGCATTTGTGTGTGTCTAAGTTTGAATTTTAAGTAATTTAACAACGCAAATTTCAATCTATAAATTTCGACGTAGTTTACCAGATTTGTCTTGCTTAATAGACTTTTGATAAGAAAATACTGAGCCATGGATCTTAGCTTTCACTAACAAAATCTTGGAACATCACCGACAGGAAATTTGGAAACAAGGGGCTGAGGGGCTGCTGAGGAAAAATCTATAAGAACAAAATAAATATTGGAATTTGGAGCAACCTTCTTTCTCAGTGAGCAAGCCTTAGGCTGTCTGCCTATAGTATACTGAAATCAATGATTGTATTGTTGTAGCCAGTGGGTGATGTTAACAAAGGAGAGAGCATAGTAAGTGATAATATGTATTTGGGTATATACAGTATGTTTCATTATGTTTATGATGGTATATATTTCATTTAAGGTGGGACTTATTCACTATTGATCCGGTTATATAACTCTTTCATTTTAAAATGGTAGGATTCATAAATAAATGATTCACCTGCCTTGGGCTTTGAAGTTTTGACCCAAGTTATACAGAAAAAGACTAAACAAAGGTCAGGCAACCGTGGCAAATAAATACAAGATCATACCCAAGTCCCTGATCCTTTTACATTATGCCCTGTTGCTTTTATAAGGTTCTTAATGTGACCATTGAATGTTATAGATCATCAAACCTATTAATTTGGAAACAATAAAAAAATAGAACAATTAAAATATGCTGTAGGGCTATATACTAGTAATGGGGGAATAAATTAGTCTGGTGCCGAATTTCCGCATTTCACAGCAGGTGAATAAATTTGCTAAACTCTGATGAAAATTTGCGGGGAAAATTTGTCTGCATCAAAAAATTTTGGACTCACATCCAAAAAGTCTCTTGCGTCAAAATCACCGCGCATCAACACTACTTGGACGCCCATTGACTTACATCCCATTGACTTTAACGATAGCATCAAAATTGATACAAGCCACTTTTAGGATGCGCGTTTATACAGCTGCATTACAAAATGACAGGATAGCAATCATGGAAATAGTCTTCTTTGTGCAAATAATTTTGTGTGGACCTTGTAAGAAAATGTTTAATTTCCTTTTTTTAATTAAACAGATCTTTTACTAGAAAAAAAACAAAAAAAACTACTTAAGGTGATGACATGAACTGAAATTGTTTTCTTTGCTACAAATAATGGTGAGTTCCCCTTTAGATAGGTCTGGAATTCTCGTTATGGAAAATATTACTGATATTCATTTGGAACTGAAAATAAACATATAAAATGTAAAGTAAGAAGTTTGTATAAGTGTAGAATCTTGTAATGTATTTAATGCTTTGTCATATAATATTTTATATACAGGCACCGCTCACACATGTTCAAATGCAAGTAAATATGCATTGTATGTTTCTAGCCTGCATGCTCAATATCCATATCCTGCACCAAGGTTGGAGGTATCAATTTCAGTAAAGAAGGGTTGTAGAGGATCATGGTGTCTCAGAACTGGAGCAGAAGAAAAGGACTTTTAAAGATTTAAAAGCTTCCAAAGGCAATTTGTATACCTCTTTTGCAGATGAGAGCCAGGATGGGAGCTATATAAGATTTATAATGCCTTGATAAATTGCCTATAGTAGTTGGCAAAGCAAAGTAATCTCTATTTGGCCTATGTGCTGGTAGGAAGGGGTCAATCCTGGATTACAGAAATTTTGGCAGCATCCCTCTCAACTCCTTCTTGAGAAATAATGAAGCTAAGAAAGGGGATTTTTGGAACTTAAAAAACGTTTCTCCAGCTTTGCTCAACTGGGAAAGCACCTGGCATCTGTGGCTGATTAAGCCTTTAGTGAAAGATAAGATATCATTTAAGTAGATGACCATGAATTGTCCCAGAAGACCTCTAAAGATAGAGTTAGCAAATTCCTGGAAAACAGCTTGGCAATTGCAGAACCCAAAGTGCATCACCAGATACTCATAATGCCCATCTCTGGTGTTAAAGGCTGCGTTCCATTCAACCCTCTCACATATCTAGATCAGGTTGTAGGCTCCATTGAGGTTGAGTTTAGTAAAAATGTTTGCTACTTTCAATTGGTAAAAAAGTTCAAAGATGAGAGGAAAAGTCTGTTTGCCCAATCTTGTTTTCTTTAAACCTTTTCTTTTAAGGTAAGCTGCAACTTTGTTAGTTACTGGGGCATATTGTCCATATTTATTAATGATCTGTTGGCATATTCATCATATCACTTGTAATAAGTGGATTCTAGCAGCACTTGTGAGAGAACCAATATGCTCAGTATCAGTTACAAGTATTAAAATCCAGCCTTCATATTTTCTTTAATCTGCAGTCGATAACTGTCAACTATGAATGCTTAAGTTCCTAAATCCCAGCTTAGTATATGATGATGAAATACAATTTCATTTGCATGGAAATTGAATTTTTTTCTGATAAATAATTCTGTTATGAATATGAAATTAGTTCCATCAAACATAGCACATATATGAGGTTGACCGTGTCAGTATCTCTGTCTTGCAAAAATGACAGAAATCACAGAAATAATAAATAGAATTAGTCATCCTAATTGTCCATCACCAGGAAATACCTTTACTGAAGTTTTCACATATTTATAGTTTTTTTTCCCCCTTCTGATTTCACTGTTGTTATTTTTATGTAAGAATTGTGTCTTTAATCTTTATGTCTTGATGTGAATTCCGAAAGAGTTAAAAAAAAAGCTCACCATGTAACAATTGCTTCTCTGGCGTTTGGGGAAATAGCAGCTAGTATAACATTTCAAAGGAGAGAGATCAATACCTGAAGCTTCAGTATTTCAAAAGAATCTAACAATGTTGCAAAAAGACATTCAGGGAGTTGAGCTACTTTCTGGGTAAGATGTTATTGTGGGACTGAATAGATGTGGTCTGCAAGTAAACTAGTTTTCATTTTAAGCTGGTTAATACTATTACTTTTGCCTAAGCTCTGCTGTAAATAAAATGATAATATAGTGTTTGGAGATAGGAGATATTGCTGTTGTACAGTAGTAAGGTTAGAAATAATTATCTTTTTATTACTAATAGTATCTAAACAGCATGTGTTCAGGCAGCAATGTTTCCCCCCAAAATAACCTTTAAGTAGAAACAAATAGATTGCTCATTACCTGCATGATCTCAGGATCAGACCAGAAAATGTTTAAATTTTCTTGTACAAGTGTGTAATCTATTATCTAGAATGTTGAGAATTGGGGTTTTCCATATACTAAAGAGGTAATTTACAATGCACCACACAGTGTGTAAAGTGCACAAAAATTGGGTTTTTGTTTGCACTTTGCGCACTGCTTGGTGCATTTGAAAAATAGACACAAACCTCCTTCTTATTGGAGCTCCGTGAATTAAGGGCTGGGTGCACACATATCACTACTGAGCTGAGCTAATAAACCTATGGACAAGTTAATATATATATATATATATATATATATATATATATATATATATATATATATATATATATATATATATACCATAGATATACCAAAGCAGCTGGCATGTATGGACCCCCAAATAAAAATAGTGCATATGAATTTTCTCGGCTGCCTGATTTTTCTTCTGTGAACAAAGACCCCTGACTGCTTATTATGTGCTACAAGACTAACAGTACATATACACCCTAAACCATATATTTTCATAATGATGAATCCAAAAATTATTCTTTCTACTCCAAACTACTATACTGAAAAGCTATGCTTAAAGCAGTGGTTTTTATGACATTTCTGAAAATCGCCTAAAAATATTGCCACATTTTTCTCACCCAATTTCTTACATAGAATTGTAAAACACCTTAAATATTGATGGTGTGTGTGTGTGCGTGTGTGTGCGTGCGTGCGTGCATCCGTGCGTAAATGAAAATAAATATAAAAACTTTGGGGAAAAATGAAATAAAGACAAATATAATAAAATAATGTAAAATGTGTGTAGAGGGTGAGTGCAATGTGTGTGTGTGTGTATAATAGTTAAACCGAACGCCGCTGATGCAGAGTAATCACCTAAAATGCCAAAGAATGTATTACATACATTTTTGGCATTTAGAGCCTTTGCCTGCCAGCACGTATAGAATATGTGCTTGGCAGGCATAGCGTTAGAATATGAAAAAACGCCATTTTTGCCATACAGGATAGGATGTCACTGACATAATAATGACGAAGGTATAGCTTCATCTTATCAATCTGCCAGGCAGAACCTGTCGAAAGAAACTCGAAACAAAGGGTAATGGAAGCTGAGCCTTTTAGTAAATTGGCAATGTCTCTGTGAATTTTCATTTTGGCAAATATTCCCTAAAAAGCCCACTTTGCCCTATAGTAAATCAGCCCCAATGAATGTTAATGACAGTCACAGAATGAAAATATACCTGGAGAGCAAATATAGTTCAAACCATGTGTTTTTGCTGAATGTTGGTTTACTTCTCAACTCTACAGTGAAGCAGACATGGGAAGTCTTCAAATATAGCAATTGTGCTATATGTTTGTCATAGTGATTAAATGAAGAGGGCAGGGGAAATTCCCATTAGGAATAGGATGTCAATGTTGAAGCCTAGGGCAGGCTCTCTATTATTTGGTCATTGCAACACAATAACTGAGTGGAGGGATCTGCCCTGAAGCCCTTTGTGCCAAGGGAAGATTGATCTTACCTGTGACTGGGAACAGCCGAGAAAGAATAGATTTGTCTGCATCTACAAATCCCTTTCACATTGCATTTGTTTTGATTACCCTGCCAGACTTTATGTTGTACAGTACTAAAAAGTATCTTCTTTAGCTCATATAAATTTTCTTCAGTGGGGGTTGTCTGACATTTTCATTTTCCCCTTTGAATTTGGGTAATCTAAATATTGATTAATTTCATTCATGTTTTTATTTTTTTCTAGCCACTGTAAAACATATTGGATTAACTTGCATGTTCTTCCATGTACTACTCTACTCCATTATAAAATCATTCAAAAAAATAAAATCACTAATTTTTCTTTAAAAACCACTGACTTCTAATTCTTTATCATGTGGTCTCTATGATAATCGTAAAAGTGTATCAGTTTTCTACTTTGCAAGGACCAACTGTGATAGAGGGTTAAAATGACAGTGTTCTACTAGCCAGCAGCTGTGGTAAAAGAAGAGAATAAGCCAAAAAAAATTCAGCAAAAATTAAAATTGTTCACGTTAAATATGTTTTTGTATTACATATTTACATTTTGCAAAAAGCTATGTGATGGGGGTGTGGCCAGATGATCGCAGGTCTGTTACTCTCCCGGCCCAAGCAGTTTGAAGCATCCAAATAAGTGATACCATAACCCTTCAACAATGGGAAAACATCACAAAAATGGAGCAATCATCCCAGAACTCTTCACAAGTCCTCAAAACATGTCACCGTTCCTGGGCAAGAAACTCCTGCACTGGTCTGAGGCCTGACAATCCAAAATAGCAAAAACCGCAGCTTGCAGCCCTAGCCTCCAGCTACAACACTGCATCTGTATCACCAGATATTCGCTCACTGCTCGCTGCCCTCCTGATGATGAATGACTTTTGAGCAATGTCAAAAAGCTGCAAGAATTGCACAAAGCAGATCTTGCAGAAATCAAATCTGAGTTGCTCACCATATGCATTGCTCACAGCAAGCTAGCCACTGGGCTTGAGAAAACTGAGCAGGCCCACAATCAAGTAACCCATCTGGTCAACGGCCACCACAGATAGCCCAGGGAAGACTTAGGCAATAACCTCAGAATCTGTGGTGTACCGGAATCTGTCCCTCCCACCGAACTTCGCTAAACGATAAGTGCAAATCTTAACTCTATTTTGGGCAAAGACCCCTCCACTCTGTTGAAGCTAGACAGAGAACACCGCACATAAGGGATACCCAGGCTCAGATCTGAAAAACCCAGAAATGTGGTATGTTGCGTACATGAATTCACCATTTAAAAAGGACATCATTCGGCTTGGTTAACGATACAACAAATCAGAGTCCTTAGCCCTCACAACTGCATTAAGGGCCAAGAGCATAGAGATGCTTGACAAAGGGGTTACGCCCCCTGAAACGTTGCATCCGCAATAAATGAGCAAGGGTTTTCCCTGCTAGAAATAACCCAAGTTGTGCCAGTGATTTCTCTGCTCTCCAAGAGCATAGAGTACAGATGGGGCTTCCCATTTGCACTTATTGCCATGAAGGATGGTAAGCAACACATCTTAAAAGAGCCAGACAGTGGAGACGACTTCTACCAATCTCTAATCATACTAACAACTGACCTTAAAGACTGTAGGGAAGTGGCCTACAGCGGCGACCTACTAGGCACTCTTGAGGTCAAAAACTGGCAGTGCAGGAGCAGGAAACACAGACACCCCAGAACGCACAGACTAATTTTTTTTCTTACTCCATACTTGTCAAAGTATTACACTTATGAGTGCACCAAGACCAAGACGTACGTTTTGACCACAAGGATTGCACCAAAATGTCAGACAAACACCCTCAATAGACAAAACTACAGCTTTGGATATTTCTATTTGTTAATCTTGCTTCCACCAAAAGACCTGCTTTCGGTGGAATTTTCCCCATATGACGATTCTGAAGTGTTTCAGGTTTTGTAGTAACAGCACACCCCACAGCACTAAGCCACACACCAAGGGGCATGGATATGTGATATTTGCAATGGAATAGTGACCCAAGTATCTAGAAGGGGACAAGAGAAAGACACACAGCTCCCTATAGAAACCTGTGTGACCGATGGCTGAAATACCGATTGTATCCATAAATGCTCAACTTGCCTATCAAAAGGTACAATCTCACACAAGACAAAAATCTACTTAAACTAGAGGTCATTTTTGTTCAGGAAACACTTTAAAAAGAGTCAAACTCCGCTCCTCAGATTTAGGGGTTTCTCACTTTTATGGCCAAATCCAGAAGATTCCGCAAATTTTTGGCAAAGTGAAACGGGTCAGATTCGCCCATCACTTTATGGAGCTAAAGGGAGAGTGTGGGGTGCACAAAGCAGAAAGGCTTAGTCCCTACAGTAGTTTTCGCATGATGCAGTTAAACATGAACGTTTATTCTGGGGCAAAAAGTTTCCTTCTTTGGTTACTTCTGTAAAGATAGAATAGAATAGAAATATCCTTTTACTCCTGTGCACTGAATATTTGTAATCAAATGAAGAAAGGAAAAGTAATTTTCTGTATAAAAATGAAAACCAGCATTTTGCCATGCGTTGCTGTAAAAGAAATTAATGTAATGCTACATATTCATTTAATTGGATCCTATTTCAATGTATTAACATTGTCGCTAAATCTGAGTTATACTGAGCTGCGCTATTTATTGGGGCTTTATGAATAAATCATCCAAACTGCATTAACATTTTTCCCTCTGTTTTACCTTAAAAAATTTTATTTCGACATGCCTAAGCATTTCAAATAGGATATTTACGTATTTGCTGCTCTATAAATCACTGTCAACATTAAACTAAAATGACACTCTAAATGTATACAGTGTTTCTTGCGAATAAATAGATTAAGGTTTACTACAAGCCTCCTGCTGTTTTGTCCTAAATGTAAGAAAATGGAAAATATTTCAACATGACATACATTATATATCTAACTGATAGGGTACTTTAAAAGTAGCGTTTGTTTTACAATTTTATTGACAGCAATAATAGGTTTCTAACCTGGAGGAATTAATCGATGATTTGGGTTAGGAAGGTTTCCTTACCTTATCACATTATCATCAATTGTTTCTTCTACCTGTTACTTCTCAATTACTCTTTCTGCTCTGAAAAAGAGAAGGGCAGAATTAGTCATCACAAAGGTTCCTACTAGTTTCCATGCCAACAGACTTAAAATGTAGTACAAGCAAGTTGGGATTTCTGTAGCACCTGCAACAGCACTGAGAGCAGGAATAAGACATTTGAAGAACCATATAATTCATTTTCAAGCAGATAAGCGCTATTTAATTAGACACAGCTCTTTGTAGATTGCACCAAATCCTTTTCCAAGCATCTCCCTGACCAACAAATGCCTCCCCTGTGGTCAACTGATATGGATTGTTCATGCATAACGCCATCTGAATTTAGCTAAGTACGTTTTAAAGGGTTTTTAAAATGCAGCATTCAAGTAAACTTTCATTTATGACAACACTGCTGTTTTAATTTGTCATTGTTACATTAAACCAAAAATATATACTATGAATTTTGAAAACAGTATTATCATTTTGCACTAATAAGGGCAACGATTGCACTAGGGAATAATGAGATGCAAATATGTTCATAGGGCTAGGTTAATATTTGTAGATAGACTGGAGCCAATAGCCACGGGTAATGTTAAGATAAAAAAAAGTCTTTATTTCCAAGCATCTTTAAAAACACAGACAGGCATTCTCCTGAGACTGTTCAACTAAACCATGACGTGTCTAGTCACCTGACGCGTTTCGTGCCTCTCTGGCACTTCATCAGAGGTGGAGTCTATTCCTAGCTAGTGATGGGCGAATTTGTGCAGTTTCGCTTCGCCAAAAAATTCGCGAAATTCGCGAAACGGTGAAAAATTTGCGAAACTGCGCCAGCGTCTCGTTTTTGATGCCGGCGCCCGATTTTGACGCCGGCGCCTGTTTTTTCAACGCCGCGCCCGTTTTTGGCGCCGGCGTCCGTTTTTCGGAAAAAATTTTTGACGCCAGCGAATTTTTTCCGCGAATTTTTGCGGCCGTTTCGCGAATTTATTCGCCGACGGCGAATCGCGCAAATTCGCCGCGAATTTGCGCCTGGCGAATAAATTCGCCCATCACTATTCCTAGCTCTCTGCCTTATATAGTGGATACAATTAAAACAATACACCCATTAAAATTAACATATTACACTTATAATATGTTAATTTTAATGGGTGTATTGTTTTAATTGTATCCACTATATAAGGCAGAGAGCTAGGAATAGACTCCACCTCTGATGAAGTGCCAAAGAGAGGCACGAAACGCGTCAGGTGACTAGACACGTCATGGTTTAGTTGAACAGTCTCAGGAGAATGCCTGTCTGTGTTTTTAAAGATGCTTGGAAATAAAGACATTTTTTTATCTTAACATTACCCGTGGCTATTGGCTCCAGTCTATCTATTGTTGTCTTGGATGCTGTCAATTTGCCAGAAGCGGAGTCCGGCTGACTGAGGGCCACCACGAGGGCAGATGCGGACCGGTCGCGTGTGAGTAATGAATATATGTAAAGTAGGTTAATATTTGTAATGGTTTATGAATAAAGTACAAATGTTTTGTATTTTACAGAGTTAAAACAAGGCTTGGGTGAAAGATACTTTATACAACAGTTATTACATGGCAAATGCTTACAGAGGTGGTGAAACCTATAAAATGGTGATTTACCTAAATGCAAGCTGTTTCAGGTTTTCCCCAAAATAGCAAAAGAATGATTCTTTGATTTTGCATTGTATATTGTTATTTCACTTGTAAAAATGATGTCTGGTTGTTGTGATGCCACTTTACTGCAGTCCCCAATGCAAGAGGCGGGGTCAAACAAATACATTGCAAGTTCTGGAACTCACAAATAGTGTAAATCTTGAGCAAGTCAAAATATTACATTTATATGGTTAACCTGACCAAACCATTTCTTAATCAGCATCATTTACACAGCACTAGCAGTACAGCAAATTGTACAGGTTCCGTATCAGACATATTTAAATCCTTAATGTATGCTTAGCAAAAATATAGTTAAAATAAACTTTTGGTTATACTTCCATTTTTCTTAAAGTTACATTTTTTGATAAATGTATTTTTAGAATTGCCTTTCAACAATCCACTGGCCAAAGAAGGTACCCTGGGGAAAACATAAAACATACTACTGCAGGCCTCTATAAGATCAATTCCTGGTACAAAGAACATCAAAGAAAAACTGTCCTTATTTTGTTCTCCTTGACCCTCACAATTTCCAGTCCAGCATGGTAACACTTCAAGGCATTCATTTTTTATAGTGATCAATGTCATGTTCTACACTTGTCCTCCATGTAATGAAAATCAGAGTGTGTTGTAGGGTACAAAGACTGTGGAACTTTTCATCCAGGGGATGTACGGATCATTCCATATCCTTCAACTTGTTACTGCATGGATCCATTCACAAGACATGCATTATATTATAGCTACTGTATGGAGGGGTGTGTGTATGGATGCTGAGTTTTCATTTGGAGGGGTTGAACTTGATGGACTTTGCCCTTTTACAACCTGATTTAACTATGTAACTATGTAACTACTTATGTCAAGTTCCACCCTTGTCTTTATTTTGTTCTCCTTGATCCCGACAATTCCAGTCCAGCCTAGTAACACTTCAAGGCATTAATTTTTGTAGTGATTAATGTCATGTTCTGCACTTGTCCTCCATGTAATGAAAATATGAGATCTTCCATGATCTTAGCATGTTGTAGGGTACAAGGACTGTAGAACTTTTCATTCAGGGGATGTAGGGATCATTCTATAGCCTTCAACATGTTATTGCATGGATCCATTCACAAGGCATGCATTCTATTGTAGCTGTTTAGGGCAAGTTCTACACACTCATAAAAGTTGATCGTAGAACTGTAAAAGCAAATTTGCTGATCTAACCATTTTTTCCATTTGTTGGCACTCCATGGTTTTAAATACAGATCTGATTTTAAGACATAACAGCAATATAATCATATTAAGAAGTGCCATCTCACGAGTCAAGAGCAAAGTGAGTGGTGATCATGATTCAAGGATATGTTATTCTTTTGCCAGGCTTTATACAGGTTACATAATAATTTCCTGTAAAACCATGTAGATTTACTATTCACAAAGGTAACAGTGGTATGGTGTAATTCCTTTCCCGTCATAGGAGACAAGCAATGTGTCCCTAGTGTCTGTATTTAAAGGCTTGCATGAAATAGGAAAGATTTTATTTTATTTTTCAGGCAAATCCACTGTACAAAACTTTTATCTGATTAAAATCAACAGGATATACTTGTTAAGAGCAAGTGTTAAATTAACCTGACAGAGGCTTCCTTGCATCCTATTTTATACTTTCCTGATTTTTTAATGATGTTTCATATATAGACCCTAGACTGCTGCTAATGTCTTTAAGAAGTAACACTTGTATTTTATGGCAGGGGTGCCATGTACTAAACAGATACAAAGTAAGAATTTAAATGCAATTGCAGCGATCCTTGCCCGTCTGGGAGTGACCACAGCAGTCAGGGCACAGAGGGTGTACAGCTGTAAGTATCAGAAAAATATTCCACGAGGTCACAAATGTATGGTTTAATACAGCTGGCAACAAAGTGGCTGCAGCCTGAGATACTCACCGGTCCACAGATGGTGGAATGCTTCATGCTAGACCGGTTTCTGAGGTCGCTGCCAGTTGAACTACAGCGCTGGGTCAGTCATGGAGACCCTAAAACAGCGGACCGGCTGGTGGAGATGGTGGAGAGATACACCACAGTGGAGGAGCTACTACCCCCGACAAGTCATCTAGACCCCGCTCCAACCCGGGCTGAAAAGTTCACCTCCGCAGGAAAGAGTTCTTCGCGGAACCTGGGAACCAGCATAAAGGACAGCGACAAGATATTATCCACTGTCCCTCCTGCAGTACAGCCAGGCCCCCCAACACCCCAGAAGTCTGGGGGTGTGCAGTGTTGGCGGTGCCAGGCATGGGGCCACGTGCGGGCTCAGTGTCCCCTACAGGTGGAACCGATGCAGTGTGATGTCCTACGGAGAGTATCCTTTTATGCTCAGCCTGTTTGCATTGCAGGTGCTGATTTGCCAGAAGGATGTTTTGAATGTAAAGTGTATGTGAACGGTGTTTCTGGTAAAGCCCTGCTTGATTCACGGGGACACTCGGACATATCCACTACTGCCAGTGACAATTGCCACTGCTTCTGGCACCATTACTCATGAGGTTGGTGTGGTAAAAAAATTGTTGCACCAGGTAATTCTTGGGCGAGACTTTCCATTGTTGTGGGAACTGTGGGGTAATGTACAAACTAAAGTGTCTGAACCAATACAGGTTATGAGTGAAAACGACACTTCCACAGAACCCTTAAAAGAAGGGGATTGTGTGGAACTGCCAGAACAAAATGTGGTAAATCATGAAATTGAAAAAAGTATTCCTGAGGGAAAGGTTGGGTCTGAGGACTCAAGTCTGGAGACTAAGGCAACCTCTGAGGGGGGGGGATTTTTCCCGTTACAGGCCAAGCTTGGGGAGGATGATGAGGAAACATCCTCCCATCCTGTACTTCCAGACCTAGATGTTTCTAGGGGAGCATTTAGTACCGCCCAGATGCGAGATCCTACTTTGGTACATGCTAGAGAACAAGTAGTAGTGATAAATGGGGTCCCACGAGAGCCTGAGCTTGATAAGCAATTTCCACATTTTGCAGTTAATGGTGACCTCCTTTACCGTGTCACTCAGGTCCAAAATGAGGTGGTTGAGCAGTTACTAGTTTCCCAGCCATTCAGAAGGATGGTACTGGACTTAGCCCATAATGATGTACTAGGGGAGCATTTGGGGGCTGAGAAAACAGAGGCACGTATAGCTGATCGGTTCTTCTGGCCTGGGTTGAAGGCAGAGGTAAAAAGATATTGCGCCTCCTGCCCCACATGCCAGTTGACTGCCCCTGGCCCCCACTTTCGAAGTCCTTTAGTACCACTCCCCATTATTGAAGTTCCATTTGAGCGAATTGCTATGGACCTGGTAGGTCCTTTCGTGAAGTCCGCTCGAGGACACCAATAAATTTTGGTTATACTTGATTATGCTACCCGGTACCCTGAGGCTATTCCTTTATGGAATTCCTCATCCAAAACCATTGCTCGCGAACTATTTCATATGTTTACAAGGACAGGTTTTCCCAAAGAGGTCCTTACTGACCAAGGCACACCCTTTATGTCGAAGGTCATGGCCGACTTGTGTAAGCTATTTCAAATTAAACAGCTAAGGACCTCTGTCTATCACCCACAAACAGATGGCCTGGTTGAGAGGTTTAACAAAACCCTGAAAACAATGCTAAAGAGGGTAGTACATAAGGATGGGAAGGACTTGGATTGCCTGCTTCCAGCTTTGCTTTTTGCCAAATCGAGAAGTACCCCAATCTTCTACGAGATTCTCGCCCTTTGAATTGGTGTATGGGCGTCGACCCCGGGGGTTACTTGATTTGGTAAAAGAAACATGGGAGAGTGAGACCACCCCATATAGAAGTGTTGTAGAGCACATTGCCCAAATGCAGGAGAGAATTGCTAATGTAATGCCAATGGTGAAAGAGCATCTCCAGAAGGCCCAAGAAACCCAAAGTAGGGTGTATAATCGGTCAGCCAAAATAAGACATTTCCAGGTAGGGGACAGAGTGGCTGTACTCATCCCTACAGTAGAGAGTAAGTTCCTAGCTAAGTGGCAAGGACCTTTTGAAGTTGTTGCAAAGGTAGGGGAGGTAGATTACAGGGTGCACCAACCAGGGAAAAGAAAACCCTACCAGATCTACCATGTTAATTTGCTAAAGCCCTGGAGAGATAGGGAAGCAGTGTCTGCTGGGGCTACTGCTAGCTTTGAAAGACAAAATAAGGTAAATACTATAAAAGTAGCTTCTTCCCTGTCAAGGTTTCAGACTCAACAAGTTAAGGAGTTTTTGCAGAGGAACAAAGATGTTTTTTCTGAGTTTTTCTGAGTGGTCAAGTCCAATTGTCCTAGTCCCCAAGCCCAATGGGACTATAAGGTTTTGTAATGATGACAGGAAGTTGAATGAGGTATCCAAATTCGATGCCTACCCTATGCCTCGGGTTGACTAACTCATTGAGAGGTTAGGACCAGCCAGGTATATCACCACCCTTGATCTTACTAAAGGGTATTGGCAAATACCTCTAACCTGACTAACGAGTCGAACAAAAATCCTTCGATCGAACGATTAAAATCCTTCGATCGTTCGAATCGAACGATTTTCTGATGTTCGAAGTTCGCGAACTGTTCGCGAACTGTCCGCATTTTTTGCCGGTGTTCGCGAACAGCGTTCGCGAACACATCGGCGCCGGTTCGCTACATCCCTACTTAATATGAGCTGGTAAATACCAAAGTTGTGGCTAATAAAGTTATACATGTTTTCAGGTTTACTGCTAAACGCACATATGGCCAGTGCTTGAATAGGTGTGGATAAAGTGGAGGGATGCTATATATGCTGTAAAATGCTAAAATTAAGCCCCTCCCACAAGTATAGACCACACCCAAGTTAAAATTAGCTTCACCCACCAACTTCCTCAGACATCATGTTACATCATATGACTAAATAAACGTGCAGGGGATATCCCCGCTTCACCAGCCTTTTGTTTTGGTAAATTTCTTCTTTGATACTATTGAGAGAGGTGCCGACCTCTCCAGCCAACACTAGGCAATCATCATCAGGAGAGAATCTAGGGGAAATAGGGATTGTTTTGCTGCACTGATGAAAAAGAGCAGGGGGAAGATAAACAAACTACTGGCCTCATTTGTGTGAAAGTTTGAGGGGATAGTAGTGAGGCACACTCTCCTATAAGGGAAACTGCTGGGTTACTACCGGGAGGAAAGAATTCACCTGTCGGGGTGGGTTATCGATTTGTTTAATATGGCCCTGAAAGAGGGCATTGGAGGGGCCCTTGGGTGATAGTTTGTGCCACGCTTGATACCTTTTTGGTTTGTGCCATGTGGGGGATACCTTTCCTGGAGCCCCGGGGAAAGTTTGACAAGGAGTGGAAGTAGACTGACAGGCCTGGGGTCCTGATGGGAAGGTAGGCAGCCTGGTTTAGGGCTGGGGAGAAAGGAGCCATGAACAAGGCTTTGCAGCTGGGAGCAGGGTCAGCCCCTTTGGCAAATAAAATAAGGTTGTTGGTTGAAGTAAATGTTTGTTATACAAACGGTTTGGTTATAAGGTGGGTATTGATCTGTTGCTAATGTTATACATGTACATTTATGGTTACTGTTTAGTGTAAATAAATAACTGCAGTCATCTCTTTCCAACCTTCAAGTGTCTGAGTTTCATTGGGGATAGGAGGTACGCAGTTGGTTCAAATGGGGAGAGGTTCAGTCTCGATGATGAAATTGTCATGTTCTCTACCTTCAGTTTCTCTTTTGTTTCATCTATTTTCTTATGTTCTCTATAACTTCCAATAATGCCTCATGCCTCTACTATGTGTATAACACTTCTTCATTTCTTGTTGCACACACAGACAAGTCCAGTATCAACTACCTCAACAAATACTGGCATAGCAAATAGAACCATATACTTAGGAGGTTATTCACTAAAACTTAAATTTATCTAGTCCAGCTTTGTGGGGCAAAATTTTTTTCAGGATTTATTATACCCCGATGCTGCAAAAAGCCTGAATCTGAAAATGTGCCATCTCAGACCTGTCAAGGACATACAGTATATTAATAAATGGGATATGTCCCTATCCCAATTTGAGGATATCATGGTTTGCACTGGGTTTAGCCCGATAATCTGATAAATTTGGGGTTTTCAGGCAAAAATCCAAAAAAATTATGTGATTTGGGGAAAAGTCTGAAAAAATTGTAGGTAGGGTTTTCAATTTATTTTATCTGGGTTTTTTCTGATGCAATTTATTTGAGTTAGTTTCTTAATAAATAAGAGAAATTCAGATTTTGCTAAATAACCCCCTTGAACTGACTAACCTGTGGTTAAAATGGCAAATTAAATGCAATATATGTTTCCTTTAGAAAGAATTTTAATCACAAATGAAAAGAGAAAACAGAAAAGGCAATAAATGCAAATTATACATTAAATTGATAATTACACATGTATTTTAATTCAGCATTTGTTTTGCAATATCAAATCACCCCACAGTTGAAAGATTTTATGTTCCCTGGCTTCTCCAGGTTGTAGTGACCTTGTATGACTAAAATGTGAGGAGGCATTGGCATCTGATATTCATTAGCTTTTCATTTTGGCCATAATCCCATGCAAATCACACAATGGATTCAGTGAATGCTAATAAATCCCACTCATGTCTGCAATGTGAAATATATAGGTGTTAATATGTCTTACTATTTTAGATTTTCTTCACTAATTTATGGGTATGTTTATGTTTTTAACTTTCCCTTTGGATGATAAAGTTTTGTCTTAAAATTGATTATTTTAAATATAATCAGCCACCAAAACAAATTTGCAGTTATTAGGATAAGTCTGTTCCATTTGCTCCCCAGCTCAGAAATGCAGGGTTCTGTGTTTTTGAATGGTACTTTTATAAAAGATATCCTAAATATCACTAATTTACATTCACCCTAATGGGTACAGCTGTGGATGGGTAGATGTATTTTAATGTCTGCACTGCAAGTGCGCCTTGAGCTTTAGATCTCTAATGCTTGTAATGGATCTATTATTGAATGCTATTTTTTTTCATCACTGTGTATTTGTATTTAGATTTAATAATCAGAGAAAGTAGTACCTGCTCTTGCTCTCACTTTCTCTATATCTGACAAATTAGAGTCAAGATATTATATAAAAATGTAATAATTAAAAGCTATATATTCAAATTAAAGATATAAATTCATGTAGATGCAAAAACAGATGAAATATGCCATGTAAGGACAGCTGTCAATACAGCACATACATGCGCTTTTGGGTGCTGTGTTCTTTGACTTGTGCTGGTTGTGCATTCAGCTTTTATGAATTAGCAGCAAGTACAAAATGGTGATGGTTGCTATTTTGTCTACATTAACACACATAGCACTTGCAGAAGCTTTATAGAATGTACTTATTTTCCTGTTATCAGTATCTAGTGGGCATTGTAAAATGTCAGTAATATTTCTTTGAGTCACTTCCAGCATCAGGTACAATTGCAGTATAGAATGTTATTTTGAAAAGGGATATGTCATTCTTAATAATAGATTTTTTTAGGGATGGTTGTGATTTTGGATAAGATAAAGATGTCTTTTAAAAAGCTGAGGATACAGACAAGGGTTTCACAGTATAAGAGAATTTCCAAAGATAGAAAGGAAATGTTGAAATGCTGCTTTAATAAAATCTGACCCGCACAAAAACATAGCAATATTTATGAAATAATTGTATTTTGAAACAAAGATCCACTGTAAAGCAATGACATTGAAAATGTAAATGAATAACAGCAACAATAGCATTTAAAAAGAGAAAACGTAAATGTTTTTTGTTGTTTTTTTTAAATCGTAGTGTCACTGAAAACATACTATGATTTTTAATGAAAAGAAAATTATAGGCAGCGTGCAAAAAAATGAAACCATGCGCCCCGCAGCTTATGCATTTTTAGAAACTATATCTATCAGGGATTATACATGTGCTTTAATTGTTGCACATTATTGCATATGTTGCAATTTTTTTTTTTTTAAATACAGACCCACAACTAAATCAATTCTGAAGATTTAAACCAAGCCAAGTATGAATGAGCAAATTCACTTAATAGAGCAATATGTGGGTACACAGACAGAAATGTTCCTGACAGCCAGGAAAGTTTTGATAAATGAGGATCTGTTGGGAAACCTTCAGAATTCCACTTTTTGACATTTGATAAATGAGTCCCTCAGTGTTCAACAGCTTAATCAGTGGTCTTCATGATAAGTGTCTTAACAACGCTTACGTGAAGAACAGCAACAGTTGCATTCCATGTAGAAATTACAGTAGACACCACAAATCCAGTCATTTTTCTGGTATACCTTTTGAACATTGATTTTTTTGATCGAAAACACCATACAGCACAGGAATAGAAATAGTACAGAGCTCACAAAGGGAGATACAAATATATATCAACATTCGGGTAAGTCGAAGTATTTAACAAAACATAGTCTACAAAGTTTGGCGTGTTTCATGCTATGTGCTAGTCACAGACTAGTACCAAACAAATATGTATTTTTTTCATACTTTTTAAGAGTGCCTACTCTTAAAACTGCATACTCTGTTATAAAAATAAAAAAGCAGTTAAAAATATAAATTTTTAACTGCTTTCATGCCTACTCTTATTTTTGCATGTTGATTTTCTTTCTTCCACAAACCAATTTGATACACAGCAGAAGAACAGTAAAAATGAAAGCACCCTTGCCTGCTAGCAGCTGGGTTCCATTCTTTGAAACGGGAAATATACTACCTATGGCAGATACTAGTATTGTCAGGCAGTGATTTCTCTATGAAGTGGTTTTCCCATTCAAATTAAGTGGAAGGAGCTCTTGCAACTACAGTGTCTTAGTTACCATGAAAAGGTGTATCACCTGAAGACAACTGCAACAATAGAAGTACTTTAGAAATGCTCTCAAATCTAACAAGAATCCATTGATTTAGAAAGTTTCCAGGAAAGTGACCGTTTTTATCACAAATGTATTGATTGACAGCAAATATTTTAATTTCATGAACGCTTTTGCTTTTATTCACTAAATCCTTCATTGTAAACGACAAGTATAATCCATCATAAAACAGGTTTGATGGAAAAAGTGATTTGCTATCTAACACCATTAAGCACAGCTAAAGTATTTCTGGTAAATACATTTTGTGTAATTTAATTTTGTGAATATTTTGCAATAATATTTTCCATCTCTATGCAGTGAAAAGTTTTATTATGTTTGATTTTAACTAAGAGGAACATGTGAGAGTAAAGTGCTTGATCACTTTGCAGAACAAAACCAAAGACACTTGTGCTGATTCAGCCATCAATAGCTATTAATCGTGCTCAAAATAACAGATTGTTTTCATTACACTGTAGAATTTCATTAGTTAATCAGGCTTCGTTAACAGTAAATAGTGAATTTTTCAGCACTTCTATAGATAATGTATAAAAAATGGTGGAAGGGTATTTCATTATTTCATTCTCATTGGCTCAAAAAAGATATTTTAGAATTGTAGCCTAAGTCAGAATAGATTATTGCAAATCAGATCTTCTAAACGCAACTGTGGCAGATACAGATGCAATTCACCACACTAAATAATTAAACATGCAAACAGCTATTGTTTATTTCAACCTTCCTTATTCAATCACTGCACAGTATTGACTTCTCAGCCCTCAGAGGTTTGAATGTATCAATGTCTTGCGATGCAGTGTGTTCTACAAGGTTGATGGAGTTCGTAATCAAGGTGGCCTCTTTGTTTTCGTGAAAGTGTGCTTTTGGACATTCTTTAATCTTTGCATCATCCTAAACTATTGACATTCTGCACTGTAATGTCTTTTTCTTTTCAAAAATGTTAATGTTGTACAAAGGGACTTTATTTTGTTAATGTTGGCAGGGTTTTCCTGCAGGGAGGCAGGAATGTGGGTGAAGCAATGGCAAACTTGTCTCTTTAATACCAGTTTTATATGCCTTTTGAAATAGGGGTCTATTGCTCATTTTTTAAATGCTTCTTTAATAAAAGGAACTTTTCACTTTTATCACTGCCCCATGAATGAGCAAATGCCTTTGTTTGAAAATTTGACACGGATATGGAGCGGAAGGTTCTCTGAATTATATACACCAGGAGGGTCGTGTGATCTGACCAGCAGTGAGGAGAGCCCAGGTATACCCCCTGTTCTCATGTTTAAATAGCTTTCCCCTACAACAAGCTACCAGCCTGTAAGACCAATGTAAAATATGCTAAATAAATGAAATGAACAAAATAGGAGCAAACAGATACAATCACAGCAACATGTATTACATATTTTAGATTAACTGCTGCTTAGAGCAAGCATATATCAGAGCCTAGCCCAGTGATCCATATTCATTAGGGCTACTGATGTCAGTTATGCAAATTGCCCGAACTTCGCACACTGCAGATCAGCATAAGATCATGTTAAATTCCAGCCCACTTACTTATATCCATTAGGGCTATTGGATTAGGTGGGCCATTAGCCAGAAACCAGAATACACTACATGTCAGCATAAGAGCATGCTAGCCCATTTAACTATTTCTATTAGGGCTACTGCTTTCAGGTGGGCAAACAACCAGAACCAAGCACAGTGCAGGTTAGCATATGATCACATTGTATGCAAGCAATTAGTTAGACTTTAGTACACTGCAGAATAAATTATGGACATGCTCATTAACTGATGCTCATTATGCATGGCTGCATGCAGACCCCTTATAGCCACATATTGCAGGACACCAGCTTCATTGTTAACAGGCAGCACAGACAGAGGAATTGCCTAATTGCACTCATTGAGGGGTCACATAGCCAGTGGAACCCGCTGATTATACTCAGCTGCTGTCTGCATAGGCAGGTAACTGCTGAGGTTACACAGAGGCAAATTGTCTGATTAGTGTTGGTGCCTCCTGCAAGAGCCCAAGTTTGCCGCCATTTTGTCTGAAGGCTATAGAGCCTTTTTTTCTACCTCCACGGTAGGAAAGTCTGTTGAGGGAGGCAGCTGGCCATGAAACCTGCCCCCATTAAAACACAAAAGAAAACAAAAGTAACAGGAGGCAGTAAGACTCAGGCCCCTAACTAATTATGCCTAAACTAGCTGCTACCTCCCTTGCCCATCCATGTGTAGGGGCCACATACACCACTGCCACTGGATGCCTTTTGGTCAGGTCGGGAGGGCACACAGATGGGGGGACAAGCACTTGCCACCAAATGCTATGACAGCAATACAGGAAGGCAACTTACACACAGGCAGACAAGGAGTAGCAATCATTGCACACCAGTGCCTTACCTGATCCAGGAGCTGAAGCACAGAAGACTCCAAGATATGATGTGTTGGGGAAGAAAAGGTCCCATTGACCAAAACCCCTGTCCCTAGGACGCCTTATGTGCAAGCTTAATGCTTTCCCAAGGTTAAAAAGAAAATGTTGCTTCTAATGGGAACAAAAGCCAGTAGGGGGTGTGGTTGGTCTTTAAAGGGTTTGAGTAGGGTTCTTCTAATGACAGCATGGGGGAGGGGCTATCCTGAGTACTGACATGGAGTTTGACAAGGGGAAAATAATATCAGGCAGGATAGATGGAAATAATTTTCAGGCAACATATTGCTTATGACAAGTAATAATGCATATAACAGTAACTGTCTAAGTGTTGTTTTTACTTACATTGTTACAACTACTTCTGCTGAACTACCAACCCCTATGCCACGCCCCCTGGTCACATCAGGAATTACATTTTATATTGTATTGTTAATTTTAGAAAAAAAAATAAATAAAAGGCTGCTAGAAAATGAAGCGCTCATAGTGCCCAAAGTAACCATAGGTGCCATTGCCCTCAGGCTAATATTGTGAGATTTGTTGGTGGCCGGACAACTGGAATCACCTGAAATTGCCAAGGGCACCTGGGCAAGTGAGGACTTTTATACATACTGGCTTTTTATCAAACACACACTGGAGAAATAACAGGCAGACTCAGTACTAGCATAAAATTATTCCAAAAATTCGTTCTGTACCTGTGGTTTCCAAATAAACCATGCCTGCCCTGAGCTTGTGCACAAGAGACGCACCAGCACCGATCCAGCACCAACGCCCAGCCCTAGAATTCATGCGATTGCTGCGTGGAGCTGATGATGTAAGGATCGGAGTGCAGGTACTCTCGCACTGGAGAAATGAGGGCACCAATAGCAGGAGGGATGACGTAAGCAGCAGAGACAAGTGAGGGCAGCAGGAGGGAACTGATTGAATGTGCATATTTAATTTACTTACTGTCTGACAAGCAAGGTTTTTTTTCTTTTAGTGTATGCAGATATTACAGCGGCTAAAATGCCGCCCCTTGTGTTGACCCAAATGTTGCCGCCTGGGGCGAGAATCTCAGGCCGCCTCGTTATAGAAGTGCCCCTGGTGCTTTTATGTACACTTTTTGCATAAGAGAAAAAATAAACTTCCAAAAGGCCATAAGAAAAGAAAGAATTATTTCTGAAACATTCACTGTCTCACGTTACCGAATAAAGGCATTGCATATATTATGGAAATCATTTAAATGTACTGTTTGAAATATAATTTCAAGGTTTCCACCAGAGCTTACTTTAAAAATAGAATATTGTGTGTGTGCATACATTTTACTCCAGTATGTTCCCAACCCATTTCCTGGCACAATTATTATATCTTGTTTGTTCAAGTTGGCATTATAATTTTCTCCTTGGTGGAAAATTGCAAATACCAAAATAGAAACATTTCTAAATCATTTTCTTCTCAAGAATGTTTTGCGCTGACAAATTAATTAAACCATGCAAGAGGGTGAGAGCAAGATTTTCGAGCATTCCTTTTTAATTGCAATTTATTGAAAAACATTTGCTGCTAAACAAGTTTATTTTATTTTAATATAATAAAGAATAATAAATGTGAAATAAAACTATGGAGCAATATATTTAGTTTTTTCAGTTTTCTCATTTAGTTATCACTGGAATTTTTTCTAAGCAATGAGTTACATAGGATCCATACAGCAGTATATTTAGAATTACGTTAGGATTTATTCATTGCAATGGTACAAAATAACTGGCACACTAAGGGGGGGGGGCATTTGCTCTCCTTAGAGTCAATGGGTAAGTCCCTTTGTGCCCCTGCTCATCCCCCATACTAGTTGTGCAGTGCATCTTGCACCAGATTTAAAATAGAGTGCAATGCCTTTGGGTGCAAGGAAGTTAGGCTTAAGAACTATATATTATAAAGTACATTTGTTTTGCATTTTTTACTGATGATAATCAAATCAAGGAAAACAACTGATTTAATTTGAATGCGAACATTTGCAATTTAAAAAAATAAACTGCTGGCACACAGCAAATTGGTTGTTTTGGCCACAACCCATATCACCAATTATCTATTTCCTAAGTAAAACCCCCACCCTCCAATGGAGTAGCAGGATAATGTCTGTTTTATAACTCCCAATGTTCCTTAAACTGGTAGTACAAGGGTTAATAACTTACAGTTGACAAAGAACCTTGCTTCTCTCTCAAGGAGGGGCCACCTGACCTCCAGGTTTCTCAGGAAATTTGAGGTGGAATTGTTTCCTCAGACGATCAGCTCTGACATCACAAACAGAAACCCAAGAATTCTCCTCAGGTCCATATCCCTTCCACTGTACCATGTATTGTAACTAGGGATGCACCAAATCCAGGATTCGGTTCGGGATTCGGCCTTTTTCAGCAGGATTCGGATTCGGCCGAATCCTTCTACCCTGCCGACCCGAATCCTAATTTGCATATGCATAATTAGGAGCGGGGAGGGAAATTGTGTGACTTTTTGTCAGAGAACAAGGAAGTGAAAAAAGTTTTCCCCTTCCCGCCCCTAATTTGCATATGCAAATTAGGGTTAGGATTCGGTTCGGTATTCGGCCGAATCTTTCACGAAGGATTCGCTTAGCATAGACGAAAGCATTTTTGACATGATAAAACAGCTCAGAAATTAGTGGAAGGGGATAGCGTCTTTTTATCATCAATTTATCTTTCTTTCCCACAAAAAAGAAAACAGCCCCAGCAGGGGAATTGGAAGGCCTAATAAACCCTCTTTCAAGATTTTCTTTAATATAATCTTTCATAGCCTGAGCCTCAGGCAAAGAAAGAGGATAAGTGGAGTAGACCCTAGTAGATCAGGTCAACAGGGCAGTCGTGGCGCCTATGTGGGGATAAAGTTTCAGAGGCTTTTTTGGAAAATGCATCCACAACGTCGGCATAGACCATGTGTAAACCTTCTAAGGAGGTAACTGCCACCATTTTAGGGTAATTTACACAAGAATTATAACACTCAGATCCCCACTGAATGATCTCCCCCATTACTCAATCTATGTGAGGATTGTGTACCTGTAACCAAGGTTAGCCCAAAATTAGAGGAGAAGAAGAGGAGCTTTCAATAATATGAAATGATAACTCCTCAAAATGCATGTTGTTGGTACACATTCAATGCAATGGATCATCGCGTCCCAGCTGGCCCACTAGACCACCAGGGTGAGTCCTCACAGTGCCACACAGAATGTTACTGGTTAAATTGAGGAATGTTGGATAATAGCATGTGTATCTGCATAGAGAACTGGTTAAAAGATATGGTGGCAAATGGAACATTTTCTAATTGGACCAGTGTTGTTAGTGGAGTACGACAGGGCTCTGTACTAGGTCCCTTGCTTTTTTAACAAAATAATATAAATGCAAGTTATACACTAAATGGCAGTGTGTTGAGAGTTTCCTTAAATGAGAAGGCTCTTGAGGTTTTTGTTGATAAAATTCTGTGCAGTGTCATTCTGTGGCTACTAAAGCAAATAAAGTTCTGTCTTGCACAAAAAAGGGCATCAACTCAAGGGATGAAAACACAAGTATGCCTCTTTATAGGTCCCTGGTAAGGCCTCACCTGGAGTATGCAGTGCAGTTTTGGACTCCAGTCCTTAAGAGGGATATAAATAAACTGGAGAGAATCCAGAGATGTCCAACTAAACTGGTTATAGAGGGATGGAAGTCTTAAATAACGAGGGTAGACTGTCAAGGTTGTGGTTGGTTTCTCTAAAAAAAAAAAAAAAGGTGCTTGCGCCAAGACATGATTACACTTTACAAGTACATTAGAGGACATTATAGCAGGGGACCTTTTTACCCATAAAGAGGATCACCACAACAGAGGTCACCCCTTCAGACTAGAAGATAAAAACTTTCATTTGAAGCAACGTAGGTGGTTCTTCACAGTGAGGACAGTGAGGTTGTGGAATGCACTGCCGGGTGATGTTGTGATGGCTGATTCAGTTAATGCCTTTAAGAATGGCTTGGATGATTTCTTGGACGGACATAATATCAAAGCTATTGTGATACTAAACGCTATAGTTTATAAGGGTCTCAGAGAGCTCTTACAATCTGAGTATGATGGTACTGTACTTCAACTTTGGCATGGAGAGTGTGTGTGTGTGTGTGTGTGTGTACACACACATAAGACAGAGAGTGAATTTGATTTTTAAAACTTAATAGTACAACTCTTCATCCCTCTCTCTCCATTAATATTTTTAATAGAGTAATAACAGCATAGTTTCCACAAAGTTTTGGAAGGTTAATACAATACAGGTTGAGGGCAGAGTGTTCTTTAATAATTTATACTTAGAAAGGGCAATTTTTATTTGTTTGTGCTGCAATAGCCTTCAGTCTTGAGCTGCTTTTATCCTGCTGTTGGTTTACTGGCAGCAGCAAGCTTTAATAGGTCACATCATTATTATTACTGACAAGCGCTATTTTGGCCTTTTTTTAAAGTTGGCTGATGTCAGTAAATATCAAAACAAGTTATGATTTGATCATTTGCCTTAAAAAAAACAGAACACCTGCTACTTTGAATTATTAACACTCTCATGTGTGTACTTCTCTGATGTTTTACAAAATTAGGTGACCAGAAGTGACTTGTGCATTTTATGTTATCTTCAGTGAAAATTGCACAGTAATCTAAAATTTTTAGATAATGATGCGTACTTATGCTTATGCAGTGAACTGGTACTCCGTTGCCCTCAGAAAAACATCCAGTATTCCAACACCCAGCTTCCATCCAAAGCCAGCAATATATGAATTGCAAGTGTATAGGTGTGGATACAAATGAGCGCAGGAAATTCTGCTGCAAAAGGTGCCTTTATTCAAAACACAACATGTTTCGAGCTCTTGCTCTTTATCAAGTGCAAGAGCTCGAAACATGTCAATTGGTTCAATACAAGCGTTGGTGTTGAGGTGGGTAAGAAAATACGTGCTTTTAAGGCTTTCAAGTTAGCTGGTACAGCCGAAACATTTATAAGGTACAAGGAGGCCAATAAATCATGCAAAGAAGCTATAAGGCAAGCTAAAATTGATATGCTATAATGGATATTGCAGCAAGCAGTAAAAATCCAAAATTATTTTTTAAATATGTTAATAGTAAAAAAATGAAGCAGGAAGGGGTGGGACCCTTACTATCAGAGGGGGGTCAGCTGGTTGATAAAAACAAAATAAAAGCGCAGATTCTGAACTCATATTTTTCATCTGTCTACACAAATGGGGAACCAGTAAGTGAAGTATTTCAACTAATGATGCATGGTTCACACATGAAGAAATTCAAAAGAGACTAGAATATGTTAAGATTAACAAAGGTACGGGGCCAGATGGTATTCATCCCAGGGTAATTAGCGATCTTAGCTCTGTGATTGCCAAATCTCTTTACTTAATTTTTCAGGATTCATTGAGATCTGGCATAGTGCCGAGAGACTGGCAAATTGCTAATGCGGTGCCTCTGTTCAAAAAAGGATCCCGTTCTCAGCCTCAAAACTATAGGCCAGTTAGTCTGACGTCAGTGGTAGGAAAGCTTTTCGAAGGGTTAATAAAGGATAAGATACTGGACTTCATAGCAAACCATAATACTGTGCCAGCATGGTTTTATGCATAATAGATCTTGCCAGACTAACTTAATTTCTTTTAATGAGAAGGTAAGTAGAGACCTCGATTCTGGGATGGCAGTGGATGTGATTTACTTAGACTTTGCTAAAGCATTTGATACAGTGCCACACAAAAGGTTACTGGTTAAATTAAGGAATGTTGGCCTGGAACATAGTTAGTATATAGTTAGTATAGGTATGGGTATATAGAATTTAATTAAAAGTAGGGAGGGGTGTGTGTACGGATGCTGGGTTTTCATTTGGAGGGGTTGAACTTGATGGACTTTGTCTTTTTTCAACCCAATTTTAATGTAACTATGTCGTATTATGAATAAAGGCACCTTTATTCCTGAGCTCATTTGTATCCACACCTATTTACTTATGCTTTAGCAGTTGCATAAACCTTAGTTTAACTTTGGAGCTTCATTTAGAAAAAGTAACTAGACTTATTAAGGTGTTACAACAGGCTGGTAAGGTGAGCATGTTGTGTTAGCCTCTCCATTCTTAAGACTTTTATACCTACCTTCTTTAAAGAAAATGCAGGGCTTTACACTAATACTGTAACTTTTGTCATACCCTGTTGGAGTGCAAAATATACACTGTATGTCTTGCATTTGTTGTAAGGTATTCTTGATTGATTGCTGTATTTTCATTTTGTTTTATATCTGTCTGTCAAATCTAACAAATGACTCTAGATTTAGTTAGGAACATTTCTGTGAATACACATTGCTACAACTTGTTTAATCAATGCATCAATTTGAGTGGGATATTGATTAAGTTGTGAACTTTTAGGTTGACTTTGTAGAAGGTGTATTTTCTGTAGGAAAATCAGTGTCTTTTTTTTTTTTTTTTTTGACCCATTGAAGTCAATGGGTAGTTTGAACTTCCTTTAGTTTATTATGTATGGCACTATTGGAGATAAAACCCTTCCATTTTTCTCTTACTGCCTGATTTGTAAGGGTAGTAGAAAGGAATAGGAAGAATACTTAGTGAGTGGCTAGAGCTGTCACAAATGTGGATACAATTAGCATAGTATTTTTTCCCCACAATATTTATTTTGCAATGAGCAAAAAACTCCATTCACACACTGATGTAAATAAGGTCCTTTGTGGCTGAAACATTGACCTACGTTTGTATGTTTTGGGGCTAAATAATTAAACATTCTGCACAATTTGGATGGTGGGTTGTCTTTGTATATTATAACAATATTTATTTGGCAAAATGAACATAATTTTCAAACAGTGACAGTTTTATAATCCAATAATGAGTAGTCTACTACAGTTATTGCACAGGTCCTTTGATTTTCCAATATTTTGACAATTGTAGCCGTATTGATTGCTATTATATGTGAAAGCTGCTTAAGTATAAGTAAAGGTGAAATCACTGGGGAATGCAAAATGTTAATTATATTTCTGTTCCTGATACCCTGGGTCAGTGCTCCTGTTAGCAGAAAACCACACCAGCCTGAAGTCAGTGTTTCAGCACCACAGAGCAATCTTGTTCCACTTCTTTCTTCTTTGCCGCAGGGTGTTGCACATGCAGTAGAGTGAATAACATTCAAAGACGACTTCATATGGGGAAAGGTGCAGTCACCCTTTAAAAAGAAAATAATCCTCAAATTAGAATTACATTTAGGGGGTTATTTTCTATGCTCCCAATATCCGAAATTCTAATTTTGGCCAAAAAAAAAATACAAATTTTTCGGAATTTATTAAAGCCTGTTGGTCTTGAAAGTCAGACTCTGAAAATCCAGCATCTCAATGCTCTCGAGGTCCTGTATAAATCAATGGGGAAGGTCCCAGTGTCTGCGCTGCTGTTAATACTGATATCCAATCATTTCTGGGATTTTGGACCAAAAAGTTTGGACCAAAAAGTTTTTTTCCTGACTTTTTTAATGATAAATAAGGTCCATTCAGGCAGTCTGAATTGATCGGATTTTTATGTTAGAAGTACCTTGATTAATAATCCCCTTAATCTGTGTAAATCTGACAATCTGTTCCTGCAATTGCAGTTGGAAGCATTAAACATAGTTTTCCTACCAAAGTACAATTATGTCTTCCCCCCTGTGCTTGATTAAAGGGTAGTATAAGCAGGCCAAAAACACACAGTAATTTCTGCACATAGAATAACAACAAGATGCCTAACAAGCAACTCATATGTGAAATCTCTTGTCAACGTCTTTAAAGAACTATGGGTGAAATAGGACTGTTTTATGAGGGTTAAGAGCATTTTTGAAACACATATGGAGAAATTTAATAAAAATCGCAAAGAGAAAAACTCTTCGCACCAATTAGAATACAAATTCACATCTCACAATGTAATAGTCTTCCTTAAATTGTTATTGCAATTTAATTGCGCATTGCCCACTTTTAAGAAGTGCTTGAAGGATCGTAATCTTTTGAAGCAAACAAAACAACTTTTTTCAGTAAGAAGCTCCAAAAATAATATTGACTAATTGTCGCGAAAATCCAATAAATGGAAAACAATCAAACTGCAATAAATGACAACAAACATTTAAAACTGAACATATAGATAGTTGTCATTCAATTAGTAAGCAGAAACAACATTTGAAAGAATTACTTTGCTGGTAGCAAAAGTCATTTATCACTATATACAAATTAATCCTATGACATATAATTAACAAAAAATTAAGATGGATGTTCCTGCAATACAACTGCAATCTCTATATAAAATACGTAAAATGATTATTTATTTTGAGTTCATGCTTTAACTAACAATTTTTACTTGAACTTTTCATATTATATATATATATATATAAATATATATATATATATATATATATATATATTTTTTTTAATCTAAAAATCAAACTGTTTAACTCCTTAGAAAACAGACAATATCAGTAGAGTATGGCCATCTTTAAAGGAATTATTCAGTATAAAAATGAAAACTGGGTAAAAAGATAAGACTGTGCAAAATAAATAATGTTCTAATATAGTTAGTCAAAAATGTCTTCTATAAAGGCTGAAGTGACTGGATGTCTAACATAATAGCCAGAACATTACTTCCTGCTTTACAGCTCTCTTGGTTTCCACTGATTGGTTACCAGGCAGTACCAGACTTGAGGGGGCACATGGGTCATAACTGTTTGCATTTGAATCTGAGCTGCATGATAAGGATCAATTGTAAACTCACTGAAAAGTTATGTCCCATGCTGCCCCCCTTTGAGTCGCTGACTAACTCAGAGTTAGAGAGCTCAGAGGAAGTGTTCTGTTATGTTAGATAACTAGTCACTCCAGCCTTTATAGATTACATTTTTGGCTAACTATATTAGAAACAATTTTTTATTTTGTACAGGCTATTTACCCTGTTTTTATTTTTACACTCAACTGTTCCTTTTAAATATAAATAGAATCTATTCATGAAAACCAGCCTCTGGCTATTTCAGGAATGCATCTACAGTACATAGAGTAAATGTATCTTGTACAAAAAACCTGAGCTCTAGGAGCTCTAAACCAAAAGAAAATTGGATCAAAATAATTAAAAACAACCTCATTTGCCACATTTTATAATAAATGTTCTTAATCATAGACATAGTGGCACATGTAATCATGTAAAGTTTTGAAGATACATGACCCTCCCCCAACATGACATCACCACAGTGCCTCAAAATATTCCCAACTCCTGTCATTAAGTTTGGCAGTTCAGTACAAAACAATTCCAAATAAATAAATACAAATAGTATAAAACCAAATATTACACATAACTAGTATTGAATACAGAATTCTTTAGGCTGTCATGTTTAAAATGAAGATCCACTTTTTCTCTTATCTCTCCTTTTTAAAATTGATTCTAGGTTACCACCTCTAATCTGAGTTTATTCTTTCAATACCTTGAATAATTAAACAATCAATATCACCCCCATTACAATCTCTGAAATGTCGTCTCTACAGGACTATTCTGTTTACCACGTTCTGTATTGTTAATGTGCTTCTTCCTCCTACATTTGAGGGCCAACATATTGCTTGGAGGGACCCCTGCTGGTCAATAAATAGACTATTGATCGTTCAATAAAACTTCCTTTTTTGGTCTGGAGCTCCAAGCTGTTTTTGTCCAAGATACCACGTTCTGTATTATAAATGTGCTTCTTCCTCCTTCATTTGAGGGCCAATATATTGCTTGGAGGGACCCCAGCAGGTCAATAAATAGACTATTACCATTCAATAAAACTTCCTTTTATGGTCTGGAGCTCCAAGCTGTTTTTGTCCAAGATACAACGTTCTGTATTATTAATGTGCTTCTTCCTCCTTCATTTGAGAGCCAATATATTGCTTGGAGGGACCCCAGTAGGTCAATAAATAGACTATTGATCATTCAATAAATCTTCCTTTTATGGTCTGGAGTTCCAAGCTGTTTTTGTCCAAGATACCACGTTTGCAATATATAACGGACGAACCGTGGTGCTCACCTTCAGAACTACAGAAGTCGGGAGCAGTAGCAAATAGTAATCAGGACTGGTAAGTACACCTTGACCATAGCCAATAATTCATATTATCAATATAATTATATTATTGTATTAGGTGATGGATCATTATATTTAAATATTGGATAATACCTACAGTATGTGGTTGTGAATGCACTGTGCTGTTGTCAAATAGCAAGTGAAGGACATTTCATGTTCCTACTTGACATACAACTCCACTTGGAAACCTGAGAACTAACCAGAGTGCTCCCCATATAACCAGTAATACAGAAGATATTAATACAATTGTCTAGGAACCATATTGCCACAAATATTGTTCAGTCTGGGTACTTATTTTTCCAGCATACTTGAAATCAACTAAAATGCCAAGAATTTCCCCCTCCACAATCCACATTGCATTGCATAGGTCAAAGCTTTTTCAAATACTGATATCAAATATTACAATATAAAAATACCAATTGGTTACTTACAAACCACCAGAAGCCAGCAAGCTCACTTAATAATGGATTGAGAGTCAGCTCTGAACCTGCTATAACTGAGGAGACCCACCTCATAACTAAACAAGGGGATAGATGCATATTATCTATCAATACTTTAGACTTATAATAATTATTTAAATAAATGAAATACACACATTTAAAGAAATACATTGGCTTAATTTTATATACACTAATTTAATTGATTTATGGAAACTGAATACATTTCCATCCATTAAAAGTAATTGACAGTATTGAATAATATTAATTTAATAATATGTAATAATTTCAAAATTGTATTTACTGAAATCTTATTCTCCTTCAAATGTTAATTAATCCATCTGTAAAAAGTGGGTAGGTCAAGCTCCAAGTTAAGACATGCAGGAGCTAAAGAGCCTAATATTAAGTATAAGATTTAATCTGTTCTCTTAAAAATTAAAGGAATAGTTCAGTGTGAAAATAAAAACTGTGTAAACAGATAGGCTGTGCAAAATAAAAAATGTTTCTAATATAGTTAGTTAGCCAAAAATGTAATGTATAAAGGCTGGAGTGAACAGATGTCTAATAAAACAGCGAGAATCCAACTTCCTGCTTTTCAGCTCTATATCTCTGAGCTAGTCAGCGACTTGAAGGGGGGCCACATGGTACATTTCTGTTCAGTGAGTTTGTAATTGATCCTCAGCATTCAGATCAGATTCAAAAGCAACAGATATGACCCATGTGGCCCCCCCTCAAGTCTCTGATTGGTTACTGCCTGGTAACCAGGGTAACCAGTCAGTGTAAACCAAGAGAGCTGAAAAGCAGAAGTGAGTAGTGTCTGACTGACATGTTATACGTCAAATCACTCCAGCCTTTATACATTACATTTTTGGCTAACTAACTATATTAGAAACATTCTTTATTTTGCACAGCCTGTCTATTTACCCAGTTTTTATTTATACACTGAACAATTCCTTTAATGTTATGGTTTCATTGTATAGTTATTTATATCACTTATTTGCTCGCAGCCATTTTGGTACAGACCTTTTAAGGGGCAGGCCATATGTATGAAATGTATTAACTTACAACTAGAGAAAATCTTCATGTAAGGCTATGGATTCACAATATCCTGGATTTGGCCAAATAATAGCACATTCCAGATTTGGATTTGGCTAAATCCTTAATTCTTAACCAAGCCAAAGAAATCGGAGCCCTTCGGGGCCAATTTATAAAAAAGGTGACTTTTAATTTTGTGTTTGAGAAAAAAGTTAATACAAAAAGGGGGTTGTGGGAGCACTCACATTGCTAAGTAGAAATGTATAAGTATAGGGGAAGTGCTACTGACATAGCCAAATGGGTCAGTGCACATTCCCTGGGCCCCTAAGTAATTCAGTAGATATGCAAATGCATGTGTTCACAAAGACAGGGGTTTTTAGTTACAAAGTTATGATCATAAAGTTGAAAAGCCACCATACCACGTCAAGGTAAACCCCATATGGCGGTCCCTAACTTGTTTACCTTCAGTCACAGTATTGAGGATCCTATGCCTCTCTGCATAATAGCATTAGTTGAAGTAGAAATCTGCTGAACCTTGGTTTCTGTGTGAGGGCTAGATCCTCCCCCGCTGCTAACTTGCAGATTTTAAGAGAGAGTGATTGCCCAAACCAAAAAAAAAAGTATATTATGAAAATGGTAAAGACAAAGTAAAATTAAATATATAAGCGCATACTTAGAAAGTGTATACTGTATGTATATATATATATATTTATATATATTTATATATATATATATATATATATGTGTATGTATGTATATGTGTTAATACAAGTATAAATAAGAAAAAAATGTGACCTAAAATAAGTAAAGGACAAGTTAAATAAGTGTAATAATAGGTATAGTGAATGTAAATGGGTGTGATTTGGTGCAGTTATAAACATAGGGCCACCATTAGTTGATCGGGGTGGGTATGGAGGGTGCTACAAACCACATGAAGCTTAGCCAAAGCTTTCAGGCTACAATAGCAAATACAAAAAGGGGGTTGTGGGAGCACTCACATTGCTAAGTAGAAATGTATAAGTATAGGGGAAGTGCTACTGACATAGCCAAATGGGTCAGTGCACATTCCCTGGGCCCCTAAGTAATTCAGTAGATATGCAAATGCATGTGTTCACAAAGACAGGGGTTTTTAGTTACAAAGTTATGATCATAAAGTTGAAAAGCCACCATACCACGTCTTTGTGAACACATGCATTTGCATACCTACTGAATTACTTAGACAGGGGCCCAGGGAATGTGTATATATATTTCTACTTAGCAATGTGAGTGCTCCCACAACCCACTTTTGTATTTGAGAAAAAAGTTGCACAAGTCATGTGACTAAGTCTCTTGATGATCAAATGCAAAATCTTTTAAAAAGGTGGGGATTACATCTAAAACGATATTTCTAATAAAGGTTCAGATTTGGTTTAGTCAGATATTTCTGGAGTATTCAAAAATTATAGATTTGGCGCATGCCTAGTTAAGATGTGAGCAATTTCCATTGATACCATGCTAAAAGAAATGTTATGTATCCACCTCTTGTAGTACCCGCTTTGTGGATGAAGCAATCTATTCCAATTAATTGGTTTTATAACAAAATTTCTTTTAAACCTGCCTTCCAGTAACACAAACCAATATATCTAAATAATACATTTCCTTTAAGCAACTGGGAGAAAACCGGTTTACTGAAATTAGCTCTTAGTACAAAGTTGTTCCGATGACTGGTTAAATTGTCATCTTGGATTTTCTCCCAATCTAAGGCAAACCAGAGCCTTCAGAATATATAAATTCATATAATCCATTATTATTAATGTAACTCATTGAAGCAACTGTACACTGTAAGCTGCATTTCAGTTAAACATTGAACCTTCTGTTAACCTCATACAGTATGTTTATCAATATGTTAAATGCCTTATGCCCCCCAGATAACCTAATTTTTCCAGCATGTCATATACTAATTCGTAAATGATGGAGATAATTTCATTCCATTTTCTGCTCCATGTTTTTAAAGATTTAATGTATTATTAAACATAATATAATTATTTTGTTATATGAACAGAATACCTTCATGGATACAAATATACAATATGCGGTAGAAACCAATCTTCCTCCCTTAGTACTTTCTAAATTAATTTGACACCATTTCTATGGGCGATACACTTGGAAAGTAACATGGAAGTGATCAATCGATAATTCTGTTTCCATATGATCTCCATAACAACATGAATTAACTGTTTTAGAACAAGGAATTGCAGCAATGTTTCTATGTAAGCAGAAAGCTTACTAGTTTATTTAGTAACCAAAGACACAATTGGTCTTCCTGGCAGGGGAGAGGGTTTAACCTTAGGAATGTGGATTATAACTGCAATCTTGGAATATGATTATATAAACTCAAACTCTTTCTTCATTTTCATTTGTCCTTTGTTTTCTTTATTAACTAATATAGCTACTCTATGTTTTTAATAATGACATCTTTAGACATACTTAGTAGAATTCAGCCTTGCATTACGTTTCCTCAATAATGACACACTTAATTCTGATGTCCTACGATTAGACTTTAATTTCAGTACATAACATTCTTGAGGTTTAACTTTATATTTGATTTTGTTGAATGATTCCATTAACAAATCCATATCCACTTGCTTGTTAAGAAGTGACCTTTCAGGGCAATTCTCTAAATAAAATGGTATATAATGGATACTATTACAGTCAACAGACTGTAGAAGCAGGCTGCTTTAAAAATACTCTTCCTGGATCCTGCATCCAGAACAGTCCCCTATGTATCTATTATTTTATTGTTATGTTTTATGTCCCAAAGGACAAGGAAATTTATGAAAATTGGTTGTATTAAAAACCCTAGAAGGCTTATATTACTTTTATCAAAATAATTGAAAAGCACCAGGCAACCTTTCATGTACCTCAGCAAACATGAATGTTTTCCCATGAGCATCTTAGTGTCCATATGAGATATTCTTTTTGTGTGCATATCAATGAATGTGTGAGACAGATGTTCTCGTGGAATGCCGCTCAGTGAACATGTACAATGAATGTAATCCTGGTGAGCATCTCAGTGAAGATTTAAGAAGGATGTTCTCTTGGAGTGCATATCAGTGAACATGTAAGATGTTTTCCAGTATAGAGATGTTACAGATAATTCTTGGTTACTGTATAACCAAATTCTGTTGCTAGTCTTAGTTAGGAAAAGTATCAAGAAGGTGGTGAGCCACAAAATTAGTAGGTATTATCATATTATAGTGCCATATCAAGTATTGTTTTGTTTATCTTTAACGGGTATCTCCAACTGAGTTATTAATGTTCATTTCATCACAATATTACAAAACGTGCGGAAAAATCAAATAATTATAAGAGAAATTATATTGAATAGCGACTGATACCAATATATCAATCAATTAAGATTTGAGAAGCTCTTTTCCATGGTGGAACTATTTGTTCCATAGTTTTTTGGTATTGAGAAGCCCCATTAATTTGCATAGCATTACTTGTAATGCAATGCCTGTTAATTTCAAGGTGTTCAATTTGGTATTGTGTTTGAACTGCTCCATTAACCTCTAATGCAATACCTCATCTCATACCTCATAGAACAGAATGCAGTTCAACTGCTCAAAGTCTGATGAACTGATACATTGATAATTGTGTCAATTAGGTAAACACTCTCCTGATTTTTTTCAGAAAAACCAATTGTCAGGAAAATGTTTAGAATTCCCAGATAGATATATTCTAATTCCCAGATAGATATATTCTAATTCTATCCTACAGCCATTACAAATATATCCTTACACACATGCTATAACAGAAATAAAAGAGGCTAGGCCTAGTGTTATGTTTTGGTAGCCGAGGATGAGTAGAGTATAACAGTGCTTTATTAGCAAGTTCATGCAGCCATTACACTTCAGCAGTAGCTTTAACTCTAACACCCCAAGCTGTATAGAAAGTACTATGTACACAGTATAACTCTTGTGCACAGTGACACCTACAGGCCCTTTGTATAAACACCACACCTAGTCCTACCTCTTTTAATGTAAAGGCACTGTCAGACCAATTAAAAGCAAATATGCAAGTGAACAGAGAGCACCCATGATGGTGGATGTTCTGGAAGGGAGTGAGTAGCATTGCTGGCTTTTGTGTACAG
The DNA here is from genome assembly GCA_038501925.1 of Xenopus petersii. NCBI lineage: Eukaryota > Metazoa > Chordata > Amphibia > Anura > Pipidae > Xenopus > Xenopus petersii. Next base: position 92,725,750 of record CM076686.1, read on the forward strand.
TTTTAGAAACTACATAGCCTGTATACTAAAGAGCAGAATTAAATTAACTACACCAGTGAACATACAAAGCACTGCGTATCTTGACAGCGCTATATAAATAAATGATGATGATGATGATGATGATGATACACGTCACACTCTGTAAATATATTTTGGGCAGTTATTTTGGCAGACTGCATTTTAGTAGAAAGTCTCATAAACCCATTAAATCTTTGGGTTTGAGCCACTGACAACCCATACATACTGATAAGTTGCAGAGCCAGCTGAATTATGCCTTTTCAGTAGGTTTCACATTTTAGCTGGCAGATAATGGGGTGAAACTAAAAAGAAAACAATATAATTTCATGAACTGCAATCCATAAAAAGGTATTCTAACTGTTTTTCCACTTCAGTAGATGTTATTTCAATCTGTTCAGGCATGTATAACATAAATAAGTTCATATAATGTTTTCTGTCACACAAAAGAGAATTTTTGTCTGAGTAAGAGCAGCTTGTACATTCTCAGGCTGGATAACCATACAGCAACACTCTTGGAACTACCAGGAACTAAAGTGAATTTGTCAGAGCTATACTTACCCATTCACCTTTGCTGCTGTGTGGTCATATAGTAAATATGCACTTCTGGCAAGGCCTGGGGTCAGGTTTGAGAACTGTGTCGATTTTACATTCTGTTGCTTTATGCTACTAAAAATGTGTGTGTGTATATATATATATATATATATATATATATATATATATATATTATATAGTATATATACAAACAGCCATATATTATAATAGGGTACATATGTTTCAGTATGTTTAATATATGTTTGCCTTGAGAAAGTTCCTGGTTTATTGGTTATATACTTAATACACACATAGATAGATGATAGATAGAGAGATAGAGAGATAGATAGATAGAGAGATAGATAGATAGAGAGATAGATAGATAGAGAGATAGATAGAGAGATAGATAGATAGAGAGATAGATAGATAGATAGATAGATAGATAGATAGATAGATAGATAGATAGATAGATAGATAGAGAGATAGAGAGATAGAGAGATAGAGAGATAGAGAGATAGAGAGATAGAGAGATAGATAGATAGATAGATAGATAGATAGATAGATAGATAGATAGATGCAAACTTATTTATTCTTGTATGTATTCATCAACAGTCTGATTTCTGTGGATATGGAGGTTTTTGAAACCACAACTAAATTCACTTTATATAAATGTCATGAAAGTTATTAAAAAAATCAAAACTGAAAAATCCTGAACGGGAAAAGTCACATAAAAGTTGCCAAATGCTACTCTTGCAAGTTGTCGCATAATTAATATGATTTTTTAATATTGTCTCAGCATCAAAAACACACCTGAAACCTCTAAAACCTTTGACATCACTGCAACATCAACCTGGCCTTAAGTAATCTTTTGCAATCATGTGCTAGCTCCCCTTTGTTACTTTTCTAAAGGAGACTGAACAAATCACAGGTCATGCACTTAATCTTATTACTACTGTACGTTGAGTCTTAGTAATGCATAGGGGTTTGATGTGATCATCAATACAAACAATATTACTTTGCTTTTATATGAAAGATAATTTTGTGCATGTTCTCATACAACAGAAACTGAAGAGCGTTGCTTTAACAAAGCTATTTCTCACTACCTAGAAAATAGTGTTATTAAATTGACACAAACATGTTTCAGTGTTAGAAAGTATATGACTGCTTTGATCATTATAAAAAATCATTTTTAGTGGGTGTAAATATTCAGCGATGCTTAGCTTGCTAACACTACCTTACTGATTTCTTGCCTCCCAGTACAGGAAAAAGGTTTTTGGCCCATTATTTATGCATCAGTACTACAGGTATGGGATTCATTTTCCAGAAACGTGTTATCCAGAAAGCTCAGAATTGTGGAAGGGCCATCTCCCTTAGACTTTATTTTATCCAAATAATAGAAAAGTTTAATAACTATTTCCATTTTCTCTGTAATAACTAAATAGTACATGGACTTGATCCAAACTAAGATATAATTAATCCTTATTTGAAGCAAACCCAGTTTATTTGGTTAATTAAAGGTTTGCATGATTTTCTAGCAGACAAAGTATGAAGATCCAAATTACAGAAAGTTCCATTATCTGGAAAACTCCAGGTCCCCAGCATTCTGGATAACATGTCCCATACATGTACTAATAAAAATGAAATTGCTTTGGCTTGGATACTTTGTCTTCATCTGCCTAAAGTACTTTGTATTAGAAGCCCATGCGATAACTCACTTTATTTCCCCAGAGATAAGTTTCCTTGACTGGTAAAAGTGGTTGTGCGACCTGTAATGCCACCTCTGCCAGTAAAAACATGGCTTCTCATTTTAAAGTTTCTATTGTACGCAGTGCAAGCAATAAAAAGGCTTACTGATGATGTTTTTTCTGAGTCAAGATGTGCAACACCATCCAAACTTTTTTTTTTTTTTTTTAAATACAATGCATAATTAAAAGATGCACTGTAATAACCATAAAATATATAAAGAATATCAGATTTCAGAGTGCTAATTTTTATGTTGCTGGGTGTACTGTCTCTTCTGTTCTCCAACATTCAATACATGAAATGTAGGGACTTATTTCCTTCATAAATAGCAATGCTGAGAGACAAGCACAAAAGACATATACTGCTATAGAAAGCACCATACACATAAGCAATCCTTTTGTATAGAAAGTGTCTATTATATGCTTGATATAGGGCAATGAACCAGAACACTGGCTAAGTAATCCACTTGTTCCATGAGTGCTAACATATTGCATTTCAGTACTGCCTTTCATATTCTGTACTTCTTTGTGGGTTTCTCATACAGTATATTTGCTACATTGTGCAGGGTTTTTTTTACATTTCAGTACTCTTTGATTATATATATATACAGTACATATACATACATATATACCAATATCTGTATTTCTTTTTTTCTTTGAATGTGGCAGGTATGCTGGCAATTGTACCTTATAGTTTTATATTATGTTACTAATGAACTAAAATATGCATCCCTATGTGTGCCTTGTACAGTCTGATTTATGCCATTTCCCTCTTAATAATTCTCTGCTTTCCATTCTGCGTCTGAAATGGAATTCCCAGCATTCTTGCATTAACAGATGGTCTGGAAAGCAGAAGAGTGAATGAGTCTGGTAGGTTCTTGTTAGAAAAGAACTCAGTAAAAATACCATTACACATGGGGTGTAGGAGTTTCATTTCATGGAGAGGCACACTTTATGCAAGAATTCTTATTAAATGCACTCAGCATTGGTGCAACCTATAAAACACGTAACCTTTTTTATATCCTGGCAGATGAAGTGCTACGGGTTTATAAATCTATATATAACTTCAGAAGAAAACATTTATACATTGGGCATATATTTACATAATGGCTTGTATTACATTCTCTTGATAATGCATTAATACAAAAAAATATGTCACTGTAAGATATAAATTACATTAAGGGGCACATTTACTAAGCTTGAGTGAAGGATTCGAATATAAAAAAAACTTTGAATTTCTAAGTATTTTCTTGGGTACTTCTACCATCGAATAGGCTACTACGACTTCGACTTTGATTCGAGTAAAAAAACGTTCGACTATTCAACCATTCGATAGTCGAAGTACTGTCTCTTTAAAAAAAACCTTTGACTACATACTTCTGTTGTATAAACCTACCGAGGTACAATGTTAGCCTATGGGGACCTTCCCCAGCACTTTCCTAAGCTTTTTTTGATCGAAGAAAAATCCTTCAATCGATCAATTAAAATCCTTCCTTCAATCGAATGATTTTTTCTTCGATCGATCGAAGTATTTGCACTATAGCCTTCGAATACGATATTCGAATTCGAAGGATTTAACTTCGAGGGTCGTTGATAAATGTGCCCCTAATTGTTATAAAATACACTTGTCACAGCAATTTCAATAAAATACTGAGGCAGACCAACTTGGATGGATGAGTAAGTAACTGTGTGCATCATTGCAGATGGTAAATACTGAGCAATGCAGGACAAGAGTTACAGAATTGTGTCTCCAGATATTTCAAGTGGCACTATACATAGTAGGGATGCACCGAATCCAGGATTCGGTTCGGGATTCGGCCAGGATTTGGCCTTTTTCAGCAGGATTCGGATTCGGCCGAATCCTTGTGCCTGGCCGAACCGAATCTGAATCCTAATTTGCATATGCAAATTGTGGGCAAGGCGGGATTTCACGTGACTTTTTGTCACAAAACAAGGAAGTAAACCAATTTTTTCCACTTTTTGCTTTCCCGCAAATGTAAATTAGGATTCGGTTCGGTATTCGGCCGAATCTTCCAAGAAGGATTCGGGGATTCGGCCAAATCCAAAACAGTGGATTTGGTGCATCCCTAATACATAGTAATGCAAAAGGGCAAGCAAAATGATTCCAATATTTCAGACACTCATGAGATGCAAATGTCATTGCTAATATGCAATATACTGTGTGGTTACCTCAACTGTATTATCTCTAAATTCATTAAAACCTCTGGGGTAATGCACCATTTCTAGATAGTCTTCCCCTAGTAGGGTCATTACGGAATGCTCGATTATACTAGTCATGCACCATCATGTTTCTCAAGCATCCTTTAAACAACTGCAGGTCATCTTTCAGTTACTTCTGCTGTAGAGCACTGATATGCTGGAAATTTTGATTTCCCATCTTGTTCCTGACTCCCACCCAGCATGCTTAGCTCTAGCAGCCACAAGACTGACAAATACAAATGTGCTTAAAGGGCTACAGTATTGCTCAGACCAGATATCAGCCTTCTAAGGCAAAGTCCTATTTTTGGAGTCAACTATACAGTTACTAATTTTAGGCGTACAATATGTGGGGCTCTTATCTTAATGAAGTTTACAGGATCACAATATGCCATTAACTGCATTAAGATTATTGATAGTGTTGAATAATTCTCTGTCTTTCAGTGGTTTGTAATAACAGGCTCTTAAGTTAATGAAGTTTGAAGACACATAATCTACTTAACTGCAGAGGTGACTATGGAGCCCATTAGGATTATTTATAGTGTTGACAATTTACCATCACTTCAACCAATACGTGGCCTGTAATGTGTAGTGGGTGCTTTCTGCAGCTTGCAGATTGTCCCATACAGTATTGTGTGCATTTAACTATTGTGATTTCATTGATCTCACATCAGCAATGCTTGCTTTCTTTCTTTCTAAAACTGGTCTGTTACAGACATCCCTTAAGGGGTGTTTTTTTTTTGTAGGAAACATTAATAAGGAGAACTAAAGATTAGCTAAAGAAGCAGGGTCTATATAATGTACATTATCTATTGGGATTCTATACCAGACCAAGGCAACCACAGGCTTTTAGAAGTGCAGATCTGTGCCTCCAAAGATGCCCCAGTAGCTCTCCATCTTCTTTTCTGCTGATTCACTGCACATGTAGTGATGGGTGAATAAATTCGCCGGTGAAAATTCGCCACTGTCAATTTCCGATGTTCACCATTTTTTTGTGAAAAAAAGTTCGAATTGCTCGATTTTTTCCTAAAAAGGTTCGAATTGCTCGATTTTTTTGTGAAAACATTCGAATTGCTTGATTTTTAATTGAAAACGTTCGAATTGCTCTATTTTTCGTGAAAACTGTAGAATTTCATGATTTTTTCGTGAACTTTTTTGTGAGTTTTTCGCTGTTTCGCGAATTTTGCGGGAAATTCACTAATTTTTCAGCGAAGCAAAACGGGAGAAATTCGCCCATCAATATGCACATGCCCTGTGCTGTTGTCACTTTCTGAGCTTAATGACTGACACACAAGATACTGATGTCATAATATAAGGCTGGGAATGATTAGTAAATAATTATTGGCACATGGCAATTTAGAATTGAATTTTGCACTGTGAGTAGCTGTGAACAGAGAAGTTTAGGTGTATATAAACACACGTGTATATAAGGTCCCTTTAAAATTGTGAACATTTCATGTGTACTTTAGTGTCCCCTTTAATGTGGACATCTGGTAAGAGTTAGTCTGACATGGAGCTGCAGACGTTTCAGAATTGCTTTATTAGGTTACATGTATGATAACACCCTAAAAAAGTTGGCGAGTATGGCTTTGCAATAGCTGCAGAAAACATCATTGCCCATCAATGAAATAGTTGAAGATAGCAAAACGTAGAAAAAGGCAATCAGCATAAAAGGAGAAGGTATTTTCCCCATATATGGTTTACAGAAGGATAATCATGAACAATTTTAGAAATGATAGAAGCAAAAGAAAGATATCAGCTCAAATCCACTGTAGCTGAAATAAAAATGGAAGCATTTACTTATATACTTGAAACTGTACCTGTTGTACTGAAACATCTGCACCATCATCTAGAATCTTAATGTAGCTAAGTGGGTTATCTCTTATCTTCAGATAATCACATGAAAGTACAACAAAGGCATTTTAAAGGCTGTTATCTCCGTTACCTGGATTTCCCATAAAGATGCCAAGAGGAATGCTTTATCCAAGACTTCTAACTGATGTCGAGATAAATTCCCCTGATTTCAAACGCTTTGGCAATCTTAACACAGTGTATATGCCATTGTTAGAAGTCCCTCAAAGGCGCTAGTTACTGTTTCACACAACTTATCAATAATGATCATGGCATAAAAAAAAGCTCTTGGAACATACAGTTACACAGGAGTTGGCCAGTGGGAAGCAGTGACAGCAGAGAGTTGATTCCATTGTGGCTTTCAAGGAAACGAGCCAGGAACGGAGTTTGAACCATTATAAAGAGAAGCTGTACGACAAACATACTTTTTACCATTTCCAAACTGTAAGAAAATCTATATTTTCAAGAGCGGCTGACTTCAGAGGTCTTAGAAGGACAACAAAGGTATAAAGTCATGAAAGAGCAGGAGAAGAGTTTGCACAATTGAGAGAAAGCCTCATCCTAGAAGAGTACATTCTGGACAAAGTTACTAAGCTTAAGACTTAAGCAAAGGCATGTGTTCTGGACTACAAAATCAATTAAAATGAATGCAGCACTGAACACAAAGAAGTGAGATGTGACTGCAATGTACACAGCTACTGCAGATGAGGGAGGCTGCTGTCCTTATTAAGAAGTGCCAGAGACACAATTATTATTATCCGCTTTGAAATTAATGGCACTGTGACAGCTAAGTCTTAGAAATCAGTGGAGCCACTGACTGAGTGTATGTAGAATTCTGCTTTATTAACTCACTGGATAATAGTGATGAAACCAGCTTCAATCTACAAATAGAATGGTAATGAGGGGAAATTATTATTCCATTTGTAGATCAGAATACGTTTCAACTCCTACAGCATAAAGTTTCGATTAATTTAAAATCTTTGTTTGTCTACGGCATAATGAAGGGAACTGGAAATTAGGTGGAACAGATTAACTGAGAAGCTATTTGTTGTTTTCAGTGCTAAACATTAAAAATACATATTTCTGTTGGTTTATTGTCAAAGTGTTTATAATGTACAGAACCTAATATTGTTTTTTTTTTTTAAAATTAGGTTGCTATCAAAGTCGAATTCCCTGTACGTTGGCAGTCTTTGTAATGTGCCCGCAGGAGTGCTGGCTTAATCAGCATATGTATAACTTTATCAGGGCTTTGCCCGCATGCTACCAATGCTACAGTTTTCTTAATGTTTTCAAAAAATGAAAAGAAAAACAAGAAGCAGGAATGGCACTTTTTACAGTAAATCTCAGGGGTCTCTCTCTATTTTCTAAGCCATTGTGAATGTTTATTCAGGATGAAGTGTTGTAAATGATCCAAAATATTTTCTATCCTTCATTTAATACAATTCAAGCTGGTTAACAGTCGTCCAACTCAGACAACAAGCAAGAACTGTTTTATTTACATCCACAAGTGCTGTTGTATTCTTTCAAATTTCCCCCCGGTTAGTTGTAAATCCCCATTGATTGAAGGTACTTTGGGGCAAATTTACTAACCTCCGAAAATTCGCCAGTGACGGCTTTGCTCACATCGCAACACTTCACCAGGCGTAGATTCGCCAGGACAACGCTAATTCACTGAAATTCGAAGTTGCATCCAGGTTGCCGAACTCTGTCAAAGTTGTGCTAGCGTTAATGTGGCAAGCGAAGCGAAGTTGCGCTAGCATTGGCAAATTTGCATACGGCGGGAAGTTAAAGTTGAATGGACGTATATGTTACAGCAATACATTACACTACACAAGCCCAGGAAACCTTAATATAATGAAATAGAGCCGTTATATTGCCCTACACATGAGCTCAATGTACAGTTTATGTGCCATATGGTAAGAAATGTATGGGGGAGCCCGGGCACCCAAAAATAATTTTACGGACTTTTGCAGCCTATTACCCTGAAAAAACTAAAAGACGCCAGTGTTTTTTTCAACTGAAGATTGAAGAAGGCCTCTACATTCCACTGCAGTTCGCCTGGTCTGAGCTGGCAAAGGCAAGTCTTTCAGTAAAATGCGCATCTTAGTGAATTTGCGAAGTAACGCTTTTCCCCAGAGCGATACTTCGCCCCACGTAAGAGTGTGAAGTAGCGCTAGAGTCTATCTCCTTCACTAGTGAATTATCGTTAGTCACTTCACCCTTTAGTAAATTTGCCCCTTGGTGTCAAAATGCACTTCCATATATCTGAGTTCACAATCACTGCCTACCTCCCATCTCCTGTTCTGAATCGAGTGCTCCTTCTCCAGTTGACTCAGAGAAACAGTGGAGCTACCACCACCTCTGGACAAGGTACAAAGCATGCTGCTTGTGCATGAAAGGCTGGGCAAGCAAATAAAAATGTCATGCAGTCTTTTGGGGTGGGGGATGCACATCAATTATAAAATTAAGATGTATCTCATTATTCAGATACAACATTCATCAGAATGTATTTATGTGGAATAAAATCAAGTTTTGTTATACATGAGAGAGGCTGAAGGGATGCATGCTGTTCTTGTTGTTTCTATTTTTGGACTGGTATTAATGTCAATTATTATTCCTAAATTATTTTTTAGCACTAAACCTTTAAATATAGCTGGATCAACATAGGCAATTTTACACAGTAGTAATGTGGTGTTATATAGGTGATATTCCTTAATGTGTAATTAAGAATTTAGTACACATTACATATTAATTATAATATGCAGCAAAGGAATAATATGCAGGTAATGTACAGGGAAGTTATGGGAGCACCACATTTGCTGCAAACATGCATAAAATCCTAAATGTTTGGGAGGATAAGTATTAAGGACAGATGCATTGGTAAGGAGACAATTTTGCAACCAGGCAGGGTGATGCTGGCCTTCTGTGTGTGTTTGAAACATATCCAGGTGGGCAGCTATACCGAAAACTTTTCAAAGTTCTCAAGTAAACTGCCCTTGGCATGCTAATGCTGGCTTCTCACCCAGTAAAGATTTTTATCGATGTACAGTCAAATGGGCATGTTGACTGGAAATGACTGAAATATGAGAGTGGAATTGGTAAATAGAGACTGCCCGAAGCACTTCTCAGACACTTCAGGAGGGCAAGGTTAGAAGAGAACCACAACTAGTTCCTAATACTCCCAGCCAAAACTACATTTATTTTCTCCATTCATTCTACCACTTAGAGAGACACAATAAGAATTGATTAAAGTAAGGTGGTATTAACAAGAAAGTCTCTCCAACTGGTCTTAATTACACCTTAAATCCCTAAGGTCCTTTTGAGGATACCAAAAATAAGAATAAATAAAGGTGTAATTAGAGACCAAGTTAATATGGAATTTTTTCCTTTACATTAAAATCATTCATTAAACCCTGGCCGGCCAGGAACCAAACATATAACAGTATACATTTTAAAAAATATTTCTGTAAGAATAAATCGGGTGAATGGTCACTTGTTTAGAATTCACAATAATAGGAATTTTCCCAAAGATATCCTAGGTTGTATTAGGTGATTCCCCCAGTCTCAAAACATAGACTGTACAAGGCAAAATTATTTTTTAATAAGAATGTGTCCAGTGTCTTGATAAAGAGTCGCATTGAGCAAAAATGCAGTTGATTTCATCATACATCAAACAGTTAAAGAGAAAGCCAAGAACTAACTCAGCAACATTGTGTCTCTTTAAGGGTCAGGCCACACAGGGCATTTTGGGGAGATTTGGTCGCCTTGGCGACTAATTGCCTTGTTTTTACGGCGACCAATCTTCCCAAACGCCTTGCCTGACTTTGTGCTGGCTAAAATGAAAAAACACCAGGGCTAATCACATGTGGAGATTTGTTTTCCCGAAGTCGCCCGAAGTTTCCTCGTGAGGCAACTTCTGGTGACTTTGGAAAACGAACCACCGCGTGTGATTAGTGCCGGCGTTTTTTGATTTTAGCCGGCGCAGAGTCAGGGAAGGCGTTTGTGGAGATTGGTGGCTGTTAAAACGAGGCGGTTAGTCGCCAGGCGACCAAATCTCCTGTGTGGACTTACCCTAAGAATATTATTTGTGTTCTTCAAGTTGATCATTTTGGAGACAATAAAATGAGAGGTACTTTTCCCAAAATGGGTTGTGACTAGTGATGGTGGAATTTATTTTCGCTGCAAATTTCCACTTTTCTCCTTCAGCGAATACATTAGTGAAAATGCCACGAGAATTCGCCGGTGACAAAATATATTTTGACACCGTCGACAATTAAAGAAGCCCATTGACTTTAATGGGCATCGGAATTATCGCCGTCATTGGAATTCATGTTTCGCGCATTTTTCGTCGTTTCGCAAGAAATTTGCAAATTTTCCGGCGAAGCGAGACGGGAGAAATTCGCCCATCACTAGTTGCGACTTAGTTTGCTTATTTCCTGGCAACCCATTTTGGGAAAAGTACCTCTCATTTTATCGTCTCCAAAAATATCAACTCTGAAACACAAAAATAATTTTTTAGAGTGACACAAATAATATTCTTAGAGAGACACTATATTGCTGAGTTAGTGCTTGGCTTTCTCTTCAGCTGTTTGATGTATGATGAAATCAACTACATTTTTGCTCAATGCAACTCTTTATCAAGACACTGGACACTTATTCTTACAGGGGTTCTATTAAAGCTAAACTTTTTAAGTACAGCACCTAATTATCAAAAGCACTGTGTAATTCTACCTCCATTATTGAAGGACATTTCTTTTTGCACAGCCATATAGATTATCACTTTGAATTAAGAAGAACATTTACACAGTGAATCGATCAAGTAAATGGAAAGCGATGCATAATCTGGAACATTGAACTTTGAGAATATTGCAGTTTACCATTTATATACAGTCCCATTCATTTTACTCTCCTTTATTAAAACATACAGTAACTATTCAAAGCATGCAATGTTTTATAATTAGATGATGCAAATATATTCCAATCAAAACAGTATGTTACATATGGTTTAAAACAAAATAATTACTCTGGGCATTCTATTTTCATAGGAATACGTGAAAATAGATCTGGTACAGTATACCTACACCTGTATAGCCAGGTTCAGTATTTCACTCTCTTTTCTATTTCCTAGGTTATTTACCTGTGAAAAGAGGTGCACTCATATACAGGTGTGGGACCCCTTATCTGGAAATCTGTTATTCAAAAATCTCTGAATTAAATGAAGTCCATCTCACATAGATGCCATTTTAATCAAATAAAACACTTTTTTTTATAAGAAAATATTTCATTTTTAATCCTTATTTGAGACAAAATAATTCTATTGGGTTTATTTAATGTGTAAATGATTTTTTTTTTGTAGATTTAAGGTATGGAGATTCAAATTATGGAAAAATCCCTTATCCTGAAAACCCCAAGCCCCAAGCATTCTGGTCCCATACCTGTACTGTATATTAACTTTATAATATGATATTACCTCAAACAAAGGCCTCATCTATCAAAAGTATCTATAGTCTTAGCAGTTGCAAATACATGAAGCACAAATCTAAGGGAAAAACTTTCAGCAAAAAAATAATTCAGGGCTGGTCCAGTTTTAAGTATATATTGTTGTTGCTATTATTGCTACTACTGCTACTTTTTTTTTATTACGGATACTCTGTATATCAGTTATGTATTGGTCACAAACTCAAAAGTTTATCATTCACACATTTCTGGCTTCTCAATGTAACTTGTAACTTGCACACGTGGATAGAATACTGAAAACAAGCATTGCAATGTGCATGTGTTGAAGTGTAAATTTGAAATATGTGTTGAAGCATATATACTACAGGTATGGGATCCCTTATCTGGAAACCCGTTATCCAGAAAGCTCCGAATTTCAGAAAAACCCATCTCCCATAGACTCCATTCTAATCAAATAAACTAAAGTTTATTTTTTTTTCTTTTTCTCTGTAATAATGAAACAGATCATTTTATTTCATCCAAACGAATATATAATTAATCCTTATTGGAAGCAAACCCAGCCTATTGGGTTTATTTAATGTTTACATGATTTTCGAGCAGACTTAAAGGGATACTGTCATGGGAGAAAAAAATTCAAAACGCATCAGTTAATAATGCTGTTATAGCCAAATTCTGCACTAAAATCAAGTTCTCAATAATGCAAAAAAAAAATGTATATTTAATTTTCAAATCTGACATGGGGCTACACATATTGTCAGTTTCCCAGCTGCCCCAAGTCATGTGACTTGTGCTCTCATAAACTTCAGTCACTCTTTACTGCAAGTTGGAGTGATATCATCCCCCTCCCCCCCCAGCAGCCTAACAACAGAACAATGGGAAGGTAGCAATATAACAGCTCCCTAACACAAGATAACAATGCACTAGGATTAAAGTGGATGTCCACTTAATTAAACTGATTTCTATTTTGTTAGCTGGAAGACAACTTGTGCAACATACATTAATTAAAAATATTAAATTATTCCAAAGTTATTTGTAAATGAAATTGCAACTGAAAGCCATTTCTGTCTGTCAACTCTCCTCCTGGGATTCTAAATCCCACAATGCCTTGCACAGTTCAGTTATTCTGTATCTTTGCAAATCTGTTATTCACAGAACATGCAAGGCATTGTGGAAATTGGTGACTATCAATATAAATGAGTTGTGATTGTGCACTTTTTCTTTTAAAAACTGCCTTCAATATCAATTACTTTTCCAAATAACTTTGAAATCAATGAAAGTTGTAATTAGTGTTTCTGAACACGGCTTGGAATTACATTATTTTAATTATGAAAACAATGCACTCTTTTAAGTGAATTCCTATAAGCTGGAATCATCTTTTTTTACCTCCTGTTTTTCCGTGAAAATGCTGATACACCTTTAAAGTGATCAGAGCTTGATTTGGAAGTCAGAATCTTGATGACTGAGCTCCTCTTCCCAATCAGAGCTTGATTTTTTTTGTTTTATTTTTAATGTAACGTATAAATTTGCAAAGCTGTTGAGGCGTTGTTAAGAGCAGAGGTTTTCAATTTTGAATCCAGTTTTAAATGTCTCTGTCTTTCATTGACACAAACTGGCAAGAGAAAAGATTTTGAGAAGCGGCTGTGCATTTCTAATTAAAGAACTGTCCCAGAGACAACATTTTCATTAGTGTTACATTTGCTGGATGAGTCAATTGCAGCTATTTGTCAGAAGAGTAGCTAGCGCTGTACTTCACTGACCGTCTATCATCCTAAAAGAAGATTGTGCATCTGCCAAAAGTATGAATTGAATACCTGGATGTTTGACTAAAATCCATCTGTCTAAACACAGAATGTGTGTGTGTTAAAGTATATCTGTAAATGCCACAGTTCTGCATAGTTTCTATTAACAGCATAATAATTACAGCAATAAAATGACAATAAAAACAAGGAACCTGTTACCTGTGGGATGAGCAGTTTGTCGGCTTTAGGAATAAACATTGATAGGAATACCATATCAACAAAAAAAAGCATGCAAGGCAAAAAATGTGATGGAATCCTGCAAAAAGTACTGGGATTTGACTGAAACCTGAACCAAATCCTGGATTCTGGGCATTCCAAGAAATCATATTTTACAGAATCCCCTTTCAACAGTTAGGATTAATAAGGAATAACAACCAGCTATACAGTGAAACGCTAATTTGGGCTATCCAGACCACAAGTAGTTAAGTGTCCAGCTAGTGATATGAGCATGGGTTACATGTGACTCACACTTCAGGATCAGGGCCTTCGCTAAGTGGAAGATTCCCATAAAGGTGTAGAAGAACTATAACTCTCAGGCTCTGCATGTAAAAATAGCAAATGATTGGACGCCAGGAGGTTCTTATGGTGAAACAAAAGATGGAACGTTTATTTGTGCCAAACAAATGACCTCAGGTTTACTCAGTTTGGTAAGAAGTATAGGTAGAAGTAACATCGCATGCTAGAACAGGCTGTATGACACAGCTTAGGAATGTGACTCCCATAAGGCATTGTGGTAAAGCAGCAATAGGAATTCCCAGCAGATATACCTTGAAGTGGTCCGGATCCCACCCAGTAGAGTGAAAGAAGTCTAGCCTGATGCCCTATCCACTGTGGTCCCTTCAATCTAGGAGCCTTGGGAAGCTACTCCTTGCTACAGATCCTTGATGGAGCACAAAGCTGCTCTTGCTATCTGAAACTCTCTATCTTACTCTCCAAGAGAGTCTATAACAGATATAACCTGATTCTAGATAACCTAGATTTAACAGACTTAGACCTAGACCTAACATACTAACAGGGGAATGTAATAAAAGTCGCAAAGAGCAAAACAATTTGCACCAATAAGACTAAAAATCCACATCTCGCAATGTAATATTGTTCCTTAAACTGTTATTGCATTGCAAATTTTAATTGCGCATTGCGAATTTTAATTGCGCACTCATAAGAAGTGCTTGAAGGTGTCGTAATCTTTTGGAGCAAACATAATGACTTTTTCAGTAAGAAGTTTTATTACATTGACTGCGCATTGGCGCAAACTATAACATTCGCAAGCGGTCTTTCACTGTCGGAAGTGGTCGTTAAACAGTTTCCGGGCTCGCAAAAGCTATATTAAATTCGCACAAAGCAAAATTTGTTCGCGCAAAGGCATAACTTTTCGCATTGTGAATAGTTTTTCCGTTAGCGATTTTTATTACATTCCCCCGTTAGACAATAAAGGTGCTGTCCCTTTAGGGCAATGGTTTTACTGGGCCTTGGTGTGCCCAGGCTGAATGGAACATCCAGTAGGTAAGGGCACCAGCAGCCAAAGGGAAAGATCCACCCCTTTCCCAGCACTGTATTGAAGTGTGGTATGCAGGGATGGGCGAATTTGACCCATTTCGTTTCGCCAAAAATTCGCCGCCGGCGAAATGTCGCAGACGCCCATTAAAGTCTATGGGCGTCAAAAAAATTGTCGCGCGGCGAAATTATTTTGTCGCACGTCTCCATACAAGTCTATGGGCGTCATTTTTTCGGCGAAACGAGGCGAAAAAATTCGCCCATCCCTAGTGGTATGAAGTGGTTATTACACCTCTTGGCCAATAATACTGGTTATGTAAATATAAACTACATACATGGGCTTTTGCCCAGCAACTAGGGAAAAGGAAGAAGGGTAGGGATTTAAAGCTATAGGAGCATAGAAAATCCTATAGATCCCTACAACAGTATGTAAAGCCACTGAACTGGGATTGATACTCAGCTATACAGTATATACAGCCTCTAAATTGAGACCGATACCCAGATTTACAGTATATTCAGCATATGAATGGGACGTGATGCCCAGCTATACAGTATATACAGCCTCTGAATTACAAGTGATACCCAGCTATACAGTATATACAGCCACTAAATTGGAAGCGATAGTCAGCTATACAGTATATACAGCCTCTGAATTCTGAGCAATAGACAGCTATACTGTATATACAGCCTCTGAATTGGAAGGGATACCCAGCTATACAGAATATACAGCCTCTAAATTAGGAGTGAGAGACAGATATACAATATATACAGCCTCTGAATTGGAAGTGATACCCAGCTATACAGTATATATACACTGCCTCTAGAATTGAGAATGACACCCAGCACTGCAGGAGGCAGGGGATTATAAATAAATAAAAATGTTGATCCAATTTCACTGAGACATCTAACTGTGGTGTGTATTTAGATTTTAATGTCAAGAGTGAATCTAGAGTATGAGATCCAAAGCATCCAGTTGAAACAAAGTTGCATTATGCTTCAACATTTGAGGAATGCTATCAAGTGAAGCACATTAAAAACAACATAGTCAACTTATAAATAAAAAAATTACCAAAGAGTGCGATCTGTAGAGTCAAGAACAATGTCACACCTTAAAAGTTTCAATTTCGTAGGACAGGCTGCCCATAAAATGATCTGCATATTTTTAGGGCTGCATCAGACATCTCTGTATTCATGAGGGGTGGGTATTATTTTGTTAGGGAGTGCCAATGAATGCAAGGAGCAGTGGTGCCCTATAAATGCAGGTCTTTGGCAGGCCTTACGTTTAGGTCTCCATCACATCTGCACCACTGCACCCAGATGGTGGTAAAAGTACTTGGGTCTGGGACTTAACCTTATAATCACATATATTGTACCTATTGCTATATTGCTTACAGTTTGTTGAGGTGAGCTGGGATAGCTCCACCATAACACCAGTTAGGCTGCAATTTGTACATTCCTATGTCAGAAAATTATTTCTTGCAGTTCAAGTTACCTTATGTTATACAGGTTTGGGACCTGTTATCCAGAGTGCTTGGGACCTGGGATGTTAAGGGATCGTTATGTAATTTAGATCTCCATACTTTGTGTACTAAGAAGTCAGTTAAACAAATAAACTCAATAACATTGCTTTGCCTGAGGCCTCCAATAATGATCATTTATATCTTCGATTGGATCAAGTACAAGATACTCTTATAATTACAGAGAAAAGGTTAATCATTTTTTAAAAATGTGAATATTTGATTAAAATGGAGTCTGTGGGGGATATCCTTCCTGTAATTTGGAGCTTTCTGGATAACATGTTACCGGATAAAGGATCCCATACTGTTATGGGAAATATTGTACGTTATAAAATAAAGTGAGACTGCTATTAGTGATGGGCGAATTTATTCGCCAGGCGCGAATTTGCGTGAGTCGCCGCCAGCGAATAAATTCGCGAAACGCCTGCAAAAATTCGCCAGCGTCAAAAAAAAATTTTCCGAAAAAACGGACTCCGGCGTCAAAAAAAACGGGCGCTGGCGTAAAAAATGGCCGCCGGCGCCATTTCGCAAATTTTTCGTCATTTCACGCGAAATTCGCTGATTTTTTGGCGAAGCGAAACACCGCAAATTCGCCCATCACAAACTGCTATTGGTGTTTGTTGACTGTAGATAAATTAAATACAGCAAATTTGAAAAGGCATTACTAACCTGTTGCATTTCCAGCTTGTGCTTTTGACAAGCAGGGGGTCTGACAAAGAGAATACTTTGAGACACAAGGAAAGCAGGTTATTACATAGCCCTTTTAATTATATTTATTTGGAAACCAACATGATACCTGTGGATAATTAGTATTTTTATCCTGTAATTATCACTTAATCGCCAACTGCAATGTAATGTTGGAACCTCTTTTATATCAACTCATTTGATTTTCATGGATCAATGTTTTGTCAGATGTCTGATTCATTTTATACCAATATAACTGCATTTTTATCTTGCAGCTGTTTTTGTGTCTCAATCACTATTCCAAAGGAAAAATGTGTTCTTACTGAGTCATGTAGCGCTTTTCAGATTGTGCCTGTTGGTTGTGCTTGAGGCAGCTTATGAGGGTTCTGTTAGTCTGTAGCCCAATTTTATAAGCATCTGGTATCCTTTTAATTACTTGCATTTGCTAAACTCGTTTGCAGCTAAATAGATTTCTGTGTTTTACTTCCGTCATATTTTCCATTACTATACAATACTGTGCTATGTGCAGAACTATTGCATTCTATGGACTCTAGACACAATATATTTGGCTCTTTCAAAAATCATTTTTCATTGTTTTGGTAGAAATCCAGTTTTTGCTGCTCTTAGGAAACTGAATCATTACTGTGTAAGACAGAAAGAAAATGAGATTTTGGGATTTATAAATATGTATATCTATCATAAGGCATTCAGAATATAGCACAAAAAGACTCCTTTGTACTTTATTTTAATGAAGATAAAAAACAGCTTTCCAGGTCAGGATTTCTAATTTAAAGGTGATCTATATGCTCTATAACATGACCAAAAACAGATGCAAGAGAATTTCAGTTTGCTTTGCTGGAGAATCCTTTTATTCATTTAAGAATACAATCCTGATGTTGCTGGACTACATCTCCCAGCATGTAAAGTGTTGATGAGCAACAGTGTTTATAGAACAGGAGGATGTGACTTGGCAACAAGGCATGACACAGTTTGACAGCGATTGACAGGTATATGACGTATTTATGGAATTTGATGTACAATTTGATGTACAATACCACCACATCTCCTGCTGAGGAAAGACTTCTTGCACCCTAGAAAATGCAGACAGTGCCCCTGCAGCTGGCCAGCATAGTACCACGCTGTATATTTGCCAAAGGACATTGGTTTTCATGTATAAAATGCTAAGGGGCCTATTTATTAAACCTCAAATTTATCTGGTTATCTGGTCAAGGGGAAAACTTTTATTTTTTGTGAGAAAAAAAATAACACATTTTTAGAGATTTATATATACCCCAAAGCTGCTAAAAAATCAGAATCCGAGAATATTTAGAGATTTATATATACCCCAAAGCTGCTAAAAATCAGAATCCGAAAATACTCCATCTCAAACCTGTGGAGGTCATGTAGAAGGCAATTGCAGATATCCCTGAAGATGTTTCTTGACATTATGATCTGGATAAATTAGATAAAGTCGAGTTTATAGAATATCAATTGTTCTGAATTGATGCTCTATTCTGTTGCAACGTTATGTGGCTCCAATATTTTTCAAGACAAAATTATTGATAACCGAGTTCAATGTGTTAGCGAGTTTGGTCAATTTTAATTTAATAAAAAACTGTGATTAATTTGAGTTTTAGTATATGTGCCATCCACTTAAAGGGGACCTGTTGCCTAAGAAATAATTCCAAATTATTTTCTAATATGCTAGTCAGGCAAAATACACTTGACGTACAATAAGGAGCCTATCATAAAATGGAGTGATGCAGTTAAGGTGATGTTGCCCAGACCTACCAATCGGTAATTAGATTTCAACTGGTAGAAAACAAAAGCAAAGATCTTATTGGTTTCTGCTAGCAACATCACCAGTAATGTTTCACTCCAGTTTTTACACAGCATGATAAACAGACCCCTAAATAAATTATATAAATCTTTTTTGTTTTAGACTTAGAATTCCCAATCACAGCAAGCAGTTTGTGAACACTGACATTAAAGCAAGCTTTGCATCAACCCAAACTCTTACGGTTGTGCCAGAATAGAGGACCTGATGCCTATGCCCATACACTGGACACAATTAAAAACAGTGAGGAGGGAGCAGGAATGTGAAGAGAGCAGTGACATCTAGGAAGTGCAAAATGGAAAATGAACATGAGTTTCATGTTTAATTTGAAATTAACTTATTTTACAGCTTTTTATGTCTGGGTCACAGGTTCCCTTTAATCGACTGGGTAACATTTTTAGGCATTTTTTCTTAGACTGACTTCTGCCAGAAGCAATGTAAAATAACTGTGGCAAATCTGGCATTTGCATATTGTAAAATTACACACACCTTGATAAATTCACCATTCATTTTACACAGATTTTTACAATGTTTATTTTTGGAGAATTATGAGTTACACATCATACTAAATATGCTCCCAAGTTTACATGCTACAAAATCAAACCAGGACCAATTTGTACTTACTCATTTTAAAATTACCCAGTAATGTTAAAGGGATACTGTCATGGGAAAAAAATGTTTTTCAAAATGAATCAGTTAATAGTGCTGCTCCAGCAGAATTCTGCACTGCAATCCATTTCTCAAAAGAGCAAACAGATTTTTTAATATTCAATTTTGAAATCTGACACGGGGCTAGACATTTTGTCAATTTCCCAGCTGCCCCAAGTCATGTGACTTGTGCTCTGATAAACTTCAATCACTCTTTACTGCTGTACTGCAAGTTGGAGTGATATCACCCCCCTCCCTTCCCCCCCCAGCAGCCAAACAACAGAACAATGGGAAGGTAAACAGATAGCAGCTCCCTAACACAAGATAACTGCTGTCTGGTGATCTAGCTGGCCATAGATGCAAAGATCCGATCGTACAAATCATCGTACGATCAGACTTTCCCATCTCCCGACCCGCCACTAACCATTCAGATCAAAGTCTTACCAGTCAGATTAGTTAAAGAACAGATCAGCAATGTTCTACCCCTGAGAGCAATCATACGGTATCTATGTCCAACCAAAGCTAGTGACAGTCTCCCACTGAAAATCGGACGATCGGCAATACACGCAGAGATATTATCGGCAGCCGACAGAAATTTAACTAACCTGTCCGATCGACCAAACGACCGATCTCCGCCGGACGAAAATCATAAGAATCCTCGATTCGTATGATCAGATCTTTGCTTCTATGGCCAGCTTAAGAACAACACTCAATAGTAAAAACCCATGTCTCACTGAGACACATTGTTACATCGATAAGGAAAAACAGCAGCCTGCCAGAAAGCATTTCTCTCCTAAAGTGCAGGCACAAGTCACATGACCAGGGGCAGCTGGGAAATTGACAAAATGTCTAGCCCCATGTCAGATTTCAAAATTGTATATAAAAAATCTGTTTGCTCTTTTGAGAAATGGATTTCAGTGCAGAATTCTGCTGGAGCAGCACTATTAACCGATTCACTTTGAAAAAATTATTTTTCCCCATGACAGTATCCTTTAAGGTGAGGTGGGCTAAATGAGTCAAAAAGCCCAACACCATAAAATAGAGTGAGAGGTTTCTTTAAGGCTTTAAATTTGACCAGGGAGCAGCTCCCTTTCTTCTTATGTTCTTGGGGCATCTTCTGAATGCCAGTGGCACTGCACATGCTCAATGTGCTCTGGGCTGCTGTCGATTCATTTCTTGTGAATTGACTAAACTCCAAGGTTGCTTTTCAGGAGCATGAAAAAAAAAATTAGAGTTTACTTGATCTAAAACAGGTTAGGGTTCACCTTAAACTTTAAATGAAAATAAAAATTATATTTACCTTTCAAGCCCTAAATGCTCTATATCACTCACACCTGATTTCAAAATAAGCCATTTGTGCTATCAATGGATAAACAGACAATGCCTTGTAAACAAAACAGTTGAAATATAATAAATAAGCAAGCTATGTATTAAACTGTAAGACAAAAATGCCACTTCCCTCTATCTAAAAGCCTAGAAAGGTAGCAATATCAACAAATGTGTTAGTTGCAGGCTTTCAGAGTGCAGACAAAGCAGGCTAAAGTCATTTCCTTATTTCTTTGAGTGCCATTTGTAAATTCAATTGAACTAACTATAGTTATAGAAAGTAATAAACATAATTTTGAAGAAAATGGTTGAACAAATATTTCATATACTGTAAGTGGTTCAAAGGCTATAGTATTCAGTGAATAAATGTGAAAAACAGAGTAGAAAGGTAGCAAATAACCTCTTCTCATAAATCACAAAAGATATTTGGAAAATTGAGACAGCCACAATAGTAAGCAAGAATTATCCATACTGCAAATTGCTTTTAGCAATACCAAAGGATCCAGGCAGTAGTAGTTCAGTAACTGTACAAAGCTAATAAACTAACATCTTGTTTTGTAACAAATATAAAGAAATAAAATCCATTTATTTATATATACAATTTTTTATTGTGCAGCTTCTGTATAGCTTTTGCAAACCTGGGAAGTATTTAGCACCCTATCAGCCATGGGAAGAAAGATTGCAAAAGTTTTAGTTTGTATGGAATATGTTGTTATTTTGCATCACTAGAGCCTTTAAAGGAATAGTTCAGTGTGAAAATAAAAACTGTGTAAATAGATAGGCTGTGCAAAATAAAAAATGTTTCTAATATAGTTAGTTAGCCAAAAATGTAATATATAAAGGCTGGCGTGAACAGATGTCTAATAAAACAGCCAGAATCCAACTTCCTGCTTTTCAGCTCTATAACTATGAGCTAGTCAGCGACTTGAAGGGGGGCCACATGGTACATTTCTGTTCAGTGAGTTTGTAATTGACCCTCAGCATTCAGCTCAGATTCAAAAGCAACAGAAATGACCCATGTGGCCCCCCCTCAAGTCTCTGATTGGTTACTGTCTGGTAGCCAGGGCAACCAGTCAGTGTAAACAAAGAGAGTTGAAAAGCAGGAAGTAGTGATCTGACTGACTTGTTATACATGAAATCACTCCAGCCTTTATACATTACATTTTTGGCTAACTAACTATATTAGAAACATTTTTTATATTGCACAGCCTATCTATTTACCCAGTTTTTATTTTTACACTTAACAATTCCTTTAAGCAGGCTTTAAATTTGTGCTATTTATGATCACCGTGCAATAATGTCAACTATAGAACTTTACATTGCAAAATGCATTTTTTTTTGTTCTTATTTGTGCTCATTCTTTTCCATTTACAACTTTTCTTAATTTTTCAAAAGTCGAATTTAGACTTCACGTGAGTTTTTAAAAACTTCCCTAAACACCCTTTAATTCTAAATTTGACATTTATTAAAAAATCTAATTCTTTAAACTCAGATGAATGTAATCAACCCAAAAACTCTCTGAAAAAAACTTGAATGTCAGGAAGGAGGCAGATTTTAGTTGGCGATTAGTCTAATTTGAGTTCTCAATGGGTCAGAGTATGATAAATCTAGAAAATCAAATTCAAATTTTTTTAAAAACTCAAATCTAATTTGAATAACTACTTAGTCAAACTTGACAGTCTTTTGCAAGAAGCCTGCAGAAATTCTCCCTCCTCATTGCTCCTACTATTTCTTCATGGTACCATGCCCCCCAGAGGTCTTATCTACCCACTGTCTCCTGCCAAGACTTCACTGTCTCCTGCCACAATGAAGGAATATATTCAGGATAACCTCCAGCGAGGATTCATTAGACCTTCATCTTCTCCTGCAGGAGTGGGATTCTTCTTCGTGGAAACGAAGGATATCGGATTGCGTCCCTGTTTTGACTACAGGGGCCTCAACAAGATTCTCTGCCTCTCATCTCTGAGCTCTTCGATCAACTCAGGGAGGCAAAGATCTTCACTAAGTTGGATCTTAGAGGAGCTTACAACTTAATCCGCATCCGGGGGACGAATGAAAGATGACCGGGCCAATCCACACTTGTGGACTTAGACGACATCTTAATTTTCTCCAAAGACATGGAAAGTCACCTAACGCGAGCGAAAGTAGTACGCTCTCGTCTGAGGGAAAACTCCCTTTTTATCAAGCTGGAGAAGTGTGTGTTCATGGTGTCCAAGATTCCCTTTCTGGGTTAAATTTTTACTCAAGAGGGATTTGAGCTGGATCCTTCCAAAGTCTTTGCAATACAGGACGGCCTCTTCCCACCAAGTCCATACAAAGATTTGTCGACTTTGCTAATTACTATGGACAATTCCTCAAGGGGTTCTCTTCCTGTATACTGTAGCTCCTTTTCTGACTCTCATCAGTAAGGGAGGAAAACCTAATGCTTGGCCCCTCATGCTCTGGAGGCCTTCCAGTACTTGAAAGAATCATTTACCTCTGCTCCTGTTCTCCGACATCCTGATCTTCCGCAACCCTTCTTCACTAAAGTAGATGCGTCTGACGTCGGGATGGGTGCCATTCTCTCTCAGAGGCAAATTGCAGATGGGAAACTACATTCTTGTGAGTACTTTTCACAGAAATTCTCTTCACCGAGCAAAATTATGATGTGGGGACCCATTATCTTCTGGCAGTTAAACGTGCACTCAAGTAGTGGCGCCACTTCTTAGAAGTAGCACCCCACCCCATCACTATTTACACTAATCTTATACACCTAGACTCTCAAGAGACTGAATCCTCATCAAGCGCGGTGAGCGCTCTTCTTCACACAATTCAATTTTGTCCTTACATATAGTCCTGGCTCCAGAAATCGGAAGGCAGATACAGTACCCTGTCCAGAAGCATTGTTCCTGAGGGTAGCATCCATAAAGATCAAGAACCAGTTGTTCCTTTCCACAAAAATCATTGCTTCCTTGTTCCCTCAACTGGCCAGCAGATTTTATCGGCCCAGTCCTTTGCTCCTGCGGATACCACCATAGGTATGGTACACTTGCCACCCAAGTTCTGCATTCCCATCCTTCAACAAAGCCACTCTTCTAAGCAAGCTGGACATCCAAGTACTCAAAATACCTTTGAGCTTGTCAGTCAACTCCTTTGGTGGCCAACTCTTTTTGAAAGGATGTGAAAGACTATGTGGTGGCCTGTGCCATTTGTACCTCTTCTAAGTCTAGTCATTCTCGCCCTTGCAGCCTATGTCAACCTACCCATTCCTTCCCATCCTTGGATTCACTTAGCTACAGTATATCATCAAACTGCCACCTTCCAAGCGGAACATTGTGATATGGGTTATTGACCACTTCAATAAGATGGCACAGTTCCTCCCTCTTCGAAAACTTCCCACTGCCATTGAACTCTCTCAGATGTTTATTCAATACATCTTCTGACTTCATGGCTTTCTGGCGGAGATTGTATCAAACAAGAGGTTCCCAGTTTGTGTCCAAGTTTTGGTGCTCTATGTATAAAAACCTGGGTATCACTCTCCAATTCTCCTCTGCCTATCACCCCCAATCCAATGGGGCAGCTGAGAGAGTAAACCAAGCGTGGGAACAGTTCCTGAGAAGTCATGTATCCCTCTGTCAGGATGATTAGGCCGATCTACTTCCCTGGAATTCTCTCATAACACTTGTCATGCCTCCACTAGTTGATTGCCCTTCTTGACCGTATATGGACAACATCTGCAAGCCTTCCCTCAAGACTTCCTCTTGTCCAGGGCCGGAACTAGGAATAGGCAAGTGCCTAGGGGACAAAACTTGGGGGGCACCTGGCACGTACCTTTAACTGCTGCCTATCCCTGTCCAGCTACCTCTGTTCAGTCTAGCATTCTGACAGCAGGATGGCGTGTGTCCTGTTCCATGTGCATATGTGCACATTCGCCTATCTGATAGCAGGGTGGTGTGCGCTGTGAGGCTGCTCACATATGTTTACGCACGGTGAGGGGGGCGACACAGCTGGCCAGTTGCCTGGTGTGCCCAGCCAGTCTGGCCCGATCCTGTTCTTTTCAGCTGTTCCAGCAGCCGATGATCATGTAGCCAACATGTCCGCAATTTGGTCGGGTACCAACGCCAATTTGGAGAAAAGTTCCTTGACCCACAAGAATTATGGATTATTTTACATAGATTATTACATATGTAGGGGACAGGAAGAATCCTTCCCCTGTTTGTCTTCCAGTGACATCATCCAGCCCAGTTGCATGCTGGATAGTGACCCGATTGGCTGGGAACCCCAGTGCATCCTGGGGAGAAAGGGTGTGCCTGACTTTGGAGCCAAAAGCACAGGGTCTCCCAGGGAGAGAGAAGAGAGAGCCAGCGTGAGCAGCTGTAAGACTGTGAGGTGCAGAGAAGAAGCTGCTGAATCTGGGGAGATTGAGCCCAGCCTGTCCCCTGCCAAGTTGCTGCAAACTCAGAAGGAGAAAGGTGCCACTAGTGAGATTGTTTCTGCTGCAGAGCTGTGTGAGATCTCCAGTGTGAATTCCTCTGAGAGCAACCCGGTGAGTGAGCCACCCAAGGGAGGATACTGGCACGGATACAAGTGTGGGGCCCCATACTGAAGACAGCTTTTAACCCTTTACCTGCTACGAGAGAGCTGCTGCCAACATTCAAAAGGGAGAGGTACTTTTGGGGGATAAGGTAGCGCTACCTGGGGAATAAGAGCTCTGGGGAAGGGACAATCATTTGAACTGTGTGATTATTAACCCCTTCAGGAGGATTGGGACTGTGAAATTTACTAAGGACTGTGTGAAGCAGAGTGTATTAGTTGCCCAAGTGTTTACATATGTTTATATAAAGTTTGTATTTGTTCAAATTGCAAACTGTGTGTTTTATTATTCCTAGTGTAACCCCCTGAGGTATCTTCCTCAGTGTTCACTAGGTGGAGGCACTGCGCTGTAATTCCCAGTACTTTTCATATGCAAAAGGGACTCAGGGCCCCTGGATTGCCAAGGGCAAGTGGTGATTTAAAGAGACAGTAACCAAATTAGTGTTACACAGTTTTTCCTCTTGGTTATTGTGAGCGAATTACTGACTAAGCTACAGTTTTAAACTTGCATAAGACTCCATTGTGATATGTCCTCCTTTTATATCATTCAAATAGAAGGATTACTACTTGGCTTAGCAGCCAAAGGAGAATCATACTAAATACACAGAAAAAATAGTGAAGGAAAAATCCTAATTATCCCCTAAATTTTCCTGTAACGTATCATACTGGAGCACTGAAACATTATTTTACAATTTGCTTTGTCAAATCTAGCCAAGAAAAAAATATATACATTTCAACCATTCAGCAAATGACAACTTTTATAGGATGAACAGATGGATACTTATTAAGGGTTCAGCAAGGTTGTGCTTATCTAATAGTGAAGATTAATACCTTCCCACCTAACAACAATCTGGTCATAGTAAAGACAGTTCGATTACAGGTATTTGGTGCTTTTAGTGAACTTGTCCATGAAAGCATAGATATAGCCAATAATTCAGTAAATCTTATATATAGAGATGAAAGAATCTTTGTAGAGTGTTTGTTCTTTATACGTTTGTACATGGAATGAAAAAAACTAAACGACAACTAGTCTACTAAAAATCATTTAAACATTAATTAATGCTACTAGGCTTGTTTTCACTCCAAAAGGGATTATTTATATCTTAGTTTTATACAAAAAAATGTAATCTTTTTAAAAATGCTTAATTATTTGATTAAAATGGAGTCTATGGGAGATGGCCTTCCCATAATTTTAATCATTCTGATAGTTTTTAAACATTAATTAATGCTATTAGGCTTGTTTTCACTCCAAAAAGGATTACTTATATCTTAGTTTTATACAAAAAAATTAAATCTTTTTAAAAATGCTTAATTATTTGATTAAAATGGAGTCTATGGGAGAAGGCCTTCCCATAATTTGAATCATTCTGATAGTTTTTAAACATTAATTAATGCTATTAGGCTTGTTTTCACTCCAAAAAGGATTACTTATATCTTAGTTTTATACAAAAAAATTAAATCTTTTTAAAAATGCTTAATTATTTGATTAAAATGGAGTCTATGGGAGAAGGCCTTCCCATAATTTGAATCATTCTGATAGTAGTTCCTTTAGCTTTACAGTGCATATTTTATGCTCTGTTCTTCTTTTAACTCACCTGTAGTTGCTGGCCAGAAAACAAGGCAATCCACCAGAACAGTATTTTGAAATGTTCCGCTATTTAGCTAAAGATAGACTGTCCCATCAAGGCAAGTAATATTTCCTGAGAGGTGAATTGCCTTTGAACTCTTATCAGTTTCCAGCAGAATAGGGGTCTGCAAGGTAAGACTAAGTACATGAAATGGACCGAGCAGATGAACCTGGTGCAAGAACTTTTTTGGACAACTAGCCCTGCCTCTGGCAATGAAACAGCATGAGAAGAGAAATCACTGCAACCCATAGTAAAGGGAATGGATAAGGCAATACTCTATGCATGTTAAAAAAAAACAAGGGGTGTAGTAAAAACCCTACATGACGTTTATAAGAAATTCTTTAAAATCTAACCAGAATTGTTCTGAATCTCAGATTATATGCCAGCCCAGTTTTAATTTGCAAAACTGGCCTGGTAGTTCTTCTCCTAGATTGGTGTGAACCGTGACATCACTGGACTAGCCTGTGATGTCACCAGACAGCCCCTCTTTCTGGACCATGGGCCAGCAAAAGGTGGCAACCCTATCAGTAAATATAGCAGGCAATACTTTATTTCGGAGGGACAGGGGAAATTAAAAAAAAGGAGGAGGGGTATGTCTATTTGTTGAGCAGAATTTAAAAGCCAATATAAAGGGAAGAAGTGATAGTGGAAAATGAGGGGGCTGAAACAAGAAATTGTAGAGGTAAGTTACAGACATTGTCACATTAGTGAAGAAGAAGAGACTCCTGTTGCAAATAAATCCAGCTAGTTTGAGGCAAGTGATGATAATGGGGGATTTGAATTACATATATATTGACTGGAGCAACAGTCCTGCCAGGACAGTTACTGGAAACATGTTTATAAACTTGGTTAAAGAAAAATTGATGTCACAGGCTGTTGAGGAGCCAACCAGAAACCATGCAATACTGGATATAGTGATCTCTAACAACCCAGAACAAATAGCAAATATTCAAGTAGTTAAACCCCTGGGTAATAGTGACCATAATATTCTCTAATTTAATCTTTGTTGCAAAAAGCAAAATTACACTGGGGCAACAAAAAATTTTCAGAGAAGCAAATTTTAGTTTCTTAAAGGATAAGTAACTGTTTTGCATTCTACATTAGCCATATTTTTTGCATTTTTTTTTAACAACAATGCCATTTGCATGTCAGTTCTGTAACTGTACAGTCAAAGAGGTATCACTTGCAGCAAACTAGCTGTCTTTTTATTTGCAACAGAAGCATCTTCTTCATTAACTTAAGGGGGTCTATAGCATCCTACAATTACTTGCTTCAGCCCTTCAGAAGGAAAACAGAGAAGTGTTCTTAAAGGAATTGTACAGTGTAAAAATAAAAACTGGAACTTTCAACAGATTTGTTCAAACACCTTCACCTGTGCAATCGTGCTCACTCTCCGATCAGGCCACGCCAGAAGACCCAAAGGCAATTTCAATACATCAGGGTATGGATGGAGCTCATCAGACGCAGTCTCTGCCGCAAAACATTCTTTATTGCATCACAACATGTTTCGGACCCAAAGGATCCTTGGGGTCCGAAACATGTTGTGATGCAATAAAGAATGTTTTGCAGCAGAGACTGCGTCTAATGTGCTCCATCCATACCCTGATGTATTGAAAATAAAAACTGGGTAAATAGACAGGCTGTGCAAAATAAAAAATGTTTCTAATATAGTTAATTAGTCAAAAATGTAATGTATAAAGGCTGGAGTGATTTGATGTATAACATGTCAGTCAGAACACTACTTCCTGCTTTTCAGCTCTCTTGGTTTACACTGACTGGTTACCCTGGTTACCAGGCAGTAAGCAAACAGAGACTTGAGGGGGGCCACATGGGTCATATCTGTTGCTTTTGAATCTGAACTGAATGCTGAGGATCAATTACAAACTCACTGAACAGAAATGTACCATGTGCCACCCCTTCAAGTCACTGACTAACTCAGAGTTATAGAGCTGAAAAGCAGGAAGTTGGATTCTGGCTGTTTTATTAGACATAAGTTCACTCCAGCCTTTATATATTACATTTTTTGGCTAACTAACTATATTAGAAACATTTTTTATTTTGCACAGCCTATCTATTTACACAGTTTTTTTCACACTGAACTGTTCCTTTAAGGGGTTTTTCAACTTCTTCTGGATCAACTAACAGTTAGACAAGTTTTACATGGACATAAAAGGTTGAACTCAATATATGTGTCTTTTTCAACCGAACTTACTATGTTACTAAAGCTTAACACAACTGGGCTGGAAACAGTGTGGAAACTGAGAGTATATTCTCTGTGTAAAACCTATATAGCTCGTGCCCATGTTTCTAATTTTTACCAGAAACTCCTTGGTGAGAAACTTCAGCTGTGAAAAAGTAATAATATTGCTGACAGTTAAATCCTAGAACCTCTCCTAATCGAGTCCTTAAAATTCAGAGGGATTGGCGCACATTTGACTGCAATGCTAACAAAGGAAAAACTTTGCAAACAAAGATGGGTGGACCCTGTGATTTATTGTACCAAAAAGCATGGATATACAGTATTTCAGGGTATGCCCCTTTACGGAGCTATGGTTTAATCAGAAATCATCAAAATATTAGTATTAGAAGTGCTAGGAATTGTAGAATCTATGACTCCTTTAGCTACAGATTGTATATTCTAATATTCTAATATCCCTTTTTTTTAGATCAAAAATAATTACACAGCAAATTTGGCAAAAACAAATGGAGTTTATTTCTAAAAGGTTTATAAAGAAAGGTTACACAAAATACATTATCATAACATTTTCAACAGCATATAACTAGTTAGCCAAATAGATTTGAATAACGATTATATAAACATTAAAATATTTCGATGGTTAATGATATACAATAATCTGTTCTCCGCACAAAGTCAAGATTAGTATGCAGGAAATCAGATAATTTGAAGTAAATTCTAGTATGTAATCATCTAAGGATTTAAAGGATCAAAAAAAAGGCAATGATGTTTTTAAACACTTTTTCCCTTGTGCTAAATGCAAAGCACATAAATAAGCTATTAATAAAATCAATTGCATGTCCAATTCTAAAGGAGAGGACTATTGTGGGTGTTGTATAAAATTGGACAATCCATTAGATTGTGGTTTACACAAATAATACAATGCTATGGAATTGGTAATATAATAAAGGACAAAAACACTTAACATTGAGGTAATTTAAAAAAGTACAAATCAGTTGTTTGCTTTCAATCATTTTAGATTGAAAATATGGCATGAGGAGCAGAGCGCAGCACCAGGAGGCACAGACAAAGCCTGTTCTTACTGCATGTCTCTCCCCAACTGTCCCTCTTGCATAGATAGCTGTCTGCTGTATTGACCCTTATTCAAGGGTCTAACCTCAGGTCTCTGTGCTGTGTGTGTATAAAAGAAAGCCTTTTTTAAGTTTGCCCACTGCATTCTGCAACATTAATGACCCCTTATACTTCATATTGAGCATATCTAAACTACCGAATGTCTTCTGGAATGTATACATCTCAGCAGATAGCCTGGGGTGGTCCTTGGACATAGAGCCCCCTCCTTTCACCCATTGTTGTGACTATTTTGTTTTGCAGGTATCACTACACAGGGATTATCTATGCATTGGTAGTTTCAATTCCCGTTTGCCCTATTTAGCTCAAGAAAACATACATTTTCCATGATTAAGACAATAGGCAAAAGGCTTAATTCACTGAACCCCTGAACAATGGAAATGCAACTGACCCGGCCAGTTTATCATTGCACATTCCCCGATGCTCGGATTCCCTGATGCCCTGTCAGGGAATGTAATTTCTCCTACCGCACACCTGTAGTTCACCAATCCTGCAACTGGTGGTGCGTTTCTTCCGTTGACCCGGCCGGGTCCCTTAGCAACGTATGTGTATAGAAAACGGATCCGCACACACACTGGTTAATGCAGTCGGGGAGTATCCCCTTATATTTAGCCAAACATTCAACATTAATAATTTCTACACCCGCAGAAATTATTAACAGAGTGAACAGCAACAGAACTTTTGAGGTGGGTATAGCCCATATTCAAAACAAGACAGGACATTATCTCAATATAGTTGTGAGGTTTGGCATCCACCCTGACCCACTGAATTCTACCGAGACTAAACCCTAAGTTTGATTTATAACACTGTAATTATTTTGAAAAGCACTGAAACCTATCTGTACCCGATATAATTTTTAATTCTTAACTCTAAATTTAAGTTCCAGTTACACATTTACTATACACCCTAATTTGGCTTAAGCATAACATCTGAATGCTGACATAGAAGAGAATGCAGGCCATAAAGGTCCTAGCTCTAAATGGAGCTACATTTCCTATACTTCATTGATATGAACGTTATAAATGAAGCAATGTTTGAAAATTGTCTGTAAAATCTTGAAAAATGCCAATAGAAAATAAGTTACAAAAAAAAAAAAAAGGTAGCCTATTGTGTAAGGAAGAGTTGCATGTAAGAGATGTTCCTTAGGTAAAAGTGAAATGAGAATCTAAATCTAATAGCCAGGAACAATGGTCAAAAATACCATCAAGGAGCATAGGATTTACCAGGTCACATGAGCTGAAAATAAATCAGTAAAAAAGCCAGGAACCTGTTGTGGGGCTGGTCCATTAATAAACACTGGATATATTCACTGGGCCAGACCAAAGTTGGAGCAGATTCCTAGCACCTCCTTTATTAAACTCAGAGTGTTCCTTTTTTAAACTGGGTACCCGCAACAGCTCACATTTTAAAAACATGTACTATATGCAAATCAGGTTCTAGATAGATCCATATACAGGAATGGTGAACTATGTACATTAGTCTCACTCTACACAATACAAATAAAAAGCCAAAGTCATTAAAATAAGAGCAACCCAGTAATGTTTTTGCAGGTCAAGGGCAGCTTGAAAAGCTTTAAGATACTACATCTGGACAAAAATTGACAATTTACATTACCTCTTATGGCACCTAGAGTAAAGCACCAAATCTTAAGCAGGTGGGCAGTCTGTGCTGCTTTCCTTGGGAAAAAGGTTCCATGAAATCATTTCAAGTTTTGAAAAACTAAATTCATTGCTTTACTCTGCAAGTTATTATTTTAGTTTGAAATCAGCAGTTTTGTATGTCATTGCTTTTTTTTTTTTTATTATGCTTCTTATAGATGTTTCATTGATGCTTTGTGCATTTAAAAGCCTGGTGTTTTCAACTAGATGTCAGATGTCTTTGGAAATTGAAAACTTCCCGTATATTGATTTTGGAGATTGCATTTGAATTTACAGGCAGCATAAACAGACCCATATTTGCTGCTTTACAATGCAAACAAATGTATAATAGATGTGTGGCATCACTGAGCACGCTGCCAGCTAAATTTCACAGCATTTCCCTCTTTTTAAAAATGCAGATCACATTCCCCAGTGATAGTAATCTTTACCCGAGATGCATCTGGCTGACAGAAAGACAAGCTCCGTGCATGCAAATGCCAGTTTAGTTGACAAAAAAAAAATTCTATCAGTATGCAGTGTTTATACAGTATAGTTTAGTAATAGCAGTTCACACAGTCTGCTATCTTGGATCAGAATAATAATGAAGCTTAAAATGTTCAGACATTTGATTAAATTTGACAACAGTGATCTTATATTTTTTGCATAATTTCATTACTTTCTCCGTTATTAAAATTTTGCTAAAGAAATGGTATTATTGATTTTTATTGATCTCCAGGTGTTTTTTTTTCCCATAGTACAAATTAATATATTTAATCAGCCTTATTCACTTATCAGTAGGGATTTCATTACTGATTCTGTGTAATCCCCGAATACTGTTTTTTTTAACTGGAATTATTAGTTCAATTAAAGTTATATTAGTTAGTTTAATAGTCCTGTTTCTAATACTGTATTTTTTTTGTAACAGAATAAACTGGATAATAATGTTCCTAATTTGTTTTTGTTTGACTGTGACAGTCCAGTGCGGTAAATGAAAGCACTTCCCATGGATATTGACTTTTGCTAATATAAAACAAATCATTGTTTTAGTCTTTGGAGTTTATATAGACATGAAATCCATTCTTACCATTCTACTTATTTTACATTTAGTTGCATGGGTTTTGCACTTTCCTTTCAGATTACAGTAATCCCTTTTTACAAAGGCTCAGGCCTACTGTCAAAAAATCAATTAACCTGGGTTTTTTTGGTTTGATTAAAATGTAGTCACTTTGTGTTAGTTCAGTAATCTAGATCCTCAGCAGACCTGTACTCCGGGGGCCTTGGTGAGCTCAGTATTTCTCCAGTTCATTCTTGGAATTCTTTACTACTGTGTCAGAGCACCATTCTTTAATGTAAACATATTTATACCCCTCCACGCTCACCCTGCAAAAGAATATTGATGTTGAGCAGCACTAACAATAATGTTTCTGAACATATGAAGGGGAACTATGACCCATCTACAACAATGTTTCTCATCCAAAAAATGATTATATTTACCATATTTTAAGCAGTACTAGTAAGCATTAAAGCAGTACCAGTTAGGTAATATCATGATATTAAAGGTGTTGCTCACCTTTGAGTTAACTTTTAGTATCATGTAGAGCAAAGGTCCCCAACCAGTAGCTCTCAAGCAACATGTTGCTCCTCAACCCCTTGGATGTTGCTTCCAGTGGCCTAAAAGCAGGTGCTTATTTTTGAATTCCTGAAGTTTTGATTTAATTGCATAAAAAAACAAGTGTACTTCAAAGCATAGCCTCCTGTAGGCTGTCAATACATATAGAGGCTACCAAACAGCTAATCACAGCCTTTATTTGACATCCCCATGGACTTTTTCATGCTTGTGTTGCTCTCCAACTCTTTTTACATTTAAATGTGTTTAACGAGTAAAAAAAGGTTACGGACCACTGATGTAGAGAATGACATTCTGAGACAATTAGCAATTTTATTATTTGTGGTTTTTCAGTTCTTTATCTTTTTATTTAGCTGCTCTCCACTTTGCAATTTGAGCAATCCAGTTGGTAGGGCCAAATTGCCCTAGCAACCATGCACTAATTTGAATAAGAGACTGGAATATGAACAGGAGAGGGACTGAATAGAAACATGAGTAATAAAAGTAGCAATAACAATAGGGGGGTTATTTACTAAACTCCGAATGCAAAAATCCGAAAAATTGGTGATTTTTTAGTATAAAATCGGAATTTTAAAACATCACAAATTTTTTGGAATTTATTATAACCCAATGATGGAAAAAGTCAGAATCAGAAAATCCGTCATCTCAGACCTGTTGAGGTTGCATATACTGTAAGTCAATGGGAGAAGTCCCAATAATTTTTTGATGTGCGCTGCTGTACCAGTAAAAAGACTCCTATCAGTTAGGAAATTGAATCCTTGAAAGGTGTAAACTTGTTACCTTTTTACCAAGTCCCAAAATATGCATAGAATAAAAATCTCAAATATAAACAAGCAATAGCAAACCGATCGTGGTACTGCCATTTGTAGAATCCAGCCTACCCATTTGCTAAATATTAGCTACTTGAACAAAATAAGCCTTTATACATTCAAAGAAGACCTTGTTATAAAGATAATAATAAATGTTTGCCCATAGTTTACCATTAGCTGTATCTGCTGTAGGCTAGGGCAAGAAATCTGGATCTGTAAAATTAAGAATAATTCACTAGTTATATGCTTGCTGCAATAGTTGCACAAAAAATTAAAAAAAAAGCTACTACGAGAAACTTTTTATGCTCCAATATTCATGTAGGCCTTTTGGCATCATTGTGTCAAGTTTCTTTATCCAGTACATTTCCCTTTGTTGGATACTTTGTACACGGTTTCCACCTCTAGGTGGCTTTTTTATAACTTCTAATACAAGCCATTTTAATTGACTGACATTGTGTTTCAATTCCGAAAACTGTCTTGAAACAGAAGTGTCTGTGTATGTATCTTTTTTTGAAATTGCGTATGTTGCCTCTGTGTTCTTTTATTCGTGTTTTCATTTGTCTTGTTGTTTGTCCCACATACGCCATTCCATTCGGGCATTATAGAAGGTATGTTACATTCTGTGACTCACACATGGCATAATCCTTTAGGTATAGGGCGACTCCTTGTGTGGGATGGTTAATCTTTTCCCCTTTAATGATTGAGGAACAGTATATACAATTGAGACACCTTTTTTCAGTTTACATAGAAATCTTTGTGTGCCCCTGATTGGAGGATCCATCTCTGATGGGCACAAAATGTCCCTTTTTTGTAGCTAAAAACCGATGGATCTGGGAGTGCCTTACATAAAGTTTTGTCCTATACGATAATGGGCCAGTATACTCAAGTATTTTTTTCTATATTTTTACTTTGGGCTCCAAACATGGAAACAGTGGGTAGTTTGTTACTTTTGTCTTTACTCTTGCAAGTAAGTAAATCCTTTCGGTCTGTCTGGGAAACTTCAGAGGCATGTTTATTGATATTTTTAGAGTTGTAACCTCTGTTGAGAAATATTTTTTTCTGTTGTTGGCTGCATTAGTGTGCCCTCAAAAACTGGCCTTTGGGTATTGCTTTAATTATACTGGTTGCATGATAATTGGTTGCGTGTAGGATATTATTCCTATCAGTTACTTTATGGTACAGCCTAGTATGTATTTTGCCAATTATTATTTGTAATTCAACATACAAAAAAAATAAGGGAATCACGCCCCACTTCAGTAGTGAATTTAATGGTTTTATGCGCTTTATTTGCTGCCTGGATCATTTCCTTGAATATAGTTACTGGGCCTTTCTATAGTACAATTAGATCATCCACATAGCGAAAATACCCATATAAGTGTGTCTTAAGAGGGCTTTCTAGAAATAACATTTTTTCTAGATAGTAGACAAAAGGGTAAGCAAATGACGGTGCAACCGCTGCCCCTTGACATTACCAATAAAATTCGCCTACAAATTTGAAGTCATTTTTATGTAAGACAAACAATCAATGAGAAAATATATCAAATGATGGGATAGACATGTTTCAAGTAATGCATTTTCAACCACTTTTAAACCTTTTTCCCGTGGGATAGATGTATATAGGCTTTGTACGTCAATGCTAGATTTTCAAATTTACTTAGTTTACATATCTGTAGTGTCTCTCAGGCATGTTGGTATCCCATTCTCATACGTGGGGACAAAGTTCAAACCTTTGTTGAGGAGATAAAGTTCAGATTTAGACAGGTTAACTGAGGAAATGTTTACTACAAGGTTATTTACCTGAACTGCCTGCGGATTTCTTACCCTAGTCTATAGCAGATACAACTTATGGTAAAGTATGGGCAAACATTTATTATTAATATTATCTTTATAACAAGGTCTTCTTTGAATGTATAAAGGCTTATTTTGTTCAAGTATCTAATATTTAGCAAACAGGTAGGCTGTATTCTACAAACGGCAGAACCACGATTGGTTGGCTATTTCTTGTTTATATTTTATGCATATTTTGGGACTGGTTACATTGCACTGCTTAGCACTTATTTTTAACCCATTATATTACAGTTTATAATATAAGAGGCACGATCCACTACAATCACCTCCACATAATGGACTAATATGCTGGACTCTTTGAAATATATGGACTACATTAAAGGAGAAGGAAAGGCTAAAATTAAGTAAGCTTTATCAGAAAGGTCTATATAAATACACCACTAAACCCTCAAAGTAATGCTGCTCTGAGTCCTCTGTCAAAAGAAACACCACATTTCTTTGCTTTTATTGTGTACTCATGGGTTTCTGTATCAGACTTCCTGTTTTCAGCTTAAACCTCCAGGGCACGGCCTTGAGCATGCTCAGTTTGCTCCTCTCCCCCTCCCTCCTCCCATCCCTACTGTAATCTGAGCTCAGAGCTGTTAGTAAGCAGGGAGAGACTCAGGCAGGAAGTGATGTCACACCAAGCATATATGGCAGCTTCTATCCTAAACAAACAGAGACAGTGTCTAGAGCTGTTTACTCAGGTATGGTAAAGCATTCTGCAGAATTAATATAGCGTTCTAGCTTGCACTATTGTGGCTATTCTATTGGCAATAAACTGTCTTGGAGCTTTCCTTCTCCTTTAATGATTTTGGTTTTTCGGGTAGGGGAGGAGTACACCTATGAGCATTTGATATTGTGACGTAACTTCCTAATGTTCACCTTAAACGTTCACCTTTACTTTTACTATGTACACTTGACAATGGGCCTTTGGGCTTGAAACATGTTGTGCTAAAAATAAAACACTTTGAGCGGTTAAAAGCCATTCCTTTACTCTTTAGCTGGAAGCTCTGTAGAACATAATGTTGTTATCGGTTATCCACTATTTAACCTGTGTCATATAGCCTTTTTTCAATTTCCGCCATTGCTACAAAGCAGCTTGTTTATATGAACTATACTGTAGTTATGCTCAGAAGCAAACAGATCAGTTTTACTAGTGCAGGGCAATAGTATATGGTATTTTCATGACTTTAACACTCTTTAATTTTTTGGTGTTACTGTTACCCCGAACTCATTGAATCAAGTTTTTTCCGTTTGAGTTCATTTGAGGTAACTCTAAAATTCGACCTTTGATAAATCATGCTATAATAAAAAAGAACCACATTCTATTTAGATAAAAAAATAGATGAAAAGGTAATAGTCAACATTTAGGGCTTTTTGGTTTTTTTTGATTATTTTAATTAAAAAAGCGTGACCAAACTAGTATCCACAATTGTATCCTATTTATTATTAAAAAAAGCACGAGAGAGAATCTGAATCCTGGGATTTGTGAATCACTTAGATTTTTGCCCGAAAAATCCAAAATAGTCAGATTTTTAGGCTAATTCCAGTGTAGACCACAGAAACGTTCAAATAGGATTGGCACCTCTCCCACTGAATTATGTACAACCTCGATAGGTCTGACTGAGATGATGGATTTTCAGATTCAGACCTTTTCCATGCTCAGGGTATAATAAAACTCGAGGTTTTGTTTCCCACTAAAAATTCTGATTTTATAATAAGAAAAAACTTTGGCAGTTCGGACCTAAAAGCACGTGGTCTGAATTTACTGTGCATTTAAAGGAGATATAGATGTTACTGGAATACAAGTCCCAGCGTTTAGCAGTATAATAAAGAGGGTTAAAGCTGTAGACCACTTCATTCTTACAGCAATATTGCACAAAAGTTTTTATCCAAGTTTTCCAAGGTCAGCTGTTAAACTTATATAAAAAAATCTTCCGGTATAAATTCTTCCTTCTCGGTTTATACTTTTTTGTTTCATATGATGGTCCTAAAATACATTACACAGTCTTCTTTGCTAATCTGTTTTTATTCTGAATAAAAAAAGACATTGCAAAATTCAAATAAGTATGGTATATAACAAGCTGATACTAAATTAATTACAGATGACCGAATCATCAATCCTTACTAACTAACATTACTAATCCTTACTAAGTGGTACAATATTGTTATTTTTTAGTAGGTATATGTCCACTTTTATGTCCAGGTTCCACTGTAGACAAATTATCCATGCTGTACACTGTAGTTTATACAGTATATATTAATATATTTTCAGAGAAGTTCATTCTTTGTCTGGGATTGCTTTTTAATGGCTTTTTAATGGCTAAACTAGAATTAGCAACACTGCCAGAGAGACAATAGGAAGCTCATGTTGTAAAAATTTTTTGTTTTTTTTCAAGGATTTGTGCAGATGTCAACTCATAGGGGCAGATTCACTAACTTCGAGTGAAGGATTCGAATGAAAAAAACTTAGAATTTCGAAGTTTTTTTGGGTACTTCGACCATCGAATTGGTTAAATTTGTTCGAATTCTATCGAAATCTAACGAAATCGAACGATTCGAAGTAAAAATCGTTCGACTATTCGACCATTCGATAGTCGAAGTACTTTCCCTTTAAAAAAAAATTCGACCCCCTACTTCGGCAGATAAAACCTACCGAAGTCAATGTTAGCCTATGGGGAAGGTCCCCATAGGCTTGCTAAGCTTTTTTTGATCGAAGGATATTCATTCGATCGTTTGATTAAAATCCTTCGAATCGTTCGATTCGAAGGATTTAATCGTTCGATCGAACGAAAAATCCTTTGATCGTTCAATCGAACGTTTAGCGCTAAATCCTTCGACTTCGATATTTGAAGTCGAAGGATTTCAATTCGAGGGTCGAATTTCAAAGTATTTTTAACTTCGAAATTCGACCCTTAGTGAATCTGCCCCATAGTGTCACTTATTTAACATAATTATCAATGTACTATCAAATAAATGCAAGCTGTAGGGGTATGTACAGCAAGAAGGACAACCCTTAGAATGCCTTAGCCATTACGCATATGTTAGAACTCAGGCCAAGAGACTACTTCAAATACGGTTTGCTATAATCAATAAATAGTGTTTTTAATTAGGAATAATTCACCCTAAACTAAAAAAAAAATAATCATGTGAGCTATAAAGAACTATGGGCCTATTTACGAACATTCTGATTTCTTTTATTTCACAAATTTAAAAATGAATGTTTTTTTCTTTTCGGAAACTCTAAAAATTCAAGAGTAAAAAACCACGAAAAACTCTAATACAAGGTCCCATGGGGATCAATGGAAGCTGCACTGATTCTTGATTTTTTTTTAAACATTCAGACGTTGAGGTTTGTAGATATGTTTTCACTTTTAATTGTGAATAACTAAAATGTTTAGAGGTTTTAGAGATATTCATATTTTTTTGGGGGGGGCGTTCAGCACATTTTTACAATCATACTTTTTGATCTTTAATAACTTTCATGGCATTAATAGTTTTAGACAAATAACATAATTGTGATTTCAAAAAGCCCTAATAGCATAAAATTCCACCTTTAATGAATGGGCCTGTAGCATATCTCATCAGCAACATCTAATTGTTTTTACAAACAGTGTATCATTTTTATTAGAAATCTTTCAATGGACTTGAGTTTGTTATTTATACGCTGCTCCAAAAATTTGGCAGCCTAATAGTTTCCATGGTTACAAAGTGGGGGACAGATAATATTATGATTCACCTGTATGTGTATTCAGCATTCAGGGTCACATTCCAGTTGTTTAAATGAATGTTAATTATATTGTTTGCCTTAAAATGTTGCTTATACGGATTAATAGCTAAACAGTGAGTAGAAAACGATAATACTTAATTAAGTCACTTACAATATTTATGGCAGTTAAAAAAGGAGAACACTATGGCAAGCAAGGGGAGAAAAGTCATATGGAGAGCATTTTTCTTATTCTGACAACTGCAATGTGGATTGCAGAGATTAGTAAGGAAGGAAAATGTCAAAGGCAAAGGTCAAACAACAAAATTCAAAGCTTGGAAGAAGCAACAGCAATGAGACATATTCAATGAACTTACACTATTAAAGGAGAAGGAAAGCCCCAGGGCGCAAAACCCCTCCCCCCTCCCCTCCGTTGCCCCCCCTCCCTCCTCCCCCCTGGCCTACCTGTCCCCCTGGACAAATGCCCCTAACTTGTTACTCACCCCTCTGCGCAGGTCCTGTCCATGGAGTTCACAGTCGCCATCTTCTTCCACGCGCGTCTTCGTCCTGCGATGACCGGCGTTTTCTGGCGCATGCACAGTAGGAACAGTTACCGGTACGGCTCTACTGCACATGCGCCGAATGTCACAAAGTTTTCCGATTTCAGACATTCGGCGCATGCGCAGTAGAGCCGAACCCGGTAACTGTTTCTACTGCGCATGCGCCAGAAAACGCCGGTCATCGCAGGAAGAAGACGCGCGTGGGAGAAGATGGCGACTGCGAACTCCGTGGACAGGACCTGCGCAGAGGGGTGAGTAACAAGTTAGGGGCATTTGCCCGGGGGACAGGTAGGCCAGGGGGGAGGAGGGAGGGGGGGCAACGGAGGGGAGGGGGGAGGGGTTTTGCGCCCTGGGGCTTTCCTTCTCCTTTAAACTGCTGTATTCATCTTTTCACAGACTTAGTACATGGTCAGGCATATAATGGTTTATAGCCAGGAGGAAGGATTTTGGTTTTTAAAACTATAATATATCTTTATTTTAGTTTAAAGACATTATGGTCAAAAGGCCTATATAATATATATAAAAATGATCTTCTTCCGTTAGTAATATTCATTTATACAAAGGTATATATGGTTTGGTCATTTCACTCTGTCCATGAAGGTTTTCATTCATCTGGGTCATGGTATATCCAGTAGAAGTAAATCTAGAGCCACTGGACTTGCTGATTAATCATTCAAGACATTTCACTACTCATCAGTTCAACTACGAGTGTTACGGGAAATCCTCGCCATATAAACTCTTCCAATAATCCAATCACAATGGTGCAGTGTAACTATCCAGTGAGGTGACAAGTAAAACTCACAGCGTTTGTGAATGCTGTATAGTTTCTGTGATAGAATTACCTTTATGTCATGCAACCCGTACCATCAGTTGAACTGAAGAATCTGATTGAGGGATTAGTAAAACCTCTTCAATGATTAATCATCAAATCCAGCTGCTCTAGATTTACTTCTACTAGATATTTCCTTATAATACACAAGAGCCATGAATTTCTTGTAAATTATATAGTGAATAAAGTACCCCTTCTTGTAAAATATAAGGATATTTTAATTTACCAAGGAGTGTCATGACCATGTTTTTATACAAGTCATGGAACTCCGAGGTAACTTCTAATATCCTCATATTTTGCAGCTGGGGGTACTTTATTTATTATAATACACAATACAAGTTTCAGTGAGTCATGTGACAGAAATGACATCAGAACTCACTGTTTATAACTGATGACATCAGAACTCACTGTTTATAAGGATATCATTTACATGATATTCATGGCTTTTGTGTATTATAGCCTTATAAATAGTGCTTAGTGATGTCATTGGTTATAATCAGAGCTAAGTGATGTCATGACAAGGTGACTTCAACTGACCCTTTATTTTTAGCCATCCTTGCCAGCCTCACTCCAAGGCAATATTCAATTCCATAAGAGATTGCTACTATGCTCTGCCGTTCCTCAGTGAAATCTTGAGTGAAAGCTTGAGATCAGGACTATGTTATCATATCCACCACTAAGTATTAGGCTGTCTCTGTGTACAGAGAGGATGGCCCCCAAACCTGCTACCAGCAGAAGCTGCATTCCCCACTTGAAAGCAGTTCAGCAGCCCTGCTGCTCCTCTTGAATTTGCAGTGTCTCAGTGATAAAAATCCAAGCAAGCTGTCACCTAGCA
This sequence comes from Xenopus petersii, assembly GCA_038501925.1. Taxonomy (NCBI): domain Eukaryota; kingdom Metazoa; phylum Chordata; class Amphibia; order Anura; family Pipidae; genus Xenopus; species Xenopus petersii. Next base: position 92,768,229 of record CM076686.1, read on the forward strand.
CATGCAGTAGTAGCCTCTGTATCTATCAACCCACCGTGCTATCATAGGAGAGAACCTAATTTCTTCCTCTTCTAAAATTTCCTGTGCAGTACACTGGCAAGATCCTACCACTGCTGTGATAAATAAAACTTGAAATACATGATCCTATATCCAGAGGAAAGCAAAAAAAACCCAGCCTGAAGCCAGTGACAAGTATGCCTCAAGAGGGGGAAATTCCTTCCTGACCCCTATTGCGATTAGATCAAGCATTAACATGAATTAATACAATGCAAACTCTCATATTTATATTGTATAACAGTACATAAACCACAATATAACAGTGCATGCAGGAAAACATCCACATTCAGTTATTAATAGATAATGTAAGAACATGAAGAGAAAATCCTGACATTTCACAAAATATACAAAAAAAGAGGGCAGGTGGGTGGGATGTTTCTACCTGCTCAGAAGATAAGGAAGTGAACTGATCCTTCCCTTGACATCCTGTCCCTCTCTTTCTCCACCCCCAGCCCAGTTTTCCCCTGCCTTAACTCACTCCTTCTCACCCAATAACAGCTACATCTGATTCTACATCAGTGTTATCTGGCTGCTGGTCATTTGGATCCCTTGTCATGCAGCCCCTGCTTTTATAGCTCCAGGGCTTTCCTTTTCTGTCACATGACTCACTGTGTTTTTATATGGTCACTGAACTCCTCGGTCACATAATATCCTTATGTTTTACAAGAGGGGGTAGTTTATTCAATATATAAAGAGTGCCATCTTCTTATGGTTATCTCTTCTAGAAATGTCCCCTGCACACTGCCTGTCACTTCCATAAGCAATTGTATAAGAAAATATTTAAATAACACTTTATTTGTAGTGTACCATTAGGGTTTCCACCTGTCCGGATTTCACCCAGACAGCCTGGTTTTTTAAAGTGCTGCCCAGGTGAAAAGTTCCTGTCTGGATTTTCAAATTAGGAAATCCGGACAGGACACTGAAGTGACTGACATGGCGATCAGCCAACTGATGATCGCCATGTCATCAGTCCCACCCCTGATAACATTCATCCCACCCCCTGACATCAGTGGCCCAACATCACTGGCCCATCCCCCATATCACCGGCCTGCCCCCCCCCCCTGACCATTTTCACAAAAAAAAATGTGGCAACCCTATGTACCACACTGTTTCAGGCAACAACCAAGGGTGGTTCTGCCATGAGGCAAGGTGAGCACCTTGCCTCAGACGGCAGCTCCTCGCAAGTTACCAGGGGTGGCAAAAAGCCACTACTGGCAAATTTAAGGGAAAAATTTCCGGTTATCAAACCAGAAATTCAGCTTTTCTAATGCAGAGAGCGCAATTTCACTCTCTGCACTAGCCATGCGGCCCCCACTGGACCCCCGTCTGTGATTTGAAGGTAAGCGTGATGGGGAAGGGGGTGGCATTCCGATGCTGCTGGCCACAACAGGGACCTTCGTCATGGAGACAAAAGACTAAGGTACACTACAAATAAAGTGCTGTAAGTGCTGACATTTTTTCCATAAGTCTATTTCCAGTGCTCATGTATTCAGGTGATTAATACATCAGTGGCACTAGTGATGTCTGGGCAGGCCCAAAGCCCATGGGTCAGACAGGTTCGGGCTGAATTCTGCACAATGTCCATGAATGGCTTCAGCTGAACTTTTGCCGGCCTTCACCCTGCCCACAACCTTATAGTGCCCCTCTTCTGCCTCCATGTGCATCTTTTTATACGCTCACTTCTGCATTGCTCAACCCTTCCTTGACATCAGAGCAGGGAAAGATTGGGAGAGTGGGTCTACAGTATATATAGGGAAGTGTACCAGGTTAGAGATGGGTGCCCGTGCACTATTTTGACATTGTATGTAATGGATTGATCATTTATCAATTTCACCAATTTAAGTGTGTCAGTTTGGCACATCACCGCAATTTTTTTCTGACCCAAAATAATATTTAACAAACTGTCGATAATTTGTACCATATTAATACAATTCAACTCATTTTGGAGTAAAAGTCTGCTTTAATATTCTTCACTACCACAATTCTCCTAACAAAAAAAATATGTTCCTATGATTTAAGAAAGTGCAGACTTAAATAGTCTTTCTTAAAACTACTGACTTTAAAGCTTCTTATGTAGGCTTTCCATGCATTAGAGGTTTTTGAATGTTTCCAGTTAGTCCCTTATTAAACGCTTAACAGAAATCATTTTGTTTGACCTGTAAATTAGACAGGGTAGGGAAAAAATGAAAGTACAGTGCCTGCCAATATGTAACTATGTAACTAAAAGTATTTACATTATTTATAGTGAATGTATTGTACACATATCATTTCAATCAAGTGTGATACTTTGGAAGGCAGTCTGACTAATTTCCGCCTTGGTGACTAATCACAAAATTAGCTTTCACTCACAGATGTCAAAATGATTCCATCAAAATGTAATTTCATGAACCCATGCACTTTCCTTTGCCAATTCATGTATCATGGTTGATGGCATGTGGCAAAAAGTAATTGGCATTGTCGCAAAAAGTGAAAAAAAAAACAAAACACAGAACCTGTTATCCCTTGACCAGATGACCAAGCATCAGCCTAATCTGGGATTCTATTTGTATGATTACTTATTCTGTTGGGACTTGACATTTGTAAGCAATAACAAGATTTTGATACAGTAGGTATATTCTTTTTTTTAAGGTCATACATGAGGAACAAACGACACACATAGAGAGAGTAAATCTCATCAAAAAATGTAGACATACTATATGATCTGGCTACAGGAAACTAATGAACCAGTGGCAAATCATGTATTGCAATGCTGCGCAGCACTGAAAAGGTCGCATAGGTTAAACTGTTGCCCAGCGCATGCATATATTTAATAATGTGCATGCAATTTACTCACTAATTTTGAACACAGACATTTGTGTTGCATGAAACAATACATTTTCTGTCTTGTAAAAAATGCAAATAGATATTTCAAATCTAATGAGACATTTCTTCACGTGTCTTTAAAAATGTGTTAGAAGTATGCCATCAATTCAAAACCATTCTTAAAAATATGGATACCACTATTTAGGCACACATTTGCCCACATGTCAGTGCAACTCCCACAATACTCGATCCACAGGCATGCCCACATGAAAGACGTCATTGTTTGCGACAAAGTTGCCTAATATTTGCGTCATGTGCATAAACAGGACCTTTGCGAAAACAATCTTTTACAGGTAGTGAAATGCTAATATATTTGTGTGATCCTGGGGCTGCCCACGCAGAACCTCCTGCTCCACGCTTGAAAGTTTAGGGTCGGAACAGGTCAAAGGGGGACTGCATCGCTAGTGCAATGAACGCTATATGATCTTTTTTTCCACAAACAGAAATATTAGTATAACCATAATTTGATTACAGTCTTTTAAATAGTGTTTAACCCGTTGCAATCCAGGGTCCTGAATTTCTCTTTGCATATAAAAGATACTAGGAACTGGGAGCATAGCCCAGGGGGTTCCACTAGGAAAATAAAACACAGTTAGCAGTAAACCAATTTAACTTTATATAGAAAAAGGTAAATAAAAGAAACTAATATACTAATATATAGAACACTCCTGCACTGAGGACAATGAAGACCTATCTAACTCACTAGTAGATGTTCCACTCACTGTCTAACTAACACAGTCCTTTAATAACACAGTTCACATCAATGCTGAAAGGGATTAAACCCAACAGTTCAATTCCAATGAAATGTCCCTTCCCAAAGAGCTCTTATTCCCCAGGTAGGGCTACCTCTCCCAAAGGTACCTTTACCTATTTAAGTTAGTAGCTGCTCCCACATGGCAGATGCACGATCAAGACCTGTCCTCACACAAGGGACACACAAGAGTTTCAACAGGCATCCAATAGCTGAATATAATGCAGTGTAACTTTTCCCTCTGTACTGGAAACTCACACACAGGGACAAATTCACTAAAGCGCGAAGTGGCTAACTATAGAGCAAATTCTCCTTAACTAAACAAGTAGTTAAAACTAAAAACGAGGTTGAGTCCAATATATAATAATGTTAATGTATCCTCAGTTTTGATAGATTGACTGTGATAAATTGCAGGATTGTAATGTCACATTCACTTCAGACAATCAGAAAATTGTCATACTCCCAGATCAAATCTGAAACACGCATGGCCCCCTTTGTATAACTGGGTTCACAGTCTGCATAGAAGCATATAATTAATAGGGTAGACATCTATGTATACCGCAGCCTGTTCAGGAAGAGAACATAAAACAATGCTATTAAGGTATTTCCCTGTAATAAAAAACAATGCAGCTGGAATATTTTGCCTTGTGCAGTGGTTCTTTAATAGCTAGATCACAGTTTCTCCCACTTTTTTGTTTATATTTTAAAATAAACTTTCCCGCAAGGTCAGTTGAAGTTAACAGGTACATAATAAAAAAGATTGATGATACCGCTTTATGAATACATTTTAATGGAATAATCAATTTTCTTAACAATGTCAGCTATGACTATACCGTGGTTTCATTTAAAAAGATAATTAATACATAACAAATCCATGTTAATTATCTGTTTTCTCTGATAGGCTTCCTTTGTTGTCGCTGGCATTGATAGACATGTACATTTTAAGAGAAACATTTTGTTTAGTATTTATTTGTTTACTTTATTTTGCAGCCCCATCAAGCACTGCTCATTATGCAAATGCAATGCTATTTCAGGATAACGTCACGCTCTATCCTATTTTATTCAGGTGTAAAGCCAGATGGCAATGCATGAATATCATACAAAGTAACCAAGTGAAATATGGTTTCACATAGTCGGAGTTGTATTTATTCTCTGCATCGAGGTCTTGACATTCAGCCTGTCCTTACACTATCAGATTGTGGTCCTGCCAATATTCTCTTATCACCTGTGTACAGATACCAGACTTTGGCTTTGACAAAGACATTCTGCTACTTCTAGGCATATTTTAAGCACTTAATTTAGCGCAAGATCTAAATTTTGCTGTTGAAATATCCAACCCAAATATTTTCCTCCAAGAGTAGTGTTTTTAGTAACATTTAATTAGCATCTGAAAAGCTTATGTACCTTTAGTACTGCTGAATTATACAGATTTAAAGTCTCCCAATAGTGTTTGGTCTAGAGATTCTGGTTTCGCAAATAAAAGGATTTCAGAATGCTGGGTACCATTTGTGATCTAACATTCAGTTGGGCCGACACAGGTCATAAGAAGGTTACAGATATATTTAAATATAATATATTTATAATAGTTATCCTACTTAATGTTCCATGGATCTGCACAAAAGACCCTCATGCATCCTTAATCTCACGTTCAGCTACACAGTTTGAAGCTGATTTTTTTTTGTACTTTTTATACTTTTTGTACAATTTACAGTAAAAGAGCACTTATATGGCTCAGTGTTATGCAGAGACAATTATAAGCTTGAGATTGATTTTCTTCATGTGTAATCATTCATCCCTCTCTAATAACTAATTGAAGAAGCATGTTATAAGACATGCAACCACAACCAGGATGCATGTTGTGGGGAACTCAGTATGAGAAAGAGAAAGAGAAACGGTTACAGAATCATCAGTGGCATAATTAAAGTTTGTATCATTACATTGCCCTTAAAATTTGTAAATAAGATGTTTAATACATTTAATGACACTGCTTATTAAACAGTGTTCTAGTGGGGGCCCATACATCCTGGTTGCAAGGTTTGCGTTCTCTTTATTTATGCCCCTGGTTACCATAAAGCAGCCTGACTGCCTTTAAGAGACTGGACGCTGAGAACTAGTATAGAGACATTTTTGCCTGATGGAAGATATTTTAAGCCCCATTATTTGTGGTACTGAGAGGGCACGATGAATGTGGCCCAATATCATAAAAGCTTGCAGATTTTTATATTTCAATCTTGTGGTTAACCAATAATCTACTTAACCGAAATAACATGTTTGCTTTATTTATATCTTTAAAACCAAATAGAAGTTAAAATATGTTAAAATAGTTCTACGTGCATTTAACATTTCTTTTCTTTGACTGTATGTGACATTTTACTCATATAGAGCTTTCATTTCCCATAGCAGAGTTTATATATTCATTATCTAGATACAGTAATGTGAAATAAAATAAAAAATTCATGTCACTGTTGAGTCCCTTGATGTTTACCATATCCTACTGAATTGTTATTATAAAAAAGGGGCAAAGAGGTGAAAATGATATTAATATATATAAAATCTGATCGGCTTTCAAGAGAATAGTAATTCTAATCAATTTAAATATCACAGAATAAGGGTTCATGACCTGATTTTTGGATAGAGAATTAGATTTTGTAATAAAACAATAGATTTTATGGAACTGAATATGATGTGAAAACCATTTCAGCAGTAAACATTTTTTAGCCATTAGGGGTGAGCCATAATATTAAGTATCCCTAGACATACAGAGCCTAGAGGGAACCCTAACACTGTTTTCTTTTAATTATTCTGCTATCCATTCAATATATCCAGTAATTTCCAGAGAAGTGGACAAACTCAACTGGGAACAACTGGGTAATGCAGTTCATATTTTAGATCCCAATCCCTCCAAAAATACTGCATAAATCTGAAGAGATGCCTGAAAATAAGCAATTAAGAAAATGAAGACTGATCAGGTATAGAATGAATTCTAAAGAAAGGCCAGGACAAACTGAAATGCAATACCCTCCCTGGGAAACTTATTTCTCTAACAATTGTGCAGTCCAAAGAGACTAAGCACATGTTGGCATACCTTTTTATAACCTCTAGGGAACTACTCCCCTCCCCTCTTGGAAAAAGTACCCAGCCGAGCTGGCCAATGAAATCCCTAGAGTATAGAAAAACCTTACCCTTTAACAAAATATATTAGTGACATCTACTGGCCAGTCACTGAACTGCCAACAAAATACTTTTACATAGGAAAAAGGAGAGAGGCTGAAAGTATATTCATCTATAAATAATGAGCCTATGGGTTGACTTAAATGTTATTCTTCAATTATTGTAGTACAAACTTTGTTGAAACTGCAGTTCTAGAATATCTTCATTATATGAGCAGATATGTACAGTGAAAAAGGTGTCTTTAACTATTGCTATATAATCTATTACATCAGTAGTTATCAAAATGTATATCCTAGCATTACCTACAAAAATATCCATGAAGTCCTCCTTATCTGTATTTATTTGAATTTAGACCCTTCATGGGTTGAGTCTTAATACTTCTTTACTGCAATATATACATATGAAAATTGGTAAACAAAAGTATTAAAATAAAGCTCTGCAAATAAATACTGCATAAACTTTTTGGTTTCTAAACGGATCACTTATAATTAACAGAATTTTATATACAAAGGACATCTTAATTGTATTATCTGGAAAGCCAAAATAATGCATATATATCGTATGTCGAAAGGGAAATAGATTATGGTTTACATTCACAGGCTGAATCATTTCCACACCATTAACATTCCTTGTATATAGTAAAATGCTTTAAGATCTTTTAGATTCTGCTACTATTGATTCAGGAGAACTGAGCTCAGAAATCAATAAAGTAAATTTATAACCTCCGTAAGACCCAGCTTTTCAAAGAATAGTTCATTTCCTTCAGTAGTCTTTTTTTTATGGAAAAGTCTAATAAGCTTGAGTAAAAAAAAAAAAACAAAGGAATAGCCTTCGAGAACGTGGGTTTGATATGGGTGAATTGTAGATGTGTCTTGAGCAGATCAGAGGTTGTTTAAAGTGAACATTCTTGTAAATGTGTATCTATTCATGTTTGTGTTTTGAACCAGTCAGACTGGGGTTGGGTACTAAGAAAAGATAGTGGCCCATAATCAGTCTTAAGGTCCCCTTACACAGGCAGATAAGCTGCAGACAGATTAAGTCTTATTGGGCAGTGTGTAGGGCCCTCCAACTGGTTTCCCTGATCAATATCTGGCCAAAAATCGGTCAGATGTCAATTGGTGGGGGTTAAAAATCCAATCAGATCAAGAACTGCATCAGTTTGCTGATGCCACCCACTATACGAAACCCGTATTCTTCTTGTTGTGATACGATTGTTGGGCCCTATAGCACATGATCGGATCAGCCCGATATCGCCCACCTAAGGGTGCTCGCTTGGCCAGCTTTATAAAAGACAGATCCAACTTAACTTCAGATTTTCACAGTGGATGCTATCCCTATTTAGGGTTGCACCTTGTGTGATGCTTTAACATGATTCATCCCCTTTATCTGAGGAAACCCATCAACCTATTTCCAGTGGTGAGTAGTAATGGGCGAATATGTCCCATTTCACTTCACTGAAAATTTGCAAATTCCTCACAAAGTTTGCGAAGTGATGAAAAAATTGTGAAATGCAAACTTTGACATCCGCTCCAATTCTGACACTCACGTCAATTCTGATGCCGGTGTTAAACTCAACGGGCATCCGAATAATGTTGATGCACGACGGTTTTGTCACGAGCGAGTTTTCCGACGTACGTCCAAAATTTTGTGACAGAATCAATATCACCTCACAAGTAGTGGTGGGCTAATAAATTTGGCAGGTGCGAATTTCAGCATTTCAATGCTGGCAAATTCTTAGCGGCAGTTTCACAAATTTATTTGCAGCCATTGAAATGCGGAAATTCGCACCTGCCGAATTTATTAGCCCATCACTAGTGGTGAGGTGATATGGACTCATATATGGGTTTCATCACTGTCTTCTATTCCATCAATTTCTGGGGTCCATTTTAGAAACCACAGAAATAAGATTTTGTGTGTATTACCAGTGCACTAGAGCATATTATGGCCGACACATCGGCACCATGCATTATTAGTGAAATGATGTAAGAGAAAAGATAATAATGCCATCTACTGAAACATTGATTTCTGACATGCTACTGCCAATCGAATATTACTTCCTCTAATCAATTCTCTGCAATGAAAACAATAGTATTAGTCTTTCCAGTCTTCTTCAAACATAACCACTTTCAAGAAGAAATTAAAAGGCAGATTTTATAAGCCCTGAGGGACAATTATGTTGTGGTTTGTTACACTCTAATTGTATGCTTAATTTAAACCCTAAATGACATGTTAAGTAGCAAAAGTCAGTTTAACAACCCTTCTCACACGGTCTTTTCATTAGAGACCACTTTAACATATTAAACTAGGTTTATTGATTGCTTGCATTTATTTTCTTTAAAAATGCATTAGCCTTGCTTGCAAAGAAAAATCCCACATCTTGAAAATTCATAGGAAGAATCTGTATCATCAGATCACTATTTTATTTGGAAAGCAATACAGGTATCGAATCTATTATAATAAAACCCATTATACAGAAAGCTCACAATTACAGAAAGCCATCTCCAATAGACTCCATTATAAGCAAATAATTCTTATTAAAAATGATTTACTTTTCTCTGTAATAATAAAAAGTACCTTATACTGGATCCAAACTAAGATATAATTAATCCTTATTGAAGGCAAAACATTCATACTGGGTTTATTTAATGTTGAAATGATTTTTTAGTAGATTTAAGGTATGGAGATTCAAATTACAGAAAGATCCCTTATCTGGAAAACCCCAGGTGCTGAGCATTCTGGTTAACAGGTCCCATACCTCTACCTTTCTATACTCAGGCAAAACTGTAACTGATATGACTTTAGTATTATATGCACAGAGAATAAATATAACACAATGCTCTATATTATATATATATATATATATATATATATATATATATATATATATATATATATATATATATATATATATATATATATATATATATGGCCTCTGCAGTGTCAGCTATCAGATAAATGATGATGATCAGGTGATGAATTTTGCATGAAAATTGATTCATTTTACAGTCACTTGCAATGACCATTTGATTGACAACTTCTCCCAGCCACTATAGCTGTGGTGTAGCTTAAAAAAAATAAATGAAAGTAGTACCAGTACAAAGCAAAATATGCATACTATAGTATTCAGTATCAAGTCTGTTCTATGCGCATTTTGGTAATCCACAGTTGAATGCAATGTATTTACTTTAAACAAAGTTAAGGAGCTAACAAGTGAATATGTACGTTTTTTTCACAAATAGCACTATATCACTCGACTCAATAAAGTTTTTATTAAATGTATCAGGCATTTGAAATTTTTGTAAAAACAGATACACACAAATAATGAATTCCTTCAAAAGAAAAGAAGACAAAGCCATTTTCTTATTATTAGGTTATTTATCAAGGTCCGAATTTATCTCATTATCGACTGCCACAAACGGCGATCTAAGCCGCTCGGGTTTTTAACGCTTATTATTACATTTTCACGAAAATTTACTTTGCGGGCAAAGCTCAGGTTTTCACAATTTTTTTCGTGAATTTTCCCCGAAAACTCAGAAAACATTGTGAAATTGCCCGAAACCCCCAACACAACCCATGTTCCCACTGACTTTTATGCAACCTCGATAGGTTTGAGATGCCGTGTTTGTATACTCTGGCTTTTTAGCCCTCGGGGTTTAATAAATTGCTAAAAATTCGTGATTTTTTTTTTAAAAAGCCTATTATAACACCAGAAAAAAAAATCACAAATTTTGGGGAATTTTGGGTATTCGGAGCTTAGTAAGTAACCCCCTTAATGTTTATTATACCATTATACAAATGAGTAGTTTACCTAATAGCACATGCTACGTTTTATAGGCACATATACTTTTTTCTAAAACCATGCTGTAATGCAAGAAGAGCATTTCATATTGCGAAACACAAGGGATCAACCTTTAGAATAAAAAATATAAAAAAATAATAATAAAATGACTTTAACCACAAATGCTTACTTTTAGTTTTGTTCCCCTATCTTAAAGGAACAGCAACACCACAAAAAAACTGAGTGTTTGAAAGCAATTAAAATATAATGTACTGTTGCCCTGCATTGGTAAAACAGAAGTGGAAGACAAGAGGATGGTCAGTTCAGTTTTGTCCATGTTGATTTTTAGGCAACAAGAGGACATGAAGGCAGAAATTGCTGCAAGACAGTCTGTGAGTTAAAAGCGAGGAAAGGTCTGGAGAAAAGAGGAGAGGTAAATTCGAGTATCATCTGCATATTAATGATACTTAAACCAATATGAGCTGAGCAAGACCAGTGGTGTAGATAATAAGAGTGTTCTGAGAACAAAGTCTTGGGGTACCTCAACCAGGGTGTTTCTATACCCTTTGCCACAATTGTGCTCTCTGCACAAGATTCTCTGCACTAGCCAAAATTAACAAACAATATAATAAATAAATTTGCTCTTAAAGTTACCAGAGCCATATGACAGCAATGCCCCTGACCTCAACTGATAGAGGGCTGGTTGAAGAGGTGGAGTCAGAGTCAAGAGAGGGTAATGGCCCTTTGATTGAGCAGTGAGCTGTTTCAGTGGAGGGGATTATGAAACCAGTTTGTAGTGGGTGTAGTAGGAAGTTTGAGGTTAGACATTGTAAGAGTTTGTTGTATACATGTTAGTAGCAGGGGGCGCATTGAGAAACAGCCTGCAAGTTGCCAGGAGTGGCATAAAGCCGCTCCTAGTAACTTTAAATTCATATTTTTAAATCAGAATTTTAGCTCTTCTAGTGCAGAAGGTCTGAATGTTAAGTATGGGAGGGCAGCATTGGAAAGCCTCAGTTGGCCAGGGATGGCAAATCACCCCTTTCTGGTAATTTTTAAGAGAAAGGGAGATTTGCTGACAGTTGGATCAAGAGAAGGTTTTTTTAAGGATGGGTTTAATGACTGTGTATTGCATGATTGTGGGAGTACACCAGCAGAAACAGAAGTCTGAGTATATATAGGTGAAAGAGGAGGAATGAGAAGAGAAGGAATATAATCAAGAGAGCAGCTTGATTTGATTTAGACAGGTAAGAGACAGGCAGTCTCGTCTGTTAGTGTGGCAAGGATGTAAGAGAGATAGCAGCTGAAGGAAAGTATGCTATTGTACTGTCCCACTCACTAGTGTGAACTAGAAAACTAGCTAGTGTGATAATTAGTTTTAGCATAGCTCACACTAGTAACAGATAGAATCTTTACCTGTTCTGTCTGGAGAAACTATCTACTGTGTACCATCAGTGTGTAATCTCAATTCTCAGAGACTAATTCATTTTGGGTTGTTTTAAGAACTTTTGTCTACCAAACTTATTGTAAACAGCAAAAGTTAGCATAATAGTCTGAAAACCCCTTCTCCAATATAATATATAAACTATTTTTTTAAGAAAATGTATTGTTTAATCATAAAACTGCATTCAATGGATTCTAGCTCAATTCACACCAGATGCTTTTGACAGCATTTCAAAAATACCAAGAACATACATTGAGTCTACATGCTCTGAATTTAATATCAGAAGCCATATGTACGCATTAAAAATGAAATAAACACAGACTAAAAGGTTTCGTTTAAAACTCCTTTTCAATTCAACACACAATATAAAAAAAAATGTGAATAGGATTAGTGCAATTATCGTGAGTAGCATCTACTTCCAAAAAGAACCAACAGGGTGTAGGAGTTACTTTTTTATCATCTACAGCTTTTCCACATATAAATATTTCCCATCAGCTTGACTGACAATGATAATGAGATGCAATCTTTTTTTTTCTAACTGAAGCAAAATTCCATAATTCCTAGTACACCAAGAAATGAATGTGTCCTGTGTCTGAGCTTTACAAATTGGAGTTGGATTGGTTGGCTGTAGCTCTTCAAAAGACTTTTATAAACCCAGCTTTGCTCAAGGGACCTATTGACAATTTGTTTTAATTGTTTTCATTTTAAGTGCCAGCCCTGAGAAAAGGCATAGTGAGAACCTTCCCTCGAAAAGAGGAGTGCAAACTTTACCATGTTTAACTCAGGAGAGGAATCACATAAAAAAAGAAGAGGAATCCTCCTCCTCTAAGGAATTAAAATAAGCCAATAATCATTTTAGGCTTCTGTTATCTGTTGATATCACTATGAACTCTATTGTGAAAATGGAAGTTGCATCTTCCATGGTGCAATGTGGTTAAAATCTGCGTGGGGTTTCCTGCCTGTCAAGCTGTCCATGTTGTAATTATTGTCATAAAGAACATTATTCAATAAAAAAATGCAACATTCTCCCACAATTAAGCTGGATCCCCACATCTAAACTTTTAAATGCAACAAACCCAATATTTTTCTGCAGTTGAAGGTGTGATCTGACACTTTATCGCCCTCTGGAGAGTTGATCTCCTGTGGGTGACAAAGCATTATTGGAGGCATGTAATATCTTTCGGTAGCGCAAAAAAACCTCAGCACAGACGCTTGCAAACGTTACCAACCAAGTTTGCGTCCTTTTTCACCGATTAAAGACCTCAACAACGTCATCAAAATGTTTGTGAACAAATGGCTTTTGCAAATATTTGCAGTATGTTATTAAATTATGCAATTGCAAAGTCAAAATTCCAGAGCAGGTGTAAACTCTAGATGTGTGTCATTGCCCTTAGAAGCTGAGTTAGATATAAAAAAACAAACGGGTGAAACAGAAAGAAAGGTTCATCCACACACATGTAGGAGGTCAAGCACACATAGTTGTATGGACCCAACTACTGGAGTAGTAACTGGAAAGTGGTAGACCCCCTATAGTTTTGCCCTTCTATTACACATTACATAATACAGTGTCCTGTGGCAATGGTGTGTATGGCCCCTTACACAATTTGCCAAATACAAGAGGTCCTCTGCACTCAACCCATTATCAATATATTTAAGACAGAGACATTTTGTGCATACTGCTACTGAAAAATGCCTTACCCTTTAAATAAAACAGGGATTGTTTGTCCATATATTGCAATATATTTAAGCTGGCCAACTACGTCAAAGTCATCCATATCTGGCCAGTCCTATGCTCAAAATGTCTCTGTCTTAAATATATTGATGATGGGTTGAGTGTAGAGGACTCTTGTATTTGTCTATATGTATTTTGTGGTCACAGCCTCATTGCACCCCCGCCTAATGGTTTTAAATTTAGTGGTGAGCACAACTTTCCCTTGTTTGTTACCCTAACACAATTTACATTTTTTGTGGATAGGAAAAGAGGATGCAGCTGCAGTTATTTTCACAGATACTGAATAGAGCCTAAGCCTCTGGCTATCTCAAAGAGAATTACCTAATTTTGTAATGGTTGTGCCTCAAACTGCAAAAGTTTAAGGTTTGTATTCTTGTTTGTCAAGTCATTGACCTTTTTTGAAGTGTATAATTCTATAGAGGGTCTTTGCAGAATCCTTAGGTGCAGTTTGTTTGTATGGCTTTGTGCCTGGAGTCGATTTCAGAAGATAACTTTAGAAGTAGTGGCTTTTCTGATGCAGTAATTCAGGGCCTTGTATGAATATACTGGAGCTTGTAGTGATTTTGGGGTTGTGCTTGGTTAAAAGCAGCAGTCTGATTGAAAGTGTTTTAGCATGCAGTACAATGTTTCTGTGGACTGAGAATATCTGGGAAGCCAGCAATGCACACAATTAATAAGCAGTAACATGTGATAGTATTCTCTTAATAGGCAGAGACAGCAATGTGACACCCTGGTAGGTTTATTTAAAGGTTCACTTTTAGGGTTTCAATGCCAAGTGGTCTTGATCCTCTACCGCCGAAATTGATCAGGGAGAAAATATAGCCAGACCCCCTCTTCAGTACTACTGTCCCTTCACTTTAGACTAGCAGAACCTAAAAGAGTGCTACCTCAAGTTATCAATGGAGTACAGGCTGTTCTTTCTAGCTTTGCCTATCTTTCTTGTGTTCCTAAAGCTTACCATTACAAACGCTAGTCCTGTAACTGACATGACCTTGTTCCTGAGGTCCCTGTTCCCAAACTTGAACTAGAAGGGTTGTCCCTCTAAGGCAACCCCCTGCCTGTCTATTCCATTGAACTTGATAGGTCCATCACAATAACTTAACAGTTAAAATACAATACACAACTATGCATTTAAGACCGATGTTTGCCTAACAAATTTCACTGAGACTGGTACATGCATACCTATATTGTCTTATATGAATGTGGGGAATCACTCTTTAGGTAGTAGCAGCAGCAACTCCTTTCACACCAATAGTAGACAGTACACAGGTTTCCAGCTGATCTTTGTATGCGATTTTATTCCACACACCAGTTTACACACAAACATAAAAGTTCATAATCTTTCAGGATACAGAAAACAAAATGGTTTCAGCTGTGCTGGTAAAGAAAAAATGTCCTTTTCCCAAAGGATCCACAGCCCCACTTGGGCAATATAAGTCCAGCAAACAAAATAAACTTGTTAACTCACAGTCTTTTGGAGATTCCTTGTGCTTTTCTCCTGGAAGCCGCTCACTTCCAA
The DNA here is from genome assembly GCA_038501925.1 of Xenopus petersii. NCBI lineage: Eukaryota > Metazoa > Chordata > Amphibia > Anura > Pipidae > Xenopus > Xenopus petersii. The sequence continues at coordinate 92,783,540 of CM076686.1, forward strand.
GCACTTTAGGGGAGTAGCTGGTAGTCAGTCCTTGCTATCGGAGAATTTGTCTCCTTGTCAAAACTTGTGTCCAGCAATACAGTCCTTATGCTCAACAACACAGGTCACATGCAGTTACACTGAAAACTTTTAACACAGCCCTCCAATAGCTCTCCTTTCTCTCTCAGACAGGGCAGAGAGCAGCCTTAATTGAGCCCCCACCTTTTTACTCCAGGTGAGGCTAATCACCCACTGCTGCTCAAAACCTCATTTTCACATCCCTCTGCACTGCTTCATAGAGGATTCTGGGAGGGATATACTTTCCATCTATGATTTTCCCAACCATGCTATAGAATCAACAATTTTGCCATTTTTTTAAAGATATTTGCAATTTTTTTTTAGATATTTACATTTTTAAATTCATTAATAAACCATCCTGATGAATTCGTTTTATTTTTATTTGTACTTAAATTAATTTCTATTTATTTAAATTAATTGATATGAATTAATTTAAATTAATTTACCATCCCTGATTTATATAACTGATTCATATAACACTGAACACATAAAAAAATGATTCATTTTTGTATAACCTCATAAAGTTATATAAATCAAGTGCGATACTCTGTAAATGAACTGTATGGAAATGATTAGTCGAATATTATGAATATTAAGAATATGCACAGTACTTCCACCAGTACTTGTATGACAGAATTTTTAACGTCGTTCTTATAGGACTAGGTCTTAGGAATGGGATTTTCTGGTTTTATATTTCATTTTAAAAATAGTTATATATAGTTTACTGTCCTAGGCCTTATCTGATTATACTCCATATTGTGTTCTGTCTAAACATGGTGATACAGTATCAGAAACCCTCCTGTTTCTAGGTTCTAACAGATGGGCTGTACTGGATCCGAGGCAGTCCTGCAATGAGGTACTGCTTAATTAAGATTAGGATCTCTGTTACATTAATATGCTTAAGCCTGATAAACCCAATTACCCTCAGTTTTAGAGCACATTTATTTTGTTTTCAATTTGTTTGTTCCATTATCTTCAGTATTTATTTCTGCTCCAATAAGAAAACATTTTAGTCACCTAGTAAATTAAGTTTGTGCTAGTGGTCTGTTGGTCAGGTTTAATGAAGTTGATGAGCAGATGTGATTATAGATAATAACCAATATGCATATGTAGACTAAGTAATAACACAGCTGTCATTATAGTAATGTATTTAATTCCTGCTTCACAGAAACAGAGAATAAACTTGCATAAATGAAAAAGTGATTCATTATTGAGTAGTCTGATCACCATGGCAATGACAACTAGAAATACAGTGCTTGAAAAGCATACAAAAGAAATTAGAAAAAAAAAAACAAAGCAAAGGCGTACTTATGCATTGACAAACTCCCAACACAGCATTCATTTAACGGGAAGATATACCAAGCTAGCTTCCATAAGCTTTAAATACAAAGTAGAGAATGAAATTACATACTTGTGCTAAGAACATTTCTTCAATGTTTAGCTCTATTTGCACATGAAGGTATTTGCAGGTGCTGCTAGTATTTATACATCTCACCCTTGTGGACCTTAATAAAAGCAATATGTGTGAGGTATGCCTCAGTCAAAAAACAATATTATGACTCGCGATTTCTATAGATTGAGATATACTGTGTATATATATATATATATACTGTACAGTATATATAAATATAGGTAGAAAATGTTTTTTTGTACTCATTGCAGTCAGAAATACTATTGTCAGTGTCACGATCGGCACGCAGAATCCAGAACCAATGCTAGGCTCCCTGGTCTCAGCCGCTTTTCACCTCGGGAGGAGCCCTCAGCTAATTGGATGCCACCAGGTCTTATAAAGAGAGGAGCCAAGCTAAGGGTTCTTGACGAGCAGAGGGGCACGATCGTTTGCAAAGTCTTTTTGGGCAGAAGGTCACAATAAAGGAGCAGACAGAAAACGTAATCAAACCAGGCCGGGTCGGTTCAGGCAGAATTCAGGCAAAGTCAGACAGACAAGGGTCAAAGCCAGGATATCAATCAGAAGAGTCAGACAGGCACAGGTCGGAGTACGGATTTCAGAATAGTTGGTTACTAGGCAGGGGTCAGGATCACATAAGTCAGAATAGTCAGGCAGGCAGGGGCAGCGCCGTTTCTGGGGAAGGAGCCGTCTGAGGCGGCTCCTGCAATGCCGCCCCCTGCACCGACTTACCTGTCGGGAGGGGAGGCAGGAACACGATTGCGGAGAGCGCAATTGCGCTCTCTCGCAATAGCTCAGCCAAATTTCCGGTTTAAAAACCGGAAATTCGGCTCTTAAAGGTGCAGGAGCGGCTTTTTGCCGCCCCTGGAATCCTCTCTGGCGCTGCCGCCTGAGGCGAGCGGCTCAGCTCGCCTCATTGGCGGAGCGCCCCTGGGCAGGGGTCAAAGCAGGAATCAGATACAGAATAATAAACAGGAATAGCATCCAGGAACTCTCAGAGGTGAACCTAATAACGGGCAATGAAAATGACACAAAGTCCCCTTTAAATATTTGAATTTGGCGCTCAGGCTGAAGTCATTACACCAGCGCAAAATTCCCAGGGTAAGTTGTTACAGTCAGCTACACCAAGAAAGGGTAATTTGCAAGCTCCTGGGCCTGAAAACTTGACGAACAATTATGCTGACCTCCATAAATTATATATTTTTTTTATATAATGTTTCGCTGTTTCACAAAACGCCACTGGCATCCGTTTTTTTTACGGTGGTTTCACGAATTTCTTCGCCAGTGGAGAATTGTGGGAATTCACCGCGAATTTGCGCCTGATGAATAAATTCGCCCATCACTATGGATATATTAACTCAGGAAAAGCTTTAAAGCTGGGGATAAGCTGGGACAAAGTCACATATATTCCAAAGGCCAAGTAAGATAATATTAAAGGTTTCTAACTTGCAGCCAATCACAAGGGATCTTTTTAAGTTCTCTTCCAGCTTGCCCCCACTTATAGAAGCAGATCCACTCCTTATGTGGATTAATTAATAAAAAGTAATAAAAAAAGGTAGCCAGATTATAAAAAAATCTATGTAGGCGTTAAAGATTTTTTAGAGTTAAAGGAACAGTAACACCAAAAAATTTAAGTATTTGACAGTAATGAAAATATCATGTAGTGTTGCCCTGCACTGGTAAAACATGAATTTGTGCCCACATCATGCATATTAAGCATCACTGACTTGTCTTATATGTAAATGATTTGCTGACTGTCATTTGAAATAAATGTTTTTATAAAAATGATTTTTCCCACCCCAGCCAGTAATTCTTCAGGGACCACTCCTTCCATAGAAGGGGAAACCTTGGTTTAATGTGTTGATCAAGCATTCTTTGCATGTTTCACTTCATGAATGAACTAAAATAACTTATTTGTTTAGGAGATAGATAGATAGATATCAAAGTATTTGCGCAAAATCCTTCGACTTCGATATTCAAAGTCAAAGTCGAAGGATTTTCATTCCCCAGTCGAATATCGAGGGTTAATTAACCCTCGATATTCGACCCTTGATGAATTTGCTCCTAAGTGTCTTCTTAGAAGTTTCTTTTTGTCTCTATTTGCAGAATGAAATAAATCTAATTGAAATTTCCAAATTTAAATTTACACTTATTTGTAAATGGAATTGAAATTGAAAGCACTATTTTTTATGCCTTTTTGTTGTTTGAACTCTTTCTTGAAACAGTGTGGTAGAATTCAGTTTTTTTTTTCTTTTTATCCAGGTCAGAACTGAACCAGTATTGCAGAAAATATAAACAGCCAGACTGCTTTCAGTAGTACTTACATTTATAAAGGCAATATGTGATAGCACTTTAAATTCTTTTTAAACTTTTATCTATTGGTGAACATGTTTGCTACATAGATGCATTATTAGTCACGGTAGGCTAGCTGTATTAAAGTTGCTGTGAGATGTGCACATTATATTATACAAGCCCAAGCTGGCAAGCCAGATATGCCTGAGAGTTCATGTTTGTACAGGTTCCTGTTTGTTATGTATGTGCATAAGTCATTAGTTGTAATTAGTCCCTGCCATGTGAGAAGAGAATATTACACAGAAAAGATAATGCCAGTAAGCCATTAAGCTGTTATATTAAATGAGTATTAAATGGACAGAGGCAGAGGCTGTTTATTATGCATAAGATTAGAACTGTTAGAAAATTGTCATATTTGTGTTTTGTACTTGAGTAGTTTTCTTGGTAATACACATATGTTATGAACAGAAAGAACAGTAACATATCAAGGTTAGTTGATGCAAGATATGTTTTTTAGCAATTTAAAAGTAGTAATCTTTAAATAAACTGTCTCAAACTCCAGTTTAAAGTAATTATAACTTTTTTAACTGTCTAAAATGAAAATTATGTACCTCCCCTTTAAACCTATTGGTGGATAGCACTCAAATCCAGGATAATTATGTGTAGTAAAACATGGATATCAGCAAATATTCCATCTGAAGACATACTGAATTAAACCCATGAGACTCTTAGGGGCAGATTTATCAAGGGTCGAATTTAGAATTCGTAGGAGTTTTAAAAAACTCCCATACACTTACATGAACTAGTAATTCAACCAATCGAAATTGAAATAGAATTTTTTAAACTCGGGTGAATACAATCAACCCGAAAACTCGAATCGAGCTTTTCTCCGAAAAAAACTCAAATGTCAGCAAGGAAGGCTGCAAACTACTCCAAATTGATCCCAGGACGTCTCCCATTGACTAAAACAGCAATTCAGCAGTTTTTAGGTGGTGAATAAATGAGCCAGAACATGATGAATCTTGAAAATCAAATTCGAATTTCAACAGTTCCCTAGTCTAATTTGACAGTTTTGGCCATAAAAAAAATTTGAAATTTGAATTTTCAATTTGACCCTTGATAAATCTGACCACTAGTGTCTGGCTACATATTCATATATCCATTTGTTATTATTGGATACATGACATTGGTCAGCACATGGCAAATAGTGGAACATCCATTCAGCTTCAGACTGGGGTATTGGGGGCCTTCCAGGGCTGCAACACCAAGGGCCCTGTTCGTATGCACCAAGGGCCTCCATCCTTCTGGTGTTCACCTCCTCCTGTGCATGTGCAGGTGTGCATCAAGTCGTGTCAGGTCACCTCCAACTTACCTCCTTCATTCTTTAAACATTAAGAAGTCAGCCGGCAGGGCCCATGAGGACCAGGCCCACAAAGTTTTCTCACGGTGTTCTGCTGGCCCAGTCTGACCCTGCATCCATGGAAAAAAGCAATTAAATATAATAAGGTTTATTGATACAGGGATTGTTGTAGGTTCTTAAACTGCTCAGAATGTTGCAGCTATTTAAGTGATCCTGTTGATTGCATGAAACTTCTATTGGGTAATTTTAACATTTAACTGTTTTTTCTGTAATAGGTCCCATAACTATATAATGATTTTATGTGACCGGCAGGGGCTGGTAAAAAAAAACAAGGTAATATGTACCACCTTAACTGGAGCTTCTTGTTTGCAGATAGTACTTTGTAGAAACTGTGTCCCTATACTATATTTATAAATAAATTGACTAATTGACTTTTTTGGGATAGGAATTCAAAGCTTACAATCTAGCGGTTTACCTATATATAAGGCTACTTAAGACTATTGCAAGTTGGCTTAAAATATACTGTATGTGTTAGGTGTAGGATGGCAATGTATAACAGGGCCAGGCCATGCCGGCCAGGCGCCCCAGGCAACCCAGCCAGCCGTGGCGCCCCTTCCACCGTGCATGCAGGAAGTACGCGTGCATGCGCGCTGACTGACCTTTCACCCCCTTCCGGTATGCTCTCCTCCTTCCCTCCTGTACGCGCACGCATCCGGACGTGCACAAACAGCATGCAGGACTGCAGAGGAAAGGAGCGCACTCAGCCGGACATGGGGTAGGAAGCGGAGAAAGGTACCGGCCTGGCACCCTCCAATCGTTGCACCCTAGGCACATGCCTACTCTGCCTACCCCTAGTTCCGGCCCTGATGTATAATGTTAAAGAAAGGAGAGTAGGTGGTCAGCAGCTGAAACTACTTAAAAGTAGTCATGAAACAATTTTGATATAAGAGTTTGGATAACAATATTAAGAAGTTTACATGACATCTTGTTTGTTCTTTTGAGTAAGTGCAGGAACATGGCAGCATTTCTGGGAAATAACAAACAAGGGAAAGTTGTGCTCAACACCAATTTTCAAAACCATTAGGCGGGGGTGCAATGAGGCTGCGACCACAAAACACATGCAGTCAAATACATGAGTCCATTGCACTCAACCCATTATCAATATATTTAAGACACAGTCATTTTGTGCATACAGCTACTACAAAAATGCCTTACCCTTTAAACAAAACAGGGATTGTTTGTCTATATATTGCAATATATTTAAGCTGGCCAACTACACCAAAGTCATTCCATAGCTGGACAGTCCTACGCTCAATTTTCATCTGATTCATTTAGAATTCTATTGCTTCATTATATATTTTACACAGGGACTAAGTTTTACCTGCAACTTACTAGCTGCTTTCAAAGTAAAACTCCCAAACTTGGCTGCCCTTTTATTAGACACCAGTGGGATCACCTGACTATGGCTGGGAAGGGTGGGGGCCACATATGGAGCTGTCACTGCTCCTGTATAAACTATAACAAACAAGGGAAAGTTGTGCTCACCACCAATTTTCAAAACCTTTAGGCGGGGGGGGGAATGAGGCTGTGACCACAAAATACATATAGACAAATACAAGAGTCCTCTGCACTTAACCCATTATCAATATATTTGTGTAAAATGTATAATGAAGCAATAGAATTCTTAATGAATCAGATGTAGGACTGGCCAAATTTGGGATGACTTTCATGTAGTTGGTCAGCTTAAATATATTGCAATATATGGACAAACTATTGTTTAAAGGGTAAGGCATTTTTTAGTAGCTGTATGCACAAAATGTCTGTGTCTTAAATATATTGATAATGGGTTGAGTGCAGAGGACCTCTTGTATTTGACTATTTCTGGGAAATAATACTGACTTTTCTATATTTATTATTATTCTTACCAAAAATTAACATTAGTATCAACTGTCAGACAGCCCTAAATAAATTAGCTCATAAGCAGGATTTAGTAAGGTGACTATGGTTGCCTACAGAATATAGAATAGATTAGAGGGAGGAAAGTCATTTAAGGGTAAGGCCAGCTAAAAGAAGGATTCTGAAGTCTCAGGCTCATTACTAATACATTATTTGACATGATGGAATAAAGAGCTCTCTTAAGCCAAGCAAAGAACATTTTTGACCAACTAATTTTTATTGCAATGCTAAATGAAAGTGCATCCTTAGGACCGAGTCAGCAATTTTTAAAGGCTTTTTGATATTGCACGGTGTACTGACAAGCTAATAAATAATAACACACTAGTCAGTAACAGAAGCCAATGAATATTTTATACAAGATAAACACATAGGCAGATGCCAAATCCAACATATAAATATGTTGTAAGTAAAGCAGTGAATATTTCCTGGATTGAACCGGTTTACATTTAAAAGAAATGCAAAATGTCAAATATTCAAGGACAAGAAACCAAAAGATTTAGTACAGTGAAAATTCTAGTTACTTAAGTAACTTAAAGGGGAAGTGAAGTCTAAAATAGAATAAGGCTAGAAATGCTGTATTAATTATGTACTAAGCATAAACATGAATTTACTGCACCACAAGCCTATCAAACAAATGATTTATGTTTCACAGGGGCTCACCGTCTTGTAACTTTGTTAAACATCTTTGCAAGACCAAGACTTTGCCCATGCTCAGTGTGGTCTGGGCTGCTTAGGGTTCGTCATAAATTATCAAAACAGCACAAGTCAAGTAATATCTGCCAGAAGCTGATACAGCAAGACTGATTAATAATCAAAATATACAGACTGCACTGGGTCCTAATCTAATGTGGATTTTATGGTTTTTGTATTGTTTAATACAAACTTTCTCCAACTCTCCAGAACCAGTGGCTGCAGCAAAATAGTCCTCCAAATAGAATCCCAGTTTATCTGTTTAAATCTGGCTCCATGATCTTTGTCCCTGCAGCTGGAGTTGGGAACAGTAAAAGGGGATGTAAAGGCAAACATAAAATTCAATTCAAATCTCTACACAGTTGTCGACTGCTCTACAGGGAACAAACAAAGCTGCTTGAGTTCTGCATGGCAAGGAAGTAAGGCAGGGGCATTCCCCTGCTGTTCATAAGTATGATTGTTTCCCTGCACAGCAGTTAGGGACCGCCTGACAATTCCTATCCTATAGCTGTAAATGAAGGGATAATTTCACTGCATACAGTAAGGTTTCTTATAAAAACGGTACACATTTTTTTATTAAAGTATATTGGGATTTTGGGATTTTATTTTTTTGCCTTTACATGCCCTTTAAGAAAATTCTAGTTACTTGAAATGATGTTACTTAAGGCATTTTACAATATATTGCTGGTCCTTCTTTTGGTACAAAGTAGACAGATATTTTGGTGGCAGTGATGCAAAATCCTCTAACATAAAACTGATATTATGTCTCATCTGTATAACCCTAATCCCTTTTGGAAACAGTTAAGGTATCTTTTGTCTTATCTGCTGCTAATTTAGTGTTGGTTCTACCCTTTGCATTCCAGGGTTTTTATTTTTCAAGGAAGCAGCTAATTTTAGCTTACTTTACTTTAACCATCTGGCACATCATATATGAAATTAGTTGTCCACAGCAATGATGTGTCAAGTACACTGGCTCCAGCAAAATGTTGTACAGGCAGTATATGTAATGCTTGGTCAAGATGCTAAAGCTTCTTGTTTAAATGTAGCATTTAAATGAGAAGCTTTTGATTTTTGTCTAATTCTATAAATAAGTAGAATGCAATACAAGAAGTATATTTTTAAGTTTAAAATCTTTAGGAAAGGTATTGTAAAGCAGGACACTAAAATGCAAACACATGATAATTGTTAAGGTTAAGCACAAGGACACAGAAGATGTGTATCTATCTTACTCTCCTAGAGAGTACCATGAAAGGGTTAACCTGTCTCTGGCTAAGCCTTATTCACGGGGTTCCTGCTCCCCAACTTATCACTAGATGTACAGGTCCCTCTAGGGTAGAATAGATTTACTGGGCCTTGGTGTACCCACACTCCCTGGAACACATCCAGTTGGGTCAGCATCCAGAAGCCAAAGAAAAAGATTGACTCCTAGCCAGTCACTATGTTAAAATGTGGCCGGAAGTGATCATAGGCCAGTAAGCCAATAACCGGAATATGTAAATAACATCTGCCCGGCAACTAGCAAGATAAGGAGGAGAAGGGATTTAAAGCCATAGTGACAAACTATTGGTCCTATGGATCCCTACATACCTAAAAAGGGACAAAGAAAAGCCAAAACATAAATAGGGCCACAGAGAATATACATATAAAAAGGAAAGGAAAAGGAATAGGGACAGAAAAGAAGTACCTAAAATGGCCATAGCCTAGCTTAGAGATCCAATTAAATCATTTGAGGCTTAACAGCCCAGCTCATTAGTGTCCAATTACAATACTCAGTATGCTGTAGGCCAGCTTCATTGCTTAGTCTAAAGTAATTAAGATAAACTGTTCAATATTGTTAACTTGATTATCATATTGCTTATGGTATTGCTGTTGCATTTTCCTTTTAAATTGCACAGTACTAAGCAGCTTAGTTAAATTCTTTACTTTCTTGTTTGCTTAGAGCACAGTGCAAAATATTAGAGCAGAAGGCAAAATATTGACCAGCTTTCCAGTAATATCATTGAGTGAAAATGTTTATGGGCAACAAACGTTTTTTGACTCAAGGCAACATTTTTTTTGACAAGCGATATTTTTTTCTCTCTCATTGAAGTTTATGGGCGTCATTTCCGCAGCGAAACGCATCGAAAAATTTTGCTCAACCCTAAATCTTGTTACAAAGTGCCTAAGCATACTGTATACTGTACTTCAGTCCACATCAATCTATCCAGTATCCTAGATATTAGTCCATCAATTTCTGTAATGTGCGCAATATCCAAGTTCATGTGCTAAATGCTTTGGTAACTCTGTTATGCTGCCCAATAATATGATGTAAGCAATTTTCCCTACATCCCTAGGCCAGCAGCTCCATTAATATTCCAAGAAAATAAGTCACCCATATTATTTAAATTTTTTTCCAAAGTATTACCCCACCTAAAACAAGTGCAAGGCTGGTACTTCAGTGTAGGCAGTGTGCATGCTATTATTTATGCCACTTAAAGGATTAAACTATGAATAACTTGCTTGTTATTGTAACCGAGGGACAGATTAACACAGTAGCATCTACACGTACATCTTTCTATAGTGACCAACTGTTCAGCTATACTTTAATGTCATCTACAGATCTAGGCATCTTCAATGCCAATCTACAAAGATTTGCAACAACCTACAACATTGGAAGAAATAAGGACATTTTTTATATGTATGTGTTCTATGCCTCAAGAAGATTACATGATGCTTTCCAGCCATCCAAGTCTTTGTCATCATGAATTAAAAATATAGTTCTTCATCTCCAGTCATTGTGTAGTGGAGATAACATGATCCAAAGCATAGATAGAACACATTTTCTCAACAAAACACATACAAATTCCTTAAACTAAAGCTGCCAAACAGAGGTGACGGCAAATAGTCTTTCAGAAAGCTTCCAAGCTGGATAAAATGGAACTTGTATTAAACCCTAGACAAAGCAGAGAAAGAATTACAAACTCAATAATAGAAAAATCAATGCACAATAAAAGTATACAGTGACAGATGTCCTGGAACTAAAAAAAGAGAGGAAATGACTTCCATGAACACTAAATTGTGCCTGAAAAATAATTGAAATGTACTTATAAAATTCAAATTGTAGAAAAGAGCTACAGGGTTAATCTCAAATCTCACATTTTTCTGGATTAGCTTTTTGGGGCAAGAACTTTTTTTCCTGGAAAAAAAAAATTGAAGATTTATTATGCCTCGATGCTGCAAAAAACCTGAATCCAAAAATCCGCCATCTCAGACCTGTGGAGGTCATTTATAGGTCAATGGGAGATGTCCCTATCCCAATTTGAAGATATCATGGTTTGCACTGGGTTTAGCCTGATAAATAGATTTATTTATTATAAATTTGGAGGTTTCGGGCAAAAACCCAGGTTTTTTCCTGATCCGATTTATTTGAGTTATTTTATTAATAAATGAGGCAAAAATGGGTATGGGAGTTTGGTCAAGCTTTTTTTTTTTTAAATTATGAGATATATTCGGATTTTACTAAATAATCCCCTTAGTGTTATTAAAGAACAAATCAGCAGGGCACCCATCTCAGTTGGGGTACATGTTGTACAACTATAAGAGGCCCATAAAAATGTATACTGTTAAATAAGAGGAATAATGGGTTTCTGATGCCAGCTCTGCAAAGATTAAAATATTACTCTTCTTTGCATTTCTTCAAATATAAAAGTATACAAAAAAATGACTGAAGTTCCACAAATCTACTTATATAAGCAGAAAAAGTGTAATAATTAGCGATGAGCGAATCTGTCCCATTTCGCTTTGCTGAAAAATTAGCGAAATTGTGAAAAAAAAATCACGGAATTGCAAAAAATTGTGAAACGCTTTGAAGTCAATGGGGGTTTTTGCTCGCAACAATTTTTACATGCGCCACAATTTTTACACGCGCCACAATTTTTTTCTCTCCAAATGCATTAAGTCAATGGCCATTTTTTTCATATGGTCACTTTTTTGTCCAAATGCATTAAAGTAAAAGGGCTTTTTTGTTATGGCCGTTTTTTTGCCAAATTTCTCCACAGCGGATTTTTGCCGCAGTTTCACAAAAAAATTTGCACGTGATAAAATGCGCAATTTCAGATCCATGGCTGGCGAATAAATTCGCTCATCTCTAGTAATAATATGACATTTAAACATCTTTAATTCCTTTCTTTTTAAATGTATCAGCTTTATAAATCTAGAGCTTTGCTTCTCACAATGTTTGTTTCTGGGGAATTTGATTAAAATTCATCTTAGAAAATGAAGTCAGCTATAAAAATAGTTAAGGATTTGATTCAAGTTTACCAGAGGAGAGTAAAACATTTAAGAGCGTAGCCGATATGTGCGTGCAGAGTGTTGAAAACAGAGTGTGCTCTGAATTTTGAATTCACTTCTTGAAGGGAACCAAGCTTTACAACTTCTATTGATCCAAATATGAGAGATTAAACTATTTTTGAAGAAAATCCACAGCAGAATAAAACAGAAATACTCATATTTAACAGTGCATTAAACCCAAAACCAAAAGCTGTTATCACTGGTACTGCTTAATAATATTTTAAAGAGATGCTTAGTCAATAAACTGTTCAGGTCTGTGGCAGAGGCTTACAGTGTCCTTACATTTTCTAGTGGCAATAGAGATGATTAAATCTGTAGTCCCTAAAGACTAAGCCAGTGAAAAACTTCTGGGGTAAAAAAACAAAGGTCATTTAAAAAATGCTGTGTAGAAAATGGAGTTTGCCATTACCTTTATTGTTCTAAACCACTAAACTAGATTTCTTTTTTGCTGTCTATTTTTTTCCAGTGGATTTGACTGAATTACATCAGGTTTTATAAATGCGGTATTTTTTTCAATACCACTTTTTCCTACTTTAATTCTTTTTTTAAATAAACCAGTTTAAAAAATAATTTGCTTTTTCCAATATGCATTTAAAAAAGGTAAACAAAATAGCCTCTTATTTTGAGACAAGACTTAAATTTGAAGTCGTCCAACAATCTGAAAGCTAAATACAGCATATTCCATTGATATGGTGTTGTGCCCTTGCGATTATACTGTATAGTGAATAATGCACACCCTGTAGTAAAATATAAGGATTTTAATATGGTCTCTTCTAATATCCTCATATTTTATACCAAGGGCTACATTATTTATTATAGAACAAAAGTGTTAGTGAGTTATGTGACTCAAATTGCATCATAAGTCCTGATCATGACTGATGACATCACTAAACACTGCTTATAAGGATATAATGTACAGGATATGCATGCTTCCTGTTGTAATGAATAGTTACCCTGGTGGTCAAGTGACTTTTCCTCTGAGTGCCAGTTCTCCTATGGCGCTCGCGGCGTGCACTTCCAGGTTTTATGCACCGGCGTGATGATGTCATCGCGCATTCTCGTGAAATTCCAAAGTATTTAAAGGAATCTCAGTATTGAATGCATTGCCCGTTGTTAGATTCTATTTGGTAGTTCCTAGGTGCTTATTTCTTCGTGAATCCTTCTTGATCTCCTGTTATTTGATCCTTGCCTGCCTGCCTGCTGCTGACTTTTCTGAACTCTCCAATCTGAACCTAGCCTGCCTGACTATTCTCTACTCTTGTGCTGGCCTGGCCAGCTGTCCACATTATATTGTCTGGCTTGTCTTCCAAGCTGTTTTGTCTTCCATTCAGTATTCATTCGTGCCCATTTGCTCATCCAGAAACTTTAGCTTTGCTCCTCTTTTAGTAAGACCTGGCAGCATTCAATTAGCTGAAGGTTCCTCCCGAGGTGAAAGGTGGCTGGTAAAGGCAGAAGCAAGATCCGAGACCAGGGAGCCTAGGGTGCTGGTGCTGAACGTAACACCTGTATATTAAATACAGCATAATGTAACCCCTACTGTAAGATTATTATAAACATTGAGGAGTTTCCATATAGTGGCACATGGCAGCAGGCAAAATAATTTTTTCAGTCACAAAACAGAGAGATGACTTTTAATAGCATTATACATTTTATTTCCTATTATCAAATATAATTTATACCTGACAGGACTGCATTTGAACTAACATGGACATGTTATCAGAGTGGCTCACTAGTAGCAATAGTGATAGGCAGCAGCAGAGACCTGCGGGTTTTACTGAACTTGGATCCCTTGGCCAGCTATTAATATTTACCTGTGGGCAACTTACTTCTGTAACCCTGTATGCTATACAGATATGGACTGGGAGTCAAAATAGGCCCTGGCATTCCAAGTACAGTACTCAGAGGCCCAAATAGTCCTCCACCAGCCCAATAAAGGGGACTGTCTATGGGACCTTACAGCAGCCCCTCTCTCATTTGCCAGAACCCACAGATTGCCAGTCCGGGGCTGATGCTATATGACTGAGGCTAAAATACCCCAGCTACTATAAGTAAGTATAACATTAATATTATGGTATTGTTGCAGGTTTCATGGAATTGCTAGATCTAAGTAAATTGTTCAGGGGGTAATTAGGGTCAACAGGGATAATCCAGAGATGGTTGAAAGTGACAGTCTAATAGAAAAATGTAAAAACAAAATAAATGTAGATAGGCAACAGTAGAGGTTGTAGGTAGCAGTAAAGCAGGTGAGATGAGGAATTCAGATTGGGACCTGGGGAGGTCAGGAGAACGGAGAAATTATAAAATATCAGTAGATAAAACAGTTCTAAAGGCAGAAGTGTTAAAGATTATGGTAACATACAGGAGCAGGTTCACAAGAAGCAAGCTCTGGCACTGAGGGAAAGACAGGGAGTAACAAGATGATAGGCAGGCAGTGATGACACACAACATGTACCTGTTCTTTTGAGAAGTGATGGGCGAATAAGTGATGGGCGAATAAATTTGTGGCAAAACATCCGGCGCACAAAAAAAAAGTTGTGGTGGACATAAGTTAGCCTGCACCAACAATTTCGCTGGCATTCTGGGAAAAATCACATTGTTTGTGAAAAGCATAATTTTTTTATACTGCATTGCCTGTGTAAATGGAGTTTTCCCTCGCTATGATCTCATTATTATCTAGTATCCGAGAATACATTTTTAGGGAAAAGTGATTTTTTTTCACATGACAAAAAAGTTTCTGTAGTGCTGAATATTTTCTTGTATCTGTGTTAGACTTTTGCCATACATTTTGTTTAACCTAAAAAAAAAACGCACACATTAACTTTAATGCATTTGGAGTGAGAAAGAATGAAGAATAAACGCCCATTGGCTTCAATGCATTTGGAGTGAGAAAAAACGTCAATGTATTTAGAGTGAGAAATAACTTGAAAAAAAAAAAACGCCTACAGACTCTAATTCATTTGATGTGAGAAAAACGCCCATTGACTTCAATGCATCTGGCATGAGAAAAAAACACTAACTGACTCCAATAAGGGGCGATTCGCCAATGAGGCAAGTTGAAGCTGTAGCCTCAGGTGGCCGTGCCCCACTAGGTACCAGGGGCGGAAAAATGTCGCTCTTGATACTTTAAGAGGCTCTTGTAGCACAGAGAGCTCAGTTAGGTTCTCTGCTGCGCTGTGGACCCTCCTGGACCCCCTCAGGCGCAAAAAGGTAAGAGCACGAGGGGAGGGGGGCGGCAGCAGCTGCGGGGCCAGGATCACCCGACTCCAATGCATTTGGTGTGCAAAACCTACAGTGAAAAAAACACCCATTGATGGTAGTGCATTTGGCAACAATATGTCCAATTAATGTTTCGGCGGTTTTGCAAAAATGTTTCCGAAGTGAACAGATTCACTTATCACTAGACCTTTTGCAATTTTTGTGAAGTAAAGTACTAGGAAATAACTCAAACATATCATGTTTATGACATAAGCGTTAATAGTGCTGAGGTACAATTCCTCTGAATACAAGTTTTAGGGGCAGATTTATCAAGGGTCTAATTTCGAAGTGTAAAATACTTCGAAATTCGACCATCGAATTGAAAAACTTTGGCTTCGAATATCGAAGTCGATGTATTTTTCACTGAATTTGGCCATCGGACAATCAAAGTAAAATCGTTCGATTGTACGATTTTAGCGTATAATCGAGCAATTTTACTTCGATGTGTGAAGACTTAGAAAAATGGTCTAGAAGGTCCCCATAGGCTAACATAGCACTTCGTCAGGTTTAATTTGGTGAAGTATTGAAGTCAAAGTTTTTTTAAAGAGACAGTACTTTGATTATCGAATGGTCGAATATTTAAATGATTTGATGGTCGAAGAATCCAAAAAATTACTTCAAATTTTTTTACTTCGAAAATTCCCTTGAATTCACTTCGACCCTTGATAAATCTGCGCCTTAATGTTAACAGTATTTAGCAACATTTCATTGCATGGCCATGATCACTTCACATTAATATAGAAATGCATTACAAAACATGAATTCTGCTTTGCATAATCTAGTCAGTTGTTTAAGGATAAAATTGAAGGAAGTGACTTTCTTATAAACTTTCTTACATTAATTATGTTCTAAAAGGGAGTTTTATGAATAATGTGTCCTTGCACCAACATTATTTGAACAAGGCCAGAGCAATTTAAAACCTATAGGAATGAAAGGATCTATTTGCCAGTTGATGCATATTGTATGAGCAGCACAAGGTATCACTGGGTTCTTTAATTAAATCAGTTGGAGCTAGGTATCATTTAAGGGACAAAATGCAAACAAAATTTCATCATTCAAAAAGCAATTTCAAAAGTAAAGATATTATTGTAAATCACACCTGCAATATATACAAAAAAAAAAGAATAAATGGTGAGTAAGCATTCACTTGGCCTGCAATACATATTTGCTCATATTACAGTGGATTGACGCAAATCAAATATTGGTGATTGCCAGCTTGATTAAACCAATATTGTGCTTCTGTCTTGTTTCTCGGATATTAACCTTCATTTTCAGCTGGGTCCAATAGAAAAGTATACTTGGGAGCATTTATCCATTCAGTACAAGTGGAGGAAAATCAATTGATTGGGATTCATGTACAAAAGTGACATAGAACTTATAACTGTTGCAACAACTTTGTCACTAAACACTATAGAGCTTATTTAATTCCATGGACACGGAGTCACACAAACTTGCCCCTGCGAGATGGCCATGGACGTCCACATCCTGCAATTGTATGTAATTCTAATGACACAAAACTTTGCACCACATACTGGAGCTTGGTTTTGATTTGCAAAAAGCCATAGTGAGGTTCAGTTGTCAGCTGTAAAAGAAAAGCTGTTCCGAGCTTATAATAGCTGGAAATAAGTTGGAGCTCTGCCATTGATGCTGGGAGAAGCCAAAAAGCTTCTAGGGAATTCTGTGTAGAGGTGGGGACACCTATCATCTGTTTTATTGATTTCTCTTTACATGCAAGAAGAGCATCTAACGTTATGTTCCCTGTGAGTATATGGACTTAAATAACTTCTGTTTCAGACTTTCGAATGTGTTTCTGTCTCTTATGGTGAATGCCAACAGCTTTGATTACGGACACTCTGTAAAACGCTTTGAGTTTTACCTGTATATAAATAATTCAATAATTCAGTTTCATGTCATTGGTAAAGGATTCTGATAGTATATTGATCTTAGAAGCAAAGACCAAAGGTTCTAGAGATTCTAGAGTACAAAGCAGCAGTTGCTTAAAAATGTGGGGAATAATTACCATTGCTACATTTTAGAGTTTTAGTTTTTTATACTTTTTAAGCTTAAATGTTGTTGTGCCTTGAATTTTTCCCATTGATATGAATAGGTTACACTATGGAGCATATTTATCAAATGGTGAACCCAAGTTTGCCAAAGGGAGATCTTTCAGTTATCTATCATTCTAAAGATTTTTAGAAGCATATTTCTCATAAGGCGAATTCTCACTTTTATATGTTAATAAAAGTGCCCCTAAGAACTCCATACAAATGAACCCTCCGGTGAAGTCTTTTTCACCCTTTAACCCGTACATCTGAAAGGGTATAAAACACCAGCACATCAACAGTACATATTGAACAGAGCACCAGCAGGGCCAATTTCATTAAAAACAGTACTTTATTATTAGGATTCAAGACAAATGAGCTCTTGTAAACATATCCAAATACCATACACTTGACGTGTTTCTTGGCTACCAGACACTTTTTCAAAAGCTATATGGTACCATGGCCAGCCTTAAGAGATTTATACTTGCATAGTTCCCACCCCTAAAAACATTAACCCTTAATACATCATTGTTTGGTTTTCATATATTGAGTTCAAACTGCTGTGAAAAGGAAGTTAGAGTTTAACAGAAACTTAATTGATTGTAAAACAAAATCATTATGTTCCTCAGTGTGGCATTGCTCATTACTGAGCCAAACATGTATAGCCTGTAAGCCCAGCTCATGATCTACAGTGGAATATAGGACTGTCACTTCATTGAGAACCACCTGTAGGTGGCCCTCCATTGCATCTCAAACTACTGTCTTGGGGATTTAGTAATGTAATTAATTTTTCGCATTTTGAACTGACCCATGGAGAGCTGAGTTTAATGTCACGTAGTTTGAATTTCATCCCAGATGGTTATCATGACCTGTTCATCTGCTCATCTAAATCAACTAAACATTGGGATGTGCTGTTAAAGTACCCAGTGTTAGCCAAGGTTCTAGATCGTTAGCCAAGGTTCTAGATCAATTGCCTTCTTTTGTTTTTCAGAAAGGGGGGAATATAGCTTCTTTGGTATCAAGAAGCTTATATGATTCTAAGGAAGACTCTAGTGACTCAGCAGTGCTGAGATACTGTAGAAGGTACTTATTGTTGTAGCCAAGTGAGATCTAAAGCTTGTTTAATGATTAAGAGTTTCTACAACCTTTGTAAGCACTTATACGGGCAGAAGTTATGATATTAAACAATATTTCAATTGTCTGTCAAAAGGAGTGGTCTATTTGGCCACCTGTGAGTGTGGAGTTCAGTATGTGGGTAAAACTGCCATCGTTGCTGGCGTTAGGTTCTTGGAACATCTATCGGCCACAGAGAGATGCGATTTGAAGTCGGCCATAAACAAACGTGGGGGGCAATCGTGGACATAAGTCTAAGGTCCTGTTTCAAGTTATTGATAAATCAAAATAAAACATAAGAAAAGGTGATATAAAGTATAAATTATTGGAGAAAGAAGTATATTGGATGTATCACCTTAGAACAATTGACACTTATGGGGGAAAAACTGTGAGTGGAAAATCTTATGTTATTTGTGATGCGGAATCCTGTTGGATCTATTCATACATTGCTGTATTATGACATGTTGATATATAGTGTAATCTAACAGGTATATATGCAATGTTAAATTGTTGATTATTTTTAGATGCCAGCAATCCAGCCCTTTGTTTTATGATGTATTCATTTTCACAGCAATTTGAACTCGAGGTATGAAACCCAAACAGTTCTGTATTAAGGGTTAATGTTTTTAGGGGTGGCAACTACAGTATGTCAGTATAAATCTCTTAAGGCTGCTCATGGTACCATATAGCTTTTGAAAAAGTGGTTGGTAGCCACAAAAATGTCAAGCGTGTGGTATTTGGATGTGTCATGGGTGTGGCATTTGGATACGTTCACAAGAGTTCCTTTTAAATGTTATCAATATAGGACTGTTTTTAATTTAAATTGGCCCCACTGGTGCTCCATGCAATAGATATTGCTTTTAATTCAATTTTACCAGGAATTTCTATAGAAATAAAATTATTTGTTTGGCAAACATCGATGTGTCTTTTCATGCATGTTCCACAGCGCTGCTGGATGAAATGTTTAGCATATGTTTATACAGGAACTCATTAATTTGCAATTCCCTTTATGAACTCATAATGTTTTTCCTAAAACTTGCCAGACCGCTATATAGTATTTTATATTTATGCAATCTTTATTTTAAAGGTACCACTTGTTTCTAAATGCACTTCTGTATAAGAATGATAAACATTCTTTGTTTATATCAGGGTTAGTGCTGAACTGCCATTGCCTGACCTGGATCTACGTCTAGATTGTATTACTATACCAGTCAATCATTTCAAGTTCAGCTAAAAGCTTAGTAACCCTCCTGAGAGCAATAAATCCTGGTAAGATGAGAAATACCATTAACTCTCTTGTCTCAACTCAGAACTAGTAAACACTGAACATATTACCCGCAATATATATGTGTAGAAACAAACCAAAACCAATAAAGGCAGCAGCAATGTGCCAGAATCACTAGAAACACATGGGCTTGGGTAACTTTACATTGCATTCAGCAATTTGTATTTTTGGTGAATTATCTGACACAGTTGATTTCTCTGATTTCATCAATATAAATCCAAATAGCACAATTTGCCTACTGACCAGAGATACATTCTGTCTGCTTCTGAAGCTTAAATCCACAATGTGCAACTCTGTATAAGGTTTTTGAAACATGGGGCACATTTATCAAAGATTGAATTTAGATTTCATGTCAGTTTTTATAAACTCTCCTACACTCCATAAATTCGAAATTTATCGAATTTTTTAAACTTGGATGAATGGAATCGACATGAAAATTCAAATCGAATTTGATTCGAATTTTAAAAACTCAAATGTCAGGAAGGCTGCAAGCAACTCAAAATTGATCCCTGGACCTCTTCCATTGATTTAAACAACAATTCAGCAAGTTTTAGTTGAATCCGAGTTCTTAAGGAAAAACTCAAAAATTTGAATTTCGAATTAGAATTTTCAATTCGACCTTGCAGTGATCATGCAGTGTTTAAGATTTTTATTTTCCAAATAAACACAACAAAAATATGTAAATCTCCCTTTCTTCTTTTTTTCTGAGATTTGCTAGCTATCCACAGAGACAATTTGCAGACTGTCTTCGCTGTTTTAGGCTTTGATCTAACTTTAGTACATTTTCTTTATTCGTTTAATGACCTGCAATTGCAGATTTATATTTTTATATATACTTTTATATACATATATTGGTAGAAGAATCCGCACTCCCTATATTTTCAATCACTGTGCATTATAATGTTTCGATACCTATTGGGACCTTTATCCTTGATACCGAGTGTGGATCCTTCTACCAATGTACATTTAATTTGTGATTCTGCACCCAATTTATACAAGTTGGAGTGCTGACACACAGCTGATTATAGTAAATGGAGTGGCAAAATTACTCAAACTACTAGCTTTACCAATATGTTTACTCCAGAATGAGAGCTATGATTCTCAGGTGTGGGCCCTCCCAAATTGTGGAGGCAGGCTGCAATGCCACTGTAATCAGTAATATCTCCAAAGAATGGGAGCCAGTGGTTCTTAGAACTGATTTGTTTAGAACAATCCACAAACGAGACTATTATAACACATGGCATAGCCATTGAATGGTCAGTACATACTCACTAGCCAGAATAGGAGCAGAGTATATACTTAAATAGACTAGCGAGTGGAAAATCATCAAGTACACCCAGAGTTTCTCTCCTTCCTCTGGGGACTCCTCTTTAAGGGGAACCCAGGTCATCGTCTATCTAGACTCTAAACCTGTTAACTTATTCCCTGTCTAGGCAACAATGGTAAGGCCTTCTAACACTCCTTGATGGAGTCAAGAGCTGCTTATATAGGTAGCCCTGAACTTGGCTATTATTTCTAGAGAGACCTGTGACAGGATATAGCCATCTCTTACTAAATCCTGCACTAATAATGGGCTCCTCTTAGGGGAGGTAGTTATTGGGGAACAACTTGGGTAATTGTGCTTTGTTAATGGACAATAAAGGTCAGGTGTAGGTTAGTTAGAACCTATTGGCTCTAAATGACAGAGGAGTGGTAAAAAGTTCTGTTGCTGGAGGCCCCCTTTGGGCTAATAGCATTATACACCACATTCACACTTGAGACTTTGTGAGGAGGAACATGAGTATGGAAAAAAGAAGAAATGTGTGAGAAAGAAGGAGAAGTGTACAATATTGATATAGAGGGGAGAGTTGGGTTACCATTGCTCAAGTCTGTACCATTGCCAACCCTGTGAGATTTGCCACAATAAAGTTTGTGGCTTTGTTTTTTCACACTAGTGTGTACTATGCCTGCTTTTCACAGTTAAGGCCCGTCCAAACATCTGTCTAGTGATAGGAGTTTACCAGACATTGGTGGCCCTGTTACATGTGCAACTGATTTGCAGCTAATGAATTGAATTATGCAATTTATACCCACTATGTATAAAAAATGCAACTAATAAATTATTTACCAGTGCAGACTCTAGTTTGGTTCTGCACTGGAAAAACATGTGCAGGGTGCTGACTATTATATGATTGAATTGCAAGGTGGATACAAATAAAGTGAAAGACTGAGGGGCAGATTTATCAAGGGTCGAAGCATTTTCAAGGGAATTTTCGAAGTAAAAAAATTTGAAATTCAAAGTAATTTTTTTGGATACTTCGACCATCGAATAGAATACTACGACTTTGACTTCGAATTCGACTAGAAATAAAATCATTTGAATATTCGACCATTCGATAATCGAAGTACTGTCTCTTTAAAAAAAACTTTGATTTCAATACTTCGCCAAATTAAACCTGCCGAAGTGCTATGTTAGCCTATGGGGACCTTCTAGAGCAGTTTTTGGAAGTCAAAGTAAAATCATTCGATCGATCGCCGAAATCCTTCAAATAAGGATTTAATTGTTTGATCGAACGATTTTACTTCGACCGCAGGATACCCAAATTCGCTGAAAAAAACTTTCAATTCAATGGTCGAATTTCAAAGTATTTTTAACTTCAAAATTTCACCCTTGATAAATCTGCCCCTGAGTGTGAATTCTGAATGTTTGCACTTATTCTGGGGTTTTCTGGATACAAAGCTTTTCCGTAATTTGGATGTCATGTCTTAAATCTACTAAACATTGTAATATGAAATAAAATCCAAAAGGATTGTTTTGCCATCAATACGGATTCAATGCAGTTTAGTTACCATCACGTATCAGGTATTATAACAGAGATAAGGAAAATACAGAATCATTTGCAACATATCTGTTGCCTCCCTTGGGTTAGCATAGTGTACAACAAGTGCTTTAAGGTCCAAGTGAATTGTGCCAGGTGTGGAGGCCTATTTATTAAAGATTGAAATTTAGTGGTTTTCAAGGTTTTTCAAACCACGACTAAACTTGATTTCTCTAAAACCATGACATTTATTAAAAGATCCAAATTTAAAAAGTACGGATGGAAAATAAGGTTGAATAATGCACTAAAAAATATGAAAACCTCTAAAATTCAGCTCTAAATCAGAATCAGAATAAAATGGTCCAATAGGATCAGTGCAGCTCCCATTGACTTGTATAGAACCTCAACAACTTTAAACTGGCAAAGTATTGTATTAGAAGTTTTTGTATTTTTAAACTTAATAAATCTGGATTTTTTAGAGCTTTTAAAAAAAATAGGAAAACCACAAACAAAGATTTGTGGACAAAAATCTACATTTGATTGTTAGTAAATCGGCGCTTAGGGTGGATTAGTAAGTGTCAGTAATGTCATTGATAAACCATTTAATTTCTCCTCAAGAAGTTCACATAATTGCTGATGGAGCCAACTGGTGAACGCCACAGAAACAGCAAGTATCTCAGACATTCAGTCTGAATAGATATATCTACTTAATATAAACTTTATCTTTCACTTTGGCATGTAATTCTAATACAACCTATCTAGTCTAAAGTGTTCCTGATTTATATATTTTTCAATACAATGCATTAAAAAAAATCTGTTCAGAGTATTAACTGTCAAATATTATTGTCAGCAGATTCATCATCTGTAGCCAAGAAGGCCCTGGTTTCTAGACTCTTTTATCCACTTTGCTTTAGCTACATACACACTTTTGTAAAGTAAGTTGATCGGTTCATCATAAATCACAACTTGAACTAAATTCTACTTTGAGCATACACGATGAAGTAATGCTAAATCATTTGCCTGAGTCTGTAAGAAATGTAATGCTTAATTATTTTAAATGTTGCAACTAATTTGGCAGTAAATGAAAAATATAAATCTTTAAAACTGTATAAATAGTATTAATTTGTGGGAATGGGATATTTTATCTGGGAACCCATTATCCAGAAAGCTCAGAGATACAGCAATGCCATATTTATGGATATACTGTATGTTTCCTGTTTAAGTAACTCTTCATTTGTGTCTGATTTGCTTTTTTTAAATGTAATAACAAAACAGTACCTGGATTTCCCCACAGTTTAACATTTTTCTAAGTTATTCCAACCTTCCAGACTGTCAAGTAAGTGTTTTATAAATTAACACATTTATTAAGACATTTAATAAAAGGCACTGTTTGCCCAGGAGCAGTAACCTAGAGCAACCAATTAGATGGTTGCTTTTAAACAGGTGATCAGTAAATGCTACCTACTTCAAACGAA
The DNA here is from genome assembly GCA_038501925.1 of Xenopus petersii. Lineage (NCBI taxonomy): Eukaryota > Metazoa > Chordata > Amphibia > Anura > Pipidae > Xenopus > Xenopus petersii. The sequence goes on from CM076686.1 coordinate 92,807,600, forward strand.
GTACTCTTGGGGAGAGCCGTATCCCCCAAGGACTGAGCACCTAGCAACAGCTACTAAGGAGGACCAAGGTGTGCAAATGAATTTGGTCTATTCTATTACTGCCCATGGGCAAACTTAGTGCTTTTTATTACATAACTCCCTTGCTGATTTGATCAATGTGTCAGGCCGTCAGAATGCGATCCACTACTTTGAGCAGTCCAAATGCATCTTGTGTAATGGTGTGTTAGTAGTGGATCAAAAAAGTTTTGAAATGAATGCAGCTTCAAGTTAATTGTATTTTTAAGATTCATCAAAGATCTTTTCTCTTTTCTGTAATGGTTTGAAAAGAATGCAAATCTTAAAGTATCTGTATTTTTACAGAGCAGTAACAGCACAAAAAATACTAATAAATAATAAATCAATCCCTTAATGTTTAAGGGGCCGATTCACTAAATTCGAGTGAAGGATTCGAAGTAAAAAAACTTCGAATTTTGAAGTTTTTTTTGGGCTACTTCGACCATCGAATGGGCTACTTCGACCTTCGACTACGACTACGACTTCGAATCGAAGGATTCGAACTAAAAATCGTTTGACTATTCGACCATTCGATAGTCGAAGTACTGTCTCTTTAAAAAAAACTTCGACCCCCTAGTTCGGCAGATAAAAGCTACCGAAGTCAATGTTAGCCTATAGGGAAGGTCCCCATAGGCTTGCCTAAGTTTTTTTGATCGAAGGATATTCCTTCGATCGTTCGATTAAAATCCTTCGAATCGTTCGATTCGAAGGATTTAATCGTTCGATCGAAGGAATAATCCTTCGATCGTTCGATCGAATTTTCTGCGCTAAATCCTTCGACTTCGATATTCGAAGCCGAAGGATTTCAATTCCTAGTCGAATATCGAGGGTTAATTAACCCTCGATATTCGACCCTAAGTAAATCTGCCCCTAAATGTTTTAGTAGCCTTAAGGCATGGTGCTTCAAATTACAAAGAGACATAATAAATCCCATACCTGTATTCCATTATGTATAATCATGTAAACTGGAAAAAATGCTAACTATTTACTGCTGCTCTGCAATCAAATACAGTTAATAAAAAATGACCATAGTATTGATGTTTGGTACTCCAGCCAGAGAGAATGATACAACTGAAAACACTCCTTATCTGAAAAGTTAAAATGTATTTTTTTATCTTGAATGATGGTAATTTAAGTATAATTTGGAACTCTTCAGTGTGCCCCCATCAGCTGCTGCTGAAATTGAAATTTCTTACATTTCTTATAGACTACTTTTTTAGGGAATAATACTTTATAACGATTTGTTTCTGCAGTGTTTGCTGGAAGAGGTATGGTAAGAAATGAAAGATGCGTTGTGCATAGCCTCTTTATTGCCAAAAATTGATACTCAATAAAATGCAGCTTAACAAATATACTTGTGTATAGTGTATTCCCCTTGTAAGCAAGGAAAGACATAACATATTAAAGCCATTATGGTTTGATAGAAAGCTTAGCATTCTTGTTGGTAAAAAAGTAAGAAAATTTAAGACATTCAAAATAGCTGAAACAGTTGAAACTTTTATTAGGGACAATGAGGCCAATACTTATACAAAAACACAATTAGGACAGCTAAAATAGAGAATAAAGGGGTATTGCAAAAAGAAGTAAAATTAATAAATATTTAAAAAATTAAGATAAAAGGACTGGGAACATTATCATCAGGGAGAGCTCAATTGGTTGATGAGAGCAAAGAAAAAGCAGAGATTCTGAACTGTTTACACAAATGAGGACCAGCAAATGCAAGTTTCCAATTCTAATAATGTAACTATTGATGACTGGTTGACACAAGAGGGCATTCAAAAGAGACATGAGAAAGTAAACAAAGGTACAGGATGCTAATCATATGCATTAGCTCTTTGCTTTTCTTTATTTTCCAGAATGTCTGGCATGGTGCAGAGAGATTGGTGAATTGCTAAGGTGGAGCCATTATTCAAATATGGATCTTGTATTCAGTCTTTAATTCTGTTGGTTTGACATCACTGGTAGGAATGTTTTTGCAGGGGGTAGTAAAGGATAAAATACTTTAATACGTTGAAAATCATAATACAATGAGTATTAGGTGCAATAGAGCTTATTGTTTTCCAACTTATAGGTGACTGTTCAAATCTAATTGCTGATTGGTTGCTATGGGGAACATCACTGATGATTTTTGTCTACAGTGTTAATAAATATTCATCAAATAGTTCTTCTAATCTTCGACTGTGAGGTGCAAGGTTCTAGGTTCAGGTGAATATTGACTGAAAACATGGCTTTTGAATTACCTGTTTGCCATAGCCCTAACAAAGACCTTCCTAGAAACAGATTTAAAGCAGAAATCTATGAAAACTTATACAGTGGTAAAGAATTAATAGTCCGTTGGTTAAAGGTATAAAGAAATGTTTTTGTCATTTACTTATGCTTTTGTAATATAAAGTTTCAACAGCTTGGAATAACTGCTTCTTTTTAGGATCCAAATAACAAGCTGAAAGTCAACTCTTGCCAGATACAAGAAACACATTGAAGCAGGAGATGTGAAAAAGAAAAGGTCTGGAATGAGACTAAAGTCATACATGAATTCAGTTGTGACAGAGGCTGAAACTCCCATTCATGAACCAATTAGGCAACCACCTGCCATGAATCACCACAGGACTGTACCATGTTCAAACACCTGAAAATCAAAGTGTACAAAATATTTTCCAATAACACGTAATGTCACATTCAAATTAGCCAGCAAATGATGTTGTAATATGTGAATGGAATATTAATTAGCCACCAATAAAACCACTAATAGAAACACAGAAAAAAAAGACAGTGGTTAGTCTTAAAAACGGTCATATTGGAATAATCAGCAGGTGAAATATTACTGGAAGCAATGTTTTCACTCCATGTTAATGCAGAATGCTTTAGTGAAGTTGGTGATAAAGTGCATTATGTACACATACAAGGATTAAAGGAAAAGCTCTGAATTACTAAAAGGTTATTTCCCATAGACTCCATTAAAATCAAATAATCCAAGTTATTAAAAATGATTTCCTTTTTCTCTATAATAATAAAACAGTAGCTTGTACATGATTGAATCTAAGATATAATTAATCCTTATTGGAAGCAAAACCAGCCTATTGGGTTTTATTTAAGGCTTATATGATTTTCTAGTAGACTTAAGGGGGCAAATTTACTAAAAGGCAAAGTGGCTAACGCTAGCGAAAATTCGCCAGCCTAACGTCATTTTGCCACTTCGCTGATTTACTAACGGTCCCTGACGTAAATTTGCTAGCGAAGTAGACAGACTGTAGAGGTACTTTGCACCCTTACGCCAGGCGAAGTTGCGCTCTGGCGAAGGGACGCACTGCACTAAGTTGTGAATTTTACTGAACATTACTTCTTGCGTCAGACTTTACTTCGCCAGCTCAGACCAGGCGAAGAGCAATAGTTGAAATTTTTTCCAAGTCCCAAAAACGCTAGCTTTATTTACTTTTTACTGGGTGATAGGCTGAAAAAGATCGAAAATGTTTTTTTGGGGTACCCTCCTTCCCCCTTACATTTGGTACCTTAACTTTACAGTGGGCACACGTGTAGGGCAATATAAGACCTCTATTTAATTCTATTAGGTTTTCCTGGCCTTGTGTAGTATAATGTAGTTGCTGCAGCATACATGTCCATTGTACTTTAACTTCACACCGTATGCTAATTAGGCATCTCTAGCTTAACTTCGGACTGCTTATCGTATTATCGCAAACGCAACTTCACAAGCATTCGGTAATGTGTGCGCAACTTTGGACAGACCTGTCGAAACTACGCCTGGCAAAGTGTGGCAAAGTGCGGCGAAGTTGTCGCTAGTGCATTTTCGCAACTTAGTGAATTTGCCCCAAGGTATGAAGATCTAAATTATGGAAAAATCCATTATTTGATAACTGGTCCCATACCTGTAATATAATTTTTAGTAGTATGTGCCATTGGGTAATCCTAAGTAGAAAATTGCCATTTTAAGAACTAAGGGCTGCCCCCTGGGACCCTATGATTCACGGAGCATACAAACAAACCAACTTGTTGGTCACATGTAGTGATAGGCAAATCTGTTCCATTTAGCCGAATAATTAGCAAAACGTCGAAAAAATTCGCAAAATGACGAAAAATTTCAAAAAGCACTGAAGTCAATGGGTATGAAAAAATTTTTTAAGCTCAACAATTTTTGACGCAAGTGACAATATTTTTCTTCTATTGTCCAAATGCATTTACGTCAATAGATGTCCGAATAATTTTGACGGACGACAATTTTTATGTGTGCAACAATTTTGATGTATGCAATTTTTTCTTTGACGAGGCTGATTTTTTGCCTGCGAATTTTCGATGCAGTTTCGAGAAAATATTTGCGGCCTTCCAAATGCAAAAATTTGCAGCGAATCCATGCCTGGTGAATTATTTCGCCCATCACTAGTCACATGAGCCAATAAAAGGACAAAGTTCTGTATTTTGCTTCCACACTTCTTTCTATTACAGTTAGAGCTGCAGTATTTCTGATCATCATAAAATGATCATCATCATGAAATGGTGGCTCAAGGTATAAGATGTAAAAGGGCAAAATAAATATATATACTGTACAGTATATATTCCAGTTTGGTATGATTCTTTAATATGCAACTTAATATCATATAAACTATGTTGAATGTATTAATTTTGGGGGTAAAGTTTTCTTTTAATGATAGAAGGACTTTAGATGGATCTGTTAGTTGGTTCAGTGCTGTTAAAATCTTTTATTATTTATTTTTTGTAGATTTTTAAGGAGAAGGAAAATGTTCTTGCACTTGGGGTGCCAAATGTTAGGCACCTCCAAGTGATTGTATATACTTACCTGAAACCCCGGGCCGGTGCTCCTATCAGCAGAAAACTGCACCGGCCCAGGGTTTTTCCAGTGAGCCCCACAAAGCGATCCTCTTCTGTTTTCCTCTTTCTTCGTGCCGCTGTGCATGCAAAAAGCCGAACCTTAACTAAAAAGTTGGCTATTTCTTTCTACCGCACATGCATCTGCCCCAGGAAATTTGAAGAAGAAGCCGGATCGCTCTGTGCTGCTCGCTGGAAACACTGGAACACTGGAACCAAGCAGGGACATAAACAAGTGACGCAGACTTTGTGAAACCATTTCTTAATACTAATTGGGTTTTTTGTTTGTTTGTTCATTTAATGAAGTCAAGTTATTTGCCTGTAACTCGCACATCTGCTTCTGTAATAATTTCATTTTGTCACTGAGTTGTTATGGTGATTGTTAAATCAGCAGAGGGAAAACATACTCTTATTCTTCTATTATTTGAAAATCAGGTAGTGTCCCTAATGTGGCATGTTTCTAATTTGCTATTCTGCCATCACAATCTTTGTTTATTGTTTACAACGTCCCTAACATAAAAGTCATCAATGCTTCCTTGCATTTTGTCATCTTCCAGTTGTCAAACATGTACTGGATCATAACAATAGAATTGTTTCAGTTTCTCTCATGGACCCTAGTTGCACATGTTACTTATTTTAATGTAATGAACATTAAACTCAGGCAAAGTAAGCAAAACAGATCTCACAACCAAGTTAACTGAAATTAACGGAATGCATTTTATTGCGTTTCTTTATGGGCCATTTCTTCTTAGCAAATAGAAAAGGTTTGGCATCAGTACATGACTCTCATGCCTTGGGTCTGCTACTAAACCCCCCCCCAAAAAAAAAACTTCCAGTAATGTTGCACAACCTAACTAGGCAACATTAAGCTTTAGGGGCATGTTTACTAACATTGGAGATAAATATCTGGAGAGATTTCTGGAGATGTTGCCCATAGCAACCAATCAGATCTTTGCTTTTGTTTTCTAACTTGGCTGTGGCTGTTTAAATCTAATTGCTGATTGGTTGCCATGGGCAACATCTCCAGAAATCTCTCCAGATAGTTATCTCCAATGTTAGTAAACATGCCCCTTAATGTTTTTGTTTCAATCTACAGAACCTGGTATGTCTGTTAAGAAAGTAATACATTTATATTTATTTATGGAAGTGCACCTATTATACATAGGTTCAACCGAATTACCATGTTAAAAGGAAGGGGGGCATATTTCCCCTTTATATCTTTGCCAATAACACCTGCTCAGCCTATTTTGTCAGTTGTTTTTAAATTCTATAGACATAAAGGTGCTAAACTGCACAAGCACAGTTACTGTTGACAATTTATTTTGATCAGTCTATTAGAAGGTAGAAAATAGAAGCAAACATCTCATTGGTTCCTCTAGGTAATTGCACTATGTTATGTTGTGCTATGTAATCAGTTCTATGAGCCCCATTTTGTTGATAGACCAAAGTCTGAGAGAGCCTCTCATTATAACCCTGTAGAACCATGAGTTAAACCTTTATATTTCTTATTTAAAACATGTCTTCATTTGTAAACCAATGCAGTAAATGTCAGCTCTTCTTCTGTCAGCTCCCTATTCCCCACAATGCCTTGCATGCTTTTTCACAGTCTGTAAATAGTCGGGCTCCTGTTCCCATTGTCAGGACAAGCAGCTCAGAGAATAGCAAGGGATAGAATATACTTTTTTTTTTAGATTTTTCCCTTGCTGACTAACTGTTCTGGGAGAAATACTGCACAACTTTTATTTCTGAAAAGAACAAATACTATTTCTATTTTAGCTTTGACTTACATGGTTTCACTAATCCTTTGATATACCGGTCCAATAGCTTTGTCTTTTCATCTAAAGTCACTCAAACGCTTGGATATGGTTTGGAGAAGAAAGGGCTTTAACAATAAGCTTTATCAGCCATTTAGATTGTTATTTATAAAAGTATGTTGCAGAAGAACAAAATCAACTTTAGGGAAAACAAGATTTTCTGTTTCTTGTGTATTTTTGTTTGATAAATTCTTAAAACTGTACGTTTAGCCCATTTACCATATGTTACGAAGAATATAGCATCATACCATTACATGAAGCCTGTTTAACTGGCAATATAAAGATTTATGACTTTTTGATTCAAGATATAAATAAGAAAAATGGACAATATTCTATAAAGGGATTTTATAGCAAGAGTGGTAAAACTTTCTCTGATCCATTAATCATTAACTGTCATTCCGATTGCTTTGACTAATCTGGTGTGATATCAATAACAGTCATCAATTTACTTTGAATTATGTGGTGTGGTTTAGAATTTTGAAGGCAAATATTCATTAATTTCTATGGGCTAATGGAATTTGACATCAATTCAGCTTAATTGTGGCATAAAGTGTTCAGCAAAATGCAGTACTAAGCATAGGCAGTTCAAAATACTATGGATTAGGCAGAGACTTCCTTTTTTTGTCTGATACAGATCCAAGGAGTAAGTATTGCTTTCAAGTGGCAAAAATGATTGTGAATTTGTGCAGTAATTTCATCAGGTAGTTTGCTGGAAATAAAATTGTGTTTTTTTTATCGTGAAATAACTCCCAATGGGGTATATTTATCAAAGTGTGTAGTTGGAGAGTGCCACAGTCTGCTAGAGTGAAATTCCGTCACTCTCCATTCATTTCTATGGGATTTTAAAAGGCGTATTTATCAAAGGATGAACTTTCACCCATTGATAAATACTCCTAAAAATCCCATAGAAATTAATGGAGAGTGACAGAATTTCACTCTAGAGGACTGTGGTGATCGCTTACTTCACTCTTTGATAAATTTACCCCATTGACTCCAATGCATTTGGTGAGATTTCCGTTTTGCTTTTTTTGTGAAAATTTTTTTTTTGCTTTGTTTTGTGAAACTGACACTTTCACACATTGCTATGCCAATTTGTTAAACTGTTTAATTGTATTGGCTAATTCTCACATCTTATGAACAGTACCATTAACTGTGGGGGTTATGTGCTAACTTGCAAAAGTCAATTGGCAATAGAAAGACATTTTTTTCTTTCCTTTTCTCGCAGTAAACTTATTTTGCATGTGGATTGGTGGCAAATATCTGCTATCTTTTGTTATCAATAAAGCAGGTGCTTTTACAAATGATAATGCTGTTTGCCTATGCAGCTTTAGCATGCTAATGCACCTGCCTGATTTTTGTCCAGATGGGTTTGGACAAATGGAAGTAGAAGAATCTGAGTAGCCTGACCTTAACCCAACTAACACTTGAGGTATGAACTGGAACGTCAGTTTCCAAGGCTGTCATCAGTTGGTTAATGCATTCAGGAACTCTATGGCAGAGGAGGGCCCTGAGATGGTCTAATTCATGGGTTGTGAAAGATGCAAGGCCTATGTGGGAGTGGGCATGATTTGTGGGGATCATGGGCAGAGTTTTGTCAAAATTGGTGCATGACCGAGGCAGATCAGGTGCTTATTAATGCATAATTTTTCATTGAAACTCCATTTCAGTTCTTGGCAGGCAGGCGCAATCCTGATCCCTCTGACACCTGATGCTCCCCCTTCCCCACAAGCATTCACCTCTGCACTAGAAGAGCCAAGTTTCTAGCCTGAAAACTGGAAATGTTTCTCTTATATTTACAAGGAGCACTTTTTGTTGCACCTGATGACCTGGGGGGCGCTACCACCTGAGGCAAGTTCCTCAACTCACCTCATTGGCATAGCACCCCTATTAGCAGGTGGCCTAGGTAACTTTTGAGCTAATAAGATTCACATTTCTGCAGTTTTTTTTGGTCTCAAAACCATTATTCATGTGGATGAACGTAGCTACGTGGAAGTACTAAGCATTTATCCTCCAAATGAAATACACCATCAGAGACATGTTACATGTTCCATTAGTCTTGAATTGCAAAATTAAGAATACTAATTATACATTTTGGAATTGATGCAATAAATATAAAAATAAATTTGCTAAAATGCAATAAACTAGCAAAATAAAAAACACTTTTAACAATTTTCTAGGTGTGTGTGTATGTTTACTCCCGAGTGTAACCAGCTACTGTTATCACGGAGAAGGCTGTTAACAGATTCCTTTTTATAAGAAGAGCCCTGCAGTGCAGTTTCTTTTTTTATTTCTATGCTATTGCTTAAGTTATACAGCTTTAAATTACTGGTGCCTCCAGATATCATTCAAGGACTCACTTCATCAAGGGAAAAAAACAGACTTTTGAAGTGTGTGTAGAGGATCTTGAAGCAGTGATAAAAATGAATTAAGCTCTTGATGTAAACTCGTTTTGCTTCTCTTCTTTTCCTTTTCCTATTGCCATGGTAAAGTGCTTCAGTGCTTCACAGCTGTCCATCTGCCTTGGTCAGACCTGGGCCCTGAGTGGTCTTAGATGGTCTTAAAAATTCTTCGCTTGCACATTTGACATTCCTCTGTAAGAAACCATCGACAAGCAGGACATTTGTCTCTGTTCTTATATCAGGCATGTAACCTAAAAAAAAAATAAAGTTAGCTCCTAAAACTTCCCTTAAGTCTGAGAGCTGAAGATAAATTATATTTTTTCTTGTATTAGATATTGTATGGCAGGCAGAAGAAAAATGTTATCTCTGCTCATACATACAGTACAACTTGAAGAATTCTCTTGACAGAAAATATCCCTACAGGAGTACTGGCATTTCACAGATTTTTAACAATAACTTTATTGCTGATATGTATGTTAGATTGAACAAGGTTCCCACATATTTTATTTCACACTTCATTTTTAAATATTATTTTGCTTATGAATTTAAAAGAAAAGTTATTATAATATCAATTAACAAAAACTAACGTTGCAATACTTTCTAGTAAAATATTCCAATTTTTAGCAATGAACCACTAGGGATACACCAAATCCACTATTTGGGATTTGCATTGATCCCCGAATCCTTTGTGAAAGATTTGGCCGAATATGCAAATTAGGGGTGGAGAAGGAAAAAAGTGGGAAAACATTTTTTAGCAATAAAGCTTGTGGCTGTCCTGGAAATCCATTGAAGGACAGACTACTTCTTTCGAAATCGGCTTTATTATGAACACACAATGGTATATATAAAGTGCGGTGGGTATCCTTTTACTTCATTGTTTTGTGACGAAAAGTCATGTGATTTCCCTTCCCACCAGGGACAAGGATTCGGCTTAATACAAATCCTATTGAAAATGGCAGAACCCTGGCCGAATTCTGAACCAATCCTGGATTCAGTGAATCCCTAATAAACACATTTTAAGGTTGAGTATCCTAGTAATAAATTATTAGGAAACAAAGCAAGGCCTAAACTATAGGTAACTTGAGAGTATTCTAATAATATTTTTTTAAAGGGTTACAGTGTTTAAAAGTTTCAAGATAAGAATCGTTTTAATCTTTTTCATGGTCAGTAGCACAGGCCTAATGATAAACTTCTTAGTTGCTGCAACAACTGGCTGCCTCAGTAAATTTGGCCCACTAATAAAACTTATAGTAACCTGAGGAAGTTTTGCAACAATACATGACAATAAGTGAAATGAATCAACGATTAAACGAAGTATAAACAATACACAAATTGCTCTGGTTGGAACTACAAATCCTGGAGAACATAGTACAGGTATTTTTATTAAATCTAAATTTATAAATAATAATTACCACCAAGGAACTTGTAACATCTTAAAAAAGAGTTTTGGCATGTTGGAATTATCACTCTTGCATGCTCACTTTAACCTAACTACTTCATTGTTGGAATAATCCTGGCCGCAGAAAATATAAACAGTGCAAAACAGTGAAAAATCATAATAATAACAAGCAATGCTGATAAAATTATACATACATCTACAGAAATTAAATAACTATATTGAACACAATAACATAGAAAATGCAATAACATTGTCATGTAGAAACATTTTTCCACAACTCCAGTGCTTCTGTCATTCAACCCTTCTATAAGCTGAAACAATATCTTCTAGCCACAGTGCACCTAGCTCAGAGGATATGCTCCACCATCATAACTCAACTAGCTGCCTGCCACTGAGCAGCCAGTAATCAGCTCCAAATGAAAGTGGGAGCATTTTCAATATAAGTGGGACTGAATAAAAAAATGGCCACCCCACTTAAGGTTTAAACCATTACACTAAAAACATTAAAAACACCTTAAAAGTTTGCCTGCAGAAAACATTGCGGTGCATCAGAGAAATTTAATATAGCTTTTATTCTGGACTAGAATTTTCAGCTTGGTTGGCAAATGAAGAGCAAATAAAATGACAATTATCATACCTCTCTGAATGCAAGAAATTGTTCCACAACATAATTTTGTGACTGTGCATTTTGCATCATACCTCGGTATGTCAAAATCACTTAGGGGGTTATTTATAAGATTTTTATACCTTGAATGAACTCACAACTTGAATGGTATCTTATTAAAGAAAAAAAACTCAAGTGGAAAACCTGGATTCTGCAAGTTGCAAAACCCTCTGAAAAAAAACTAGAACATCATGCAGGCTATTAACATCTTTAAATGGTTCAAGGGCCCTCTGCCAGTGACTCCTACATGACCTCGACAGGTTTTAGATGGTGTAATTTCAGATTCAAGCTATTTTCAGGGCTGGGATATATTAAATCTCAAAAAATACAAGGTTTTTTTTTCAAACCGGAAATGTGAGTTTTGATCAAAAAAAATTAAAAAAATTTTGAGGAAAACACAACTTCAACCTTAATAAATAACCCCCCCAAATATGTAAGGTAAAATGACCTTAAATAGGAAACAGAAAGATATCCAGGGATGGAACAAATCCAATGGAAATCCATGTGACAGGTTTAATCACAAAATGTAGCTTGTACAGTGCTTTTTATTCTACACATATATTTTAAATGGTGAACCTGATTTCTTTCTCAACCTACGGTATGTCCAGTGCTAAATCTTAATAATATATTGTTATACTATGCTGACAAAAGCCCCTTGGGGATGCATCTGGATCACAGGACAGCAATAGCATAGCCATGAATTAGCCAGTCCTCATCACCTTCATAATCAATAAATAACTCTGTGAATGTATTAATGATGCTTTAAGCCACCAGGAATTAATATAAACCACAGAGCACAGCCAAGGTCATAATTAGCAGCATGGACAATAACGTGCTCTGATTAGCTTCTTCCAACAGACTCCCAAGTAGAAAATATGACAAGACAGCAAATAATAGATCCTGCTGTATAAATCTTTTTTTTGTTCTTATTCCGTGCAAGGACATACTTGTACTGTTTCCTGATATTTATTGTCAATTGCAAATAGAAATGCTGATGCTCACAGTAATAATAGAGATGGCAATTTAAAAGGCCCTAGACAGAAAGAGAAAGGGGCTAAGAAAACACCAGTATGAGTGTGCAGTGTTTAAGTATGCTGTGGGCTTTTGCTTAAAGAATTGGCTCACCTTTTAGCTAACCTTTAGTATATTATAAAATGTTATTTTCCTGGCAATTTTGCAATTGGTCTTTTTTTTTAAAGAGTTTTTGAATTATCTGCCTTTCTACACCTTTTTTCAGCTTCTAAAGTGGGGGGTTATTGACCCCAGCAGACAAAAAACTGTTGCTATGTGAGCTTACAATGTTATTGTTATTGTAACTTTATATTCCTTATCTTTTTATTCAGTCCCACTCATTTTCAGATTTCTCTCATTCAATCCCCTGCATGGTTGCTAAGGTAAACAGGACTCTAGAAACCAGATTGAATTCCAAACTGGAAATCTACCAAAAAAAAAACGAAATAACTGAAAAACCAAAAAAAACAAATGCAAATGCTCTTAAAATATCAATGTCTGTGTCATACTAAAAGTTTATTTATAGATGAGCAACCCTTTTAGGGCAGAGACGCTCAGATTCGGGGAGATTTAGTTTCCCAGTGACAAATCGCCTCTTCTTCAGGGTGACTAATCTCCCCGAACTGCCTCCCACCGGCTAGAATGTAAATTGCCGGCGGGATGGCAATTGGTGCGCTTTGTTTTCCAAAGTCGCCTTGCGAGGAAATGTCCGGCAACTTCGGAAAATGAAGTGTTCCGAGTGCCATTCCGCCGGCAATTGAGATTCTAACGAAGAGGTGACGAAGATAGATGATATTTTTATTTATAGTTTATACACTAATTCTAAAAGTAGATTTTGGTTCTCTGTTATGTGTGCAGTGGTCAACCAGTAATAACTGCATAATAACTTAATTAAAAGGTTATACAGTTCTGGCAAGTCTGTAGGTCCATAGCAGATGTTCCAGATGGATATCATTGTAGTCATATCTACAGTAACATAATATAATTGGAGGTTTAGTCTATGGATGTTTTTTTTTGTAGTGCTGCAGTGAGAAAAGTCCACAATTCATATCATAAATGAATAAAATAAGTGAAATAAAACAATTTAAATGTCAAACGTTTACCGTTAAGGAATGTAGGAAAAGGAATTTAAGAAAAACCCCAACTAATTTAGTCTCTAAGGGCTAAACTCTGTAGGACGGTGTCGGATCGACTAAATGCATCTGACAAAAAATGGATGTAGTCACATGGGTCAAAATATAATGAGACTGATACAAGAATCTGTTGCGACATGACTGTCGGATGCAAACTGCATGCTGCATCTTCATCCGTCATTTTTTTCCCGTTGAAATACAGTGAATTTGATCTGATCTTACATTCCCCACACGCACCTATACTTGAATACATTTCTGAAACCTTCCATGAAATGACAGTATAGATGCAGTAATAAAAAGCCTGCACTATACAGTACGTGCTGCATTATGTGTATAAACAGAATAACTTTTGCTGTAACAGAAAATGTGTTTACAGGCACTACTGTTTTGGGGTTTTTTTTTTTAAATGGCACCAGAAAAAAAAAGCCGATCAGAGGCCTCCGCAGTGAAGCGTTCAGATCTCTGCTGAGAGATCTATTCATACACATCTCCCAGCCTTGCCTGCAGTGCTGCATGTCTTCAATCTCCTGCTTGGTACATGTAAATATGCACGTGCTTGTATGTGAGCATCTGTAAACATATATTCTGCAAAAGTCTCTTTTCCTATAAACACACACACATACTGTGTGTTTGTGTGTGTATATATATATATATACTGTATATGAGAAGTTCTCATCACATGTCACATAGGGGGCACGGGATTGGGTGAGTGCTATTGGTTTTACTTATTTATTTGTAAGATGTTTTAATGGACATTATTGGTCTTGACAAAGGTCTTAGGAAAACGTTGACCTGCTTTTAAACATGTATTAAATATATATAATGCTGTTAAAGGGGTGCAATTATTGCAGACCTAATCACTACTAGGGATGTAGCGAACTGTTCGCCGGCGAACTAGTTCGCGCGAACTTCGACTGTTCGCGTCCGCCGCAAATTCGCGAACGTCGCGCGACGTTCGCCAATAGGCGTTCGCGTCAAAATCGTTCGACCATTCGATCGCTAAAATCGAACGATTTTCGTTCGAATCGAACGATCGAAGCCATTGGATTGAATGAAAGCATTCGATCCAATGGCTTCGATCGTTCGATTCGAACGAAAATCGTTCGATCGAACGATTAAAATCCTTCGATCGTTCGAATCGAACGATTTTTGGATGTTCGAAGTTCGCGAACTGTTCGCAAACTGTTCGCATTTTTTGCCGGTGTTCGCGAACGGCGTTCGCGAACACATTGTCGGCGGTTCGCTACACCCCTAATCACTACTGAGAGCCCAGTAGCTGTACAGTAAATAGCACTGTTTTGTATGTCACCAGGGTCCAGTTTGCCACCTCCAAAAGTTGTATATAACAGAAGCCATGGCTACAATCAGGCAAAATGATCAGGGTATAAAGTTGAATTTCCAGCAGTGGAATCAATGACTGAGAATTCAATTAAATTGCCTCATATGAGCAAGAATCATAGCTTGCTGGAGTACAGCAGTAATATTAAAACAGTTTCATACACATGCTGTTTTCCAAACCACTCCCAGCGTGCAATGGCAGATTTTGGCTGAAAAGACAAGCAGGTATATTAAATCAAGAACTCATTGGGGCAAATTCACTAACCTCCGAAAATTAGCCAGCGACAGCTTCACTCATATCGAAACACTTCACCAGGCGTAGATTCGCCAGGACAACACTAATTCACTAAATTCCAAAGTTCCAGTGCACCAAACGTTGGCGAAGTTGCGCTAGTGTTACTTCGGCAAGCATATGCATATGGCGGGAAGTTAAAGTGAATGGACGTATATGTTGCAGCAAATACATTACATTACACAAGCCCTGGAAACCTTAATAAAATAAAATAGAGTTGTTATATTGCCCTACACATGAGCCCAGTGTATAGGTTATGTGCCATATGTTAGAAATTGTAGGGGGGGAAGCTGGGTACACCAGAAAAAATTTACAATCTTTTGCAGCCTATCAACCTGACAAATGAAAAGTCACCAGCATTGTTTTCAACTATTTTTTGAGGAAGTCCTATCTACTCTATTGCACTTTGCCTGGTCTGAGGTGGTGAAGGCAAGTCTGGCACAAGAGGTAACATTTGGTAAAATCCGAATCTTAGTGAATATGCATAGTTATGTCCATTTGCCAGAGCGCAACTTCGCCAGGCATAAGGGAGCGAATTACTGCTAGAGTCTATCTCCTTCGCTAGTGAAGTTATGCCAGCAAATTTTCGCTAATGTTAGTCACTTCGCCCTTTAGTAAATCTGCCCCATTCTGTTTCACTTCAAAGGAAGAAGGGAACAAATCCAAACTGGCTCTTTTTTTGGAGAGTTATGAAATGTCACATTGTTTACCCTGCTAACAGTTTGAATATTGTATATAGTCCATAGGTTGCACATCATGTGTAGCATCATTATTATTTCATTTTGTAGCAGCACCTGGGCTTTTTTGCATTTTCTTTGGGGGGGGGGGGTTGAGTGTGCTGCCTTGCTGCCTTTCAGATTCTGGGTTTGCTGAGAGGAGCGAGTAAGCTTGGAGAAGCTGAGAGAAAAGTCTGTGGCACTGGGGAGAAAGACTGCCTTTTGACTGCAAAGAAGACTTTTGTTTTTTATTCTTTGAAAACTCCAATTTGGCGAGACTTTGATTTACTGTTTTCTACTTTAGCACAGAATTTGTGCTTTGTTTGTTTTGTTGAGAAAATAATTCACAGGCAGGAGCCTGCAAAGTTTGGTTGCGAACCAAAGCCTCCTGCCTCATCTGTGGAACTGTTTAGCCTGACCCCTACCCGCTGCTACAAGCAATCCTCACACAATATATATAGATATATATATATATATATATATATAAATAAAAGAAAGCCGTGGTCTCATGCACTCCAGTTAATCATTGATTTAAATTTTATTCACCGCATAAAAGCACTGGAGTGCGTGAGACCACGGCTTTCTTTTATTTCTACAACCACTTCACAGCACCCAGAAGTGAAAGACATTGGTATAGCGTGTGCAGATTGAAAGGTTAAGGTATATATATACAATGGAATTACAGGACCCCAAGCAAAAAAATTTTCAGGCCCCCAAAATGTCTAGAGGTTGACCTGTTTTACTAATATTTCTTGAAATTGTACATGAGGCCCCTATACCTCCTGGGCCCCCCTGCAGTCACAGGGTCTGCTGCCTCTGCAGCTACGCCTCTGTATATATATATATATATATATATATATATATATATATATATTTATATCATATGAAAAAGTTTGGGAATGCCATCTCATCCCATAAAAATAGCTATTGGATTCGAACTCTGGAGACCCACTTTTAAAATCATATATCTGAGTATATATACTGTAAATACCGTATAACATAAGCAGATTTACATTTTAATCACCAGCTCTGATAGCAGGACCTTCCTGACTCTGAAATACATTTATTCTAGGATCCTACTCTAAAAGGATGATGCAGCATCTTGTTTTTATCTAACCATGTAATTTATAAATTAAACCATGCAATTTCATGGTATGTGGATTAATGAACCTACTGCAAATTATATTGGATTTTTACCAGGTCAGGAAAGCAAAAAAGAAATTCAGCAGATGAGCTAACAGACCTCATCTTAACTACAGTTGAGATGCATTTTTCCCAGTTGTTAATGTGATTAGGAGATGCTAATAGTTTGGTAAGGCTTTTTCCTATCTATAATGAGGAAAGAGTAATTATGTCTTAGGAAGAAATAAGAATTAGTATATAGTATTACCTTGTAAAAGTTTAAATGTACTGTACATGTTTACAGAATGCATTGGTAAAAGAACAACAAACAATATTTTGTACATACTTTGCTTATTTTATAAACACTGGGCAAAACTCGACAGTATCTCATGGCAACCAATTCAATTATTGCACTTATTGTTCTACCTGCAGCTGGACAAAAAAAAAACAACCACTGATGAAACACAGAAAATATTTCTCAATCCCACCTGGGAGTGGAAGAAAAATTGCAAATCTTTTGGGCTTATTTATCACATATAAATGTGAGGTTTTAGGTTTGTTTTTACTTTGAATAAGCTCACAATTTCAAAAAACTTGAATGTTTGCTTATTTATTAAAATATCCGAATATATGGCTTGAATTTTGCCTTGGACAACTCCCACTGACTTCTACATGAACTTGCAAGTTTTTTCACACTGAAATTTTACATTCAAGTTTTTTCAGGTATTTTTGTGCTTGATAAGTACCAGATGAAGCACTGATGATGTCAGGCATGCCCTATTCTGAGTTCTTGGAAGGGGATTATTATAGGAAGGAAGGTGATAAGGAAGTTTGAGGCAGAGATCAGAGACAGTGGCAATAAAAATTGAGTTTAAAACGATAAATAGTTATAACTATAACTATTAATAAAGAATTAAAACTAGAATTTCAAATGTAAAAGGTGATATTCATACATTGCCACACAGGTGTTACATCGTGCACAGCACATCCTTAAGGCTGGCTTAAAAGTGACGTATTTGTATGGCACAACATTTTATTCTAGAAAGAAGGTTTATTACATGCACTGCTCACTGGTACAAACGATAACATTCACAGTCTTTCTTTCACTGGCGCATGGGTTCGTTAAATACTATATGCAAGGGAAAAATTATATTTGTCCATCAGACCAATACATTAGCACTTGGCAGAGGAGGGTAACAGGCCTACCCCTAGGTCGGCCCTGTAAATAGCCCAATAAAATACAGAGAAAGTTTTTTTTCAAAGTTCTACACAATTAACAGGAATAAAAATGGGCTGTAGTATATATAAACTTATATTACAGTGATATACAATGTTACGCAAGTGTATTTGTAACCCTTCATGCTGTTAGTATTTATTCCAATACATATAAAAAGACATGTGAATGAGTGCAAAAGCTAAACTATAAGAGCAAATACTGTTGCCTTGTTTCAATTTAAAATGAAAACAGCTATAAGGACTGCCTTCTGATTCTGAAAGTCTAACGTGCAGTTATTTAACCTACGGTTTCTAAGATTTTCTCGATTCTTATCTGGCAAAATATTGGCTTATCCTATTTGCCAAGAAAAAATGGACAGTAGTTGCATTAATAGCATTGACTAGGGGAAATGTGCTTGAAACTCTTCTGTTCTGTATGTTTGTTGCTATTTGTTCAAAGCCCGTTTACCTTATATGAACTTACTGAAGCTATTAGAAGCACTGTGCATATTTGCAATGAAATGCCTCTTTTTAACATAAACATGTTTTATTTCTTAACGTCCCAGATCCTCAGCCTATGGAACAAGGATGACCTCTGCTGGATGCGAAGGCAAGAAATCCAGTGTAATGAGAACTGACTTTTCATTAATTAACTATTCACAGAGGCCGTGGAAGGGTTAAGGTAATGCAGGGATCTCTGTGCTCTTTTATATTTCTTTTCCCCCATTGTAAATGCGAAATGAGTTGTAGCTGCTGACATCTATTGGAAGTGGACAAGCTATTTCACAGGTCAGCAGAATGTTCCAGATTGCGATTCCCATTGTTTTGTCAATTGCTGCCACCGACTGTAGCTTCTGACATTCAATTTAGCAGAGTATGTTAGGCCTAGGAAGGGAACTGGACGTATATTGTCTGCCTGACATCCTCGCAACAAAATACTTTTGCTTCATTTTTTAAATGTTAGAAATGTTTGGTGACTCTGATCTAGAAATGTTGTTCTCATGAAGCAGATAATAATCACATTAACAGAAAACAAATGACTGAAATGGACCCATCATCAACTGCAAGTCCTTTTAGTTATTCTTGGGCATTAATATAAAATGAACTGACGGCTAAACTGGTGAAAGAAGGCAGCACAGATGTCAGCTGCATTCTGTAAACATATGCTGTTGCTGTTAAGTGTTGGCACATACTTCGCTGTTATCATCGTGTAGATCATCCTACTGTATAAAATCACTTTAATGAGACCATATTGGCACGCTATTAAAAAGAGAAAGCATTGCCCATTGAAACAGCATCATAGGAGCACAGGGCTTATTGGGAGCACAGGGCATTTATTCTGTGTACAGCTACAGGTTTAAGTTGTTTAGTGAAAGTTGTCATATGGTTTGCTTTTCATATGGTTATTAGAAACATACAAACTGCAAGGGATACAATATCTGTAGGTAGCATGTACTGCTCGGCTGTTTGAAAGCAAGCAAGGATCTGATTGGTTGCTATGGATTACAAGCAAAGCGTGTCCCTGTTATTAAACGTCTCTGTTTGTGCTCTTCGATTGAGCTTTATGGATCATATCTCAGAAGGAGGGAGGCATTGCTTAAAGGGGACCCGTCACCTAAAACAATTATTCAAAATCTTATTTTATCACATCAGTCAAGCAAAATTAGCTTAAATTACACTATATCAATTATCTGAATCTTGTTTCCTTCAGTCTGGGTCTGAAAGTCATAATTATAACAAGCAGACAGGAGCCATTTTGTGGACACTGTGATTAAGACAAGCCTTGAATCATCTCAGAATCTTGTTTGTGCAACATAATGGGGGACCCGATGTCCATCCCCATGTACTGGTTACAAAATGAAATGGTTAAGAGAACGGGGGAATGTGTGGAGAGCAGTGACATCTAGGAAGTGCTGAATGGAAAGTGAAAGTAATTGTCTGCCCTGCTTCTATGCCTAAGGCATAGAGGAGGGGCAGACAATATTTGATTGACAGCTGAGATTTTTAAATGAGCTTACAACAGCTATGAATGCTTTAATAAAAAATAGACATTGTATTCAATGTTTAATTTGAAAAGGATTTTTATTATACAGCTGTAGCACCTATTTGGCTGATTTAGACAATTTCCAGGGTGGGCTTTCACAAAAATGGAAACATGCGTGCTGAAGTTGTTGAACTACAACTCACTACTGCCAAAAATACACAAAAATAGAGTTGGACGCCAGGGGTTCTTTGCAAAACAGCAGAACAGGATTTATTTTAAACAAAACGCCACAGGGATTGTAATACTCACACATGAGGTAGCTACAGTATATCACAGGTGTAGCAAAGACAGCATATAGCACACCACACTAGGCATAGCCCAAAGGAGTTGAGAGATCACCTTCCAGGATTTCAGTACCTCATGTGGCTTGGACCCCCCACAGCAAACTTGGAACAGGGTTACACCTTAGCCTAATTTTCTCGTCACTACTGCGGTCCCTTCACTACAGGCAAAGCAAAGCCTGGGGGAGAGCTACTCCCTTCTATCCTTCTAGTTGGAGCATGAGCTGCTCTTTCTCACTAGCCTCGCTGCCTCACTCTCTCTATAGAGTGCTATAACAGGAGCTACACTACACACTAACCCACCTCATTCATGGGGTCCCTGTACCCCGACTTCTTATGGGGCCTTGTTGACTCCAGGCTCAGAGTAACAACTGTTGCTGCAGGCCAAAGAGGAAGTGCCCCTCCCTGCAAAGCACTTTGTTACAGCACTGCAGGAAGTGGTCATAACCTAAAACCAATAGAAAAGGGTATGCAAATAATGTATAATATGTTACTTGGGGTTTAACCCAGCAACAGTGGAAAGGAGGCACTGGCAGGGAATGAAGCAGGGAAAGGCCATTACACTTAGGGGTCCCTACACAGCTTTTTGAGTTTGGACGACAGGTCCACTTTAAATAGGTGCTAAATTGCACTCGCGCAGTTGCCAGTAGCTAGTTTCGCTTTTAATTTCTAATTGATTGTTATTGTACAGTCACTGTACAGTATAGCTGATAATTTCATAACTCTCTTTGCTAAAATATAATTACAGCATAATTAAATAAAAAATATAGCCATTTCGGAATAAGGCTCAACATTCATGTTCCTTTTTATAAAGGTAGAACAGTGGTACTGTACTGGTATATACTGTCCTTGAAGCTTTAGAAATGTTAAGATTGTGCTTAGAATTGACAGGACCAGCACTGTATCGAGCCAGTGGAGTAACTTCTCCCTGGAAAATGTGTTTTTCTGGGCCCCCACCCCCTGATGATAGTGATCTGCGAGGTATGCTAAATCACAGCTTACCTGTGATTTTGCCTGTGTTGGGGTCAAGCTCAAAATCGCTGGTCATCCTTGACTTCCTCCTCATGGGTTCCCTTGGGCCCCTGTGCAGGAACAGGGTCTGCCCCCTTTATCAATGGTGTAACTATAGGGGAAGCAGACCCTGTGGTTGCGAGGGCTTTCTCTATTGCAGCTCTCTTGCATGAAAACGTATGGGCCCCTGCAGCAGGGTTGCCAGGTTGGCAGTTTTCCAGCCAATTTGGGCTACTAATTTAAGCCCAGGCGGGTTTTAAAAGTACAATCTGGCCAAGGTATGTATTTGGGCTACTTTTTGGGCCTTTGGCTGGTTTGTACTTTGGAAACCAGCAAAAGTTTTTTCTTGCCCTAATGTGCCAAGCTTTTTTTTGCAGTGGGGCCCAGTGTCAGCTTGGTACACCGCTGCCCTCTATAGTTATGCTACAGAACTGAGCAATAGTGACATGTATGGTTGCACATTAAGAAGAACTAGATGAGCATTTCTATGCATTGGTGACTGGTGCCATGATGTGATGCATTAGCTATTTAGGAACAGAGCCGTACAAATGTTTTCAAACACTGGGCCACATACATATATAATATATGTGAACCCTGTTCCTTTTTTAACAGTACTGCATATTGGTATTTAGGGTTCCAATAATAACTAGACCCATCGAAAAATCAATGCCTGCACCAAAGAACTGCAGTGGAGGATTTTATTATATATGTCCTTTATCATGCTTTCAGAACATTGGACCCAAACTATAGTTCTAAAGTATTCAGCTCCACTGGATTTTAAAACTACATACTGTGTGCCCAGGGGAAATCCAGGCCCTTCAGAGACCATTAGTGATGGGCGAATTTATTTGCCAGGTGCGAATTTGCGGTGAATTTTCGCGATTCGCCACCAGCGAATAAATTCGCGAAACACCCATGAAAATTCGCCCGAAAAAAATTTGCTGTTGCGCCATTTCGTGAATTTTTCGCAGTTTCGCAAATTTTCCGGCAAAGCGAAATGGCGCAAATTCGCCCATCACTAGAGACCATCTACGCCATGTTACTCTTACTGCTCTGCATCCTCCTGCAGTCAATCTTCCTGTAAGTGAGGCTCTTAAAGTGACATGCTACCTCTGCAAGAATGCCACCTGAAACAAGATGCTCATCTTCCTTCATGTTTAAAATCCCCCTGTGTTTGCTTTCACTTTTTAGCCATCTGTTTCTGTATAGTCGTCATGTTACCCAGCCATCACTGTACTTTACCATTTTGGTCTACAAACTGCTTTGTCTGGATCATTATGTCTTAATGATAGCTGACATTGCTGGACCTCTAGTCTGGCACCATACAGCTTTTTCTTTGCATTGCCAGACCTCATGAATAACTGGGGAACTGATGTCATATCATGCTCTTTTAAATCAGAAAAACCATTAGAGCGCCACCAAACAGGGAAAGATCTTGTTTCATTTATCTCATGCAGACAAAAATAGCCGCACAAAATTTTAGGGCAGTGATTTATCCTCTTCCTAAATACTTTATCAGACCAATTAGTACACAACTGTTTTGGTTCATCTCTAGCCTTATATTCTTCCATGTTTTCAGCATGATGTAATGCAAAAATACAGGGTTCTGGCCCCTCTCCTGTTAACCGCTGTCCTCATTATAATGTCTCTTTGTGACTGCAGGGTACTGTACATATGAAAAATGAATATTTGTAGAGCCAGTCAGTTTGAGTCATCCTTAACCTATTTTAGGAATTAATACATGCTTGAAATATGCTCGGAAAAATATAGCTGAAATAATCTGCCTTACAGGATCATGGGCAAATAATGTCTGCGTGCAATATATTGAGGTTAAATCACAGAGTTAAAAAAAGCACTGGATTAAATAAGCGGCACTAGACATGTACTGTAACACTTGAAATTGGGAAGAAAAAAAAAAAACCTATGTGAATGCCAGTTTTGTTGTGACAGAGCTCGGCGTGCACTTTGAAATATGGAACTCATTTAATAGCGAAAGACCAATTATACCGGAAAATATTTACAACACTTTTTGTATCAATTGCTAGACAAAGACTCTACAAACATGGCTATAAAGAGCTGATTGCATTCACTTGAATTTATGAACACAGTAAATAATACTATGTTTATCAGCCAGTTTCATGAGCCAAGCGTATTCAGGAAAATGTGAGGTAATCTGATCTGAGACACAGACGCCTAAATATAATTCTTTGGGGGGGGGGACCAGAATAAATTCATAATGTACAAAGTAATGTTGTCTATCTCCCTTTCGCCCCAGCTTCAAGAATTTATCTCTATAGTAGCTCAGTACAAAAACTACTTATATGTCTGCTTCTTGTGTTATTGCACTTCACTGATAGAAAAGATGAATGAATCAAGCGGGATGCTTTTAGAAAATGATTTTTTCCTTAACAGCATATTTCTTCTCATGAATAGGTGCCACCGAAAACATATGTACTCAATCCACTTGCCCTGTGTCTCAATGTCGCCCTATCGCTAATAGAATTTGCTGCCAACAGAATCTGTTGTTGAATGCCCTCCCATTTTTCTTCTTATCTCTATAAAAATGGATGCCGCAAAACTCAAGTTCAAATATTTGATCATCTCTAATAAGGCTTTAAATCAACAGCACCCTTGCATAGCATAAGAGTTTGTTTTTTTTTTTTTTTTCATTTATCTGCATAATCGTTAAAACCATGCCAGATCACCGGGTTTAGCATTAATACTCAGCTAAAACCTAAACTTGAATATGAATAATTTGTAGGAAACTCATTGTACCAGAACAGAGATTTGGAAGCCATATAACGGGCTCCCCAGAGTTTCTTTTACTTGTGAGCCACATTCAAATGTAAAAAGAGTTGGCGAGAAACACAAACATGAAAAAAAATCCTGGGACTGTGATTGGCTATTTGGTAGCCCCTAAATGTAGACTCTATTTGGCAGTACATCTGGTTACTATGCACCTGAAACTTGTCTCCAAGCCTGGAATTCAAAAATAAGCACCTACTTTTGGGCCATTGAGAACAACTTCTAAGTGATTGGTGAGCAAAATATTGCTCGTGAGTTACTGGTTGTGGATCACTGACCTCTAACATTAATGAGCCAGACATTTAAGTTGTCCACAGGAGCTTGCCATCTTGGACATTTGTAGTTACATAGTAACATAGTTACATAGTTAAATTGGGTTGAAAAAAGACAAAGTCCATAAAGTTCAACCCCTCCAAATGAAAACCCAGCATCCATACACACACCCCTCCCTACTTTTAATTAAATTATATATACCCATACCTATACTAACTATAGAGCTTAGTATCACAATAGCCTTTGATATTAGGTCTGTCCAAAAAATCATCCAAGCCATTCTTAAAGGCATTAACTGAATCAGCCATCACAACATCACCCGGCAGTGCATTCCACAACCTCACTGTCCTGACTGTGAAGAACCCCCTACGTTGCTTCAAATGAAAGTTCTTTTCTTCTAGTCTAAAGGGGTGGCCTCTGGTACGGTGATCCACTTTATGGGTAAAAAGGTCCCCTGCTATCTGTCTATAATGTCCTCTAATGTACTTGTAAAAGTGTAATCATGTACCCTCGCAAGCACCTTTTTTTCCAGAGAAAACAACCCCAACCTTGACAGTCTACCCTCATAATTTGAGTCTTCCATCCCTCTAACCAATTTAGTTGCACATCTCTGCACTCTCTCCAGCTCATTTATATCCCTCTTAAGGACTGGAGTCCAAAACTGCAGTGCATACTCCAGATGAGGCCTCACCAGAGACCTATAAAGAGGCATAATTATGTTTTCATCCCTTGAGTTAATGCCCTTTTTTATGCAAGACAGAACTTTATTTGCTTTAGTAGCCACAGAATGACAATGCCCAGAATTAGACAATGTGTTATCTACAAAGACCCCTAGATCCTTCTCATTTAAGGAAACTCCCAACACACTGCCATTTAGTGTATAACTTGCATTTATATTATTTTTTGCCAAAGTGCATAACCTTGCATTTATCAACATTGAACCTCATTTTCCAGTTTGCTGCCCAGTTTTCCAACTTAGACAAATCACTCTGCAAAGTGGCAGCATCCTGCATGGAACCTATAGTTCTGCACAATTTAGTATCATCTGCAAAAATAGAAACAGTACTTGCAATGCCCACCTCCAGGTCATTAATAAACAAGTTGAAAAGCAAGGGACCTAGTACAGAGCCCTGCGGTACTCCACTAACAACACTGGTCCAATTAGAAAATGTTCCATTTACCACCACTCTTTGTAGTCTATCTTTTAGCCAGTTCTCTATCCAGGTACAAATACTATGTTTCAGGCCAACATTCCTTAATTTAACCAGTAGCCTTTTGTGTGGCACTGTATCAAATGCTTTAGCAAAGTCTAAGTAAATCACATCCACTGCCATCCCAGAATGGAGGTAGGCCCTCTTCTGAATGTCAGTTACACCCATATACTCAGTGTGTTTTGGGTGGCTTAAAAAGTCATTGGCAATCATCATTCATAAAATTAGGCCAGAGCTGTATCATGAATATAAATTACTAATTAGCTTTATAAAGTGTATTCTATATATAATGTAAGCAGGTCCTTGGGAAACAGAGGCTCAGGGCATGTTCTGTAAATCTTTAGAAAGAAAGATGGTGATCTACTGGAGACATCTTGAGAGCATAGATCTTTACTGCTAAAGGGCTATTGAAGAAGCCTAAATCATAGTGGGGTTCATTTATAAACACTAGGTAAATTTGCACCTGGGCAGTAACCCATGGTAACCAATCAAAGGTTTGCTTTAATTTATCAACCTGCAGGAGGCTGAAATAATCCGGTCATTGATTGGTTGCTATGTGTTACAGCCCAGGAGCAAATTTGCCAGTATTTATAAATGAGCTTAAGTGTGTTGCATTTCTAGCCATAGTCTCTGACTTTTCAGCTTTCAAATGGTGTTCATATTCAAGTCAATGTATGGTTGCTAGGGTAATTGGACCCTAGCAACCAGAAAAAGCCAAATAACTCAAAAACTACAAATAATAAAAAATAAAAACAATTGGCAAAGTATCGGAAAATATCAGTGTCTACATTATACTAAAATTAATCCAAAGGCGAACAACCCCTTTAACCACTCCCACTGCACTCATAATACAGCAGTTTTCCCTTTTTTAATTGGAAATTTAGATCTTTTTAGGGCAGCTTAGAGCAGTGGTGCACCCTCCATCAAACTTCTCCAAATGCAAGTGAAGTTGGCACGTGGTTGTTGGGGTAGTCAGCATCTGAACTGCTTTCTCAAGCAGGAGCAGCCTCAGAAATGACCATTAATTTGCATAATGGCTTATATATGAAACTAGTTGACATTTATGGTTCTCTTCTCACCTATGGAAAGAAACCCTTCATTATTTAAAATAGGGCTCTTGCTGTAATCTATAACAATGCAGTTACTGAATGTAGTAACATTTACTGGACGTCACATATTATTTACATGTAAATAAACGTCTCAAGCCTATGGACACATTTCCATGCCACCTTGAAATCATGACTTTCAAATCTCGCATCCACTAATCAAACTGACTCATATAGTCTCTGCAGCTTGCTGCATCTCTCCTCTTCTATTTATATCTTGAGCTCTCAGGGATACGAGATATAACACCTTTTGTATTTTATAAGGTCACGCTTCACTGCAATTTGCATGTCATTTGTGTTTATACATGCCTACATAGTTGAATTGCATGGTGCGGTTTTAAGCTAAATAACAATTATAACGTCTATTAAACCATACTACAGGATCACATTAGATCTCTCAGCTACTAATTGTAGCACAGAAATATTTAACCCCCCCCAGTTGCTAATTGTATTATTTGAAATATGTAAACAAGCACATATCTGTTGTATTTGTAATTCAACAAAGCTGTCTGAATTCAGCATTGTATAACATGAGCCAAAAGTAATTAAATGCTGCTTTGCTAATTTTTTTTGGGGGGGGACAACAACATGTTAAATATTATTTAAAATGTGTTTAAATATAATGAACTGTTTGTGAACTACAGCATCCTGGTGTTATTGTAGAAGTGCACTGTGCAGGACACATATTTAATGAATAATATTTTCTGTTCACTCTGTCAGTTATTAGTTTATGACATTATCTTAACAACACAGAATCATTGATTCCTACTAGCGATAGGAGAATCTGTCCCATTTTGCTTTGCCAAAAATTCACGAAACATCAAAAATTGGCAAACAAACTGAAGGCATTGGGTGTTTTTTTTTTTTGCACAATGGGGTTTTTTTGAGGCCAAACACATTGAAAAATGTCGCTCATCACTAATTCCTAAAATTATTTTATTTATAGTTGCTGAACAGACAATCTGTACATAAATGTATATACAATATAAGCATTTACATGTTTTGGTTGTTAATGGTGCTTTAAAATAGTGTAAAACGTGTTATAATATAAAGGACACTAGTAAGGTATGGGAGTCATACATTCATAAACAGAGAATCCAAGTGAGAATCTTCAGCAAAGAAGAATAATTACAGCTGGTGAGAATGGTCCCTAGCAGGATTATGTTACAACGGTTTCCCTTACTGACATACGTGTAAATCTGCCCCATAAGGGTAATCCTCTGCCCAATTACTTTCTGTACATTTCTGCTAAAAATAAAGGCATATAGTTGCTGCATTATTGCTATGGGATAAAGCACTACAGAACACTTGTATCTGTGTTAGGAAGAGAACCATGATTTAACATTTAGGGGCCGATTCCCTAACTTCGAGTGAAGGATTCGAAGTAAAAAAAACTTTGAATTTCGAGGTGTTTTTTGGGCTACTTCGACCATCGAATAGGCTACTACGACTACGACTTCGAATCGAACTATTCAAACTAAAAATCATTCGACCATTCGATAGTCAAAGTACTGTCTCTTTAAGAAAAAACTTCGACCCCCTAGTTCGCCATCTAAAAGCTACCAAACTCAATGTTAGCCTATGGGGAAGGTCCCCATAGGCTTTCCTAAGTTTTTTTGATCGAAGGATATTCCTTCGATCGTTGGAATAAAATCCTTCGAATCGTTCGTTTCGTAGGATTTTATCGTTCGATTGAAAGAAATAATCCTTCGATCGTTCGATCGCACTATTTGCGCTAAAATCCTTCAACTTCGATATTCGAAGTCGAAGGATTTTAATTCCCAGTCGAATATCGAGGGTTAATTAACCCTCGATATTCTACCCTTTGTGAATCGGCCCCTTAGTTAAATTTTGGCTTTTCACTCTACTGCGCATGCACAGACGCAAGAAGAAAGAAGAGGCTGGAAGAGGATCGCTCTGTGGTGCTCTCTGGTATAACCCTGGGCAGGTGCAGGTTTCAGGTAAGTCAATATAATCACTTGGGGGTGCCTAATATTTGACACCCCCAAGTGGAAGAAGACTTTTCCTTCTCCTTTAATTACAAAAAACAGACCTATCAATGAAAAACGAGCAACATGAGCTATATGTAACTTTTAATGCACATTCATATTTTGAAGAGTTATTTTTTAGTGCCAGTCTCACTTTAAATACAGTAAGTAAACTTTAAGTGGGTGTTATGTTTTGGTAGCCGAGGATGAGTAGAATATAACAATGCTTTATTAGCAGGTTCATGCAGCCATTACACAACAGTAAGCAACTCTCACCACAAGCTGTATAGAAAGTATGCAGTATTTGCTTGTGGGTAATACACTGAAGATTTCCTATGCACAATATTCCTCTCTCTCAGAAAGGATTCAAATAAAGCTAGCGCTGTAGCTGTTTCACTATTTCAAAGCTATGTTGAGCAGAATCTGACCACACCAGACTTAAAGTTCCATGTAGTAGTGCCCTAAGTGGCTCCACAACTGAAGCATAGTTGGGAATATAATTAGAATACCATGAAGTAAGACCTAAGAAAGCTTACAAGGTCTGGAAATCAAATGGAGTAGGTGCATGTGTAACATAGTTGACATGGTCAGGGTCAGGCAGTAATCCATCTTGTGAAATCATATGACCCAGAAATGACAGCTGAGTTTGTCTGTGGCATTTGGAAAGGTTCAGTTTCAGTCCTGCAGAATCAATGCATTTCAGAATATTTCTTAGGTACTTGTCATGATGATCCATAGTTGGATCGTAGACAATTATATCAACTAAGTAGCATTCTACACCAGCCATGGAGTATAGAAGACATCAGTCTTTGAAAACAACTCTGTGCTGAAGCCAGTCCATAAGGTACATGCTTGAACCGAAACAAACCATCATGGGTGATAAATGCTGTGAGGTCTCTGCTTTCCTCATGCAGTAATACTTGATGATAAATACTCTGAAGATCCAGAGTAGAAAAGAATTTTGCTCCTCGGAGTTCTGAAAATATTTCCAAACTCATAGGTAACAACCAGCTCTCTCAAAGCTGCTACAAATTGTTCTGTGGATTCACCATTATGTTGTCCACGTTGGTGGAATTTATATCTTTCAGCAACCACATTTACTCTTGGCACAAAAAAGTTCTTTATAGCAGTAAGTTCAGTTTCATAAGTCTCATCAGGTAATGGTAATGTATAGAATATACGCTGTCCAGAAAACAGAAATAATGGATATGTGGGAAGACAAGCGGAGCTCATCCTTCCATGCTATGCAGCATCTCCTTGCCTGTCACTGCTCTCGCGGGGATTCAACAACTTCAATCCGGAACTCTCTCACTCTCAGAATTACCAGCACTGACAAAAGGTATCCAGAGTCGTGTTTCGTGCCTTCCAAACTAGCACTTCTTCAGAGTTCACTGAAGAAGTGCCAGTTTGGAAGGCACGAAAGGCGTTGGTTCTATTAATCTCACCCACTGTTAATGTCACAAAGTGTTGGTTAACAAAAGCCGTCAAATCAATACAGCAGTGACTCTGGATACCTTTTGTCAGTGCCGGACTGAGGGTAATTCTGAGAATATACGCTGTCCCTCTGCTCCCAGGCAGTGAATAAGTAAAGCACACTTTCTAGCAGCAGAATTCTCCCCTTGAACGAGGGGGGAAAACAGCAGCAATAATGTAATTTTCAAACATACGGATCCAAGCAGTAAAAGGTATAGTAGGCTCACCAGGGTTTGGAAGAAAAGGTGCAGGCTGCTGCAGAGGTAGAAGAGCCATCTCATTGCTAATTTGTTATGTTTTGGGTAGCCGAGGATTAGTAGAGTATAACAGTGCTTTATTAGCAGGCTCATGCAGCCATTACACAACAGTAAGCAACTCTAACATCACAAGCTGTATAGAAAGTATGCACAGTATAAGTCTTGAGCACAGTGACATCTACAGGCCATTTGTATAAACACCACAGTGGGTCCAGTGGAAAATAGGAACAATCTGCTAATTAGCTTTATGGGGGGAAACAAATTGCTCCCTTACCTCAAATAATAGCAGGATTAAGACAGTAAACAAAGTTTTACAGTGGTTGTTCATCTTTGAGTTAACTTTTAGTATGATGTAGAGTGTGAAATTCTGAGACAATTTGCAGTTGGTTTTAAATTTTTCGATTTATGGTTTTTGAGTTATTTAGCTTTTTAATCAGCAGTTATCCGATTTGCAAATTCAGCAATCTGGTTGCTAGGGTCCAAATTACCCTAGTAACCATGCATTGATTTGAGTGACTGGACTATGAGCAGGAGATCTGTACATATAGATGAGTAATAAAAAGTAGTAATGGGATCAGTGACCTCTATTTGAAAGCTGGAAAGAGTCACAGAGAAAAATAAATAATTATTAAAACTATAAAAAAATAATGAAAAGTTGCTTAGAATTGGCAATTCTATAACATACTAAAAGTTAACTTAAAGGTAAATCACCCAACAACATGTTTATTATTCATGATGGTCATGCCAAGTAAGAATAAGTTTGGAGGCCTTAAAACTGATACAAAAGTTGGAAGACACAGCTAAAGAAGCTCCCAGGCTCATCATATCGTAGCAACAACTTGACTTCTAAATTTATAACCCAGACAGGAATTATGACAAAATCAGATTTATTCCACACAGGTGCTACAGAAAATGGGAAACTGAGAGTGACAAATGTGAGTAATAATATGCAGTTACATTATCGTCACAGAAAGGATTTGCAACAGTATCTAAGGAATGTATAGTTCCAGTAGAAACTGGTAGGAAAGTAGCGACAAGGTGTCTCTCTTAGGGGAGAACGTAGTAAAAGCCAGTAATGGTAAAAATAGTCGCAATTGGAAAATGTATGCCTCTATGTGAATAAATTTCACTTTCCGTGAATTTAATATACAGTAGATTTTGTGAACCTGTAAACTCCAACAGTGGAAGAAAGAATTTTCATAGTGTGTAGTGATTGTAATATAACATTTTACTGAAAAAGCTGTTACGTTTGCTCCAAAAGATTATGCCACTTCTTAAAAGTGCACAATAAAAATTCACAGTTCAATAACAGACTAATGAAAAATATGACGTTGCTATTTCAGTTCATCTGAACTCAGTGGTAGGCAATACCCTGGTATTAAAACCCTTTAGGGTAGTACAGCCGCAAACATCCAAACACAATGGAGCTTATTCAATTAGGTGTTAGCTGAAACTCACAGATGTGTGAAAGTTTGATGCAGAGACAATGGTAAACTGAATTTCATTGAGGTGTTAATTTGTCAATGCACATGGCTGGAAGTGTGAATTTTTGTGAAACCGCTGGGGTAAGGATGTCAAAGTGACATTGTCACAGTCCCTCTTCTATATTTAGGGATGGTAATTCCTGCTGAGCATAAATGGCTTCCTTAGTGCCTTTTTCTAACCATCTGTCTTCTGGGTCCAAAACATGGACATTGTTGTCCCCCATTTTCCTTTAGATGTTGATAAAAGCCTCTTGTGTTGGGTCATTACCTAACTGAGCAGTTGTTTGGTTTCCCCAAATGTATATATATATCTGTAACCACATTAGTTGTCTTTTGCTTTATTGTTGGGTATTTTTTGTGTACCAGCTTTGTTTTAAGGTGTTGTTTGATTTGAGAAACAGATTTCTCGCTACATATGGGATGAATATGTTGTTTCCCCTCTGTGGGATACACACAGTTTGCCTGTCTTCCTTGTTTTTAGACTTGGCATTTTTTGTCCCAGCCAAATGATGTAACGTTCTTATACCCCACAGTTTATGTCCCAGATGGTGGTAGAAATCAAACAGTAAATACTGATCAGTATGAGTGGATTTTCTGTATACGTCAGTATCCAGGTTTTCCCCCCTCGTTCAAGTATATTGCAGGGTTTAAACATGGCAGTTTGATTTTTTTTCATATTTTCCCTTTTGGACTTCATATTATTGCCCACTGAGTTTGTGCTCAGTGAAGGCTGGAACTTCAGGTTTAATTTTGACCCAGATGTCATCTACATATCTGAATAGAAGTAGGGCTAACCTAACCGGCACTCAAAGGAATCCACAGGGACAAAAAAATAAAGTAAAATATATATATTTATTAATAGAGGTTTAAACATTTCGATAGGCCATGAGCCCATGACTAAGTGCCCTTAGAGTACGAAACGAGTAGGGCCTATGGAGAAGAGAAATTCTTAAACGTCTATTAATAAATATAGTTTTTTGCTTTATTTGTTTGGCTCTGTTTTGAGTGCTGGGCGGTTAGCAGTGTTCCTTCTATTTGTACATACTGGTTTGTCTCTGCCTGAAGCTGAGGGTCTGGGGCTGGTGCACTTGGACCACTGGATGTACTTGGTGAGCTATTTATATTGATATTCTGGAGCAACTGTTTTTCTGTTTCATCTACATATCTACACATATGAACCAATAACTTGGTGCTGTTTTCTCTTTTCCACTTCTTCCATGTACCGGTACATAGACTCCATTTTAATCAAATAATTCAAATTTTAACTTCTTTTCTAAGTCAATAACTGATACTGCATCCCAGCTAAAATATAATTAATCTTTATAGGTGGAAAAATAATTTATTTAAGTTTATTTAATGATTAAATAATATTATTAAATAATATTTAGTAGACAAAGTATGGTGATCTAAAATACAGACAAATCCCTTATCTGGAAAAGACCAGGTCCCAAGCATTAATAACATGCATGAATAACAGGTCCCATACCTGTAGTAATTAACAGAGTCTTTTACTTGTCCTACATGAAACAACTCTTTATTAGTGATAGGCAAATTTGTTGCGTTTTGCTGAAATTCGTGAAAAGCAAAAAATTAGCGAAACATATTGAAGTCAATGGGCGTCTAATTTGTGACAATTTTTATCTGCATGCCTATTTCGTCCAAATGCATTAAAGTCAATGTTTGCCCCCCCCCCCCATAAACTATATAGTGTTTTCTTCCTTAGTGAAGTTAATTATCTGCCAAATTGGATATTTCAATTTCAATATACAGTATATAAGTAACAATATTTGCCCTACTGTATCACAACTCACAAAGAGTTCCCATGACCATATAATGACACAATAGCTGTTCACACGTATTTTTTAAAGTGCAAAAACAGGACAGGCTTTCAAACTAGAGAAAGGCTGATTTGTATTTTATGTTAATGCACCCTTGGGTGAAGATAGGACCACTTATAATTTTCATTCTCTCAATCAGACCCCTGCACACATGAATGGGATTATGGGATACCAGCCTCTGAGAAACCAGCTCCCCCCCTCACTGTTTAGGAGAGCACGGCTCACCGGTCTCAAATTACGGTATTACAAAGGTCACGTATTTTTAAATTATAACCTTCATCACAGGGGCTAAAAATGATTGGGGCAAAGGGTAGAATTGGGGTGTTATTTTACTGGACACTTTACTCGCTACTGCAGTTTATTGCCCCCACTCCTCCCAAGAGGGTAGACAGTAATGTTTTAAAGTAATTTTTAGAACATAGGCAAAAATACAGGCCATGATTAGAAGTGGATCCTGAAAACAGCATTATGTTTTCAGGTTAGTGATAAATGTAACTGTTAATGTGATCAGTTGCCCTTGAATGTCCAATGAGCTTGAACTCACAATGTGAAACAATATATATCAATCCAAGGATCTTATTCTGCACCAGGACCCTTGGGGACTAGTTTATGTCACTGATCTTCTCTGAGAAAAGACTATTTAGGTAGCAATCATTCCATGTATTCATGTGAAGAAGATAGCTATCTAGCAATCATACCATGCAGAATTCATTCCAAGGGTCCAGCCAGACTAGTGAGCTCACATTAAGGGTTCCATTCAATATGTAGGTGAATAAAAGTAGCCAGTAAACTGTCCCCTGACACAGATTTGTTAATTATGCAGCATACAATGGACTCTAGCCACAAGCTGAAGTTCAAGTATCAACAATAAAGGGTAATATTATAAAGAAATTGCCTGTGAACTTCTGGGAATATATAAAGGCCAAGGATAAACTCGATTAAAGAAGATACAGGCTTTGCAGTTCATCATCTTGCGTAATGTTCCGTGGCTCCAATTCCTTGCTCCAAATCTGCCATCATCTGTAATATGTATACATAATAATGACAGAAAAATATGGGTCCATTCAGTGATAAAACGTTCTGTTTTGTAGGTACTGATGCAAGAGGCTGCGTTCCTTTGGCAATTCTAAGCGAGGTAATAGCATATTATTAATACCTCCAAAGCAGAGCATTCCTATTCTTTGTGCTGATGAGTCGATGTTGAAGATTGTATTCATTCTTAAAATGCTAGGCTTTTTGATTAGCATTTTTTTTGTTACCACTGCTGTTTCTTTTCATCCACAAGAAAGAATGTTTAAAGCTGTAAGCCCCCGAATTACACAGCTTTTGCTCACGGGTCACAATATACTTTGGCTGTCTGTGTCCAAGCAAAGAAGCAATCATAATGAACAACCAAGATGTATATTCAGCTTGCCACATACATTTTTTTTTCTGCCACAATGTAGTGTTGAAAACAAGAAGACTAGGCAAAACATAATGCCAAAGTGCCATCTTGTGGTGAAAAGTGCACTTGCACCCAGCTGCCTGTCAGCTTTTACTTTGTAATTTGGGCCTGCTGTTTGTGAAAATTATACATAATATGAACAAAAACATAAAGTAATGACCTAGGTCCAATTAAATTTAAATAATGAACTAATTACTGTCAGTTAAATAAGCGCAAAGTACAATTAAATTCTTAACTGCAAATTTATTTTACCACGCAAAGAATATAATTAAATTGTGTAATTACCCATAAAGTAGCTCTAGTTAAGTCTTAGTAATTGTAAGCTAGAATATACAGTGTAACCTTGAGTGGAAATAATTTCTCCGCCACGCTAATAATGCCATTGAGATAGATCATAGAATGAATCTGCATTGATACAGATAATAACCAACTACAATCATGTAAGACGTCAACTATTGGTGCTTTAAGATACAATGTACATAATTTAATTTAGCAACTGTGTTGCTTGTTGGGCCGATCCATTTCTGCACATTGTTAACACTGTCAATATGTTAGCCACGTGCCGTTACATTGAAGTGGCAGTTAAGTTAAACATTTACTTTTTTTAATCTGTTTATTTTTATATATGACCAATGAAATTATTTGGCCAAATGATATTCTTCACAGAGAGTCTTACATGCCTACATATTTAATTTAAATATAAAATAATAAATACTACTCAGAGGAAGTTCAATGTAATTCCTTGTGGGAAAACAAAATAGCAGCCTGGGTAAGATTAACTCTTAAAATAAAATAATAGACGCTCAGACTCTACAACCACCCAAGGAGTATTACTCAATCATAAAGGAAAAAGGAAAGAAAAGAAAAAGAACCTTGTTTTATTACTGTATCGATTCACCACACCTCCTATATTTCAAACACTTCCTTTAATATTTGTAACGATGATAATGGTTACTCAGTTTCTATTCGTTGTATAGTGGTGAATTGATACAGTCACAAAACAAGGTTCTTTTTCTTTCCTTTTTCCTTTATGAACCAGTAAATATATATCCTTCTGAGATCTACAATGCCTGTACAAAACAAATGAGTTTCTGTTACAAAGACCCTGTTGTTCCAGAGTTACCTATAAAGGGAAGAGGGGGGTGCAAATCTAGCTTTTCACCTTAGCAAGGATGCAAAGACCAGATTGGACATGGTCAGTCCAAACAAGGGAAAGTTGTGCTCACCACTATTTTTTAAAACCATTAGGCGGGGGTGCAATGAGGCTGTGACCACAAAATACATAAAGTCAACTACAAAAGTCCTCTGCACTCTTTCTCATACACTTTTTTGCAATGAGTGAGTGCTGCCTCGGTGTGTGTTTATATATATATATATATATATATATATATATATATATATATATATATATAGTGGTCACACCCTCATTGCACCCACGCCTTCTTCTTCAACACACAGCCCCTACCCTAATAACAATACATATGATACGGCAACCTGGGTAATAAATTTAGGATTGTGGGGTTCCTTACTGATGGGTCACTCGACTCTCCATTAGGAATTCAGCCATTTTTAGTTTTTATGTGTTTAGAAGGTTAATCAGGAGCCGGTTAAAATAAGAAGAATGAACCAGAAAGACTATACATCTGCTTTTTCTCGCACTTTACCCATTAGACACCAAAGATACAACTGAATTTCCTCAATTTCCTAAATTCCAGTATTGCTGCCTTCAAAATTAATTATTGGTCCATATTATCTTACTTTTAATTGTTCATTTTAGTTATCTGTCCAATGTAATCAGTGGGCACAGTTCTTATTAAGCAAATATGAATGTCACTTCTTCCTTTCAAACCACTTGTCTTACTGTGAATAAATATCCCCAGCATCATCTAATACTGTATAGCAGCACAATAGGGCTGTAAATATATCAACTCTTACCTTTGTGACTGCTACTGATCATTGTATACCTCCCAA
The DNA here is from genome assembly GCA_038501925.1 of Xenopus petersii. Lineage (NCBI taxonomy): Eukaryota > Metazoa > Chordata > Amphibia > Anura > Pipidae > Xenopus > Xenopus petersii. The sequence goes on from CM076686.1 coordinate 92,844,779, forward strand.
CAATTTGGAAATAAATTGGAAATAAATCACTTGTAGTGAGGCCAAAAAAAAAACCTGACCACGCCCATATCTGTGGCCACACCCCCTAATTACCATGTTCATTTTTCCAAAATTTGCCAGGTTATGAAAGTTATGAAAATATTTCTGTGGTTTTTTTCTCAGTTATTATAGTTTTGCTAATGAAGGTGAATTGCCCTTTAGGTTAAGGACACACGGGGAGATTTGGAGAGATTAGTCACCCCAGCGACAAATCGCCTCTTCTTCGGGGGGGCGACAATCTCCCCAAACTGCCTTCCCCTACCTTCCCACCGGCTATAATGAAAAATCACCAATGGGATGACACTCGCAGCACTTCATTTTCCAAAGTCGCCCAAAGATTTCTCGTGAGGCAACTTCGGGCGACTTCAGAAAATGAAGCGCCGCGTGTTCCATCCCGTGGCGATTTTTATATATTGTTACAATTACTTATTTGCTTATCTCAAAATTGTTACAATTGTATCTTATCTGCAGCTGTGACTGTTCTGGACTCTCTGCCAACAGCCAATTAAGTTAGAAACTTTGTTTCTTTTTCTGGCTGTTCAAAGCAGAGAAAATCGGGACTTTCCAGTACAAACGAGGGACTGTGGGTTGAGCTGTCAATAGCGGGACTGTCCCACTGAAAATGGGACAGTTGGGAGGTATGTCATTGTAAGCAGACACCTACTGAAGAACTAAACGTTTGCTCTGCATGTGTGTTGTCATTCTGCATCTGAATTCCTACTCTAGTTTACAGCCTAGTTCAGACTAATACAATGGATCTTCCAAAGGGTTTGTTGTTGGATTGGTCAATAATTGTGATTTATTGTTTTCTGTTGCACTCTTTACATGTGTGCTTTTTGAAGACTCATGATGTATGCTATCTTGTATATTTATTTAATGGGACATTGCTGCATTGTATACATGTTAAATGTGACATATGATCAATAGAACTGGTCATAAAATAATCCCATGTGCTAATGTGCAGCAGAAATTGAGTTGTCTCCTTTTATGATTTTTCCCATGAAATTATGTGTTTTTATACAATCTATAGTGCTTATCTCTATACCATAACATTTTTATTTGTTTGTACAGGTATGGGACTTGTAATTCACAATACTCAGGACCCGGGGGTTTTCTGGATAAGGAACCTTAAAAATTGAAAATTGACCATATTTTGCATTCACGTAATTCTATATCGCAACGAATTGAATTAGGTAAAGTTTACCACGGTAAAGTTATCGAACATTTATCGCATTGAATTCAATCTGGTCCATTGTTTATGTGCTATAGCTATTCTAAATTCCATACTTCCATGCCTCATCATACTTGCTTTGTATAGTCACTGCTTATTGACTATTAAGCATGCATGCAATAATGAGTAATAAGACTGTATGTCTGTATCCCAAGACATTACAGCCCTCTCTGGTATGTGGCTCATTGCAATAACCTGGGGATGGAGCCACAATCAAACTATGGGGCACATTTACTAAGCTTGAGTGAAGGATTCAAAGTTAAAAAGCCTCCAATTTCGAAGGTTTTTTTGGGTACTTCAACCATCGATTAGGCTACTTCGACTTCGAATCGAACGATTTGAACTAAAAATCGTTCGACCATTCGATAGTTGAAGTACTGTCTCTTTAAAAAAAACTTTGACTACCTACTTCGGCGCTTTAAACCTACCGAGCATCAATGTTAGCCTATGGAGACCTTCCCCATAAGCTTTCTATGCTTTTTTTGATTGAAGAAAAAATCCTTCGATCGATGGATTAAAATCCTTCGGATAGTTCGATTCGAAGGACTTAGTTCGATCGAAGTATTTGCGGTAAATCCTTCGACTTCGATATTTGAAGTCAAAGGATTTTACTTTGATGGTCGAATATCGAGGGTTAATTAACCCTCGATATTCGACCCTTAATAAATGGGCCCCTAAGTGTCTTTAATTTGTTGCACTGTTGAAACTTATCCCATATCCAACCCCACAATGAAGTACAACATGAAGAGAAAATGGATTGCATCTCCTGTACACAACAAATATGATGAGAAAAAAAAATGCTAGTGCATGGATATACAATAATGATGAGCTAAACAGTAGGAATTTTAGTGTTAACCTTACTTCATCAGAAGCCTTCCGATGAAGTGACGGTTAGTCACGATACGCATTAAGCTAGTTCCACTGCCCGCGCCCATTGTTGTATTTTCACATGGATTAGTAAGGATTCAACTGTTTTTAATCAAGCTTGGTTTCCCCACAAATTGTTGATCCGGTGATGTAACCAGTAGCGTTCGTTGAGGGGGGCAGGCCCTGGTGCCTGACGCGCAACCAGGCCCCGCCCCCCTCCATACCGCCGCATTTGGCCGCATTTTCAGCGGCGAATGGACTGCCGGGGGGCCCTGAGGGGGTGCGGGCCCTGGCCCGCTTGCACCCCCTGCTCCCCTGGTAGTTCTGCCACTGGATGTAACCCTCACTATCAAGTTTGTTCTCAAAGACTTTGTTTCCACCACCAGAGCAGGATCGATGGGTAAACGGATCACGCTTCTCGTTCTCTCTGCTAGTTCTGGAACGGCTTGCACCGTCTCTTCTCAATTCAACTGAACACCAACTGAGTGATGAAGTGGAAAGCAAATCAGGCCTGATCCCCAACCTCACTGATATTCTTGTAGCTAAATGGAAGCTAATGCCACCAACATGGTTCCAAAATCCAGTTTCACAAGCTGGAGCTGGAAGCTGAGCATTAGTATTTCTTTCATTCTAATGTTTCTTTACAATATAATACAAGACGTAATACTAATAATTTCATGTTGCCGGACCAGTTTTTCAAAGAGTTTTCTTAAAGAAGTGGTTCACCTTAAAGTTAAGTTTTAGTATGTTATAGAATGGCCAATTCTAAGCAACTAAAAGTTGGTCTTCGTTTTTACTTTTTTTTATAGTTTTCAAATTATTTTCCTTCTCCTACTGACTCTTTCCAGCTTTTAAATGAGGGATCACTGCCCCATCTAAAATTATTATTATTACTAAGTTATTAAAGGCTGAATGCCAAAAACTTGAAAAATTTGAGAGTTTTTTTTGTATAAAAAACAAATTTTTAATGAAAAAAAAAAAATCGTACAATTTGGATTTTAGCTTTGTTTTATCGTGTTGGTCCCCAATCCAATTAAATCATGCTTTCTAAATAATAAATATGGTAGATTCTAGTTTGGTCTGACTTTTTTAATTAAAAAAAATCTAAAACAAAAAACCGATTTTGATAAAAAAAAAAAAATCCTTACATTACATTTTCTCTCTGAATTGAATCTGGTGCAAAGAAACATGCACCATTTTCCATTAACTCTTTCTTTACCCAATGTTGATACAGAGATGTGTAACAGTCCACACTATGTCAGGAGCAAGCTAACACAGTATAACACACTGAAGCAAGAAGTGTTACACATGATCAGAACATTCTATTATGTTTTTTATGCTTTTGAATTGCTGCCTTTCGGTTCTTTGTAATTCCAGCCTGAAATGAAAAATCATATTTTTTATTGACCATAGCAACAAGAAAGCAGACTGATACTGAGGCTAAATTTATATAAACAATTTAATTCAATAATTACAAAACATTAACAAACAAGTGAATAGACGTATCCCAGTCAATGATGGAAGCAACTGCTAGGCAAGAATTATGGGAAACATTCATTCAAATTTGAGTTTTTACCATGAGTTTTTGCTGCCTGAACTCAAGTTATATTTACCCAATTTTTTTTGAAATTCCAGATTTTTTTTAAAAAAATTTAAGGGGCAGATTTATCAAGGGTCGAAGTGAATTCGAGGGAATTTTCTAAGTAAAAAAATTCGAAATTCTAAGTAATTTTTTGGATACTTCAACCATCGAATAGGATACTACAACTTCAAATTCGATTTGAAATAAAAATAGTTTGAATATTCGACCATTCGATAATCGAAGTACTGTCTCTTTAAAAAAACTTCGACTTCAATACTTCGACAAATTAAACCTGCCGAAGTGCTATGTTAGCCTATGGTGACCTTCTAAGTTTTTTGAAGTTGAAGTAAAATCTCTCGATCGTACAATAAAATCGTTCGATTCGAAGGATTAAATCGCTCGATTGAACGATTTTACTTTGACCTCAGAATACCCAAATTCGATGAAAAAAGTTTGAATTCGACATTCGAATTCGAAGTATTTAAATTCGATGGTCGAATTTCGAAGTATTTTTCACTTCGAAATTCGACCCTTGATAAATCTGCCCCTAAGTGGCTAGTCTCATTGAAAATGATGAGTAGAATGAGATTTTGCTGCATTCAATGCTTTTTTTTCATGTTTTTAGTCATCTTCAAGCTTCAAGGTGTTTTTAATCGATAAGCTCACATTCAGATTTTTTTCGAAACTCACAAAACTCATCAAAACCTAGAATTTGGATGAATAGGCCTCTAAGGGGTAGACTTATCAAAAATCGAGTTGGCTTTTTTTTCTTCAAAAAACATGAATATACGCATGTATTTTTTGTTTTTGTTTTTAAATCTTGAATATTCTGAATATTCTGAAAATGTTAAAACGTCACCAGAAATCATTGAGTTTGTGCTTTTTTTTCCTCAAAAAATTTGTAAATCAGCCTCCACCCATGTTAAAATGAACCTTATCATTTAGTTTTACTGTATTTTGATTCCTATGTTTGTCTGTTGATTGATCAATTTATCCATCATTTTGCTATATTTTTCCTTCACTGTCCCAGAAATTCTGATTTAGTTTACAGAGGCAGCACAGCAGTATTTGCCACTGGAAGGATGGCTAATGCCCCTGTATAATTCTCCAGAATCAATACATCATAAAATGAGTTGAAATGTAATACTTATTGCATGAAGGATTAAGGGGCAGACCTTATCAAAGGTCGAATATCGAAGTTAAAAATACTTAGAAATTCGACCATTCGATACAGTACACTGCCATATTCTCCAGTGTATTGTCATAATACCCACTGGCCACCAGGTGTCACCCTTGTGCAGATTTTTACAAGCAAAAATGATATTCCTTGTCTGTCTCTGAAGTAACTGTAATTCCATTTAAAAAAAAAATGTAGATGTATTCGATTGATTTTGCATTTGTTTAGCATTTTGGTGAGTACGCACTTCCATTTACATTATAAATTCGCCCAAATCATAAAAGTGTGAGTTAGCATGGTTTCTACTGTGTGATGTCTTATTAGGCAATTCATTAAAATAAGTGCCTAAAGTGGAATAAAAGTAATAAATGGGGAAAAGTAGCATAGATATGCACAAAAAAATTTGAAAATTTACATTACATTGAGAATTTTGAAGACCTGTTTGAATGTGGTGTCTTTTTATTATCATAATTCCTGTATTAGTAATAAGTTACACTACATACATAGTGCTCTGTTGCAAAACATAACAATATTTTTTGTTAGATGCGTCACTAAATCCTTTTTTGATTTTCCTTCACCTATATCAAATTTGTGCATGGGAAAAATTGTTTGCATAAGGGAAAACATTTATTGTATTTTCCTTTAATAACTGTTATTACGTTTATCCATTTGTGTGGAAGCCACTGGGCGGCAGATTGCAAGTATAGTAGAATAGCAGTTGTAGCAGTGAGTAGTGATGGGCAAATAAATGTGGCAGGCATGGATTCGCTAATAAATTTGCACGGAAAATCCGACGAAAAAAAAAATTGGCACGCATAAAAAATTGTCGTGAGTCAAAATTTTTCAAATGCCCATTGACTTTAATGCATTTGGACAAAATAGTCACACGTATAAAAATTGTCACTCGCATCAAAATGATTTTAATGCCCATTGACTTTAATGCATTTAGCAAAGTTTTCACCGCTTCACGATTTTTTTCACAAAACGGGACAGATTCGCCCATCAATGGCAGCGAGAATAACCAGCTGTGGGCAAGCACGGATTTGTGGCAAGGCCACAAAGGCCCGGGCCTAGGGCAGCAAAATTTTAGGTGCCCAGCCACATCCCTAAGGAGCACTGGGGACTCAAACTCAGTGCTCTGATGCTTGAGAGCACGTGCGCGGGGTAGGTATGCTAATGGGCCGGCACTAGGACCATGAGGCGTCCTGGGGGGGGCGTGTGCACAAGAACCATCACTGGAACCATGCAGCCTTGGGCCACAGCTAATTATCACAGCTTATAATCATTATTATCCTGCTGTTTTTTTACATAGCATAATAAATATGCCCCTTAATAAAGACAAAATGCTTGTCAGTTAATGTTGTCAGTTAATGTGAAGATTCTCATTCATCCAGGTTTTGATATATCTGTAGAAATAAGTCACATCAACTGGACTTTCTGTGTTTTTCTTGAAGACATTTCATCGGTCATTTGACCGACTTTCTGAACTGAGTAAGCCAGTTGGATGACTGTTAAAATGTCTTCAAGAAAAACACAGCAAGCTCAGTTGATTTGACTTATTTCTACAGATATACCTGTCAGTTATTAATTGTCTCATAAGCTAGGGTTCAGATCTTCTACCTTCTGCCTAAAATACATAAACATCCATCTAATCCCTCAGGAAGAACCATAGTATCCGGTAATGACTCCCTCCTACAACCATTGACCATCTTTCTTGACAATTGCTTGGGCCCCATAGTGCTGGAACTCTGACATGTCTTCTGGACACTAAAGATTTTCTTAAAAATTGCCCATATAACCTGAAGATGATGAAGCATTCCTATACACTATCAAGGTATCAAGTCTCTACACATGTTTCCCTCATGAGGAAGGACTAGAAGCTGTTAATCGACACCTACATAGAAAACATCCTCAAGACTCTCACTTAGTCCTGTTTTTGTGTTCACTCTTATAAATTGTTTTAACTAGAGACTACTTTGGGATTGACCTGCAGAAACAGAGTACTAGCATGGGTGCTAACATGACCGCCAACTACATCAATATTTTCATGAATTGTCCTACAAAAATGTTGTTTTTCCAATATATTTTCTGGTATTGTCGGTATGTGGATGACATATTTTTTGTGTGGAAGGGACCAAAGAAAAACTTTTGCGGTTTTCTGATTATGTTAACAGGACCCAAATACCACCAAGTTTTTACTATACTTTGATAAGACACAAATCGAATTTATGAGTCAAGAGGTATAAAGGTAACCTGTCTACCATCTTATACAGAAAGTTGGTAGACAAAAATAGTATGCTTCGATTTGACAGCTTCCATCCACCTAATACAATTTCAGGTCTTCAACTAAAGGTGGCCATAGACGAAAAGATCAGTTTTTTTGGCGACATCGCCAAACGAGCCGATCTTTCCCCGATATGCCTTATTATTATGAATAGGAAAGAAATTATGTTGGGCATGTTTATAAAGATGGTCCATCTTACAGAGAGCAGAAAAGGAGGTAGACAAATTACCACATGAGACGTTATTGACCAGAAACAAGAAAGTAATGTGTGAAAAAATACCTTTGGTTACAACTTTTGATGTTCACTCGAAAAAAGTATGGTGATCTGAAAATATTGGCCAATACTGATGAATGACCCTAATACATCTAGACCCTACTACATTTAGAGTCTAGAGAGGCAAATACAATACAACCCCCCAGAGCAAGATTTCTAGGTAAAACAGGGTACCTTTCCATGTATGTCTTGTTAGAACTGAAGATAGTCATGATAGTCATGAGCCCATGACTAAGCACCCTGAAGGGTGTGAAACGCGTAGGGTGGATGGAGATGAAGCTATATTTTTCTACCAATAAATTAATCTTTTAACTGAATATCTCTGGTCTTGTGGATCCGTTTGAGTGCCGGTCAGCCCTGCTCCTTTATCTTCTGCTGTACCACTCCCCGAAGCTGGGGGTCTGGGGCTGGTGCACCTGGACCACTTTCACTGTTTGGTGAGTAACCTTACAACTAATTCTGGAGCACCTTGTCGTCCTCTAACCATTTGTCTTGTTAGAACTGTCATGGCATCATAAAGGGAGACACAGTCCTGCATCCAACACAGGGAACCCAAATACAGGAAACCCACCCATAGACTTTTATAAGCAAGAAGATTGGACTGTATTGGCTTGCATATGATATTAGTAAAAATGGGTATTTGATATGTGTGAACTACTTGCCCTTTACACCAACTTCCAGGGAACATCAGTAGTGGTCACTGAAACCCCAAAATTTATGCCCACGTCCACTTTTGGATGTGCATCCGAAAAGTCGCTCGCGTCAATTAATGCTGGAGTTAAAGTCATTGGGTGCTTCCAAAATTAATTGAATCCAGCGAATTTTCACGGGAGATTTGCAAATTTATTTGCCGTCTGTGAAAAGCGGAAAATCATTGCAAATTTGTGACAGGTAATTATGCGATTGACTGTCATTATGCTATTAGTAGGGAATAGAGATGGGCTAGAGATGACCCGTTTCGGTTTGCCAAAAATTTGCCGCCGGCGAAATGTCGCCAATGCCCATTAAAGTCTATGGGCGTCAAAAAAGTAATGTAGATGTTATCTAAAAATACAGAGATTATTATGTATGCATTGCAAAAAAATATGAAAAGGGAGGGAGGGTTTAGAAGAAAGGTTAATATATTGTATTTTGATAATGGTTTACTATCAATGTATTTTCCAGTCACTAGAGGACAGTGTGGGACAGAGAATACTCTTGTGGTAGAAACATCTGGTAGGAGGTGGTCCCTCTGTTTCAATTAAGAGGGAAGGGATTGCCCTGGAAGTCCAAATTAGTAAGTAAGTAAATGTCCCAGGTATTTTTGGCTGATGACGAGATACTTAGAGACCAAGTACCTGAGGACAATTACCTGAGAAAAGTGGCCATGAGGGAAGTTATTATATTCAGCATTACTTAGATTAAAACTCTTCCTGAGTTAATCTTCAAGACCTGTGTGAACATCCAGTTTATTCCCCACTATGGGGCAATAAGAATAAGACTCAAACAACAAAACCCTACAAATTCAAATTTCTTAACAAATAGATTTGCCCCTAAGTACTCCTCTAAAGTTTCCCCTTTAATGGTGGTGTTAGTAAAAAAGGGTTAATAATTAGGTCTTGTTTCAAAAAAATACCATGAAATTAAAATAAACAATATACCATATTTCATACTATTTTTATGTGGCACATAAGTTATTCAGTACCATGAAAGCTGTGCTTAATTCTTCCAGTTTCAGTTGCAAGAATAAAGAACATGGAGCTAGATTTACACAGATCAGGTGCAAGCATTATTATAGAAATTATTATTATTATTATTATTATTATTATTATTATTATTAATAATAATAATAATAATAATAATAATAATAATAATAATAATAATAATAATAATAATAATAATACATATAATATTGATATTATTACGATTCATATTATTATTATTATTATTATTATTATTATTATTAGAGAGATGTCTTGCAATTTTGGGTTCAATGACCCTGAACTGCTGGACAAATGTTTTTTGGAGAAATGTTGCTGATGTTATTGGAAAACATTCCCAAGCATGTTAAAACCTTTAGTGCATTTGGAGGTTGCATTATGCTGTAACTTGTTATGCAGCAAAGCAAAGTGTGCTTTAGATCCCTGTTCATTTTTTGCTATATGAGTATATTCACTCATTAGTCTAAAATCATTTGGCCTCCGTTAGAAAATAATACATTTTGCCCTCAGGGTAGTATCACCATATTTGGGGAAATGTATCAATTTATCAGAGATTAGAGATCGTCACAGAAAAAATCACTTACTTTCTATTCATTCCTAGGGGATTTTTAGAATTGTATTCATCAAATGGTAAACTTTCACGCATTAAAGGGGAACTCCACACAAACATAACTTAAGCTTTTTGAAAAGTAAACATAATTTCAAGGAACTTTGCAATATACATCAATTAAAAAATATGCAGACGTTGCATGATTTTTAATGGTTGCTGACAGTTCCCTAAGCCTAGCCCCCTGCTTTCCTGCTGATTTTTCTGACTACTTTGCTGAGCTGGCTGACTACTGTTACTTTGTATCAACAGCCATCTGTCCTTAGCCTGCATCCTCCAAACCCCACAATTGTAACATCACAGTGCAATGCATTGTGGGTTATGTAGATCCTGCATGCTGTCTGTAAGGTGTGGTCCCTGCTCCCATTGACTTCTATATGACCTTGACAACTTTTACCTGGCTAAGTTTTGTATTAGTGGTTTTTACACTTCAGGACCACTCTAAATCAATTCAGACTTTTTGAGGTATTCATATTTTTTAGTGCAGAGTTCAGTGTAATATCCCGTTCATAATTTTTAATCACAGTTTTAGAGTTGGTGAGTTAAGTCATGGTTTCAAAAATCCATGGAACCAAGAAAACGAGACTGTTGATAAATAGGCTTCCCACGTAGGTTGCAGAGGTATCAGAACAGTACATATTTTCATAAATGTCCCTTCTTAGAGAGGAGTCATGGAAGGTATTAAGCTGCCAGGAAATCTGAAGCTGAGGGAAGGTTAATACTAACAAGCTTCACTATCTAATGTAATATTCATTTTCAGGAAGGACCCAGTCTTCTTAGCGTTCCAGATAGATCCAATTCATTGAATAAGCTTTAGAAAAATATGTTCTAAAAGGGCACCTTTGGTACAGTGTAAAGAGCGGCATTGGTCATGAACATAACACAAACAGAAGTTTCATTTTATCTAATTAATTACATTCTCTGCTACAGTTGTTTAAAGAACAATATGGGTCTTTGGGTTATTCTGAAGATGCTCTTAATGTATAACTAAATAAATCAGAACAGATTTTAATTTGCTAATGGAAAGGTCTAGGTCGCTTGCAAATAAGAGGGGAGCTATTTTGTCTAATACATTAGCATGCAACATGGCTGCCCTTGTCCATTCATACAAAATGCTACATTTCCATAAAATGCAGTGTAATTTGTCAGAAAAGCTTCATCAAATGCATTAGATCAAAGATAAATATGTACCATGTGATAATCATGTCTGTGAGGCTCTTGAGAAAATTGTAGATTGAACACCTGGCTCTGATTTGCTGCCAAGTAATCAGATTCCCAATTTTATCCTATTTTCATTAAAGCCCAATTAATACAGTTGTTTACAGTCCTTGGGAAATATGTTTGTTATCACTAATCCTTTTAATATATAAGTAATCGAATGCTGCAGTAAATATCCATGCAGAACAAACGGCGCTAACGATTTAATGAAGGGTTCTAACAAGTTACAGTTTACGAAATTTAAAATGGGGGATTAAAATTGAAGTTGGGTTTCCTAGAAATGGTCATAGGACATAGTAACTCTCAAGACTGCCAACTCCTGCCTTCAAAACTGAGTGTATATACAGGTCACCTGCTACAGGACTAATTACCAAGCTGTGTCTATGCATTCTTCAGACTACCCTCATTTCCATGATCTCAAGCAACTAAAAGTCCTTATTATATAAGGATCCAGGTAATATCAAGAAAAATGCTACACTATGGGTACAAAACAAGGCAATTTTCATCCAAAATTGCACTTTGCATGAAATGACCACTTTAGTATATTTTGGTTAGAAACCTCTCTTTGAACTTGAGTCAATTAGATGTCTTGTTTGGTGGAAATGAGCAGTGTCCAAGCAGCAGTTCCAGGTCAGTCAGTAACCCAATACATGCATGAAATGAGTCAATTGGTCTGTTCAGTATTTTCTTCTGTAATCAATTTTGGTGCAATCTCACCAGAAGTTGATTAGTCAGATCAGCTTTATGGAGGGACAAAACACAGACAAAAAGGACAACAGAACTTGTTCTAAATTGTGCAGTGGGTGGTCAACTTATATCTGACGTGAAATATTCCGCAGTGAATCAATTTGAAGGAAAACTATTCCCCCAAAATGAATACTTAAGCAACAGATAGTTTATATCATATTAAGGGGCAGATTTACTAAGGGTCGAAGTGAATTAGAGGGAATTTTCGAAGCAAAAAAATTTGAAATTCGAAATAATTTTTTGGATACTTCGACCATCGAATATCATACTACGACTTTGAATTTACTTTGACTTCGATTCGAAGTAAAAATCGTTTGAATATTCGACCATTCGATTATCGAAGTACTGTCTCTTTAAATAAACTTTGACTTCAATACTTCGCCAAATTAAACCTGCCGAAGTTCTATGTTAGCCTATGGGGACCTTATAGAGCAGTTTTCTAAGTCTTTTAAGGAAAGGAAATCCTTCAATCAATCACTAAAATCGTTGGAATCGTTCGATTCGAGCGATTTAATCCTACGATCTAATGATTTTCGTTTGATTGCCAAATTCGGTAAAAAATCCTTCGACTTCAATATTCAAAGTCGAAGTATTTTAATTTGATGGTCGGATTTCAAAGTATTTTTTACTTCGAAATTCGAGCCTTGATAAATCTGCCCCTTAGTGTCATATTTAAGGATCTTACCAAACTGGAATATATATTTAAGTAAATATTGCCCTTTTACATCTGTGTTCTGCCTCAGAGATCACCTGACCAGAAATACTACAACTCTAACTGTAACAGGAAGAAGTGTTGAAGCAAAAGACACAACTTTTCTGTTTGTTAATTGGCTCATGTGACCTAAAAAGTATAGTTTGTTTGGTTTGTTTTGTGTGCACCGTGAATCGTACAATCCCAGGGGGCGGCCCTTATTTTTAAATATTCTATTTATGACTACCCAATGGCGCATACTACTAGAAAAGTATATTCGTATGAAAATGGTTTGTTTACATGAAGCAGGATTTTCCATATGAGCTTTTCCAATGTGTGTAATGCGTCCCACCATAAACGTTCCAAAACCAATGAATGTCTATGTCACATTTATGTCAGTCGTTTCCAGCTATGGACATAATTACATCTCTGAACATCTCTGTAGAATATCTAATTTGTAGTATATTTAATTCTAAAGCATCTCAAAGATGTCACTGTTTTGGGAAATAGAGTGTACCAGATTATAAAAGGAGTTTAGAAAAAGGCAAAACAAACCTTATTAGGAAAATGTTTTCTTCCCAAACACAGTGACCTAAATTGGAAATCAGGAATGGAGAGTCAGATTAGGGAGTCCGGTTCCTGTTTTAGTACTGGCAAAACAATGCAGCATTGTTACCTTTCAGAATGATGTTTTGTCACTGGTGGCCTAAAAATTTTTTCCAAGCAATGTAAGTCTATGGGACCTGTTTACTAACATTGGAATTTCTAGTTCTTTCACAAATCGAGTTTTTTTTTTGTTTTTTATTATTCCTCTAAAAATTGAGATTTATAAAGTGTAAAAACCATGAAACCCTATAATATAGAACTTTGCCATGTAAAAGCTGTAGATGTCCTGTACACGTCAATGATAGCTGTGCTTATCCTATTTGTCTATTTTAAATCAATTCAGACTGCTTTTCAGATTTTTTTCACTAGTAATTGCCTAAGAAAAACTCAAATAATTAAAGTTTCCATACTCTCATTCTGATTGTTATGGTTTTTTTTCCATTTGTGCTTTTGTATGTTTTTATCTTTTAATTTACATTGCATTCATGGTTTAGAGAAAAATAGTTTATTTGTGATTTCAAAAACCTCTAAAATCACTAAAATGACATGGTTGATAAATGGGCCTCCCCATGAATTTATCTGTAAGAAAGAAATGTTTTATCCTTTAAGCAAAATTTGAGATTCAGCCATTAGATGCCATCCAATTAATTATATAGGTTGGGAAAAAAATAAAATGTAGTCCAAGTTTACCCCTTAACATAGTGCTCACTGCTTTAAGTGCTGGGATGAGTGATGGGGTTGGGGGCAAAAAGTATCTCATGACAGTTGTGTTGGAAGACCGGTAGTAAACTTGTCTGATTTCAATAATGAATTCTTAAAAGGCAAATAGGCCAACATATCCTCACCAAAGGCTAGATGAAGAGAAGATTCATTGAAGGACCCTTATGACACCATCTTAAAAAATAAAAAAACAATTTGAACATCCTTAAATGAAATCAGGTATATCTAGCCTGTATAGACAATGTTCTTGATGAAATTACAAATGACCTATTGTTACAATTGTTTGCACCAACTGATAGTCTTGTTACACATTGTAACAACAGGTCATTTGTACTTTCACCAATGACATTTTCTAGACAAGTTGGCTCTTGTCAGGTGGGGATCCCTGGGAAATGTCTTCCCTGGCCTCTCTGCCCCACCTTACATCCAGCCATGACCTCACCATGCAAAACAGTGCATAACCTTACTACTCTCCTTGTAAAGAATCCTTTACTTTGCTGAAGGTAAAAATGCATTAGTTCTACTCTGTGCGACCTCTTGTTCTTTGCAAATTTCTGTGAGGAAAGAGATCCTCTGAAATCCGTATTCACCATTAACATGTGTAAAGAATTCTCATGCCACATTACTAGCTCCTGTTCTCCAAACAACACCAGGCCTGACAGCTGTTCCTCAAACAGTAAATGTTCTCTTCCAATTTATTAGGTTGCACATCTCAGCCTTAGTACATTTTTCTCACAATGTCACCGCTTTCTCAAGGTAGCATTTTACCAGGGATTTACTAAAATTCAAACTGGGGAATCCATTGACAAATGTATCAAAGCAGATAGATGTGCCTCTATGGCAGACTAGTAGGTGTGATCATTTTAATAGCACAGACTAGATCAGTTATGACTATTAATGTAAATGACACACAATCTGCCTAAAATAACACCTAAGTTAATAACATTGATGGGTTTTACATAGTGTTATATAAGCACAAGCTATGCTCTACACAAAAGTTGGGTTTCTGAGCTACATCAGAGGTGGTCATGTTTAAATCTAAAGAATCACATATATTATGGTCAGCATATTCTATTACATCAATATGCATTGTGCCATTGTTTAAAAAAAGCAGTTCCAGCTGTAAACACATGTGGGGCATTTTGCATTCACAGCCAATATTTTGTATTGCTTTAATTAAAGCGGCACCATTACATCTTTTTGGGTTCAAGTGGGGATGCACTGAATCCGGTGGATTCAGTGCATCCCTAGGTTCAAGTCTCATTTTGTAATCAACAGTTGTTCATGGGCTCTCTTAATTTATAAAAAAAGTTGGACATATGTGAAAACATTTGTCATATAAGGTACAATATTTAGATCTGTAGATATGTATACAGAAAAAATATCACCATAACTGGTACATTTAGGCTAGACCTCCCCTCCCCAGTTTTGGAACTGACTAAAGGTGCAGACTCTCAGTTTGGGTACATATGCATTATAGTTCTGATCACTAAAGGGTATCTTTATGAAAAGTGGATAGATTGGCAGTTTTTGGTCAACCATTTCTATGTTTCTCAGATCTGACAATATGTGACAAAACTGTAAACTTTTAATGTACTACTGAAAGCAGCTAAATCTAAATAATCAAAATAAAAATACATTTCTTTGGTTGTCTAATTATAGTAAGGGGCATATTTACTAAGTTCGAGTGAAGGATTCGAACCTCTTGGATTTCAAATTATTTTTTGGGTACTTCGACCATCGAATAGGCTACTCTGACCTTCGACTTCGAATGATTTGAACTAAAAATCGTTCGACTATTCGTCCATTCGACAGTCAAACTACTGTCTCTTTAAAAAATACTTCGACTACATACCCTCAGTAGTTTAAACCTACCAAGGTTCAATGTTAGCCTATGGGGACCTTCCCCAGCACTTTTCTACGTTTTTTTTTTCGATCCAATAAAAATCGTTCGATCGATCAATTAAAATCCTTCAATCAGAAGGATTTTATCGTTCGTTCAAACGATTTTTATTCGATCGATCTAAGTATTTGAGCTAAAATCCTTTAAATTCGATATTCGAATTCGAAGGATTTTACTTCGAGGGTCGAATTCGAGGGTTTATTAATCCTTGAAATTCGACCCTTGATAAATCGGCTGTACGGTTTACATATTGGTTTTAATAGCAGCAAAGAATGTGCTGTAATAATAAAAAAAAAGTAATATATTTAGTTCTCTCACTTATTGCCTTTCAGTTGTGACTCAGAATGGAAGAAAGACGTTTTAGGAGCAAAAACATGGTATTAAATGTTACGAAAATATGTAATTTTCATTCTTTTTTATGGTATAAATCTTATTTTTGTTTCTTTACAAATTCTGCAAGGATAATTGTTTTTTTTTTTTTTCAATGTTTTATGGTGTGTACCAAATGATTGACTATATACGTTATACTTTATTTCATTATATTGGGTTAACAGCTAATTTCAGTAAAATGTTGTTTTGTTTTCCTATTATGCTTTTATATTATTGTGCACAATTTGATCAAAGGAAACATGGAACCTGCATGTTATTTGTCTAAAGAGTTTTTTAAGTTGTTGTTTTAACCCCTCAGTTCGCTATTTATCCACTCAGTTACTATAAATGATCTAAATGTGAAAACAAGGCTACATTTGCAGTGTTAAAGTTAGTTAGCTAAAGAGCTTATTTTTATTCAACAAAACCAACAACAAGGATTTTGGATTTGCTTTTCCATGACAATGACATTTTACATGAAGTTTCTAAAGTTGCTGGTTCAACCAACTAGTGGGAATCTGCCTTAGTTAACATAAAGTAACATTTTTTGTAAATGAACCCTGAAGCTGGTACATTGTTCCGTTTATTGACTAACAAAGGACCCCTGCTCCCTGAATTAAAATGCATGAATATTTTTGAACTTCAGCTCAGTCTGCTTTTCAATAGAAATGCAGGTGTTTTAGTAATTAAGGGAGTAGCCCTGGCCGATGTAGTTCTTAATTTGTCTCCATTGAGAAAGAAAAGACCTTTTTCCTTGAATCACAAAAGAACAGCTATATCTTGAAGTCTATAACAGAATGGCATGAACTCCTCTTCCTGTCCTGGTGGGACATTTCAGAGGGGGAGCTACAAGGTGCATAGCTTGCAGCAAGATAGCATAGGCATCACTTAACATAATTTAATTGCAACCCTAAACCAGGGAAACCAGTTTATGGTCCTGTGCCATGGACATTTAACTTTGGAAGTGACTTGTTGGTTTTAATCCAAAGTAAAGGAAAGTTGCTTAGTTATACAGAACAGTTTTATGTCAAGTTAAATTCAGTGTCATGATATAATCCTTGAAGAGGCAGCCTTGATTTAATCTACATATGTAGATGCTACAATCATTTTAACAACTGATATTCTGTGTGAGTATAGGTGTACATTTTAAAGTAGACCCTGTAGATCCATTAGGACATTGAAGTTATCAAGCCAACTATTACAACTGTTACAACTCCCAACATCCCATTGCATAACAAGTCACAACAGAATATTTCAAAAAGAATATTTTTCACTTGTCTGAAATAAAGTTTATTTTACTAGATCATACCATTTAAATGATTCAGCGAGTAATGTTTCTAAAGATATATAGATCATAATTGTCAGTTTAGGTCCTTGCATTTCACAAGTAATTGTTTACTTAGCCATCAGTTCTAGTGTTTCGGTGTAATTTACACCTCCATTAGGCAGAAAACAATACTTAGGTATTGCAAAGCATTGAAGCTGCTTGTCAAAAGCTGACAGAAAGTGTGTGTGTGGCATGTCTTCATTATAGCCAAAGTAGCAAATGTGCAAGACAGGTGTATAGTCTACACACAGTTTAAACATATAGGGGCAGATTTATCAAAGGTTGAGGTGAATTTTCGAATGAAAAAAAAAATCAAATTTTGAGCTATTTTTTGTGTACTTCGACTAGGGAATAGTCCAAATTCAATTAGAATTTGAAAAAAAATAGAATATCGAAATTTATCATTTACTGTCTCTTTAAAATTTCGACTTTGACCATTCGCCATTTAAAACCTGCCGAATTGCTGTTTTAGCCTATGGGGGACCTCCTAGAAGCTATTTGGAGTCATTTGGTGAACTATGAAAATCTAAGTTTTTTGGGGGGGAAAACTTTGAATCAAATTCGATCAAATGCGCTATTCCTTTGATTCAAATTCAGCTGAATGCAGACCTATTTGATTGAAAACTGACCTATTCAATTGAAAACTGACCTATTCGACCAAAAATAAACTTTGACTTAATTTCGTTGGTCTTTTTGAATTCGAATTTCGACGTTATTTTCAATTCGAAATACGACCCTTGATAAATATGACCATAAAGAATGTTAAATTATTTTCATATTCGATGAATTAATAGACTAGAACATGGGGTTGCAAATGTATGGCCCAAAGTCGCGGTGAGAATGAAGGAGCCTGGAGTGAAATTAGGGAATTATAACTTTGTGATAAATATTTTATTTAACCTTTTTGTTTGTTTTATACTTAGTCACTTTAGGTGGAGTGGAATAAACGTTGAGCCACAAAGGTAGACTTAGGAACAAGAAAGTCTGGTATACAGTTTTTGTTTCAAACAATATAGAAAAACAAAACCCCTAAATGACCCAAAATTCTAAAACTGAAGGTCTATGAGGCATTTTTTTCACCAGTGTGCTGTAAAAAACACCAAAAACTACCCCCACCAGCACATCTCCTGAATTCACTAGCACAGACCTGTAAATATAATATGCTGGAAGAGAAAACACCCATTGTGCCTTCAGCATAAGTCCAACTGTCTTGGTTTCATTTATTGGTAAACAATCCACAAATCCCAGCCACTAATACATTTTACAACATCACATACAATATCTGATAGTATGAGAGTATGAGCAATGAGCATCCTTTACAAAATTTTTAAAACAAAAATGAAAGGCAAATCATCAAAAAAAAATTCTGCTACTGAACATAACAAATACGACAAAACAGTTCATAACTAACACACTGTCATCTAGCTATATAAATCTAGCTATGTAAATCATTTCATTACAGAATAGCACTTGTCATTCAAATTGTCCCTCAAATGTCTACTGGACTAATAAAGAATATTACTTTTGTGTAATTCAAATTTCCTGGTTTATCTTTAAAATATGATCACATTTACTATTTTCTCTTCCAAAAACATTTGCCTTAACTGATCCAATACTACTACTCGCAGATCAGAGGGTTTTAGGAGCAAAATATTGACCCAAGTACTCATATGACTTCAGATAAATGTAACAAGCTCTTGAAAGTGTAACTATAATCCTCAAGGTGATACTGATAAATATATATACTGTATATACTGGTATTATTTTCAAGCCTTTTATCCAAAAAGTTCCAAAATATGGTGATACCATTTCCCAAAGAAACATTTCTATTTTGGCTGATTTGGTTTATCTCTGTAGTTAAGAGACCTTGTACTTTGCATTAGATACCTTCCATAAATCAAGGCTGATGCTATTGGTTTTGTTTAATATATATATATATATATATATATATAGAAGAATGAACCCCTGATGTTCCTCCAAAATAGTTTTAAATGTGTTTACACCCCCTAAATACTGACTGCTTACAACACTCATTATTTTGTTTAAATTACTGTGCACCCCTCACATTCTGGGAACTACATAGGCACAATATTCTGACAGTTCAATTAGGAAAATAATATCCCCAAATACAGTGATTACACAATGCCCATACCTAAGAGCGCTAACCACTCCTTTTGATCGGTGTGGGTATTAACATTCTATCATGTAGCTTTGTCAAGTGTTTGAGCTTTAAGCTTCAAAAGAAAGTAGCCCAAGGGATCTCCTAGTATAAAAGAAAAGCATGAACTTGGGAGGAAAAGGAAAGTAAACTGTCAGTAGAGGTAGATTAATGGAAAGATCTAAATGCTAAAAAAAATTGTAAGGAATCTGGAAATTGCCCACAGCCAATGTCAGGCAGGATATAGACTATCAAGCGGAGCGGGTAGGATCAAAGGTAGAGATAAAGAATACATATATATTTGTCATTTGCCACAGTAATGATTGATGTCATAACTTTAAAACAAACATTAAATTAAATTAGGCTGTACATTATTATAATTCATTCAAATTTTTAGAATGTAGATGGTACAGGTTAAATCTATAGAATTGAATGGCAGCAATAGCTTCACTTTTCTTAAATAGTTTTCTAGAGCCCCCACCCTACTCCGGTATACACACGCTCTCGCTCTCTCTCACTTACAAACATAAAAGTTCATTGCATAGATTTAAAATGCCTATGAATCAATCAGTCCTTCAAATACAACCCATAGTTGTGCAAACTTTAAGCATTTTTTGCTGGAATTTCTGCCTTTTTTAACATGAATATTACTGGCATACTAGCCTAATGTTACAATATAGACAACAGAGGTGAAATTATTCAATTATGTGCAAGAATTTTTCCTTTTCTCTCTAATATCCGTATTACTTTTATTAACACGATTTCTATTATTTAAATTCCAACAATGCCCACACATATAGGGGCAAATTTACTAAAGGGCAAAGCGGCTAACGCTAGCGAAAATTCGCCAGTGTGATGTCATTTAGTTACTTCGCAATTTACTAAGGGGTGCTGGTAAATCCGCTAGCGAAGTGGACCTACTCTAGTGCTACTTCGCACCCTTACGCCAGGTCAAGTTGCGCTATGGCGACGGGACGTAACTACGCTCATTCACTAACTTGTTCTTTAAATTGGCGCCGTATGCAAATTAGGCATCGCTAGGGTAACTTCGCTTTGCTTGACAAATTAATGGTCTCCCTGAGCACAACTTCGGATTTTAGTAAATTAGCGGCACCCTGGCGAAGTGCGGCGAAGGCATCGCTAGCGGATTTTCGTCGCTTAGTGAATTTGCCCCATAGTCCTTGTTTTTTCCCACAGCATACACAAAATGCTTAGCAATTGGTCAGCCTTTCTAAAATGCCACATAGGCCTTATATTTTATAAGAACATTGCTTATCAGAGATATTAAATTAATGAATGTTATTGTCTAATCAGACTACCATAATTTTACTGGCTATAGCTAATATTTTCCAATTTTACCTAATAAAGTAAACTACCTCCAGTGTCTTCAGTACAAGATGTTAGCATCCTGTGTTCTTATCACATCTTTTGCAGCTCCTCATTAATATTCCCACCATACTGATGCAATTTTTATATCATTGTCTATTAAGCAGGATAATCACTCATTCGGTTATCAAGCAGTCAGCAAGGACCTGGCCTTGAGCCTTTAGAGCAAAGAATCCTGGGGGATCAGAGAAGGTTAAATGTGATTGACATTATATTATCTATGTTTTTATATATATAATCACAATTAAAAAATGAATGGAGGTGTAAGATTGCATTTATGTACTGTATGTATTATAGTTCAGTAAAACTAAGAAGCCTTGCTACTGCAAGAAAACAATATTGCACTAAACAGTTATTTACAGTTCTATGTATATATGTATATATGTTACAAACCAATAAAAGATTTAAATGACACTAATCTGTAGAAAATAATATCCCACAATTATGTGGACAAAGACAGTAAAATATTAAAGACTTTGGTAAAAAGTTGGAACAAAAGGAATAGAATGAACGTGCAACATAAGCTAAAGGAGAAAGTAAAAGAAACAAAGAATCCCATTTCTGAAAACAATGGGAGGGGGAAAAGTAGTAGAACCTGGAAGTAGACAGCAGGACAAAAGATTTGAGTAATTGGGATAGTAAAGAAAATGAAAGCAAAGGGAACTCCCTCAAATTAACAAGTAGCAGTAAAAAGTGCTTAGCAACAGTAGCTTGAACTAAGGGAAATAAAACACAGGTTCAAGAATCAGAAGTTGCAGCTAAAACATTTTGGGCAAAGTCTGAGTATTACATTTCTATTTTGATGAATCTTTTTAAAACAAATCCATTATATTTGCCTGTTTCTCTGAGCTTTGGACTATTTTTCAGCCCTAGTTACACATCTGCACAAGTACTAGGTTGTCATAAAATATTTCTTTAATTCAAATGGCAAATAAAAGCTGCTACTATTGAAATACAGATCTTAACTGATAACCATGTATTAGCAGTTATAGACAGGAGTCAGCTCAGCTCCTTTATTAAGGGGAAGTAATTTTGGATTATTGCACTTTGGGCACCAAATTTAGCACAATAATGTCCAATTTGCAGCAAAATGCATGCACAGTTACAGGATATTAATTTTGTTAAATCAAATGCAATCAGCACAACTGCATTAGGTGCAATGCCCATTTGCAACTGCAATGATGCTGGAATACTGGGAATAAAAACACTGCATTGTGGGAAAAACATAGCAATTGCGTTCCAATTTCAGTTTGTTTACTGCACTTGTGGACATAAATGACCTGTGATGTATCAGAATAATCAGTGTATTATGATCTATGCAAATAGAATACAAAATAATCATAATAAAAACATGAAGATGGTTTCAACCGACACATTACTAGTCTGCTTTACTTCTTTGGCTATGGCTGTCCAACAGGGGAACCTTAGGCTTGATATAGTCATGGGTTTTTAATGCCCCTTCAAAGGCTCCATAGTGATATTTGTATCTTTATGTTGATACAGCCTGGTTTACAAACATTGCTTAAGGGAAATAATCAGCACACTAGTAAAGTTTTGCACAGCATTGACATTGCTTATAAAAACATATATATTTTAAAAAAAAATTGGGAAAACATAGTTGCCTTTCTCTGAGACATGAGTCCTCAGTATTCACAAAAGAGAAGTCCAGAGGCAGAACATGAATTTAGGGTGGGGGAAACTTTAGATCAAAGAATTTAAAGCATTTGTTTAAAAAAAAAGTCCATTGGCTGTTGGGAGCTAAATCCCTAGATCTTCTAGGGTAAATAATCAACATGTTTATATATACTGAAACATTATGGAACCTTGAGCTCTTTCATTTCTACAAAAAAAAAAAAAAAAGAAGAAGAAGAAGGGAGGTAAAAAGGAGCAAGAGCTCTTTTATAGTGAAAACATTTTTACTGGGACATCACCAAGCGTTCTTTAAAACAAAACAAGATGGCTGGGGTTCAGCACATTCCTGAAAATCCCAGTTTGGAAAAAGTCTATGATGTAACGTAAAACTTTTGCCAGTGCAGGAAAAATTGTTTGGCTAGGTTCAGAGTTTAAGGGGCCGATTCACTAACTTCGAGTGAAGGATTCGAAGTAAAAAAACTTCGAATTTCGAAGTTTTTTTTTGGCTACTTCGACCATCGAATGGGCTACTTCGACCTTCGACTAAAACTACGACTTCGAATCGAAGGATTCGTAGTAAAAATCGTTCGACTATTCGACCATTCGATAGTCGAAGTACTGTCTCTTTAAAAAAAACTTCGACCCCCTAGTTCGCCATCTAAAAGCTACCGAAGTCAATGTTAGCCTATGGGGAAGGTCCCCATAGGCTTGGCTAACTTTTTTTGATCGAAGGATATTCCTTCGATCGTTGGATATAAATCCTTCGAATCGTTAGATTCGAAGGATTTAATCGTTTGATCGAAGGATTTAATCGTTCGATCGAAAGGAATAATCCTTCGATCGTTCGATCGAACTATCTGCGCTAAATCCTTCGACTTCGATATTCTAAGTCGAAGGATTTCAATTCCTAGTCGAATATCGAGGCTTAATTAACCCTCGATATTCGACCCATAGTGAATTGGCCCCTAAATGTTGCATTTTGTAGTTGTTGTTCTAGTAATACAAATTAGATACCACCATGTCTAGACGCCACTTGGTTAGTTAGAATGTATGAAATAAGGGTAGAATGTGTACACTATTGCTGAACTATAGCTGAGGTTCTAGCCAAGGGATAGCTAACATTTTACAAAAATAGGTGAATAATTATGGAAGTTCCCTAATATCCAAAAGTGGATTTAGCAAACCACCAAAAACCTTCAACTAGAGGAGCGGTAAAACCAGACAATACAGATGGCAGGCACTCTAAATGATAGGTCATAAAATAGAATTTGGTTAATAGTTAAGGAATTAACTGCATTACTTTAGCCTTGTAGGTTTTTACTTTCTTAAGATTTAGTAGTAAGAAACAACAAAAAGTACTGGCCAGTCTACAGGTTATAAAGGAAGTTCTAATACAATGTAATTTTAGATTTTACATCTAGGTGCCGATTCACTAACTTCGAGTGAAGGATTCGAAGTAAAAAAACTTCGAATTTCGAAGTGTTTTTTGGGCTACTTTGACCATTGAATGGGCTACTACGACCTTCGACTACGACTTCGAATCGAACTATTCGAACTAAAAATCATTCGACCATTCGATAGTTGAAGTACTGGCTCTTTAAGAAAAAAATTCGACCCCCTAGTTCGCCATCTAAAAGCTACCGAACTCAATGTTAGCTCAATAGGCTTTCCTAACTTTTTTTGATCGAAGGATATTCCTTCTATCGTTGGATTAAAATCCTTCGAATCGTTCGATTCGAAGGATTTTATCGTTCGATCGAAGGAATAATCCTTTGATCGTTCGATCGCACTATTTGCGCTAAAATCCTTCGACTTCGATATTCAAAGTCGAAGGATTTTAATTCCCAGATGAATATCGAGGGTTAATTGACTCTTTGTGAATCAGCCCCCTAATGTGAGGTGATCAGTGGAACCATTACTCCATATATTGTATATCATACATTTTCTTATTTCTTTTCTTTCCCTTATTTGTTTATGTTCTATTTTAATTGAAGCTAAGCTATGACCAAATGTACAGTATGATCACATCATTCTATCGTTCTTTAATGTCATTGTCACAAAACAATATAAAAATAATGGGAAAAAAAAGATTTAGTAATAAGAGGGATCAAGACAGGTTTTGATTTTTTGGTCTTATCATAGGCAAAGGAACTTCCACAAAACGAAATGCAGATGCACATCTGGTCCCTCTTTCAACGTTCACGGTGCATGGAACATGGGAGGACGGCACGTCCATAAATTGGTAAGAACATAGAATGAATCCAGCACACAAAGTCTGCTCAAGGGTTATCACCCAAGTTTAATGTCACGCCAAACAGGTTACAACGTTTCGGGGGCGTACCTGACGAAGGGGTACGCCCCCGAAACGTTGTAACCTGTTTGGGGTGACATTAAACTTGGGTGATAACCCTTGAGCAGACTTTGTGTGCTGGATTCATTCTATGTTCTTATCATGGGCAAAGACATTACAAAGAGAGGAGCAAAATGGGAAATTTGCATATTGTACCTTGTTGAATATGTTGACATTTAACAGAAATCAATATTCTAGCTGAATACCTGGACTTCTTGGTTTGAGACTTCCCTCTCTGCTTTGTCATCCAACAAATAGTCCCCCTTTACGTTAGCTCATGACAAGGTCACAAAAATGGTCACAAGTCACCTGGCTGCAATCTGTCAATATCCAAAACAGCAAATAAGCATTCACATCTAAAGTTCGTTCTAATGGGTCTTCTTTATTAAGTCAGCCAAGGTGGGCTTACCTTCCAGTGTGGGAACATCTTCTACAGTATGATCCCTAGGTTCATGTTCCTCTTACCCAGCTCAAGTTGCACAACTGCATACTAGTAATGTAATAGATCTTAGTAATCCAAACAGTGAAGTTGGGTATACATGGTTAGGTTTGATTTGCCCTAAATATGCTCTATGTCCTATGTCTCATATTCAACAACAACAACACAAATGCAGTGGAAAAACTGTTTGAAAGTATTATAATCAGAATGCAGGAACATGTCTGATGCTCTCGGTTTTAAACCAGAACTTCTCTTGATTTGCCATCACACACTAAAGGGTAATAGGGCAAGCTGCTGCTTGAGTGCACTTATTATAGAATATTAGGCCTATGGCACATGTACCATAACATTTCACTGGTATACATTCAACATGTGGAGGAATAGTTAGTACCTCTCCTCTTATTCTCATGAATAGAAACAGCATCTCACTGATGGTGACAGGCTATTTCCATTCATATGTATGATAGGCTTCACAGAGAGCTTTCTCTTTGGTGCAAATCAGATGTAAGTTGTGGCTAAATGTGGGAATGCCATCAAATCTGTTTGCTGTCTATTTTGACACATGAAGAGAACCCTAGAATTATGCCACATTCAAGGTAGCAGTAGCTCTAGGGTTCCCTAGTGTCAATAGGCACACTTGCAGAGGAGTTGGGACAGACGTACTGGTGCAACTATACAGGAGTATGTTGGGACATAAGTACATTTAATGAATGAGATGAATATACTTAACATTATTAGCATGATTGCACTTGCAGTTGCATTCATAAATGAGCCATGTAGTGGTTCTCAAGCAGCTGAGAAATTCCTGATACCCCCTCCCCCCAGTGCCCTATAACATGAATAGCAACCCAGAACTTTGGTGGAGAAATGTTATGTGTTCTATAAAAGTGTTTTTGCCCCAAAAAATTTACATTTGAGGATTTCCATTCAGGGTGGCACAGAGGGGTATTGGGCATTATCCTTAAGCTTATGACACACATACCATTTCTCCCCCTGTGGATAAATACCCGTTACTCCCATGCCTCCTGGTAATGATATATATGGAATCCCCAATACACTCATATGTAATTTTTAGACCAAAACCTTCTGGTCTGTGTTTCTCCACTGGCTGTAAAAAAGCCAGCTGATAAATGCTGTGTGCCACTAGCCTAATAATGTAGAATTTGTTTGTAAGATTATTAAGAGAGGAGTACATAATTGGCAATAAGTTGCTAATATGAAGGATCATTTGTGCCAAATAGTGATGGGCAAATTTCTCCCATTTTGCTTCACCAAACAATTAGAGAATTCCCTGCGAAATTCGAGAAACAGTGAAATATTAGCAAAACTCGAGTTTTGATGCCTGTCTCCTTTTTGATGCCCGCATCAAAGTCAATGGGCGCCCAAATAGTGTTGACGTGTGACGGCTTTGACGCAAGAGAATTTTCCGGCGTGCGTCAAAATTTTTGCAGGAGTTTCGTGAATTTATTCACCAGCGGCAAAACTTGGAAATACGCGAGAATTCATGACTGGCGAATTTATTCGCCCATCACTAGTGCCAAACATATATTAGTAGCTTCAATGGGATAAGTAGTACTAAACTGGAATAGAGTTATACCCCCATATGCAAGAAAATCCACTACGTTTGCTCAGGAGAAGTAACCCATAGCATACAATAAGATGTTTGCTTTTAAATAGGTGGACAGTAAATGCTACCTGCTGATTGGTAGCTATGAGTTACTGCTCCTGGGCAAACTTAGTGCCTTTTATTACATAAAACCCATAGAGTTTTCTAAACAATTTTATACTACTGTATTCTTAATAGTCTGTTACATAAAATTAGAGCAGAAGGACAAGATAATAATTATTGTAGACCTTTAGGGTGGCTGGATGTGTTGGAGATCAGTTGATGAATTTCTGATGAAGGCGCTGTAATGGAGGTTAGTAGTATAACATTTGATTCTTGTGGGGCATCTTGTTAGTACCCATGCCCACATTCATATTAAGGGGCAGATTTATCAAAGGTTGAATGTTAGAGTTTTTTTTAATTTAAATTAACTAAAATGACCTCAAATTTGAATAGTATCTTATTTAAGAAAAAATTTGAACATCTAAAACTCAAACGAATATTACCAACCCAAAAAATCCAATTGAATTTGAATCAAATTTGACTAAACTCAAATCCAGTGTCCGGAAGGCTATTGAAATCTTCAAATGGATCACGGGACCTCTGCCATTGAATTCTACATGAACAGGTTTTAGGTGGCCAATAGTCGGATTTGAATTGTTCCCAGAGTCCACGTATGATAAATCTCGAATTCAAATTCGAGCTTGGATTATTCCCAACTCAAATTTGTGAGCTTTGATCAAAAATCCAACTTGAAAATTCAATTTGAATTTCCAGTTCAAACCATAATAAATCTGCCTCTTAGAGTACATTATGCTAGTGGGTAGTGTCTTGTATGTTTCCCCATATCTTGGGGAGAAAAAAAGATCACACAGCTGATCTTCTCTGCCAGCTTAAAAATATTTAGTCTATATTTACAGTTCAGACATTTATACTCATGCTCAATTATATTATGACTTCTGTATATTGTGGATAAACAGAGGCTTGGAAAGAAACTCCTAATAAGAAGCTGGAGCAATATACAATATGGTTTTTACATTTACCTTCACTTTGGCTATTGTGCCATGTGTGCTTTAACATTGAGCAAATACTAAGCATCTTTAGCTTTGATTTTTCAAAAGTATAAACAAAATTTTATTTTGCAATATATTTGAATAATTTCAATTAATGAAATGACTGCTTATGTCTAGGAACCCTTCATCTACATAGTATTCGCTCATGTAATTGTATGAAATCCTTACTCCAGAAATGTACTTCATTTTTTTTCATTTTGTAGCATAAATGATGCTGTTAATTTAAAATGTTTGCATTGCTTTTCTTTCTGGCATTCTAGAGGGTACACAATACATACCGCTTTTATAATCTGCTTTATATGCTTATTATTTGCAGCGGTGAATTTGTGCACACTTCAAATATTTCAGGTCATCAGCTGTTCACAACGAATCGCTCCTTGTAGGCAAATCATCAGATGGAACTGTGTCCTTCAAACCCTACTTGAGCAGTGGTAAAAAGTTAGGAAACATAATTAAACTCATTCTGCATTAACATTTATATAATACATAAACCGAATGCTTATCCCGATTCACCAAACAAATTATATTTTGGCCATTATAATCAGCTACTTATCAATGGTACCGTTTGAAATAATTTCAAGTTCTACAACTCAGAATGCAAGATGCCTTAAATACAAACCTTGAACATTTACATACTGATTTCATGAGCAAAGCAGAAGGTATTTGCCAGTAACAGTACAAGACTCAGCAATTTTATTGTCTGCAAAATCCTGGTCCTCTCTGATATGAAAATTCAATTATTTTAGAATGGGTACTCTCATTAAATTTTGACAAGCAGTGCAAGCTAGGTACTGAGGCGAGCTCGGAAAGCTAGTTGGGTCTGATAGCAAGAGGCAGAATTTCAAATTCTAGTATTTTTACTGGGGGAGATTACCTGACATTTGATATTAAAAGAAACAACATTAATCAAATAATGCATTCCTTATGCATTGTAGAGAGCTTTGCCACAATGCAACTTACATAAGTTTATAGGTACTAGCCAGTTTCTCAAAAGCAAAGTAACCAGGTATAGTTTGTGTGTTTTGTCTAGCTAACTGGTTCCATTTGTTTCTTAGGAAACTTTATAATCATCAACAGAAATCTGACTTTCATGTTGTTCTGAGCGTATAGCCAAGTCATGCATTTAAAATTTGAGAGAAAGAATAATTCTCATATTGCCAGGGTATAAACTCTTATGGTGAAATGAAAGAAATGTTTTAAACAGAAAAATATGTGCATGAATAACAACAAACAAGGGGAAAATTCACTAACCTCCGAAAATTCACCAGCGATGGCTTCTCTCACATCGCAAAACTTCGCAGGCGTAGATTCGCCAGGATAACGCTAATTCACTAAAATCCAAAGTTGCGTCCGAACGCTGGCGAAGTAGCACTAGTGTTACTGCGGCAAGTAGACTACACAAGCCCCGGAAAGCTTAATAGAATAAAATAAAGTTGTTATATTGCCCTACACATGAGCCCAGTGTATAGTTTATGTGCTATATGTAAGGAAATGTAGGGGGGAAGCCGGGTACCCCAGAAAAAATTTACGCTCTTTTGCAGCCTGAAAAATGAAAAATGAAAATCGTCAGCGTTTTTTGGGACTGTTTTTTGAGGCAGTCCTATCTGCACTTTAAATACACGAACACTCCGGCACTCCAGTTAAAAACAGGTTTTTATTTCTGGGTACTGTTAAAATACATAGGCCTTACGCGTTTCAGTAACAACTTCCCTTAATCATAGGCTAGATGATCTGGAGACTATCTGCACTTTGCCTGGTCTGAGGTGGCGAAGGCAAGTCTGGCGTAAGAGTTCAGTAAAATCCGCATCTTAGTGAATTAGCGTAGTTACGTCCATTCGCCAGAGTGAAACTTCGCCAGGCATAAGGCAGCGAAGTACCGCTAGAGTCAATCTGCTTCGCTAGTGAAGTTACGCCAGCAACCGTTGCTGGCAACATCACGCTGGCGAATTTTCGCTGACGTTAGTCACTTCACCCTTTAGTAAATCTGCCCCAAAAATCTGCACTGTAATATTCTTCATTAGGCAGTTATAACATTGGGAATGTTAACCACACATAGTACCTATTTTAGGACCTACTTGAGGGTGGCATCATGTTTGGCAAAAAATGTCTTCTTCGGTATGTTTCAGTAAGTTTTACAATATACACTGATACAAACTATATACCCTCACATGTAATAAATGGCACTAAGTTTGCCCAGGAGCAGTAACCAGTAGCAACCAATAAGATGTTTGCTTTTAAACATGTGGCCAGGAAATTCTACCTGCTGATTGGCTGCTATAGGTTACTGCCCCTGGGCAAAAATAGTGCCTTTAATTACATAACCCCAATAGTGTGTAATCTGTTTTCCGTTGGTAGATGAAGCAATACTATCTTGCATTCACAAAACTTGTATGAAACTTGTGCAAAGAAAAAATTGTTTGTAGAAAGGAACAATTATTGGCATTGTGTAATTGTATTAACAACTATTATTACATACCCCAATTACATACCTTCTCCCACTCCCGTCACTCCCCACTCACGCTGCACCTTCAGGGCCGCTCTGCTACATCAAAGGTCGGACAGTGGGACTAGGTTGCAGCAGACCCCACGATGCTGGTCCCCCATCACTTGGCCACCCCCATGTCTGCTGGGTCTGTTGTATAGCTAGTTATGCCAGAGGCCGTTAAGTTTAAGGAGATGGAGAGTAATGGGTCTTCATGTCTCATACTTTTTCTTTAAGAATTTTACATACACTGTACAACTGAAATGTTGCTTCATTTTCATGGGCACTTTGTAAACATATCCACACAGAATGTGTTTCTTATATATCTAATATCCCTTACATTGCCCTTTAAATATGATCGTGTGTTAAATATACAGATGTGGAGACCCATTTTCATAGGGATAAACCATATAAGTTGCAATCCAGATACTACCCTACTGTGTATTATGCCTCTGGGCCTTCCAAAAAGGCAGGGGTTGCTACGCTTATCCATAAAGATTGCCCGCTGGTAGTAGACCGTGCTCAATGTGATCCTAACGGACGCTACATTATTCTAGTTGGAAAATATAGGGACACCCCGATAACTTTATGCAATATTTATTCTCCTAATAGCCATCAGATTAGGTTTTTACGTAATATCATCAATAAATGTTCAGCTTGCAGGCCTACCTATCAGGTGATTGGAGGCGATTTCAACTTGGTTTTTTCTCAAGTTAGGGACCGTGATCGCCCTTCCCCAGACCACTCCGCACATATTCACTCTCGTGAATTTAGGAAGCTGCTTCATCAATCTGCTCTCTTTGATAGCTGGCGTACGGACCACCCAAGGGATACTCAATTTACGTTTTATTCCCCGGTATACAAGACACATTCCCTTATAGATTACTTTCTCATGTCACATGCTTGTCTCCATTTAACTTACACCAGTGAGATTTACTCTATAACTTGGTCTGATCATTCCCCCATTTCTCTAACTTTAGATTTAGTGCAATTACCTCTAAGGGAACCTCATTGGCGTCTTAATGAAACGATCCTACATGACCCAGACACCTTTGAGCAGATTGAAACAGCCCTTAAAGACTATTTCCGTCTGAATGATGGTTCGGTACAAAATTTGTCTACATTATGGGAAGCTCATAAGGCGACGATTAGGGGTCATATTATTGCTATTACCTCCCGTAAAAAGAAACAGTCCCAATCCAGATGTTTGACTTTACAAAATCAACTCCTAACTCTTGAAGTGCAGTATGTAATTCCTGCTCAGACCAGCTTTTAACGCAGATTTTGGAATTAAGACGTCATCTCTCACTGCTTAAATTTAGAGATGAGGAAAAGGCGATTTTATGGACGAAACAAAAGTTTTATGAACAGGGGGACAAACAACACACTTTATTAGCTAGGAAACTTAAAGAGCAAAAAAATCGAGCCCAAATAACTTCGATGAAACTCCCTTCTGGCCAACTCACATATAACCCAGAAAAAATAGGTGACATGTTTCATGAGTATTACTCTCGTCTGTATAATCTAGGCTCAAACAATTCTGCAAACATATCCCTAAATCAGGGGTCAACCCCTCTCGATGATTTTTTAGCGGAAGCCAACCTACCTAAATTATCTGAAGATGATAACAATGCCTTAAACAGTGTTATTTCCCCTGAAGAATTAGCCTCCGCCCTTAAGAACATGCCGAATGGGAAATTGCCAGGCCCTGATGGCTTCACTTATAAATATTACAAATTGTACTCACATATACTCAGTCCATACTTACTGAAACTCTATAATGAGTTTCTTACAGGATCCCCTATCCCATTATCGATGGTGGGTTCAAATCTCACACTTATCCCTAAAGAGGGGAAGGATCCCAATCTTTGCTCTAGCTATAGACCTATAGCTCTTCTTAATTCGGACCTCAAATTGTTTTCCAAAATCTTAGCGAATAGACTTGCCCCCCTACTTCCTAGACTGGTACATGAAGATCAAGTAGGTTTCATACAGGGGAGACAGGCTGGGGACAATACCAGAAGAGCTATAGATCTAGTTGAGATCCTAAACAAAAGATCTACTCCGGCGATCATTTTAAGCTTGGATGCAGAGAAAGCTTTTGACCGTTTAAATTGGTCCTATTTATTTTCTCTGCTATCCCATTTTAATTTTTCTGGACCCTTTCTCACTGCTATTAAAAGTCTGTATAGCTGCCCCACTACGCAACTAAAACTGTCAGGACAATCCTCCAAATACATCACTATAACGAATGGTACTAGACAGGGTTGCCCTTTGTCTCCTCTTCTATATGCGTTAAGCATTGAACCCTTAGCTGCGATTATAAGACAATCTCCAGATATTTCCGGAGTGGACCTTAAGGATTCCACCTATAAGATCTCACTTTTTGCTGATGATGTCTTGCTGACATTGACTAACCCACTGATTTCTCTTCCTAATTTACATAAAATTTTGGACGCTTATAGTGAGCTTTCTTATTACAAAGTCAATGTCAGCAAGACTGAAGCTCTCCCTTTAAATATCTCACCGGTCTTATTGACGCAGCTTCGTGATACCTTTCCCTACAGATGGCAACCCATTTCCATTTCCTATCTTGGCATACAAATCACTTCACACTATATAGATCTGTTTAAATGTAATTTTACCCCTCTCCTTCGCTCAATTAAATCTCTGTTAGACACCTGGTCCAAATTCTCTTTATCTTGGTTTGGTAGAATTTCGGCTATCAAAATGTCGATCCTGCCAAAACTTTTATATTTATTTGAGACCCTCCCTGTCCTAGTTTCACTGAAGACCTTCAAAGATCTCCAAATTTCATGTCATAGATTTATTTGGGGTAATCGGAGACATAGGATCTCCAAAATTGTTCTTACTACACCTTGTAGACTAGGGGGTCTGGGAGTTCCTTGTTTTCGTAGGTACTATGAGGCTGCCCATCTTAGGCAGCTTTTAGCCTGGGCAGGGTGGTACCCAAATATTAGATGGAGCAATATCGAGAACTGCATGACTAGTGAGTATCATTTGAATTCTGTCATATGGTCAGGGAAAGGCCGAACAATTGAGAGATCCTCGCTCCTCTCTTCGACTCAACACACGTTATCTATCTGGTATGCAATTAGACGAAACTATCATTTTATGTCACCTACATCGCTTAACGCGACCTTTCTTGGTAACCCGGAATTTCAACCAGGGACCCAACCTGATTTCATTGATAAGTGGAAAGATACTGGCATTACTACGATAGGAGACTTATTGGATCCCTTATCTAATGAGATTTTGGATTATGGCACTCTTCTTCAAAAGACATCGCAGCGGCCTTTGAAACTCTTTGAGTTTTTTCAATTGCGACATTTTGTTAAACCGTATAGCGACAATGCAAAAAAGGCCGGGCGTACGTGTTTTGAATTAATTGCCATGAGGGGTCTCCCACAAAGAGGGCTCATCTCTAAAATATATCAATTGTTATCCGATCCACAGGTAGATCCACCTCCTCGACATCCTTATATGGTTAAATGGGATATGCAACTTCCACAACCTCTTTCAGACCAAGATTGGGTATCAATTTGGGATAATGCGAAACGTGTTGTCATGTGCTCGAGACAAAAAGAGCATATTTATAAAATTCTTATGTTTTGGTACCATACCCCTGCCACTCTTCATGCTTTCTTCCCAGACCATTCTCCACTTTGTTGGCGGAATTGTGGTGAAGTAGGCACTTTACCTCATATATTTTGGACATGCCCTGTACTACAACCATTTTGGTCTGAGGTGTCGGATGTCCTAAGTAAAATTTTACAAGAGCCTATATTGGCTGATTTGAGCACTTTTTTGTTAGGCAAACCGTTTCCTAAGGAGCGGAAATCTACTCAGGTTTTACTTAATCATATTCTTACAGCTGCTCGATTGTCTATAGCATCTCACTGGAAATCTCCTATCCCCCCATCCTTAACTGAGTTGAAAAAGAGGGTGGAGGCTAATAGAATATTTGAACAGGGCATAGCAATATTGCACAATCGGGTTCCCCAATCCATCGCAACGTGGTCTCCCTGGGTGTTATTATACTCTAATGACTGAACTTTACTGGATCGTGAGGCTATTTTCTCTTTGTTGCCTTGTTGCCATGATTGCTTTACTTTTCTTATATTGTTACACTTTTTTTTTTTTTCTGATGTCTGTATGATTCTGTTGACTTTCGCTACACGCTTTGTGTATTGTGCTACACGCGTGATGGCGTAATTGTATTTCATATTGTCTTGTAACATTCTGATTGTTAATAAAAATCTAAGTTACAAAAAAAAAATATACAGATGTGGGACCTGTTATTCAGAATGTTTGAGTTTGGGTTTTCAAGATAACGGATATTTCCATAATTTGGATCTTCATACCTTACAGGGGTTATTTACTAAACTCTGAATGCAAAAATCCCGAAAAATCGATTGATTTTTTTTTTATAAAATCGGACTTTTAAAAAAAATCTATTTTTCGGAATTTATTAAACCTTGAGGATGGAAAAGTCTGAATCTGAAAATCTGGCATCTCAGTCGAGGTTGCATATAAGTCAATGGGAGAAGTCCCAATGATTTTTTATGTGTGCTGGGTTTTCCGGCAAATTCGGAGTTTTCAGGTGAAAAATCCGAAAAAATCTTGAAAATTGGATGAAAAATCCGAAAAAAACCATGAAAATCTGATGTTTCACAGGGTTTTTTTGGATTTTTTCCCGCAAACAAAATTTTCGGGAAAGTGTATTTATAAATTAGCCCAAAAAAACCCATGTGGATTTGGTCAGAGTTTTTTTCAGAAAATATTGAGAAAATTCGGACTTTAATAAATAACCACCTGTAATATAAACATTAAATAAACCCAATAGACTGGTTTTGATTAGAAATAAGGATTCATTATATCTTAGTTGGGATCAAGTACAAGGTATTGTTTTATTATTACAGAGAAAAAGGAAATCATTTTCAAAACTTCGAATATTTGGCTAAAATGGAGTTTGTGGGAGACAACCTTTCCGTAATTCAGAGCTTTCTGGATAATAGGTTTCCAGATAATTGATCCCATACCTGTATTATTAAAAAAAATATCATAAATCTCTTCTTCACAAGCCCCATTAAGTGTGATAAACGAAGTAATTGCTCTTAATCTAACCTCTTAAAGAGCAGCAGCTTTTTGAGCTCAGCACTGCACAATGCATTTTTCATCATTTCCAGTGAACCATTAGAACAGCCAGCAATCTGTTTTTCTCTTTTTATATTTCCTACTTATCAAAGGAAGGGGCACATAGGAGAGTTACCATATTCATTCATTGCAGTCAAAGACCAGAAAAACTAACAAGTGCCAATATTTAACTTTTAAAAAGGAACATGATAATAAAGGATGTATGTAGGTGTCAGTGTTTTTAGAATGTGTTGCTGGCTTGTGTCTACATGCCTGTATTCTTTTAAGTTCTTCAGTACATACTGGGGCTCATTTATTATGGCTGGGCTTCGCACACATTCATTCAGATTCCTATTGACATAGAAAGCTTGACACCCACAGACCACACTGCCAGATCCCACAGGTACTTCACAACTGGCCTACACTGGTAGTTTTAACAAACCATTGACTTCACAAAAGCATGATTCCACAAGAAATGTGCTTGCAAGGGAGATGTATAACCTCATAAAAAAATATTAAAGTATTATGCCATATTCAAAAGCCATTCAGACCTTAAAGCAAAAAGCGTGACATTTGGTAAATCTCTTTACTCTGAAAAAATGTGATAGAATCCTTGTACTATTCTAAAAATGGGGAAAAAACTAATTATCAAAAAATGAAAGAATCATTTACAAATTAAATTACAGAGTAAGGGATCTTACAGACCAGCGTTTTCCCCTGCGCTTCCTTGCGTTCCGTTTTTCTGCGTTCAGCCGCAGGGGAGCGCAGGAATAGACCCATTCCATTTTTTCCAATGTGGCTGTACTCACACAGGCGCGTGTAGGCGCCGAACGTAGGTTGAGACGCCTTTCCAATGGGGCTGTACTCACACAGGCTCGTGTAGGCGCCGAACGCCGGTGGAGACGCAACATGCTGCATTTTTTCTGCATTCGGCACCTACACGCGCCTGTGTGAGTACAGCCCCATTGGAAAAAATGTAATGCATCTATTCCTGCGCTCCCCTGCGGCTGAACGCAGAAAAAACGGAACGCAGGTGAAAACACTCGTCTGTAAGAGCCCTAAAGGGATTTCACATTAGTGAGACAACAATTAAACATGTTACATGGTTCCCTGAGCCTCAGAGTTGCACCTGCTATAAGGATGGAGGAGCTAATGATCTGTAAGGGGTAGAGGACACAGATTTTTGATTCCCACTACATTTGCTAGCAATGGAAACACCCCAACCCTTACTATATTGGCAAGTTCTGCCAGTTGCAGCCACATGTAAAACCATCCACTCCCATTTTTGAATGGCAAACTCATGTACTCTGCAGTTTATATTCAAGCGAATGAGAGGTGGACTGGAGTGAGAAGTCAAGCGGTATAATCATGGGATCCATTATCTGGAAATCTGTTATCCAGAAAGCTCCAAATTATGGGAAGGCTGTCTCCATAGACTTCATTTTAATCAAATATTTCATATGTTTAAAAATGATTTATTTTTTCTCTTTAATAATAAAACAGTACCTTGCACTTGATCCCAACTAAGATATCATTAATTATTATTGGCGACAAAACCATCCTATTGGATTTAATTACTATTTAAATGATTCATAAGCAAAGTCTACATTTTGGAAAGATCCCTCAACCAGAAACCCCCCAGTCCCGAACACTGAACAAATCAGAAACAAATCCAGTAACATAAAGTTCACAGTGTGTGCAGTAGGGCCATGATAGCCAGTGCTGTAGAATTTATGTTTTGTGCCTTTAATGATATGTTTTGTAAACCATTAAAAAAAACCAAATACATTTTCTTTGTTTGTTACATTTACAGTATTGGTTTGTCCTTGAGGTTTCCAGAAAGAAAATTAAAAAAATAATTGAGAATATAATAATGGAAGGAAAACAACAGGGTAAAACATGTAAATCCATTATCCAAATATCTCTGAATTATGGGAAGGCCGTCTCCCGTATACGTCTTTTTATCCAAATAATTAACATTTTTATAATGTATTTCTTTTTTATCTGTAATAATAAAACAGAACCTTGTACTTAATCCAAACGAAGATATAATTAATCCTTATTAAAGGCAAAGCAACCCTACTGTAGTTATTTAATGTTTAAAAATTTTTTTAATAGAATAAGGGTATGAAGATCCAAATTACAGAAAAACACCAGGTCCCGAGCATTCTGGATAACATGTCCCATACCTGTACTTCAGATCGACCACAAAATTTGCACCGAGCAACAATTTAATGATAACATTACAAAGCTTTAGGTTTAAATCTATTACAAAAAGCCTCTCTGCTTCCATGAAATGTTAGCAATTTCTGCAAATCTGGTCATACCCTTCAAAGCAGAATGCAGGTACAGGTGCCTAGAAATACGTTTAGTTGCCGATTTAAGCTTCCATGTTACCGATTTAAGCTTCCATGTTCCATTGTTTACAACCTCATTCCCCAGGGGCAACATAAGCCTGGAATAGTTGTGTAAAGCTAAAAAGAGCGAATCCCAGACAGACTGGGTCTCTCACAAGTAAAGATGGGGAGGGGCCCCCTATGTGTGTAATATTGCAATAATTTCAGAATATTTCTCATTGTACAAATGCAAAGAATTACGGAATTTCATTATCTACAGTACATAATAACTAAAAGATTCAGAGAATCGAGATAAATCTTTGTATGCAAAGGAGATTGGAAGGGGGCTGCTAGGACCCAAGGAACATACCTCTTTTGCCTAGTCCTACCCTGTGCCTATTTGAAGCATGTGTCTACTAATGGAAGACTAATCTAATTAAAGCCTGCTTCTACTACTAGGGGGTTATTTACTAAACTCAGTATGCAAAAAATAATACAAATTCACAAATTTCTCCGAATTTATTAAACCCTGAGAATGGAAAAGTCAGAATCTGAAAATCCGGCATCTCTGACCTGTCGAGGTTGCATATAAGTCAATGGGAGAGTTCCCAATGATTTTTTGATGTGCGCTGGGTTTCGTGCAATATCCCAGAGTATTCGGGTGAAAATTCCAAAAAAAACTTGAAAATCAGATGAAAAAATTCAAAAAAAATTTTGAAAATCTGATTTTTCCTACAAAGCAAATTTTAAAAAAAATTTAATGATAAATAAGAGTAAAAAACTAGCGGATTTTATCTGAGTTTGTAGCAGAAAATATTGAGATAAATTCAGACTTTGATAAATAACCCCCCTTGTGTGCAAGAGGGAGTGGCTGGGTTGAAATTGTGCAAATGCTGGCTGGCAGATGTAAGTGGGAGCTGGGAGGCAGTGAGTGGGGGGCCCTGGATCAAGTAGTATTGCCCTGGGTGCAAATATTACTCGGTCCAGCTCTGATATTCACTGAAACAAGTAATAGTGAATCAAGAACCTCTCAATAAACCACAATGATAGAATACCTTTAACGTAATGCTTGTTCAGCAAGCACTTCTTATAATCATCTGGCTGCGGTCAGCATCTCACTCAAGACCAAAGCATCAGAGGACGCTGGCCGACCCTTTAGCCTGTTTTCTTCTCTGCTCACTTGTCTGTGCATCTGGATGATACGCAAGTTAGGAGACAGCTGGGGGCATGAGGGGGACACCATGATGCTACACACTGCCCATCATAAATTGAGTGCAGGCTAACACAGACAACAGTTTATTCAGCTGGGCACACCGTTGTCTCTGTGTTCTGGAAGTGAAAAAAATAGGTGTACAATGTCCATTTTTTGCACTTTGTACATTGCCTTGGAGGTTGTATCTGACACTAACAGGGCCAGATCTACATATTGAGCACACTTAGGCCACTCTTCACCCTCTGCCCTTGCCTCGGGCCATGTCATGGAACACTGAAGATTGCTTCAGAACCAATGTGGATGCAGCTGGGCAGCATGCTGCCCATAAAATTGTGCCACACTAGGCCCGGGCATTTGTGGCCTTCCCACAATTTCCAGTCCTGGCCACTTACAGCTAATAGCAATACATGCCATAATGTCTGCACTGTGTACCTTTAAATGCTAAACTTTGCAAATGGGTCATTCACTGACACAGTGCAAATTCAAAGTGCAATTTTTGGAACAAATCACCTTGTTTTTTACTCACAATGCAACATTTTCCCCAACAAAAGTGGGATAGTGGTTTCTCCTTTCTCCTTAATATGTTGCAGACAAATGCTACTACATAACTGTAGAGCAAACTAGTAAATTGTATCTGTTAACTACTTTTTATTTAAAACTTTTTTGAACGCAATTAGTTGAATTGAATCACATGGGAATACAATTTTAAAGCAAGAGAATGCATTCAATAGGTAGTTAAAAACACGGAACATTTTTATTCTTGCTTCAGACCATTTGAAGGAGTACTTGAGGCTCTGAATACTTTAATAACAATCCATGGTCAGATAGATAATTGCATATATATTCTGAATGTACTTTGAAATTTTATTGAACGGCTAATTGAAATCTGCCTTTATAAAACACTCCTGGTAGACCATTAAGGGTCCTGTGAAACGCTTAAGTACTTTGGGAAATAGGAAAGTGACTGAGCAGTGGTTCTTTTAGAAGAGACAATTAGATGTGCTGTCAATGTTGTTTCTTAAAATACCGTTCAACTTGCACTACAGAAACAGTGGCGGAACTACCGGGGGTGCAGGGGGTGTGAGCGGGCCAGGGCCCGCACCCCCTCAGGGCCCCCCGGCAGCCTGCGTGCCACTGAAATGTGGGGCATACGGAGGGGGTAGGGGGCCGGCTGCGCGTCACGCACCATGGCCCGTCCCCCTCTAGTTACGGTACTGTACAGTCTAATGTGCAATAATCCAAATATAAGGCCTCCCAATGGCTCATTTCAGTGACTATTTTCATGTCTTCTTGTTGAGTATTTTGTTTTACAACTATA
The DNA here is from genome assembly GCA_038501925.1 of Xenopus petersii. NCBI lineage: Eukaryota > Metazoa > Chordata > Amphibia > Anura > Pipidae > Xenopus > Xenopus petersii. The sequence continues at coordinate 92,885,271 of CM076686.1, forward strand.
AATTGATCCGTCCCCAGCTTAATCTGTTTCCATTAAGTAAAATGGATGAAAATTAGTCATCTTAAATCTGTTGCTATGACCCTGGAGCAAAAATATCACATGCTGACAAACCCAGAGAACAAAAGTGGCACATTAGCATTAGTTTGATGGGAAAGTGATAGCACAAAAATAACACAGCCTGATAGAAGTGTTTCTTTACTGCCTTGAGAAATGCTCTATATTTTATTTGTACCCATGGATACCTGAAACCCATTTTCTCACTGTATCTCCAAAACCTTGTTGGGCAGATTTTTAAATCACTTTGATGATCTCGAGAAATCATTCTAATATAATCAGTCATTAATAAATGGCATTTATTTGGATAAAGAAGAAGTCAGAATGGCATAAAATAACTATAAAATCCAAATTTTTTTTATATTATTAAAGTTGATTTATTGTCATTGTACAGTGTGTGCCTTGGAGAATGGAGAGTGGCGGAATCTCTCTCTCTTAATAGACTGTGGCGATCTCTAACTTCACTTTTTGAAAAATATACCCCATAGGCTCCATTTTAAATTAATAACTGAAAAATGTGTTTAAATATTACCTTTTTCTCTGTAGTAATAAAAAAGGTAACGGTTACTTGATAACAACTAAGATATAATTAATTCCTTATTGAAAGCAAAACAACCGTATTGGTTTTATTTAGAGGCAGATTTATCAAGGGTCGAGATTTATCAAGGGTCGAAATGAAAAGTCAAATTTTTAAATTCGTATTTGAATCGCATTTTAAAACAATTTAGAAATTAGATCGAAATTCATCATGTACTGTCTCTTTAAAAATTCAACTTTGACTATTCACCATCTAAAATCTGCCGAATTGCTGTTTTAGTTGACCTCTTACAACCCCCTACAACCTATTTGAAAAATACTTTGATTCGAATTCGATCGAATATGATCCGAAATTGATTTGAATGGTCGAATACAGCCTATTCACCCGAAGTTAAAAAATTCGATTTTTTTAATTTATTTCGGTTGGGCTTTTTCTTATTTGAATTTTCAGGTGATGGGATTTTAAAAAAAACTCCCATCACCTCGAAAATTGACCCTTGATAAATCTGCCCCTAAATGTTTAAAATGATTTTTTAGTAGACTTATGGAGTATGGAGATCCAAATTATGGAAAGACAACTTAACTGGAAAACCCCAGATCTTGGGCATTCAGGTCTCATACCTGTACCTTTTAGATAAGAAAATATAGACTTTGATATGAAATATGTGATTGGTTACTATTTTTGTATTACCCTCCTCTTAACTGGCTTACATTGATCGGGTACAATAAAACATTATACAGGTATATGATTTCCAGATAAGGGAGTCTTCCTATAATTTGGATCTCCATATCTTGTCTAATAAATAATATTTAAAACATTAGTGAAAACAAATGGATTGTGTTGCTTCCAATAATGATTCATTGTATCTTAGTTGGGATCAAGTACAAGATACTGTTTAATTATTACAGAAAAAATTAAAGTAATTCTTAAAAATGTGAATTATTTGATTAAAATCGAGCCTGTGGGGAAAGCCTTTCCCGAATTTTGCAGCTTTCTGGATAACAGGTTTCCGTATAACAGATCCAATATCTGAATATCATGCCTATTTTTTTAAGAATTCAAAGTAGAAATTATACACTGGGTATTGGTGCAGGCCTTATAAATGCTAATCATATTAAAACCAGCATTTTAACTATCCATCACTTCTATAAATTATCATCAACAGGAAACTAGTAATTTGCAGATATTTTCATACAGATTTCCCTATGCGTTTTTTTTTACTGAATTAACTCCATTTCATATTTAAACTTGCTGATGATCAAAGGTGTTAAATATTATTGTACTGACCAAAAGGAATTACTGAAAAAAAATAAAGGAGGATTGCTTGCTTGTTCATTCTCTGTTTTTTTTCCAGGCTCCGGGCTAATACTATGCATTACCTCTGTTTCCCTCTGTGTTTTCTTTCCAGGCTCCAGTTCTGCTTCCCGACCAAGTTTTCCTGCAAGCCTTATTGTCTATTCTGTAGAGCTATTTAAAAAATGTTGGATATCAACAATGGCTTTCGCTAGTGTATTGTCAACTTTGTATGAAGCAATCTTCTCTCAATGAGAAGGTCCCAGAGCTCATAGTTATGTCTACCGTGCTGCACATTACTGAATGCATGTGACTGATAAGGGAGCAAGTTTCTATCTCCTTCTGTAGATGACAGCGGCAGACTTCACTAGTTAAACTTCCAAGGACTTCGATTTAACACAGCAAAAGGCATAGGTAAGTGCTCATCACTTTAATGTACCGGAACTAAAAGAACATTAGCATTTATGAAACTGTCATTCGTTTGCAATGAAGCATGCTTTTTGTCATGCAAATTACTGTGTATGTGTACTTTTAAAAAAAAATGATATACATATTAAATTTTTTTAATCTATCAAATGCAAGTTGACTGTGACATGCTTGGTGACCTAACGCTTGTCTGTTTTGCTGACATTTCTTTGCCAGGGTCGCATGCTTTTAGCAACAGTAGCAAGATCTAATCTTAATGTAAGTGAATCCGTAGCACTTGGAAAATAAACAACTTCAAATTGTAGTTAAAATGAAGAGGACATTTGCATATTCTAATACAGCAGACCCGCAGTTTTTTTTTTTACATTTTAGGCAAAACTGCAAAATGTTAATAAATAAAGATTAGAACATGTATGATATCAACAGTACGTTCAGTTACAGTGTTAATAACTCTACAAACAGCAGCAAGAAGAAGAATGATGAATGGTGTTGCACATTTTTGGATTTATATTATTTGCAGTGTTACTCGTGTTATGGTTATCGTGTCTTATCATTTTCAATATCATGTATTCAATTAAATATGTGTCACTTTTTATAAAGGTGGATTATTATTATGATCCTTATTGTTTTTAATTTAGAACAAATACTTTGATGGAAAAAACGTATATATGTGTATATATATATATATATATATATATATATATATATATACATATATATTCTAATAAATATTTGTCACCTCTTAAAAAGGTGTATTAATATTATTACCCTTATTGTCTTATTTTTGCAAACTGGAAGAGTACTGCATTGAAAGCATGCATGTATGTAATTGTAGTGCACACACAATATATATATATGCTTTCCTGTTTGCAAAAAAATACAGAAATAAAAACAATAAGGGTAATAATAATAATACACCTTTGTAAGAGGTGACACCTTTGTTAGAGTATATATGAAATATATATATATATATATATATATATATATATATATATATATATGTTTTTCCCAACAAAGTATTTGTTCTAAATTAAGAAAAATGGAACAGTCTGGATTTCACACAAAAATAACAAATGAATTCGGGTATCAGAAAAGCACTGCACAATGTAGGTGCACTCACTAACTGATTACCTATTTTCATACCGAGCGCTCTGCAGATTTAATTGCTCAATGTGCAGAATTCTCAAAGCCTATCTGCAAAAGCTTAGAACATGTTATTATTCAAGGGGAGCTTAATTATTAGGCCACTGAGGATATTTTGATGAATAATTTGATAAATAATACAGCATTCTTTTTTTTTTTCAACATCAGCAGCAATCTTTATGTTCGTGATATACTGTATGTGTTTGGAAGAGAGTTACGGAAATAATACAGAATGTACACTAAATGGTCTATGCTGAAGATACAGTTTAAGATGTTCAATGTTTCTATAATTTTTTCCTTTTTTTTTGGTGAAGAATTTTGTGTAATTTTTAAAAAAAAATAATTCTCATGCTGAAACCTACTAGGTACAACTGTATTTTTCAATATAAAACTGTAACCAAGGTAACAATAGGACTTATATTAATTTGCTTGGTAGCAGTCAAATATAGGAACTTTAATATTTTTTTTTTTACTAAAGGTTTAATTAAATCATTTTTAACATGGACCTAATTATTTTTGACAGAACCTAATTAATGTTTCATCACTTCTTGTGTAATTAAGGTTCCTTCGTTTGGACCCTTTTTGAAGTGAAAATATATGACCTTTATCTTCTATATCATACCTTTCCTGACAAAGAGATTCATCATCCTCAACAAAAAAAGTATAATTTGATTTACTAGGACAGGGCACTAAATTAATTGAAGAAATTAAACTTGTTTGTTTTTTTTCCCTGCCTCACCTGATACGTTCTAGGATTTAATTAGACCATACAGCACTACATATTCATGCCACAATTTTACATTTAGTTTGCTAAAAAGGTTTTGTTGCATATTAATTCTGATGACAGCTAGCGATAAGAACTTATTTCTATTAATCATAATAAAGGGACCAAATATTTTGGTACGGAAAATTAGTTTTCATTAAGCAATGTCTAAAAGTTTTTAACATTTTTTTTTTTTTTTACAAGAAATGACCCCAAGTACAACAAAAATGAGTGATGTTACAATGTATCAGCATGTGAACAGTTAGAGCAGAATGTATGTCTGGTTTATAATAAAAGAGACGTCCTGCAGCATCACAAGTGACATGTATTTGTTTTATTAGGAAATGACCCATGAAAAGGGGATCTGCAGCAGCTTATAGTGCTGGGTGAATAAATTCACCAGGCGCAAATTCGCTGCAAATTTCCACGTTTCACCGCGGTAAATAAATTAGCGAAACTACTGCGAAAATTTGCAGGCGTCAAAAACTTTTGAATATGCATCGGAAAAGTCGCTTGCGTCAAAACTGCCGTGCATCAACACAAATTGCCCATTGACTTTAATGCAAGCCTCAAAATTGCCGCAAATTGACATGAGCATCAAAATTTCCCACTAATTCCCTGCGTTTCGCAAATTTTTACCCGTTTTGCAAATTTTGGGGGGAAATTCACAAATTTTTTGGCGAAGCTAAACGGGAGAAATTCGACCATCACTAGCTGAGGCTTGCAACTCTCAGGGAAATTTTTAACTGCTACTTGTATTTGGCTTGAAGTAGACTTCATTTATTATAACAGTTGGATTTGGCAGGATTAAAAAAAGGACTGTCTGTGATTATCTATAGAAACAACAAATGTCAATGTCAATTTATGGCATGTAATATTTTGTATGAATATGTATTGTATGAATATGTATAGACCATGTCATCTGAGCATTCTACCCTTTAAACCTGACCTGTAGCTTCACCTATTCCCCATAACCATGAAGAAATTCTCATACACTGTTGTACTGGCCCTGTTAGAGTATGACGTCTGCATACATCATGAGTGGAACGTCACTTCCAGTTATGTGTATTGTACAAGTATTTTGCACAGGAAGAAAGAAGAGGTTGAGCTTCACAATATCATTTGTGGGGCTGAATACATGACACTGGAGTAGCAGTATTGACTTGCCAATATTATGATAGGTCTCACAAGTCACACTTTTTCTACTGATCCTTTTTGTTATGAAATTTATGAAATAATTGATCTGTCATTTTGGAATTGGCACCCAAGCTCTTACAACTTTGTTTATGGAACAAATGTTATGTCACTCAGTATGTCAAAGTCAAGATGCATTTGAAATAAAACCAACAAATTATATATATCTAAATATATATAGTCCGCCGAAAAGCCGGCACTCTCGAAAAAGAGGATAATTTGCCTGGGTGCAGCACTTTGAGAAAGACGTTGGAGTAGGCCGAAACGTTAGTCCTCTACTTGACAATAAAAATTGTTAGCGTTTTTTAAGTCTTGTGAGTAAAGATCTTATGCGATCTAAATATATATATATATATATATATATATATATATATACTGTATATGTATATATATCATTTATGTATTTTGTGGGGGGGTTGTTTATCTCCATCCATAGTTATATTGAATCCCTGTGCCCCATATTGTTTATATATTTAGTTTTTAATATGCTATTATTATTTTCCCGAAAATCTGCTTTGTGGAAAAAAATTTATTTTCACGTTTTTTTCTGATTTTTTGCCCGAAAACTCTGAAAACGTCAGGGTATTGCACAAAACCCAGTGCACATCAATAAATCATTGGACTTCTCCCATTGACTTATATGCAACCTCGACCGGTCTGAGATGCCGGATTTTTTTATCCTCTGGGTTTAATAAATTCCAGAAAAAAAATTTTAAAAGTTCGATTTTATAAAAAAAAAAATTAAAACGTTTTCGGGATATTTGCAATCAGAGTTTAGTAAATAACCCCCTAACTGTTTTGCCCATTTTTAACAAAATATATTATACCAAACAATTAAAAAAAGAAAATAAATAGCATCTAATTTTTTGTTGCACTTTAAATGACACTTTGTTAAAGATATTTTCTCAAGATGGATCAAATTCTAGAAATCTAGAATACTTGGGACTTGGGGTCATTCTGTAATATCAAATACTGTTAAAACATTAAAAAAATATGATGCTGCCGTAGTTATCAAGTACAAGGCATTGCCTTATTCTTACAAAGAAAACATAAATTAGTTAAAAATGAAGAATAGTTTTAAAATTATATTTAGGGAAATGACATCTCTGGTTGCTGGAGAATTTTGGATAATAGGTTTCCAGATAATAGCTCTTATGCGTGTATAATATAAACTAAAATTATATATGCTTAAAACCTTTAATGATAATGTAATCATGGACACAGGCTTTTCAAATCTAGAAAGTCCTTTGAAGACTGAAATATATACCATTGTTGGATATGTATACACTTATTACTGTAGTAAATGAAATAGGGGGCTCGTTTAAAGGGAAGTAAGCCACATTTTGTGAATTGGCATATTAAATCTAATGTCACCTAAATTGCAGGGTCCTGACTAGTAAGCGTCTTCTGGGGCAAGGTTAAAGAGATTACACTGGGTACATGTCAGCAGCATCTGCTGATAAGCACTTTGAATGCTGATTTAATGGGATATGTTGTGCCTAGTCTGTTGGAAAGACTGCTGTTCTTGGCATGTGTTTGAAAAACATTATTTATTTGTAGCACAAGGAAGAACTGAAAAAAAGTGGCTTTTTATCATATGTTACTAGTATTTTAAATTAAATCAAATAGAAACTAAAATTGTAAGCTTTAAAATGAAGGTAGCGATTTATAGTCTAGATCTATTATTACAGTCCCTATTATGCTATTCAAGGGTTGCCAAAAAAATGGTAATAATAAATATTCAAAACAATTTACCTTATTACTTGAATGGGCTCATATCCATGATTTTCTCTGCATTTACAAACAACTATCAGTGAAGAGCACTGAGGTTAAGGTCCCAGACGGGTGATCACGCCTCAACCAGTCAAGTCAAAATCAATTACCTCTGGTGTGGAGTCAAATATCCTATGTCAGCAATGAAGCAATCCCAGCCAGTGGTCTAGCTTAACATCTTTACTGCACAGGAAAGATATCTCATCATATTTACCCTCCCCCAAAAACCTTGTATATGAGTGATCATTGAAAAAGTGACAAAAGCCAGATGAGTAAAGTAATATTATCATGTGCAGTTAAACTAGGGTAACCTTGCTCATTTTTTTTCGCCTTGAAAATGAGCAACAGGTTGCCCATAGCAAATTATGGTTTGTAAATATTAGCAGCATTACATTGCATCTCCAGCAGAACAAAAATCACGTTGTTCTTGTTTATTTGTTTTTTTTTTTTTTTGTGTAACATCCAAGTCAAGGGGGCTCATTTATAAACACTGGTGAAATTTGTACATGGGCAGTAACCCATAGTGACCAATCAATGACTGACTTTTTTAAGTCAGCTGTAGGTTTAACAATGAAAGCAAACATTTGATTGGTTACCACAAGGAGTTTATGACTAAGGGGATTATTTATCAAAGTCCAAATTTATCTCAACATTTCCAGCCATAAACTCCAATCTAATCCGTACGGGTTTTTTCAGTATATTTATTATTAGCTTTTCCCTGAAAATTTGCTTTGCAGTAAAAAATCGGATTTTTTTTTTTTTCGGATTTTTCACCAGAAAAGTCTGATCTCTTATGCTTTTTGCCCGAAAACTTCGGGGTATTACACGAAACCCAGTGCACACCAAAAAATCATTGGGACTTCTACCATTGACTTATATGCAACCTCAACAGGTCTGTGATGCTGGATTTTCTGATTCTTTTCCATCCTCTGGGTTTAATAAATTCCAAAAAATTCGTTTGATTTGTTAAAAGTATGATTTTATGCTAAATAATCACAAATTTTGCGGGATTTTTGCATTCAGAGTTTAGTAAATAACATGTCAGATGGACATGAAACACGTAAAGCTGATCATGGTTGTCTAAATAAAGATTTTTTTACTTTTTAAAAGATACCTATGGTCTGATCTGCAGGTGATTTTCAGAGTTCCCTATACCTGCTATTGCTTCTACCACGTGTTACTGCCCTGGTGCAAATTTGCCCAATGTATATAAATGAGCCCAACTGCATCACATGCAGTTTATCATGATGGCAGTTACCACGCCAAAAAAAATCAGTACCCCTGTGGATAACTGTCTGCCAAGCATGAGATTCCCAGCTTTCTTAATAACATATCTGAATTATACAGAGTGGAGTGTAACCTGTGTCTAAACCCTCTATAACCAAAACAATATTTTTCTCAGACCATAATCATACATAAAACATAAATTGTGTTTTTGCTCAGCTAAAATTACTATCACCCTTAGTTAACAGACTATGGCTTATGGCTTTTGTATCACATTAGGAAGTAGTTTGAAGAGTTGTTTCTACCACAATAATTTGAGTTTTCGAGTTGTAGTTTTCGGTCAAAACTCACGTTTTTGGGTTGAAAAAAACTCAAATCATTCGAATGTTTGAGATTTTTTATACCACGATCCTGGAAATAGCTTGAATCCGAAAAAACACCATCTAAAACCTGTCGAGGTCATGGAGGTCAATGGCAGAGGTCCCTGGAACAATTTGAAGATGTTAAAGAAGAAGGAAAGTGCTTTACCACTTGGGGGTTCCAAATGTTAAGCACCCCCAAATGAATGTATTTAGTTACCTGAAACCCTGGGCCGGTGCTCATATCAGTAGAAACTGCACCGACCCGGGGGTTATTCCAGCGAGCACCACGGAGTGCTCCTCTTCCGGCTTCTACTTTCTTCGCACGGCTGCGCATGTGCATTAGAGTAAACAGCTGAACTTTAACTAAAAAGTCGGCTTTTTCAGTCTAATGCACATGCGTCTGAAGAAATAAAAAGCCGGAAGTGGAGCATCGGCCCGGGATTCCAGGTAATTAAATACATTCACTTGGGGGTGCCTAACATTTGGCACCCCAAGTGGTAAATCACTTTCCTTCTCCTTTAACGGCCTCTTTTGATGTTCGAGTTTTTTTCGGAGGGTTTTGTCTGAAAACTCTAATGATTCAAGCGATTCGAGGTTTTTTGCCGAAAGCTCAAGTGGTTCGAGTTTTTGGGTTGCGGGACTAGAACTTGCAGAATCGTGTTTTTGCCATTCAAGTTTTTTCTTAAATAAGATAACATTTGAGTTTTGAGTGCATTCGAGTTCATTATAGGTAAAAAAAAAAAAAAAAATACACACGACCTTTGATAAATAACCCCCTAGAACTAAATCCTTCTCAAAAATCTCTTTTTTAATGCACATATGTACTTACAATTGATATTTTAACACAAGTAACATTTCTCCCTTAAAGTAATTTAGATTCCTTTGGTTATTTGAATTGTTCTTATGACACACACAACAAATAACAAAAATGACAAACAACAAATTTGGGGCTTGATTCGTAACTTCTAATTCTCTGGAAATTCATGTCAGTTTCATAAATAATTGTCAATGTTGATCAAATTCCCCACTTGAATATTTTTTAAAGGCCTTCCACATGAATGTAGTATTTTTTTATATTAATGCATACTTGGTGAATACTGCATGTTTTTGCTTTTATAAACCTCACACCTGTAAATATATATTTGGGGGCAGATTTACTAAGCTCGAGTGAATTTTAGAAGTTAAAAAAGTTCAAATTTCGAAGTAATTTTTTGGATACTTCGACCATCGAATAAGATACCACGACTTCGAATTTACTTCGACTTCGATTCGAAGTAAAAAACTTTCAAATATTCGACCATTCAATAATCGAAGTACTATCTCTTTAAAAAAAACTTTGACTTCATACTTCGCCATATTAAAGCTACCGAAGTGCAATGTTAGCTTATGGGGACCTTCCACAGCACTTTTCGAAGTCTTTGCACATCGAATAGAAATCCTTCGATCGATCGCCAAAAATCGATCGATTCAAAATAATTAATTTTTCCAATAAACGATTTTTATTCGATCGATCAAATATGCTAAAAATCCTTCGACTTCTATATTCGAAGTCGAAGGATTTCAATTCGAGGGTCAAATTTCAACGTTTTTTTAACTTTGAAATTCGACCCTTAGTAAATTTGCCCCTTACAGTATACATTAAATAATTAGGGTATTATGCAGATATATGTAGACACATGGTCAAAATGTAAATGTTCAGTAGCACATAGAAGAAAAAACTGTTTTTGCTCCTGAACTGGTTGCTCGTTGGTTTCTGTATTTTACTGAACTGAACCCAAAGCAACCTATCAGCTGGCTGCTTTCATTGTTGTAACTGCAGCAAAATATTAAAAGCCACCCACTGATTGTTTCATTATGTTGGCTATATAGGGAAGATGTTACTGACATTTGAGTTTATCCACCTTTTCAGTCCATCTTCAGTGCATCCTGCTCTATTTTAGTAAATTATACATTTCATGGCACACTAAACTTGCATGTCAGGATGAAAGCATTGAAACCGAAAGGCCTTTTCTATTGCAGGTAAAAGTAATACACCCCAAATCCCCCTGATGAATGTATATTCAAGCATGCAAATGTTTTGCATGTTTGTCATGTGATTTACACAGATGGGGATTCAAAATAAACCCCTGGAACTAATCCTGTTATTTCCTTTTCGTCCTTTAGATACTGGTAACAGGAAGTGGTGAGCCACACTGGAGAAAAATTGCGATTTGGCAATGAAGATAGAGTAGGAATGTCAAGGATTACGGGGTTTAATGTACTGGAAAGAACTATATCAGTACTGACAAGTCTCACAGTGTTTAATTAAGCATTTGCACTGAGAGCGAATTCAGACAGAAATGATTTGGGTTTTGAACTATTACAGCAAACAAACTATCTGTCATGACATGTCTTTTTATGGTAGAGTGATTACATATCTCTAATTTAATTTATTACCCCACTAATGGCGGCTGATATAGAAATGATGAAAAAAGATTTATAAGGAATAGTGTGGTGATGATAAAGAGACCATGCATCAGGGAAGGAGCTAACTAATAAAATGACAGCTCCTCATTTCCAAAAGTAATACTTTGCATGAGCCATTTTCAAGAGAAAGCATATTTAAGATATGCCTCAGGGTCACTCTGGGTTTTCTATTTATCTGCAGCTCACTGAGCTCTCAGCATTTTCCTGGAGGGTAGCTTAATATGTGTATTTGTCTGGCCTTAGTTACCACCCTCTCAGCTGATAGGCTTAAGTAAAATCAACTCAATAAGTATAAACTCTACTTGCTTTGATGTTTGACCAATGTCAGAAGAAGACAAGTGTCAACTGGGCATGATTTGTAGCTTAAATCACTTAGGGCAGAGACCCCAAACCCAGGGCTGCCATCAGAAATCACGGGGCCCCATACAGCAAAATTTTCTGGGCCCCCCGGTCCCCGCCCACCCCCAAGGCCCACCGCAGATCCCGCCCACACCACAGTAAAATGTCCACAAAGACACAACCGCTTAAAATGGTAAACCCCTCCACTCATAAAAAAAAAGCCATCAGGGCTGGTAAGGGTGGTCAGGGCCCCCTTATAATTTAAAAAACAAAAAAATTGGCATCAGGGGTCCCACATAAAAGTTTTTTAAAAAACATTAGTGGTCAGGGCCCCCCCCATAAGTTAAAAAAAAACTATTGGCACCAGGGGCCCAGTAAATGTTTTTCTAAAAAAACATTGGTGGTCAGGGCCCCCCTTATAAGTTAAAAAAAAAAAAAACTATCAGTGCCAGGGGCCCCCTACAAAAAAAAATCATTGTATAAGTGGGCATTGCACACACTGTATATAACAGGATCCAGGTTTCTACTGATACCAGCACTAGGCAAACTCTGTACACAGGGTCTATGGTAGCTAAATATATCACACTACAAAGAGTCATAGTTAGGCAAATACTAAGTACAACATACACAGCACTGCTTTGTCTCTCTCATGTTCTGCTTCTCTGCAAGCTCCAGGATGCTGCCACTCAGCTCTCTCTGTGCCATAGAGAAAAGAGCCCAAAGAGGAACCGTGTGCTTTACAGGGGCGGGACATAAGGAAGGGAGACACTGTCATTGGCTGAAAAGCACTGGGGCAGGGCGAGATTGCAGAGTTAGGGATCGTCTACCAATTTCATACTGATGATGAAAACTTCAGTTGTGCATTGTATCACAGCTTGAAATTGAGTTTACTGATCGTGGAATTTGCAGATAATCCCTAACTTTGCACTTCTCCTCCACATACAATTTTCAGCTCGACTTCGGGTCTTCAGCACAGCCGGGCCCTCCTATAGCCCCGGGCCCGGTACAGGTGTACCCCCTGTACCCCCCTGATGGCGGCCCTGCCCAAACCCTATGGGTTGGTAAATGCACATCCCCACATTTTGTTGTGCAATGTCCACAAGAGTTTAAAATGTGACAATGATTAAATTAAAAGTAATCTAAAGAACCTATAAAAAGTGTAAGCATATAAATTACACCCTGGGTTTGTTAGAGCAATAGTGTATTGTGGCAACAAAAATTAAGGCATACCCAGGCCTATCAATTTGATAGCACATCCATGTGATCTCTAAAAAAATAGATCAGTATAAGGCATAGTCTCCAAAATAAACCAATAAACGGTTTAACAAATGTAAACCCCAGGATGCTTATTGCCCACCCAGGATATAGGTTAAGTTAATAAAATGGTCTTGGACACTGAGATATTGATGACATCATAAAAAGAAAACCTAAGAAGTCCAAAAAACATGCTGTAACTACTTTCCTCCTAAAATACACAGTATTGTAAAAAAAAAACAGAAAAGAAAACACTGTTCATGATTTGTAGCTGAGTTTCACAAGATAAAGACAGTGTCCAATCCATGCCATAGCTAGTTTGCCATACATAGTTAGTTTAAACTGAGATACTGGATCAGTTTATCTGGGGAGTAGTAATGTGCTTTCCTTTTACTTCCAGGTCTTACAATGATTTGTAATGTATCCAAAAGGGTCTAGCACACCAGCACACTTAGCCTCAAGTTCCAGGTTTCTTTGAGTTTTAGCCATAAATTAATATTTTAGCCATATTTCATTCAGGCTACAGTCTCATCATCATTTATATTTCATTTGAACACAACTCAAGGTAGAACTTATGAAGGAGACATATTCTCAAACTAAGTAAAAATTACAAAATATCTAGAGCTGACCAACTGAAACTTAATTCTATGTTTGTGCGCCAGTCACAGATCCTGCAGCCACTGACTAGGGCAAAATCCTATCACTTAGTGCCAGTTAGAGGGATATGTATAATACAAGGTGAACCAGTTAAATTATGAACTTTAGATCCAAAAATAAACATGTCTTTCTGTAGTTCACCGGTTAGCAATTGTGGCTCATCCCACTGAGTATCCTGTGCTGATATCCCAAATGGATCATCCAAAATTTAAATATAATACGTAGGACAAGTCCAAGGCAGTATTTTCAGCTTCAAACACTTTTATTTAATTTATGAACTTGGTTCCTGTTTCTCTCACTCTTTCTCGTACACAAGAGCACACACTTATTTGTCATGTTTTGCACTACACCTTCCTATGTGTCTGTTTCTCTGTCTTCCTGTGTCAGTTTCCTTCCTTCTGTTTCTCTCTCAACATTTCTTACTTCACCATCACCAGTTTCTAGCCCTCTCTTTTTATCTCTGCGTGTCTATCTTTCAGCTTGGTCAACACAAGTAGGAAAAGTTTATATTAATAAAAGTTTGCCATCCCGGGTCTCGATGGTATCCCAGCAGATCTATATAAATACCCTCACAACGGTGATGAAAGATTTATCTCCCCCACATTCCTTTCTAGAAGCCATCATTGTCCTGATACTGAAGCCCCAGAAAGACCCGCAATCTTGTAGCTCTTACAGGCCGATCTCTTTACTCAATACAGATGCTAAAATAATGGCCAAGGTACTAGCCAGTAGACTGGCCCTAGTAATACCTGACCTGATTCATCCAGACCAATCTGGATTCATGGCGGGCAAAACCACAGACATTAACTTACCAAGATTATTCTTTAACCTGCAATCTATGCATGACAATGCAGGCTCGAGAATAATACTATCATTGGATTCAGCTAAAGCCTTTGATTCAGTGGAATGGAATTATCTATGGGCAACTCTTTCACGATTTGGCATTGGACCAAACTTTATAAGCTGGATCAAAATGCAATATTCGGCTCCTGTGGCACGGGTCAGGGCAAATGGCACAATATCTGGACCCTTTCCATTGGCTAGGGGTACAAGGCAGGGATGCCCTCTCTCCCCCTTACTATTTGCTCTGGCCATTGAACCATTAGCAATCCACGTTAGACAGGCCCCTACATTAGAGGGATGGCGCTTGGGACCAGTGGAAGAGAGAATATCGCTTTATGCAGATGATCTGCTGATCTATCTGGCAGATACGGGTCCAATGCTAGCTAACTTAGCCTCCATTATAACAGAATTGGGGAGATTGTCAGGGCTGCGGGTTAATTGGGATAAGTCCGCCTTTTTACAAGTAGACCCAACCCCCCTTCCTGCCTTGCCACAGGAGATTCCAATAGTAGTGGTGAGGGAATTTACATATCTCGGAATCAATATTAACCCAGAATTATCTCCCTTTATACCTCGCAACCTGGACCCAGTTGTATCTTCTCTCACTACTACTCTATCTGTGTGGTCCAAGCTTCCATTGACACTCTGGGGGAGGATTAACATTTTTAAGATGGTATATCTGCCACGATTTCTATACATGTTCCACAACTCACCCACTCATATTCCGAAGAGTTTCTTTAAGACTGTCCATCGAATTGTGATAAGGTTTATATGGGGAGGTAAAAAGCCCAGGTTGGCATGGCGGAAACTTACCCCCGCCACGAAAGATGGGGGACTAGGCTTGCCAGTTTTATACCTCTACTATCTAGCCAGTCAATTGCACTATGTTAAATGGTGGTTCGAACCTGATCCCTATAACCCCAATACAACGTTACAGGTGCTGGCTGTGGGATCATGGGAGGGACTCCGGCACCTGCCGTATAGAGCGACCGCAGATCATGACAAACTCCCAGCAGTCATAACAACCCCAAGGAAGGCCTGGAATTTGGCACTCAAGCTGTATCCAAAGAACTCCCCCATCTTAACACCCAATGTCCCGTTGTGGGCCAACTCCCGTCTTCCCCAATTCCATAAATTCCTCGATTTCCTCTACTGGCCACGTAAACACATTAGGCGATTACAGGATGTGCTAGATGGTGCCAAGCTTGGCTCATATGAGTTCTTTAAAGAAAAACTTGCGGAGCCCAATCTATCTCACTTTAGGTATTTCCAACTGCGGCAAGTATTTCTAGCACAATTTGGAGGATCTGAAATACAAACCTCACAACCACAATTTGAAACTGTGTTATGGTCTCCTACCATAACCAAACTTACATCCACCTTATATAAAACCTTGTTACAAACGTGCCCCCCTCCATTTAAGGCAGCATATCAAAAATGGCTAGCTGACATCCCAGACCTTGAAGACGAGGAGTGGGAGGAAGCAACAGACAAAGGTTATGGTCATCTTTACTCTATATGCGACAAATTAGTTCAATTTAAATGGCTTCAACAATTCTATATCACCCCTGTGCGATTAAAAGCCATGGGAAATAATCCAACTGCAAGATGTCATAGGTGTGGGGCTGAAGGGGCCACCTTTTTACACATGGCTTGGTCGTGTCCACCAGTCTCCACATTTTGGACCGAAGTCATGGATATCTTAGCAGATAAATTAGATTTCCCTAGGCTGCTGACCCCACAGTGTGCATATTGGGAGTCATAGATGAAATCATATATACTAATCATGCCAGAGTTAGATACTGTACACTGTTGTACTATGCTAAGAAAGTAATTGCTATGGCATGGATGGGTCCCCAACTGCCCAATGTACAAAACTGGATAACGTTGGTGAATCAGAATCTGCCTCTCATTAAGCTCACCTTACTAGCCAGAGGCTCACTGAAAGATTTGAGAAAATATGGAGTCCATGGTGGGAAGTGGAACTTGGGTCAGGACTCCTGAACATGAACAGAAACGTTTATTTATACTGTAAAAGACAGAAATCCTTAATTCTATTTAATACCTGATATTACTGTCCAATATGTTGATGACTGGAATCTTGGAGACAACATTTACATATCACTGTACGACTGTTTGAACGGTGTTTTATTTTTGAGTGTATCAATCAAAATACTAAACGAATTGGTATGTAAACGTTTTATTCCAAGCTCTGTAATGGTAACTCAACTGCATTTACGGCATATACTTTGTTTTATGTTTAATGTGTTATAAAACAATAAAATTTTACCTTTAAAAAAAATAAAAGTTGGCCAGTTTAGCTAATTGTATTCATTCATGCTGCTCTTACCATCACAATGGGCAGTTGAAATGTTATACTTCTGCACCTGGTCAAAACCCGTTTGCACCGAAGCTTCTGTGCAATTACAGCATGATCGTTGTACAATGATTTCTTCTGCATTGGCAGGCTTTTAAGTGGCTTTTATTAACAAAGTGTGAATCAGAAAAATCTTATCTGTATTCTCTTAAGAGTTAGACAAAATAATCCAGTGGCAAAATAGAATAGTTTCTTATTCTGCAAGTAGCTGTCTAAGCAATTTGGACCATTACTTTCTGGCCCAAAAATTACTCTTGGGAAATATATATTGTTTCAAAAAATTGGTGTGCGCTTCTGCAAATGCCCCTCTCTTTTAATTTCTAGCTCTGTTTCACCTTTGCATAGGAGAAAATATTGTATACTATACCACGTTCCGTTGTAATATCCAGTTTTCACATATAATACAGGTATGAAACCTGTTATCCAGAATGCTTGGACCCTGGGGTTTTCCAGATAATGTATATTTCTATAATTTCGATCTTCATACCTTAAGTCTACTAATAAAAATTTTAAACATTAATTGGTTTATTTTTAACCAATTAGGATTTATTATATACAGTATTAGTTGGGATGAAGTACAATGTACCATTTCATTACTACAGAGAAAAGGGACATTTTTAAACATTTGAATTATTTGATTGTAATGGAGTCAATGAGAGACAGCATTTCACTAATTCAAAGCTTTCTGGATAACGGCTTTCTGGATAACAGATCCTATACCTGTATATTCCCAATTTCACAATTATATTATTTTTAAACAATTGTGTTTTGGTCTTTTGTACCGTGGTTTCTCTTTCTTATCTGATTAGCAGTGACACTTTGTGAATTAAGTTACAGTGGTATAATTTACTATTGCAATTTGCTATTATACTATTATGAATATACTATTGCAATATAATAATATGTGCAGAATATTTTTCCACCAAATACCACTGATTGGTTTAGAAAACCTCACCAAAACATGATCTTGCTGAACCTTTAAAGGCAGATTTAATAAGAGGTTCCCAATATCAATCAAAAAAATGATTATACCCTATGGGTTCATATTCTTGTTTAACTACTGTACCAGTGATATGATTGCATGTTAAAGATCTAAACTACCCCAGCCACGCCACATTTGAAATGGCAACTAAAAATGAGACAGTTTGGAGGAGTCTATCCCCAAGTATAATCCTCCAGATCCGCCATAAACTTAGTTACATATAGTTACATAGTTAAGTTGGGTTTAAAAAAGACATATTCAGACCTATCTCTTTAGTCACATATCTGAACTATCTATACCAATATCTTTACTAACTAACTGCAGATCTTATGATCGCAATAGTCTTGGATATTAAGCAGTTTGTTTTTGGTTAATCCAGAAGAAAGTTAAATTCGTATTCGTATGCTTCTTCTCTAATATCGCATATGGTTACAATTATCTCCATATTTGTAAATTATTGACTGATGCTATAGCTTGAACATTTGGTTGCAATTTAGACCCTAGGAAACAGGTGTGCCGGGACTCTTATTGCATAGGCATTGTTGGTTAAGTCTCTACTTCAGATCCTCAACTGAGAAATAAAAGCCTCCCTATAGGAAGGATCTCAAACATGAACTTACCCACTATGTTACAGATAGGGTTCTGATCATTCTTTACCTAACCTGAAGAAAACCATTTCCACTGTTGACAAATGAAACTCAATATAATACTAGGAAAACAGATCAGATGACAAATAATTGAGCTACTGAGTCATAGTTTGGATCCTTTTATCAGACATGGACAGCACAGCTCATGAAGGTGTCAAACTCTGGTGTCATGTGACATTTTAATGGCCTGAACATCATCGTGTTATTCAATATTTTGGAAATATGAACGTCACCCATGCCCACAGGTGTCAACTCTGTGAATATTAAATACTCCTCTACACTTCTAATGAAATGCTTGTTACTTCATGGTAAAAGTGTACCACGGCAAGCAGATCAACAGTCAAACATTGCATTCTCTAAAGAAAAGTATTATTTTAAATGAATAGAACATGCAATTTGTAGCTGAGACGGATATTTGTAGGGTTATGATGATGTCTATGGCTCCATTCTGGTGTGGAACAATAAAGGTCACTTTGTGTTACAAGCAAAGTATCACTCACAAACTCATCTGCCTATTCAGGTTGTCAATTTATGTGACAAGTAGAACATAGCCCTTGTTTAAATATAGGACTATTGGTGAAGATGTCAAACTTTAACCCACCCAGTAGCTGTGAACAGAAAACCCAGCATACTTTACAAGCCAGTGGCCTGATGAGAATAGGTTGCAGTTCACAACCGATATAAGCCTATCGATTTTTCTCTTGTATTATGCGGCAAAAACTTTAGAAACTTATGAAAAAGGACAACATTCCCGAAACCCTCTGTAGCATTCCCGTAAGTATAGCATTCCAACAAGCCTTTTCCTGTAGTGAACTACAATTCCCAGTGTTCTCAACCACCCTGTATCTTTGTCCTTCAAGTATTATGAATCAGGAAACTGAAACCTTAATGCATTTTTTAGCCTGGAGAAGGTAGAGAAATGCAAAGATAGGGTTGGCAATAGCCAAGAAAGATCCAATAGCATGAAAGACAGTCATCATACAGGAATGCAGTAGAAACGGTGAAACCCTGTGTATACTGAGGTGCTATAGTTTATTATATAGTTAGTTTGTTCCTAGGGGGGTAACTGGAAGTAAAGGATCTCAGGTGGGAAGGTAAGCAGCATGCTTTTTTTATTAGGCAGAAATGAACTGCAGAGGCATTTTTGTTCTTATTAACAGGACCATTAGAGCTAGGAGGAAATGGAAAGGTGTTAACTGAAACAAAATCATATTTGATATACAGTATTGTGTTATTGTCCATTATAAATACATTCTGAAGACTGTTTTTCTCATATCCCTATTAAGCATGGGCAGAACCAAACAAAACATTTCATTTTCAGTCCCATAGTAGGTAATATTTTTGACGTGTTCTTTCTTTATCTTTATTAATATGAGTTTTCAGAGAATGACAGTTTGGTCCACATAACTTATTTATTTTCTGTTTTTAAATATCGTACTGCTTTTTATTATAGTTGAGGTGAGCCTTGTTCAATATTTTAATATTTCAATTGATATTACTTTGCTTTCATCATTCTTAAGGTAGCAAACCAGCATAATGTACTGTATCTGCTGACTGGTTGCTATGAGTAATTGAACCACTGACTGCTGATTTGGCATCTATGAGCACGCTTAGTCTAAAATGAATTAGGCAGAGCCAAATTTCCCACTGCCCTAGTATAGAATCCCATTGTTAAAAAGCCTGCCTTCGACCCAAACAACAGGTATATCTTACCAGGCTTTAGTCCTTTTCTTTTCATATACAGGAACCTCCTTCCAATCACTTTGTGGAGGCTGGTCACATTTGCTCTGCTGATAAGAATAATGCTGGATTAAATCCTCAAGTACAATATTAAAAAAAAAAGCATTATAAACAAAATACATAAACTACAGTAAGGTCTAACTGAGCATTTTTTATATTTACCAGTTGTTTTTCCAAAAGAATAATCCACATGCCTTATCCAAAACAGCTCCAAGGGCATCACCTATAGAGTCCCTTTTCAGCAAATAATTTAAATTATTATTATTGTTGTAATAATAATAATAATAATAATTACTTTTTCTCTGTAATAATAAAACAGTACCTTGTATTTGGTGGAAGCTACGCTGCATAAATCCAGATTGGTAGCATAATAATTCTATTGGATTTTTGCAGACAGCGTACGGTAAAATTATGGATAGATCCCTTATCTGGAAAACCCCAGGTCCCAATCATTCAGAATAATATATCCTATACTTATATATGTTTCAATATAATCAATTATTTCCCAACCAATCCTCCAAATGACTTATGGTCAGGCTCTTCAACAGATTAGTAGAATAGCCACAGCAGTATCATGAATAATGAGGGAAACTGGAGAGCCTTCCAGTGTGAATAAATGTCGTTTTTAGTAAAGCACTAGTGCTTTAATAAAAACTACATTTATTCACACTGAACGGCTCTCTGGTTTCCTTCATCATTTATTGTATATGTTTCAATCCTTTTTTAATCCCTTCTAAACCTTCCGATAACAATCTTCTCTTGTTGTTTGTCCTGTTTGTTCCCAGTAGGTATCTCTGTTAATTATGTAATGTTCCCACGGTACATTATGCTGAAGGGAATGCAGGTGAACATATTAAAACTTCATTCATATATCTTGTCATTGGCTTTGCAATGATTCCCAAGAGGACCCAAAATCTTATTGCCCATTGCCTGAAGGTCTGAATAAAGCTTTAGACCAGACAAACATGTAAATTATAGGTTCTTGGACATATAAAAGCAACCAATCAGGTTTTGGTAGGGTTGTCTAAAAGAAGCCAAAATTCTGCCAATAATTTTATATATGTTATCTTTTTTGCAAAGGGCATTTCTGCCGATATAGTTGTATTAGTAAATGGGGTATATGTTTAAGTGTGTGGAGAGAAAACAACATGGTTTGGGAAATAAAAATAGATATATTACTTTTAGATCGTAAATTATTTTGAGCAGGACCTTATTTAGCTCTTGCTTCAGTTATCCATAGTATTATTGTATGTAATACATATGATTAATGTATACACTAATTTATTGTACAGAGCTCCAGAATATGGTGGTGCTTTATAAATATGTGTTAATTATAATAATAATTATAACATAATGCTATTTTATATATATATATATATATATATAACTTGCATTCCCAAATGAAAAATAAAAATTCTCCAATAAAGGACCGCACAATTCTCTGCACATGGCTGCCTGGCACCGAGGAGTCACATATTTTCTAGATGCTCTTCAAATGAACAGCTGTAATTGAAAAGTAAGAAGCTGTATAGTTTATAGAAATAGGTGCTAAGTAAGCTGTGCTATCTAATTTTCTCCCTATTGCAGGGCAGGATTGTATTGTCTGTTCTGTGCAGCTAATTTCTTTCTGATCAAAAGAGCCACATCATTGAAGGTAGTAATGACTATTCATTTGCTCAAAACCTCCTTTCACTGCCTGGGATGCTTTATATAGCAACTGTTATGTGTTCCCAGAGAAAAAAAGCTCATTTGTGCTTTTATCATGTCAATTAACGCAGAATATAATTTCATTATTTATCCTATAAAGCCCTTAAGAAACCTAATTTAGAAGGCCTTAGATATTATGATTAAATCAGCAAGAACATGTAACACGAAATTAGATTTTCAAAAAGGAGAGAAACTTGTATTTTCTTTAAATTATTATTTAATGCTAATGAAGGTGTTATTTTAAACTAATTAGAGACTTAGGTACGCCAATTATAGGGGTGGTCTAATACATAATGACCCAGAGAAAAACATCTCAACATTTTTTTTCAACAATTAATAGTGGAAATGCAATTATATGTAAAAGATTTCCCTATGTGCTATAGAAAATATGTCGATTTATAGAGGGTTCATAGAGAGGTAGAGAGAGAGAGAGAGAGAGAGAGATTATATCATGCTGCAATAAATGGAGGGGGATCTAATATTTGAATATTACTCTAAATATGATTCATGAATGCTAGAACAACATACTCTATAATCTATATATTAAGTACAATGCAATATTATTCACTTGTATCAGTACTTATTCTGTCCTGATATCAGATAACAGAAGAGAGGGAAAGAAAGAAAGAAAGAAAGAAAGAAAGAAAGAAAGAAAGAAAGAAAGAAAGAAAGAAAGAAAGAAAGAAAGAAAGAAAGAAAGAAAGAAAGAAAGGGGGGCGAGAGAGAGACTCACAAATATTAAAAAGTAGTGATGGGTGAATCTATACCATTTTGCTTTGCAGAATAATTTGCAAACCATTGAAAAAATTAGCAAAACGATGAAAATTCCCAAAACGCATTGAAGTCAATGGGCGTCAAAATAAATTTTTGATGCAAGGGGCAATTTTTAGACGCGAGCGACAATTTTTAGATGTGA